>CM064334.1:56393791-57878791 GCA_032595735.1 Pelochelys cantorii
ATGGATTTATATAGTGGAAGTGGCATGATGATATTTTCTGTTTTATTATCTAAAACTTTCTTAATGGTCACTAACATTCTATTAGCTTTTTAGACTGCTGCTGCTCATTGAGCAGATGTTTTCAGAGAACTATCCATGATGATTCCAAGATTTCTTTTTTCGTGTTAATAGCTAATTTAGATCCCATCATTTTATATGTAGTTAGAATTTTTTTTCAACTGTACTTTACTTTGCATTTATCAGCATTGAGTTTAATCTGCAACCATAAGAGCTAGACCAGTGTTTCTCAACCTTTTTTCATAAAGTATCCCTTTAAAAAAAAATTATGAGTACCCCCCATACCTAGTTTTCAGACACACAATTTTTTTTTCTACCATTGCAACACATTTGTTTAAACAACTTAATCGTAGCCGGGTGGGCAATGAAATTTTTGGGTGTAAAAAGTACAAAAATAATAAAACGCTGTAAAACTTAAAACAAAAATTCAGTTTTCTGCAAATTTCAGTTGTGTTGATGTACCCCCTAGACTTCTCTCGTACCACTGTTGAGAAGGACCGAGCTAGACAGTTTCTCTAAAAAATAAAGCTGAAGAACAAATGACCAGCCTGTATGGGTCCCTCAGTTCTTTGTGTCCCTCAGAGGCACATCCCACACTTTTGGAAACACTGATTCAAGCATTCAGCCAAGATTCCTTTTGTCTGTCCTCATCAGCTATCCAGAAGAGAACTTAAAAGATTTCCTGGCATTAGAGGTTTCAGTCCAGCAACCCCATCCTTTGGGATACATTCCACATCAGCTTTTCCATGATCATTGAGTCACAGGCATAACGTCTTGCTGTTATATCGACTATAGTTAAGTTTGTATTCCCATTCTGGGTATAATTCTCCACACATCTCCCATCCACGAGAGCTGGAAGATAGGACTTGATAAAATGTTGTCTTCTTGCACCACTGGTCTCAGTATCAGTTTCAGTTCTTCCTAGTCAAGGCTAAGCACATACTCCTACTACCATACACCCCTGAAACAGTATGCTTTAGTATGGTACAAAGAAAAGTCTTGCCACTTAGCAATAAGGGCATTCTTATCACAATTTTTAAGAAACAATCTATTGTAACAAAACAATTTGAAAATCCTTTCAGGACATGCGCATAATCTGTTAAGTAACCTGGGTATTCAACAGACTTGCCTCCTGTTCAGGGCCATCCTTAGGATTTATGGTGCCCTAGGCTGGATTATTAAACTGGTGCTCCTATGCCTGACTTGCTCTTCCACCTCCTACCCCTTCCCCTTCCCAGAGACCCCAGCAGCCAATCCCTTCCCTCAGATTGTGCTGCAGACAGTGCATTCGGCTCTCTCTAGGAGCCAGCCCTGCTGTTACACGCTCCACTGCTTCCCGTCATAGGCATGCACAGCACATTTCATTAGAGTGTGCACCCAAAGAATTTTTTTTAAATGTACTCTTTGACCCCCATTAGCCACACCCCTGACCCCCCGTTAGCCACGCCTCTGGAGGCAACACTCTCGGGGCAAGATGGACACATGACCAAAAGTAAAAGGTGTCATGTGACCCCCCCCCCCCAAGGACTTTTCCCACCATCCTCCTACCAACAGGGATTAGTTTGGCCCCCACCAAACCCCCCTCATGCAACTATCCTGCAATTGCATTAACCCAGTGTGTGTGACATTAACTCGGGGGCAGAGAGACTGGGGGAAGTGTTCCCTCTAAGAGTTTCCTCCCATGAGCAGAATGAATTTTGTGTTGTGCACCAGTACTGACTTCATGTGGCTTGTTTGGATGTGTCACTGTGGCACCCAAGTTATTAATAAATATCTTATAAACCTCTACCTTTTCTCTCTGCTGCCATGTCTCCTCCCCTGGTGCCTGCTGCCCCCCAACCCCTCACCCTCTCTGCTATCCTGACTCCTGCCCTTCTCACTGCCCTCAGCCTTCCTGAGACCTGCCCCCCTCCACCAGCCCTTCTCTGCCCCCTGTGTCCACTCCTCCAGTAGCCCCACTCTGATCATGTGAGCTACCCCTCCTCATCCCTTCTCCTAACACCTCCCTTTACACACCTGCCCTGCCTCTCTCCTCTGGTGCTGGTCCCTCCCCTGCAGGTGTCTGCCCTTCTGCTTCACCCCCAGAATCCCCTGGCACCTGCACCTTCCCTTAGCCCTGCACCCTCCTGGTGCCTCCCCTTCCCTCACTGCTCCTGCCCCCTTTTTCCCTGATGCCCACTGTAGACAGACGAAGGACAGACCACCCAAGAATCCTCAGTGCAGCACCCCTTTTGATTGTGCTACAGTCCCACTTAATCACCTCACGAGCGCATTTGGCACAATCTGTCTCTACTAAAGTCACTCCTTACCCGCTATCGCTGTGTAATTAACAGCCAGTCTCTGCCAGCAGCGAAGGAGGGGTACCCAGGCCCACCCACTCTCCTGGGTCCCGGCCAAGGGCCCTAAGACAGGGAGACAATCTACCTGTGTTTAACGGTTGGGGGAGTTGCCCCTAAACGCGACCGTTCGTGGGCTCCGCAACCCCGCCCTGGGCCCCTTCCTACCTCCGCTGCTGGCCATCCTTCTCCTCTCAACTCCTGGCCCTGCTCACCTTCTCCGGCCCCCTCTTCAGTGTGCTGGTCTTGTTTTTAAACTATTCTGCCGAGCTGGTGGGTGACATCATCAACAGGTGTCTCCTGGCCAGCCAGCTCCCTGCTCATCGCACCAGCGCTGGCGCCCCCTCTGGCCCCGGCCTCGCTCCGGGCCGGCAGCCTTTCTCCTGTGGCATCCCTGCTGCTGTTCCCGGCAGGTCCGCCTCCTGCTTGTGCCTCCCTAAGCCCCGTTTCGGCACAAGCCGCACTCGGCGGCACAGCTTGTGCCTCCTCCCGGGGTGTTCCATGCCGTCGCCCTGACCGGGATGGGCTTACCCCGTTACACCCACCCTCTCACCGCCCTCTGCCCCCGTTCTCCTCATGCCCCTGTGCCCTCACACATGCCTTGCTCCATCCTCGCCTTCCTCATGCCACGTGCCGGACCTGGAGCTGGGCCGCTCGGCGTTCACAGCCCGGACCCATCACAAGATGACCGTCCCGCCTCTAGCCAGGCTTTCCTCCCCCACGCCCCGCTCAGCATGTCTCCTTCCCCGAGCCGTGGCTTTGCCGTTTTTAAAAATGGCGCTGCAACGCCACACTGACGTGGCACCGCCCCCTCCGGCATGCCGCGCGTGACCCTGCCCCCGGCGCAGCCCCGGTTCCACCCGTCTGCTGCCGCCTGGGTTGACAGCTTCCCTTCCCCCAGCCCAGTACCTTCTCCAGCCGGAGTCAGCTTGCTGGCCTCCTCGCCGGAGTCCCTCGGCCCAGCAGCGTGGTGCCCCAGAAAGAGTGGTGCCCTACGCAACTGCGTACTCTGCGTATGCCAAAGGACGGCACTGCTCCTGTTCTTTTATTCCTCTGGTGCCCAGTAATCTGCACTTGCAAATACGAGTCTTTCCTGAACTGAAGTTCTAACTCCAAGATGACTGGCTAAAATACCCAAACTTCCACTTCCCTGAGTTCCTGTAGCAAAACTCCAACTGGACTTCAAGAGCAAGTGTCAGAGTCAGCTACCTCTACTAACAGATTTTCAAGGGGTTGCTTTGGTTTTACTCAATGTTCCTTTCCAGAATATTTTGTTCCCTCTGGAAATACTCTATGTTTCCTACATCACATTATTGTTTTCAAGCTTACTTGACTAAACCATAATAATTCATTGGGCTGAAATGTGGGGTTTTTAAAAAATAGGTTCCCTAAATATGTTTGTAAAATAACAAGTGTATACATTAGCCTGTTGCAATAATACATTGGCCAACAGAGCAGTTGTACGAGGTGGAAAGTAAATTGCACCATGCAAATAGCTCTATAACATACTCCCCGCTAGAGTAAAGGGGAAGTCACAGTTCTTTTCCAAGATTTTTCTGATGTGATGCAGCTAATCTCTGTCCCTTATCCAGAGTTGAGACCAAATATACAGTCTATCCTTTATGAGGCATGCTATTACCAACACAACTACTATCTCTAGTAATTCAGATATTGGTGGAATTAGCACACGTTTCCCTGATCACTCATCCTGATTCCTGGGCCTCCATGGAATGGTTTCACCACGAGTATAATCTGATTATTTAATGCAAACAGCTGTACATGTTCTCTTAAAAATGTAGTAAGGCAAACTGTCTAATTAAACATTAGCATGATTACTAAGTAAGGAGAAGGTGAGCAGAACAATAATAGGGAAGAGCAAGGTCTATTTTGACCACATGCACTTTGACTCATACAATGAGAAGGAACTACTGGGCTGCCGACAGAATTGCTGGACCCTGGGCAAGGTGGGGGGTGCAACTCCGGCCCTCTGGAAAGGACAGCACATGAGGCAGAAAGGGTAGGGTCTCAGGCAGAAAGGGCAGGGCTGGGGGCTAGCCTCCCCTAGCCATGCCTGCAGCACTGTGCCACCCAGGATTCCATCAGGAATTTAAAGGGCTCTGAGCTCTGGCTGTTCCCACAGTAGCAGTCCCAGGCCCTTTTAAATCACTGGGCCCTAGGGCAGCTGCCTCTTTTGCCTCCTCCATCCCTCAGTGATCCTGTGTGTATATGCAGCAAATGAGGCTGTGATTGTAGTGTGCATAAGGATAGTTACACTAGGTTTCATCAAGCAAACAGGGATAACAATAGGAGTGTAGACATGGTGGCATGCACTTTGTGGCAGGCTAGCAACCCAAGCACATACCAATACCTAAGTTAGAGTAAATACTCATGGTACCCTGCCTGAAAATAAGCGGCAGAACGGCTCTTGCACAAGAGGGGGGTTTTACGCAAGAAGGAGCAGTGTAGACTGGTCCTTCTTGCGCAAAAATGGTGGCTCATTAGGTATGCAAATGAGGCGTGGCGATATTCATTGCCGTGCCTCATTTGCATATCTTCTTGCGCAAGAATGCGCAATGTAGATGTAGCCTGAGTGCATAGCACTGAGCAGGGGATGGGGAATCATGTCTCTTGTATTCCATTCATAATAGGGATGTGAATGGTTAACTGGTAAGGCTCAGACCTAACAGGTGAGGCTTACTGGTTAAGGTTAACTGTTGGGGGCTGGAGCAGCTCGCCGCCTGCCCCAGGAGGGGCTGCAGGTAAGGGCTGCTCTGGCCAGGCTGGAGTAGCCCCTGTCTATGATGCAGGGCTGCTCCAGCCCAGAAGCCCTTCCCCAACTTCCCGTCCCTTTAATCGATTAACTGGTTAAACAATATATTTAATCGGCTAACCAATTAAATGGGATTTTATATCCCTAAGTCATAGCTCAACCACTTATTTGCTGTGCAACTATAGGCAAGTCACTTTCCTAGCCTATGCCTATGTTTACCTACCTGTAAGGTTGTGATAATAATGGGGTTTTGTAACATTTAATAGTTTGTAAAAAGTACTTTGCCATCACCATATGAAAGTTCATACCAATATAAAGAATTGGGTTTTGCTGGCTGTTATCCTTTGACGGGGAGTGAGGGAAAAGTGCACAGTGTGCTGCATTTCTCACTTTGGGGAACATAGGGGGCACACAAACCTGGACCTGCCTGAGCTGGGGGACATACACCCCTTCCCCAGCTGTGTTCTCTGAAGCTGCAGTGGCCATGGAGAGGAGCTTCTCACTTGGCCCTAATTGCTGCAGTGAGAGAGGGCTGGAGTTGTCCTGTGTCCTCAGGGCAGCCTTCATACTGAACCCCTTGTCTCCAGGCCTACCCCAGTACAATGATTTAAATGAAGCATGTATATTTTCATTTTCCAACTCCACCCCTCCAAATTAATTAAGTTTAAGGACCTGAGCAACACTGGGTAAATCTTCTAGTGGATTTATCTGTCTTACTCTCTATTCCTTTCTTAATGATTCCTAACATTGTTTGTTTTTTTGACTGCTGCTGCACATCAGGTAGATGTTTTTAGAAAACTATCCACAATGACACCAAGATCTCTCCAATGCATCTTTATTTTGTATGTCATCTGTCATATAAACTCTCCTCTCTAAATGCTTTGCAAATCTGTATTATGAAGAGCAGCTGAGGCAGAAGGGAATTCCAAAGCAAAGCACAAGAGGTTTTCATTTCAGATGAAGTACGAAAGAAGATAGAGACTCAACAAAGCAAAGCAATAGGGAAAGATTTATTGTAAGTGGTAACAGTGATGATTGGAAATGAGCCTAGAGGCTGATAAGCAGCTGGCATTTTGTATCTGACAGCCTCAGTATTGAATTTTATTTTTAAAATGTTATTACTGGTAAATATCTCATAAGTAAGAGGCCACTTATAAACAAAGAACATTTCATCCTTTAATACTCATTGATCTTTGTTCTTAGAAGCAGAGCAAAGACAATTGATAAGATGGCTACTGATTGCCATTCACTTCCACCTAATAACAGACAACACTAGTTCTTCTGGCTAGGGTAGGTCCAGCTTCACTGAAAGAAACTTTCATGATCCGTTCAAACATAGCCCAGCGGTAACTGCCATTTATTACATCATTTTACATGTCTTTTTCCTTTCCTGATGGACAGAGTTCCTCTATATCTTGCTTAATTTTAAAAGCATGATCAGTAGACAGGTGATCTGAATTCAGTTCTCAACTTGGCCATACATTTGTTGTGTGGCTTTGCCTCTTTGAATTGCCACCCGAGTGCTGCCCTATGGCCTTGGGGAAAGAGGTGCGCTGCAGCCAAGGCTGTCTTGAGGGCTGGTTGCTCCCAGCTCTACTCTTTTTGCCTGAGGCCCTGCTGCTTCCAGGGGCATGGAGTCCCCTCCCCCCCCAACCTTGCTGTTAGCCCCACTGAAGAATACTAAAATGTGGGACAATACACTATGTTTTTTCATATTGTTTAAGCAGAAGATTACAGCAAATGCAACACCTGAACACATGTAAGTGATTTGATTCTTGAAACAGTGAATCAAAATTAAAATACCATAACAAGAAATCATTTATTCATAAATTTAGAATATCTGTCACAACTGGTGTTTATCCTGAGTGAAATTAAAGATAAATGCTTTCGAACGGCACATATAACAGTGATTTAGGGGTGGGTGAACAAGTAAATACAAAAAAAGAAAAAAATGTTCCCTGAACTGTTATCAAACTTTTTGTAAGTGAGGGAATGGTCCCATTGTTGAGGGGAACTTCTTGGCTTCTACACTATCCTGGTAAAAGGGGCTAGTGAAAGGATGAGTTCCTGCTCCCACTTCCTTTTCCCAGAGGTTTCCCTGACCTTGAGGGCTCCCCTGCCACTATCCTGTGTGGCAGAGTCCTTGGAACCCCAACCAGGTTGGGCCTAGGATTCCTGGGGAGCTCAACCTCCAACCTTGTTGTGGTCACCTATGATAGGGGCTTGGGTGTCCCCACTCCGGGGTGCTTGCTCTGCATTGGACACTGCCCTGACCTACTTATTACATGCAGTTCAAAGCAAATACAATTTATTAAACAGAAATCAATAAAAAAAATAAGAAAAAATGGTAAAGGTTAAAGGAAAAGACATAACCCCACTCTGTGGCACCGGGGATCACAAACAGTGTCTCTGGAATGTAAGAGTAGTTCACAGTCTGTTTCTTGTAGGTCCCAGTCCTCCTCCTATGGTCTTGACTATGCTGCAGAGATGCTGTGAGTTGGATGCTTGTTCTGGCAGTGGCCACATGCCTTCAGGCTCTGGGTGGCAAGACCCTTCTCCCCAGTATCAGCCCCCCAGGAGGGATGTAAAATCCTATTTAATTAGTTAACGTGTGAAACTGATTCAGTCAGAGTGGGCTGGAGCAGCCCCTCCCTCAGCCCACTGTTGCCAGGATGGAGTGCCCCCCTGCTGCTCCAGCCCACACCAGTTAACCATTAAAGGTGAGGCTTACCTGTTAACCATTCACATCCCTACTCCCCCCAGTTGGGGTGATGATCAGAGCTGTCCTGTTGGCTGTGCAGGAAGGCTGTCCTGTCCGAGCTGTCCAGGATGGCTCAGGGCAGCCAACCTGGGCATCACGCCTTGGACAGGACCATTTCCCTTATTGATATTAGCCCATAGGGTGTCCTGGGGTGTCCTGGGGGATTACCTGGGTAGCCTGGGACCAGCAGCAGGGGTTGGGCTCCCCACAGTCACCCCAGCAGGAGGAGCCGTGGGAAGTGGAGTGAGGCAACAGCCTGCTCCGCTTCATCATCTCCCAGCCAGGGTACTCTACTTCATCTCCGTGGCAGGAAGTGGAGCGATCCAGTCCCAGCCCACTCTGCTCTGCTCCCCCAAGCAGGTGTGGCAACCTTACTGTAGTGTGGTATAAATCGCCTGTAATACCCGGCCAAGCCTAAGAAGGATTGAACCTATTTTTTTGACTTGGGGCCAGGCCAGTTTATTATAGCCTCTACCTTAGCCTGTCGAGGGTTGATACTTCCCTGACCCACCTGGTGTCCAAGGTAGGTCACCCTGTTCAAGCCAATTTGACATTTTTTTGCTTTAACTGTTAGCCCTGCCTCCCTTACGCATTGGAAGACAGCTTGGAGGTGTTCTAGGTGCTCTGCCCTTGAATCAGAGAATATGGCCACATCATCTAGATAGGCCACTGCAAATTCTCCAAATCTGGCTAATAGAGTCTTCACAAGCCTTTGGAAGGTTGCAGGTGCATTGCGCAGCCCAAAAGGAAGAACATTAAACTCATATAGGCCCATGTGTGTAACAAAGGCCGATTTGTCCTTTGTTGCTTCCTCCAGAGGTACCTGCCAGTACCCCTTGGTTAAGTCTAGGGTGGAGAAAGTCTAGGCACACCTCAGTTTCTCCAGTAGCTCATCTGTGCGTGGCATGGGGTAGTTGTCTGGGTGAGTTACAGCATTTAGCTTATGGTAGTCCACGCAAAAACGGATTTACCCATCCAGCTTGGGAACCTAGGACCACTGGAGAAGCCCATGTCCTCTCCGAAGGGCAAATTATGCCCATCTCTAACATGTCCTTGATTTCCTTCTCTATAGCTGCTTTGGCTGTAGAAGCCATTCAGTAGGGTTGGGCCCTGACTGAACGAGCATCACCTGTGTCAATGGAGTGAGATGCCCATTCGGTCTGTCCTGGGGTGCCTGAGAACATTGGGGTGAACTGCGTGCATAGCTGCACGATCTTTTGGCGCTGCTCAAGGCTGAGGCTTAGGGAGAGGCTTACCTCTTCTACTCCACCCCTGCCTTTCCCGTCATAGTAGGCTCCCTCGGGCCACTCTGCCTCCTCCTTCTCCTGGGCTGTAAACTGAAGAACCTTGAGTTCTCTGGAATAAAAGGGCTTTAGAGAGTTGACATGATATACCTTAGGCTTAAGGTCAGGGTCAGGGAACGCTATGAGGTAATTAATGGCCCCTAGACGCTCCTGGACCGTGAATGGCCCATCCCAGGATGCTTCCATCTTATTTGCCTGGGGTGCCTTCAGTATCATGACTTGCTCCCCCCTACTTTGAAGGACTGATCTCTGGCATGTTTATCATACCAGGCCTTTTGCTCTTGTTGAGCATTCTGCAAGTTCTCTTGTGCAAGAGTTAGACAGTCTCTAATGGTATTTTGGAGGTTGTGTACAAAATCCAAAATGTTGGTTCCGGGGAAGGGCTAGTCCCTTCCTATTGCTGCTTTACCAGCTGTAAGGGACGCTTAACTTCGCGGCCATACATCAGTTCAAAAGGCGAGAATCCCAAACTGGGATGTGGGACATCTCCATAGGCAAACAGTAATTGTTGTAAAGCCAGGTCCCAGTCATTGGCGCGTTCGTTCACGAACTTGTGTATCATGGCTCGCAAAGTCCCATTAAATCTTTCCACCAGGCCATCTGTTTGATGGTGGTAAGGGGTAGCAGCTAGGTGTTCTATCTCATGAGCTTCCCAGAGGTGTTTCATGGCCTCTGCCAGGAAATTGGTCCCAGAATCTATGAGGATCTCTGACGGCCAACCTACCCTGGCAAAGATATCTGTTAATGCCTGGGACACGTTCCTGGCCGTAGTGCTTCCTAGAGCCACTGCTTCAGGCCATCGGGTGGCAAAATCCATGAGGGTAAGTATGAACTGCTTCCCTCTGGGGGTCTTCTTAGGGAAAGGGCCCATAATATCCACAGCTACATGCTGGAACGGGACCTCTATAATGGGGAGGAGTTGGAAGGGTGCCCCACCTGTTGGTACACCTTACAAGTACGAACATAGCCAGTAACCTCCTGGCCCATCCCCTCCCAGTAGAATGACCTTCTCAATCAGTCCTTGGTTCAGCTTACCCAAGCATGGCCACTAGGGCGATCGTGGGCTGAGTTTAAGAGCTTTTCTCGGTACTTAGTAGGAACCATCAACTGTCTCTGAGGATGCCACTCCTCCTGGTGTCCACTAGAAAGGGACTCTTGGTATAAAAGTCCTCTTTGTACCACAAATCTGGCTCTGTTCGAAGAGCTGAGAGGCGGTGATTTACTTCTGGCCGCCGTCCAAGCACCTTGGAGGCTCTCATCTGCTTCTTGCTCTGCCTGGAACTGATGTCTTGAAGCTGGAGACATCAGGTCAAGTCCCACAGGAAGCAATGCAGGTGAAGGGGGTACCTCTACAGGTGGGGGATCACTTCCTTCTGGTGTATGGGTTTGCATCGCAGGCTCCAATGGGGCCTCCTGTGCAGATTCAGCTGTTGCTGTCAACGCCATTGTGCCCTCTGTGGCTGGTTCCAATCGTGGTACTGGCTGCCCCATCCATTCTGGCTCTTGGGCTGGCGTTACCTGGGGCTCAGGAACTGGATCAAGGCCTGCGTTTGTAGCTGCTGGTCTGGGGTTGGGCGCTGTCACTGCAGGGGTCGAGGCGTCTGGGTGCACAGCCTGACCCCTGGTAGGCTCAGGAGCAGTTTTAGGTGTGGATGCCTGGGTAGCCTTGCTACGCGTGACCACTCCCACCCTCTTAGCCTGTTTCACATTGTTGGCCAAATCTTCCCCTATCAGCATAGGAATGGGGTAGTCGTCATAGACTGCGAAAGTCCAAGTCCCTAACCAGCCCTTGTACTGAACTGGTAATTTGGCAGTAGGCAGGTCGAAGGGGTTGGCTTTGAAGAGCTGAATGGTGACTAGAGTCTCTGGGTTTGGGTGACTAGGGTCAGTGGATTTGGGGGCCACTAGACATTGGTGGATTGCTGACACCTGTGCTCCAGTGTCCCTCCAGGCAGCAACTTCCTGTCCCCCCGCACTCACAGTCTCCCTTTGCTCTGAGGGAATCTGTGAGGCATCTGGGCCTGAGGCTTCTTGAGCTGACCCCGGGGTGATGAGCTGCAGTCTGTTGGTGCTCTTGGGACAGTTGGCTTTTACATGCCCCATTTCATTACATTTAAAGCATCACATCACAGGTGTATCACTGGAGCGGGGGGGAAAGGGTTTCCTGGCGAATGAAGTGGAGGGATGAGGGAGAGTCTGGGGTTGCCCTGGAGGTGTATAGGGCCCTTCTTTGCGAGGTGGGGGCCAGGAGGATCCCCGATTGTGGGAGGTCCTCCTCAGACTGCTCTCCGGGCTGCTTTGCCCCCTCAGCTCCATCCATCGGGCCCTGAGCACTCCTGCCTCACTTAGGTTTTTTGGTTTTCTGTCCAGGATGTACCCTCTAATCTCTCCCCGAACACCCTCGAGGAACTGTTCCATCTGCATCAGGAGAGATATTTCTTCCCGGGTGTCGGCCTTCTCTCCAGAGAGCCATGTCTCCCAGCTTTTGAGTACATGACTGGCATGTTCGGGGAATGGTGTATTTGGGGTCCACTTGGAGGCCCTGAAACGACACTGGGCCTGTTTGGGAGTGAGTCCCATCCCATCTCCTTCTCAGAGGCCTGCCTGCCTTTAAGGCATAATCCCACATAGAAGGCGCTGGGATGGGGGAAGTAGGGCGGCTGCCAGATGCTCCTGCCCCCTCAAGTTTACTCCCCCCTGGACTCACAAGGACATGCTCCTGTTTCTCCTCTCCGGGGTGTGACTTTTCCCTGAAGCTGGACATCTTGTCTTGAGCGGACACTGTTTCTATCTCAGGGTGTTGTTTAGGAAGAGTTGGTTTCTCTAGGGCTACTTTGTCCGATCGCAAAAGCATGTACTGGGCTCCTTCCCTGCCCTATTCTAGCCTAGCTATCCAGTTGTCCCAAAAGCTATAACAAAACAAACTGGTTGGGTAGGATGGTCTGTGTCTGGCTTAAGGTTAACCTTCTGTCTGCCCCTCCCCAAGGCAGCACAAAAAACAAAAGAAAAGAAAAAAAAACCAAAAGAAAAAAAACCTGCGAAGCTTGCAAAAAGAAAAAAGAAAGAAC
The DNA here is from genome assembly GCA_032595735.1 of Pelochelys cantorii. Lineage (NCBI taxonomy): Eukaryota > Metazoa > Chordata > Testudines > Trionychidae > Pelochelys > Pelochelys cantorii. The sequence continues at coordinate 56,406,088 of CM064334.1, forward strand.
TTTTATCATCATCACAATATTCCTGTTGCAAGCATAATGACTAGATGGAAAAGTCACAAATTAATATACTCATGGGGGGATTCCACTATGGGCCAAAACTTAGTTACAAAGTAGAGGAAAACCCATTTTTAAATGCACAGACATCGAATTCACATTCCCAGACCATAAAACAATAAAACCTAACGGATTTATCTAAACTTTACCCTACTTACAGATAGTGAAGAGTCTTTTCTTGGAGGGAGACCTAGTGTCTGTCCTACTCAGTAGCTGGAGAGAAACTGCTCAGGGACAAAGGAGGGAAAAACCAAAAATTTCTTTGTCCCAGTTTGAAATTCCTACCTACATTCCTATTGGCCGACTCTACCTGGCTTAGGTATTGTTAACCCCTTAGTCCCCAGGCTGCTGGCCATCTCTCATGATCATGACAGTCTCCGTGGCAGGAAGTGGAGCGATCCAGTCCCAGCCCACTTTGCTCCGCTCCCCCAAGCAACACAGGGTTCTGGAGGAGCAGAACAGAGCTTTGCAATGTCTCTTTCATCATTTGGTGTCCCATGATCTCTCTTACCTTGAATTGTACACTTTTCAGGCTAGGAAATGTACCTTGCTCTAAGTTTGTAACATAATGAGTAAATATACAGTGCTATATAAATGATTACCAAACAATAAGATATTTTTCATATTTGTATGACAGTGGTACTGAGAGCCTCATTGTGCTAGGTACTATACAAATGTATATAGTAAAACATACTCTCTGTGCTAAAAAGCTTCCAATCTAAGAACTGATTAATAATTGAAATTAGTAATTAATGAATCCAACTTTTTTATTAAATTCAAGTTGGATTTGAGGTTCAACAAAAATATGTTATCTCAAACCCAGGAAAGATTTCCTTTCTAATGGCATATGGTGCGATACAGTCTTCAGCTCCTAATAGTCTAGGAGAAGTTCAAGTCCAATTGTTCTTCTGTGTGAATGTCTGTCATATAATTTTATAAAGCCAATGCTCCCAAGTCAGACCACATGACTAGTGTTAAAGTATAATGATATTGTCGGATTGGTAAAGAACGAGATTTCCAAAGGTGTTGCTAAAACTGCAAGATGTATCTTGAGCTGTGAATTCAGGACCTGATCATTAAAGCTGCAAACAGTGAACTGAGCATCATGTACAACCAACACTTGATGGAATAAGGTGAAATAATAGAATGAACTGAAGACGACTACAAAAAAGTGTGGTGGGCTCTCCATGTGAATTCATATAATGGATGTTCTTTAGCCACCCTTGTTCAGTCATATCATATTTCTGAGTTTTCTTGACCATATTACTGGAGTTTTACCAAGTTGTTAGTTTGATAATTAGATTACCTGTATACATCATGTGCTCAAAATGCTATTCTACACAGAATAGATTTTAAGATGTGCCTTTAACTATTCCCATTTTTGCTACGTCTCTATTACCTATGTTGATGACACAATCCTATGGATCAGGAGCCTTGATAATCATATAAGCTTCTCTTTAAGCAGACTTTAGGCCACTGTTTATGCTAGGATAAAGAAGGATAAGAAGAAAGGACTGGATGGATTAATATCTCTTTAAATTAGCTATTTTATTTATATTTGCTTCCGTTTCTGTGATATTATAGTTGAATATAATTTTGAATTTGACATTCACAGGGTCCAAACTGGAACTTCAGCTCTGAGTCCCTGGGCTATGAGTAAATCTGAATTTGGATCTAATTCTGGATCTGAACTTCAAGACTTGAACCATCTTTCATCTCTCTGGAAACTTTTTTGTATTTATATCTGAAGCTCCCACTCTAAATACTGATATCTTTCTGCCTCACAATATTGACTACAGAAAAGCAATAGCTCTTGTGTGTTGCTGCAGTTTGTTCTCCTAAGCTCTGAGGGCTTCTTCTTAAAAAAAAAAACCCACAAAACATTTGTATGTGCACTTGTATGATCATAAAAGTAATCAAAACCAGAATCTCACATAACACCAGACAAAACTGTAATCTCCATTAATCTTGCAAGCCGCCTTCATTTTCTCTCTGGCTATAGCTATTGAAAAAAACAACCAAGAGCTGCTGTGAGGAAGGATCCTTTATCTCTGGAAAATCTAAAGTCTTCTGAGCAGAATGTGAATGGGATCATAGCAGCACTATGCAAATATTATCAAACTGAATACTGTTGAAAGTACCCATTCAAACCAATGGAAAACCTACACTTTCTTTTGTATTTGTTTCATCCTAGTCCTAATTATTAACATTCTTTTTTTACCATTTACTTCCCACAGAAGAATACAAAAGGAAGAAAAATAACGAACATGCTGCTGATTTTCCTCTGCTGCCAGTCTGCTCAATTTGGAGTACAGTGGGTTTATTTGTGTAAGCTGAGCAGGAACTACCTTTGGTGACCAGGTGTTCCCTAATACTGAAATAAAATGTTACATTCTTGTGTTCTGCAGCTAGTCACATTAAAAGGCTGTAATCAAGAGTAAAGGGGAAGCATGTTCTTGCATGCTATGTGGTACAACTTCTTCACTGCTGTCATACTCCTTGTAGAACAGGTGACACTATGGGGCTGGATTGACTACACATCAAAGTCTGTCTGATGAAACTTATGCCTTCAATAACAGACTCAAAAGGCTAGAAAAAAGAGCTCATAAGAACGGCCATACTGTGTCAGACCAGTGGTCCATCCAGCCCAGTATCCTGTCTGCCGACAGTAGCCAATACTAGATGCCCCATAGGGAGAGGACACAACAGGTGAACCTCACGTGATCCCTCCCCTGTCACCTACCTCCAGAAAAACAGAGCCTAGGGACATCATCCCTACCCATACTGACTAATAGCCATTGATGGATCTAACGTCCATTAATCTATCTAGCTCTTTTTTGAACCCTGTTAAAGTCCTAGCCTTCACCACATCCTCTGGCATGTGACAGTGACATCCTAAGAGATTATAATACAAGCTGCAGTTTGTAAAGGGTCTAAGAGACTTAAGTGCTAGATCCTCATTGATTGTAAGTTAGAATTAAGTCCCTAACTCCCCTAGGCTTCTTTGAGAATTCTAATACTTTGGACTTTTCTACCATCATCTCTGCAAGTAAATACAGTGTTTTAGTAATATTTAGGAATTGAACCTCACAAAACTCCCTTACATTAGTGAAGTAGTATTATTCCTATTTTACATATTGGGAAACTGAGTCTTAGATTAATTCATTGACTTGCTCATTATCAGCAAGGGAACAGTGACAAAGTCAAGGATAGAGACGTGGCATCATGGTACCTAGTCCCATGTTCTAACCACTGTACATGTGATGTCCAAGCAATCACATACATACTTCAAACATGGATATCGAGTGCAGAAATCAGTATCACCTGCTATGAATGGATTTCCAGTTTATTTCAGGCCCAGGATCTGTGGGGTGTTACATGTGCCCTGCAAAGCACTGAGCTCCCAAATGAGTACTGAGAACATGCAGTATCTAACAGGATTGGCCCCCTTCTAGCATATTTCACAATACAATATTGAAGAACACAACTCTCTCTGGGAAGCTTTCAGTCTCTCTGTATATAAAAGTTTTTCCTGCCATGCAACAGAATGACATCATCAATCTCAGTGTCTCACTTACGTTCAGTTCGATTCAACCAGAACCAACTGTGAAATGGAGATCTGTCTGTAGATCCATCTGTAATATGTATTATGTGAGCAATAGACCAATTAACCATTTTTTTTCTATAGAGCTTTGTTTGTTCAGTGCAAGATTAACAGGCCACTGGCTGCAAAAGAGGCCAGATGAGAGGGGCAGGGGGTTGGCGAGCGTAGCAAGGATGGGGCGTGGCCCTCTACTAAATATTAATGTGCTTATACATAAAATGTTAATTGAATATAAATTGAAGTAAAAGCATACATACTAAACTATGAGAATGGGGATGCTAGTGCTATGAGATTCTTAGTGGTGCATGGACAGATCACTTAATTAATGCAGATGGGGGGGAAAGATGTCTACGTACACACTCCTGCAAAGTAACTGGCAAACTGGGATAGATCTAGCTTGATGGAATGCTCCCAGCTTGGTTCCAGAAGATGGCATGAAACAGGCTTGTATTGACAGGGTCAGACAGTTCTTATTTGGTCTTCTAGAACCAAAGAATATGACCAACCCACTCTTCTAGAATCATGTCAGAACAATCCCCACAAAATTAGGACCACTTTACTTTGTTAGAATCAAGCCTGGTCACATTTTCTAGAATCAAAGCAGTGAACAATTCCATTCAGTCCTCCACACATGCACATACTCTGTCCTCTCAGGGTATGTCTACACTACAGCATTATTTCAAAATATCTTATTTCGAAATAACACGTCTACACACAAAATGCATTTTGAAATAGCTTTTTGCTATTTCAAAATAGCACGTCCACACTGATTAGACGCTGAATCTCATTTAAGGCCAGCCGGAAGTGGTTCCGACAGGGCATCAGGTCAGAAGTTACCTTGTGGCCAGGGTGGCCAGCAGGGCACCCTGAGGAGGGCTGGAGACCCGCTATTTTGAAATAAGCGTCCACACAGCGCTTATTTCAAAATAGCAATTTTGAAATTGGCGATATTCCTCATGGAATGAGGTTTACCAATTTCGAAATAAACCCACTGCTATTTTGAATTAATTTTGAAATGGCAGTTGGCTTGTGTAGATGCTAGGAAAGTTATCTTGAAATAACAGCTGTTATTTCGAAATAACTTTGCTGTGTAGACATACCCTCACAGAATGCTCGTAAGTGGAAATATGCCAGAAATCCTTCTTATCCTCTGTGATCCCTTTACCATTAGAGGTTGAGAATAAGCAAGGATTGTAAATCAAAATGAGACCAAATTGTGGCAGGTAGGTATAGAAGAGAGTGTCAAGAAACAGAAATTGATAAATTATGTTTACTACTTTATAAATTATTCTGGAGTAGCATCCACGGAAACCAAGTGACCTGATATCAAGCAGAGTAACAGTATCTGTTTAGGAGTGCTATTAGCCTCATTTTAGAGAGAATTTTAGCAGTTCATCTCCTAAGGAAAGTGGCAAGAAATAAATCATTCACCTGCAGTATCTTAAAATCCATCTAGCTGTATTTGTCTCTCACAGCTGTGTAAATCACACATCTCACCTAAAATAGTGATCCCCTGAATGTTCCCTTTCCTGAGATTAGCTATCAGAGAACTACTTTGTTCTAGTATCCCTGAACTCTGAAAAAAGGCAGCATGTCCTAATGGATAAGGCAGTAGATTGACAGTCAATCTGGGTCAGATTTTCCAGGCTGGAAGTGGCTAGTGGACAGTTACCCGTGGGCATAGCATCTCTTCACTGGTATAAAGTCAGCAGAAAAGTATGGCAATCTCTTGTAACTGCCACTCCCCATCCCCAAGCACTGCAGCATAGGAGTAAAGAGGTAGGTTATGGGCATTCTGGGGAAAAGGCATGGCACAGCAGAGCTGCCTTGTCAGATCGTTTGCTGGTGTAAATTAGAGCTGCTCTCTTCCAGCTCTCGTGTCCTGAGGCTAGGTGCCACAGAGATCGCTGCCTACTTATCCAACTTTGTAAAGTTCTTTGAGTTCACCTAGGATAATTTGTCATTCACATATCTACTCTAGCATCTATTAGTACCATATTGTTGAGAATACTTGCTTTCTCTTATACCAATGCATCTTTACAGACACAGGAAGCTGTAAAGCATTGCCCATCATTCCTGTACATAGCTTGTTCCTCCATTAAGCCCAGCCTGGTCATGTCCTTGTGTTCAGTGTCTTGCCATCTAGTCAATAGTTGGCCTCTGGGTCTTCATTCTGACCATAGTTCCCTTTGCATTATTTTCTTTGGAATCCTATCATCTGTCTTCTACAGTGCCCACTTCATGGTAAGATTTTTGATTGCGGCCAATCCATTACCCTGATTTCATATCTGTCTCTCCTCATTTCTTCATTTTAAAATCAGTTCACTTTACACCTATCATCCTCCTAAGAACTCTGCCTCAGCTTGTAGACCACAGAACAATATTAGTATATAGGGTTGAGAAATTTTCACTTTAATACCAAATGTAATGCTTTTTTGTCAGTCCATAATCTCATAATCTTTTGTGCAGTGCTGGTAGCTAAAGCATATCTTCTTAGCCTCAACTTTGATGGAACCATCAGTACCAACCAAGCCTCATGGGTACATAAGCTTACTTGTTCTATGGTTTCACTGCTGCTGCATTTCAACATGCTATCTATTGTCCCCTTTCCAAGATACAGCCACTTTGCCTTCTTGTCATTTATTGTAAATCCAAGTCAATGACACCAATTTTCCAGTGTAGTGAGGAGAATCATAATTAATTCAAACCTATCTGCCAGTTGTATCATATTATCTGTATACGCTAAAGTGCTTAACTCTGTATGAGCCAACATCACGCCTCCCCCTCATCCACTATTTTTAGCATGCAATTTTAGAGCATGATGAAAACATTTGATTGTTTAGTGTATTACTCAACCATAATCTTGCTAAGTTTTATTTGTTCTGTATGTAGTTAAAATACCAAATAAATAAACGTAAGCAAATTTACAACAAGGCTAAGTCTACACTAGAGGATAAGTTTGAATTAAGATATGTAACTCCAGCTATGTCAATTACGTAGCTGGAGTCGAAGTATCTTAAATTACATTTTGGCACTGTCCACACAGCAGGAGGTCGATGGGAGCACACTCTCCCTTCAACTTCCCTTACTCCTCGTAGGAACAGGACTACTGGTGCCAATGGGAGCACCCTCTCAGTTTGAATTAACCTGTCTTCACTAGACCTGCTAATTCGAATCCCAGAAGATTGACTGCAGCAGCTTTGATCTTTGTAGTGTCGACAAGCCCCAAAAGATTTATATGGTTGATCGAAGAGTTGATGTAGCTTATCATAGAACTCAGTCGGTTTGAACAAATTGGATATCAATGTATTAAGTATTTAGACCACATTCACCCAGTTGTTGAGCAATGTGCCAATGTGTTGCAAATCGTGCGTTAGGTACCACCAAGCAAAGTCATATCATGCCGTGCTCACCATTGCTTTACTGCAGCTTTACACCAGTGTTTTTCTGTTTTCGTCAATGGAATGACCACAGCATAAAACCGGAGTAACACAGAGATGAACCAAACCCATAATAAATCTTGTCACTTACCAAAAAACAAAACCAACCAGCCAAACAAATGTATTTTAAACCTGTATGTATTTTGTTGTTTTGTAGGACTGAGCATATTAATTAGTATCAATAGTGTCTGATTCTGGAAATTTCCACAAATTCCAACTGCAGCTGGCTCAGAGATTCTTTCCCTTCTGCTTGGGGTTGTGGTCTGGTCCTCCATCACCTTTATTTATCTTACCCCACACATATGCTTTTTTCCTTTTATTCCTCCTACCCTTTATTTATTTATTTTTATTTTTAAAATTTGTCAGATTTTCTCAGATGATGTCAGCTTGATGCAATAGAAAATACAGTTCAGGTTCCAGTTCCCTGGCCTTTCTGCAAGTCTCAAAGAAGCCTCAGCTTCTACCCTCTTGCACTGCTCCTGATAGGCATCCATGACCTTAACCAGCAGCAGCTAGTGGTCCTGGAACCATCGATTGTTTCAGCATCTCTCCTTTCCTCACCATCTGTTCATCTGCTCCTCACCCTGTTGCAAGACATGAGGTATCATGGTACATCCACGCCTCTTTATTCTACTGTAACACACTGGCATAATTATGAACTTTTAGCATTTACTCTATGCAAAAAGTTTATTGTTTTACCATTTAAAAACACTATGCAGCACAAACCAGCTATACTGTGTCTACAGTATTATAACTGGGCAATATTACATGTTTTTAAGCATCTGGGGTTTAAGAGCATGCTGGCTGAGAGAGCTTGTATTATAAATAATTGCCTTACATTATTCTCTAGTACTGATAGTCCTCCAATGCCTTCCCACAATTCCCCACAAAGGGTAGAAAAGTTATCTCATGATTGACAGGCATTGCATACCCCTTGGTTCTTTGTCCTGAGGTGCTCTAGGATTCTTTCCCTGTCAGCTGTGGTAGAACTTGTGTATTCTTTTGAGTGAAAACTATGGGAAGATATTGGAGGACTATCAGCAGTGATTTTAACTATGCCCTCATTACAAAATAGGCAGGCTACAACCCATGTTAAAGAGGATTCTGGACTCTAACCCTGACACTTTGAGTAAGCTAACACAGGCTTAAAGCATCTCAAAACCCAGGTCAGAAGTTTTTCTGTATGTATGGCAGAGGGGGTAAGGCTAAAACCTTAGTGAGACCATGTCTAGGCCTGTAGAAAATTATTTCAAAATTACTAAATTTGACTTGAGAACTCCTGATTTAAAAAATTTGAACCTGCATGTCCTCACTATGACATGCAAATTTAGTCCAAAATAACACACCCACATTTAATGGAGCCTGCCTCAGACTTAGAGCCCCTGGAAGCACTCTGGGGAGCACGCTAGGAGGGGGGATACTTCCTGTGGCTTGGGTCAGCAAACTGCAACAGGTGCTTACAGGGGCTCCTCTCCAAACTCATATCTCACAAGGCACTCCTCTACTCTCTCCTCCTCGTAGGACAGAAGAAGAATGCAGTGGGCACGCACATTCTCATGCTCTGGTTGCCCACATGGAAGACACAGCACTGCCACCATGGAGTCAGAGCTGCTGCAAAGCAGTGCCATGCTCATTGCTCTTGTGCTGTGCCTTATGGTGCAGTATGTTGAGTGCGCATGCAGGTTGCTCCATCAGGAACAGGATGAGGACGACGAGCACAAACCCCGATGTAGCCTGCAGACCCTGCTCAGCTAAGTCCTGCTGCTTCTGCTGCTGCACATGACCCTCAATCTCTTGGACTCAGTGAAACATTGCTTCTGGCAGAGGGAGATGAGCTCGGACTGGTGGGACCGCATCGTCATGCAGGGATGGGACGATCAGCTGTGGCTGTACAACTTCTGTTTGTGCAAGGCCATCTTCCTCAAACTCTGCAAGGAGCTCGCCCCTGCCCTCAGGCAACAGGACACTTGACTGAGACCCACCATCTCCATGCAGAAGCGTGTGGCCATTGCCCTCTGGAAGCTTGCCACACCAGACAGCTGCCACTCAGTCAGGAACCAGGTTGAGGTGGGAAATCCAAGGTCAGGGCTGTGCTTGTGTAAGTATCCAACGCCATCAACCATGTCCTGCTATGGAGGGTCATTACTCTGGGAAACGTGGACAGCATCGTCAACGGCTTTGCTGACATGGGCTTCCCCAACTGTGGGGAGGGCCATACATGGCGCACACATCCCCATCCTGGCCCCTGATCACCAGGCCTCAGAGTATATCAACTGGAAGGGTACTTCTCCATGGTGCTGCAGGTGCTCATGGATCACAAGGGATGACCGTGGCGGGGGAGGTGACCAGCCCGCTCTCTGCCAATGGCATCCAGCTGTTCATAATAGTGGCAGATGTGAGGTGCTGCCTCAGAGCATCTGCTCTGTTCCCTGGCCTTCTGGTAAGCCTGGCACAGCTCTTTTATTTTGAGCCTGCACTGCTCCAGGTTCCTTCTATGGCCTTTCTCTACCAGGCTTTATGTTGATCCTGCCTTAGGTGTTGGCATTCTTTGGTCCGGAGACCCTGGAAGTTGGACTCCTTTCCCATACCTCAGTGAGGTCCAGGATCTCCATCCCAATTCAGTCTGGAGCTTTTCTGTGTCCCTGGGCAGTGGAGGCTGGGGGGAGCAGCAGAAGTTCTGGCAGCCATTGGAGAGTCTGAGGGAGCATTGAGGGCGCTCATGTCTTGCAGTGATGCTTGCTCGCACAGGGCTTGCAAAGCTGGCCACATGGGACAAGCCCTTCTCGTGTTCCTGGGAGTTTTAGAGTTCTGCTGGCGGAGGATAACAGTGGAGACGCCAGGTGTGGCCAGAGTGACACCTGCAGAAGACCTCCAGAGGCCAATAAATTCAAATTAGCAGCACTGGAGCATCTACACTAATGTTATTTCAACATACAAGTTCAGAATTAGTGTTATTCCTGATGAAAAGTAGTACAGAGTTCAAATACCATGGCCCATTATTCCAAAATAACAGGTTTGGTAGTATGGATGCACTGCTTACAAATTCGAACTTGGGGGAATTATTTTGGACTAAGATCCTAGTATAGACTAGGCCTAAGAGTCTGGGTTAACTGTGTATGGCTATGTTGATGTCTATGTCTACACAATAGCGTTATTTCAGAATAACATAGTCCACGTCTACACTACAAGCACTTATTTCGACATAATGTCAAAATAACGTCTAGCTGGAGAACTTCTTACTCTGACTCCTGTAACCCTGATTTTACAAGGAGTAAGGGAAGTCAGAGGAAGAGTGCTCTTTCTCAGACTTCCTGCTGTGTAGACAGTACCAAAAGCCAAAAAAATGCTATTTCAACATAAGCTACGCAGTTGATGTAGCTCAAGTTGTGTAGCTTATTTTAGCTTTAGGCCCTGCTGTGTAAACATGCCCCATGTTATCCTCCACTGGTTGGCTACACTACAAAAGACACTCTGGCTACATCTACACTACGAGTTTTCTCGGCAAAAAATATGCTAATGAGGGACTCGTTTGCATGAGTCACAATCTCATTTGCATATTTTCTGCTGATCCATTTTTGTACTGGGGTTTTTGCACAAAAACAAGCAGTGTGGACGTTTTCTTTTTGCACAAAACCGCCCTTTCCCCACAAGATTGGTAAACCTCCTTTTTTGGGGCATAAGGATCTTGCAGGAAGAGGGGGTTTTGCGCAAAAAGAAAATGTCCACACTACTTGTTTTTGCACAAAAACCCCGGTGCAAAAACAGATCGGCAGAAAATATGCAAATGAGATCATGACTCATGCAAATGAGTCCCTCATTAGCATATTTTTTGCCAAGAAAACTCATAGGCTATGTCTATACTACATGCTTCTTGTGCAAGAAGCCTTTTGCGCAAGAGTTTTTGCACAAAAACTTCTTCCACAAGAGCACATCCACACTTTAAAGCACTTTTGTGCAAGAGAGCGTCCACACTGCATGGACGCTCTTGCGCAAGAAAGCCCTGATGGCCAGTCACAGAATGGCCATCAGAGCACCTATGCTTTTTCCCATAGGGTTTTCTTGCACAAGAAACCCCTCTGAAGTGTCCACACTTGACTTTTTGGGCAAGAACTCTTATGCAAAAGGGAGTTATGCCTCGTAAAAGGAGGTTTACCTACAGCAGAAAAAGCCCTCTGTTCTGCTGTTTTACTCTTGATTTTCTTGCGTGAAAGTGCATTTGAGGTGTGGACGCTCCACGGGTTTTTGTGCAAAAACAATTGTTTTTGCGAAAAAATCTTACAGTGTAGATGTAGCCGTAGTGTAGACGTAGCCTCTGAGTGTTTCTATAGGTGACACCTAAAGGAAATCTTTGTTTTAGCTTAAGTGATAATAGCTTCATGCTTTTGGAGCTAAAATAACAGAGCTTTCGTCTCAGCGTAAAAATGTATGAATATAGATTTTAACATTGACTAAGACAAGAGGCAATTTTCATTACTTTCCAGAGTTAAAGGAAAGGCAAGGATCTGGTTTAAAGATTATTCTTGCTACATGATCCACTTTTTTGGTCTAGGGTAAATGTGATACAAGTCCATTTTCTTAACTGAGTGATTGAGGAACCTCATTTTGTTATCATGCTACACCTCCTTGATACTGTTCTGGTATGTAATTCTCGGTGATGCTGAGGGCCCTTTATGCTACTTTGGCAGAAACAGTCCCCTGATAATATATCCTACTACATCAAGTCTCATTGGCTGGCACACACTGGGGCTATGTCTAGACTACGGGATTTTTTTCCGCTTTTTTTGGCGGAAGAGCAGATGCACTCTTTTGGAAGCCCTGTCTTCCTCCTCCCATAAGGAAGAAGGGCTCTTCCAAAAGAGGGTTTTTTTCCGAAATTTGGCCCAGTGTAGACAGAAAAAGCCTCTTCCAAAAAAACTATTGCAATTTCCATACCTTTCTCCAATAAAGCCCCATAGTGTAGACATAGCTTATGTCAGGACTGCTCTAAGCCCCTTCTCTCACACACAACCACCACCAGCACCTGCTAAATATACAAGGTACATTGGGAACATGTTTCTATATTTATATGAGTGTTCTGTGCTTCCCAGGTTCTACAGGGGAACCAGAATCTGGGTAACCAGATTAAATGTAAGAGCAGCTCTAAGGATGCTCTCAGTTACACCAGCACTCAGGATGGCCAAACCATTATTATTAGCCATGTATTTTAAGAACAGATAGTGAAGGTTTTGAATGGTTCAACAACTTAGCTTGGAACCAGTGTGCCCTAATGAAGCAAGTGTTAGTGTCATAACTATATGAATTCTAGTCCTTTTTCTGACAAATATCTATCTCTCTCAGCATTTTTCTCTACTCTTTGGAGAGAAGGTAGCCTGTGCTAGGCATGTTTGGCTAATTTAGCTATGTAAAATGTGTGTAACATCTAAGGTGTGCTTTGAATGAGGCAGGGCTTTGCATAAGTCATTAAGCCTAGACAGTACCACTGATTTCATTAATTTAATAATCTGTTCAACCCCATTTATTTAAAAATTAAAAAATTACTGTCTTTCATTGGGCTACAGTTAAAATATAATTAAAGTTCAGTGATATTTGAGGATTTGGCTATCACATCATTTATCAAAATGAAGCACTGAAAAGCAAATAATCAAAGACATAATTAATCTTACATTGCCCACAAAATAAACAAATAATTTGTTTGGTGCAGATTTCAAAACACAACCACCTTAACTCTGATTCAAAATGAGTACTGTTCTTTCTCCAGAAACTGCAAAATATGAAGCACAATACAATTCTTTTGAAAAAGAAACCTGACAACAGGACTAGATTCTCATCTGGGATAAATCACCATAGCTCATTGATTTTAATGGTGCTAATTGAGTTTACCCAGTGAAGAATATGGCCCAGTGTTCAAATTAAATTACACGGTCCATATTAATGTCACTCCACAACCTTTTAAAAAAAGAATATAAAGACAGTTCACACAATTTATGGAGAATCCTTTTGTAAGGAAGTTTGTCTTTCATTTCAGTGCTATAGATGAGGCCTCCCCATGCCCTTCTCCCCACAGTTAACCATGTCACACATAGAAAAAGTGCCTTTCCTTTAAACTAAGCAGACAGATATTATTTAAAATGTGCCTGCTTTGAGGAAACCTATTTTTGCCTGCCTCTTACAACTGTGTCCAAATTACACCAAGTGCCCTATTCTACTTTGTGTTGCATTTTTAAATTAAATTCTTGGTCAGAATCATGACAGGTGAATTGCAGTTGTTAGTAAGGTATCTCTAAGGAAATTCTAGCTGAACTGAATCTGGTTGCTTAGAGGGATCCCAACTGGCTCTACATAATACCATCAATAATATGAGATAGTAAAATAAATGGCTGCAGATTTGTTTTCCAAGGCACAAATTCAGTTCAGTCACTTTCGAACAGTGCTTCACAAGAGCCTCTCAGCGGGCTGGATCTGGCCCACCTAGCTCTTTCATCCGGCTCGCGTGGCAGCTCCCAGCCCCACCCCCTAACACACTGCCTGGGAAGTGCGAACCCTTTCAACTGCTTCTATTTAAAGGGTTTGTGCCTTCTCCGCAGCTGCCAAGCAATGCATTAGCAGTCGTTGGAAAGGCGTGAGCCCTTTAAATAGAGGCAGTTGAAAGGGCTCGCAGCTTCAGCCCTGCCACTAACTCGTTGCCTGGGAGCCGGATTGGCGCGAGTCCTTTCAACTGCTATTTAAATAGAAGCAGTTGTTACAAAGGGCAAATTTTTCTTTCTGTGTTTTCCTCTTGTACCTTTAACTTTTATAGACTGAAACACTTGGTTTAGGATGTGTCATTGCTCAAAATGAAGGGTTGGGCTGGTTTTCTTGTACAGATTTTATTTGTTGCCTTGCTTGTTGTTCAATGGAAATTCATTCTAGGGTTTTTTTGTCTCCTGATTCTCAGATGTATGGCTCTGCCATTGACTGATAGAAATGAGGTTTATGGATGAAGACTGAGTTGATGTCAAGTTGGTTTGGAGCAGTCTGCTGCAGGAAGCGGGTAGTAGAAACCAGCATGTAGTTAAAAGGGCTCTGCATGGAAACTAATATTCATACCCTTTTTTGGATATGGGGGAAACAATATTTCAGATTTGATTATAATTCATCTAAATTTCAGAGGCTTGAGTTGCCTCCTGTCCTATCCCCATTGAGCCATAAAAATATGTACAAGTATCTTGTAGATCTTGGGTCTAATTGATCCTGAGTGTAACTCCACAAACTCTATTGAAGTTGTACCAGAGATGCATTTGGTCCTGATGTCTTCCCCACCAACAAGCATATACGTATGCTCAGCATTCGTCCCTCACTTTCTTCAAAATCCCCAGAGAACTTATTGCTGATCATTGCCTCAGATGACATAGACTTATGGATCTCCAACTTTTGTATTGGTGACCCCTTTCACACAGCAATTCTGTGTGTGACCCCCTTTGTAAATTAAAACAAATATTTACTGGGGCTTAGGGATGGAGGCTGCCAGCTCCTGACCCATCATGGAGAAACCTTGCGACCCCCTGAGGGGTCACAACTTCCAGTTTGAAAATCCCTGAAATAGACTTTTTATCAGTGCTTTGCTTGGTTCAGGTTGCTGGGCCTTTCTATTCCTACCTTGCTTTGAAGTGCAAGATCCCACCCCTTCTGGGGCAGTCCCCATCCACTTCCAAAATTTGTGAAGTGGCCCCCCTTCAAAAATTATTCCCCACCCCTGCTTTAGAATGATAGCAGAAGTCTAAGTTAAATCCCCTTTTTAGCACATTGGGTTATTGTTTCCTGTGTTTTTAGGATGATGGGGAAAACCTCAATTAGTTATCATGATTTCCTGTCCCTCTCTTTCCTCTTTTGGAATGCAAACAGTTAAATTACAGTCCTAATTATCAATCAAGGTATAACAGACATGATGGGACTTTTGAAAGTTACAGTTCATCTTTCTTCTTCAGGATGATTTTCCTCACAAGCTCAGTAATGTAAGGTTTAATTTCTTCAACAGTGACAGTAGAGTCCCAAGCCTTTATTGCTTTCCCATTAGGAGCTACCAGGTATTTCCAGAAGTTCCAGGTTGGTTCTTCTCCTGTGGATTCTATGGAGGAAAGGAAAATACAAATAGAAAACTACATTAACTAATTCCTGACATTAGAGTATGATATGTTGATCAGCATCTTAAGAAAAGAAAGCACATGAAATTGAGGGGGAAAACTATAAAGTTGAATAGTAGGAAGGATTTCCTGAGGAGATGTATTAAACTTTGGAATAGTCTACCATGGGATCTAGTAGAAGTTCAATCACTTAAGACATACAGACAGGAGAAAACAACAGAAAATATATTATTTGGAACAATCATGCACTGGCAGGAAGATAGGTTTAGGAACAGCCATATTAGAGTAGACTACGGGTTTATCTAGTCCACTAAGCTATTTCTGATAGTTGCCATTACCAGATGCTTCAGAGGAATGCTTCCAGAAACTCTGCAGTAGAAAATAGTGGAATAACCTACCCCTAAAAGCAGTTTCTTCCTAACCCTCAGTAGTTGGAGGTTGTATTATTCCCTGAGAGTGTGTCTACACTGCACCCAGAGCTGGAAATAAGCATGCAATTTGAGCTACGCAAATTGCATAGCTTATTTCGAAATTTGGCGTTGTCCACCCAGGGCTGAATTTTGAAATAGAGGGCTATTTTGAAACATCTCTTACTCCTCATGGAACAAAGTTTACAGGGACGTTGGAATAGCGAGCCCATTATATTTCAAAATAATGGGCTTGCTCAAAGACATGGAATAGTTATTTTGGGATACTTCCGGTATCCCGAAATAGCTCCACAGTGTAGACGTGAATGACCTAATAGGCTTTTCCATAGTTCTAACCTCTATGATTCTATTCTATGAAATGGAAAAGCTCCGGAATGCACTTTAAATTAAAGGCAGGAGTTTCTGCCCATAAATATGAGGTAATAAGATAGGAGGAGTGCAGATCCAGAGCTATGCATGCTTCATCTTGGACAAGTTTACATTTCTTGCCATGTCTGGGCCAAATCTCCTAAGCATCAGACAGATTGCCAAGGTGAGGTGACAGGGTATACCAGCCCCTTTGAACCCCCCGCTGGGGTGGTCTTTCCATCCTAGCCCAGAAAAGGAGCAGTCAGGGTGAATCCTCCATGTCTGACTAGAAGGCTGCAGGGAAGCAGCTAATCAGAGCACAGGCAGCTCAAATAAAAGGAGTTGCAGGGGCTGTGCAGTGCTTTTCTGGACTGGGACTAGAGAACTAAGGAAGGGTGCTCCTTGCTGGAGCGCTTGAGAGAAACAGAAGGTGGTTTCTGGTGGAAATGGCATTTGGTAAGGCAGGAGAAGAGTAGAGAACTTCAGCCCTGAGGTAAAGGTGAAGAGGAAGGGACCATATTGGAAATGGCCCAGAGAATAGCAGCAGCATCTATTAAAGGAAGCAGCATGTAGCTGCTATTTGTAGTGTGCCTGAGTTGGGACCTGGAGTAGTGGACAGGCCTGGGTCTTGCCACTGGCAAAGTGGCCAATACCCTGAGAAGCGGCTTAGTAGCTCAGTGCCAGGGCTGGAATTTAAAAGGCTTAGGTATGGGGCTGAAAAGCCTGCAGAGGGCCAACTATAGTTGAACCTTGTTACTCCCTGTCCTCTGGAAAGAAGCTGAAGTTGAAAGAATGACTTTGCTGGAGAACTGGTGCAATAAGATCTGGTAAGGCAAAGAATCTCCAGGGAGAAAGGGCACAGCTCTATACCAGGGCAAGCTTGATCTTGAAGCCAGCTTGGAAGGGGATGAGGATTGGGCAAAGAGGCTGGGCTAAAGATTTTAACAAGGACATGGGGCCTGTTTGGACCTCTGACCCTGGAAGGATTTTTGTCCATGCATACTGATGGGAGGGGCACACCAGCTATGGGGGGGGGGCATGTGACCCTCCCATGTCTGGTGCCCTTGCGCTTTTCCCTGTCCATCCCTATCCCATGTTACCTGGGGAGAGGAGGGACCGGGGTGGTACAAAAGCCAGAAGAACTGTTCGCACTTCTTCCGCTTTCCTCACTCTGCCCATGCCAGTGGAGAAAGGAAGAGAAGCCCCTGCCTTGCCTCCTGTCCTTCCATTGAGCTGCCTGTCCTCCAGGTCCATCTGTACAGCCGTAGTCCTGCCCAAGGACAGAGTTGTGGGTTCTGCTCCTTTCCCCTCCCCACTTCCAGCTATCCTCCCCCGAGCCCTGTTCTCCTGCGGGGCTGCTGCTGTATAGGTGGAACTGGAAGAGAGGCAGCTCTGTGGAGGGCCTGGGGGATGGGTGGGTGTCTTTTCAACACACCTTTCTGGCCACTTTCTTGCTGGTACAGCGTAATGGGATGAATTGGCTTATTTTCACCTCTGCCTTGGCGGCTTTTTGCCTTGGTCTGCATCATGTGGTTGTGGGTCAGTTGCCAAGATTATCTGGGTAGATCTCAGTCATGCCCTTGTCATTGCAGGGGCCTCAGACACTGGTGCACCTTGGTCCTTCCTATTTTCTGCCTGTGGCAGAGAATAGTCTAGTCTCCAGTGGGTTGTAATACACTGGTCTAATTTTGGTTGTGGGTTTAGTTTGTGGGTGCTGGATGGTATTGGTGGCCTGTGATATATAGGTCATACTGAATTGACCTCATTATCTCTGGCCTTCCTCTTCATTGGTACTCCCTTCTTTTCATGTGCCTGTATATTTATACCTACCTCTGGAATTTCCATTACGTGCATCTGACGAAGTGGGTTTTGCCCACAAAAGCTTATGCTCCAATAAATCTGTTAGTCTATAAAGTGCCACAGGACTTCTCATTGTTTATATAGGTCATACTTGAAGCTCTGGTTGTCCCCTCTGGCCTTAAACTCTAGGGCTATGTCTACACTGGTGGCTTCTTGCGCAAAAACTTGCCGGGTGTCTACACTGCACGCGCGTTCTTGTGCAAGTAAATTTATAGTACAGTGTCAGAAAACAGGACTTCTTCCAGAAGAGTTATTCCTCTCCCCACGAGGAATAAGCCTTCTTGTGCAAGAGCTCTTGTGCAAGAGGGCAGTGTAGACAGGCAACATGAATTTCTTGCGCAAGAAACCCCTATGGCTAAAATGGCCATCAGAGCTTTGCAAGAGAGCATCCACACTGCCATAGACGCTCTTGCGCAAAAGCACATCTCTTGTGCAAAAGTACATGCCAGTGTAGATGCGCTCTTGTGAAAGACTTTTTGCACAAGAACTCTTCCGCAAAACAGTTCTTGCGCAAGAAGCTGCCAGTGTAGACGTAACCTAGAAGAAGAATATGGGGAAAATTCATGTGAAGTAATGTCAGCTATGGATTGCATGTGGCAACCAACAATAGTACAAACAACTCTACCATAAGTCCACAGAAGTGTGGGAAGGACACTGTGGTATTGGATGGAGGAGGTGAGACTCAATGTGCCGTCATGTGATGGTGGGTTTGATTAGACTTTTTCACTTCCTGAAAAACATTACCTGAATGCTGGAGGAAGACTCCAATTTCCATTCAGTATTAGAATGATATTTGGGGCAGAAAAATGCAGTTCTTAGATAAGAATAACCTGCTTTACTGACAGCTTCTTAGCTGTCTGCCAGGAAACAAAAAAAACTACCAAAGACTCCTATCCTGGCAAGCACTGGTTCTTGTATAAATACCTGGACAGATTCTACAGTTCGGTTGTTTCAAATTTCTAGTGAGGTACGTGAAAGGAATTTTTCCGGGAAGTCACTATCAGCACCTGGTTGTACTGTTTTGTGAGTGAATGCAATGCAAAGCCTTTGACAGGGATGGGTTGAGTAAGTATTGATGACATTTTTTCTCCTTTCACTCTACAGCTCTGCTAAATGCATGTCATCAAATCTTGCCTGTGGCAGCCCCTGAGGTGTCATGCCATAGACGTTTTGGCGGAATGTTTGATAAGTGGAGAAATGAGAACTGGGAACAACTGTCCAGGGTCATGATGCTGTGATTAGGTAGAGAGGGAATGTACTATACTCTCAAGTACACAGAACTTATATTTCTAGATCTTCTGAATCTGTATTTGGATAGGCGTTAGATATGATTATTTCACAAAGGCATTTTTTTAAAATGACCTTAACAGACACATTTACTATCACAAGCACTATAAATAACCCTTATAAAAGTCTTGTCAGATCAGATTAATTCACTGCCAGCAACTTACCTGCTTAGATCTAGCAGCTCTAGATACTACTCACCAATTAAATATTTGAAGGCAGCATTAGCACCAGCACCTGTAACTGCAGTTTTGCTGAACATAGGGAAGGAGACTCCATAAGTCTTTCGGACAAAGCTCTCAATTTCTTTGTCACTGTCTGGCTCTTGCTGTCCAAATTGATTACATGGGAATGCCAGGACATTAAAATGATGTGGGCCAAGGTCTCTCTGTAACTGTTGTAGAGCTTTGTAGTGGCTGTCTGTAAATCCGCACTCACTTGCAACATTGACAACCAGAGACACCTAAGCAAAAGAGAGATTAGAACACACTGCATGTCCTAGTTTGGCATAAGCTTCCACAAAGGAGGTTGACTGCAGGTCATTCTGAGCAGAATAAAAACATCCATGTTGAGAATCTTCAGGAAACTGCTATTGAGCATCTTGCTACTGTTTTCAAATGGTTACAGATTCTTCAGATTTAGGGAAACTTATTTTTAATATTCACTTTACTGAAGTTAGATGTACCATTCAGGTTGGTAATACAGCCTACATTTCCTGGGTGTTTTCATTCTGTTTTCAGATACCCAGCATCAACTCTGGCCTGTATCTTTGGCGTTTTTCTAAACATTAATTACAGTATAAACGATCCAGCAGCACATTTTTAAAAATTGACTCTTCAGATGAGGATGTTTTTGTTTTGTGCTTATTAAAGGTTATTAAGATTGTGCATCTTAAATGTTTTAGATAAACAACATCCTCCCTCTCACAGTATTGACACCAAACCAACTGATGCACTCCTCACTGTCAACACAGATCAATAGATCTTAATGTTAAAGGGGTCATCATGATAACATAACTTGACTGACATAACATGGAACATAAACTTCACTTGGGTTATGTCTACACTGCAGCGTTATTTTGAAATAACTAAAGTTATTTCGAAATAACAAAGTGTGTGTCTACACAGCAAGCCCGTTACTTTGAAATAATTTTGAAATAATGGGCTTCTTACTTTGACTTCTGTAACCCTCATTTCATGAGGAGTAAGGGAAGTCAAAGGACGAGTGTTCTTCCTTTGACTTCCTGCTGCGTAGACACTGCCTAAAATAACCGTCCTTGGTTTTCTTTGCTGGCAATTAAAGCCAGCCATTTGCCATAGATTTTTCAGATGTTCTATTCCTTTATTAACAATATTTCTGCACTTATACAGTATTATATTAATTATGTATAATGCTACATGCCTTTTCACTTTAAATTGCAGTCTATAAATGTTAACCAATTAAACTCACCAATTACAATATAAGAGAAGTTTCTTCCCAACTAGAAGATTTAATTCAAATATTTTGTAGAAAAGAAGATTGCAGGCCTTGGTTTATACCTGTACGGCCTCACTGAACTAAATCTGCCCTCAGGCAAGAAAACCCTCAAAAACAGACTGCAAGGAAAAACTGCTGAGCTGGAATTCATATGCAAATTTGACACCCTGAACCAAGATCTAAATAAACATGTAGAGTGGCTCTCTCATTACTTGAATGAGAAATTACCTATTGTACTCTCACATTCTCATCACTGTTAGATTTGAACCACATCCATTCTGATTTAATTAGTGCTAATGTCACACTCCTATCTTTCTTCTCTTCAGCATCTGAGGAAGTGAGTAGTAGCTCATG
Source organism: Pelochelys cantorii (assembly GCA_032595735.1). NCBI lineage: Eukaryota > Metazoa > Chordata > Testudines > Trionychidae > Pelochelys > Pelochelys cantorii. Next base: position 56,427,056 of record CM064334.1, read on the forward strand.
AGAGCTTATGCTCTAATATCCTAATAAATTTGTTAGTCTTTAAAGTGCCACCGGCCTCCTTGTTTTTGCTGAAATAGGGTATGTCTACACTCGCACTCTCTTTCAAGAGAGGGATGCAAATGAAGACATTTGCAATTGCAAATGAAGCCAGGATTTAAATATCCCGCGCTTCATTTGCATATTTGCATTATGGCGTTATTTCGAAATAGCGCTATTTCAAAATAACAGATGCTGTTAAGACACGGTTATTTCGAGAGAAAACCCTTCTCTCGAAATAACTGGTAAATCTCATTGTATGACGAACTAGCTGGACTTACCCGGCGTTGCGCAGGAAACCAGAGGAACAAAATTTAGAAAAACAGAAGCTGGTCCTGACAGCATCCAGCCACACCGAAGCTGCCAGTGCCTGACATCTGGCCATTATGGCAGACCCCCATGCTTTTCTACTGCTGTATAAAGCAAAATCTCTGACTCAAAAAAGAGGCATTGCAATGTTGAGAATCAGAGTTATTTGACTTGGCAAACTTAGATACAAAAGTCACAATAGAAACTATGTCTCTGTTTTCTTCCCATGTCATGAGTCTTGGAGACATTAAAAGTACAATGGAAGGGAGAGCCCCCAAATCACCATGGCTTGTTTCCCCACCATTGCTGGAAGCATATGGAGGCCCCTCTTCAATAGTGCAATGTTTTGCTTCCTATCAGGTGGTATTTTTGCTAATTATCCTTGTAGAAGCTAATGTTTTTTTGGTAGGGAAGTAGGGGATAGGCATGCTGGGTCTGCAGATTGTCATCCAAGAGCTGAATATAGGGATGCTTCAATCAATGGGGCTGGCCCTACTGAATCTGAGAGATTTCAAGGTGACACCTCAAACTCTTCTCCCATCTTTTTTGATGAATCCATGAGTCAACTACCTGAGCCTGCTGGCACCTCTATAGTCCCTCCTCCAGCACTACCCCCTTGACCAGCTGCCCCTCCCATGGACTGCATCTCTCACCCCCCCTCCCCCCGGATCATCCAGTATCAAACCCAGGACCAATGCCCAGATTTGAGGGATCCCCTCCCCCGCCTTGGATTAATTTCTCACCCACCCAGCATCATCCAGTGCTGCCCCTTGGGCCAGTGCCCCTCAAAGGAGACCCTCCCCCCCACCATGGGCTTCATTTCTCACTCCCTCCCTGCAGGATTGTCCAGTCCCACATCCTTCATACCCCTACAATCCTGCCCTCCCCCACTAGCCCCCAACAGTCCAGCCCCACCCCCCTACAATTCTGCCCTCCCCCCACTCGCCTCCAATGGTCCAGCCCCACCCCCTACAATCCTGCCCACCCCCCCACTCGCCCCCAATGGTTCAGCCCCAACCCCCCATCCTGCCCTCCCCCCACTCACTCCCAATGGTCCAACCCCCCTGGACCAGCCCGCCCCCCAATGATCCAGCCCCCCAATCCTGCCCTCCCCCCACTCGCTCCCAACTGTTCAGCACCCGCCATCCTGCCCTCCCCGCACTCGCTCGCAACAGTCCAGTCCTACCCCCCACTCACCCGCAATGGTCCAGCCCCCCCAGACCAACCCCCCCCCCACTCTCACCTCCAGGTCCCCGATGTGCCTCCTTCTGGACATTTTTTCAAAGTGGCAGCTGAGTGGTAACAGCAGCCCCTCCGTCTCCGCCTAACGCGAGCCCCAGCAGCAACCCGCCCACCCATTGGTTGGCCGCCGGGCCTCGAGCCAATCGCAGTATTGAAGAGGGGCCTCCATATGCTTCCAGCAATGGCGGGGAAGCCGCTTCTTCCTGCACTGCCAAGCTCTGTGCAGCCCCGGGGAAAGGCGTCGGTTTCTCATCTCTTCCCTCTCACAGTACCTTAAAACCTTCTCCTGGAGGAAAGGTTACCCTATGCAAAGTTTGGTTGCGGTAAGTCTTATAGTGTCCAAGTTATTAGAGCACAAACATATAAACATTCTCCTTTATATATTAGATAAGGGTTATTTCAAAAGAAGGGTTTTCTCTCGAAATAACTGCATCTTAACAGCGTCTGTTATTTCGAAATAGCGCTATTTTGAAATAGCGCCATAACGTGATTATGCAAATGAAGTGTGGGATATTTAAATCCCAGCTTCATTTGCAATTTCGAATGTCTTCATTTGCATCCCTCTCTTGAAAGAGGGTGCAAGTGTAGACATACCCATAGACTAAGGCTGTGTCTACACTACAAAGAAAAGTTGGAAAAAGATACACAAATTGTGAACCGCAATTTGCATATCTTTTTCTGCTTTTCTTTCAAAAGAGGCTTTTCTTAAATTTGGTGTGTCTACATGGCACCAAATTTCGGAAAAAACTACTCTTCCGACACATCCCTTCTTCTTCGTAAAACAAAGTTTACAGGGATGGTGAAAGAGCACATTCACTTTTCCAAAATTTTTTTTGGAAAAGAGGAGGCATTTCTTGGATGTGGTATAGCTTTTCAGGGATACTTCTGGTATCCCAGAAAAGAGCTGCAGTCTAGACATAACCTAACACAGCTGCCTCTCCGAAACCTGATCTATACCCTGTATCTTTCAATCAAAGAGCTCAAAAAGTATCAAGTTTCTCATGACCGCTGAGAGATAGGGAAAGGTGATACTGACCTATCTAACAGAAAATGGGTGTCTTAGGCATAGACTTAGGGCAGGACTACACTTAAAATGCTGTAGTGTTGAAGTGAAGACACTCCTACGCTGAACAAAAGGCATGACACAGAAATCATGGCATTCCTACACCCTCAACTGTGTCAGCAATGACTAATATTCTCAGCTCTACTGCTTAGTTGTACACTGGCACAGCACCCTCTTGCACCCTAAATATGGCATGGAAAGGAGCTTTGGTTCTCTTCTCAGATGTTTATCACTGAAGATGGGTCCTAGCTATAAAGTTCTGATCCAGTCTTGACATTTCCTACTCAGAAGTGTTTGGATTCAGGCCTATCACTGTAGGGCTACGTCTACACTGCACTCCTCTTGCGCAAGAGTTTATGCAAATGAAGCACAGATTAGCATATTGCCATGCTTCATTTGCATAATTAATTAGGGGCCGTTTTTGCGCAAGAGGCTTTTGCGCAAAAAGGAGCTGTATAGAGCTGTATAGACAGCTCCTTTTTGCGCAAAAAAACTCTCTTGTGTAAGAGGGAGTTTTTGCAGAAAAAGGAGCCATCTACACAGCTCCTTTTTGCACAAAGCCTCTTGCGCAAAAGTGGCCCCTAATTAATTATGCAAGTGAAGTATGGCAATATGCTAATCTGTGCTTCATTTGCATAAGCTTTTGCGCAAGAGAGGTGCACTATAGACATAGCCTCTAAGCTTTTAAGAACAGGGACTCCCTTTTTTAGTGTGTGTCTGTACACCAGCTAGCACTATGGTGCCTGATCAATGGCTGGGACTCATAGGCAATACAAATAATAGCTTCTTTAATCAATCATCCCCATAGACTAACGAAACTACTAGATTACAGTTGTTTACAGCTGTTTTTCCCAACAGTCCTCTTCTTATAATCTTTGTGCTCACTATCATTAAGGACAAGAAAGGCCAAACAAGACATCCTTCAGAACCTATCCTAGTTATCCCTACATTGTCCCTGAGAGATGGCAAGTAGCAGAGAAGCTCATGTTACTTAGCAAGTAGAGAACCATGGCCAATGCTAGTCTTGCTAAGCATCTTGCCTAGAGTCAAGGAAGACTAGGAACTCTCTTGTCAGAAAAGGAAACAAGTGGAGTTTAATGAGAGGAAACAGACAAGCAGAAGTGAGACTTCTGTATACAGTGAGCACAGCCAGTGCACAACTGAAAGGATAATTGGCCCTAAAGGATTTTATTTGGAAAAGGGCTCTTTTTAGAGTCTACTAGAAGTGGTCAATTTTTTGGAAGGTTTTCTGTAAAAGAAGACATAATGTCCTAAAATTCATCCCCTATTTTTGACCATTTCCACTCAGTTCATGTTTCAATTATAAACCTTCATTTTCAGGCTACAAAAAATTGTTTTACAGCAAAATCTGGTAGTTGAAGCTTTAGCGAGGGAGCAAATGTGCTGGTATTGCTTGTTGGAGGTGGGGTGGGTTTTGTTTTGTTCTTTGGGTGTTTTGTACAACTTATAAAAAAAAGACGGTTTGCTTATGTCTAGAGAGGGCTGGGAGTTGGAACTGGATAGCTCAGGGTATAGCTAATGAAACACAGATCTAGTTAGCAGAGGGTTATCAGTTCAATTCCAGCTCAAATCAACAGCAACTATGTAGTCTGTATTAAATGAATCAGCATTTGCAGGCCAGTTCCTAGTTTCATGGCTGCCAATACGGGCAACTCTGCAGAGGCTCCATGGAGAATGAAAGAAATACTATCTCACCTCCTGGGAGGAGTAGAGGGAACATACTTTGCTATTGCTTCCATAGTATAAGCAGAGGGGTTCAGGGCTGTCAACCTGGCACTAAAAAGCCATTCAAAGCCTTCTCTCTTTCTGCTATAAAATATCATAGCCAATCCATAAAGCACAATGACACTTTGTCTAATTGAAGAGAAATGTAGAACTGCAGTGTGTTTAATAAATATAGTGCAACAAATTCTTGGCCACCAGAAATTCATGGGTGCCATTATACTGGACATTGTGACAATTCAGAAATTCACAGCAGGGAATACCAATTTCTCCTCTTCCAAAAGCAGAGGCCCCATTCATCTGCGTGAGGAGACATTTAGCTGTTGTAAAGGTAACATCTATAGCAATGGGGTGTGCCCCCCAGGGAACAAGAGGAATATTTCAGGAGGCCATGCTAGTGCCTGGACCAGCCCCATAGGAGGTGAAGAAGTAGCACTACCTAGCCCTGATCTGCTTTGGCTCCCAGTGTTGGCCTCTGATTCCTGGCTGTGGCTTTAGCCTCAGGCCCCGACCACAGCCTCTCTCTTAGCAGCCTCCTGGCCCTCACTGTGGCCCTGCTCCCAACCATTGTTCTGAGGGGGTGGCAGTGGTTTACCCAGAAGGGCAGACTTGGGTGATGGTGGTCTCTAACCTTGGATGGGAGGGCAAGAACAGGAGGACGGGGAAGCAGGACAGAAGGGATGGGGGAGGTAAGCCCCGGCCGCACTGCCCAGCTGGAATCCTGGAGCAGAGTGGGGTAAGCCTCAGCCCTGTTGCCTGGCCAGAGTGCTAGGAAAGAGCGGGGCAAACCCAGAGCCAGAGCTTGCTCCCTGGCCACAGCACCTAGGTGGAAGGGAGCAAGCTCCAACCCCACTCCTTGGCCGAAGCTCCCCGACTGAGTGGGGCAAGCTCTGCCCCCTTTCCCTGTGGTTCATTGGGCAGGCTGGAGGGGAGTGGGCCTGGCTGGAAAGTAGATGGGCCATGGCCCACTCAGGTCCACCTGTGAATGTTCTCCTGGTGGGGAACAGAGGTAAGGGACATACAAGGCAGAGCCATCCCTAGGATATTGCAAATCAGGGCAATCGTGCTTTTGGAGGCCCTGCTGGCTGGTGGAATTGGCCAGCATGGTGGTTGCAGAAGTCCAATCTCAGCCTCCCGTGAGCATCTCTGGTGCAAGGTAAAAAGTTTGGGGACCTCTGGTCTATAGCCTGCCATTGGGCAGTTCTAATTCCACCCACCAAAGGCAATGATGCGCATACATAGTATAGTATGTATCACAATACAGTATTTAAAATTGGTCTCTACATCCTCCCTTGGTTTTCTCTCCAAAAAGCAAACCCACAAAGCAAAAGTTGATTTAAAAACCATTCAGGATTATTTGTGACACGGCACAATCTAGGGAACCACTATTCATTGGCATACAATATGTTCTGGTGCCATCTAGCTAATTTTCCAAGTATCAACATGTAGCTATAGATTGAATTAATGTGATCTACTTGCTTTTTGATGAGTTAGCTGAGGATTGCCAGCTTTTTGATGCTAGTTAAAAAAAAGTATTAGTTACATTTGTAATTGAAGTCCTTGGGGTAGAATTTTATGTCTCCACTGTTTGGTTTTACCCATATTCTTCCATATTGAGTGTTATGGAAGTCTCGGATGATAGCCTTGCATAAAGTTGTTTGATTTAAGGGCATTTTCACAGCAGATTTGACAAAACACAAAGAAGGTGCCAATATGAGATTTTTAAAGATAGCTACAACACTCAACCCAATGTTTAAGATTTTGAAGTGCTTTCAAAAATCTGAAGGACAAGATGCAGAACATGTTGTTAGAAGTCTTAAAAGAGCAACACTCCATTTAAGGATGTTAAGGACTAGCCAACTATCCGATAAGCAAATGCTGACTCCGGGTTCCACATGGGTGCTTCTGTTTTGAAATGCATTCCAAAGGGTCTTGTACATTTCAAAGGAGGAATGCGGAAGTGCATATCTACTACTCGAGTAGTAAATTAACCTGTATTTAACATCCTTAACTCTATCAGATAGAGGCAGCAAAGTGAGGGAGTGGGGGACAAGAGCGAGTACTTCAAAGCGGCAGCGCCGCACGGAGCCCAGTAAGGGCTCTGTGCGGCACTGCTGCTTTGAAATGCCGTGGTGGCGTTTCAAAGGAGCAGCACCACACAGCTGATCCCGGGCTTTGTGCGGGGCTGCCGCTTTGAAACGCCTCTGCAGCATTTCAAAGCAGCAGAGCCTGGAGCCCGGGTCAGCTGGGGACTCCCTAGCTGACCCTGGGTTCTATGCGGCATTTTAAAGCGGCAGCATCCCATGGAGCCCCGGATCACTCTGAGTGCCCCACTGACCCCACGCTCCATGCAGGCGCTGCCGCTTTGAAATGCACAAGAGCCCCTGCTGGGGATTCTTGTACATTTCAAAGCTGGCATACCATGCGGGAAGTCCCGCTCACTCCGGGCTCCACACATAGAATCATAGAGCTGGAAGAGACCTCAGGAGGTCATCAAGTCCAGCCCCTTACCCAAAGCAGGACCAATCCCAACTAAATCAACCCAGCCAGGGCTTTGTCAAGCCAAGACTTAAAAACCTCTAGGGATGGAGATTCTACCACCTCCCTAGGTAACCCATTCCAGTGCTTCACCACCCTCCTAGTGAAATAGTTTTTCCTAATATCCAACCTAGACCTCTCCCACTGGAACTTGAGACCATTGCTCCTTGTTCTGCCATCCGTCACTACTGAGAACAGCCTTTCTCCATCCTCTTTGGAACCTCCCTTAAGGAAGTTGAAGGCCAATATCAAATCCCCCCTCACTCTTCTCTTCTGCAGACTAAACAAACCCAAATCCTTCAGTCTCTCCTCATAGGTCATGCGCTCCAGCCCCCTAATCATTTTGGTCGCTCTCCGCTGGACCCTCTCCAATGCATCCACATCCTTTCTATAGTGGGGGGCCCAGCACGGGACACAATAATCCAGATGTGGACTCACTAGAGCCAAATAAAGGGGAATAATCACTTCTCTGGATCTGCTGGCAATGCTCCTCCTAATGCACCCCAATATGCCATTAGCCTTCTTGGCTACAAGGGCACACTGTTGACTCATATCCAGCTTGTCATCCACTGTAATCCCCAGGTCCTTTTCTGCAGAACTGCTACTTAGCCATTCAGTCCCCAGCCTATAACAATGCTTGGGATTCTTTCGTCACAAGTGCAGGACTCTACACTTGTCCTTGTTGAACCTCATCAGATTTCATTTGGCCCAATCCTCTAATCTGTCCAAGTCACTCTGGACCCTATCCCTGCCCTCCAGCATATCTACCTCTCCCCCTAGCTTAGTGTCATCTGCAAACTTGCTGAGGGTGCAATCTATCCCCTCATCCAGGTCATTAATAAAGATGTTGAACAAAACTGGTCCAAGAACAAATCCTTAGGGCATTCCACTAGAAACCGACTGCCAACCTGACATCGAGCCGTTGATCACTACCCGTTGGGCCCGACAGTCTAGCCAGCTTTCTATCCATCTTACAGTCCATTTATCCAATCCATATTCCCTTAACTTGCTGGCAAGAATATTGTGGGAGACCGTATCAAAAGCCTTGTTAATGTCAAGGTATATAACATCCACTGACTTCCCCATATCCACAGAGCCAGTTACCTGATTAGACGCTAATCAGATTGGTCAGGCACTACTTGCCCTTCGTGAATCCATGTGGACTATTCCTGATCACTTTTCCCTCTTCCAAGTGCTTCAAAATGGATTCCTTGAGGATCCCCTCCATGATTTTTTTCCAGGGACTGAGGTAAGGCTGACCGGTCTGTAGTTCCCTGGATTATCCTTCTTTCCTTTTTTAAAGATGAGCACTACATTTGCCTTTTTCCAATCATCTGGGATCTCTCCCAATCTCCACGAATTTTCAAAGATAATGGCCAAAGGCTCTGCAATGACACTTGCCAACTCCCTCAGTACCCTCGGATGCATTAAATCCGGACCCATGGATTTGTGAATGCTTAGCTTTTCTAAATAGTTCCTAACTTGTTCTTTCCCCACCCAGGGCTGTCCACCTCCTTCCCATACTGCGTTGCCTAGTGCATTTGTCTGGGAGCTGACCTTGTCCATGAAGACAAAGGCAAAGAAAGCATTGAGTACTTCAGCTTTTCCCACATCATCTGTCATTAGGTTACCTCCCTCATCCAGTAAGGGCCCCACACCCTCTCTGATCACCCTCTTATTGCTAACAAGCCTGTGGAAACCTTTCTTGTTATCCTTCACATCCCTTGCTAGCTGCAATTCCAATTGCGCTTTCGCCTTCCTGATAACTCCCCTGCATTCTCGAGCAATATATTTATATTCCTCCCTAGACATCTGTCCAAGTTTCCACTTCTTGTCAGCTTCCTTTTTGTGTTTAAGGTCACCAAGGATGTCCCCGGTAAGCAAATCTGGTCGCCTACTATATTTGCTTTTCTTGCTGCGCATCGGGATGGTTTCTTCCTGTGCCTTTAATAAGGCTTCTTTAAAATACTGCCAGCTCTCCTGAACTCCTTTCCCCTTCATGTAAGCATCTCAGGGAATCCTGCCCATCAGTTCTCTGAGGGAGTCAAAGTCTGCTTTTCTGAAGTCCAGGGTATGTATTTTGCTACTCTCCTTTCTTCCTTTGGTCAGCATCCTGAAATCTACCATTTCATGATCACTGCTTCCCAGGTTGTCAGGGGCCAGGGCTTCTAATTCTTCCTGTTTGTTTCCCAGGCTTCTCGCATTTGTGTACAAATACCGTAGATAACCAGTTGATCGCCTTACCTTCTCCATCCGAATCAGGGGTCCTCCTTTTTTGCTCGTTCTTCCTTGTGATTCTTCCCGGTGTCCGGCTTCCTCACTTACCTCAGGGCTTTGGTCTCCGTCCCCCAACAAACCTAGTTTAAAGCCCTCCTCACTAGGTTTGCAAGCCTGCCTGTGAAGATGCTCTTTCCTCTTGGTTAGGAGGATCTCATCTCTTCCTAACAATCCTTGTGCCCAGAACAGAGTCCCAGGGTCGAAGAAACCAATGCCCTCTCTCCGACACCACCTGCGCAACCACACATTTACTTCCTCAATTCGATGATCCCTACCTGGACCTTTTCCTTCAACCAGAAGGATGGACGAGAATGCCACTTGCGCCTCAAATTCCTTGATCCTTCTTCCCAGCGCTATATAATCTGCTGTGACCCACTCCAGGTCATTCTTGGCCGTATTATTAGTTCCTATATGGAGAAGCAAGAAGGGGTAGTGATCTGAAGGTTTAATCACTTTCGGAAGACTCTCGGTCACATCCTGAATGTGAGCTCTCAGTAAGCAGTATGCTTCTCGAGATTGCAGGTCTGGTCGGCAGATGAATGACTCAGTCCCTCTTAGGAGGGAGTCCCCAACCACCACTGCCCGTCTTCTTCTTTTGGGGGTGGTAGCCATGGAACCCTCATCCCTAGAACTATGCATCCCATGCCTTTCGGTAGATGGTGTTCCCTTCTGCATTCTTCCTTGAGAGGTCCCTGCCAAAGCATTCTCCACCGCAGTGCCTGTGGAGAGAGCCTGATAGCAGTTACTTACCTCTACAGGAATGGGGGATACTTGAGTTGGCCTTCTTCTCCTTCTAGAGGTTACATGCTGCCAGTTTTCTTCCTTGTCCTGTACTGCCCTGACTGGCTCTTCAGCCTGCTGTCCCTGCAGGATTAAACGCTGTCTTCTATCGAGGAAGTCTTCATCCTCTCTGATAGAACGTAGGGTTGATACTTGGGTCTCAAGTCCTCTAATTTTTTCTTCCAAAATGGTGACCAGCTTGCACTTAGTGCAGATGAAATCCCTTCTTTCTTCCGGGAGGAAGACAAACATGGCACATGCTGTGCAGGTAACAACAGCAGACCTATCACCGTCCATACCTGCCTTCTGAAAGATTCCTCAGTTGTTCTTAAATGCCTTCTTGAAAGACAGGAGTGTAGTGAAAAGATTTTAAAGAATGGCGAGTGTATCTCACCTCCTTCCTAACTCCCTCTCCAAACTCCCTGTTAACAGCCCCTGTTCGCAAGCTCCCTGGTCGCTGACTCACTCCTTTATAAAGTGCTGGACTGCCTGATAGCCCCTCCCCCTGATTAAGGCTCAACCAATGAGCAGAGGCGTCTATATTTCAAACCCTGATTAGAAGCTCACACGGGTGCTTCTGCTTTGAAATGCATTCAAAGGGCTCTTGTACATTTCAAAGGAGGAATGCAGAAGTGCCTATCGTCTACTTGACTAGTAAATTAACTGGTATTTAACATCCTTAACGCCAGTGCAGAAACTACAGAATCCAAACCTCCAACAAAAGAAAATCAGCTTTCTGTTGGTGGCATCTGACTCAGCTGATGCAAAATGAATGTGTGTCGATTTGTACTGCTTTGGGGAGAACACATCATCAGCATGAAAGCATGTCCTCTGGAATGGTGAGTACAATATGAAGGGGGAATACAAATGTTTGGTATATCTGGCACACAACATTCTTTGCAGTGCCGACTACAACAGCACCATGCAAATGCCTATTCTCTTTTTCAGGTGACTGTAAGATCAGAAGTGGGGAGCATTATCTCCCCTCAACGTAAATAATCTTGTATGTTTTAGTGATTGGAACAAGAAGTAGGACTGAGTGGTTTTAAAGTTTTACACAGGTAAAAGACTGCCCTACAGTGCTTGTCAGAGGTGAATTGAAAAATATTGCTACTTTTGGTTTTTTGCAATGCAAGTATTTGTAATGAGAGATAAAGTGAGCACTATCCACTTGCATTCTGTGTTGCAAATGAAATAAATGTATTTGAAAATGTAGAAAACACCACAAAATATTTAAATGGTATTATATAAGAACATAAGAACATAAGAATGGCCATACTGGGTCAGACCAAAGGTCCATCGAGCCCAGCATCCCATCTGCCGACGGTGGCCAATGCCAGGTGCCCCAGAGAAGGAGAACAGAAGACAATGATCAAGTGATTTATCTCCTGCCATCCATCTCCTGCCCTTGTTATGAAGGCTAGGGCACCATACTTTATCCCTGGCTAATAGCCATTTATGGACCTAACCTGCAAAAATTTATCAAGCTCTTTTTTAAACCCTAATAGAGTCCTGGCCTTCACAGCCTCCTCGGGCAAGGAGTTCCACAGGTTGACTGTGCGCTGTGTGAAGAAAAATTTCCTTTTATTAGTTTTGAACCTACTACCCATCAATTTCATTTGGTGTCCCCTAGTTCTTGTATTATGGGAAAAGGTAAATAATTTTTCTATAATCACTTTCTCCACACCATTCATGATTTTATATACCTCTATCATATCGCCCCTCAATCGCCTTTTTTCCAAACTGAAAAGTCCCAGTCTCTCTAGTCTCTCCCCATATGGGACCCTTTCCAAGCCCCTAATCATCTTAGTCGCCCTTTTCTGAACCTTTTCTAATGCCAATATATCTTTTTTGAGGTGAGGAGACCACATCTGCACGCAGTACTCGAGATGTGGGCGTACCATAGTTTTATATAGGGGAAGTATGATATCTTTTGTCTTATTATCTATCCCTTTTTTAATAATTCCTAACATCCTATTTGCCTTACTAACTGCCGCTGCACACTGCGTGGATGTCTTCATAGAACTATCCACTATATCTCCAAGATCCCTTTCCTGATCTGTCGTAGCTAAGTTTTGATCAACAGTGTGATTAACACTGCAATCTCACCACAACTCGATCTCATGATTAATCAGGATTAATTTTTTTAATTGTTTGAGTCCTAAAATTAAACAGCAATCCATCATTGAAAGTTTAATTATGCTTGAATAACTTATTCTTACCAATCATTATTAACAATCGCTTAAATTAATTACAACAAAGACCACATTGTTATGATAATCCTTTGCACTTACATACAGTTTCTTTCAAAGAAGGTTATAAAAGTGCTTTGTGATCATGATTTGAGCCTCATAACAAACTTGTAATATAGGTTAGTGTCAATATACTTATCTGATTGGTAATCCCCACTATTGCAATCAAAATACAATAGTTGATAAACAATTTATTCCAGGTGGCTATAGGGGAATAAAGATGTATAGAATGGTGTATGTATGTGAAGAAATGTGAAAGATGACCTGGAAAGCAAAAACACTTTATTTTGTTTGTTTATGATATATTTCTAAAGAAGAATATTTGTCAATACAAATATGATTTTTTAAAATTAACGTCTATTTAACTTCAGTGACTACTTAATATTTTGGAGAAAGAAGCTTTTGCTAAATATTCAGCACAACAATTACTGCAAAATGTCTGAGTGCTCACAATGGACATTTTGAGACCTTCCAGCACAGGTATGGGCAACCATAACCTGAGGGCTGCATGTGGTCCACTGGGGTTCTATGTGTGGCCCACAAGATATTTTGTTTACTGTTGCCCATGCACAGGGCTGTCAGATTCTGCTGGTTTTATTGTCTCCTTAGTTTTTTCCTATCAGTGTTACAAAAATGACACACATTTAAATCAAGGACATGTGAAATGAGGTCCATGCTGAGGTCTCACACAACATTGTGAGAACTGTGTGCTCCTTCTGCATCCAATCAAAGCACTACTACGGTTCATTCAGCATACCCTGTGAATTCTAGCATTGTTAGCAAAATGGCCTTATCCCAGGAGATTGTTTTGATTACAACAGTCTTGCGGCCTGCTGAGATGAAGGAGGGAGTGGCCCACTCACTAGCCTGGGTTGCCATCACGGTTACAGAGTATCTTCCACAAAGCTAGGATTTTGAGATTTCTGAGGTAACAGAACAAGGAGAATAAACTTATAAAAAAATAGAAACCCTTTTATGCCTTATTTATACATCATTAAGTAGTAAAAAAGTAGTAAAAAAAAAGCACAAAACTATTTTTTAACAAATTAGTAGCAGTTGGTTTTATCCTGCATTACAGAAAATTAAATGAGTTGATCTGTTTGCAGCAGTGTGTTAACATTTTCTTTATTCACTTATTTTTGTCTCAGTGGGGCATGACAATTGTAGTTATTTAAGACATTAACTGTTTAATATATGTGTGAGTTTAATGTAGACTTCCTTCTCCCTCACCCTATCCTGGAACTTTGAATTGAGTCAAGTGCACCATCTTGAGTACCAGCGTTATTTTGTAAAGCTGCAACATCCATTAGCCTTTGATGAGCCTTTCAATATTAGAATTTCCTTCTTCTTTTAGTAAGAAAATCCAAGTATGCTAATCTTAAACCTATATTGCAAAAATATTAAATATTGTTGTAAGTCATATTTATATAGTAGAGCCATTGATGGACCTAACCTCCATTAATTTATCTAGTTCTTTCCTGAACCCTGCTGAAATCCTGGTCTTCACAACCTCCTCTGGCAAGGAGTCCCACAGGTGGACTGTGTGCTGTGTGATGAAAAACTATTTTGTTTGTTTTAAACCTGCTATCTATTAAAAAAAGGGGAAAAAATGTCAATTAGAGTATCTATGCTAAATAAGAACATAAGAATGGCCGTACTGGGTCAGACCAAAGGTCCATCTAGCCCAGTAGCCTGTCTGCCGACAGTGGCCAGCACCAGGTGCCCCAGAGGGGGTGGACTGAAGATAATGATCAAGAGTTTGTCTCCTGCCATCCTTCTCCAGCCTCTGACAAACAGAGGCCAGGGACACCATTTCTATCTCCTGCCTCATAGCCTTTTATGGACCTAACCTCCGTGAAATTATCTAGCTTCTCTTTAAACTCCTTTATAGTCCTAGCCTTCACAGCCTCCTCTGGCAAGGAGTTCCACAGGTTGACTACGCGCTGTGTGAAGAAGAACTTTCTTGTATTAGTTTTAAACCTGCTACCCATTAATTTAATTTGGTGTCCTCTAGTTCTTCTATTATGGGAACTAATAAATAACTTTTTTTTATTCACCCTCTCCACACCACTCATGATTTTATATACCTCTATCATATCCCCCCTCAGTCTCCTCTTTTCCAAACTGAAAAGTCCCAGTCGCTTTAACCTCTCTTCATATGGGACCCGTTCCAAACTCCTAATCATTTTAGTTGCCCTTTTCTGAACCCTTTCCAAGGCCAAAATATCTCTTTTGAGGTGAGGAGACCACATCTGTACACGGTATTCAACATGTGGGCGTACCATAGTTTTATACAGGGGCAGCAAGATATTCTGTGTCTTATTTTCTATCCCTTTGTTAATAATTCCTAACATCCTATTTGCCTTTTTGACTGCCGCTGCACACTGTGTGGACGTTTTCAGAGAACTATCCACGATAACTCCAAGATCTCTTTCCTGATTTGTCATAGCCAAATTAGCCCCCATCATACTGTATGTATAGTTGGGGTTATTTTTTCCAACGTGCATTACTTTACACTTATCACATTAAACTTCATTTGCCATTTTGTTGCCCAGTCACTCGGTTTGGTGAGATCTTTTTGAAGTTCTTCACAGTCTGCTTCTGTCTTGACTATCTTCAACAGTTTAGTATCATCCGCAAACTTTACTACCTCACTGCTTACCCCTTTCTCCAGATCATTTATGAATAAGTTGAACAGGATTGGTCCTAGGACTGACCCTTGGGGGACACTACTAGTTACCCCTCTCCATTCTGAAAGTTTACCATTTATTCCTACCCTTTGTTTCCTGTCTTTTAATCAGTTCTCAATCCATGAAAGGACCTTCCCTCTTATCCCATGACAATGTAATTTACACAAGAGCCTTTGGTGAGGGACCCAGCTACATTCCACACCCTAATGACAAAAAGTTAAGTACCAGGTACTTACAAACCACTCTATTAGCCTCATTTAGCACAGACATTCTAATTGACACTTTTTTTTCCTTCTCTTTCTCTGCTATTTATTTGTATCCTGGACCCCTCACTCCATTCATCTGAAGAAGTGGATTGTGCCCACGAAAGATCATGATGCCGTCTACATTTTTTTGTTACTTTCTAAGGTGCAGCAGGACCATTCATTGTTTTTTGAGCTTTCTATGTTTACCTTTAGAGGAGCTCTCCCTAAGCTCTAGTAGTCAGAGTCTGTTTTTGGAGTAGAGGGTTCTGAGTTTTATCCCTATAGACAACTATAAGGTCCATGCGTCCACAACTTATGGTGTAACAGACATGAACCACAGAATCATTGCCTACCTCTTGTAGAGGGTGGATGTAGATGTGACACTCAGGCTGCGTCCACACTCCAGGCTTCTTGCACAAGAAGCTTTTTGCAAAAACTTATTGTGCAAGAGTATGTCCACACTACAAAAGTGCATCGCAAAAGCGATGCGCTTTTGCGCAAGAGAGCGTCCAGACTGCATGGATGCTCTCTCGAAAGAAAGCTCTGATTGCTATGCACAGAATAGCCACCAGAGCACCTGTGCTTTTTTCAATTGGCTCTTTTTGTACAAAAAGCCCTGTTGCCCATCTACACACCTTTTTTGTGCAAGAGCTCTTGCGCAAAAAGGAGTTATTCCTTGTAGAAAGAGAAATACCTACACTGCAAGAAACCCCACTGTTTTTTTAATTTACTTTAAATGTACTTGCGCAAAAACGCGCTTGAGGTGTGGACGCTCTGCGGGTTTTTGTGCAAAAACCCTGTAGTGTAGACGTAGCCTCAGCAAAATGATGGGAGATAAGTAAAGCCCTACTAAATTCACAGCCGTGAAAAATGCATCACAGACTGCAAAAGCTGGTTTTGTGCATGCTTTTACCCTCTACTATACATATTTCACAGGAAAGACCAGCTTTTCTCAAATTGAGGGGCATTGCAAGATTATTTTACAGGGGTCACAGTATTGTCACCCTTATTTCTGTGCTGCCTTCAGAGGTGGATGGCTGGATAGGATTGCCAGATGGTCTCCCGGTATTTTTTTGGTCAAGCAAAAACAAAAACAAAAAAAAGGAACGCGGGATAATAAGCCACAATCGGCACGGGGAGCCTGTGGAATCCCAGCCACTCCCTCCCACCCCGGCTAGGGTTCTGAAGCGCCCAGAGCAGTGATCACGGCCCCGCCTCCCAGCTGGGACTTCCAGGCTGGGGGGGGGGGGTCACCATCAGCGGTGGGAGCCTGTGATTGGGCAGAAGCCCCTCTCCCCACCACCGCCAGGCTTCTGTGCAGTCACAGGCTCCTAGTGACGATCGTGGCCCCACCTTCCAGCTGCTCCCCCTGCCCACGCCAGGCTTCCGTCTGGTGCGCAGCTGGAAAAATCAGAGAATATCAGACATTGCACATGTCCGGTATTCTGATTTTTTTTACTGGACAAAGAGCGCAAATACCGGACACCTGGCAACCCTACGGCTGGAGCATCAGCTGTTGGCCAGCCACCCCGCTCTCAAAGGCAGTACCCTGCCAGCAGCAGCACAGAAGTAAGTGTGGCAATATCATACTATAACAGTCTGTGCAACCTTTATTTCTATGTTGCTGCCTTCAGAGCTGGGCAGCTAGAGCGGCAACTGTTCAAGACCCAGCTCTACAGGAAGCAGCATGGAAGTAAGGGTGACAGTAGCATCCCACTTCTATGCTGTTCCTGGTGGTGGCTTTGCCTTCAGAGCGGAGCTCCCAGCCAGCAGCTACAGCTCTCCAGTTACCCAGCTCTGAAGGCAGTGCTTCCATCAGCAACAGTGCAAAAGTAAGGCTAGCAATATGGCAGCCTTCCCTACAATAATCTTGCAACCTCCCCTGTTCCCATTTGGGTCAGGATTTTACAATTACAATATCATGTAGCTGTAATAGCTGAAATAATGAAATTTACCATTTTTTAAACTCCTGTGACCATGAGATTGACCAAAATGGGCAGTGAATTTGATAGGGTCCTAGCCATGAGGGAGATTTTATTGTTCTAACCTCATTTAAATATTTACATATGGAGTAGTCAAGTTTCAGTGGGATTGTGAAATGTGGGAGTCTCTGCTTTTCTACTCAGAAAGGGGGTCACGCTGTCATGGCATCCTCTCCCTTCCACAAGGAGTCCATGGAGGGCTCTCATGGTGTGAGAACCGCAGCGAGGAACTGAATGGTCCTGCGTTGGGTGAGGGCTGGTCAATCTGGGCACATATATTTCCTCCTTATATTAGGCCTAGCTGAGACCAGGAAGAAAAAATTATGCATCTCCAGTACCTCTCTGTGATGAGAAGTCCTCCATTATGGAGCATCATGGGGTTGGTCAGTCTGGGTACGTCTACAGTGCGGGGCTTTTATCCCGGAAAAACTCTGCCACATCCAGGAAATGTGTTTGCTCTTCCACTTTTTTTTTGCAGAAGATCAAATGCGCTCTTTCAGGGAGCCCTGTATACCTCGTTGTACGAGGAATAAGGGCTCCTCTGAAAGAGGAGGCTTCTCTGCCATTTGGCCCCGTCTAGATGGGGTCAAATGGCGGAAAAGCCTCTTCCAGAAAAGCAATCGGAAAAAGCTATAGTGTAGGCCTAGCCTCCTAGAGAGCATGTTAACTACATGACTACAATAAAGCTACAATCCCAGAATTAGAGCAAGCGGCATGAGATGTGGGAGTAGACTCTGCACTCATTCTGCAGTGGGGCAAATACTTTCTGCCCCTTAACAGAATGATTTGTGAGGAGCTCCATAAAAGAATAACTTTGGAGAATTTTTCCTTCTCAACTCCCTTCCAGGGGATTCTGTGTCTGAATTACTGAAGTTGAAACAGGCATTTTCTCCTTCAAAAAGCCAGAGCTGCCACTAGTACTCTGCAGACAAGATGAACTCCATTCAGAGCATTTACAGACTCTTGACAGACCCAGTGGAAGAAATTATGGGAACAAGCTTAAAAAAAAAAAGCCAACTACTATATAAAAACAAACAATCTGATGGTATCCTATATATAAAATGTACATCTGGGATAGAAAATGTATTTACATCTTATCATTTACATATATATTAAATTACACACAAACATCAGTGTATTATATTTGTATAGCATCTAGCAAGTTGAGTGTGCTCCTGGAAACAAACAATGTGTGTGCAGTGGATAAAATTCTCCTTTGGAGGCCAATGTGAGGCCTATGTAGCAGTTAAGCATAGTTTGAATTGGTGGGGTTGGTTGGGGGCTTTGGTCAGACTGGATCCGGGCCCTACTCAATCTCAATCCACCAAAGAACTTCTCTTTTGAGCTTGGATATTTTAATTCTTCTCCCAACTTCAGCTCTTTTTTCTATTGGCAAAAGTACAAGGATCACACACAAATGGTACAATGACATTGAATGGAATATGCAAAAATTTACTTAAGAACACAATCTTTGCCTAAAACAATCTACAGCTGATCCTGATGCGTGAGGCTTTATCTCTGCAACAACAGTCTATTAAAAATCAAAACTGGAAATAGCTGCAAGGATAATTAACCATTGGTACAGATTAATCAATAATGCACCATGCTCTTTGATACTTAAGAGTCTTTAAATCAAGAGTTTCTATCTTTAAAAATATATGCTTTCGTTCAACCAATTCTTACACTAAAGCAATAATCACTAGGTGAAATCGACAATTTGTATTATGCATGAGAGACTAGATTATCATAAAAACAAGGAGTCCAGTGGCACTTTTAAAGATTGTTTCACAGAAGTAGCTGTGTTAGTCTGTTTCAGAAAAAAAGGAGTCTGGTGACATTTCAAAGACTAACAAACTTATTAGGGTATTAGAGCATAAGCTTTTGTGAGCTACTACTCATTTCCTCACATGCTGAGAAAAAGAAAGAAAAATAGGGGAAAAAAAGATACAAAGAACAGAGATAGGACTGTGACTCCACTCCATGGGGCGGTTCTTGCATTACAATAGGTAATTTCCCATTCAGGTGCTCTCAGCTTCTCACTACTGTTGGAGATGAGCCACATCCACTCTCATTTAATTAGCACTGATGTCAGTCTCATCTTTATATATCCTTTTTTGTCTTTTTCTCTTCAGCATCTGAGGAAGTGAGTTGTAGTTCACAAAAGCTTATACTCTAATACCCTTACCAATTTTTTAGACTTTAAAGTGCCACCGGACTCCTTATTTAAAAAAACTAATAAATTTATTAGGTTATTAGAGTATAAGCTTTCGTGAGCTACAACTCACTTCCGCAGGTGCTGAAGAGAAAAAAAATAGATGAAGAAAAAAAAATATATCGTATATAGAGATGGGAGTGTGACAACAGATTTTCCATACAGATTATCTTAAGAGGCCCTTCCAGCCATAAAATTTTATTTAAAAAGTACTATGAAATTAGGACTGTACATCTCCACTAGATGGCACAGTGGAGCAGGAATCAGGAGCCCCTAGATCTAACTTCCTTACACCATGCAGTACCCCTACCCATATTGAGTGTTTATGATCCCAGATTAAACTCATATTAAAAGTTGATTAGTGTGTTTGATTTGTTCTTAAATTTCCTTATGGAATCACTATAGGGCAGAGTTTAAATCAGGGACGGGGAACTTTTTTGGGGGTCAGGAGCTGCTGACTCACAGAAAAATCAGTCGGGAACCACACACAAATGAGAAGCTGCCCCTCCCCCCAAAAAACCACCCCTCACTGACATGGCCCCGACTGAGAAGGAGAAGGACATTCTTCACATTGCCCTAACACATCAGGGCCTAGTAGGGTCCAGGCTAGTAGATTTTGTGTGCTTCAGTCCTGCAGTAGGCGCAGGCTCCCCAGTGTTGGGGGAGGGGGGGGCAGTTCTAAGCCTCAGGGGGCCAGATCCAGGCAAGCCAGGGGCTGCATCTGGCCCCTGGGGCTGAGGTTCCCCACCCCTTTTAAATGTTTGGGAATTTTCACTGTGCATTTAATTTCTTAATGGATTATTTTTTAAAGTTTTACTTAACTCTGAATTTTCTGGTCTTTTAATTATTTTTTACAGTGCTCTTTAATTTTTTTCACCCTTAAGTTACTGATATTTACTCTCAACCTTTACTCCAGTTCAACATTTTTTGGTCTGGAAATTTCCTTGTTTTCTTACTTTATTAATATTTTCATACATGAACACTAAACAAGAAACCCAAAGAAAATACTATTGTGACATTTTTAATGTGTTAAAGACATGGAACATCAGTCTTGGGTCCTCCCTGCCAATTTTAACTTTTAGGGCCAAGTTTGCAGGTACAGTGCAGCTGCCTTGTGCTGGACTGGAGAATACTGATAAGCCAAGTTTAGAATTGTTTTTTCTCTACCATTGTAGCATGAAGAACCAGTCCTGATTTGCTTTGCAGTTTCTAAATGCAAATGCTGACTATGTTGGATGCAAAGTTATGTAATAACTTTTGAATACTCATAATTGTGAAATTTCGTTATCACTATATCCTTATCACATTTCAAGAACTTGAGCAAATGTGTACATCTTTTGGGAAGAATGTTTCATTTAGGATTCCCTGAGTAATATGTAAGTAAAATTTAAATTAATTTAAAAACAGAT
Organism: Pelochelys cantorii; assembly: GCA_032595735.1. Lineage (NCBI taxonomy): Eukaryota > Metazoa > Chordata > Testudines > Trionychidae > Pelochelys > Pelochelys cantorii. The sequence continues at coordinate 56,447,834 of CM064334.1, forward strand.
CTGCTGCTATTAAATGTCTATGCTTTAAAGCAGATTATGATATTAATCTTCAATGACTTCTTTTCTCAGCTTCGTTTATTGGTAATCATGGTGCATTCCTTGACATATTGATTACATACCATTCCCTTTTCTCCATTTTACCTCAAACAGGATTCAGCAAAAGATAAGTCTTTCAAAAGAGTAAATATCTTGCAATACAGACCTTTGCTTTAAAATACCACATGCTTCCTATCCTGGACGAATGCTTTAATGGTTAATAGACATTAGAATCCAATATATACCTTTTAGTGAACGAACGGCAAGCAGCCCTCTGTGCCACGTATACACAGAGCAGCCTGCCCAAGAAACAGATTCACACACACAAGGATTAGACTGCAAACGTTTTATTAAAAGAATGGAGAAACCCATAACGATATCAAAGTAAACATGCAAGCAACACTCCACAGGAGTTAAACAAAATACACAAATGAGAGACTAACCGTGCATGCATGCAAGTTAATGAATAAGCTGCTTGCCCACTCCCATATGTAAGCATTCAAATATGGGCTGGTTAGTTACACTCAGCAATGAAAGCAGCTGCTAATCTTCCGGCAAACTTACCGAGCCTCTGTATTTCTCCAGAGAGACTAGCTTGCCCCTGATGTTTACCACTTTAAATGTATAAAAATCATTCTCTTTCTGCTGGGAGGCGGCGAATGCTAAGAAGAGCAGCGTTGCTACGGCAAGGAACATGGCTAGAGGGATGAGAAAAACTTTGGAGGAAGAAGCCTTGTGCTCCACACTGCCCTCAGGATCTAGCATGCTGCAAGACAGCCTGGTGCTGCCCACACCCCCTTCACAAATCACACAGCACTGCCGGAAAGAAAGAGCTGTTGCAAAAGAGTTTGCAACACTCGCGCTGTGAAATTGGTTAGCGCCGCTGTGTCTCACAATGCCCGTGCACAGTAGCCAATTTCCAGGAACGTTAAGGGATAAAAACACTTCATGAACAAGCGGGTGGTGTAATAATAATTAAGGCCAATGGTAGGTGCATACGTATAAATGTCTGTGCTGGTTCTTTCAACTCAAGTAGGGCGACATATTTCCCAAAGGGAAAACAGGACCCCACGCAGGGCTAGCCCTAGTTCTTCTCACTGCGTGGGGCTAGGCTAAGCCCTACCCGCCCGGCCCCAATGTCGTGCTCCCCCATCCGCTTGCCCGAGGCTGCCCCCTGCACAGGGCAAGCCAGAGATGCTCACTTGAGCTCCCTTTCTCCTCATGGAGCTAGAGGCTGAGCCTGTTTGCTCCCCCCCAAGGTTGGAATTGGTGTCAATATCACTACTTGCCTGAGTCCTGCCTGCCCCCCCAAATGAGCCCTTCCCTCCCCACGTGAGGCTGGTGTCGCCCCTGCCCCTCTCCATGTTCCTCTGCACCCCGCTTTTTTGACAGAAGTGGGCATCTGTCCCACTTGCTATTGACAATTGATCAAGTTGGCAAGAACAAAGGGACAAATGCTCTCTTTTGCCAGAAAAGTCAGAACAGCCAGGGCAGGGCTTAACAAAGGGACTGTCTCTGACCAAATTGGGACATAGTCACACTAAGCATTAGTAGCAGTACCACTCCTCTTCACTGTTTGGTGGAGATGCACATCAATAGTCCTATTTTTCACTGGTTTCAAGGAAGTTAAGCCATCACATTATTTTGATTTTTTTTTTGCCCAGTATGGGCCTTACAAATGTGCATTTTAATGATATTGTGTATCAAGTAACATATTATGCCAAAGGATACTGATAGCTTGCCTACTATTTATCACTTATGCTAGTGGCTTGCCCATTAAGGAACACTCATAAATATGCAGTCAGGATAAAATTCCCCATAGAGTTAATGATGCCATGCAGGTCCAACACCCTGAAATAAAGATATAATGTAGGTTAAAACACCCTTCATCAGGCATCTTTGAGCTCTGTGTTTCAGAGAATAGGGTTGCCAGGTGATTGGTTTCTGGCTTGTTCACCAGGCCAATAAAAGTCCTTTTACACTGGGCGCCTGGCAAGGAAGGCTTCCTACTTGCCCTGGCTCCAGGTAGCCCCTAGGCTCAGCAAGGCTCCACATGCTGCTTCCGCCCCAAGTGCTGGCTCTGTAGCTCCCAATGGCTGGGAACTGTGACCAATGGGTGCTGCAGGTGAGAGGGCAGCACAGAGACTCTGTGTGTAGGGCAGGGGTGGGAAACATAAAGCCCAGGGGCTGGATCCAGCCCTGGCTTGACTGGATCCAGCCCCGAAGGCTCGGGGCTCCACGGCAGCCCCCTCCCACACATTGAACCCCTCGTTTTTAGCCTCCCCCAAATGCCTTGGGGGGGGGCATAAAATCTACTGGCCTGGGCAAGGGGAACGTGGGGAGTGTCTTTCTCATTCTCAGTCAGGGGCTACGTTAGTGAGAGGTTTTTTTGTGCGGCTACCAACTGATTTTTTTGTGGCTCAGGGCCCCCCCAATCCAAAAAAAGATTCCCACCCCTGGCCTATTGGCTGCAGGACCTAGCAGCCACTTATTGGGAGTCATGAGTAAGCACTGCCAGGACCCCAATACCCCTCCTGTACACCAACCCCCCTGCCCCAGCCCAGAGTCCTCTCCTAGAACCAAACTCCCTCCCAGAGCCCACACTAGCAGCTAGAGCCCCCTCCTACACTCCAAACCTCTCATTCTCAGCCCCACCCCTGAGCCCACACCCCTAGCTGGAGTCCTCATTCCCACTGCACCCCAATCTTCTGCTCCAGCCTGGAGCCCTCTCCCCTGAACCCTATCCAGTGCCCACACCCCCAACTGGGGCCTTCACCTATCTGCACCCCCTCCCCCAGCCCAGAACCCCTTGCTGTATCCCAAACCCCTCATCTCTGGTCACAGCCAGAGTCCTCCCTCCTTCCCACAGTCCACTCTCTCCCCAACCTGGTGAAAATGAGTGAGCGTGGGAGAGAGCAAGCAACGGAGGGAGGAGGAGATGAAATGAGTGAAAACAGGGCTATGGAGAAGGGTGTTTGGTTCTGTGCAAGTAGAAAGTTGGCAGACCTAGCCTCCAAGGAAGGATTAATTGTCAAGCCACTTGTTCAGTCTCTGGGGCCTTGAGACTAGCAGGGTTTTCCAGGTAAAAATGGGAGGAGCCTGGGGCTGGAAATAATAACTATGGGTTAAGCAGTGACTTTGGCAGGAGAGCCTTGAAAGGGACAGAGCAAGACACCTACTTTAGAGCCTTCTTACAAGAGATTTCTGTTAAAAGAAGTTGTCTGTGCACCATTTGTTCCCCTCCTTGTTTGAAGGAACTGGACCAATGTTCCCTCTAATGTTTTCTATTTATAGGCACAATATTTTTTTTACATGCACCAAGACATTTGTGAATGTACACCATCAGTAGAAACAAAAACACATAGATGTGGGTGCTCTGCTAATCAACTGGAAGGCATCTGAATCTCTCCTGAGCGGCCACACAAGTGCACAGTTTACAGGGACCACTGAACTGGACTTAGGTACATTTTGTAAATTAAATTTCACCAAATACACTGCCAATGTAGTGTAAAGCAGCCTTAATGTAAATGAAAATATATTCCCTAGAATCTATATATTACTGAAAAATGTTTGTTAATACCTTTCCTGATTTCTTTTTTCTTCTTCTTTTAATGTTTTATGGCTAATGTTAAAAAAAAAAAGTGAGGTGGTTCACAAGAGGAAAGCTCTGTTTTGACAGCTGTCAAGAGGCCCACCAAAGTAGGGTTCTCCTACTGGAAATAGGATTGCCAATTTACTAATCGCACAAAATGAACACTCTTGCCCCTACGCTCTACCCTTTCTGAAGCCCTACCTTCACTCACACCATCTATCTGCCTGTCACTCACTGCCCCCACCCTCACTCATTTTCATCAGGCTGGGGCGGAAGGGTCAAGGTGTGGGAGGGTGTGAGGGCTCCAGTTGGGAGGGTAGGCTCTGGGGTGGGGCCTCAAGGCTAGAGCAGGGCATTGGGATGCAGGCTCTGGAGTGGGCCAGAGATGAGGGGACTCTGTACTCTGTGTGTGGGGGGAAGGGGGGAGCTCTAGCCAAGGCATTCAGGGTGTGGGAGGCAGCTCCAGGCTCAGGGGTTGCTGTGTGAGAGGGGGAATGGGCTCTGGGGTGGGGCCAGAAATTAGGGGTTCAGGGTGTGGAAAGAGGCTCTGGGTTGGGGACAGGGGTTAAGGTGTGGGGCAGGGAGCGGGCTCTGGGAGGGAGTTTGGGTGCAGGAGAACCCTCAGGAGGGAGTGAGGACTCTGGGAAGGGAGTGAGAGGTGCAGGCTCCAGAAAAGAGTTTGGATGTGAGAGGGCTCAGAGCTGGGGCAGGGTATTGGGAAGGGGTGAGAAGTACCTACCTCGGTGGGCTCCCTGGAAGCTATAACTTGTCCCTCAGCTCCTAGGCAGAGGCATGATGAGTCAGCTCTGTGTGCTGCCTCTGCCAACAAGTGCCACCACCGGAGCTTCAATTGGCTGTAATTGGTGGCCAATGGGAGTTGCAGAGTCAGCACTTGGGGTGGGAGCAGTGTGTGGATGCCCTTGGCTGCCTCTGTACCTCAGAGTCAGAGGAACACGTTGCTGCTTCTGGGGAGTTGTGTGGAGTCAGGTGGGGAGCCTGCCAGCCCTGCACAAACCAGACTTTTAACAGCCAGCAGTGCTGACTGGAGTCACCAGGGTCTCTTTTTGACTGGGTGTTCCAGTTGAACACTGGACACCTGGCAACCCAAAGGTCTGGTGCCTGAGTCCATAAGAAGTTTTGGGGTAAGGAAAGAAAAGAAAAAAAAGACGACATAGTTGGAGAATAATGGATGCTGGGAGCAGAATGCAGTGGAAGTCTTTTATCCAAATGAAACTTTAAGCATGTTAAACATTTAAGTGTGTAAGACTTTAATGTGGTTAAGACTCTATACCTCTTGTTTGCATCTTTGTCTTTTCTGAAACTTCTCCATGTACCTTGATCTTCTGCACAATGACATGGAAAGTAAGGATTGATTCTCTTCTGGTGAAATTAGAACATACTGACAAATCAAATATACAATGGTAAAGCAGATTATTATATTTAGGTTAGCCACCCTCCAGGATTGGCCAGGAATCCCTAGGAATTAGACGAATCTTTAATTAAAGACTGTCATGTGACAAAATCTCCAGGAAAATATGCAACCAAAATTGGCTACCCTAATTATATTTATATTATAATTAGGGTTCAAATCTAGATTTGGGAGCTGACTCAAAGAAAAGCATAGGCTGATCATCTGAAATTCTTTCTGTAGTTCTATACTTGGCCTCCGACCTGGTAGGGATGTTAGATTGCATGTAATTGAATAGTTGTGTAACCACACCAAATTTTAGCAGTTACATGACTATTCAATAGATTCTGGAGGCAGGGCCAGGAGCCAGTGAGCTCCCACCCCTACTCGCAGGGTGGCAGGCAGGAGCCAGTCTGTGAGTGAAGCCAGTTTAAAAAATGGCTTCCTGCACAGACCAGCTCCCACTTGCTGCTCTGCACTGCTGCCTCTGATACAATGCAGGGTGGCAGTAGCCCCTGTCTGCAGGGAGCTCAGAGCCCCCCACAGACAGGAGCTGCTGCTGCAGAGCAGCCCCTTTCTGTAGTGAGCAGGGCCTGCCACAGACAGAGGCTGCTTCATGGCAGCCTCCCCTGCACACCCCCCCGCCCCCGGCCACTGCTGATAGAGGCAGCAGTGCAGGGGAGGCGGCACCATGGAGCCAGTGCTGTGTGGAGCTGGCTTTTAAGCTGGCTCCCGCCTTGCCCCCCTCCTCTCCCCTGCCTGTAGGAGGCAGCAAGGCAGGGGACAAGTGGGTCTGTGGAGCCAGCACAGATGGAGAGCCGGTTTAAAAGTGAGCTCCCGGTGCCGATCGGCTCCCACCTGCCCCCCTCACCCTCCACGCTGCTGCTTCTCTCTCAGAGGTGGCAAGGGGAGAGGGATGCGTGGAGCTGACAGGATAAACTGATATCCCAGGTTTATCGGTTATTCGTCTATTCCTTGACATCCCTACTATCTGGGCAACAGTCCTCACTCTTCAAATTGGGTGCATCAATCAAACCAGGAGGAAGCAGATTGGGTTGCAAGGATGATGCTTTTTGTGCCATGTAGGTTTTTTTTTTGGGGGGGGGGGGGAGAGCAGCTTGTCAAGAGCTCATCTTGCTGGCATAACTTTCAATATCCAAGGCAATGTAGCTATTTACATATACAACATCTAAAGCAATGTGTTATTTCTTCTGCCAGCAGCATGCACCCTTGTCAAGGCCTTCCTCTGAAGCGGCTGAAGAGCGCTACGTTCATCCTCATTTCCCCTTTTCCTAGGGAGGCCTCCTTTGGCTGTCCTCAGGCGCCAGTGCCATAATCCCCTGCAGCAGCGCCGGTTCTCCATGAGATGTTGAGCTGCCCGAGCATCTGCCGCCTCCCTGGGTCACCCCGCCGGGAAGCGCCTAGAGCGGGGCCCACAGGCCCGTCGTGCCCCTGGGGAGGGCTGGGAAGCGGCCGTCCGGCTGCAGGGGCCCAGTCCCCAGCGGCACGGAGGGTCTGACGGCCAAGGTCAGGCGGAGGCCAGAGCGGCTTCGTGCGGGGGGAGCCGTTCACCCGAGCAGACGGCAGGGCAGGGCCTCAGGCGGGACTCCCGGCAGCCCCCGCTCGGCCAAGGGCTCGCGGGCCGGGGACAGAGCCCGCAGCCGGCTGCGTGAGGCAGGCGCGGAGCCCCGGTATGGCGGGGGGGGTTCGCTAGGGCTCAGCCACGCCCCTTCCCCCGCAGTGCGGGGCCGGGGTCTGCCCCGCCTCGAGCCCCCCGTGGCGGGGCGGCGGTTGAAGGGTGCTGCTATCCCCCTCCCTGCGGGTAGGCGGGGGGGGGGGGGGCGAGCCCCTCTCCACCCCACAATGCAGTGCGCGGCGCGGCTGACATGGCGGCCGGGCCGGACTGAGCCGCTTGCGTCGGGGCCTCCAGCAACCGGAGCCGGGCATGGGGGGGGCGCAGCCTCGGCGGCCCTAGGGCAGCAGCCAGGTACCGGGCTCGGGGCACAGGGGAGGCTCTAGGGAGCCCCGAGGCCTTCAGAGGCGGCCGCTGCTCCCTTCCCTGTGCCTGGGCTCTGCCCGGGGCGGCGGCGGCGGCGGCGGCTCCTGGGGACCCTCTGCCCCGGGGCCTTCTCCCTCCCCCCCCCCCCGAGGGCTCCCGCCTACCTGGCACTCACCCTTCGCCGCTCTGCTCCCGGCGCCCTTCCCCCCCCGGTGCCGGGCCCCGTGCTCCGTGCTGTCCGCCTCTGCTGCGGAGACTCCGCACTTTCCCTCCCGTCTTCTGGCCCCTTCCCGCTGGGGGGGTGTCACGCTGCTGTAAATCCCTTTGGAGGGGGCTGGCGCGGCCCTAAATGGCCCCTGGGGGTTGGAGCTTGGGGCGGGCCTGCCGTGGAGGTGCTGGGGTGGGAGGTGTGATAGACAGGCACGCAGCCCCCTCTGCCTTTTCTCAGTCCTCTTCATCATAGGCTGGGTGTGTGCGTGTGTGTGTGTGTGGGGGGGGGGCCGTGTTAATGGCTGGCCAGACCAGAACTGTAGCCCTATTCTATAGCTAGGGCAGCTGAGGTGAAGCCATTTGCCAAGGTCACACCGGAAGTGCATGTCAGATCTACAGTGCAACAGAATCTAGCTCCCAATAGCCACGGTGCTATGCTTCATGTTTATTAATATATTACTCTTTCGCAAATACCTTTTCAAATGATTATTTTCCCTCTTACTTGACCTAAATATAGGAGTAACAGAATTGTTCATGTTTCACATTGCCTAAGAAGACTCCCTCCCCTCCCCTGTTGGCCATGCTTCCTTGGTTATATCTTGTTCAGAGAAAAGGCGCTGTGCTTCAGTTGTGTGTGCTTAGCATGACAGAATCGCCTTGCTAGCATTTTTGAAGCTGGGTTAGCTGTGCATGTTACAATCTGGGTTTCTCCCTTAGACTGTAATCCAGCCAGCAAACACAACTTGACATTTATAAGCCTGTATCTTAACATGACTTTTAGTTGTGTTTAACTCACTTGAAACACACACTTTTGCTGATTGACTCGGGTTTCTTGTTTTTAATCTTCTTTGTAATTTGTGACTTTAATGTTACATTCGAAAGATCAGCTATTGGGGACACGCTATTTGCGGTTTGTAAATTGACACAATTCCATGCTTCTTAGCCATTTACATTGTTTTTAATTAGTTTAGGGTTTCCCAGTGTATCCTCTAATATCCTAGGAATATTAGTGACAGTTACTGCACTCTGGTGCTACTTTTAAAGTTGACTCACATTAGCTGTTTCTAAATCATGTACTAAAGTTTTGGGGGAAATGGAGTGGAAGTTGTCTTTCTTTCCTAGAGTATATAGGAGTGGTGATCAACCAAGGGTCCATCAGAGTTCTGTGTGTGACCGTAAGACATTTTGTTTTCCTACCAATATTGCTAAAGTGACATACTTGAACTGAGGTGCATGCTGATTGCACACAACATTGACCATGTTTTCCCTCTGCATCCAATCAAATCACTGCTATGATTCAGTTGGCACACCCTGCAAATTCCAGGCAAGCGCAGTTAGCAAAATTACCTTATCATGAGAAACCAGCTTGGTTACTACAATCTTGTGGCCCACTGAGAAGGAGGGCTACTCATGTGACACTCACTAGCCTGCATTGCCCATTGCAGGTATGTAGTCATCTGTCCTATGAACCCCAATATTCCTTGCAAACTGTACATAGGGATTACTTTAGCTAATCTTTTGCTACTCTTGTGTTGATTTAGCATAGGTACAAATGCAGATGAATGAATTCATTTACAATATATTGTAGAGGATTTATCAGTTAAATGTCAGGCTACTCTGAGCCTTCTTGTACAGATGTCTCAAAGTATCAGTAAACACTGAAGATAAGTTAAAACATGCAGCTGTAGACTTGTTTTCTGAATACAGAGTTAATCCTTAGGCAGGGACAGTCACACTAAGGACAATATTCAATTATATTTAAACAGGGATTTAATAACCTTGCATGTGCTCTCTTCCTACTGATTTGGGTTCCTAAACAATATGAATTAGAACGTAAGAACATAAGAATGGCCATACTGGGTCAGACCAAAGGTCCATCGAGCCCAGCATCCCATCTGCCGACGGTGGCCAATGCCCGGTGCCCCAGAGAAGGAGAACAGAAGACAATGATCAAGTGATTTATCTCCTGCCATCCATCTCCTGCCCTTGTTATGAAGGCTAGGGCACCATACTTTATCCCTGGCTAATAGCCATTTATGGACCTAACCTGCAAAAATTTATCAAGCTCTTTTTTAAACCCTAATAGAGTCCTGGCCTTCACAGCCTCCTCGGGCATGGAGTTCCACAGGTTGACTGTGCGCTGTGTGAAGAAAAATTTCCTTTTATTAGTTTTGAACCTACTACCCATCAATTTCATTTGGTGTCCCCTAGTTCTTGTATTATGGGAAAAGGTAAATAATTTTTCTATAATCACTTTCTCCACACCATTCATGATTTTATATACCTCTATCATATCGCCCCTCAATCGCCTTTTTTCCAAACTGAAAAGTCCCAGTCTCTCTAGCCTCTCCCCATATGGGACCCTTTCCAAGCCCCTAATCATCTTAGTCGCCCTTTTCTGAACCTTTTCTAATGCCAATATATCTTTTTTGAGGTGAGGAGACCACATCTGCACGCAGTACTCGAGATGTGGGCGTACCATAGTTTTATATAGGGGAAGTATGATATCTTTTGTCTTATTATCTATCCCTTTTTTAATAATTCCTAACATCCTATTTGCCTTACTAACTGCCGCTGCACACTGCGTGGATGTCTTCATAGAACTATCCACTATAACTCCAAGATCCCTTTCCTGATCTGTCGTAGCTAAATTTGACCCCATCATGTAGTACGTGTAATTTGGGTTATTTTTTCCAACATGCATTACCTTACACTTACCCACATTAAATTTCATTTGCCATTTTGCTGCCCAATCACTCAGTTTGCTGAGATCTTTTTGTAGTTCTTCACAATCCCTTTTGCTTTTGACTGTCCTGAACAACTTTGTGTCATCTGCAAACTTGGCCACCTCACTGCTTACCTCATTTTCTAGATCATTGATGAACAAGTTGAACAGGATTGGTCCCAGTACTGACCCCTGGGGAACACCACTAGTTACCCTCCTCCATTGTGAAAATTTACCATTTATTCCATAATTGGATCTGGGATTCCTCCCTTCTGTTTGACTCTACTGAGAAGTCTATAGTGTTTCTGATTTTCAGTGAGACTTGTACATCTAACTCCCATGAGTGCTTTTAATAATTCTGTCCTAAATCATTATGATCTAATTATTTCTGTTATGGGGGGTGACCCACCCAACCACAGAACTATGACTGAATCTTATCCAAACACATTAGCAATTTCATCTTCTGGAAAGTAATTACCTGATGGTCATGGTTCTGCCAAACCTGCCCCAGTATGAAAGTCCCCTTATAAAGGTGATTTTTGGAGGTGAAATTATGGCTGCCCACTGCACATCTGAGTAGTTGTGGAGAAGGAACAGGAAGTTCTTTTCTCCAACTGGTGTTCCTCCAAGACCTTTATAGCAAGCAGCCATGATTTGTCTGTCTGCACTCTCACATGGAAGGAAAGTGCCTATAGTGCTAAATTACACACAGGGGGTATCTGGATAGTCATGAGACAAGGTCATGATCTCATTCTCTCTGGAAAGAAAACAGCGTTGAGATTTGTTTTGGGAAGTGTTTCAAAAGGGGAGCACAGTTTGCCAGTGAGTACATTTCCCTCCAACACCTCTGAACATAAAACACCTCAAGCCATCTCTTGTGAACTGGATTTCCTCTACTCTGTGGCTCTGCCTGTAGAGTAATAATTTTGCTTTTTGTAGTCCCACTTTTATAAGCCAGTACAAAATTCTACACAGCTCGGAGCAGATCCTAATGTTTTCTAGGTATCAGAGTATTGGCCTTTGGTATTTTTTTCTAAACTTAAAAGCTTCTCTCTATTATCTTTGTCCCTGACCCAGTGAATGAACTGTAGAAAAGTTTAGCATAAATTGCTCATAACACACAAATTAAAGTCCTGATCAGTGCAACTGGCTCATGGACCCAGTTGCAGGATCAAAGTCTAATGTATTTCTCAATATTTATACTGCTTTTTACACATTACCAGTCAGTGTACTGATACAGCCTAAACTATTAGTTGATGATAGTTGCAAACTCTGTTTAACTTTTGGATAATTCAATAATTTTCTTTTGAATTTTGCAGTAGTATAATTTATTAAGTTATTGTACACTCTCCTTTGATGCTCCTGCGGGTAAACCCAGTTATTTAATCAGATTCACACATGCACAATTATATATACGTGGTTTCTAATTAACCCCTCTTGGCTGTGATGTTACAGCAAACTTATACTTGAACTAATTTTGTCTGCTGATGAAATAAAATCAATTTCCATTATGAAATCAGCTATCGTTTTCTGTTACAGTGAGTTGACACTAATAGCTGATATTCTGAAATGCAACCATTGTCAAGACAGGTTTTTTTTATAAAAGGCTTTTACCTCAGCCTGTTTTTTAACTCTAAATTTGGCAGTGATAGGTGGCTTCAGAATTTCTTTTTTGACTAAAGTGTTGGTTTGAGACTATCATCTATAGTTTGATAGCAGAATTACAAGCTTGGTGTGTATAGCAAAGTATTTGAACATATTCTCACTACAGCTTTTCTACCATACAAATTCCTATGCCAAAAACATGCCAACTGTTTATGGTTAATACTAAAGTAATGCATAGTTTGTGGAGTGCTTTGAAGACAAAATGCTGTTCTGTTTAAGCAGCGTGTTAGTATGCATTCCTGTAACTTATAAAATATGTCCATATTTTACTGGCATTATTACATTCATACTTAGAACTTACTGGACCTGATCAGAGTCCACCAAAGTCAAGAGGGTCCACTGATATTTCATAGACTCATAGAAAACTAGAACTGGAAGGGACCTTGAGTGGTCATCAAGTCCAGTCTCCTGCCCTCACGGCAGGACCAAGCACTGCCAGATCATCCCTGACAGGTGTCTGTCTAACCTGCTCTTAAATATCTCCAGGGATGAAGATTCCACAGCCTCCCCTAGACAATTTATTCCACTGTTTAACCACCTTGATAGGCAAGAAGTTTTTCCTGATGTCCAACCTAAATCTCCCATGCTGCAATTTAAGCCCGTTGCTTCTTGTCCTATCCTCAGAGGCAAGGAGAACAATTTTTCTCCCTCCTCCTTATAACACCCTTTTGGATACGTGAAAAGCGCTATCATATCCCCTCTCAGTCTTCTCTTTTCCAAACTAAACAAGTCCAGTTCTTTCAGACTTCCCTCATAGGTTATGTTTTTTAGATTTTTAATAATTTTTGTTGCTCTTCTCTGGACCTTCTCCAATTTCTCCTCATCTTTCTTGAAATGTGCCCGGAACTGGACACAATACTCCAATTGAGGCCTAATCAGTGCAGAGTAGAGCAGAAGAATGACTTCTCATGGCTTGCCCACAACACTCCTGTCAATGCATCCCAGAATCATGTTTGCTTTTTTTGCAACAGCGTCGTCACACTTTTGACTTATGTTTAACTTGTAGTTCACTACGACCCCTAAGTCCGTTTCTGCAGTACTCCTTCCTAGACAATCACTTTCCATTCTGTATGTGTGAAACTGATTGTTCCTTCCTAAGTAGAGTACTTTGCATTTGTCCTTATTAAACTTTATCCTGTTTTCCTCAGACCATTTCCCTAGTTTGTCCAGATCATTTTGAATCTTGACCCTATCCATCAAAGCACTTGCAACCCCTCCCCACTTGGCATCATCTGTAAACTTAATAATTGTACTCTCTGTGCCATCATCTAAATCATTCATGAAGATATTGAACTGAACTGGCCCCACTTGTGGGCTCTGGATCAGACTCATCATGTTTTTACATCTACATAATACCTGTAGCAAGAGGAACTGTAACTAATGTTCACAACACCTCTATATGATGGGGAAGTAGTTAATTTTACAGGTGGTACAACTGAAACAGAGACTGTGATTTGCCCAGCTGCCAGGAGAACTTTTATCAATGTAGGATTTAGGAGTCCCTGGCTCTTGGTCCAATGCTAAGATCACATGTCTCTGTCTGACTTGTTCTTGTTCGCATTGGAAAAAGTATGTCTTTGCAACGAAGAAATAACTTGTTGTTAGCATATTTTATAGAAGATGACTGCCCTATATGCTTTTGAGATTTAAGGAAATAATTTTAATGCTTGTACCATATCTATCTGCTAAATTTGGCATTAAACAAAATTGTTTTATTCACATTGAGCAAGTAACAATAGGCAGCTGTATAGTGCACGTATAATGCATTTGATCCATGCCAAAAAATTTGATGGAATATTTTCTGTCCGAGACTGAACTTGGAACAACACTGCTGAAAAGAACAAGGGGTTTGGTGGCATTTTAAAGATTAAATAATTAATTAGGGCATAAGCTTTGGTGAGATACAACTCAATTCTTCAGATACTTGAAGAGAGAGTGCCACTGGACTCGTTGTTTTTGCTAAAACAGACTAACATGGCTACCCTTCTGAAAACTGTTAAAAAGATTGCCCTCGGAAGTAGGGTTGTAACTGCGTTAGAATCACAACTTCTTACTGGATTGGTTGTCACGACAGTCTTACACATAACACAAAGGCAGCAGTGCAGGGTGGCAGGAACCCATTTCTGGGGTGGGGGGGGCGGGTCTGAGCTCCCGGAGCTGAGCTCCCTGCCTGCCTAGCTCCTAGTACACTTTAAATGCAGAGCCATAGTGGGAGTAGGTAGGTGGAGAGGCATAAGGATCTTGCAGAAAAAGGGGTTTTTGTGCAAAACGGCCATGACCACACTGCCTGTTTTTGCGCAAAAACGGAACTAAAGAGAGTATGCAAAGAAGCGCGAGAAAATGCTAATCTGCGCTTCATTTGCATTGCCTCGCCTCTTGCGGCAAAAGTCATAGTGTAGACATAGCCATTGTGCACAATGCATTTTCCTTCTGCTCTTCTTGTTTGATTGAATCAGAATTCTTATTAGCTTTTAAATATTGGGCCTTTCTCACAAAAACTAGGGATGTAATAGTGTAGTCGATTAACTGATAAGCAGAAGCTTGCAGGTTAATGCTATAGATTACATGAATCTATAGCATTAACCCCCCAATAAAAAATTTTTAGCAGGCTGGCCAGCAGCCTGGGTCAGTCCTGGCTTGAGATGGGTCTGGGACCTATCCCTACTTCAGCTTTGCATTTAAAGCGTGTTCGGAGCTGGGCTCAGTCCTGGCTCATGCCAAGTCCAGGACCTACTCCCACTGTGGCTCTGCATTTAAAGTGTATTAGGAGCTAGGCAGGCAGGTAGCTCAGCTCAGCTCCGGCTTGTGCCGGGTCCAGGAACTCAGACCCCTTCCACACCGGAAATGGGTTCCTGCCACCCTGCGCTGCTGCCTCTGTATCAGAGTCAGCAGCATGGAGTGGGAGGGGGCTCGTTGGGAGTGAGGCTGGAGCACACTGAATGCCGACCCCACCCCTGGGCACTTTAGAATAGTCGAGTAACTGATAAGAATTCATGAGGGTACTCGACTATTCAGTTAACCAATATTTAACATCCCTAATAAAAAAGTACTATAATTATTGTCCCTCTGTATTTACATTCATTAACTAAAAAGTACCTATGTTCTGAGTTGATGGAGGGGGTGGGTCCTGAACTATAAGGAGCTGCATTCACCAGTAGCCTCTGGAAGTTCTTTGAATTAAAAATCTCCTTAATTTTGATTTCATAACCTAATCCAGGTCTAATTATATGAATGGAAATTTAACTACTCTCAATTTGCCGGAGGATGTTGTGAAGACTAGGACTATAACAGGGTTTTAAAAAAACCTATACATTCGTGGAGATGAGGTTCATCAATGGCTATTAGTCAGAATAGGTAGGAATGGTGTCCCTAGCTTCTGTTTGTCAGAAGCTGGAAATACATGACATAAGAGGGACCACTTGATGATTGCCTGTTCTGTTTACTCCCTCTGGGGCATCTGGCATTGGCCACTGTCAGAAGACAGGACACTGGGCTAGATGGACCTTTGGTCTGACCCAGTATGGCCTTATGTAACTATGTTATAAGAAATACTTTCTTTGGCTGTCGTCATAAAGCATGATTGAAGCTCGAATGCTTTGTATGTGCACCCAAGCAGAAGTGTAGATCAAGGCCATATCTTCCACCCATCAGAAGATCAAAAGTCTTTCCCCTCTCTCCCAGTATGTTGGTACAACAAAATCAGACATAAAATGTAAAGTTTTAAAAGGACAGTTAAAGATGGTTTAAATGCAAAATTTAACTCTTTTTTGGAGTAGGGTGAAAAGTTTTACAAAATTATAGAAGTATCTCCATGAAATTTAATACATCAGTAAAAAGAAATTTTCATACTGTTTGGTTTAAACATTTCTGTGTAGTTTGAATGCTATATTTGCTAATACTGGCAGCTGAGAATCAGGAAGTGAAACTTGCAAGCTGTCAAGAAACAAAAGTGAAAATGTCTAGTTCTTTCATTGTGCGAGCTAAATTTATTGTAAAAATGTAGAAGAGGAAATTAGATTTCATGTATTCTAGTCAATTATAGTATATTTGGAAGTGTTTATTTTACATTTTTTTTACCTTGGGGTAGACCCTGGAGCCTCTGACAGGTGATTGACTGATTTGGCTGGGAGGCTATCAAGTGCCTGCACTTCAGCTGTTCCTCACCCTGCACAGCAAATAGGAGGTTCCTCCAGGGCAGACCTTGAAGGAGCCTCCTGCTTGCTGTGCAGGGTGCGGGAGGCAGAGGAAAGGGACACTGATATCACTGTGTTTCCCCTCCCCCACCCCCCCAAGCTTGTACCCCATCTCCATAGTAGGGATGTGAAATACCATTTAATTAACTGGTTATACAATTACATAACCACATTTTAACATTTCTAATCTGCATATTACCTCAATATTGCCACACATAGCAAACTCCCAGATGCCCTCACACACTCCAACACCCTGCCCCAGGCTCCTCCTGGAGCCTCTCCCACACTCTGAACCCCTTGGCCAAGACTAGTGCTTGCACCCCTCCGGCACCCCAACTATCTATCTGAAAGTGTGTGAGGATGGGAGATAGTGAGAAGAGCGAGGCCTGGGGGAAGGAGGCAAGGCAAGGGTATTTGGATTTGAGATTAGAACCTAGATTGCACTTAAATTCAGAAAGTGATCTTGTGCTTAAAAAGGTTGGAGACCGCTGCTATTGTTAGAAAATACACTCTTGAGAATGTGTTGCAACAGTGTAGGAAATTAAATTCCTGTAATAATTTGAACAAGAAGTTCCAGATGCATGTCTGGCATCATTAAATGGAGCTCTGACAACAGTGCAGTTGCACTTGCTGAGCCTAAGGCTGAATTTGGTCTCCGAAATATTCACCTTTTTGCAGCCTAGAAAATACCAAACCCACTTTTCTCTTATAATTGTCTCAGAGATTAAAAAAAACCGCTGTACTTTGGCCATAACTAACTTAATTTTGATTATAGTCTCTCTGTCAATATGCAATATTATTACAGCTCTCAAGTTCTTTATTGTGCCGTGAGCGTCAAGGTGTTTTAAATGTGAGGGGGGAAAAAACAGATGAAGAAAATCTTGATTTAATACAATTTAATATAATTTTCTTGTCCCTCTTTCCTAACTACTGCAAGAAAATCTGTTTGAGTGGCAACTTAGTTATGGACTCATGTTTTCAAGGAACTTGACCTAGATCACGAAGCAGGTTACTATTGGTCACAGAATAGCCTTTAGCTAGTATAAAATAGTGACTTTTGCTTGCTATCTGTGTTGGATTTGAGGTGAAATTAATCCATTATCAGTCCCTTGGGCCATCCAGTCACCACAGCTAATAATAATGATTTAAATTAATTCAATTAAAACCTGGTAAATAGTGGCCTGCTAAGGTATGATCAGATTTACTTCCAATATCTCTAATGCTAGCAGCTGTCTTGTTTTCAACTTTTTCTGCTATTTTTCATTAATTTTGTAATGGTTTTATGAACAAAGGAGAAAAGAGAGGCAAATTTATAGTCCATATGAATATTTCACGATGGCGGCCTTGTTCTCCTCTAAAGATACAGCCCAAATTGCAATGTCGGTCAAGCAGAGATAAATAAGCTCACATCACTGTTTTGGAAAATCACTTTTATTTATGTGGAAGCATGGCAATTGATAGAAATAAGGCTTGATTTTTATTAAAAGCACAGAGCTCTGATGCATCCTGCTGTTGCAGTATTGATAAGCACTTTTCAATTATGTTGTTTAGATTATAAATTAAACTTCTCATCTCTGAGTTTTGCTATTGATGTTGCTAGTAGTAACCAATATTAAGATCTGTTAAATATCCATGTATTTTCAAATTGTACTATAATTTACAGGTTCTAATTCCAGTCAATCGATGTAAGATCTACTGCAATGGTTTTTATCACTAGTAGAAAGTCTATAAATTCAGATATTTTTTAGGTGCCTGAAAGTCAGATACTGACTAGAATTAAAAGTGAAATTTTAATGCCCTGGGATGAGAAAAATGCAAAATAAATAAACCATAATAGTTTCAGTTTTTAAAATTATTTGAGTTTTAATCTAAAGTCTTGTAAAATTATTTGAGTTTTAATTTAAAGTCTTGTTTTAACATAGGAGATTTTTAAAGAATAGAATACATTTATTTTAACCTGACACGGTCCATTTAACAGATATAATACTTTTGCTAGTCGTTATAGCAATGCCTTGTGTCTGATCAGCACTTGGTAGGCACCAGAACAATTTTGGCATATTAGCAAGGTTCCCAGTTCCAGTTTGGATTTGCTGTCTGCATATTATCTCAGCTAAGACTCAAAATGGGACTCTATTAAGAGAGCCAAAAGGGAGAGAGCAAATAGGAATTGCATTAAACTCTCTGTGGCTGGAAGCTTTGGTGTATATATACCAATTAGTGGCCTGTGGGCTGTAGGCAGTTTGTCAAGGTTATCTGCTGGCAAGCTGCCAGACCTAGTATTTACCTGAGTGTCTACAGATGATATGGCTGTTCATAGCTTCTGTTGTCTGCGGTTTGCCATTCCTGGCCAATGGGAGCTGCAGGAAATGGCACAGCCCAGGCAGTATTTTACATCTTTTACTCTAGAGAGAGAGAGATTTTGAATGTAAAAATATTAGTTCCAAAGCCAATTGAGAATCACATTTATTGTCTTGTTTTTTTGGTTACTGGGCAAAGAGCTAGATTTAGATTGAAGTATAAAAACACTTTAATAGCTTACGATTGTAATATCAGTTCAGTATATTTAAGTGATAATCTTTTTTGCCTGTGAACTGGAATGAATTTGGTAATCTGTAGGTTATTTCTGTGTTAATTTTGTATGGCTTTATGTAAAACTGAAGTTATTGACTACTGAGTCTTAACTTGACAAGACCAACTTTGTACCTTTATTCTTTTTATTTTTTTAAACTAAATGCTGTAACATAACCAATTGAAAAAAGTGTAAATAGGCATTTTGTTTATGGAGAAAGTTATAACTGACATATTGGACATTTATTGTTCTCTTTGTTCTTGAAAAGGCAAAATATACAGTAAATTAAAACTACTGCACGTGCTTTATAGATTTAGACCCAAAATAGAGTGTGATGGTGGATTTTTAAAACCGTAATATAAATATAGATTTTTTTTTTGTTACAAAAACTTCTCCTATGGAATTTAAATCTTCTCCTAAGGTGTTTTGCTAGTCAAACAAAACAAATTAATGAGCCAGAAAGTGAAATTGATTAGTTTATCTTCCAGCTTAGAAAAAATGCTCAAAATAAAATATCATAAGTGGCTAATAGTAAATTAGCGTTTTATATGTTCTATGTAGATAATCTCAGGTTTTATAACATATATAGGGAAATCTGGTTTTTACAAATATACAATTTTAACCTGATCTTTCCACTGTATTTTTTTAAATTAAGTTTTGTATGAATTGCAATGTAGTAAAAACTAGTAGCTTGAAATTAATTACCATTTAGTCTGTCTCATGTTAATTTTTATGATTTTCAGTGTTTCCATTTTTCCCCCATAGAACAGTATGGGTACCTGTTTTGATGACCCGTAAATTCCTGTGGTTGCTACCCACAATATGTAACATAGTGGCTAATATGTCAGCTTTACATTTCAGATTCAAATATTGCTGGAGTTACATATTTAATTGTCCTTTTTCCTTCATATAATGGATCACTCCATTCTTGGCATATCAAAATTATTTAGACATTTTAATTAGTGCCTATCACAGATCCATCTCCTTGTCTCACATTAACAGAAATAGTTACAAAAAAGTTGAATCCTACTGCTTATCAGTCTTCCCATTTTCTGTTAAATTAAATTGAAAACCTGGTCAAATAATCTCTGTACCTCAGGATTGAGTGCTCAGTCCCCTGCTCAAGGAATAAGGGTTCAAAGGGATTTAGCTCGCCTGATTAGATTAGCTGAACTTCATTAGACAGCTCTAGTGGTTGAAGAAGCAACATATAATATAAATTAATATATTTGTCATGACAATTTGTCTGAATACTTTGTTGAAAATCTTATTAGACTAGATTGTGTGTTTTTAATATTCCCGTTAACTAGTTTTTCTCATGGCAGTTGTAGATTACCTTAATTGTTACTGATTTTCTAAAGCCAAAATAAGAGGAGATGGTATCTGATCACAAATATTCAATATATAACACCACAACAACAATATAGAAAAGAGAGAAAACAGACCTGGTGACAGTTTAACATTATGAGAGAATTTTCTTGCTGCCGTTTTTGTCTCTTCCTTTCCCCTATTAGGAAAATGTTCTTGAGTCTTTATTTTACTTTAAGAATAATATATATTTTATTGTTGAAAACTTTTTTTAATAGGTACTTATTCCTTTCATCATAATTCAATTAAATACGTTGTCTTACTCCTTAGAGAAAGGTCTGTTACTACATATTTTCTTAGAGTTTTGATACTGTTCCTGTCTTATTTTTAAATGCTTATTATTATTTTTCTCAGCAGACAATCAGCCAGATTCTGTGCCCAAACAGTGGATTTAAATCAACATCAACTGGAGAATTGCATTTAAAGTAATAGCAAGTGACAGAAGAAGCAGGTCTTCTCTATAATGGAAGAGGCCAGGACCTCAAAAAATGGAAATCATGACCCAAGAAAGTCTACCCGTGCTGTCTGTGAAGAAGGCAAAGCATGCAGAGTTATAAACAATCAGAATTACAAACACAATAGAAATGATAAATCTGTAAAAGATATTGGGAGAAGTTCTCCAAGTGGGAGCAGTAGCAAAAAGAGTAAACAAAATGATGCTTGTTCTGAAAAATCAGGAGAAAATAAATCATGTAAAGTAAATAGTTGTATTTCTGGATCTAAAGATGTGGGGTCAAACCTTCAGGATCGAAGTCATGGCAAAACAAAAAAAATACCTAATTTACCAGCAGCTGTAGAAAACCTGAAACAGACAAAAGTTCAGCAGACAGAGGAAAACTCTCCAAGCTCCCATATTTCTGGGAATGGAGTCAGTATGGAAATTTTACCAGCTACACAAAGAGGGAAATCTGTGTTGGAAAATCCACCTGGAGTTCATATGTCAAAAGAAAGCCCAGATCAGACTGGTGACTCTGGTAAGATCGTTTCAGATCAAAGAACAATGGAGCACAAGTCTGATGATTTCAGTGAGTATTAAAACAAACTACTTCATTCAGGTTTCTTTGAGAGATTGTTAACAATTTGAAGTTGTTCCGAAGGGTTTCTGCTCTGCAGGTCTTCTCAGGTACATGCTTAAAATCATCATGCACAGTTACAAAGAGAGTGTTGTGAAAATAGGCCCTTTGTCACTTGGAGAATAAACATCATAAGGATAGCATTTAATTAAATTTCTTTTCTGTGTTGTTTAAAAATTATTAGGCAGTATTTTACATTTATTTAGAGCCGCATTTTAACTGATTGTTAATTTAAGTCTATTTTGTTAGTTTAGAAAATATAAAAACAGAAATCTTCAAAATATCAGGTCTCTTACCTAGAGGACTATTAGTAATACTGTTTTTAAAGTGCAAAAAAAATTAGCTAAATCCAAGTTGAAGAAAACTTTCCTGTAAGCATGAAGGCACATACACACTTGCCTTTTACCTGTTCGCTATGCTATTTTTGTTCTCTAATAGGCTTCAGAAGGTGCTATGACTGATGACTCCCTTAGTTTAGATACTGCCAGCAGCCACACTTGTGAAACCTCTTATATTTAAGTCTCCTTCTATTTCAGAATGTAATACACACATCAGAGTTCATTTCCTTCTTAGCTAGCCTCTTACTTCAGGAATTTTCAAACTGTATCAAAGTTGGCTTTTAATAGAAAAAATAATGGTTCACGAACCACTTGATATTGTAAAGATGACCTTCTGTTTTGTTTGTGGTTATACTACATCCCTGTGGTAACTATAACAAATGCTGATGTGGAAATGTAATATTAGTAAAATATTTAATGTGTTTGTAACAGTCTTAACAAAATTTAGCAGCAGGAACAAGTTTGGAAAACCAGTACTATGTGACCATCAAGCTGTATGTAGAACATCAGCAAGTGCTGCATGGACCACCAGTCATCCACAGACCATACTTTATAAATTGCATAGTTATCTGATTCCTGTGTCTGTCTGTAGGCTAGCTGTCTCAATGCCATCTTTTCCTTACTCTTGTAAGATCTGATTGATCTTGGTAACACTCCCACTGATGTAGTCTGTGCTCATAAGAATAATGTACACTAGATGGTTGTGTACATTAACCAGCTATGTTCCGATCGTAGTCTTCAGGAGAAATTGTTATTTCAAACTCTTATATATTTATAAATGAGAACATTCCAGTACGCATGGTTGCTGTGAACCATAGAATGTTAAAGTGTCACAGAACATAAGTATGTTCTTAACATCATACTGACTTAGTAAGTGGGTGTAGTTGAAATGCCTAGATAGTAGCCTTGTAAAACATTTTTATCTGAGTTTATTTTAAGTGGCTTTCTGGTAGTTTTCTTGACTAAACATGACATGTAACATCTTTCAATCTTGTGGCACATCATTCCCTGTATGGCACATACTGTATATATTCAAAACAAAAAAGATGATCCCTGCCCAAAAATGCTTATTATCTACAAAATATATTTTCCCCCAAAACACTTAAACAACACTGATATCTTAATTTTTTCTTTTATTTGCTAGAGCCCTTGTATTCAAATACTTGGCTCTTTAATGTCTTTAAAGGGTTGGCACAATGAGTAGTAATGTCTCATTGGAAGGAATTGTATATTAAGAGCATTGGAGAGATTCTGATGTAAACTTTTCTCCACAGACATTCAAAGTTACACTTATATTGTTGTTTATGATATTTTCCATTTGATTCCCATTGCAGTCACTGGGAGCCACGTAACTAAAGCCCTGTGTGATACTAATTAAAATGTATTGGTGAATGTTCTCCTATTTAGTTCACAGAATTGACTCTTGTGTGAAAGCACCTACAGATTACCTTATGTTGTTTCTTCCTCCTCCCCATTTTTTAAAAAGTTTTTCTGGAAATCATTAAGTGTCAACTTCTTTCTCCAGGCAAAATGAAGAATCCTGAATCAACTAAAGAACATAATTTGGAGACTGAGTATTTAGAAAACACTGCTGTGATTGATGAATCTACTCTGACAGCAGAACAGCAGTTAGGCTTGAAACAAGCAGAAGAGCGACTTGAAAGAGATTATATCTCCCGACTAGAAAAAGTAGGTTGTGATATTCTCATTCCTTTTTGTTTTTGTTTATGGAGAAGGGAAATTCTAAAGCAATACCCAAATCAGTATAAGGGTATTTAAAAAAAACCCCCACCAAAATAGTAAAATGATTCCTTGTGCTTTTGAAGTGTATTCAGAAGATTTTTTTGTCTGCCTCAGTATTGAGGGGATCCTTCACCCTCCCCGATCCTTCACCCTCCCCTAGAACTAGTTGGATGAGTCCCAGCAGATTAATATTTGGCTTCATCTTGTTAGGTTTCTTCCTCAGACAAATGAAATAAAGGCTCAGCATATTATACTAATAAAAGCAAAATGACCGTGTTATTTTTCATTAACATTTTAATCAGAAAATATTACGAGTATTCAAAAGATATCAAGTTTTTGTGAAAACACAAAACAAATTCAGAGCAAACTTTTGCCTAGAATTAGCAAAAATTATGTTCCCCCTGTAGGATATCAAATTTGGTTTAAATCCTTCTTTAGTAGTGTTTTAAAATGACTGTTTCCTGTATCCCATGTATCCTGTAACCATGTTTCCTGTATCACCATGTTATTAGAACAGCTGACATTTCCAACATACTTTGTTGATTTATCAGATATATACATGTTAGAATGGAGGGAGGAAAATTAGAGCCCTGTGTTGATACAATATTTTGTATCTGCAAAAATGAGCTGCAGATATCCACATCTGCTGATGCAGTACCTGCAGATATAAAGCAGACACAAAATTTATAGGTCTCTAGGATAGTAATGCATATTATTTTAAATTACAAAAGGTGGCAGAAATAGAAAACTGCTGAAAAGGGAGTATGTGGGCAAGTCACTTTCACCTCATGTCCTATGGAAATAATCCAACCCACAAACATCTTCTGACATTTCATTAATTAACATTTGTAAAGTATTTTGACATGAAAAGTGCTGTATAAGTGATAACTACTGTTAAGTTTTCAACTGTGTCGATAATAAAGACAGTGGAAGTAGCTGATCGTGGACTATTGGCAGAACTATTTAAGACTGTTTTTAAACTAAAGGTGGCCTCTTTTTCAGCGCGCCCCAGAATATGCCAACTGCCAGTATCTATGCAAACTCTGCTTGGTTCACATTGAAAATATCCAGGGAGCTCACAAGCACATTAAAGAAAAACGGCATAAGAAAAATATAATGGTGAGTTATAGAAGACTTTTGAATCTGTGGTAAAAGATGTACATTTGCTTTTGTAGTAAGAATTTTAGGTTACTTTTTGATTCTGTGACTCAGATATCTCAAAACTAAAGAAAAGTAATTTGTTGTGAGATTAGTGCCAGATAAGTATTTTGTAACAATATATTCCAGCTTATTAATCTTTTTTATGATGTACTTGACAATATGTAATACTATTTGTTTTAACCAGAATTCTCTTCATAATATTATAAAATGTCCTTTGAACTGAAAAATACAGAATGTGGAATACTTACTCAGGTGATTCAGAAGTGTCTAGTTCGTCTTCTGATACTTGGAGATAAATGTTTTGATAATGTTTGCTCTTACACGTCCTAGCTGTAAAAAACAGAACTTCTGTGGGGTATATTTCTCTATTCGCCAGCTGGTGTGGTCCATTAGAATGTTGCCTATAAAAATAGCAATAATTCTTTCAGAAGCCTTTCTAAGATGTCTGTCTCTGTAATATCTAAATGACATAACATTTTTAAAAAGTTCTTTGTAATCCTTGAAGAGAAGGAATCTGTTCTTCTCTTGTCTTTTACCTACTCTTTGGTTCGGCAACATCTGTGGTCTGGCATGTTTACAATCACCAGTCCTGGCTCTCTGTGTTTTGTGTTATTTAGCTCCAATTTGCCTCTAACCTAAATGTTTCTAAGAGCTCGCTAAGCAGTGTATGTGTTGGTAATGTTGCTAGACAATATTATCCTCCAGTTTGGCAAATTCTCTGATTCAGCACCATCAGGTCCCGAGGGTGCCATCATTCATGAGATCTCTGTTGAATATAACTGCACAGAAAGGGGAAGTCCTTGAGATAGACTGGTCCTAGCCCACTTAGGACCTAAGGATAAGGACTGGGATCTTGTACTTCTCAGAACTGAACTGGCAATCTGTGTATACCACAAGTTTTGTTATGATGTGCTCTCTATTGGTCTGTTTCACTTAATAGGTGGGTTTCCATTTGCTGAATTATCAGTAGTTTGTGGGTTGTTACTATGCTGGGTCAGAGTAAAGTATAGTGTGTGGTAATATTCCAATCTTGAAGTGATAAAATTACAGATCCTTATTCTGCATTTGAGACCAAAGGGATCTGCATCTAGCCAGGAAATGTGAAATAAGGTGTTTTTGGGCACTGTTGCTACATTGGTATATCTGAGTAGTAAAATTTTGATTAGGACCCCTAAGTTTCATATTGTCTTGATAACTGGAAAGGATACGTCTTTACTGGAAGGCAGAGTCATTTTTTTTTCTGATGGTTCCTTTAATAAACTCTGTTTGAATTGAGTTGAGCCACTATTTTCATCCAGATCCCTCATACTGTGAGAGAGCTTGGAAGACGGTGCTGCGTGGCTAAAGAAAAAAAATGTAAAGCCGGGTTTCAGTTTGTAAGATGGTAAAAATTCACTGTTGCACATAACCTCCACAGCGGCCTTAAATATAAATTGACTCTGAAAGGTGATATTTTGAGCCCTTAGGATTTTAGAAAGATAAAGCTTCTGGTGAAGACAGCAACTTCCTAGTGTTAATGTGCATACTTCTCTCAAACAGTTCTAGGTGCGAAGTCATAGAAGATGGTATATAGTTACGCTGGGTTTGTTCATTTATATCTGTGGGTTGATGAATTCTTATGAATTCACATGTACCTGGAGTTTTCCAAGTCAGATTCATCTCTCCCTATAACCATTTCCTACAATTTATTCCCATTACTTACTAAATACTCACATCTGTTCTTAGAGATTCAGGCATTTTCTGCTACACAACCACTTGTGCCATGCGCTTCTCTAGACATCCATCAGGAGTGGTCTAGATGGTGCTTGGTCCTGCTGTGAGGGCAGGGGACTGGATTTGATGACCTCTCGAGGTCTCTTCCAGTTCCTGTATTCTATGATTATATGATTCTCTAGCTTCTAATCCTGGAATCATACAAGATCCAAGACACTAATTATCATCTGGAGAATGTTGAATGGATGGGACTGACTTTTCCAGATGTCTTGCTATCAGTCATAAGTAACTCAAAATCTCATGAGTAACTCAAAATCACTAGAGCCTGGGGCTTGAGTGGTCAGTCTTAATGGAGGGCTCTGGACTCTGGAATTATCTTCCTTTTGCTAAATAACAGAATCTGAGTTTTGTGAGTTCTTTTAAAACAATTCAAAAAAACATGGTGCATACGAAAGTTTGTTGTCCACCATGTGCTTTTGTTTCTGGTTTGTTTTTTCAATCTAGGCCCATAGTCAAGGTGGGAGGGTGAAATGTGGACATGTCTATTTAGTGGTTGAAGAGACGGGTTTGATCTATGCCACATGTTGTCCACTGTAATTTTAATTTATAACATAAACTTGGATTTACAATGATGGGTGGAAATAAACTTTTAAACTGTATTTTGTAAAACATGCCCATCCATTCCCATCCAGTGGATTTAAGACTCGAGTGAAGCCCTAAGAATACCAGGTATTTCTAATTTTATATATCTAAGTATACACTTGTATTAATTTGTCTCAGAGGGATAGCCATGTTAGTCTGGCTCAAAATTTTATTCATATTATTTAACATTTATTTTCTGAGTGCGCAAAAAGATCAACCAGGTCATATGTTATAGAATCATAGAACACTAGAACTAGAAAGGACCCCGAGAGGTCATCGAGTCCAGTCCCCTGTCCACACGGTAGGACCTAGTACTGTCTAGACCATCCCAGATAGATGTCTATCTAACCATCTTTTAAATATCTCCAGAGATGGAGATTCCACAACCTCCCTAGGCAACTTATATGTTATAAAATGTATGAGAACTGAGGTTTTATGCATTTACCTTAATGACTAAATCGGCTTACCAGCAGCAGCTTCTTCACCAAAAATAAATAAGTAAATAAATAAAAAAATAAAACTTAAACCCAACAGTGATGACACAATTTTTAAAAAATCTTGCAAAATTTATATTATTTCTTGTAATTTTTAATTTTTAAAGTAAGGAAATAAAAATAGATTTCAATTGTGTACCTGTAAATGGGGAGATCTGATACACTTATTGTGCTGTATTATGCATAACTGATTGTTACTCAGTTATGATTACGAGGTTTCCATGATGAGTTATACAATTTCGAGTAATCAGTGAATTTCAGAACCAAGTAGTAGTCACTGCTATCTCCAGGTGAGATGTATTAGGTTTTAATGCTCTTGAAGGAGGGATGTAAAAGTATGAGCTTATCAGTTTCCATAACAGTTACACGACAATTCCTGGCCATGCTCCCAGGGACCCGTATGTGCTGTATCAGAGCCTGCAGCGTGGGATGGCAGCTGGCTCCCTGGGAGCAGGGCTGGCAGGTGGGAGTAGGTACATGCCGGGAGCCGTCTTAAAAGCTGGCTTCCAGTGTGTACCATCTCCCGGGGAGCTGGCTGCTGCCCTGCCTTGCAGGCTTAGGAGCTGGTGTGCTAGTAAGCTGGCTTCCAGCGCGCACTGGCTCTGGCTGCCCACCCTGCTCCTGGGGAACTGGGTGTTGCCCCATGCTTCAGGCTCTGAGGTATAAGCTTTATATCGCTGAGCCTGCAGCATGTAAATGCTAAGATTTTTGTTTAATGGTTACACAATTACATTATTAATCATTTTTAACATCCCTATCCTGAAGTAGTCTACAGTAGTTATTATTTATTTACTATAATGCAATTACTTATTTACTGTAATTGTTTAAAACTAGCATTTGATGAGAATAGCTGGTTGGGCTGAAGTCTGAGGAGAGAGAACCAGTTCCTTATATTTAATTGGGAGTCAGGGGAAATGGGTTGCCTCACTGACGTCTTACACATGGACTTTCCTTTCACTCACTAGTGTTTATTGTGCAAGAAAAAAATACAGCTTTCATTTGTTTAGATAAACTTGGTTGCAGAGCTCACAGGCATGCAAATGTAGTTCAGGGAACATAACCTATCAGATTCCTTGCTTGATTCTCAGCCCCACAAGAACCTGTTCCTTTGCCTACAGGAGCATCCAGGGTCATTTTCATGAGCCTAGTTATCATATGTGCCAATTGGGCTATGTAAAGTTTGAATGGTGTGAAAGCGAGCTAGTAAGGGCAACATGTAAAGCAGCCTTTCAAGTTAAAAATGATATGATTAAGTACAGTTCTCTTATCATCCAAAAATTCTCCAGGAAAAACAGGAAGAAAATGAGCTGCGTGGCCTCCCACCCTCCTCCCCTGCACAGGTCGCTGCTTTGACTTTTACGCTCATGGAGGCAGCAAACGAACAAGGCATCTCAGATGATGACTTCAGAATCCGCCAAGAAATTGTAAATGAGATGGAGAAGATTATTCAGCAGTCCTTACCAGGTATGCATGACCTCCCTCTTCTTTAAATGCAAGACATCTGAATTCTAACAATTATAAGTAAAATCTTGTTCTCTTCATCAGTGTTGAATAATTAATTTTTTAAAATATCTTTATTATATCGATATTAATATTGTGTTAGTACAGGCATTTCAAATAGAGAGTAGGGGTTCATTTAAGTACAACCTGTAAGCCTCCCTCTGCTTCTTTTAAAGGTGATCTGCAAAGGGAGGAAAAACGTTTATGCCCATTTTTACTTCTTTATTATTTAAATTTTTTAAATAGGTCTGAAAGCGCTCTTTAAAAAGTTGCCTTTTTTTTTGCTTGCTTAAAAAAAAAAAGGCTTTAGAAATATCAGGAATGTCAAGTCTTAACCTTCCATGGTTTTGTTAGCTGGCTTGTTTGTGGTCTCAGAGAAACTTAGCTCCCAGTCACACACAAGTACGTGCTTAACTTTACACAACTGTTTGTGGGATCAAAGTCCCAGTCCTAAAGTGCAGTAGTGGGGCTATAACAAAAATCTTTCTTCTTACAAGTATTTGTAAGGCATTTAAAGTTAAGTAAATCTAAACAAGATAAAGATTTTTAAACAATGTGATTAAAGATCACTTCCCTTCTCAATTAATTTTTATTTTTCTCTACCACTTCTCCAGCTGTTTACAGAGTCTGTCAGAATAGACAAGACTTGAATTAATATTGTTTAAAAGAAACAAACAAAAAAAAGCCAGCCTTAATTATACCTGATATCTTTCTACAAGTTGAACCTCTCTAGTCCAGCACTTTTTGGTCTGGCAACATCTATGGCCTAGTATTATTTTAGTTAGCCAGTTGTCCACTTATGATGGGTGTGGCCAAGTTTCCCACAGTGCCATAAGGTTTGTTTCGGCCACAAATCCTGGTTCTCAGTGTTCTGTATTGTTATTTAGCTCTAATTTATACCTAAATGTCTTCTAAGAGTCCAGTAAATAGTGGAAGTGTTGGTAATGCTGCTGCACAATATTGACCTTCCATGGTTTGACAAATTCTTTGGTTTGGCATGGGTCAGGTGCCTAGGCTGCTGGGCTAGAAAGGGTCAACTGGTAGTGGGATCAAATCTGGCCTTAAGTGTGTTTTCTTTGGACATTCAAATATTTGAGTATTATTGCATGTACCAAATAAGAACTATGCGTTGCAAGGGCCTGTGATGCTTATGGATAGTAAAACCAAAATTTTAAAAAGTATCAAGAAAGTTGCTATTTAACATTCATTAGCCTGATATTCAGAAGTGATGATGTTGGACAAATTCTACTGCAGGAGCTGACTGTCTTTTTAAATCAGGCCATATATGCTTTATAGACAAAATGTAAATCCCGTTGAAATTAATAGACTAGCTTGCATTATTACTTTTTTTACAGTATTACCAGTTATTGATGAGAGAACTTTGGTCTTGCTCAATTTCATCAAAAGCTTCCATATAGATAGCTAGATAGAAATAACATTTTAGTTTTCCTTCATTCACTAAAAATATTTAACTTTCAAATCCAATTTATATATACTCCTGTCATTATATTGATGATTTTATTTTCCTCCTTTGCTTTACCTTCTTGTTATCTCCTGTAATGCTAATTGGTAAGCTCAAAACAAGAGAGCAGATATTTGAAGCTAGAGAAATATGTCAGCTTTATGATAGCAAAAATTCAGTTATCAGAAAATCTGCAGTGAATGAGGTATTGAGCTTTCATTGGCAAAATAGCTTTTCTAACAGATTTAATTTATATAAAAACTGCCTAGACTTGAATACGTTCTTACTTTTTTTGTTTTATAAATAGCTAATTTTTTTCTTAATAAAAGTATAGTAGTAACTTAGACTTTTTGTTCATTTTAGAGATAATTATCTTTTATGCTTCTTAAACATACACTATGTATATTAACTAACGTATGGTGGTAAATAGAGAAAATGATGTTAATTATGAAAGACAATTTATTGTACTCCCTTTTTTAAAAAAACTGGTTTCTGAATTTTATATTTTATCAAACTATAACTAAAATTTTTATCCAGTTATAGTCCAGGAACAGTTGAACATTCTGGCTTGTTTTGTTCATTTGAGCCCACCACAAAAACAAGAAGTCAACTCCACTCTTGAAAGGATGCTTGAAAAATGATGATTTCCACAATTTTATCTTGATGGTTAGCATATACAAGTCTCTTCCACAGGTCCTCAATACTTCTGATCATTCAAATGTTCTGTATATAAGTGGAAAACAGTCTCTACCAAACTATGACTTCTCCTGAGAATCTGTAAATTCTTTGATTTGATCGTGGCCACGATAAAGGGAACTAACATTGTTTTAGCAGCATGTCCTAATTTGGAAGGAGGGACTACTCCCAGTTTTGTGGCTAGCTGGAATTTACCCAATGACTACAGAACAAACTTCAGAAAATACTTATTTTCTACATAAAATATATAAAAATATTTGGTAAATAATCGTGTGTGTTTAAATGGCTTTTGTTGTAATATCATTATCATTATTATTTGGTTTAGAATGCATCTAATGTGTATTTCAACTGGTCAAAAACCATTGTAGATATAGATACACAGTTGTTTAAGTAGATACTGTACCAGCTTGCAAACTAATATTTTGTGGGTAAATTTTACTAATAAAATAATGCCCAGGCACTTGCTAATCTAATTATTTGGCATAGGTGCCCTGGTAAATACACGGAGAACATTTTTGGCAATACTCAGGTAGAACAGTGCTACTTGATAACCATCTAAACTTTATTTTTAAAAGTATAGAATAACACCATGACACTATCTGTGGTTTTACAGGATAAAGAAAGTCACAAATTACAGCATAAAAATGTAGAGAACAATATTTTCTTTGTTGTGAGAGTGTGAAAACTGTGTTCTTTGAGTCTCTTGTTTCTATGATGCCACCTTAGAAGTATGGTTGGAATGAGTGTGTGGGGGGAGGTGATTAACCATTCATTTGGGTATAATTGCTGAGGTTAGACATAGTGTCTCAAGAAAGTTTTAAATCTCATCAGTGAGGAGATAATTTGGCCCATTATTACTTAAACCTGTAATAGAGTGACTTACCCCTTAAGCTAGGAGGCTTGTAGCCAGCTAACTTTGGTTACAGAATAAGGCATATCTGAATTGAATCAGGAAGATGCAGTGAAGTAGGGAGAGCCCCAGAAGTTGTGGTGAAGTCTGCAGAGAGTAAGGAAAGCTCTCCAGGAACAGAGGCATGGGGTGGTACATATACACTGCCAAAAAAAAAAACAACAACAAAAAACCAACTACCCCAAACCCACAAAAAAACAGATCCATGGCAACAAGTCTCAGATCCTGGCCTGACTCAACTTGTGTTGAAACATGGTGAAGGGGCCAGGTCTCAGAGACCACATAAACATAGCAGATAGCTATTCCTATCCCCTGCAGTAGGGTCACTGTTGTGGTGTCACAGGTCTTCTGCTCTGTCAGTGATGATAACCAGAAGGCTGCTTGTGTTGTTCTCAGTGATGTGTACTGTGTTGACTTGCGCAGTTAGTCACCACAGCAGATTCCAAGAGAGCCCCCAGAGACCACAAATCAGATAAGGATCGAAGGCACCCGGGCCAGGTTTATTGTTAAGTGAAGTACAGTAATTGTTGCTGTTAGACTCTCCCAAACCAGTACGCGTATGTTCTCGGTAACAATGGACTCAGCTCAGTCAGCGGGAGACCCACTACCTCCCCAAAACACCACTTTATATATAAGTACAAACAAGTTACACATCATTCCTGACGTTGTCAGGTTGCCTCCCTCTGATGCTACTTAGATACCACTAGTCACCCTGTACCTTGTGGGTTGATTAGATCATCTCTATCCATCATGCTATCAATTAGACCCTTTCCTGAACCTGGGTCAGTATCTGTGGAGAGTGTGGGTATCAAGGTCTTTTTTTAATGAGCTGGTGTTACCATCCTTTTGGAAGGTGCTGTCAACATATGACCAGTACCAATAACTGTTTTACAGTCCGTTCCTAGTACCAGTTACTGTTCTACACCTGGGCCTATTACCAATTAGTGTTTTACACTGTCGTGCCAAGTTCTGTGAGTGGGGGCCTGCCTCTTGCTCATAGCTTAGCTTTGCTTCATATTAGCCAAGTTTTGTCCATTGTTAGCTAGCCTCAGGTCTCAAACCAGGCCTATGCTAGATGTGCTTTTGTTTCAGGCCGTCATCTTACTACATCCCCTAGCACAGGCCCAAGTCATTTGACCTAGGCTGTAAGACTTGTCACTATTTTCATCCCCGGTACTGATGTATGCAGAAAGACCCTTTCCAACCAGGGGAGAGACTGTTAAGACCCTGGGTAAGAAGGCCTGGGAGAAGGAGGAGAAATCTTGGGTTGTGTGGACTTTGTTTTGAGGATTTGAATTTTACTAACAAACCCAGTCCCCAAAGAGAGCCGTTTTTGACCAAGACAAAGCCTGTGACAGGAAGTTCATTAGAATAGTCCACGAAGAGAGATAAAGGTATATGTTGCCTAAGCCATGAGAGAGTATACTGAAGACGGTCAGCCCACTGACAGCACTTTTCTCTGTTTTCCAGAATGTTCGCTGAGGATGTATGGCTCCTGTCTAACTAGATTTGCTTTTAAAACCAGTGATGTTAATATTGACATAAAATTTCCCTCCAAGGTATGTAGTATCTTGTCTTAACTAAAAAAAGTCAGTAACTTGCACTTTATATCTGTTCCATTGTCTTTATCTTCCACTAAGGCTAATTGTTGTAATGGCAAAAGTAGCACATAGTTTGAATATTGTTTGGTATTTTGATATATTGTAAGTCAAATTGACAAAAGTTTTCATTTTGCATTGTTTCAAGGAAATTACATCTGTGTGGTAGCTGTAATTTCAGTTTTTTTAAAATGAACATGGCCAACAGGGTACAGCTACTCGACAGCTTTATTTCGGAATAACTGACGTTATTTCGAAATAACAAAATGCATGTCTACACAGCGAGCAACTTCTGTAACTCTCATTTCACGAGGTGTAAGAGAAGTCGAAGGAAGAGTATTCTTTCTTCAACATCTTGCTGTGTAGACCGTGCCAAAAGCTGAATTAAGCTATTTTAACTTTAGCTACGCAATTGACGTAGCTGAAGTTGTGTAACTTAATTTGACTTTGCCCTGCTGTATAGACGTGTCCTAGGAGGCTAAGGTTATTGGTGCATCTTTTTAATATGTGATGTGACCATCTTTAATGTCATAAAAATGTAATGGAAGAAACAGGCCACATTATTAAAACCACAAAAAACAACTCCTCCCAAAAAACATACTAAAAAATCTTACTAACCTGGGTCCTATTGGGCTGACTGTGTCACTCCAGTGAAGTTCATGACATCTGTGTTGATACTTTGGGGTGCATCTCTCTGAGTATTGCATTCTGAGGTATTGCAATAATTAGGATAAGTTGGAGCTACTTTGGGATACCTTTTAAAGCAAATGTAGGCTTTGTACACTGAATCTATTCTTGGTTGGGACTTTGGTCACATAAAAACAAAATTTTAATTCATTTTTGGTATATTTTCAGTTTGTTTTTAAAATATTTTTTGATAAGTATATTAGGGCTTTTGAAAAAAGATTTTTTCCACATTTAAAAATGTGCTACTTTAACAAAATTTATTAAATAAATCAAACTTTATGCTGTGTATTTATTTGACAAGCTCAAAAGCCAACACTTATAGCCAAACACAGTCACGAGAGGATTCAGATTTCAATGTCAGTACTTAAGTACTCAAATTATTTTTAATGTGTAGCTGAAGCATATGGGTGTATCAGGAGAGTTCAAAGAATATAACTTGAAATAGAAAGAAATCTGAATTATTTTTTAGCACCCACTTTCATGAAACACATGAATAGAGCCCTGTAAATCTGTGGATATCCACTTTATATCTGTAGGTATCTCTATCCACAGATATGGATATCTGTGGCTCATTTTTGCAGATACAGATGTGGATGTGGATACAAAATTTTGTATCCTGCAGGACTCCATAGATGAACATGTTTAACATTTTTCGTAAATATCAGTAAATGATTACCATGAATTATTGTAGAAAAATTGACGATAAACCTGATGTATTTAACTTGTACAATTTACATGTGTTAATCTAATTATAAAATTTAGTAATTCAGGGTCTGAATAAAATAACCTGTCTTAATTTTGCTTGGTCCTCATTTTTAGATGAGTCACCCAGATGTTCTGATACAGGTGCTTGACATTTTAAAAAACAGTGGTGAGTTAACTTCTTTATCTGTAATTAATACTTGCTTGCTTACCTGCTTTTTGGGCTAATGTTGCTGGGAAAATTACAACATAAAGCATACCAAATATTTTAATTACAAAAAGGATAGAAATTATGGTTTTACTGTGCTCTTTCTTACTTAATGCTAGTGAATGGTGCTAGGTTGACATTGACTGCTTCTTGGAGCAGCTACTTCTGGAAACAAGGGAAGAGGCAATTCTTAGTTTAGTTCTGTGTGGCGCACAGGATCTGATTCAAGAGGTGAATATAGGTGAACTGATCAGTAAAAGTGATTACTGTAATTAAATTTTAACATCCTCGTGGAGAGAAAATATCAAGGAAGATCACAATGATAGCATTTAACTTGAAGAAAAAAAGAAAAAGTCACAAGGGTGAAATGCTTGCAAGCCACACAGAAACTTTTTAAATGCCATAATAGAGACTCAAATTAAATGTATATTCCAAATAAAATAAGAGGACCAAAAAATGCCACCATGACTATATAACAAAGTAAAAGAGGCAATTAATGGTGAAGTATGGTTTAGAAATTGGAAGTTAAGTCACACTGAAGAGAATAGGAAGGAGCATAAACTCAAGCAAGTCAAGTATTAAAGTATAATTAGGCAGGCCAAAAATAAATTGAATAACTACTAACAAAAAACACAAAAAGTAACAGCAAAAAAATTAAGTACATCAGAAGTGGGAAGCCTGCCAAACAATCACTGGGGCCACTGGATGATCAAAGTGTTTAAAAACAAGGCCATTGTGGGGGAAACTTAAATGAATTCTTTGCATCAGTCTTCACGGCAGAGAATTTGAGGGATATTGCCGCTTTTGAACCATTATTTTTAGGTGACAAATCTGAATAACTGTCCTGGATTGAGATGTCAGTAGAAAAGGTTTTGGAATTAATTGATAAGTTAAACAGTAATAAGTCACCAGTAGTGTTCCCTGTAAGCTGAGCAATTGTGCGGACGCTCAGGAGAGATTCACATGCTGACCAGCTGATTAGCAGAGTGCCTACAGGGAGGTTTTATGTTTCTAGTGGTGGTGCACATTCACACATGCTTTGGTGCACATACAAATATTCCGCACATGTATGGAAAATATTAGAGGGAACATTGGTCATCAGGACCCAGACAATATTCATCCAAGAGTTCTGAAGGAATTCAGATATGAAATTGCAGAGCTACTCTCTGTGGTATACAACCTGTTACTTAAATCAGCTTCTGTATCAGATGACTGGAGGACAGCTAATGTAATACATTTTTTTTAAAAGGTTCCAGAGTGATCCTGGAAATTACAGACTGATAAGTATCACTTCAGTACCAGGCAAATTGGTTGAAATATAGTAAAGAACACAATAATCAAACACATAAATGAACATGATTTGTTGGAGAAGAGTCAGCTCAGCTTTTTTAAAGGGAAATCATGCTTTACCAATCTATTAGAATTCTTTGACAAGGTCAACAAATGTTGGTCAAGGGTAATCCAGTGGATGTAGTGTACTTGTACTTTCAGGAAGCCTTTGACAAGGTCCCACACCAAAGGCTCTGAAGCAAAGTAAGTAGCCATGGGATAAGATGGAAGGTCCTCTCCTGGATCAGTAACTGGTTAAAAGATGGAAAACAAAGATAGGAGTTTATAGTTAATTTTCAGAATTGAGAGAGGCAAATAGAGAGATCATTCAGGGATCTGTACTAGGATCTGTGGTGTTCAGCATATTCACAAACGATCTGTAAAAATGGGTAAACAGAGAAGTGGCAGAGTTTGGAGACGATACAAAATTACTCAAGATAGTTAAGTCCTAAAGCAGACCACAAAGAGTTAAAAAGAGAACTCAGATGACCTTGAGATCATTATAGTATACATGGTGCGTTTGATATGTCCATAAGGTCAAGGAGACAATGTCACATTGAGACAATGGTCTCATGTCTCCAGGCAACTGGGCAGGGTACTGTGCAAAGTATAGGCTGTTATAGAAGACTTGGCCTTTGAGGGTATGTCTAGACTACATGCCTCTGGTGACAGAGGCATGTAGATTAGGCTACCCGGCGTAGGAAAATGAAGCGGCGATTTAAATAATCGCCGCTTCATTTAAATTTAAATGGCTGCCGTGCTGAGCTGATCAGCTGTTTGTCAGCTCAGCGCGGTAGTCTGAACGCTCCGCGGTCGACATCAAAGGCATTTGTCGACCTCCCCTGTAAACCTCATCCCACAAGGCATACCGGGGAGGTCGACAAATGCCTTTGATGTCGACTGCGGAGCGTCCAGACTACAGCGCTGAGCCGACAAACAGGCAGCCATTTACATTTAAATGAAGTGGCGATTATTTAAATTGGCCCTTCATTTTCCTATGCCGGGTAGCCTAATCTACATGCCTGTCGCCAGAGGCATGTAGTTTAGACATACCCTGAGGGACTGGAGCTCTTCAGCCAGAGGGTGGACTATAGTCTTCACTACCTCAGTGACTTAAAAGTCACAATGTGGTCCCAGGGAGTCTACACACTTGCTCTCTATAGAAGACTATGCAAACCCTATCCCCAGCAAAGAGAGGACTGCTTCTTTCATCTGGAGTTGACAGAGTAGCAACACAGAGAGAAGCCCAGATGCTTCAGGGGATTCCCATCTTGCGCTTCCTTGGTAAGCCTCTCAAAGGCAGCAGTTTTAACAGGAGTACTGAATCATACTTGTCTATGATGGGGACCAATCTAGAGCTGCCTCCTGCTTTGAGGAACCACACTTGCTACTTTCCCAAAGCCTATATGGCCATCACAGCTTACAGTGGGCATTAGTTGTTATTGCTCACAACTACTCTATATATTTCAGCTCTCTTCCTCACCCTGCTGTCTTCCCCATACGTTTGCAGGTATCCTCCCCAAAAGAGCCTGTTATATACAGAAATGGCCTCATTGTGTTGTCTAGGAGGCATACAAGAGGTACTAAACCCAATGTTTCCTTATCCCAAAGTAAAAGGTGGTTTTCGTCCTATCCTGTGCCTGTGGAGACTTAATGTGTATATACCCCATCTTGGATTCAGGATGTAAATTATTGTCGATATTGCTTAAGACTGATGGGTATTTCTTGATGTGCAGGTTATATATTTCCACATAGCTGTCCATCTCATAGGCAGTGCTTAAGATTTATGGTGGGGTCCACTCTACTGCCATTTGGACTCCATGGAACCAAGAGTGTTAATAAAGTGCCTGGTGATAGTAGTGGCACATGTCAGCAGGAAAGGTATTCATATCTACTCTTACGTGGGCATCTGGCTGAAGCAGTGCAGATCCCACAAGGAGATGGCAGCAAGCCTGGAATGGACATTGTGTTTCTTTGTTGGCCCTCCAAGTAAACTACAAAAAATAATTTTACTATATTGAAGGTGATGGAATACAAAAGAGTCATAATTGACTCCAGGTCACCAAGAGTGTATCTCCTTAAAGACAGGTTTCAGTGCAGTCACTATTGGTTGGGATAGAATCATACCTGTCTATGATGGGTGAAACATGTCTGGGGTTGCTAAACCATATGTCATTGTGCACTTTGCCATACTTCATCTCTGGCTCAAATTGGTCTGTTCCCTGGCAAAACACCAGATATATGAGAAGATCATGGTATCATCACAGAACTCAGATGGTGGAAGGAACCCACAGATGTGTACAGTAGGTTCCCTTCCCTTTGAGGACAATAATCACAGATGTGTCAGGAATGGGCTTGGAGAGTCCACCCGGATCAATTTAGAGAGGCATGTGATTTGGTCTCTAGAAAACATGGTACTTCACATCAGCTTCCTGGAGCTCTGAGCCATAGCACTAACCTGTGTGCCTTCCTCTCTGTTTTCCAAAACCCCAGAGTGCAAATCGTGATGGACCACATGTCAGCAATGCACTATAAACAAGCTAGGTGGTGCATGCTTGTTCCTCTTAGGTCTAGAAACTATGAAGTTCTGGACATAGTACCAGCACCACAGAGTTCTTCACCTCCTGGGAATCAGCAACCTGGCAATCAGTCTGTTACCACAAACGAATGTACACTGAGGAAGTCCATACAGAGCCAATATTATTGCATTGGGGGAGCCATCAATGTCAATGCAAAGAGCCAGAACTATTGTTCCAGAGGGGTTGTGAACCTCGGGTAATTATTGGGTAGTAAGTCCTTCTGCATGGATCTCATAGCATTTCCCCTGCTCTCCAAACTTCTAAAATCAAGAGACAAATCCGTGATTATTCTAATATTTTGCAGTAGCAAGTGTTGACTGACAGAACTAATACACAAGGCCATTCAGCCTACCCCAAAGTGATCTCACAGCACCACAGCCAGATATACCACCAAAACCCAAAGTCACCACAACTGACACTGTGGCTGGCTGAGTACCACAGACAGAGATTGCTCCCTACAGGTCTAGGAAATCCTGATAGCAGGAAAACATAAACCAAATGGAAATGGTTCTCAATATGGGCAGCTCAAGAGGTTCTGGACCTGATCCAGGCTTCAATACCAAAGACCCTCAAGTACTTCTCACATTAAAACAGCTTGGCCTTTTGAAGTCATGCTTTCCCCCCCTTTTCTCTACCTGATGGTATCAAAGATACACCGAGACATATGAGGCCCATCCCAATAGACATTAAGTAGCCTATGTTGCCTGTTTGAAGAATGTTCAATTTCTGGAATTTGTAGGGCAGCTATGTTGAGATCAGTCTACACATTTCCAAGACACTGTTCTGAGGTAGAAGTTCCCATTTTCACAAGCCTGTTCTGCAATTATTTAAGTAAGATTTCGCTAATCCATTTCTAAGCAAACAGGTAACCATTTGTTTGTTCCCAAGAGTGAAATCCATGTGGGCCATCACTCAAAGAGGAAAGAATGATTGCTTACTTATGTTACCGTAACTGTGGTTCTTAAAGAGGCTTTCTCCATTTGGATTCATGCTCTAGCTTCCTTGACTGCTACTATAGGGTACATCTACACAGTAGTACGTAGCTTGAGATAAGCTACACAATTTGAGCTATGAAATTATGTAGCTTATTTCAAGATAGCCTATTTTGAACAGCACTGATTTCGAAATAGAGAGCTATTCCGATGAGTCCCTTAATCCTTGTGTAACGAGGTTTATGGGACATCGGAATAACAAGCCCATTATTTCAAATGTATTTTGAAATAACGGGCTTGCTGTTAAGATGTGCAGAATGCTATTTCGGGATAACAGATGTTATCCCGAAATAGCGCTGCAGTGTAGATGTACCCATAGAGTCCTAGTCCTCTGGGTTCTGTTTCGGCAAAGGAACTGAGGGATATGTAGGCTTCCTTAGCCCTTTCTGCCATTGGTGGTGGGTGGTGGGGAAGGGAAGGCAGGATATTGAAGGTGCAGATGCATCCCCCAGTAGACATTGCTGGGCAAAAAATAATCTGATGCATGCCAAGAATGTAGTCCATGTGAACAATGCATTTCAAAGAACTATCATTACTGTAAGCTAAATAACCTTTCCTTATTGAATGTGAGAATCCAAAGTGATCAGAAAGTATTTTGAGAGATGGCACCTGCAATTTAATTGTACTTAATTTGAATCTAGCAGCTAAAAGAAACAATTAGGGAGAACTATAAAAGACTTTTATATCTTATATTTTTGTCTTTTCTTCCTGTTTAGCTGTCTACTCAGATGTGGAGTCAGATTTCCATGCCAAAGTTCCTGTTGTCTTTTGCAAAGATGTTAAAAGGTTTGTTTAGGAGGATTCCTTATCAATATATCAACATTTATTCTACTTATTCATATCTCATGGCAGCTGGTATATTGCACTCACAGCAATAAATGTCAATGTAATATTCATGCAAATAGTGAAAAAGGTAGTCCAGAAAGAGAGGTTGACTTCATCCTTTCACTTGGGCTAGGTATGATTCACTGAGTACACCAGGTGGGAGACTCTGGTAATGTTCCTTTTGGATGGAGTTAAATAAGGAAAAGAGAGAGTCATTCTCAGGGGATACTTAAAACTTATACCAACCATTTAATCCAAGGATCTCTTAAGCATTTAATAAATTTATCCTCACAAACCACATGAGGTGCTGAAAAGGCAACATGAGCAGACAACTTCCTCAACTACTGAAGTGCAGCCACCTTTTGAATGAAATGTAGCTGCTCTTTAATGGTGTACAATACCACTATATGGATATGTCTACACAGCAAAGTTATTTCGAAATAACAGCCCTTATTTAGAAATAACTTTACTATTGTCTACACAGCCAAACCGCTATTTTGAAATTAAATCGAAATAGCGGCGCGCTTATTTTGAATTTGGTAAACCTCATTCCATGAGGAATAACGCCAAATTCGAAATAGCTGTTTCGAAATAAGTGCTGTGTAGATGCTTATTTTGAAATAGGGGGCCTCCAGCCTTCCCAGGGTCACCTGATGGCCACTCCAGCCTCAACCAAGAACACTCCTCTCCCTCCTCCTCTCCCCGGAACCCTTAAAGGGGTAGACTCTGGCCACAGTACCTGTGCCAGCTCCAAGCCTGCCAGCCCAGAGCCAGCAGTCACTGCCCCTGACCCAGTGGCCCCAAATCATGAGTCAGCAAGCCACTGTCAGCCAGCCCTCCACCATTCCCCAGGAGCAATCTGCCAGCTCCCAGGAGCCTGCCAGGGCAGAGATCATGGACCTTATTCAGGTTTGGGGGAGGATGCCCCCAACGTCCATGATCTCCGCACTAGATGGAGGAACACAGCCATCTATGGCAGGATAGCTGCCAGCCTGGCCACCAAAGGCCACATGCAAACGCAGGAGCAGGTTCGCATGAAAATCAAATTGGTCCGGTGAGACCCGCAACTCTGAGCCCTGAGCTTCCCCTCCCCCTTCTTCCCCTTGCATCCCCCTTCCAGCTCCCTCCTCCCAGGTTTCCCCCTCCCCTCTCCCAGTCTCTTTCCTCCCCTCTCCCATCTCCTTTCCCCAGTCTCACCAGAGTTTCATTCCCCCTCCCCCAGGTTTGTTAAATAAAGAGAGTTTGTGTTCATGAAAATACGTGTATTTTATTTGATATTAGGAAGGGGGGTTAGGGAGGGGTAAGTAGAAGGACGTGAGGGAGGAATGAGGCACAAGCCCCCAGTGGGGCAGAGCAGGGAGGCTCTTAGTGCTCCTCAGGGTGGAAGCTCTCCCGCAGGGCCTCCTGGATACTGATAGCCCCCTGATGGACCTCCCGGATGGCAGCCTGCAGAAAGTGCAGCCAGGCTCGCAGCAACGCGTCCACGAGAAGCACCAGCATGCCCGGGGCAGCTCTGGCTCCATGTTGCAGAGTGCTGTGGTGTCCCAAATGAGGGCAACCAGAGCACGCAAAGACAAAATGCTTTTCTGTCCCTCGTCGAGGTAGGCAAGCAAGCAGGGAAACCTGAGAACCGGCTGCCCAGAGGGGGTCCCTTTAAGCACAGGCCTCAGATAGCCTCAGGCAGCAGCCACACAAAGTAATTCCTGATCTGATGCCCTGCCAGACCTGGTTCTGGCTGGCCTTAAATGCAATTCAGTGTCCACTCAATGTGGATGCGCTATTTCGGAATAGCAAAACGCTATTTCAAAATGCATTTTGTGTGTAGATGTGTTATTTCGAATTAACTATTTCGAAATAAGTTATTTCGAAGTAACGCTGTAGTGTAGACATACCCTCTGGCAGTTAGTATAGTAAGTATTAGAAACCAGGAGAGTTTCTAGCTACTCTTTTGGGGCAGGAACTATTGTATGGATGTGGCTAGCACTTTGTAGGTACTACCAAAATGTAAATATTAATAATTTAGGGAGGTAGAGTGCAGTATCTTGAGAGAAGATTTAGCTTGTAGATCCCAGCTCTTAATTCAAAAATAAACACATAGCATAGATCTTAAATGAGTGGACTGGCTCTGGTTTTTGTATTTAATCTGAAAAAGTCAAGGCCCTTTTACCTTTTTGTTAAAAAAAGTATTATCTGAGAGAGAAGATAAATCAAGATAATGCAAAAAGAAACCCAAAAATGCACTTTGAAGATGATAATCAAGACCCTAGTTTACCACATCTACTATATATTTGAGAGAGTTTGTCTGTAAGTGTGTCTGTCCGTCTATCTATTTATTTATTCAGGAACTCCTCCTAAATGGTAAAATCTAGGCACACCAAATTTGGTATACAGCTTCCTCTAACTAAAAGCAAGGAAAATAAAATGGAAAGGTAGGGCTCTACTATATGATGACCGTATGGGGGCAGCAGATAATATAGGCTGGAAATCAGGGACAGTTATACTGTATAATAACCAGAGGGGGCAGCAAGGGGCTGGAGATGGGGACCAGGACAGCTATAACCCAATAAGGGTAGGGGTGGAGAAAGGGACAGCTATTTACTAGATATTTGAGAGGGAGAGGGCTGGGGTAGTCTTCTCTCCCTGGAGCAGCTGGCATACTGAATCCCTCATCCCCAGCCCCACTCCAGAGCAATGATTCAAATGAAGCATGTACATTTTGATTTTACTTTCCAAAAAAACAAAAATTGATTGAGTTAAGGACCCGAACAATGCCGGGGAAATCTTCTAGTATTTTATATTTAAAGTACTAGCTTTTTTAGGTTTAATTTGGTTTGCCACTCTTCCACCTCCTACAGATTCACTTTCTCCTCAAGGGCAATGAATACTAACCCGCCTCAGTGAAATGTCTACTCTGTACCCGATATTAGGTAATGCCAAGTGAATGATGGGGAGAGCTATGGGAGGAGGAGGAGATCAATATCTTATTTCCATTTTGCATGTGTGGAAACACACACACAGGAAGTTTAAGTTGATTGCATAATGCCACACAGTTAATCAGTGGTGGCGCTGAACATAAAAAAAAAATCAATAATTTTCATTGTTATATGTGGAAGCAATTTTTGTGAATTCCATATCAACTCCTGCAGTAATGAGAATTTAACTCAATTTGATAAGTATCATGTTGCTTGCTAAAATGGTCACTTTCATTCATGAGAGATATTTTGGTATTTGCTTTCAATATGCTGGGATAGCAGTCTTTCAGACTTTGCTTACTTGGAGTTAAAATTATGAACTTAAATGGTTTCTTATTTCTCTCTTAATGACAGTGGTTTAACTTGTAAAGTGAGTGCTAGAAATGATGTGGCCTGTCTTACAACTGACTTGCTTGCTGCACTTGGCAAACTGGAACCTGTCCTTACTCCTTTGGTGTTGGCTTTCCGCTACTGGGCTAGAGTAAGTTAATAAAAACAAAGACTGTTTAAACATGTCTTTTCCCCTTTGAGGATTGCACATAAAATATAATACAGCAATGAATGTGTTATGTGAATACACTTTCTTTGACATAGACACCAACAACATGTAATTTATAATGCAGCAATATCAAAGTTTTATATTAATATTTTATGTTTTTGCTAAATCAAAATGTACTATTGTCTAGTGTAGCATGTTTCTTGTAAACTGTCCCCAAATTCTTCAGCATTTATATCTCTTAGTTACAGAAAGAAATGTTAGGATGGGGAGAGAGGAATGGAGAGGTATGATAAGGGTGAAAAAATATTTTCTCCTGAGACATAAGGCAGAGCTTTACTTGAGGCTGAGATGGAGAGCTAACAAGAGAAGCTACAAAGAAGGAGGCACTCTTTCCTCAACAGAGACAAGGTTATGTTGAAGGA
Organism: Pelochelys cantorii; assembly: GCA_032595735.1. Taxonomy (NCBI): domain Eukaryota; kingdom Metazoa; phylum Chordata; order Testudines; family Trionychidae; genus Pelochelys; species Pelochelys cantorii. Next base: position 56,492,144 of record CM064334.1, read on the forward strand.
AAAGAGGGAGTAGAGAAGTGCAAGATGGATTGAAGGAATACAGAGAAAAGGTCCACAAAATAGACTACAGTAACCATAGGGATGGTCGTTCTGAACTGGATTCTGAAATACAAGCAGTAACACACACCTAGTTTTATGTAATCAACCATGTATTTGAGAGAGTTTGCCTGTCTGTCTGTCTGTTTGATAACTTCTTTTCAACAGTAAGACCTAGGACCATCGAATTTGGTAGACATCTTCCTCTTATAACTTAAAACAAGGTAAGTGTTTGGTAATGCCAGGAAAATGGTAGATGCCTGGAATGGGATTGCTTCTCAGGCCACATCTATCCTTGTGGGAAGATCGAAGCTGTGGTGGTCGATCTTCCAGCATTCGATTTAGCAGTTCTAGTAAAGACCTGTTAAATCGAATGCTGAGGGTGCCCCCGTCGACCGCAGTACTCCTTGCTATCACAAAGAATACGGGAAGTTGATGGGAGCGTTTCTCCTATCTACCTCCTGCTGTAGGAATGGCACCAAAGTTCGGCTTCAGGTACGTTGACTCCAGCTAGATTATTTACATAGCTGGAATTGCATCCCTAAAGCAGACCTTCCCCTGTAATATAGATCTGGCCTCATAAAACCAGGCAGGTGAAAGGGGCTGGCTAATCTCCCTCCTGCTCTCCCCTCCCCTACGTTTGGGACTGCCCTAGCACCGAGCCCCTCACCCTCCAGATACCCTTTTCCCGATTCATGCGGGAACATTCCTGGCTGTTCCCCTTCGTCAGGACAAAGGGAAAGTGCACAGTTTGCTGCATTCCTAACTCTGCCTGGGGAACACAAAGAGCAGATGAACCTGAACCTGCCCCAGCCCGAGGACCTGCACCCCTTCCTTGGCTGTGCTCGCTGGAGTTGCAGTAGCCATGGAGAGGCACTTCTAACCTGGCCCCAACCTTCTGTGTGAGAGGGGCTGGGGTTGTCCTCTTTCCCTGGGGCAGCCTGCATACTGAGCCCTTCATCCATAGTCCCTAACCCTAACCCTTGTAATATTACATAATGGAATGCACTTTTAAATAAAGGCAAGTCATTTAAAGTCAAGTATCGCTTAGTAGTGACCTCAGATCTCAATTATAAAAGGATTTGACAGGCTCCCACCCTCTCTAAAAAGTGCCTGCTGGGTGCGAGGCTCCGGCAGTCTTTGATGGGGGAGGGGATGGCTGGCTTTCACCTGCTGGGTGATTCTGTCCCTTTTTTTTCTGCATGGATTTATGAGAAGCAGTGCCATTCCAGGCACATCCCATTTTCCTGGCATAACCAAACCCTTACTTTGCTTTAAGTTATGGTAAGAGGAAGCTGTATACTGAATTTGGTGGTCCTAGCTCTTACTGTTTAGGAGGAGATCTTGAACAAAAAGACAGATGAATGGACAGGCAGACAGACAAACTCTCTAAAATATATAGTAGATTATTAATTATTGATATTTTTATGAAGAGGGTTTCATGAATCAGTGCTGTACAATACATAAGACCATAACATTACAAACTAGAAAAAAGAACTGTTTGAAGTCTGACTTTAAAAATAGTGAAAAACCTCTTTAGCTCACATGAAAAAACGTTCTATCAGCATATAGTGCTAGGTATGAGGAAGTCCTCTGTACCTGGCAACTGCACAATAGCAGATTCTCTGACCAAAACCATAAATCCTCGGGAGAAGCATAAAAGTGAGCCACAACTCCACAATTTTGATAGAATCAGTCCGTGCAGGAGTAGCAGCAGCGAAGTTGAAGAACTTTACAAATGATTAGAGTTTATATTTTATCCTCCGGTCAGTGTGTGTCTACTGTAACTGTCTGAATAATACTGTAACATTGGAGTTGCACGATGTGGAAAAAAGTAGGTAAAGTGTTATGTTCTAAATGGATTTCAAGGAGTAGTAGCACAGAAAACTTCTATGTAAAATTTACCATTTCCTTGGATTTTGAGATGAAAGACTTTCTAGTCAGTTTTTAACATATGCTCCATATTCCTTTTGAACTTTTCTAAAGACTCATTTATATAATATATAATTAAAATGCTAAAATCTTATCAGAAAACTATAGCTGTCTTATCTTTTTGTAGTTGTGTCATATTGACTGCCAGGCAGAAGGTGGGATTCCCTCATACTCTTTTGCCTTAATGGTGATATTTTTTCTTCAACAAAGAAAACCATCCATTTTACCATCTTATTTAGGCACTTGGGTAAGTTTTTTGGCAATATAATAATCCTACTCTTGCAGTATTTTTAAGGGGCAATGTTACACTGGTATTTTATAGATCATAAGAAGTATTCTAAATAAAGCACTTAGCACATTTTTCTCTGGGTAGTTGACTTGCGTATGTTACTTCTGAGGAAATGAAAGTCTCTTATTATACACCTGCAAAATTGTGCAGTATTGTTCTTTGGATCAAGGGGAAGGAATAACTCTCACACTGAGATGTGATTACCCCTTTCTTACCATGCATAGCTACCAATAGTAGTGTTGAGGAAATTATCTTTGTGTGTGTGTGTGTGTGTGGGTGGGTGGCCCTTTTGTCATTTCTGTGTTTTGACCCAAGCATGGTATGCAACATACAATTTTGTTCTTAGAAATCCTTTCACTGTATTTAGATTGAAGGCTTTGATTCAAAGAGGGCAGATGACTACACACTGAGAAGTATAGAAGAGGAGAAGTTTGTGAGATGGGAATACAAACCACCAAATAATGGAGTGGGAAAAAACTCAAGTGGTGTAGAAGGCAAAGCTAAAGCTGAACAGCAAAAAGGTGGTAAAAAGCCAGCAAGCTCAGAAGCGGACAACCAAAATAATGCAAAGGAGAAAAATGGCAAAGTGAGTTATTGTTTTATCTGAATGGAGACCATACCTGCTGTCTTACCCTTCTTCTGTCTGATCATTAAACTTTCTGTTTAAAAAAGCCCTAGAAAAATACTGGAATTTTCATTTCTTACTGCAGCTTAAACATTCATATTTGTTTCAGTCTCCCTTAGCATTTGAAAAACCACACCAAATATCCCTGGGGCAACTCTGGTTAGAACTGTTGAAGTTTTACACACTGGAATTTGCTTTGGAAGAATATGTCATCAGCATACGGGTACAAGAACTCTTAACCAGAGAGAACAAAAACTGGCCTAAAAGGCGAATAGCCATTGAAGGTGGGGTAATGTACTTTCTACCAGGTCTACAGGCGTGATGCGTTCTTCTTTGGAATTTCCTTATCTAACATTTATTTTTAGTTCTTGGACAAGAAATTGGAATAGATTTAAATGAAGACAATAGTACAGTGTAGATGGCAAATGTGCAAAAGTTATCCAGGCTACTTGAGGAATCAACTCAGTGCAGTATACGCTCCCATGGGCTATATTCTGACACTGGGAAGTTGACGGGTAGCATAGTAGGATGATGTGTATGCCCTTGTAAATATATTAAAAACTGGTTGTCTTGCCAAAGGTAGAACATTTGAAAGCCATGGGGTGGAGTAAATTTGATAGTGATATCTAATGTGGTATGTGATGATGGGAGAGAATAATTCTTTGCCTAAGTTTTATCCATTTGGAAAACAATCTTTTATTTTATTGTTTATTATTTTAAAATAATTACACAGTATTTGTTAAGAAAGATCAGAAAATAATGTATCAGAGCTCTGGATTGTCAGTGGTGACAGAAAAGTGAGGAGGCAAGAAAAGGTTAGGGAATAATAATAGATCACAGTTTTTATAAGATACTGAGATGGTGAGATATCCAGGAGGAGGTGTAGGAGAGATGGCTAGACATGAGAATCTGAACAAAAGGGGTGGAGGTTGAAAGTAGATAATAGATTTGATAGCTATCAACTTAGAGATGGTTGTGTGTGAGTTCTCGTAAAGCACATAGAGGGAAATGGAGTGGACCAAATACAGAATTTTAAAGGTTGCCAACAGATAAGAAAAGAATAAGGAGTCAGAAAAGGGAGGGATTATATCCTTATAACAATGTTTTCATCTAATTTCCATTTGCTGAATTTTTAGTACAGGAGTTGATGTAAGAGGAAGAAGCAACCCAACTCGATCCTTAAGATCGGAGATGGAATAGTCAGTAACTGCAGTTATGAAGGTCCTCTTTTGACTTGTAACTTCCAGACCAAATTTGTGGTTTATAAGGAGAGACAAAATATGAAACTCTGAGTTTGTTTTATAGAGTTTCCTGATTTTGACATAGTTTATAATAAATTATTTTTCAAATTACATCAGTGAAAAAAATTAGAGGAGGAGAAAACATTGGGTAGGGTTACTAAAAGATTGATTGTAATGTCTGAATATTTACTTTGCTTTCAAGTTTGAGAATTAACCATAATATAGGATTTTTTTAACAAAGCAGAAATGGTACATAATTTTTATTATTCAGGCGTTTACAGTAAATATGTGGTGATTATACAGAAAAGTCTATAGACTCTATTGGAATCGAGATGCTTAAATGGTACTTAAAAACAATATATGTCTGTGAGCTATTTATTTATTCAGGATGAAATGAAAAATAGTTGTATAGCATAGTAAATATAGTTCTGGATAATATTATAAGGTTCTGTAATTTGAAATACGAAATACTAATAACTTACAAAGTTGAAATACATTATTGTGCAAGTATTACTTGATTTACACTAGTGCATTATTACTTGAATTGTCTTTTTCTAGATCCTTTTGCACTAAAGAGGAATGTTGCACGAAGCCTAAATAGCCAGATGGTGTTTGAGTACATCCTGGAGCGGTTCAGGACAGCATATAAATATTTTGCATGTCCACAAACTAAGGATGGGATTAAATCCAAACCAGATACCAGAAAAAAAGAAAAGGGAAAAATTAGCATAAAGAAATCTGCAAAATCTGGTGAACCTGTAGCCAACTGTTGCCTTCCACAGGGAGAAAATGTTTTAGAGAAACAGAACGCAGAAAATCGATGTAATATACAGGAATGTGAACTTGAATTTAATGAAATGGAATCTACATCCAGGAAATGTATTTCCAAGAACACAGACAGTTTGTTGGTAAATAAGACAGATGCTTTGGACTCCAATTATGATGAAGACACAGAGGAAACAGTATCTCTTATTTCTAAAGAATGCTGTGAATTAAAGCAAAAATCACTCAAAGAAAAAGATGATCTAGAGCCTTCAGAAATTTGTCTAACTGAAGACAACCTAAGCCACCATTGTAACTGCAGTGACCATCGGTTCCATGACCCAAATTCTATTAATGCATTTGCTAATTTTGAAAGTGGACAGAGTTCAGTAATGGAGTGTTTACAGAAGAAGTGCACTAGCACATCAGCTACCTCGCACAACTGCAAAACAATGGTAGATGTTTGCAATCTTAAAGATGAAGATAACCTCTCCAGAGAAGAAATGCATTATGTATTTGATAAGTTTATTTTGACTTCTGGAAAGGTAAGAGAGATAAATAGTGGAGTTATTTCACTCCTACACCAATAAAATAAGCACTTAGCTGCAAAATATCTCCTTTCACAACCTTTTGGCACTGTATTCCTGCTTCCAAACTGTTAGACTATCATGTGGAAGAACTGTTTTGTTGTTGTACCATTTTCTTTCATGTATTATTACTCTCCCTGATTCAAATACTTGCTCTTTCAGCACAGGTGAATGTATTTTTATCAGGTTGAAAGAAATTGACATGTCAGGGTATCACTGTGGTTTTAGAGGAGTTACATTACAGTTTTACCAGCATTCCTACCCTGTTGCCAATGGTACAAAGAGATGTATACTTAATAGGCATGTTATTAGGCACATGCTTACCAGTTAACCTTACTGGCTAACCGGAGGGCCAGCCCAGCCAGTGGGGCTGGAGTAGCACGCAGTCTGTGGAGCCATACTAGTGTCTGTAGCATGGTGTGGCAGTGCAGGGCGGGGCTGGAGCAGCCTCCACAGCGAGCTGAGGCCGGAGCAGCCCCCGCCAACTGCAGCACAGTAGGACTGGGACAGGAGCATGGTGGCGCTGGAGCCGGAGCAGCCCCCACTGCCCGCAGCCACAAATTGTTTAACTGGTTAACGATTCTGGGCGACTTTTACATCCCTAATACCTAAGTAATATAATATGATGATCCCCACACTGTCACGTGAGAGAAGTTTAGGCTATTTTCTAAGTTTCATTACTTTTCAATAGTTGGGCACTGCAGCGCAGTTGCTTGCCATAAAAGAAAATGAATGAGTGAGTTAGCCCGTCTTTTTAGTTTTGTTCTGTTGTAAGAAGGCAAATTATTATGCCGAATAAGCCTTATGGATAACCGTATTATAATCATTTTCCAGTTTTCAAAAGTTATACAAACATGACCTAATTTAATCCTAGCTAAATGCAACAGAATTACTTATTAATGTATAGTTCCCACCCTGGCTATAGCTGTTACCAAGGATTGGAAGGTTGGCTTTCCTCATATTCTCCTTCTTTAGGGAAAAACAAACGATAAAGTTTCATGTGGAAAAACTCCAAACTTTCCGTTTAAAAAAAGTAAACCAGACAAAAGACTTGCCATTGTGGTGATACATATGCAGGCACCCTTCTGAGGATTAGTTGTTTTAGAGCAAATTGACATCACCCAGTTTCCCCCAGCCAAAAGTGATCAGAGTCAAAAAGACCTTGTCAGAAAACGATGAGTGACTCCAAACTTATTACCTCTTCTTTGTTTTTGCGGCCATTGAGGGAATTAAGTGGGAGTTCAGGGTATGTGGTGTTTTAATTCTGGCAGCCTTTATAGGAGTTAGGGATGTAAAATTCCAGTTAATCGGTGTGACGTAGTGTGGGTACCTTGCTGGTTGCTATGCTGGGCAGTGGGTTGTCAGTGACCTCCACTGGCTGCTGACTGCAGCAGGGCCCAGCAGGGCAGAGGATGAGTCATTATGCAAGGGGGCTTCGAAACTCGTCAGACAGGTATCTCCCATGGAGCGGAACAATGGGAAGGAGGTGGGTGGAGCCCTGGAGGGAAGGAAGGGTTAGTTTTCTGTCTGGGATCATGGAGGAGACAGCCTAGGGCCCAGAGGGGCTGGAATTTAGGGGCCCAGCATCCCCCATCTCAAGGAGGGCTGAGGCATCCTAGGGCCGGTTCCTGTAACCAGATGACATCTGTGCTGGGCTGTATCCTGGAGAAGCAATAAACTCCCTCTATTCTACTGGCTGGTGGAGTCTGTCCGTGCCATTACGGGGGTGCAGGAGTCGGGGGACCCCGACGCGCTGCCACAATCGGATAATTAGTTAAATGATGGTTAACCAGTTAAACATTAGGTTTACCTAACCAATCAGGATCTCATCACTCCAAGGCCCCAGCCTGTGGGAATCCCTTTCCCAGCCCTGCAGAGATGCAGGGTGGAGAGTGGAGCAGGGGTGCAAAGAGGCAGGTGTGGAATAGGGGCTGGGCTTGGAGGAAGGGTATGGAAACACTCCCATGGGCTGCAGGGACTCGTGCTGGCACTGATGTATGAGCTGGCTCATGGAACTCCTTGGGCCATAGATGGTCCATGGGCCATGAATTTCAGACCCCTGCTTTAGTTATTTGCCTAAAGAAGGGTTGATTCTCATTGGTTGGTAACATCGATTTGCAACAAAAGATAGTCTTTATGTCGCAGTTGGTGTTTCTTTTTTGCTAATCAGGAGGATACACTATGTCTATATCTGTTTAAAGTACTATATAGCTTAGTGGTTTGAGCATTGGTCTGCTAAATGTAGGGTTGTGAGTTCAATCCTTGAGGGGGCCATTTAGGGATCTGGGGTAAATTTGTCAGGGATGGTACATGGTCCTGCTGTGAGGGCAGCAGACTGGACTTGATGACCTCTCAAGGTCCCTTCCAGTTCTATGAGATAGGTGTATCTCCATATATTATATTACATTATATCTTAACATACATGTATTCTGATATTAATTTTTACATTTTTTAATGTTAGAAAATGGTGAATGTGACATTTCTTATTTACTAGATGACTTTTTACTTGTGATTTGTGTTAAGTTCTGTTTGGCTAGAAATGCTAATAAATTAAAAATGTGCAAACCAGCAATTTAATTTTTTATTAGTTAAATAAAAATACCTTAAATGTGCTAGGTACGTGAATAAAGTTTATCAAAACATCTTTTACATTTAATACTAACTGATTATTAAGCAATGGAAGTATTTCCTTTTGTTGAACTATTGTTTCTAGTCTCACCATGCCTTTCAATATTTTAGAATTAGTGAATCTGATACCTAGTTTTAATTCATGATTTGGAAGAAGAAAACAAGCTTTCCTGCTTTCTAACTCCCATTGCATTCTTCACTAGGAATGAACTATTCATTGAACTGAACTAACTGAATAAACTGAAAAGAGGAAAATATTCTCTCTGCACCTGTAGAACAGGCTATTACTGTCAAAAACTAGTGTAACATTTCAAACACTTGTTCCAGCTGCTTAGCCAATAACTTTCATGAGTTCATTGATTTGACTTTTATTAAAACTTGGTAGGAAATGTATTGCTTAATATTATTTCTTCTTGGAGCGCTTGCTCATGTCCATTGCATTCTCTGTGTGTGGATACCCATTTGCACAGCTGCTGGTGACTTTTGCCTTACTGGTTTCCATAGGATTGACTGTGGCATCCTATGGAGTACTGCACTTATGCTGCAGCACATCACGCACTGCCATCCCTAAGCCTTTTCAGTTCATTTTTACTGCCAATGGTGATTAGTTGGAGTGCTTCTCTCCCTTGCTTTGCAAGTGGTTAGCTGTTTTCTTGTCTCATTAAGTGCCTTTCAGCCATGGGACTTCGTACATAGTTTTAATTGTTCTTGATAGTAATAGTCATAGTTAGTTAGACTCCTCAGTAGGACTTTATCCCAGGCAGAGCATTCCCTGGTCCCCCGGGTTCAAGCCATGCAAGGAGTGTAACAGGCCTATGCCTGTTAGTGATCCCTGTTCAGCTGTTTCAAGAGCTTGGGCAAATTTCATGTCAGTAAGTGCTGTATGTATAACATCTTTCAACTGTGAACTTAGAAGGACTGAAATATGAGACCCTTTTAATGGAGTTGGCCATACTGAGTCCCGCATCTGAGTCCTTGCACCAAGAATCTCTGAACAACTTGGCATTTGTGCCTAGTTCACTCCTGGCACTGGGCTCTGCTCAGCACCAGTCAACATCTCTGATGTCTAAGAAGAAGGTGTGGAAGCACTGCTCCCTGGCATCAGGCAAAGAACCGCCAGGATCGGGCAAGGGATCTAATTTGGCCTGCACAGCCACTGCAGAGCAGCTAGTGCACTCCTCTCCTTTTGAGGCACTAAACCTCTTGAAAAGTTCCATCTCCGACTCAGGGAGTGGCATAGGACCCAATCCACTGCTGACACAGGCACCAGCCCAGGCTTGTCCAGTACAGAAAGAACAGAGGCTTCCCCAGGAGGGCAAGCCAGCTGCCAAGACTCCTGCAGGATAGTGGCACACCAATGATCCTCTGAGTCAAGACAGTGCTCCTCACCCCGGCAGTGCAAACCACTGGAGCCATAGCCAGGTCCTTTGGGGCACCACTGGTTGCCGGCACCACGACTGTGGTCACCGTCACCCAGGCATGGCTCACCTAGAGATCGACATTGGTCTCCTTATTGCTAGCACTGCTCACTCTTCTATAGGTCAGCTCCCTAATGAAGATTCCCATTGCCTGCCATGTAGGAATGATTGGCATCTAGGCTCTCGTCTCCCAGGTGCTACTACCATATCTCCCTGTTCTGACATCGCTCATCCTGCTCTGATCACTAGTCTCTGACAACAACTGTTAGCAGGCACACCCAGGTATCAAGGGCTCCTTTGTGGCTGCCACAAGGGAACTCCTCCAGAGGGGCTGGATTGTCCCCTCACTCAGGTCTCACTGGTGCAGTTTGGGTCCCGATACCACATCAGCTGTGATGGCATGAAGGCTAGTGGCCAACCTAGAGGCCTTACAGGAGCTCATGGGGAATACCAGTTGTGGCAGTGCCCTCCTTCCAAGCAATCATCAGCCGCCACTGCAGAGCAATAGCAGGTGGCACCAGCAGCTCCGGGCACACCAGTGGCACTGGGCTCGATGTGTGCAGATTTTTCTGGGGTTGGGATAGAGGAAGTGGTACCAACCTCTGAACCTCCCTCCCCAGTGATAGACAAAGTCCCAGAACCTCTTCCCTTAACCCCTTCATCCTTGTCCTCAGACAAATCAGTCAAAGGTCGTTCAAGAACCAGCCTTCCAGATGACTTCAAGGAGCATCAGGTTCTGTTCCAAAGAGTGGTAGAAAATCTGGGCTTAGAAATGGAGGAAATGGCTGAGCAGATGGACTTGTGTTTAATGTCCTCTCGGCTTCCACCCCTGCTCATGTCAATCTACTGGTCCACAAAAGGGTCTTAAAGATCACCAAGGCTCTATGGCAGATCTCCTCATCCATTCCTTCCACTTCCGAGAAGTCAGAGAAAAAATACTTTGTCCCAGCTAAGGTGTTCAGGTATCTGTATGCCAACCCTTCGCTGGGTTCATTGCTTGTCTCTGCGGCCAACGAAAAGGACAAGCAACTCTGTTCCTCCTCTACTTCCAAAAATAGAGGTAAAAAGTCTGGATCTCTTTGGGAGAAAGATTTGACTGCCAGCCTGCAATTTCAGGTGGCAAAGCATCAGGCTTTCTTGGGCAGGTACAATTTCAACTTGTGTAACGGTGAGGTCTTACCAGTTCTGGTTAACTGGTAGGGGCTGGAGGAGCTCACTGCCCACTGCAGGCAGGAGGGAGGGGGACTGCTCCAGCCCTGTGTGTCCTGCCATAGGCGGGGGGCGGAGGGGTGTGCTTCAGCCTGGTCAGTGCAGCCCCTGTCCACGTTGGAGAGGGGGGGGGGTCTGCTGTCCCAGAGCCATGGCAATGTGGTGTACTGAAATCTCGCAGCGCGAATCTTGACAGACTGGTTTTTGCTAAGTATGTGAGGATGAATGACAATGTTCCATTGGTGTCCAGCAGGCTCTGCTGGGCATCAGGAAACCTTCCACTAGAGCTACGTATGTGGCATTGTGGAAACAGTTTACATGTTGAAGCTCAGATCATCATCATCCGTGTGGAAGAAGCCATGCTGCAAAACATCCTGGACTGTTTGCTGCACCCTAAGCTCCATGGCCTCTCACTGCCTTTGGTCATGGTGCATCTGGTCTCCATTTTTGGTGTTCCATTTCAAGGCAGATCAGTTTTTACCACCCTGTGATGGCGTATGTCCTGGGGCCGGTTCCTCCTTGGGACCTGAATCTTGTGCTCTCGAGATTCATGGGCTCCACCTTCAAGCCTTGGCTTCCTGCTTCTCTCCTAGAAGGTCTCCTTCTTAGTTGCTATTACTTCAGCTTGTAGGGTGTCCGAGATCAGGGTGCTCACATTGGGGCCACCTTAGATGATCTTCTATAAGGACAAGTTCCAGCTGCATCTGCATCCGCCTTTTCTACCCAAGCTTATCTCCTAGTGCCATACTGGTCAAGATATATGCTTGTCAATCCTTTGTTCAGAGCCTCATGTGAAAAATAAGGAATGCAGATTGTGTACACTGGGCATCAGATGGACCTTGCTCTTCTACACAGATAGAATGGAGCCATTCTACATAGTGTAGCCAGTTGTTTGTTGCTGTTGCAGATAGGATGAAAGGTTGCCTGGAGTTTGCACAGAGACTGTTGTGGATTACAGCCTGTACCTGCTACTATTATGAGCTGCAGGTGCCCTTGCTAACAAACATGACAGCTCACTTGACTGGGATGCAGGTGTCCTCAGCAACCTTCCTTGCTTAGGTGCTGATCCAAGAAATTTGTCAGGCTGCAACTTGGTTGTCTGTCCACACATTTGCTTTCCACTGAATGCTGACCCCGCAAGCTTGAGATGATGTTAGACGTCTGATAGAGGCAGCAAGGAGTGGGGGGAGCGACTAGTCGAGTCACTATTTGACTACCTGATAAACCTATGCTTATCAGGTAGTTGAGTAGGTGCTTACATCCCTACTTTGTGTAGAATCAGTTCTGTTTGCCAGCATAGTCAGTCACAGAGTTCCTGCTGTTGTTTGTGTGGGCCTTTCATATAGTAATTGGAAAGAACAAAACATTGTAAAAAGTAATGTGATTGTAAATCACAAAAGCTGCCAGGGGATTTCGGAGACAAGCGTACTATCTGAAACCATTTTCAACTTTTTTTTTTTTAAACCCTAACCCTTAGAAAGCTAATCAACTGTTTTTCTTTGTTTATTAACACAAAATTTTGAACCTATAGCTTGATCTTGTAGTCCTTATACAGGTAAAGCTCCCATTGATGTCAATGTGTCTTGGCTTGCAACATTACATTTTTGTCACTTTTAACAGATCAGCCAGGAGATCACAATCTTGGAAGTTTATTGTGCAAACACTTGCCCACAAGTACAGTTTTGAAGTAAAAAAGATAGTTTCCTTCTTCCTCATGCATAGCTCTTGATTTCAGTAGGAAAGTGGTTCCCGCCTCTTCTGCACTTTCTTTTCCCTTTATCTTCTGGCAGAATTCCTGAGCTCTGCATTGCATTTCAAGAGCTAGAGATGATTTGTCAAGGGGTGTACTCTTTTATTATTCTGTAGATAAATGCTGTTACTGGTTACTCTAGTCCTATGGAAATATTCATTGATAGAAATATTTTAAAATTTTGTTTTTTATTTCTTCCAATAGCCTCCAACTATAGTATGCAGCATCTGCAAACGGGATGGCCATTCCAAAAATGACTGCCCAGAGGATTTTAAGAAAATTGATCTAAAACCACTACCACCAATGACTAACAGATTTAGGGAAATACTTGATATAGTATGTAAGAGATGCTTTGGTAAGTACATACTTACTGTAGGAATACTATAGGACTTTTCACTTCACAGCTGTAATTAGTAATTTCTACTAATTAAAGCCATAGATCTAAATTCTTTTCCCTTTAAAATGCTTAAAGTGCTTACTTCATTGACTTTAGTGGGAGGAAGTTACAGAAACAGAATTTGGCACATATTATTTTGTCATATAGTTTGAAGTCAGTAGTTATGCTGGGCAAAGAATTTGGCCCATAATGAGTTTAAGCAAGAGCTTTAATCTTTAGTTATTATTGTTTTCTGGAGAGAACAGGCAGCCAATGTGCATAGAGATTCGGTGTGGGTAAACAGTGCAGCCTCAGGCTTGGTCTGTACTACCAGCTTATGTTGGTATAAGTACTTTGCTCAGGGGTCTGGAAAATCCACAGCCCAGCACTAGTGCCCTGTCCCTCATGGTGGGGAGTGGCTGCTCTGCAGGGGTGGGGAGTCCGGAGGGGGAAAATGATGTGTGGTCTGTCTGGTTGGGAGAGCTGGCAACCCTAGGCAGGAGCAGGTCAGGACAGGAGGCTCACCTGCAGCCTAAGGGCTTATCTTGTGGAGTCAGAGTAACTACACTGACGAGAGAGCTTTTCTCATCTGTGTAGGTAGCATCTTCACTAAGCACAACTGCAGCACTATTAGTGTAGACAAGCCTTCAGTGTTAGCTAGCTTCTACAGCTCCTGCTTAGGCAAAACTCTTATTGGCTCCAAAGAGTTTTGCCTGAGAGAAGGGTAACAGGATCAAGTCCCAGAGTAAAATGCTATAAATACTACCTGCTATAGAAAACATTAGAGTTTAAAAAAATTGGTATTCAAAGAGAATAAATATTGTCAAATACTTTAATTCATAAATTCAGATATTTAGGGTAAAAAATATAGATGAATTTTACATCAGATTCTAACTTTTTTTTCTCAGATGAATTATCACCTGCTTTCTCTGAGCAACAAAACAGAGAACAAATTCTGGCAAGCTTGGAAAGATTTATTAGAAAAGAATATAATGGTATGTAATAATAGGTAACCATGTATCATTTGCAGTTAAAATGTCACCCTTAATTCCAGTTGTTCAGCCCATTAATATATAATTGTCTTTCTTTGTTCCTTTGTCTTCTTTAAAATAGTGGCATCTTCCTTTTAAGTGTGTATATAAAGTTACCTGAAGACATATAAACTCAATCCTAAATCCTACTCTGGCCCCTTTTTGGTGATGGCAACTGGTGCCTCTCCCCAGCATGGAAGAAAGCCTGTGTGATGTAGGTTGACATAACCAAACCGTTGCTGACTAGGGATGTAAAGGAGTAACCAGTTAAGTGAACAAAGCAGCCCCTCATCCACATAGAAAACTAAGTGATTTCTCTAAGGTCACACAGGAAGTCTGTAGCACAATCAGGAATTGAACCATAGGTCACTTGAGTTTCAGTCTATTGACTATTCTTCCGGAATTGGCAGGAAATTCAGGTAGTTCTGAAAGTTTCTTTTGAAGCTCCACTCTTCAGCTGTGCTCTCTACTTATTGGTGACAGCTGAGGATTGAGAGCACTATTTTTCTGTCACAGAAGCTTAAGACTGAAGGATTCCATCAAAGGTTTGAAAGTAGTTATGAGCTGATGTAGTTTCTTATAGTTCATTTAAAACTGAAAAAAATCACAGTGATATAAAGCAGGTCATTCAGAAAGAAATCCTCAGTTATGTTACCATGCTTATTAAAATATGAGTGAAAATAAATTTTAAACAAATGGAATGGCTAAGCCAAAGTGGAAATAAAAAGTTTCATCCAGAAGCTACTATGACTTCATTAGTTGCATTTTGTAGTGTAGACTAAGGAGTGAACGGTTAACTGGGTGACCTTACTGGGTGATGCTTACGGGTACCAATTAACCAGTACCCAGGAGCAGCCCGCCGCAGGTGGAGGGCTGCTGTAGCCCCTCGAGGATTGGGAGCTGGCCCCCTGCATAGGAGTGGGATGGCGGGGGAAGGGGGGGGAATCGAAACTGGCTGCCTGTGCTAGAGGGTGAGGAGGAGTCAGTTGTGTTGTTCCTCCCCCACCCCGCAGGAGCTGAGAACCTTGCATGTGCTGGGGCCAGGAGCAAAAGCCAGTCCCCCCTCCTCCGGGCGCACATCTGCTGACTCCTGTCTGCCCCTCAGTCCCCCTATGTGGGGGGGGCCAGCAGCTGCAGCCCACTTAATTGGTTAACCAATTAAACCTAAGGTGTAACCCATTAACCAGGATTTTACATCCCTGCCGTTGACTATGGTTAATGGGCACAGAGAAACATCCCAATCAACCAAACTTTCCTAGTAACAGAAAATGGGATTTTCATATTACTGATGGAATTATCGTGATTTTGCAGGATATTACCAAAACACCAATTTAACCTTAAATTTCTTTATTACATCCAGAGCCCAAACAATATGTATGCAGTTGCTTTAAACATGCCAATAAAGCCTAAAGAAGCAGTTTACAACATCCAAAAAGTAACAAGCCATTTATAAGTCTTTGATCAAGGTACTTACAAAAGGGCTAAACCCAGTATGCTTAAACCTATATTGTCAGCTTCAACTTAGTCAGCAATGAATTCTTGAGTTTACCTTTGTATACCCATCAACAAACAAGTGATGTCATTGCCAATGACCTTAGCTGAAGCAATTTCTTGCATAGACAATTATTTACTATTCCTGGTTCCCAATTAACCTTGTTTTATTTCTATAACTGTAGCCCAGTCTTATGGTATTTCATATGTATTTCTCACAATCTCATTCTTTTTGGTCATATGCTTTGAGCCTAAGACCTGTGCTAATATCTCATCTCAATTTAAAACCATAGTTCACCCTGGTCTAACGTGGGCCTATATCCCTACAATTGCAAAACCTTGGGAAGTATAAACAAACAAACAAAAAAAAAAATCAGAAGAAATCAAGTATGCATAGCTGTACCACTCTATCTGTGTTATTAACATGAATTATAACTAGTTTTTGCATTTATTTATATACTTTTTCAAAACCGTTAAAACTCTATTGAACTGTAATAAAGTGATTAATGCATGTAGAAATGTATATATAATAATTAATTACTGAGTCTCTAACACAGAAGGCACATCAAAAATTGCATGTGTTCCTCATCAGTTACACACAGAAATAAAAATAATTTACCACTAACTCTGTTGTCTATGAGGTGTGAGAGATGTCCTTTAATAACTGATTTAAAAGTCCATTAAATATATTACACAAAATCAAATAAGCAATTTCCTGTAGTAAGCAATGCCAAAAGATATTACCAAAATAGTGATTTTCTTGTCTATTCTTTTGGTTAGACAAAGCCAGACTGTGCTTATTTGGTTCTTCAAAAAATGGATTTGGATTCCGGGACAGTGATCTGGATATCTGCATGACCTTGGAAGGCCATGAAAATACAGAGGTGGGAGTTCAGTATTTTGAAAATATATGTTGCAATTACATTTTATACTCTTAAATGCAGAAAGATTTATAATCCTTCATTTATTGACTACATGAAATACAATATTTGTTAATAGTTAGTGGCTCAGTCTTTGCTATTTATTTTTCTAGAAACTAAATTGCAAGGAAATAATTGAAGGTTTGGCAAAAATTCTTAAAAAGCATCCAGGTAAGTATTCTAAATGTACTCTATATGATATTTACAATTACATATATATTTGTATATGTTTAACATTTATGGAAATATTTTATCCTGCCTTCTCAGGTTTAAAAAACATCTTGCCTATAACAACAGCCAAAGTGCCTATAGTAAAATTTGAACACAGACGGAGTGGCTTAGAGGGAGACATCAGCTTATACAATACGCTAGTAAGTTTCTCTTTCTGTAAATGCTAAATACATATTCTGCAGGATTGTTTAGAAAGTTTGCCTACAGAAGTCTAAAGGATGGGGATAATATTAAAATTACTAGGGAAAAATTCTGAATCGGGAATGAAAATACCATATCCTATTTTTAAAAAATTTTCATTCAAATAGCCCCACATTCTCAGCCCAGTGCCCAGCCAGGTAGTTGGTTAGTTTGTGGCGCAATGGTGGAGGGACCTTTCTTTTTAGTGCTGCAGGTTCACTGTGACCTTTCAGTTTAATGGAGCCTGTTTGTCCTTTGGTTTCTGACTCTCACACTGTAGAAGCAAACTTTCTCCTGCCATGGCCCCTATCAGTGTTCCCATTAATTTGTTCCATCCATGCGTGGAATTCATTTTATTATGTATACCAAATGATAAAGGCAATAAGTGGATGTGTGCCACCAATAGAAACAAAATTCCTAAAATATATATATTTTAAAAAGTTTCCGTTGGGATAATTACTCTAGCCAGCACAGGTTAGGCATTTTAGAACTTACTACTCAAAGAATTATATTTAAATGTAAGAAAGAGAAAAATTATGAAATGCACAGACGAGTAAAAAAATCTCAAATAACAGCGCTTTGACAGAATAAAATTACAGAGAACATAAGTGCATTACAGGAAATATCAAGAAGTAGTAACAACAACAATACAAGTATGTGTTAGGATACGAGTGTGAAAGTGCATGTGTGTATGAAAGAGAGACATGTGTATGTGAGAGAAAGAGAGACTGTATGTGTAAGAGATGTGTGTGTGTGTGAGAGAGAGAGATGCCCTTTTAAGTAGATTGGCACTTAAAGCAGCCAGAGGCAGCAGCCACCAGCAAGCTCACTCCATCCCACTCCTGACCTTGTCTAGTTTCCCCCATCCCATCCCTACACAGAGATGGAGTACAGGGGGAAGAGGATGCCCTGACATGAGCCTCCCGTGACCTCCTTTGCTGGCCTCTGCTCTGCATTAGGGGTGTGAAGGACTGGTCACTTCCCCCCCTCCTTGAGGGGGGGAAAAGAGTGGGGACACTTCAAAGTATCAGGCTACTCCTGGCATTTCAAAGCAGCAGTGCTGCTTAGAGCCTGGGATCAGCTGGGGACTCCCCAGTTGACCCCGAGCTTCGTTTGGTGCTGCCCCGCAGCATTTCAAAGTGGCAGTGCTGCGCGGAGCCCAGGGTCAGTGGGAGAGTTGCTACACTTCAGAGGCAGAGGAGCCCTATCGACTAATTGAATAGTCAGTCCAAAAATGCATTGACTATTTGATTAGTCAGTTACCTGATACTTAACATCCTTACTCTCCATAGGAAACAACAGGCTCTTGGGAGTAGCTACAAGGCAGAGGGCAGGAGCAAAGGACAGTGGGGGAGGGGCACCAGAAGTGCAGGCACTTGATAACTTGCTACTCCCAACCCCATCTTAGAGGGAACTTAGGCTCCTACAGACCAGCAAAGGAGGGGCCAGGATTTGCCTTAGAATCACTCACTTTTTCAGTGACTCCATCTTTGAACAAGCTGCTTTGCTGGTGTGTTTATGTACTAATTTTTATGTATGTACTAGTCTGAAGTCAGCCTTTAATTGAATTCTTGCAGCCCCATTGAAAATGTTGCATGGGTGTTGCTGAGCATATAAGTTATCGCCCTGTATATTTTGACTATCTGCATCCTCCATGTCTGAATTGCAAGCCATACCATATTAAACTATAAAATATTGTTTGATACTTCTCTGTTTTCCAGGCACAGCATAACACAAGGATGCTGGCTACATATGCAGCTATTGATCCTAGAGTGCAATACTTGGGATATACAATGAAGGTTTTTGCTAAGGTAATATAAAAATACAGTACAACATGACTTTATCAGTGTTTATTGTTTGTATAGCACTGTGCTCTGTGCTAGACTGTCATGTAAGCTCTTTGGGACAATGATGCTGAGGCCTGCTAGAAAGGAAGTAAATGGAATCTTCTTAATCTGAGAATCAAGATGCTCCATTCTGAATAGCTGTATATGGATATTTTCAAGCTTTAGGGCTTGACATATGACTTATAAAGTGCCCTAACTGGCCTGTGTAGACCCTGCTGATACAAATTAAGTCTTCCCTAGTATTTTTTAGAAATCACACTCTTCTAGCATGCATTGCTGCTTCATGTAGACAAGTCCTTAGAACCAAATTTTTCTCTCAGTTATGTATGGTGAGTTCCCTTTGAAGCCAGAGAAATTATGAATATATCCAGAGCAGAAATGGGCCGTAATGCCCTCTGTTGACTGTTGAACCATTTCTGTTTGATGGAAGTGTGATACTCTGAAAAAGTAGGTTTTAATTTCTTGAACTCATGCCAGTTACACCAACAAAAACTCTTAACTGTATAATTGGGAATCAGAATGCACTGTGCATCCAGATGGTAATTTTTCTGGCTAAAATATTTTGCTTATTTCTTTCCCCTATAATCTCGCAATAAAGCATAATAGAACTTGTTTTTTTATGCAGAGAGATCTTGGAGATGAATAGTATGTGCATCTGTAAATAACTTGGTATGCAGTCTCTTTGTTGATTGAAACACTATCTCTTTATTTGCTCTACATGATTTAATTGACTGCATGAATGGATTTTCATGAAAAGACTAGCGGAATTTGTTTTATTATTACTTTAGAGTTGTACCATAATACAAGCTGTTAATATACCACTGTCTGTTGAGCTAATTGAAATATACTTCTGACTTTCTTCTAGAATGTTATAGTCTTTTGTCTATTGTATTAGCCCTTATGCTAATAATTAATTTACAAGTGAGGATTAGATGGTATTTACATTCTTTGCAAGAGAGAGGGATGGTGTCTAATCCCAGTACTGGAAGCCAGGAATTCCTGACTTTCTCTGATGGGGACACTCCTCCTGTAGCCTTCTTCAAGTCACGTAAATCATTTTACCTCTGTTTCACTGTCAGTCAAAATTGGAATAGTGGAAGGTTTGATGTGTTAATGATAACAGTGAATTTGGATTAATATTTACTAGGGCTGTCAAGCAGTTAAAAATTAGTTGTGATTCATCTCAGTTTTAATTGCACTGTTAAATAATAATAGAATACTATTTATTTAAATATTGTAGATGTTTTCTATATTTTCAAATATATTGATTTTAATTACAACACCGAATACTAGGTGTACAGTGCTCACTTTTTATTACTTTGCTTATATATATTTGCACTGTAAAAAGATAAAATAAATGTATTTCAATTCGCCTCACACAAGTACTGTTGTACTACGTCTTTATCATGAATGTTGAACTTTCAACTGTAGAATTATTATTTTTACACATAACTCCCTTTAGCTGAGTGAGCCTTTATATGCTAGGGAGGATAGATTTTACCTCAGGGACTTGGCATGCTTCAGGGGAGGAGAGGCAGAGTTTGCCAGGTGTCTGTTCTCTATGGCAATGTTTCGATAACTTTTTGTGCTGGTTGTGTTGGGGTGCAGCACCAGAAGTCCCTTTAGGATTGTTCTCCAGTATGCTGATCATGCCACTGACACCTCCTCCTTGCCTTCTGGGGCTCCCCACCACCCTCTCCTGCTGGACCAGATCCTCTGGTCTCCCCTAGAAAAGGCACAGAGTTGGGGTTACTGCCCCACTGAAGAGCAATGCAGATGCTGAACCACTTCAGCTCTGGGAGGATGCAGTTCTAGGGCACAGCACCCAGGAAACTAGGGATGTTACATTTAGATTAATTAACAAATAGTTGATGGGCTTTCCATTGACTATTCGATTAGTCGATAAGAGCACCTCTGCTTTTGAACTTTTCAAAAGCAGAACCCCAGCAGGGAGCACGGGGGACAGTGTGGGACTGGCCCCATGCTCCCTGCAGCGCCTGAGCCTTTGAAATGAACAAGAACCCCAGCGGACTCCCGCTGGCCCTGCATTCCCTGTGATGCCTCAGATTTTGATATGTACCTTTCAAAAGGAAGCCCCACAGGGAGCGTGGGGCCAGTGACTCCCTTGCTGACCCTGCGCTCCCTGTGGCTCCTGAGCCTTTGAAATGTACAAGATCCCCACTGGGGCTCTTGTACATTTCAAAAGCAGAAGCCCCACATGGAACGTGGGGCCAGTGACTCCACAATTGGCACCGCGTTCCCTGTGGGGCTTCCTTTTGAAATGTACAAGAGCCCCACCAGGGCTCTTGTACATTTCAAAATCAGAATCACAGCAGAAATGGTGCAACCAGAGGCTGCATCAGTCCCCGCTCATGCCATTTCCCGTTGTGCCTCTACCTCCCCTACCCTCCGTGGAAACAGTGCTGGGGGGAACTGGCTTTTAAGCCGGTTCCCCCCAGCACCAGCTCCTGCTTCTCCCCGCCCTTGCTGCCTCTCTCAGAATTATGCATATTTATATTCATGAGCCAGTTTTTATAAACCATGGTGGGAGGAACCACCACACTGGTGACCTCATTTTGACTAAAAAAAAAAAATTGACACCCTTCCACTTGAAAAAATTATGACCCTTCCACTGTCAACCCTGCTCAGAGCATGGGGTTTAAACCTTCCTTAGGGTGTGGGGCACTGGGCTTCCTCCCACCTTTGGGCTTCATGCTCCAGTCCCCCTCAGTGTATGGAGCTCCAGTCCCTGCCCTCCCCTGACCAGTAGCTTCAGTCCCCTCCCCGTCCCTGCTGCCTCCAGAGCAGTGGTTTCAGGCC
This sequence comes from Pelochelys cantorii, assembly GCA_032595735.1. Taxonomy (NCBI): domain Eukaryota; kingdom Metazoa; phylum Chordata; order Testudines; family Trionychidae; genus Pelochelys; species Pelochelys cantorii. The sequence continues at coordinate 56,513,517 of CM064334.1, forward strand.
CAACCACCACCTGGAACTCTGGCTTCCCCACAAGCCCTGGAGCCCCACTGCAGTCTCCAGAGCTCAAGGCCTGTGAGTTCAGCCCCCCACTTGGATGCCTCCTTCCCCATTGAGAGGTAGGCAATTAATGTGTTAGAAAAATTGCCAGTGTTAACTGCAATTAATTGAAGCCTTAGTAAGGTGCTGATCAAATTGAATTGCATTATGTGTATGTTTTTACAGTAAAGTGAACTGCCAGAAGATTTATATGAATACTAGACATGGGAACAGAGTTTAAAAGCACATCTGTATGTTAGCATGTGAGCTCAGGGGTCAGTAAGTAGCACAAAATACTGCTATCAGTTTTCCAGACCAGGGTTAATAAATGTCTTCCACTTTGATAATAGTTACAATTAACATATAGCTAAAGAAGATTTTTTACAGTAATGCAAGAATTCATATTTTCAAAGGTATTTCAGATTAAAAATGATATGTTTAATAAAATAATATGTCCATATGTCTATTGCTAATAAAACCATAGTGAATTATACATCTTCCATTTTTATAAGATAATTCACGATTTATGCGTAAAGGTTGTAAATCATACAGCCTGAGCAATGTAAATACTCTAGTTGGTTTCACATTTGTAGTATGTTATACGCTAGCATAATGCCCTAAGTAAGTTGCAAATACTACAGGAAAATAAATAACTTTGCATAAAAATCATTAAAATAAAAATTTTAAATAAAACCCCCCTAAAAATATGGAAGCATCTTTGTTAACATAAGGTTAGGAAAACGTTGGTTTCACAATATTGAAATTTTGGAACTAAATTGAGCTGGATATCGGGAAACTGTATAATTTTAGAGGCTACCTTGGAAAATTTGGGCCATGACATTTGGAAGATTTTTTGCCATTAGATTATTGAAGCTTTATGAGTTGATCAAATTTTGTTCCTAAAATAGTTGACAATGTCTCTCTCTCTAAACTTGTTAACATTTATTTCTCAGACTTTGTTAAACAGTTTTTAATTCTGAAACAAATAATGGTAGTGTTAACCGTAGTTGAGTTTTTGTTCATTGCCATAGTTCATAGAATTAAATACTGTAGTTTAATTTTCATTCAGTGCTTTGTTCAAAATGTATTTTGTTCAGCGTTGCGACATTGGAGACGCATCCAGAGGAAGCCTATCTTCATATGCCTATATCCTTATGGTGTTGTACTTTCTGCAACAGAGAAATCCCCCAGTTATCCCAGTTCTTCAGGAGGTAGGTTTTCAGAAAAAGATGTAATGGAAAAAGTAGCATTGTTTTTTAAGTCAAATTAGAAAGACTTTTTTCCTAAAGGCAATGAGTGCAAATAAAAATCCTGGGCCTCTTTTCATCATCCGTTTTTTTACTTTTACTAGGTACTATAAGTAAAACCTAAAAAGAAAACAGCAGCAAAACCAGGAAAGTATTTTTGACCTGGTTATATGCTACTGAATTAATTTTTCTTGGCTTTTGGTCATAAGAGCCAGCCTGTCCATTGGATGCTTTGGGAGGCCCTGTGCTTTCAGGGGGATGTGAGGGCTGGGTGGTGTGGGGGCCATCAGCAGCACAACTGGCCCTATTCCACCCAGCCTCCTACAGGAGGGGATTCAAGGTCTGGGCAGTGTGGGGGATGGTCGCAGCGCAACCCACCCTGTTCCACTTCTCCCTTCCCTGCCCCTTCAGAGGTTCAGGGGACGCAGTAGCCTGGGTGTTGTGGGACCTGGTGGCAGCATCACTGGGCCCTCTCCACTCTGCATCAAGGATGGAATGTGAGGGGAGAGGGGGCAAGGGCTTGGGGAAGGGCTGGAGCGTGGGGAGGAGAAAGAGGCAGGGGAGGAGCAGGGCCTGGAGCAGAGGGGAGGTGTTCTGCCCTCCCCCCCATGGACACCCCTTTTGGTCATACTATGGTGTTTGTACAGTTAAGAGAAAGAGGATTCAAATCAGCAAGAAGTTGTAATGTTGGCTTGGGTTAGAAGTCCTGAGTTCTAATTCCAGCTCTGCTGTTTATTTGCTATATGACTTTGAGAAAATTAATGAGATATTCTTCTGCTTTCCTACTTGCAAAAGAAGGGTGATATTTATGTACCTACCTGATAAAGTGCTGGAACAATTAATGTTTCTATCATTTTGAAAATAGTATTACATAAATGCTGAGAAATTCTATTAATAAAATAGCATTATATACCTCCATTATTATTTAAGGTGGGGTGAACTGCATGTATTCAGCAATCTGTCTTTCCCTGAGATATTGACATTCTCTGGAGGTCCCTGATAGATCTGAAAATTATTTCTATTTGTCTTTTCCCTTTCCTGCATGAAAGAGGAACTCTGGGTAAGACTGTGTCTACACTGGAAAGATTTGGCAACAAAAGTACTGTTGACAGTCATAAGTTGCCAAAAAGAAAGTAGCCAAATCATGTTCACACTGCCACTCCCTGTCAACATACTATGGCTACATTGTTAGCTCCCCTATTGATAGAAAGAGCAAGGCTACGTGAGTATCCATCCCACAGTGCCTGGCATCACCTTCAGTTACTAGGCACTGTGGGAATGCGCAACGTAGCGGTAGACATTTTGGGAACATGAAAAATGTCCTGTCAGTCACCACTTTGCGTCTCGATCTGCCCGGGATTTCCAGCTTCCTTTCGCGCCATTGAAAACTGACGGTCCTTATTGCGCACTCTGTCATCTGCTGGATGAAATCATGGATCCCAGACTTCTCTCCCATGCTGTGTTCAATGTGTTTAGGACATCACACATTGCAGCAGATCTTCTTATGCACTTAGTATCAGAGGAAGACGATTCAAATGCGGATGACTATGTGAGTGACAGGGACAACATAGAAGTGGCATTGCATTGGGTTGTCACAGAGCAGTTGTGCATAGTAGCATGTCACTTTTGGACTAGGGATGTTAAAATTAGATTAATCAACTAATCTCATAGTTGATGGAATTACCATCGACTATTCGATTAGTTGATAAGGGCACTTCCGTTTTGAATGTAGCAAGAGCCACCCGGATGTTGCTACATTTCAAAGTGCCGCGTGGCATTCTGCCTTTGAAATGTATGAGAGACTCAGCGGGGGCTCTTGTGCATTTCAAAGATTGAAACACCACATGGAGCCAGCGGCCAGCAGGGAGTCCTCTGCTAACTCTGGGCTCCATGCAGCAATTCCACCTTTGAAATGTGCATTTAAAAGATTGAAACTCCACATGGATCCCGGGGAAAAGTGGGGGGACTCCCTGCTGGCCCCAAGCTCCATGTGGCGTTTCAATCTTTGAAATGCAGAGGATCCCCAGTGGGAACTCTTATACATTTCAAAATTGAGAAGCTTTAGGGGGTAGCCGAGTTAGTCTGTACAGGTAAACTGAAAAAACAACATATAGTCTGGTAGCACTTTACAGACTAACAAAACATGTAGATGGTATCATGAGCTTTCGTGGGCACAGCCCACTTCTTCAGATGACCGGAGTTCTAACACTCCGGTCAGCTGAAGAAGTGGGCTGTGCCCATTTGTTAGTCTATAAAGTGCTACCAGACTATTTGTTGTTTTTTCAATTTCAAAGTTGGAATGCCACTGCTGCACCCCTGCCCACTCCCATGGAGCTGGAGCTGGGGGGAACTGGCTTTTAAGCTGACTCCCCCCAGCATCCCCTCCTCTTCCCTCCCCCCTTGCTGTCTCTTTCTGATAGAGGTTAAGCGACTAATTGACTAGTGTGTCAACTATCCGATAAGCTTTTGCTTATTGGATAGTTGACTAGTTAATTAGTTGCTTACCTCCCTATTTTGGACTAGGTAATCTAGCACTGAGTGGTGGGATTGTATTGTCATGTAGGTGTGGGATGAAGAGCAGCGGCTACAGAACTTTTGGATGCCTAAAGCAACCTTCCTGGAGCTGTGTGCTGATCTGGCCCCTGAACTGCAGTGGAAGAGTGCTCGAATGAGAGCTGCTCTCTTGGTAGAGAAATGTGTTGTGATTTCTTTGTGGAAACTGGCAACTCCCGGTTGCTACCATTCAGTTGTAAATTAATTTGGAGAGGGGAAGTCTATTATTGGGGCAGCGCTTATGGAAGTGTGCAAGACAATAAATCACATTTTGCTGCATAGGACTGTGACTGTGGCTGGCTTTTCTGGCATAGGCTTTCCAAACTGTGAGAGGACAATCAATGGCACATACATTCCCATTATAGTGCCACCCCACCTTGCCACAGAGTATATCAATCGGAAGGCGTACTGCTCAATTGTGCTTCAGGTGCTTGTGGATTGCCTTGGATGTTTCATAAACATAAATGCGGCGTGGTCTGGAAAAGTGCATGATGAGTGCATCATCAGGAACAGTGTTCTGTACAGCAAGCTGCAGGCTGGGACTTTCCTTCCGACCAGAAAATTACCGTGGCCATAGTGATCTTTGGTGACTCAGCTTATTCCTTACAGCCCTGACTCATAAAGTCTTACAAGGGGTACCTGGACAGCAGTTAAGGAGTGGTTTAACAGTAGGCTAAACCGATGCTGCATGGTTGTTGAATATGCTCGGGAGGTAAGCAACTAATCGACTATTTGATGGGCAAAAGCGTATGGGATAGTTGACTAGTCCCTTGACTAGTCGCATCACCCAAGGAGGGGGAGCAGGAGCTGGCTTAAAAGCTGGTTCCCCCCAGCATCATCTCTGTGTGGGCAGAGGAGACAGGGGGGTAGTGGGGACCAGGCGGAATCAGCTGATTCCTGGCTCATGCCTAGTCCCAGATGCGCCTCTGCTTTTTAAATATATTAAGAGCTTGTTGACAGCTCTTAATCCATTTTAAAGGATAAAGCTCAGCACTGGAGCAAGCCAGGACAGCTGATTCCCGGCTTGTGCAGGGTTCCCCTCCCCTCCCCTGCTGTGCACCAGCCTTTTAAATGGATTAATTTAAAAATTAATTTTTAAAGCTGTTAATCCATTTAAAAGACTAAAAGCGCAGCAGGAGGGACCCAGCATGAGCCGGAACAGCTGATTCCCAGCTTTAGCTGGGTCCCTCCTGCTGCGCTTTAGCCCTTTAAATGGATTAAGAGCCCAGAGGCTCTTAATCCATTTAAAAGGCACAGCCTCAGTGGGGTTAGCTCCCGGGGTGGGAGCTAACCCCGCTGCTGCTCCCTACTTGCCAACTAATCTACTAGTCGATGGAAAAATCCATCGACTAGTTGATTAAACTAAATTTAACATCCCTAGAATATGGCGTTGGCAGATTGAAAGGAAGGTGGAGGTATCTCTATGGCAGGTTGGACCTTTTGGAGGATCATATTTCCAAGGTGGTGGCCACATGCTGTTGCTTACATAATTCGTGTGAGAGTAAGGGTGAAGTGTTTGCCATTGGGTGGAGCATTGAGGCATGATGCCTGGGTGCACAGTTTGAACTGCCGTCAGGAGCTTGTAGGGTGGCCATCAGTATCAGGAAGGCTATGAGGAACCACTTTGACAGTGAGCAGTGCTGACATTTCTCTGTGTTGAGTTGCTTCCCTGTCTTATCCCGCTGCTCATCCTGAGCAAGGCATTCCAATGAAAACCAAGGGATGTTACAGGCTTCCACAGGGGCCAGAACGGTTGGTGTGGATTGTGTCACACAAAATAAGCCCATGGAAACCTGCATCACAGGTGTCTTTATTGATGTCTCTCAATCCATGGTCACACACTCAGGGTGAATGCTCGATGGTAAGGTTTATTGGAACACTTGACAACTGTGTTAATGACCATCTGTCAAAGTCACAGCTGCTGTGATGGGGCGTGGAGTGTGCTGGGGAAAAAAATTACCTGACTTTGGAAATGAGTGTGTGGATGTGGAGGGAAGATTGCAATGCACAGCAGCTTACCACCCCACATTGCCACTGCCCATCCCACCCCTTTGCAATACACAGCAACTTACCACCCCTTTCCTGGCTGCAATAGAGCAACTTACTGCCCTGCATGGCCACTACCCCCCCACCTGCAATACAGCAACTTACTCTGTATCTCTTCCCTTGCTTCATGTCTAGTTGCTGAGACTCTTCATGAGCCTCGGGGTTTAAGAACAATTCCTGGCTGCCTGCTGCACAGGTTGACCCCACAGTGAGCTCCTCTTCCTTGTCCACTTCCACCTCTTCATCAAGAACTTCTGAATACGGATTATATCCTGTTTCTGACTCTGTGCTATGGAAAGTGTCCATGGTCTCTTTGTAGATGTGAGGTCCCCACCCAATGATTGTGTCCAGTTCTTTATAAAAATGGGTGCAGCACCAGACTGGCTGTTTGCCTCCTTTGCCTTCTGGTATGCCTGCTGTAGTTATTTTGGCTCTGCATTGCAGGGTGTTTCTATCATACACCTTCATACAAAGAGCTTGGGAAAAGTGACCATACGCGTCCTAGTTCCTATGGGTCACTCGCAGCTGTGATTGCACTGATTATTCACCCCACACACTGATAACATCCAAAAGCTGCATGGTGCTCCAAGGAGGAGAATGTCTTGAGCATGGGTTCCCAAACTGGGGGGTGTGCCCCCCTGGGGGGGCGTGAAGAAATTCCGGGGGGGCGCGAGGTGACCCAACCCCCCCCCCATCAAGTTTTGCTGCCCCAGTCAGTTCCTTTTTTTCTCAACAAGTTTTCCTGCTATTTTGGGGGTAGGGAGGGCGTGAGGGTTCTCAAAAATAAAAAAGGGGGCGTGATGCCAAAAAGTTTGGGAACCACTGGTCTGGAGTACTACCCACCCCTGTTTCACTGAGAAGATGCCATGAGGAGCATTACACAATGAACCAGACACCAGGAAATGGATTTTAAAGTTCCCAGGGACTGCAGGTGGGAGAGGCACATCTTTTTTCATGTTTACCTGTTTACATGGCTGCAGAGCAGCAGCATTCAAAGCACTGGCCAGAGTGGCTAATCGGGCATTGTGAGAAACATCCGGGAGTTCAAGAAACTCGAGAAAACCCTATTGCAGTACACACTACATGATTGTTGACAGTAAAACGGGAAGAGGGTGGATAAAAGTACCTCGTGGAAGTTTTTTGTCGCCAAAACTGTGTATTTGTCAGGAGTTTTGTTGCTTTGCAAGGTGAATGCTCTCCAGGTTTTGTCACCAAAAAGGGGGGTTTGGTGACAAAACTTGCCAGTATGGACGAGTCCAGAGTCACTCTGTTTGAGGCCATTACTTCATTGCTGTTACTTTAAGGTCTATTAATTGCTACTTCTGGGGCCATATTTAAATAACAGTTGAGTCTACCCTTGGCCTAACCAAATTTAAGTAATTATGAATGAGGTCAGCTATGGTCTCTCTTAAGTTAGAGATTTAATAGGAAAGAGCAGTTTGGCTGCAACCAGATGGGATGATTTTATGCACATTTTCTTAGTTCTCAGGAACAAAGAGATTAAAATACCAGAAATATTTGGTAGATGAGCAGAATTACTTGTAGATAAAATGCATTTGACTGTTTTCCGTGTAATGCCAAGCATCTTTCAAACTAATACTGAAATAAAAACATGTTCTTGCAATATGTCTTCAAACAAAACTGTAACAGTTTAGTGATTGCTTAAACCCCGGGTGGCAATGAACACTAGACTATAACCGTTCTTATGTTTTGTTAGATATTTGATGGAAAACAGATTCCACAGAGAATGGTTGATGGGTGGAATGCCTTTTTCTTTGATGACATGGAAGAGCTGGTAAAGTAACAATTCCAAAATACTTACTAAAATTTAGGGCTTGAATACATGGGAGAGCTTTATGTAAACTGTGTCTTAAATTGCAGAAGAAGCGTTTGCCTTCACTTGGAAAGAACACTGAGTCACTTGGAGAACTCTGGTTAGGGTTACTGCGATTCTACACTGAAGAATTTGACTTCAAAGAATATGTGATCAGCATTCGGCAGAAGAAACTGCTAACCACCTTTGAGAAACAGTGGACATCCAAATGCATTGCCATTGAAGGTACTTATTTGGTGGATTTCTATCCTGTAATGCTACAAAACGGGGTGGGGAACCTAAGGCCTGGCCCCCGACTTGTCTGGATCCAGCCCCCAAGGCTCAGGGCTCCCCCAGAACTGGGGAGCCTACGCTGGTGCTCCTCCCCCCGCCCCCGCTGCCTCACCACAGGGCTGGAGCGCAGAAAATCTACTAGACTGGGCCCCCTAGGCTCTGATATGTGAGAGGAATGTGGAGAGTGTCTTTTCTCCTCAGTCAGGGGCCACATCAGTGAGGGGTTTTGGAGGTTTGTTTTGCTGCTCACTTGTGTGCTGTCCCTGACTGATTTTTCTTTGGGTCATTGGTCCCTGACCCAAAAAAAGGTTCCCCACCCCTGCTACAAAACAATGAATGCGCGCGTGGGGATCTGATCTCCTGTTGATGCACAGGATATTTACACAGGGACCTGCTATTAATGATAATGAGACTTTGATTTGCAAATCCTACTGTATACGTAAATGGGACAGTAGACCCCTAATTTTTAATATTTCTTCTATACGTAATTCACATCTGCTTAAAACCCATTGCAGTGAATAACCCAAAAAATGCTCTATTCCCACATATCAGTGTATGTGTTATGTGACCGTACACATTTAAATAGACATATTAAATGAGAGAATATTTTATGCTGCAACTTATTTTGCCAACTCTTGAATATTTTTCTTTTTTCCTTTGCCCAGATCCTTTTGACTTGAATCATAATCTTGGTGCTGGAGTCTCCAGAAAAAGTAAGATATTTATTCCTACTGTGGAGCTCTTACTAATTTCTAAAGCAAAGTGCCTTTCTTTTGTCTTCAAATGATTTTATCTTCTCTTCAATAGTGACCAATTTCATAATGAAGGCATTTATCAATGGGAGAAAACTGTTTGGTACCCCATTCTATCCAATTCCAGGAAGAGAAGCTGTAAGTTCTCTTTGATTTTGTGTTAGGCTTTAGTATATTTTCCTTTCCTTTATCCATCAGAATGGTGCATATAGAGCAAACACATTGTCTCAATTTCTTGGCTTCTTTCAAATGTGCATGACACGCAGTCATGCATAAACTGGTTTTAAAAGATACAACTGGATATAAGGCTGAGTTCTAGGAATAAAGAAACAGACTGGGAGGTATTTTCAGTTTCCTCTTCGAGGAGTGTCCCTGTGGGTGCTCCACCTTAGGTCTTGAGGCGCCGCTCGAGCACCCACACGGACAATGATCTCGTAGAACCTCCGTTACTGCACAAAGTGAGTAACCTTCTCATTCCCAGAAAAGGGAGTTATATCGTAAAGCTTTGTAGTAGTAAGGACCTCACTGATAACTTTCCAGAAGCACATGTATAGAGAGATTTATATAACTTTTGTAAAGAGTAAAAACGCAACAATTGTCATATTTTATTTCATAAAACTTGCTTACTGCTTTAGGTCCGTAGCAGTAAAAAAGTGAAGCTGACCAGTGTTGTTCTTGTCTTGTACTTATATATGGGAGCAACAGTTGGCTCTCCAGCTATGTGTTAAGCAGCCCTAATGTGGAAAATATATCATCAAAACGAAAAAGAATCCAAGATTTTATGTTGGTGCAAAAAAGTTCAGTGTAAAGCCTTAGAATAATGCACAATACTAGTTTTCTTGGTAAAGCAGTCAGAAGACTTGTTGCTTAATCAGCTTTAAAACACACTAAAGGCTTTAAGTACTTTGGTGACTGAGTTATTTTCTAAATGGAAGGAACAACCTAAGCAGGCTTTACTCATATCGTTTTATAAATTTGTACATTGGATGGTAACGATTTGTGGCTCGTTAAGAAAATAACCTTTTTCAGCTTAACCAGCAGACCATGTACTAATGTACTATCCACTGTAAAACACTATCAAAAATGTATTTCCATTGAGTGATAGGTTTTTCAAAGACTATGTGCTTGCTGGCTGATGTTTAGACCCTGAGGAAGGAAGCACCTGTGTCTTACAAAACAAATGGCATCTTTGAAAAACCTTGAAATAATAGCTAAGCAGGTGGCCAGCTAGAATTGTTTAGGTAAGGAGGAATTTTCAAAAGCATCTAAGTGAGTTAGGAGTGCAAGTCCCATTGATTGAAAATAGAATTTGTGTTCCTAAGTCACTTAGATGCTTTTGAAAATCTCAAATGTACTATTTGCTTATAACTTCACACACTCACAAAACCTGCCCACCTTCAAAATCTGCAAATTGTACATGTAAATAGTATATGTAAACACTATTATTGTGGTCCTTCTTCCACTCCTTCCATTTGTTGGTTATACTGTCTTGTATTTTGTCTTAAGTTGCATCAGTGCTCTTTGTGGGGGGGGGGCGGGCTTTCTCTGTGTTTGGATAGTGTTCTAAATCAATGGTGCTGATCTGATTGGGGATTTTAGGTGTTGCATATATACAAATAAGAAATAATAAATTACCATGTTGGAGTTAATTCTTGTGTTTGAAGGACAATATGAACTAAATGTACGTGCGGTCTGTGTAATAACGATATCATAGTTTATGATTAATCAGCTTTCTCTCTAACAGCATCTGTATTTGTTGTATGCAAGGGCATTGAACAAGATGCTCTAGTACCTAAATGGAAATGTCTTAGATGATATTCAGTTTGCAGTGTTCTGTTCTGAGGTTTCATTCAGCATTAGAGGGTATGTCTACACTTGCACCCTCTTTCAAGAGAGGGATGCAAATGCAGACATTCAAAATTGCAAATGAAGCCGGGATTTAAATGTCCTGCGCTTCACTTGCATATTCGCGTTACGATGCTATTTCGAAATAACAGACTCTGTTAAGACGTGGTTATTTCGAGAGAAAACTCTTCTCTCGAAATAACTGGTAAACCTCATTGTATGAGGAATAAGGGTTATTTTGAGAGAAGGGTTTTCTCTCGAAATAACCGTCTTAACAGAATCTGTTATTTTGAAATAGCGCTATTTTGAAATAGCGCCATAACGCGAATATGCAAATGAAGTGCAGGATATTTATATCCTGGCTTCATTTGCAATTTTGAACGTCTGCATTTGCATCCCTCTCTCGAAAGAGGGTGCAAGTGTAGACATAACCGTCGAGAAGAGTTGTCTAAGTCAGCATATGCCCTTACTGTGCACCTAACATCAGGGAAATACTACCAATCATAGTATTATAATGTTTTATTTATTCAAAGCATAATCTCTACACCCCCAAATCACACCCCATTTGCACAGATGAAGTTAAGTGATTTGCCCAAGTCCACAATGGGAGTATGTTTCAGAGCTGTGATTAGAAAAGGGAAGTTACTACATTCATTCCCGTAGACCAAGATGCACTCTTTATAAAACACATTTTGGTATTACCTCAGTAAGTTAAAGGCTGTTTTGGAGTCTGTCATAGAATGAATGTGAGAGAATAGAAAATGAAAGCGTGCTACCCCACCTTCGGTGTTTGGGAGAGTCTGATTTCTCTGTCTCCTCCCTCTGTTGTAAATTAATAAATGAATAGCTTCTTTAGTATAAAAGTCTCATATTTGTCTGCAGGAATACTTCTTTGATTCCAAAGTACTGACAGATGGTGAGCTGGCACCCAATGATAGATGCTGCCGTGTTTGTGGAAAAATTGGTCACTACATGAAAGACTGTCCAAAAAGGAGAAGGTGGGTAAAATGCATGAAGCAATCATTTTAAAGTAAAATGTATTTAATTCAAATCATATTGAGGAGGACTTTCATGTATTACATTTTAAGGCAGATAAGAATAACACTGTATTACAGAGTATAGTTTCTTACTATTTGGCAAGAGTGGGTTAAGGAAGTATCCTTGGAAGATTGAGTGTTTAAAGGGGTCTAGCAGCATGAAGCAGTAAGAAAAGTATAGTACTGTATTATTATACTGTATTATTATGGAGACTGGAAGTGAGGAGAGAACAAGAAGACAGAATAGGGATATATAGTCAGAGGAGCTCGGAAGGAAAGAGAATACAATGTTCTTCTTTTCAAACTTCCCATTTGTCCTTCTTAAGAGTCATTGATCTCACCTTCCCACACCTTTTTTGCTTTGCTCAAGATGTATGACTAACCACACCCAATTCCCATTGCTGTCCTGAAAGCATGCATGCACACATGCATGGTTAAACTAACAAGATTTGTGCTAAACTCCAGTATCATCATCTGCTGTTTGTTGCAAACAATTCTGTAGCCATTGTCACTACCTTGTTTATATAGAATGTAAGTTTCGGAAGAGGGATACATTTTGCCACACAACATTAAAGTCCGCAAGTATATAAATGGTTACTGTGGATTATTGTATTAATTATGATATTAAAACAATATAGTTTACAAAAAGGTTGTTTGGTATTCCTCAATTTGATTCCAGTTTGCCAATTTCTTCTGCCAGTGCTTAACATTTGAAAAAACCGTTACTCTGTTACTGGGTCAGGCTCAGTATATTCTTCCTGAGAAGTAATAACTTGTGTCGTAGCAACCTTGTATTAAAGTAACACCTTGTGTTATTTGTCCTCCAGCAGAAACTAAGGACATATCTATACTTACTGCATTGGAGATTGATCTTCTGGTATTTGATTTAGCAGGCCTAGTAAGGACCCACTAAATTGAATGCTGGGGCACCCCGGTCAGCACCGGAACTCGTCAGTTCGCAAGGAGTAAGGGAAGCCGATGGGAGCATTTGCTCTCGTCGACCTCCTGCTGTGGAGACAGCTCCATACTCGGCTTAAGGTATGTCAACTCCAGCTACATTATGTACGTAGCTAGAGTTGTGTATCTTAAGCTGACTTTCCAGGTCTAGTATAGACCTGGCCTAAGTTCATTGACTCCTACAAGCTATTCCTTACAAAGCCCAAGCACTGGAAAGTGTTTCCCTGGGGGCTCTGGGATAGTTACATTTCACTATGTATGTTGATCATGATATTCCCTCACTGGGCATAGGAATTGTAGAACTGTGCAGACATTAATGTTTTGGCACCAGTGTTAATAAACTTTACCGTGTAGGCTGAAGAAGAAGGAGAATGAGAAAGACGATGAAAAAGATGTGAAGGAAGAAGATAGGGAGACTAGAGAGAAGAGATGTTTCATCTGTGGGGATGTAGGACATGTTCGAAGAGATTGTCCTGAATTCAAACAAACTCGACAGAGAAATAACAGCCTGCCAGGTAAAAAAGCATCTATGACAGCTTCTGTTACTGTCATTAGAAAGTTTTGAGGCCTTTTTTACTCTTTTGGGGTTTCTGCACAGCCCTTCTCAACATTGCAACTTCTCGCATTTGCAGCATCTGTTACCCACTGTCATTGTCAGCTTCTTTTTTCTGAAAGGGATGTTGCCTCAAGCATTAGAGTCTGTGGACAGAATCTTGAGTACTCAGATGTACTAAGTTTATTACAGGACACAGTGAATGGGAAGAAGGTGTATCTACGTCACCTTTCTATTCTCTTTATCTTGGAAAAAGTTGGGAAAGTGTTTGAACCCCTGCATAATTTAAAGAATCCTAAGTGCTGTGTTAGGTTATCCCACCAAGAAAGGTCACTGACGGGTGTATTTTTGCAGGCTTAGGATTTAGCATGTGTCACTGGCCTACCATACTACACCTTGTTGGAAGGGCCAGAAGTGATTGGTGTAGAGTCAGCTGCACCAGTTTAACCCTTCTTGGGTATTCCCCTATGTAAGCAGAATCCTGAACTGTTTCATGCTACAAGGCCAGCTCAAAGCAGCCCCAATAGATGCAAGCATCCTAATTCTTGTTCACTGAGATCCACAGAAAAGTAGACAGCATGTGGCTCATTCTTTTTATAGTGATGACATCAAGAAGATGGTTTAATTAACAGTCGGTTTTATTTGCCTCTTCACACAAATGAACATTATGGTTGTCAAGCAATTAAAAACATTAATTATAATTAACCATGCTGTTAAACAATGATAGAAACCATTTCTTTAAATATTTTGGATGTTTTCTACATTTTCAAATATATTGATTTTAATTACAACACAGAATACAAAGTATATAGTCTCACTTTATATTTTTATTACAAATATTTGCACTGTAAAAAACCAAAAGACATAGTATTTTCCAGGTCACCTAATACAAATACAATAGTGCAATCTCTTTAGCATGTAAGTTGCACTCAGAAATGTAAAATTATGTAAAAAAAATACCCTGCATTCCATTCAGAAATAAAACACGTACAACATCAGAGCCAAGCACCATTCCAGAGGACATGCATCCATGCTAATAATGAGTTCTGTGTGGTAAAAGGTCCAAAGCAGAGCAGATCAACTCATGTTCATTTTCTTCATCTGTGTCAGATGTCACCAGCAGAAGGTTGATTTTTTTGTGATGGTTCACATTCTGTAATTTCTGCATCAGAGCATTGCACTTTGAAGACTTCTGACAGCATGCTCCACATCTCCTCTCTCTCCGATTTTGGAAGGCACTTCGGAGTTTTAAACTTTATGTTAAGTGCTATAGCTATCTTTAGAAATCTCATATGGATGGATACCTTTGCATTTTTTTCAAGTCTGCAGTGAAAGTTTTCTTAAAACAAACAACATATGCTGGGTCATCTCCAAGATTGCTATCACATGAAATATATGGCAGAACGTGGATAAAACAGCAGGAGACATATGATTCTCCCCCAAGGAGTTCAATTACAAATTTAACTAATGCATTATTTTTTTACAAGCCTCATCAGCACTGAAGTGTGTCCTCTGAAATGGTGACCAAAGCATAAAGGGGCATATGAATGTTTAGGATATCTGGCATATACATACCTTGCCTTCAGGATACATTGTAAATAAGCAGACAGCATTCTATCCCAAAAATGTAAACAAACTTGTATGTCTTAGCAATTGACTGAAGTAGGACTGAGTGGACTTGTGGACTCTAAAGTTTAACATTGTTTTGTTTGTGAGAGTAGTTATGTAAGAAAAAAAACTACATTTATAAATTGCATTTTCATTAATAGGAGATTGCACTATTTGTCTGATTTTAATTGAAAAATATAACTACTTTTATAATTTTTACAGTTCCAATATTTATATTAAAATAATATAAAGTGAGCACTGTACACTTCGTAATCTGTGTTGTAATTTAAATCATTATATTTAAAAATGTAATGCCACTCCTCCACTTCCCACAGCTGGGGAAATGGCAGGGCAGCAACACCCTTGCCCTGAGGATTTTCCCCCCATTCCTGTAGCAGCAGGGGGCAGTGCCTGGGAGTGGTGGGGAGTGCAGAGTCATGTGTGCCCGTGGGAACAGGGTGCCAAGTAAGCTACCTCACCTCATCCCTCTCACACCCAGACCCTGCAATGCCCTTCCTGGCCCAGGAAATTGTTTAATCCAGGATACCCTGTTTCCCAGGATTGTCAGATTAAAGAGGTCCAAGTGTATTAGAATTGGAAAGACCCAGAGAAAGGCAACAAAAATGATTAGAGGTATGGAACAGCTTCCATATGAGGAGTGATTAAAAAAGACTGGGACTATTCAGTTTAGAAAAGACACAGCTGAGGGGGGCACGATAGGAAATGTGTAAAATCATGAATAGTGTGAAGAAAGTGAATAGACCTGTGCGGATACAAAATTTGTATCTGCATCCGCACCTGTATTTACAAAAACGAGCCACAGATATCTGCATCTACATCCGCAGATGAGGATACCCAGAGACCTAAAGCAAATTTATAGAAATCTGCACATTTGCTAGCTTCTAGATACAGATATGGATATCAGTTTTGTATCTTGAAAAATGAGCCCGGATGTGGAGACTGGTAGATACAAAGTGGGTATTCGGAGATGTTCAGGACTCTATGAATAGAGAGGTGTTATTTACCCCTTCGCATAACATAAGAGCAAGTTGTCCCCCTCCTCTCAGTGTAATAAATAGGCAGCAGGTTTAAAACAAATGTAAGGCAGTACTACTTCATGCAATGCACGGTAGCCTTTGGCACTCATTGCCAGGGAATGTTGGTAAAGGGCCAAAAGTCTGAGTTCAATTAGATAAATCGGGGGAGGACAGGTCCATCAGTCACTATTAGTCAAGATAGTTAGGGTGCAACCCCATGCTTCGTGTATCCCTAAACCTCTGACGAGATGGGAGGGGATGAATACACTTGATAATTATCCTGTATTGTTCATTCTCTCTGAAGTCACAGCAATGATCACGATTAGAAGACAGGCTACTGAGCTAGCTGGAGCAGTAGCTTGGCCCAGTACAGTTATACTGTCTCTTATGTTGTCTCTTAATGTATATTAAAATTTTTGTCTGTGGTATTTTCCTGTGTAGGTGCCCAGTTGGTCCGAAGCCTGGTAAATGCACAGTTAGTGACTGGATCAGTTCAGCAACAAGTGGAACGACCTTTACGTACCAGACAACCATCAGAATGTGTAAGTTCCAGTTAGCTTGAAAGTTTTAAAATAATATACTTTTAATTGTAATGAAACCAACCTGATACTTGTTAGTGAAATGTTTGCACTAATTGCTCTGAATGACCTCTGGGCTTTATAATGACAACAGTGCATTCACTCAATAGCACTAGTTAGTGAAATTGTCTCAGTTTCCATGCATTGTCACTTACAGATGAATTGTGGTCTCTCAGAATGAAAACTGCACGGGCAGGCCTCATTCTGTGCAATCAGCAGTTCTTAAGGGCCAGCATTGCTATCAGTAAGACTAAACTGTTTTAGAGATGAGCTCACTAGAAATGCATGTAGGTAAAACTAAATCTGAACTAAAGCACAGCTCAGCTCAGACATGCAAGAGACTGTGAATTGGTGATTTTCATAATTCTGTCTCCTCCCCTCCCAGCTTAAAGAAAAATCAAACAGGTCAGAGTAAGCTATTAAAAATGAAAAGAAAGGATAGGAATTCCCATTATGAAGAGACAAAACATCCCTCATGTTGCACTTCATAATTCATAATGGACTTTTACATTTTAAAATATCTGTAGGAGTAAGTCTTCAGTTGTATTTTATTAAAACTTGTATATAGCTGTTGTACTAGCAGTTGTCTCTGCCAGTTCTCTACCCTTGCCATCTCTTCTTGGTTTGATGTAACTGGCTGAGACTGTTGCAGGAGTAATTGGAGTAGCAGCAGGGCCAAACCCATCTGCTGAGCTGGCACTTTGCCTATTGTACATTGTCCACCATGACACTTAAGAGCCAATTTGTGGGCTGTCGGTGTGGAAGAGAAACCTAGATTGGGTGATATTTAAGAGAAGGGTTACTGTCCTACTGGCTGCTGGAGGGAAGAACCCGCTGACTTAGGCAGAAGGAAAGCAGCCACAGCAATTGACCAGCTTCAGGAACTCTGTAAAGAATTGTGCCAAGGGAGCGGGGAAATTATCTCTTTCCCTGCCAGGCCAGTTCTTGGCATGCTCCTTTCCCCTGTGGCAGCAACAAGCAGCTTTCCCTGGCTCTTCCCTACTCCTTTGTGAATCTCCTGTATGGGAAGCGCTTGGAGAGAGAAAATAGCCTGCTCTGTTACTGATGCTCTAATAACTCCTCCTCCATAAGCTTGGCACCAAGAAGTGATAGATGAGGCTGGGTTTTTGAAGTGACAATTTCTCATGTGTTACACTTACTGGTGTTGTAGCTGTGTCAGTCCCAGGATCCTACAGAGACAAGGTAGGTGAGGTAATAGCTTTAATTGGACCAACTTCTGTTGAATGGTGTTTGAAGACTTCTCTCCCCCACTGGCAGAAGTCGCTCCAGTAAAAGATATTATTTCACCCATCCTGCTGCTCTAATTTCTCATAAACAGTTTAGATAAAGCTTCCTGGGTGTTTACTATAGAAATACTTACAAAAATGTATGTAAAGGTGAGAGCCACTCTTGAACCCTTGGCTGAGAAGGGAGGTAAACCTATTAGGGTTTTGAGGGAATTAATGAGTTTCTGTGCTATAAGTGAATAGGCAGGTAAGGACACTTCTGACCGAAAATCAACCTGAGGTTGGAGGAGCCTAATAGTGGCTTAGGGCAGTTGCCCAGCAAAACATTTCTGACTGTGGGATGTGCCAAAGGACCTTAACAGGCCAAATTCTGCGCTGGTGAAAATCTACGTCACTGGAGCTTTTTCAATTTACACCAGAAGAGAATTTGGATCAACATGTGTCTGAGCTCAGATAATGTGTTGGTGGGTAGCATCTGCATTCCTAGTGAGGAGTGTTATACGTCAGGTGCTTATTAAAGAGAAACACATTAAATAGCTAGTGAACTAATGGAAATACGTACTTTTTTTTCCCCTCCAGTCTGATTCGCATCAGTCATCTTACTCTCCACAGCCTCAGCAATTTACACAGAATTCCTCTCAACCAGCCTCTATTAACCAGGCTCAGCCACAGCCAATATCCCAGTCTAAGCACGTTCCACAGCCACAGCAGGGTGCACAGCCACCCCATCAGGTCCAGCTGCCTTTGTTTAACTTTACCCAATCTCCCCCAGGTCAGTATTCCACCTTGCATAACCTGGGACTACTTCAGATGCACCATCACCACCAAATTCAGCTTCCCAACACTTCGTGGCCTATTCATGGGCCCATTATTCATTCTGCACCGGGTAACCCTCCTCATTCAACAAATGTTCCATTTTCTATGAGGTCTGGCAGCAGCAACACCACAAATAACCAGAGCAGTGTAAGCTTGAATGATCCCAGTATCATCTTTGCACAGCCTGCTGCCAGGCCCATGGGAATCCCCAGCACTTCTCATGAGGGACACTGGCACAATCCTGTGACAACAAACTCACTGGTGAACAATGGCACAGTGGGGAATTCAGGTAAACTCTTCTCTATTGTATCAGACAGTTCACACATTGTGTACATATGCTAAATGTTACAGAACCAGTTAAAACTATGAATCTGTTTTGCGTTTAAAAAGTGTGAAGTTTAAAGAATGGAGTCACTTACATTGGCTGTACAGTTTTACACTTTTTCTAGAAAAACTGCATAAGTCTGGGTTGGACGTTAGGCAGTGGTGGCCATTTGTCCTGCCATTAGCTTCCACAGGAAATATGGTGGCACTTTCCATTATGAAATTCAGTAGCATTAGTGCTGGCAGAAGGAACTGAGTTTTTGCATCAATATACAAAAGGCAATGGAAATGCAACAGTAAGGCTGAGAGATCCAGCACTCAGTTCAGAAGTCCAATAATTAAATATGAGTCTTAACTATAATTCTATGAATGTGTTCTCTGTTTATACCTTTATTATTAGTATAATACAAAAAGTTATGTTAAAAGAACATGAATAAGGTTGCAAAGTCATATACTCAAAAGTTAGGAAATTCTAGAGTGAAGGTTGCCTGTTAACTGCGATTCGGTCCCCTTGGGCAGATGCTGGCTGAGAATACATTATCATGTACTGTTTTTACACAGAAGCAATGCTTCATTCAGTACACAAGATACATGGTGCTCACTTAGGGCATGTCTACACAGTAGGACAAATGTCGAATTAAGATACGCAACTTCAGCTATGTCAGTTGCGTAGCTGAAGTTGAAATAGCTTAATTAGGCTTTTGGCATTGTCTACACAGTAGGAAGTTGAAGGAAGAACACTCTTCCTTCGACTTCCCTTACTCCTAGTAAAATGAGGGTTACAGGAGTCGGAGTAAGAAGTCCTCCAGCTCGACATCATTTTGAAATAACAGCTTGCTGTGTAGACGTGCATTTTGTTATTTTGAAATAATGCTGCTATATAGATGTACCCTTAGTGTGCAGCTATTTAGTATTTTTTCCTTCTCTTTATTCAATGTATGATTCTGCCTTAATTACTGCACACTATTCAAACTATTCTGCTCTGAAGGTAGAATTACTAATTTGCTCATGGACTCTTGCTGTGGTGCTTATCACTATAACATCTGAGTCCTTCATGAACATTAATTAATTAATCTTCACAACACTTCTGTGAGGGACGAGGAGAGATTGAAGAGAAAAGTTTCCACTAATTTTAGGTGCCCAGTTTGAGAGACTTCCTAGGGCCTGAGTTTCCAGCATACTTAGCATTGTAAAGCTTCTTATATATTCAAAGCACAGCCACTGGTGAGTTTAGTTGAAGCTATTAAGTGCTCAGCACTTCTGCAGATCAGACCCTGGATTTCAAGTCAGATAAATGAGGAGTGCATGGAAACTTTTTAAAGACACCATAATAGAGGCCCAACTTAAATGTATACCCCAAATTAAAAAACATAGTAAGAGACCTAAAAAAGAGTCACCGTGGCTTAACCACCATGTAAAAGAAGCAGGGAGGGACAAAAAGGCATCTTTTAAGAAGTGGAAGTCCAATCCTGGTGAGATAAATAGAAAGGAACATAAACACTGTCAAAGCAAGTGTAAAAATGTAATAAGAAAACCAAAAAAAGATTCTGAGGAACAGCTAGCCAAAAACTCAAAAAGAAATAACAAAATGTTTTTTAAGTACATTAGAAGCAGGAAGCCTGCTAAAAAACCTGTGGGTCCCCTAGACGATCGAGATATAAAAGGAGCAATCAAGGACGATAAAGCCATTGTGGAGAAACTAAATGATTTCTTTGCTTCAGTCTTCACAGATGAGGATGTTAGGGAGATTCCCAAATCTGCACCGTCCTTTGTGGGTGGTGAATCTGAGGAACTGTCCCGGATTGAAGTGTCATTAGAGGAGGTTTTGGAACAAATAGAAAAACTTAATGTTAACAAATCACCGGGACCGGATGGCATTCATCCAAGGGTTCTAAAAGAACTCAAATGGGAAATTGCTGAACTATTATCTGTGGTTTGTAACCTATCCTTTAAATCGGCTTTCGTACCTAATGACTGGAAGGTAGCTAACGTGACACCAATATTTAAAAAGGGCTCTAGAGGCGATCCTGGCAATTACAGACCGGTAAGTCTAACTTCAGTACCGGGCAAATTAGTTGAAACAATAGTAAAGAATAAAATTGTGAGGTACGTAGAAGAACATAATTTGTTGGACAAAAGTCAACATGGTTTCTGTAAAGGGAAATCATGTCTTACTAATCTATTAGAGTTCTTTGAAGGGGTTAACAAACATGCGGACATGGGGGATCCAGTAGATATAGTATACTTAGATTTTCAGAAAGCCTTTGACAAGGTCCCTCACCAAAGGCGCTTGTGTAAATTACATTGTCATGGGATAAAAGGGAAAGTCCTTTCATGGATTGAGAACTGGTTAAAAGACAGGAAACAAAGGGTCGGAATAAATGGTAAATTTTCAGAATGGAGAGGGGTAACTAGTGGTGTCCCCCAAGGGTGTGTCCTGGGACCAATCCTGTTCAACTTATTCATAAATGAGCTGGAGAAAGGGGTAAGCAGTGAGGCGGTAAAGTTTGCAGATGATACCAAACTGTTTACGATAGTCAAGACAGAAGCAGACTGTGAGGAACTCCAAAAAGATCTCACCAAACTGAGTGATTGGGCAACAAAATGGCAAATGAAATTTAATGTGGATAAGTGTAAAGTAATGCACATTGGGAAAAATAACCCCAACTATACGTACAGTATGATGGGGGCTAATTTGGCTATGACAAATCAGGAAAGAGATCTTGGAGTTATCGTGGATAGTTCTCTGAAAACGTCCACACAGTGTGCAGCAGCGGTCAAAAAGGCAAATAGGATGTTAGGAATTATTAAGAAAGGGACAGAAAATAAGACACAGAATATCTTACTGCCCCTGTATAAAACCATGGTACGCCCACATCTTGAATACTGTGTGCAGATGTGGTCTCCTCACCTCAAAAAAGATATTTTGGTCTTGGAAAGGGTTCAGAAAAGGGCAACTAAAATGATTAGGAGTTTGGAACGGGTCCCATATGAAGAGAGGTTAAAGCGACTGGGACTTTTCACTTTAGAAAAGAGGAGACTGAGGGGGGATATGATAGAGGTATATAAAATCATGAGTGGTGTGGAGAGGGCAAATAAAGAAAAGTTATTTATTAGTTCCCATAATAGAAGAACTACAGGACACCAAATGAAGTTAATGGGTAGCAGGTTTAAAACTAATAAAAGAAAGTTCTTCTTCACACAGCATGTAGTCAGCCTGTGGAACTCCTTGCCAGAGGAGGCTATGAAGGCTAGGACTATAACAGAGTTTAAAGAGAAGCTACATAATTTCATGGAGGTTAGGTCCATAAAAGGCTATTAGGCAGGGGATAGAAATGGTATCCCTGGCCTCTGTTTGTCAGAGGCTGGAGAAGGATGGCAGGAAACAAATCGCTTGATCATTGTCTTCGGTCCACCCTCTCTGGGGCACCTGGTGCTGGCCACTGTTGGCAGACAGGCTACTGGGCTAGATGGACCTTTGGTCTGACCCAGTATGGCCATTCTTATGTTCTTATGTAGTGATCACCTTTGCAAAGTTAAGTGACTTCAGTGCCATCAGAGTTACTCTTGTAGCAGCGTCAGGGAAAGACTCCAGTTCTCCAGAGCAGCATTTAAATGCCTTAACTATGATACTGTCCTCCTTGCAGTCTCTTGCTCCATTCATTGCACACATTCCAGCTTCTGCAACAAATGAGTCAGGAGTCCTAAAGACAGCAGCCTCCTTTATTACACAGCTCTGATTCATCCCTAGAACACCATTCATCCTGTGTACTGAGTCAGGAGTCCCATGGAAAAAACGTTATGTGATCTTGTAAAGACTCACTAGGGGACTGTATTAAGATTGCACAGGGAACCTTAAATTTGGCATTTCCTAACAATTTGAGTACTTGCTTTTAGTACAGTTTTTTGGTATATAATTTGCTAAGATTTGTTACCAAATAACCCAGATATGCTAAAGCTTTTTTGCTTGGTGCAGTGAGAAGTACATGAGAGTTGATTTCTGATATTGCAGAAGGCTTGAGGCTTTTAATTTTTGTAAAGAATATTTTAAATTTATTTATATATATATATATATATATATATATATGTTAAAGTGATAGAATATTACACCATCTTCTGAAATTGTAAGTTAAATATACAAGGAGACAGAGTTAAGATCGAGCATTCAACATTAACTTTTAGAATGCCTTGACTTCTGAGTTCTTAATTTCTCATCTTTAATATTCCAGTTATCCTTGAATGGAATAGCATACATACTGTATAGTACTTGAAGAGGTATTTTAACATTTCTTTCTAGAAATACACATTAAGAGAAAATAGAATTGTATTTGTATTTTAGTAGGTTTATTAAATGTATAAATATTAGTAAAATTCCATTACTTCACCACTTAAGGATGCACTTTTGTAATAGGAAGATTGCCGTCAGGCCACACTTGACATCAGTGATGGTTGAAGATCTTTTCAGGATCAGACATTAGTATTGTTTTTGAGAACCTGTTAGAGCTACTTACCACACATTTATTTTTGTACTGAGAGGCAAGATTTTATATCATGATATTAAGTGCTAATTCAGCTTCTGACACCAAGCTAACATATTACATTAAAATTGAGTCATTAAGGCAAAAAACAATAGTTTTATGTGAAATACAGTTGATTTATTAAAATTTTAACTTTCCAAATGTGGGTGCTTTCAATTCCACACAGTACATCTTTGACATGTAAATTGTATTTTATGATTGATTATTTCATCTGAACTTTGCAATATGCTTTTCTCTTTCATTTGAAAAATAGATCAGGGTTTTCAAGGACAGTTTGGTAAAAGGAATCCTCCATCTGTCCCGTGGGACCATGGGACCCCTACCCATTTTCCTCTCATACGGGGAGTGTGGCCTTACAGTATGCCTCAGAACTACATGCAGCAGGGAAATGCCAGCTATCCACCGAACAAACCTTTCTACCCTCAAGGTACTAGAACAAACAAATAAAAGCTCTCTCTCTCTTACTGTTTCAGTGGCTTAGAGGCTGATGAATCATGTTTAAGTATTTTGTTTGCCTGGAAGCACAGTTTGCATCCCAACAAAGTCAGCTCAACACTTCATCCTCACATAGTAGATCAATTGAAATCAATGTTGGATCTTTTTAAATGAGACTTTAAAATCCAAGGTCCCTATGTTTAATGCATGAGCACAAAAATTCTTTAGTACTTTCTGAAAGAGTAAGGATTTGCATTACTTTTTTTGACTAAAATAACCCCCTTTCCCTGCCATTCACCCGTCTCCCCTTTACTGTTGCCTCCAGTGCTAGAGCTACTTATATTTCAGTGGGGTAAACAAATTCCTGTGGATTTATGCCTCAAACCTGCAACTGTTTCATCCATGAATATTCCTAACTCAGTATGCTTGTGTTCCATACATCAGTTTCAGGGGATTACTTGTGAGTAAAGGTTAAAGGATCAGTCTCATAAGGCCTGCTCCTTCCGTATCCTCAACTCTTACTGACTTCAGTGCAGTCTTGCAGGGTTGGGCTCTTAGTTCGTAAAGGCCAGGACAGAATCCAGCATTCACACTTCATAGCGGCTTTGGTGGTGTCAGCCACTTTCATCCCACCACAGGCAGCTGAGCAGTGGTGTGATCTGTGGCCCCAGCTGTGAGCACAGCACCAACTTACGCCACATTGGCATGGGAGCAGGTCATGACCACAGTGGTCACTGTGCATCAGCAACAGCAGTCAGTGCAGGCACTGACCCTAACACCGGCACCAATGCCAGCGCCGATTTTGGGACCACAAACTGCACTGGTACTGTTACCCTGGGACGCAGTAACAATTAATTTTAAAAATCTAATAGGCTCGCTCTGGCTTTCAATGATGTTAAAGTCCCAAGTCCCAGAAGACGGGAACTACCCGAGGCCGTATCTATCACCGGCTGATTGGTTTTACAAACGAGTCCGAGACATAGTTTAGGGCCAAACCATATATTGTAAGAATTTCAATAACCAACAAGTAAACGCTCAACCAAGTCCACCCTAACCCAGAAGTGAAGAATGAAAGAAAGTCCCCGATACAGGAATATACTGTACATTCATCGCGGATAAGCCCCAGAAGACTGGGTGCTCACGACCTCGACGCTTTGGCTCAGTGCGAGCCGCCACGGAGGAACAGTGAGGCGGTCCCTCGATGACAATATTCCGGGTTACTGGTCTGCACGGTCAGGTGATCAGGATTCAGGTACGAAGGCCTTCCGCACTCTGTCTGAGCCTTGACTCCTTCAGAGTCTCCCTAACATAGGCTGTCGTATGTCTGGGATTTCCCACAGACAAGCGCCTTCCAGACAGTAACCAACACTTATCCAATCATTCATTCACCTCAGTCATACCAACAAACAGGATAGACGAACACCATTCAAACCTAAGGAACCACGCACGAACCTATGGAACGAACGAAGAACACGAACAAACCTCAAAAGGGGTTTATATTGACGCTTAGGCGGGAAAATCTCCATAGGGTCGTGTGCATAAGTTTTAGTGCCTAGTGCACAGAGATTGGTGCCTAGTGCAATGATTTTGAGCTGAGTGCACAGGTATTGAGCCGTGTGCAGAGCCAAAATGGGGTCGTGTGCAGAGGATTTTTGAATAAGGGCGGGAATTCCAGGTGGCAGTTACTCCCTTAGTTCGATCCAACAGTTAATCCGAACTAACAAAGGGACTAGTCCTTAGTTCGATCAGCTAACTCGAACTAATATCCAGACTTTAAGCCCTTAGACTCCTTAGCACAATGAAACTAACATTGAACACAAACCTCTTAAATATTTCTAAAGCCATTTCAGGGTAACAGTACCAACAACTGATTCTAGGCATGTTGCCATGCAGCCAACAGCAGTGCATCCTTCTGTGCCTCCTTCTAATGCTCCACTGCTGGTACTGACCTGGGCTGCAATTCCAGTACTATTGGGTGTGAGAGACTCTCAAGGAGGTGATGGGAGAGAGCAACCACTGCCTCTGGTGGCATCATCTTCTTCCTTGCCCGATGAAGCAGTAGCAGATTCAACTGTTACCCCATCTCTTGAAGACCCTCGGATCCTGCAGCAGTTGTTGCGTAGAGTGGCCTAAGATTGATATTCTAACCCTTGAAGGTCCTTTCAGTATTGCCTTGCCACTGATTAAGACTGTGTCGGACATGATAAAGACCTTGTGGCAAACCCCTGTCTCGCTGTACATGACCAAGAAAAACAAAAGATGTTACTATGTCCCCTTTAAAAGAGGAATGAGTATCTTTACTCACTCGCAGCTGAACTCCTTGGTCCTTCTGGAAGGAAACAGAGAAAAGGCTTAATAGCCTCAAGGACTCCAGAATGATCATGAAGTCTTTAGGCCTCTAGACCTCTTCCACCCAGGGAAGGCATTTCTGCCTGCAACCTCAGTAATGTTTTTGTACAGCAGAGTCATCAGGATGATTCCAGGAGAAGGAACCAAAGCAGAAGGAGGAGGCCTTGCCAATCGTAGGCTCCCTAAGATGCCTGCTGGTCCAAAGCCAGCCTTTTGAAGGTTCTGTCAAGGATGACACACTACATCAAATGCCAGATCCACACCAGCTTATCTTTTCCTCACGACTGTCCCCTTTCTACCATGCTTGGTTCTTTATTATATCAGACAAATGGGTGCTCAGCATGGTAGAAAGGAGATACTCAATCCAGTTCTCATTCCTCCCTACCTTCCGCGCCCCCCCCCCCCCTTCTCTGTTCTCTTCAGGGAGCCTTCTCATGAGTGATCCCTTCGTCCAGATGTTGCCAGCTTGAGTTTCCAAAGCTGGGGTGTTCCCCAAATGGATCTCTTCACCACAAAGCACAACAGGAATTGCCAGCATTTCTGCTCTTTTCAGAACCAGAGTCAGTCACAAATGTTTTCATGTTGTTGTGGAGAAGCCATCTTCTGTTTGCCTTCCCACCCATTTTGCTGGTCCACAAAGTCCTCCTCAAAATCAGTAAGAATCGAGTGCATGATATTCTGATCACTCTGGCCTGGGCCTGCCAGCATTGGTTCACTTCCCTCCTGGACATGTCAATACAGACCCCGATTACCATGCCTCTTTACCTGGACCTTCTGACACACGACCATGGGCATCTGCATCACTCACACCTGGAATTGCTTCACCTCACAGCATGGATGCTCCATGGTTGAACTCGGCAGAGTTCAGGTTAGACAAATTCTCCTTGGAAGCAGAAAGCCATCAATAAGGGCCACTGACTTTGCCAAGAAGAAGCAATTCTCCATTTGCTCAGTACAACAAGGGACTTCCCCAACTCCAGTCTATACCTCTGATATTGGACTGTCTGCTATATCTTAAGCAACCGGGCCTGGCAGTGTCTTCCATAAGGGTTCACCTAGCAGCTATTTCTGCTTTTCACCTTGGGGAGCAAGGTCACTTGGTTTTCACCAATCCACTGGTTAGCCATTTTCTAAAGGGTTTGAATAGCTTGTACCCCCATGTTTGCCAACCAGTTCCTGCTTGGGACCTGAATCTAGTTCTCTCCAAACTGATGGAGCCCCCTTTTGAACCATTAGCTTCTTGCCCCTTTCTCTGAAGGTGGTTTTTCTAGTTGCCATAACCTCGGTAAGAAGGGTTTCTGAGCTTAGGGCCTTAACATCTGAGCCACCATATACAGTGTTTTATAAGGATGGGGTCCAGCTCCACCTGCATCTGGCGTTCTTATCAAAAGTGGTCTCCAGTTTTCATATGGGTCAGGACATTTTTCTCTGGTTTGCATTCTAATGCTAGAGAACAGAACTTCCATTCCCTCCATGTACGGAGAACGCTGGCTTTTGACATTGACAGAACGAGGCCATTTAGAAAGTCACATCAGCTATTTGTGGCAGTTGCTGAGAGGAGGAAGACCCAGCAAGTTTCCTCTCAGCGCATTTCTTCATGGATAGTATCTATATCCATGAGTGTTATGGCCTTGAGCGGATACCTCTGCCCCTGCTTATGACACACTCTACCAGGGCCCAGGCTTCCTCCATGGCTTTCCTTGTCCAGGTTCCTACCCAGGAGATTTGCAGGGCAACAGCATGATCCTCCATACATACTTTTGCTGCACAGTATGCAATCACTCAGCAGTCTAAAGATGTTGTAGCCTTTGGGAGGGCAGTGCTCCAATCAGTTGAAGAATTCCGACCTTGGCCCCCTAGATTTTGGGCTTGGAAGTCATCTGATTGGAATGCACTTGAAGAAGAAAAAAATGGATATTTGCCTTTCATAACTGTTCCTCAAGATGTGGTGTTCAAGTCCATTCCAATATCTGCCTTCCATCCTCTCGGTCGAAGTAGCCGGCAAGAAGAAACTGAGGAGTGGGAGGCTCAGTGGCACCCTATCTTGATAGCCATTTCGGTGCCACTCAAGGGAGTGCTGAGGCCAACCGTACGGCTAGCTGCTAGGGGAAAAAATTTCCAGCTACCGTGCACATGCACGCACACATACCTGACTGGAATGGAATTGAACAACACATCTTGAAGAACAAGTTATGAAAGGTAAGTAAATGTTTTTTTAAAAATGAATAGTTCTGTGGCCCCTTTGAGACTAACAAAAATATATAATATCATGAGCTTTCATGGGGAAAACCCACTTCAACTAAGTAAATGGGTTTTGCCCATGAAAGCTCATAATACTATCTATGTTTTTGTTAGTCTTTAAGGGGTCTCAGGACTACTCGTTGTTTTTAAAGTAACAGACTAAATACGGCTACCACCCGAGACTTTTTAACTATTTTTTACTATAACTTAAATGAATTCTGATAAACTAACTAATGTGCAAATAAAAGTTTATTGATGACACTATGGGATTTTTTATAATGCCTAATATATTGAATATAGCCAAGCTCTATTAAGTGCATCTACTTTGCTAAAATAATTGTAATCCATTTTCTTTTAGCTGGTCCACTGATGCAGAATAACCAGCGATTCTCGCTTCTGTCTCAAGGACACCCACACTTGAATATGAATTACATTCAGCAGAAAAAATGAAATGTAATGGGAGGGTGGAGGAAAATCAGGTTCTGATTTAAAATCTTAATGCAACATGTTTAGATACAAGATTATTTAAGACTGTTTTTAAACTGTATCATTTGTATATAGATATGATCTATAGTTTTTACTGGTATCACAAAACTGAGTGATACAAATTTCATCTATTTTATTACCCTATTTTTAAGGGCAATTGTGTTTTGTTTTATCTTGGTAAACTGTAAAGAGAGATTTTTAAAATTAAGTTCTTTATTTTCTATTAGCTGTATTCATACTTTGGTTGCTTCAGACTTTATATATATTGTTCTAAAAAATAAAATTAGAAAGGGATTTCATGTGTTTTAAAAAAAAATTGTCACTTCTATTCTTTACAGAACTATGTAGTGCCAAAAAACTTTTTAAAAGAAAATAAAACAAAAGTGCAAAACCAGGATTTAAGGTTTTTCCATGCTTATATAGTGTTAATGTGCTTGGTCCATATTTACATAATTAATATAACAAATAAAATGTATTTCTAACTTAAAATCTTTGAAAGAATTTATATGAACACTGTACGTGACTTGGAAAAACTGGGTCACATATATTCAGAACCAAAATATTCCTGATCACTTTAAGTTTTTAAAAAATCATTATCGCCACCATTTGCTATTACTGAATTTTACTGATCACACATTTTCCTCTAAATATACTCAGTATATATAGAGGAATAGAGTATACATCTGCTTCCACATTCACAAGCGTGCAATCTAATTACGTGAAAGTACTCTACAGAAGTCAAGCTGTGCTGTGACACAGGGCACAGTTAAGGGGAAGAGAAACCTGTCATTAAGTTGGTTCTTTTGGTAAATTGCATCTTGCCTGCTTACTGTGCATTATATACTCTGTAAGTTGATATGGCTTGGTAGGGGTATATTCTGTAGGGGTATATTATGGCTTGACATAAGTTGACAGAGAATGGCAGTGTAAACATGATTTGGCAACTTATGACTGTCGACAGTACTTTTGTTGCCAAATCTTTCCAGTGTAGACATAGTCTTACTCAGAGTTCCTCTTTCATGCAGGAAAGGGAAAAGACAGATAGGAATAATTCTCAGATCTATCAGAGAGCTCCAGAGAATGTCAGTGTTTTGGGGAAAGACAGATTGCTGAATATGTGTAGTTCACCCCACCTTAAACAATAATGGAGGTATATAATGCTATTTTATTAATAAAATTTCTCAGCATTTATGTAACACTATTTTCAAAATGATAGAAACATTAATAGTTCCAGCATCTTATCAGGTTGATACATAAATATCACCCTTCTTTTGCAGGTGGGAAAGCAGAAGAATATCTCATTAATTTGCTCTAAGTCATTTTACTAAGCCCAGGGGTGGGCAGTAATTTTTGATGGGGGGGGGGGGAATGCTCCAAGAATTTGGTAAGTGTTCAAGGGTTGCACTCTTCCGTGATATTAATAGCGGTGCAGGGTACAGGATGGAAGTTCGGTGCAGAAGGGTGCTCGGGGCAAAGCATTGGAGTGCAGGAGGGAGTGTGGGATCTGGGAGGAAGTTTGGGCGAAGGAGGGGGTTGTGACCTGGGGCAGGAGACTGGAGTGCAGCTTCCAGGAGGGAATATGAGTGCAGGAGACAGTTCTGACCTGGAAGGAGGGGTGCAAGAGGGTTGTAACCTGGAGCAGGAGTGGGGTGCAGGGATATGGGTTGTGACGGGGTAGGGAATTGGAGTGCAGGACCTGGGAGGAGGTTGACTTGGGGCAAAGGTACAGGAGGGGGTTGATGTGGGGCAGGGGTGCAGGAGTGGGGGCAGGGGTTGGGGTACAGCGTCTGGGAGGGGATAGGAGTGCAAGGGGAGGCAGAAGTCTGGATGTGGAGGGAGGGGCGGGGGTGCCAGAGGCAGGCTTTGGCCAGGAAACACTTCGGCAGCTCCCTGCCAGCAGCCCAGAAAGTTTCTCCTTGCCTTCCATGTCTCTGCACCAGTTGCAGGAGCCAGGTGTGGCTGTGAATGCTGCAAACCCAGAAGGATAGAGGTACTTTACTTTTCCAGCCAACTGGAGCTGAGAGATTGTGCTGGAAGGCAGGGGAGCTTCTCCCATACGCTCCCCCTGGGCTCGCAGCATTCAGAGAGCTGCTTTGAGCAGCGTGCAGGGGCAGGACAGGCAGGGAACCTAGCTGAGGCTCCCACAAACTGGATCTAGCAGATTAGTGGTCTGGATCTGGTCTGCAGGCTGTATTTTACCCACCTGTGTGCTAGGCTTTTAAACTGGGGTGGCCCAGATTCAGCCTGCGAGGCAGTTCCAGATCCTGCCCCCTAGTGTGCGTTGCGTGGGAGCTTGAGACGCACGAGCCCTTTTAACTGCTTCTATTTAAAGGGCTCATGCCTTCCCCGCACCTGTCGGGCAATGTGGCGCAGGGAACACAACAGCCCTTTAAATAGAAACAGTTAAAAGGGCTTGCAGCTCCCAATGCCTCTAGCGTGTTGCTAGGGACCTGAAGACTTGCAAGCCCTTTCAACTGCTTCTATTTAAAGAACTCGTGCCTGTTGGGTGGCTGCATTGCTGAACAGCCACTCAGCAGGCACAAGCTCTTTAAACAGAAGCAATTGAAAGGGCTCACAGCTCTTAGTCCCACTGGCCCATTGCCTGGGAAGTGCAAGCCCTTTCAGTTGTTTCTGTTCAAAGGGCTTGTGCCTGCCAGGGACTGACAGGCAACAGGTTAGCAGCGGAGGCCAGGAGCTTGGAGCTGTGTTATGTGAATTGTAAGCCTCCACCCCAAACAACTCTGGGAGGAGGCTAGCCCTCAGCACCCTCCCATCTGCTTCCATTGGCCAGAAATCAGGGGGGAGAGACCCCAGGCCAAGCAAAGCTCCTCATAGGGTAGCTCTCAACCCCGCCCCTTCCGGGTTGGCCTGTGGCCACTTCCGAAATTTGTGAAGTAGCCCCCTCCCCCAAAATTACTGCCCCCCCATTTTAAGCTGACACCTTTTTGCATTTGTTGTTTTTAAAAAATTCTTTCAATTTAAAAGGCAGTGCTGTTTAATTTAATTGGAAACAGTCCTATTCCTGTAAATCTAGATAATAAATAATATCTGATTTACCAGTCTTTTTTTTTTTTTTTTTAAATTCACAGGGGAGTATTTTTATATGATGACTCTTACTTGTGCTGTATCTCCTATATAATCTTAAGATAGAGACCAAACCTGAACCCACCATTCCCCATGAAGATGCTCTATTGATTTACATGGTATATGCTCATTTTTCAGTCCTTCATACATCAACATTTCATGTTTGACCACTACTCTGCATTGAGTGGAACTGCTTCTCTTATTACTCCTGCAAGGCTCAGTAAGCTGTAAGGTCACCCCCAAGCCTTTTTGCTTATTTTTAAAAGTTGCTAAGTGTTTTTTAAACAGAACAGGTGGAATCCTCCAATCAGTGATTTTAATAAGTGTATATTTCGTAGCAGCTCAGCCACTTCATTCAGCACTTGAGTGACCAGTCCTAATGATTTGTTATTTATCAGCTTGTTTCCATAAGTCTTCATTCTTCTCTTTCTAGTACCTATCTGGAAAGTTTCTCTCTCCTCACTGGCACTGCAATGTAAAGAAATTATTTATCTTCTCTGTAATAAGCCTTATCCATATCTACACCTGTAACACAGGTAGGCTAGAAGGCACACACCCTTCTCATGCAGTACTTGTATTATACATAAACTTGTAATGGAATTTGTGGACTTCTTACCAGCCATAGTTCTATTTTTATTTGCTTCACTTATTGTAGATCTCACTGGTCCAAAAAATACCTGTTTTGGTTTGAGTGACCTCTGATCTTTAATCAAACATACTTAACACTAGACTAGTTTAACTTGTATCTTTACTGGAGAGTACAGGTTATTACTTATGCAGGCATTAGTTTGTAGGCCCAGTTAAGCCAACTAACTTGTGTTGAAAACACCACCAAACTGAAAGGAGAGGTTTGTGTGTAGAGGGGAGAATTAGGGGTACCACCTGAATAAGAGCTCTCCTTAACTACAGTTAAGAGACAGCTTAAGTAGTCAAAGGTCAGGGCATGAAACACCCCCTCCATTTCCCCCCCCACTCTGTAGAGTTGTGACTGATGCAATTTCTTTAGATTGTGCTTTTGTTAAATGCTCTAAACTTCAAAACCCTTCCAAATTTAAGCACTGTATGTTGAAGCTCTCTAGTCCAGAACTTTCTGGTCTGGAAACATGTGTCATGATTTTAGCTAGCCAGATGTCCACTTTCCATGGGTGTAGCCCAGTTTCCTGCAGTCCCATGAAGTCTGTTTACAGCAACCAGTCCTAGCTCTTAGTGTCTTGTGCTGTTATTTACTCCTAAATGTCTTCCAACAGCCCAGTAAGCAGTGGAAGTATTAGTAGTGCTGCTAGACAATATTGACCTCCCCTGGTTCAGAAAATTCTCTGGTTCAAAACCGGTCAGGTCCCAAGGGTGCCAGACTAGACAGGTTCAACTTGTAGAAACTTGTGTTTTCTTCCTGAGGCTGCATATGGACAGTCTAAAACAACCCCTCAATTTCATTAGGTGTGGTGTTAATTCTTAAAAAGAGGACCCGTAATATAAACAGTTACATTTAGGGTTGCTAAGAATGGCATCTGGTCCAGAAAGTTGGCAACCCTACTAGTAATCACTGACAGTTTTAGTGCAGATACAGGGAGTTACCACAGGGAAGAAAGTAGAAAAGGAAAAACAGACACACTAAGGAAGAATAAAGGCCTAACAGTATGATGATCATGCTGTGAAGCTTTTCCTCCCAGTGATGCTGAATGTGACAACAGCATACCAAATAAATGACAACCAAGACTTCAGTTAGCATTCACAAACCTCAAATTGTTCAACTCACAACTTTTTGCCACTCAAAACAACATCAGTGGGAGTGAGGACTGCATACTTCTACAGCTACATGCATGACTAGCATTAGAGAACCTGACCCCTTCATATGGAATGATATTGTTGTAAGGTTTGAGAAACTCTAAACTTTGATCTAAGTGATATGAACAGTTTATGTACACACCTGTAAGTCAACTGCAGGTTGAACCTCTCTAAACCAGGAATCTCTGGTCCAGCTGGAACACGGATGTTCCTAGACCAGAGAGTCAGGCAGCAGGAGAACCTGTGACTGGAAGCCCAGAAGCTGGAATGGTGGGGCAGGTGGCAGATAGGGCCAGGAGCAGAGCTGGAATTTACCTCCAGGGGGTCAGCAAATTCCCTTTTTCAGGACCAGTCATATGCTATGTTAGTGAGTTTCCTATTTGGTCTAATGTCCAAATTTCCTGAGCTGGAAGCTAGTATTTAGAAGTGTACTAGATGTTCATATGTATGTTTGACTCACTTATCTAAACTGTCACAATAAAAATGGTTTAAGGTTTAAAAAAGTAACTTGAAGAGGAGAGGTTTTAAATAACTGGAATTTCTTAGTAAAGAAGGGTTGAATGTTACAATTCTGAGCTCTACATTTCACCTGCTATTTGCTGCTTTATTTGGCTCCACCTGCCTGTTAAGTCTGTATTCATTGTTGACTAGTTACTGATAAAGTTTGCTTACAACTTACACAGACCTACTATCACCATAAATCCGTATGTTTGTCAGTGAGCCTGTCCAAGAATTCCTTCTAAAAAGTAAAAGCTAGGACCAAAGTTAGTATGCAGCTTCCTCTTATAACTTAAAGCAAAGTAAGGGTTTGGTTATGCCAGGACAGTGGGATATGCCTAGAATGAGATCCTTTCCATGTCATGAGAAACAGAGGGTTGTGCTTGCACGGACAGTTATAATGTCCACAGGGGTGTAGCAAGGGGCCAGAGATAAGGACCAGGACAGCTATCTACTATATATTTGAGAGAGTGTCTGTCCCCCAATGGGGGACATGTACCCCTCTCCTGTCTGTGCCGGCTGCAGCAGCTATAGACAGGCACTTCTCACCTGGCCCCAAGATGCTGTGATGAGGGCCTGCATCCCCAGTCCCACCTGAGCATTCCTCCCTCCAGGTGCCCTTTAAGGAGGGTGGGGGGGGGGGGATGAAGGCCTTTCTCCACCCCCACACTTTGTATGGGGATATACTGGAGTTGCTCAAGTCAGCAAATCTTTTAGTGCAATATAAAAACAAAATAGCATTTACACACATTTGATAGTTTGTCTCGTTAAGGACATTTACCAAATAGTTGATTAAGGTTTCAACAAAATATTTATAGAAAAAAAATCTTTCGATTCATTTAGCAGTGTTCATGTAAATGCCTGCCAACAAATTTATATGGGAACAGCAAGTGGCTTTAGGAACAAGAGCATTTAATAACAATTTAAAAAATAGTACAAAGTATTTTAAACTTCTTGATCTTGCTCTTGTGCTATTTTACACTGGCTTTCAAGAAAGCCATTTAAAAACAAACATCCCCCTGCTAAGAAATGCTTTCTATTAGGAGGATAAACAAATAGTGTACATTAAGATTCTTTACCTTACTTTAAAAAAAAAAAAAAAAAAAAAAAAAGTTTTCTTGTACAAAGGAAGTGGTGGGAAGGAGGATTTAAAAAAATCTGACTGCCAAAGGAGCCAGTACATAGCCTGCTGTTCCATAATGTAAATAGGCTGTTATGGTTCAAGCCTAAACAGCCTAATGGATTTGGTCCATTATTCATTCCCTCGCCGACTCTTCTTATGGCTCTTCTTAGATCTGAAACAAACAAAGTTACTTATGTCACTATGTATTCAAGATAATCTGAGACAATGGAAATTGTACATTGCTTTATGGAAGACAAAACAACATTCCAGTAATCCCAGTGCTGGCAGTGATGATGCATCATAGAAAGCTGCCCCACAAATAGACCTGGTTTTAAGACCAACGATAGGAGAACGATGGTATGAGAAGTTGGTACACACTCCCCCCCCAAAGTAGTGTGAAAAAACATCTCAATTTAGGTTCATTGTAAGGAGAGAAGGCCCTGTACTTGTTTGCAGGGACACTTTCAATGAAATGGACATCTTTAAATAGTAAGACAGCTGGCTTGTACCTTTCAGGTGACTTAGAATGGCTTCTGTGTCTGTGGCTACGATGATGCCCTGTTGAGAGAAGGTAAATTGTTTTCATGAGTACACACACAAAAGTTAATCAGCTGAACACTTGTCCTCATCAGGCATTGTTATTGATAAATAGATTTAAAAATAAACTTATACACTGAAGTCCCACATATTAAGCTGGTTTGCAAAATATAATTGTACAACTTCAGCCATTTTATAAGCTGAACATATGTATTAACTATGGATAGAGTTAGGGATGTAAATGGTTAACCGATAAACTGATGCCTGTTTTCATTAGCAGGCTTGACAAATCCATTTATCCGTTTCAGCCGGTTGCCCCGTTCACCGGCGGTGCATGCATGTGGGTCTGGCGCATGCGCGGTGCGGGGCTGGTGAGTGGATTTTGCCGCAGTTTGTCGAGCCCTGTCCATTACAGTTACAGTTACATTCTGGTTGGTCACCCTGTACTGCAGACTCTGAGGTATAAAGCAGTGTTTCTCCAAGTGGGCTGCTCTGGTTTGATTACTTAACAGCTCCCCTTGGCTGCAAACGGCAAACTGCAGCCAATGGGAGCCATGAGGCTCCTTGATTGCGGAGCTGTTAAGTAAACAAACCAGAGCAGCCAGTTAGCAGTTCCGAGAAGTGCTGGTATAAAGTTATACAGCAAAGCTTGCAGCGAAGCTAGCTCCCCAAAAGTGGGGCCGTAAACTGGGATCCAGTTTGTGCGAAGAGTCGGCTTATAAACTGGCTCCCAGTGCATACCTGCTCCTGGGGAGCCAACTGTCACTCTGCACTCCAGGCTCTGCAATACAAGCTGCACTAGCTCTCGACCCCACTCCTGGGGAGTCAGCTGCACTGCGGACTTTCTACTGCAGATGTAACTGCTAGAATTTTTAACAGTTACATTTAACCAATTTTTTATATTCCAAGTACTAGTTGACATCAGGAATTAGATTTTCCACCACTAGGTGTATTGCTGACAGACATGCCATAAGTCCCAATAAGCGCTAGGGTACCTGGAGATTTAGATCTTGATCTGTGGCGCCTTTCCCTAGACCTACTCCGGTGTCGCCTTGGGCTTTTGCTGCGATGTCTCTCCCGACGTGGTGATGGGCTAGTTGGAAGAGATCTGTTAGGCAATTGAATTTTAAGCAATTTTTATAATGCAATTTTAAAGCAATTACTCTCCTACCTTCTCCTTTTTGGAGATCTGCTTCGCCTGTGAATTTAAAAAAAAAAAAAAAAAAAAAAGAGTGGATGGGTTATTAAAAACTTTGGTGAAGCATTTATAAAACTGATTAACATTAGTTTTAAAGCTTTGCAAAATCATCAGATGAATATTTTGGGTGAAACAATGTTTGTAACAAAAGAAGATCTTTTAAATACATCACCTTCTTGGAGACCTGCTTCGGCTCCTCCTGTATCGCAGAGCTGGAGATCTGCGGGGTTTATCTAGGTCTCTGTAGCCTCTTCTGCGATGATCAGGGGAAGGTGCCCTATCCAGCTGAAAGCATTGAAAAATACATAATTTTGTAAACATCCTGACCTTCATGTTAGTTATGAATAAGAATGCCCAAGCAACCTTTCAAAGTTCAGTAGTTTCTACTCAAACTAAATACTTTAATAATTGCCTGGCTTTGACAGTGTGGTACACAAACACATTGAAATTAAAGCAGCCCATCTCTTGCTTCTCTGATACCCCCAAAAAATCGTATCAAAATGGATAAACTAACAAATTCTGATCACTGCCACATGCTGCTGTTATTTTTATAAGAATCCATTTGAATAGGAAAGAGCAGATTTAAATTAGAGTTCAGCAAAGAATAATCCTAAAGAACAGAGTATTTTGCTGCTATTATGACCAAGAAAATTTCCATTACACTGTACAGGAAGATTGCTTTCCCATTCACAGGAGGGCTACAGGCAGAAGTCAAGCTTCCTCACAATTAGAATAACCCGAGAACACTTTGCTGCTTAAGATATTTCATCATCAAAAGTAAATTTATCTTTAAAATATAAACTGGGGGACAATTCACAAACCTTGTCATCCTCTTCCTCCTCCTCCTCGCTGGACTCTACATCATCCATATCTTCTTCTAAAGCACTAACTCGAGGCTCCAATTGTTCTGCTTCTTCCAGAACATAACGTTTCTAAAGAGAAACACCAACTTTCCATATTATGTAATCCAAATATAAAACAAAGTACATCAAAGTCAGATTGACTTTGCAATTGACAATAGTAAATTGCCTTACACTGGCAATTTAAAAAGCTCCTTAATGTGCCATCCATTAACCAGGCATTGATTAACAGCCTACATACCTGCAATCGTGGCAAAATGATATCACACACACGTTCACTGTGGAGGAGTTCATCAATAAACTCATCCACATGCATCAGCTCAAATTCTGGAAGAAAAATAATTAGTATTTAGAAATGGGTAGAGCAGTCATCCTAATTACTAATACTCAAACATCTCCAAAGTGCTGTATAAAAACAACCAATATATCTCAAGGGCTCAGAAGATTATTAAAACTATTTTATAGATAAGGAGATCATGGCAGGGCTAAGATTCAAAAGTTCCTGAGGGCCAATCATACCCCTCTTCCATTGTCTATTGAAAATTGATTCCACTGTTAGAAACAAGTTGAAGGTAAGTACACAGAATCAAGGCAGCTACTTTAATACTACCGAGGCAATATAGCAGTGATGAATGAATAAATACAAAAAGCACTTAGCAAACAGATATTCTTCCTTTACATGCATTAGCTTATGTTGGTAAAGTATACAGTTAGCATTGCCTAGCACTGTAAACTCTGAATTTCCTGATAAAAGGCAGACAATGCTATAGTAATTAACACTGGTTATATA
The DNA here is from genome assembly GCA_032595735.1 of Pelochelys cantorii. Taxonomy (NCBI): domain Eukaryota; kingdom Metazoa; phylum Chordata; order Testudines; family Trionychidae; genus Pelochelys; species Pelochelys cantorii. The sequence goes on from CM064334.1 coordinate 56,552,184, forward strand.
AAAAATACAGACATACCCCCATTTCTGTTTTGACTTTTTATTTTTCGGTAGTCATTGTACAGTGGTTCGAGGTATTTGTAGCAGTCAATGGCGGTGCCTGTCAATCTCATATACAATGCTCCAAGCATTCTGACATATCTGAAACACAAAATGTAATACAATAGCTTACAAAAATGATTATTTATCTTTGCTGAACAATCTACAACTCCAAATATTTCTCAGAAGACGACGACTGATTTAGCACAATAATTTGGGACACTCAAATTTTCTCCTTTAGTATCTAATTCTATGAGCTCACTATGGATTTTGCACATACAGGAACGTCCCAGAGATGATCAAAATGCTAAACAAGTGATACTCAGACTGAAGCTTGAATATATCCACTGTGTCACTGCAGCATGTAATCTTAAAACACTAAATTATTATCTAATCAAGATGTTTTTACTATATTAACCAGTTGTAGCTGATTAAATACTAATACCTGGGTCGGTCATTTTCTGTGAATATAGAAATTAAATATTTTCTGTCAAGAATTAATTCACACTACGATAGCTCTTTTAGGCAATGGTGATCACTCACTTGGCCTCTGAACCACTGAGGTCTGAGTATCACTATGCTAGAGAACTCAGGTGACCATGACCACTGTAAAAAAACAAAGTTTTTGTGAGGGTAGAAAAGAGGTGTCATTGAGATGAAAATTGTAATAGGGAAACTTGGATGGTATAGAGCACACCTTCTGGGAGAAGGCATGGAGAAATGCATGATTTTTCAAGACACCTCTCCTATGAACAGTGCATGGGAGAATTGGCTCTTTACTGTAGCCAACTCTGGGCCACTTTGTCCATAATACCAATTTTTCTTTTCTTTTTTGCTTTGAGTTTGTGTCTCTGATATGACAGCTAAAGGAAAAATGACAATTGCTTACTTGAAATCCTCGTTCTTTATAAACTCAACAATGATGTCCTTTTCAGGCTGGATCTGCAGCATTTTCAGAGTCAAGCAGAGGAATGGTGTAGGCTTGATGTTTCCGCCATAAACGCCACCAACATATCTCAGTTCCATGGCTTTGTCTACCACCAGCTCAGCTAGGGCAGGGGGATACGAATGGCAACAGCTGGAGCATCGAAAGCTTAGAGGCTTGAAACCAGAGCTTAGCAGAGGAGGGGATGGGGGGCTCGCACCACAGCAGCGGGCAGGCGAGAGGCCGGAATGGCCGGGCTGGTGGGTGCTAGGAAGGATACTGCCAGACGGGTCCCCCCCTGCGCCCACAGCAGGGGCCCCGCCAGCGCTCGGGGATGCGGATGGGGGTAACTACAGCCCACCAGCCTCCCGCCCCCGAAGTCCCAGCCCCGGCCAGACTGGGGGCGCCGGCTCCTTCCAGCCGCCTCTACCCCGGTCCCCCCGGGCGGCCCTACCCGTCAGGCCGAAGCACTCCTCCTTCCAGTACTTGGATTCGTAGATGCGGGTGCGGATGATCTTCTCCACCAGGTACTGCGGGTTGGTGCCGTGGATACTGTGGGCGTCCTTCACCGTCCGGTTCGCCATGGCCGGACCGAGAGGGAGGAAGGAGGAACGATCGGACTTGCACACCGGAGCGCGCAAGCACTTCCGCTTCCGGTGGGAAACGGCTTCGCTTCCGCCCTGGTGCCTGGCCTAGTTGTCTCCATTCCGGCTCCGTCTAGTCCCCTCCGCTCATGCGCGAGTTGGCCTTGTCGCCGGTTGCCATCTTAGCGTCGGGCAGGCCGCCCGCCCTCCACGGGCCACAAGGGTCCCGGAGTCAAGATGGTGGCCGCTGCGCGCGTGTGCGCGCGCGCGCTCGGGGGGGGGCGGAGCATGCCGCGCGGTTTGGCGCGAAATTCTGTCCTGTGACTGTGTCCCGGTTGCTTGCGCCTGGCTCATCGCGAGCTGCCGAGCCGGCCAGCGGCTGCGCAGGTGAGGAGCGCGCGCTGTCACGCGCGGTTCTTTCTCCCGCCACGGAGAGCGCGCGCGTGCGGGGCCAGTGCAGGCTGTGGCTGCCGGATACCCGGGTTCCCTGGCCCCGGCCCTGCCGCCGAGCTGCTGCGGCACCCGGCTCAGGCCCGGCTGGTTTGACCCCAGCTCTGCGTCCTCCTCCTCTTTGCTCCCCTCAGCTGGGCTGGGGGGCGGGGCAGTGGCGCAGGCAGGTGCCCGCCCGGGCCTGGCCCCTCTTTGGTGCCTTTGGCTTAGAAGGCGGCGGCTGGGACTTCGGCCTCGTGCACGCGTGGAGCGAGGCTCTGGCGCGGCGGTGCCTTAACGCCGCAGCTGCTCGCTTCGGATTCCTTTTCCAGCGTGGCCCGGCCCTGCCTTGCGGGGCGTCTGCCTGGTCGTGGCTCAGGGCGCCCGCTGGCCTGCGCGAGCCCTTCCCTTGCAGCGAGCGGGGGTGGAAATCCAGCCCGCGGTGCCCTTAATGACCCCTCGGAGTAGGCTGCTGTGCAGCAGAAGCGCCCTAGTGCGCCCCAGTTTCAAAACAGGGTGAATCAAAAACACTAAGGAGCTGATCTCCAGGTGGGCGCTTAGGGCATGGTTGGCTAGGCGGACACTGCGATTTGCTGTGTGCAAAGGGCACGTCTACGCTGCGGGCACTACAGAGGTAGGTCTGCTCCACCAGGGCTTAAATTCTCAGACGTGATTTCCAAGAGCCCTTCCCCATTTGGGGCTTGGATTTCACGGGCCAGGATCTTGTGGCTTTAGTCCAGCTGATGTCAGGCGGGCACTAGTGCATCCAGGTTTCAGTGCTGTGGGTTTGAAATTATTTATCAGAGCTGAACTTCTTCCCCTCCTCTCCCCAACCTCCTCCCTGTTGGGACTAAAGCCTGGAGACCCCAATCCCACAAACCTGAATTTAAGTCCTCTGCTGGATTATAATGCCATAGAGGTGAGACTCCCTTCAGTGGGGAAGGGGTTCCATCAATATACATAGTCCACCTCCCCCAAATAATAGTAGCTAGGGTTGGTGGAAGCATTCTTCTGTGATCTAGCTGCTACTCTGGGAGATAGATTGACATAGGTACAGCATTAGGATGAGAATTCTTCATGCCTCGGACATAGCCTGTATAGATTTACATTTGAAGTATAAATGAGGCCTATATTTTCATGAGGAAATGCCTAGGTCAGAATCCTGCTAGGTGCTTTTTCATGTCTTGCATATATCTGACATATCAAAATCTTAGGTGGACCTAGCTACCTCGCTCAGGGCTCTGAAAAATTTAACACCCTAGGAAATGTAATTAGGTTGATCTCTGGCTACAGGGACAGTTGCTGGGAGGGCACTCCAGATGTCACTGGGGACTGGCGTGGTGCACTCTGGGTGGCACTGGGGGCTGGCTGCCCTCAGCCCCACCCGTTCTGGGAACGTGGAGCCAGCCCCCTCACCTTGCCCAGGGGCCCTCGAAGGATTGACCTAACTCCACTGAAAACACTGATATGTTGACAGAAAAATTATTCTGTTGACCTAGCTAGGGATGTTAAATATCGGTTAATTAAATAGTCGATTAACCTCATTCTTGTCAGTTACTTGACTATTCTCTTGTCCCTGGGGATGGAGCTAGCAGCCAGTGCTCTCCACCCCACTCCTGAGGAACGCCCTGCTACTCCACGCTGCTGCCCCAGGTGCCAGGCAACAGCTGGTCTGGAAGGGGAGCCAGTTTAGAAACCATCTCCCCTTGCGGACTGGCTGCCTGTTGCCCCACGCTGCTGCCTCTCTTTCAGAGGCAGTAGCGTGGGGTGGCAGCAGCCTCTATCCAGGGGAGGGTCTGAGCTCCCGGAGTTGGTCTGAGCTGGAACTGAGCCGGGCTGCCTGCCTGGCTCCTAATACACTTTAAATGAAGAGTTGCAGCGAGGTTAAGTCCTGGCCCCAGCACAAGCTGGGCTGCTGGCCAGCCTGCCAAAAAATTTACTGGCAAGGTTGAGGGGAAATGCGTGTAGTCTATAGTATTAACCAATAACCTTTTGCTTATCAATTAATTGACTATACTATTACATCCCTAGACCTAGCTACTATCTCTCAGTTGTAGACCTAGTTACTACAACTACAGGAAAACACCCTTCCATCACTGTAATAATTTTCGATTTTACAGTGGTATAGCTGCAGCAGCAGGTAGAGTGTAGAAATAGCCTAAATAACCTGGTAGTAATGGTTACAGGCTGCAGACTCTGGGTGTAGATAAAACCATTAAGTGCACCATGCTCCCAGGGTTCTATGAATGTAGTGTATTTCAGAAAAAATCTTCTGTTTGAAAAGCTATTACTGGTACTTCTGTCTTCTTCTGTTGTTACAAACAACACTTCAGATTACTGTAATAGAGTAGAAAAAAATTCTTTTCAAGGCCCTTTAGGTATATCCCACCTAATTAGTTCTGTTATTGCAGGAATCTTATGCCATGCACCTCAGTGCCATGCACCTCAACACTGGTGCCATTCACCTCAGTCCCTCCTGTTCTTTGCCTGTGGCACACATTAGTTTGGTCTCCTGAAGGTTGTAGTTTAATCATAGTTACTGGATTCAGTACATGGGTAACAGTGTGGGGTTTAATGGCCATGAGATGATCAAATGGTCCCTTCTGGTCTGGCAGCTCTTTTTGTTTACATTTCAGTTTCCTTTTATAGGCTTTCATGCAGTAATAGAAAGGAAAACATTTAAAATGGGCCCATTGTCCTAGATGCTGTACAAACACAACGAGAGAGACTATAAGCTCTTCCTGACTAGGACCTAACTAGAAGACTTATCTGGGGCAGCAGTCAGGGGCCACGACTCCCACCAACTCCTCCCCCAGGGCCAGGCAGGGCGGGGAGCAGCCTGCCAGCAAACTTCTCCCTGGGCCAGCCTGGGGCAAGGAGGGGCATGCAGACTGCCTGCCAGCTTCTCCCCAGAGCTGGGGGACTGGTTGCATTTCCTCGTCCCCACCCCCGTCATCCATGTGCTTGCTCTGCACCCTTGTGGCCCTCGTATCATACCCTTCCATTTCTACCTGATGCAAAACAATTGCATTTCACGCACATCACATTGCCCTGGCACAGCCAAACCCTGACCTTGCATTAAGTTATGATAAGAGTAAGCTACATACCAAATTTTGCGGTCCTAGCTTTTACTATACTCTGTAAAATATATAGTAGATGTGGTTGTTAAAAAGCACAAACAGTGGTGGGACTCAGGCCATTGTAATACCGTAAACCAGGGGTGGGAACCTTTTTTGGGTTGGGGGCCACTTGACCCACAGAAAAATCAGTCGGGGGCCACACACAAGTGAGAAACAAAAAACAGTCACCACCACCCTCACTTATGTGGCCTCAGACTGAGAAGGAAAAAGACACTGCCCGCATTCCCTTTGCACGTTAGAGCTTAGGGGGGCCCAGCCTAGTAGATGGTTTGTGCTCCAGCCCTGCAGTGGGGCAGTGGAGGTCTGGAGCGCCAGTGCGAGCTCCCCAATTGTGAGGGGGGGCCCCTGAGCCTTGGGGGTCAGTTCCAGTCAAGCCACGGGCTGCATTTGGCCCCCACGCCTGAGGTTCTGCACCCCTGCCGTAAACTGTGCAAGTTGTGCACTCTCAAGTGGAGTTACCACGTGGTTCTACAATTTTACCACATGGGTATTTTTACTATATAAAATACTGGGATATAAAATAAATATTGAGAAAGTGCCAAATGCCTTTTACTTGAGTGCTCAGAGTGGATTACAAAATGTTAAGGACAAAATGTTTTAAATGTAGGGCCTAAAGTTAGGAACATTAATAAGAGGCTTGACTTCTTTTTTTCAAAGGTGCTAAGCTCTCTATTTCATGGAGATTGCTGGAAGTTCAGCACTTAAATAAGACTTCTTTATTTAGGTGCTTAACTTTAGCTACCCAGTTTATATATTTTTTTTCTAATTCTCTTAACCGCTCTGCAATGTGCAGTAATAATTTCATTTGACAGCTGAAGAAACATAGGCACAGAGAGGTCCGGCAACTTGCCCAAGATAACTCCGTGAATCAATGGCAGAGCTAGGAATTAGAATCCAGGAATATTGAGTCTAGTCTGTTGCTTTGGTCATTAGACAATATGACTTGCATTCACCAGCAAAATTAATTTAATCCTTTTTATAATCTCGCTGCAGAAATCATGAACACAAGACAGCAGTGCAAGCGCATCTACTCATGGGTTGGAAGAGAAAAGAGGTCAGACCAGCAATTGAAGACTTTTCAATATAGGTAAATACTATCTATTTTAAGTTGACTCAGAGACATATAAAGAAATACGCTGGTTTTTTAGGTCATTCTCATGTACGATAGTATTCTACATGTTGCACCTCTCTAGTCTGGCGCTCTCCGGTCTGGCAACATCCATGTTCTGGCATGATTTTAGTTAGCTGGATGTCCTCTTACATGGGTGTATCCAAGTTTCCCACGCTCCCATAAAGTTTGTTTACAGCCACCAGTCCTGGCTCTCAGTGTTCTGTGCTGTTATTTAGCTCTAATTTACCCCTAAATGTCTTCCAACAGCCCAGTAAGTGGAAGTGGTGGTAATACTGCTAGAAAATATTGACTTCTCATGGTTCAGCAAATTCTCTGGTTCGACACTGGTCAGGTCCGGAGGGTGCTGGACTAGAGAGGTTCAAACTATAGTAACAATTACTTGCATTACTAGTACTTGTCAGCTGTATCTTCCAGGTTTGGAATATGCATAAGCAATACCTTATGGAAACCCTCTTATTTTGTAAGGCTCAGTGCTATTGGTATGAAAGATATTGTAAACATCAAATAAGGCTTTGAGCACAAAACTCTTGCATTGTAAATTAGACAACTGGATAAGATATTCAACAGTCTCCCTAAACATTTATACAGTATTGCTCTGTTCAGTTTTATTTCTGCATTTCACTCGTGGAGGTAAGTGACTTTTGGTTTGGTCTTAAGTTTGTAAAGCACTTTTTATTCTTTGGGATAAAAGGGGTTATAAAAATGTAAGTTTGAGACTTTTTTAAAAAATTAGTTCTGATAATTCTTTGATAGCATCACTAACTTGACTCCATGGCTTGCATCCAAGATAGCTGACTGTCTGGTTACTCATGGATTCTGACCTATCTTCATCAGTTGCTGTTTTTGGTGAAAAAAATTGACACATTTGAGGAGGAAAAAGATTCATGGACTTTGCAAGGAAATTTGGCAAAAGGGAGGGTAAAGGCCCAAATCTGACTGTTAACTGGGCGGTCTGATCTGTAGAGAATATGAAATTATTTTGTTAATATACATGTGCCTCTGTTTTCCAGGGGGATCCTGATTAAATCAGAAAGAAGTGTAAAAGAAATGTGTATACTAGTTGGAGAGTTTGTTTTAGTAGAAGGGGAGAATGCGGATCAACCTTTTGTGGCAAAACTCCTGAAACTGTATGAAGATGGTAAGGACAAGTATTTTCTTTGTAATAGTAGAAAATTAGAAGACTTACCCGACGTTGTCCAGGCCCGTCTTGGGGCTGGTGAGGGGCTGTGCAGGCCTCCCACTGGTGCTCCCCAGATGTGGTGGAAGGGGGAGGTGTGCAGGCTTGCAAGCCGTGCGGGGTGGCCTGGCGGTGCTGGAGGGTGGGTTGTGACTCCTGCAGCAAAGGCTGTGGCTGTGTTGCCTGGCCGCAGTGGTGGGGGGAATGTGGCTTCCCTCCTTCCCCCAGGTTTAGTGCTGAGATCGAGGGTCAGGGAGTAGTGATTTGGGGCAGAAGAGCCACTTACCTGGGCCAGTGGCAGGCAAAATGGCAAGCCCTGTTCCCGGCTGTCCACTCCCTTGTTCGTGCAGCTGCCCCAGTGGTCACTCTTCAGGATAGCTTTCCCCTGCATTCACTGCCCCAAGTGGTGACTAAGTATAGCGTCCCTCCACTCAGCCCCCTCCCTTTCCATATTATGGAAAACAGTCCAGTTCCAGGCACATCTCATTTTCCTGGCATAACTAAATCCTGACCTTGCTTTTAGTTACGATAAGAAGCTGCATACCAAATTTGGTGATCCTAGATCTCACCATTTAGGAGGAATTCCTGCACCAATGGACTCGCAGACATTTACACAAACACATATAGATGTCAAGGAGGTTTCTGGAAGTCATGAGTTCTGTGACTTCAGTGACCTCTGACAAAATCTCAGTATCATTCCTAACCTATGAAATATATCTTTCTTTGGTCATTTAGACCAATGGCTCTCAATCTTTTCAGACTATGGTACCCTTTTTAGGAGTCTGATTTGTCTTGCTTGCCCCCTGCCCCCACTTTTACCTCACTTAAAAACTACTTGATTACAAAATCAGACATAAAAATATGAAAGTATAAGAGCACATTATTATTGAAAAATTACCTACTTTCTCATTTTTTCCATAAATTATAAATCAATTAATATAAATACTGTACTTACATTTCAGTATGTAATATACAAAGCAGTATAAATAGGTCATTGTGTAAGATGTTAGTTTGCACTGCTTTGGTTGTGTTTTTTATGTAGTCTATTTTAAAACTAGATAAATATCTAGATGAGTTGATGTACCCCTGGAAGACCTCTGCATGCCCCAAGAGTATGTGTACCCCTGACTGAGAACCACAGGTTTAGACAAAAGGGATGTAGATTTCAAATCTTAGATGTTGAATGTTACTAGACTCCTATGCTTTGGTGGCCAACCAGAAAGGTGGAGGAAGCATAGGCCACTGTGACCAGGTGCCTGGGATGCCACATTGAGAATGCCACACTCAGGGCAAACTGGAAGAAACAGGGCAAACAATCCACCCAAACTGGTGGTTAATTCTATAGTCACCAAACCAATATCAGAGCTGAAGCCGGGGCCTCAGTACTATTTTTAATATTGTGGTCCCGGCCCCAACTGCTTCCGGAGGCAGAGCCATATGGCGGATGGCTGTCCCATGTGTTGGGACTGGAGCCAGGCCACGGAGCAACTGCTCCTGGGCCGGGACCAGGCTACTAAAAATAGCACCGCGGTTCCAACCCCCGCACATAGGGCAGCCACCCACCATGTGGCCCCGTCCCAGCACCAAGGGGCTAGAGGGGGTTGAGGGGTGCAGGTGTCAGGAAGGTAGAAGGTGAGGGAAGGGGCAAAGGAAGAACTAAGGGAATGGTGGGGGTGAGGAGAGGAAGGGGCTTGTTCTGAGGAGCAGAGGAGACCAGGGCAGGAGAAGAAAGGGGAAGACAGAAGGGGCAGGGTGGAGGAGAGACAAAAACAGGGGTCCAAGAGGAGACAATGAGGGGAAAGGGAAGGAGGAGCGGGGGCAGGGATGGGAAGGTGTCAGTGCGGATGGGGGAAGGGAGGGGACAGGGTGATGCTGGGAGAGGAAAGGGGAGGGGAAATGGGGGCAAGAAGAAGGAAGAGGAGAGGGGAGGAGTGGATGCTGAGAGAAGAGGGGTTGAAAGGCGGGGTGGGAATGAGGAAGGCAGGGGTTGAAGCAAGTCATGTGTGAGGGTGCAGAGGGGCATGAGGAGAACTGAGGCAGAGGATGATGATGGGGTGGGTACCAGGGAGGAAGAGGACAAGAGGGGCAGATGTTGGGAGGGCAGCGGCAGTGAGGAAAGGGGGAGGCTCTTGGAGGGTGCAGGGGTAAGGGCAGGTGCCAGGGGTATTGTGTGAGTGAAGCAGAAGGGCAGACATGGGGAGGGGAGTGAAGGGATGAGCACCAGAGGGCAGAGGAGAGAGGTAGGGCAGGTACGTAGAGGGAGGTGTTAGGAAAGGGGATGGGGAGGGGCAGTTACAGGTGATCAGAGTTAGGCTAGAGGAGGGGTGGGCACAGGAGGGAAAGGGAAGGGTGGGCGCCAGGGTCAGAGAGGATGGGGGGGGCAAGTCGCAGGAGGGCTGAGGGGAGTGAGAAGGGCAGAAGCCAGGTCAGCAGAGGAGGGTGGGATTGGAGGGCAGCAGCAGGCACCTGGGGAGCAGATGGGGCGAGGGGAGGGTGGGAGACATGGTAGCAGAGGGGAGAAGTTTATAAGATATTTGTTAATAGCTTGGGTGGCACACATCTGAACAAGCTATTTACAAATATTGGTGCACAAGACAAAACTCAATCTGCTCATGAATGGAAAATCTTAGAGGGAACGCTGGTGGTGACTTGGAGCTTGTGTCCTGAGGCAGGTAGTCGAGGTCGGGGGGAGGAACAGAGATGGGGGAGTGCCAGAGGCAGGCTGTGGCTGGGAGACTTTTACCTAGGCATCTCACTCCAGCGTTGGGAAGGAAGGAGACAGGAGGCTTTGCTATGCCCCTGCCGCCAGCAAAATTTCCCAGATCCTATTGGCCAGAAACTGGCCAATGGGAGGTGAGGGATTTTTCTGGGGGCAGGACAGCGCGTGAATTCTCTCGTCCGTCCCCAGAATGCAGAGCAATCAGCAGCCAGATGTTTAAAACCGCATGAGCTGCTGTGTAGTAAGGGTGACGGTGAGGTGGCCATGGTCTGGATCCAGTGACTTGGCAGGCTGGATGCAGCCCACTAGCTGCCTCTTGCCCACCCCTGGTCAAGGTGACTGTGGCTATTACTAGTCATATAAATAAGTATTCTTGTTTTGCAATTACTACAGATTTGGTCTCAGTGATTCCTTGGGGCAGAATGTTCCACTGGTTAATTTAGGCTTTGTGAGGGAACGGGACAATTCCTTTGATGTGTTTTGAAATTGCTGCCTGTCAAATTCATTGACTGTTCCCTTGCTCTTGTATTATGAGAGAGGGTACTTTGTATATGGTCAGTTTCACTGTTTTCTCCCAAGTGGTCAGTTTTCCCCCATTATCTGTTTAGGCCTTTGGTCCTGCAACAAAGAGTAGAAGAGTAATTAAAAAATGGGAAGATCTGGCTAATCCCCCAGAAATTGGTAAGGTAACTGAGGGCAGTGTGATATCTGCAATTATTACTACTTTTTGTTGGGTAGATTTCAATTTTTCTATGTCCCTTTAAGTATGTTTCAGTGGTATAGACCAGCCCAATGGATTGCACTCCATTCTTCCTCTTAAGGTGCAACAGATTTTCCCCCTTTACTGAATACTGTTATATGCACATGTTAGGGGCACTTAATCCAGAATCTTAACTGTATTAATCAACTAGAAATAATGCAGATTTCTAAATAACTGTGACATTTGACTTATTTGCATATGCATGGCTTATGAATTTACCTGCTATACTCTGGTAACTCCATCTGTTATAAAATGGGGCTGATATGCTTAGCCAAAATGTTTTATGATCTATAGTCTGAATGAAAAGGACGGACTAATGCTGGTTTGCTGGGTGTTTTAATATGGCCAATGTGTTTCCGATCAGTTTCTGCAGTGGAAACAGGCTCAATATGTGGTATGCTAGATTACTGTAGCACTAATAGTTCAAAACCCACTTGGTCCTATCTTCAATTTCTAATGCATTGGGTATTTGAGCACGTTTTAACTATCATAGATAGGACACACCTGCCCTTGCTCTCCACTGCTGCCTCTGATATCGGAGGCAGCAATGCGGGTTGGGGAGGGAAGGGCTGACTGCGGGGACAGAGTCTATCACATACAGGGGCTGCTGCTGTGAAGCAATCTCTGTATGTGGGGCGCTCACCCCTTCCCCTGGACTGCTGCCCCCCTATGCTGCTGCCTCTGATTCTAAAATGCTGCCCCCCCCGGGAGTGGGGCCAGCAGCCAGTGTGGTCTCGGCCTCACTCCCGGGGAGCCCCCGATACAGAGGCAGCAGTGTGGGGTGGCAGGTTGAGCCAGTCCACAAGGGGAGCCAATTTAATCCGTAGCAGACACTAGCTTCCCACAGGCAGCCCTTCTCTCCCACCCTGTGCTGCTGCCTCTATCAGAGGCAGCAGTGCAGGGTGCTCTCAGAGAGTGGAGCCAGGAGCACGTTGGCTACCAGCCCTGCCCTGGGGGGGAGCATTTTAGTAACCATGTAACCGATGAATTTTTTTTGCGGCTACAGAATTACTAAAAGAAACGTTATCTAACATTCCTAGTGGTGGTACATTTTTTTAAAAAGGGTATAAAATTTATGTTTGCAACAAAATGAAAAGTAATAAAAAGCAGTCACATGACATACAACACACAACAAAGAACAATATACATAATTTACAGAGTAACTTACAATTAAAAATAAATGGTGCCAGAGTCTACTTATAACTGTACAAAATAAGACAAATAAAAATAGAAAAAAAGGGTTAAACATTTAAATAAGCAAGTTATTACCTTTTTATTTAAAGCTTTTAATGAAAATTGATGATTTATAACATTTGTAGTATTTGCTAAATTTATTGTATTAATGGCATTTTCCAATACTTTATATTAACTCTATTTTAAAACTGCTATTGGGAAATAAGGAAAGCCCATGTTTCAAATGTTAGTTAGTGATTAGGATTAGAAACAGAGTGCATTTCTGTTGCTTAGCAACTATATCTTCATAAAAGTTGGGAGTAATTCTTGGTTGCATTCCTGGAGGGTTAGAATAATTAATTTACTGGATTTATTTAAAGTAAAGATTTTCCTTTGTTTTCTGTTTGTTTCTTGTTTTCAGTTGCTTTATCTCTTGAAGTTTTCTGTTAAAACTATATCTTTTGAGAGAGAGAGAGAGTGTGTGTGTCAGTCAAAATGAACAGAGGTGGGGAAAGGAGTGTGTGTATGTGTGTTAAGAGCAACTTAAGAAGGTAGTAAAACTTGAGCCAAGAGAGAGTAACTTTCACAGTTGTCTTAAGGTACAGGCGGCAGCAGCAAATTTAGCAAACAGGATATAAAGGAAAACATATCACTATATTAAAATTTTTGACAAAAAAAAAGGGAAATATTTGGCATGTGGTTCCGTGCCACACATACTCCTCCTAAATGGTAAGCACTAGGACCACCAGATTTGGTACACAGCTTCCTCTCTCCTAATTTAAAGCCAGGTCAGGATTTGGTTGTGCCAGGACAACCAGAAGCCCTGGGAAAAGGACAGTTTTCCATAACATGCAAAGGGAAGGGCTGCTGTTTGGAGGGATGCTATATGAGAGAGGGCCACTGGGGACAGCAAACCCATAGGGGAGAGCTATCCTGCAGTGTGTCCAATGGGGGCAGCCGTACCACAAATGGAGTGGCCAGCAGAGCTGGGACTTCACCATTTTGCCTGCCAGCACGCTGGGTAAGGAGCCCCCCTGCCCCAAATTCTTTCCCACCCTTCCACTCAGCCCTTGGCTGCAGTGCCAGAGGGAGGGGAGAAAAAATGCCCCGGCGGTGGAAGGGGGAGGGCTAAGGGGGAAATACACTCCTGGCAGCTGGGGGGGCAGGCTAGGGGGAGAGAAAGGGCTCATATCAGATGGGACCACCTGCCCTGAGCTCCTCTCACCCCCAACTCTCACTCTTGCACCCTCCCCACCCCTAGCCTCATACATCCCCCAGATCCCCAAGGTCCTGCCCTGAGTCCTATTACCCCCCCCCCAACATACACCACCAGCCCCCTGCCCTGAAAGACTTGGGCAACACTGGTTAAGTCTGTTAGTGATGAATAATAGTGCTATAACTAAAACTAGAGTTTTTAATGCTCACTGACTCCATTTTTCCCTTGTTTCCATTTGCTGTAGGTTCTCAAGAAAAGCGTGCAGTTGTTCAGTGGTTCTCTCATATTTCAGAGGTACCACTCAATAAGCGAAAACTGCTGCAAAGAGAGGTTTCTCCCCAGGAGATATTTTTGGATAAAGTTCCTGGATATGACACTGACATAAATGTGGAGGCCATCATTAGAAATGTCAAGGTGTGTACCCAGGGCATGCTTTCCATGTAGGAAAGAAGGCAGTGGAAAAACTTTGGAAGGCCTAAGCAAAGGTCGAACCACTCATTTGCCTCCACAAAAACTGTCTGAATTCTTAATGCAGCTCTTTAGGGATGGTGAGCATCTTTGTTACTTAATATGGTCTAACAAGAGTGTCCTCTGTAATCCTTTGTTACAGGTATACTAATAAACAGTCATGGGATAAAATGTTAAGATACATGATTAGGGAAAATAACAAAATACTAAGTAAATAGCAGATACTAAAAGGTAACTGGATAATTTTTTTTATAGGTGATACCTTTGGCCCTGGAGGAGGCAGTGCCTATTAGGTCACACCGAAAACAGATATTCTTTGTAAAGGAATCTTGGGACGGGAAATGCTTTAAGCCACTGTCCCCTGGCTTATTGTCTGAGCTGAGAGAAGAGAAAAAGAAAAAGCCTGAGAGCCTGAGCCCTTTGACTGACTGCCAGGTGTTTCCTTTGGACTTCATTTGCTCCTTGAAAGTGGAGACTGACAGAGTCACTCGCAGTGCCATGAAAACCAAGAACAGTCAGATGGAAATAGAATCAAGGCACTCTTCTTCCAAGTCTTCCCTGTCTAAGGAGAGACATTCCCAAAGGGTAGCAAATGGCATACACAACCCAGGAGCAAGGAAGAAGTTAGAACTAAACAGTATGTACACAGCAATACTTTATTCAATGCAATACTTTTGGTTTTACTAGTAATTTGACAACTGATAGTAAATCTAATGGCAGAGTTGCTAGCTCTGGAAACTGAAGTCTTGCGTTTATTCATAGTACTGGGAGAGGAGGCTCTCTAATTCCTGAAGGCGTGTCCTTCCTCTAGCTGCTATGGTCACACTGCTAGGACTTTTCGTCTGGGAATGTGGTAGATGCTGTTTGTGTGTAGAACAAATCTTTCAACAAGTGGGGTTTTTTTTTTTTTTTTGGTAGTAGGAGCATCAAGAGCAAAATACCCGTTTCCACGAGTATCACAGCTGCTCCAGCCACTGTGTATATCATAAGGAATGGCTGGAGACTGCTACCACCTTTAAGGCCATGTCTGCACTTACCAGGGATTGACACTGCTATGATTGATGCAGCAGGGGGATCAATTTAGTGGGTCTAGTGAAAATCTGCTAAATCAGAGGTCTCAAATTCCTGGCCCATGAGCCAGTCCCTACTGGAGTGATTTCACAATCTGGTCCTGACTTTCAGAGCTGGGGGGGAGGAGGGATTGTCTGTTACTGGGCCTTAAGCCTTGCCCCTTCCCATCCTCTCCCCCATGGCATCCCGTGCCTCTGAGCATGTGGCTTTGGGGATTGCCTGGGGGGCCTGGTACCACGCAATGGTTGGTCCCCCCCACTCCTTTTCGAATACCATCTAACATGGAAAACAGGTTGGGAATTTACTTGTTAAATCACACCTATACTAAAATGCATAGAGAGAATCTCGAAGAATGATGCATTGCAAAGTTGATCCACATTGTCTTTCAGGCACATCCACATCTTCATTGACTTTATTTTCTCCCAATAAGCAGTTTTCCTTGTGTTTCATTCTTGCAGCTAGACCTGGCATTTTCTTCTTGCATTGCTTACACTTGACAATTTACCCGTGGAATGAATTTCTTCAAAATATTCCCTGAAAAGGTCTCTCTCACGCCCAGAAGCCATGAGTTTTTCTGTGGCAAAAGTGGAGGGGAATATAGGAAGTGGTGTGTGTGCTGAATAATGTCTTGCCTTTTTCTTTCCAGTCCACTCCATTGTTCCTTTCTATGCTTCCTCTGTCCTTTCCTATATATTGTCTCTGGGCACATCTACACAGCAGAGTTAAAGCCGAAATAAGCTATGCAACTTGAGCTACGTCGATTGCATAGCTTAAGTTGAAATAGCTTGTTTTGACTTTTGGCGCTGTCTACACAACAGGAAGACAGAGGAAAAGCACTCTTTCTCCAACTTCCCTTACTTCTCATAAAATGAGGGTTATAGGAGTCAGAGTAAGAAGTCCTCCAGGAGGCTTGACTTTATTTTTTCATTGTCGAAATAACTGCTTGTAGCATAGACGCAGATTATGTTGTTTTAGAATAATGTGAGTTATTTCGAAATAACACCGCTGTGTAGACGTAACCACTCTGTCTTTAGAGCCCTGCTAAGATACAAAATTTTGTGTCCGCATCTGTATTCACAAAAATGAGCTTGCAGATACCTGTGTTTACATCCATGGATATGGATACCTGCAGATATCTGCTGATTTGCAGGACTCTATCTTTAGACACTGTCTTAACTAGCTCTGCTGAACTTGGTCCAGGTTCATCACCACATAAGCATAGAACAAAAACAATCCTATCCAGCCTGTGTCTGTCTTTGCATGTGTTAGTCTGCTTAGAAACAGAAACTAAAAGCTCAGAATTTTCAAGAAGCAAGAACTGGTTAGACTGAACAGGCTAGAGTCATTAATTCATTTTTATGGGACTGTAAGTATAAGTGTAGCATGTCTGTGATAAGATTTTAATTGTAGCTGTTACTTTTAAATGAGAAATTTAGTATTTTATTGATATTTAAAAAAAAATCCAATTTAAATTAAAAAAAATATTTGTATGTTTTTAAAGAATCATTGATTTTTATCCACCTTGGTCCTTGCTCTGATGTCTGTCTCTTGCTATGAAAAGTATATGTGGTACTTCAATAGACACAGAAAGCCAGATTATTCCAGTCTACTGGTTAAGCATATATTTAGGTGGCTACTTTGCATTTAGGCCTGACTAGATAAGAGGCTCTTTAGCTATGTACGTGTGCAATCAGGAATATACACATGTGTGGCTGGTCACATGCAAACTAGTGCTCAGATGAGCTTATGCTTGGAGGAGGGATAATATGAGGCTTAAAAATTCAGCCCCTAAATCTGTATTGCATCTTTTCAGAAAGGAAGTGTTTTTCCTATTAAATAGTTCTGTTCATTCTCCATCACATCATCTTAATTTAAGCAGAAGTTATACGCCATGAGTGGATTGGCAGCTAACAGTTAATAAAATCAGTCACGTACAACTTCATGACCTTTTGTCATGGTGTTGGTTTCTAGGTCCTACGAAATCTAGAAGCAAACTGACAGGATGCGATGTTTTAGAACTCTTGAGTGACGACTGTGATGCTTTAGAGGCCCTGGAACCATCAGCCAACAAGAGAAAGGTGACATTCACTCAGATTTTAGGCTCACCTCCAAAAATATCTCGCACCAAAGATGAGCCAGACTCACCACAGAAGAACGGGGGAGACTGGCCTAAGATAGCTGAAACAATAAGGATATCTCCCTACAGAAGGGGCCAAGGTTCCAGCCTGAAAGCCAAGAATCTCGGGGACAAAGATGATGATACATGGTAAGTGGCGGCACTGTTCGAATGCATCTTTGACTGGTACCCCTGTTCTGTGTATCTTGTTTCCTTTTTTTTTAAAAAAAAAATTCATTATTCTCTTGAAACAAGGTATTATCAAAGATCCCACAGAAAAGAGCAGGTACTTCCTGCAATGATGCCACTGTAACAACAGATATTTACTTCCCTGTCTTCCACAGCAAGATGGGAGAATTTAAAAACACACAGTGAGATGAAATATTGGTTATGGGTGGTAGTAACTTAGTATTCAATGCATTTCCAAAATCTTTATTCTCAACCTAACAGTGCTGGAATTTTGAGAAGATTTAGCTGCTTTTTCTTTTCAAAGTTGATCGTTATTTCCTCTTTCTGCTTGACGCAATGGGAAAAGCCCTACCATATTTTATATTTGCTACCATTATTCTCTGCTCTCCTTCTCAATTTTTATTTCATAAAGTTTCATTTTGAACAGTTTTCTGACCAAAGGAGATTACTGACAGAGTTTGTGAAATCCCAATATATGCTCAAATGCTTTGCCTGCTACTGATGTAGAAAAGCTTTAATAATTAAGAGGTTCCATGGACCTGGGGTATGGAGCTTTCAAAGCAAAGGGTACATGAAGGGGGAGAAATGGAAGGAGTTTGGGAAGTAGGACTACACAGGTCAGGATCTTACAAGTGAGAAATATAGGGATCTATGGCAGATATGATGGGGATGCAGAAAAGGGAGGTGGTCTAGCTACCACTATTCTTACAAGTTTATATGCTGGCATCAGACAAAAGCTGCTTCTTCTCTTCATCAGTTTCTCTTCACCTGATGCATATACACAACACAGCTCTAATATCATCCCAAGTGTGTAAGCTACATAGATCTGCACAAAGATAGCCAAGCTGTATTGGGCCTCATAGAGTTTGTCATGGGAGTATTTTCTCAGACTTTATATTTGTTGGTCTGTTTATGTTTGTGGAAAAAAAAATTAAAAAAGACATTCCCCCACACTAATCTTGATTAAATTTGCTCAGTATAATTTTTATCAGCATAATCACTGAAAATCACAAGCAGGAAAAAATTCAGGACACCTTTTTCTTTACAGATCCTCTTTAAAGAAGTGTTAATATGGAGCAAACGTTTGATGGAGCTGTTAGTGTGCTGTTAAATGTTTGTTGTTGCACACTTATGGTGTGTCTACACTGCACTGTAACTCAAAATAAGAGGCACTTTGAGCTACGCAAATTGCATATCTTATTTCAATGCTATTTCGAAATAGCTTATTTCTTCATTTGGCGCTGTCTATACAACGCCAGATTTCGAAATAAAGCGCTATTCCGAAATGTCTCTTACTCCTCATAGAATGAGGTTTACGGGGCATCAGAACAGCGAGCACGAAATAATGGGCTTGCTGTGAAGACGCAGGATAGCTATTTTGGGATACTCCGGTATCCTGAAATAGCGTTGCAGTGTAGGTGTAGCCATAGTCTGCAATGTAGTGGAATTAGGAAATCTAAAAAAATTCATTACAGATACCTCTTTATTAAAGTGAAAGTGATTCACCTCAATATGACTCATCATCTATTGGGCAAGTTGTATTTGTAATGTTCCCTTTTCTTCATCAGTCATTTGAATGGAAGAAACGAAGAGGAGGAAACTGAGGAGAGAGCCAGGGAATCCAGAAAAAGAACCAAACAAGCAGTTACTTCCATGAGCAGTTGTAAAAGCGGCACAAAGTAAATCCTGATAATCAAATGTTGATGTGTGTTATGTTCACTTATTCCAAGAGTGATTTATGGGTCACTTGACATAACACTGGATACAAATAGCTTTGTTCTTTCTCTAGTTTAGCTGAAGAGGAAGACTTGAAGACCAGGAGTCCAGTGATGACCCCACGTTCTCATAGGAGATGTGTGCAGAAGACTACTGCTCGCATTGCAGAGCAACTCCAGTAAGTTTCCACTGTGTCTGAATCAGATTAACATTGGTGACTTGCAAACCTCAGCATTCACCAAGTCTAATGTTGAAATGCAAGTCCAATGAATCTCATTCAAGCAAGGAAATGCTTTGAGTGATTCCTAGGCACATTGTTTGCAAGAAAACAATTCAAACAACTTCTATGACATTTGCAAATTAAAGCAAATACTTTCATCCTTTAATTAAAATAAACTGTAAGATGGAAAAAAATTGCATTCATTACTGTTGTTCTGTGGTGTATTAAGACAAACTTTGTTTTTTCTCAGAAATGCTTTCTGCATATTGTTTTACTTCATAATTTGGATTTGGTGTTTTCACTCTTCTTGCTGGAAGATTCTTTGAGAGTTTAAGTGAAAGGGTGACATCACCAATGGCTAAAGTCTGAGTTGTGTGGCAGTTTTTTTAGCCCTCATCTGAGTGGGAGAGAAGTGTTGAGTCCAAGGTCCTATCCATTGTGCAACTTGAAATTTAGTTTGTAATCTGGCAGTTTCCAAGCCGTTGGTCTTTAAATAGCTTTATGTCTATACCTTATAGAAGAAAACTCATTTAGTAACAGAATTCACCCGCAGAACTCTATGGCTACATCTACACTGCAGGCTTTTTGCGCAAGAACTGTTTTGTGCAAGAGTTCTTGGGCAAAAGGTCTTGCACAAGAGCGTGTCCACACTGCCATTGCGTTTGTGCAAGAGATGTGCTTTTGCGCAAGAGCGTCCATGGCAGTGTGGACGCTCTCTTGCGCAAGAAAGCTCTGATGGCCATTTCTTCTTACACAAGAAACCCCTGTTGCCTGTCCACGCTGCCTTCTTGCACAAGAGCTCTTGTGGGGAGAGGAATAACTCTTGTGCAAGAAGTCCTCCTTTCCGACTATTTACTGTAAATTTACTTGCGCAAGAATGTGTGCGCAGTGTAGATGCTCCGCAAGTTTTTGCGCAAGAACCGCCGTTCTTGCGCAAAAAGCCTGCAGTGTAGACGTAGCCTTATTAGTTCAACATGTTGGTTTTTTTGCTATTTAAACAGTACACTTTCTGTGCCTGTGTACTTAGTCTGATAAGTCCTCCTCCTTCCCATCTATTTGATGCCCTGCCCTATATGCAGCTGATGCTGCACTCTATGTGCATGTACCATGTGCTGTTTTCCTAGAATCCAGTGAGTTAAGGGTTAGACAGCATAGTAGGTTTGGATGTGCGATAGCAAGACCTCTGCTGTGCGAACAGTTGGTGCCATTAAGTGGTTAAAAATCATACTTGAGTGATGTAGAGCAGACTGGCCTTACATTAGCTCTCCTGGGCATAGCAAGAACCTATTGTTCCTGATATTATCAATAGGGGGGAAAAAACCCTCAGGGATATATGTATTTGAAAACAGAGGGGTTATCTTCACACATCAGCAAAGAAAAGTAATTTCTTTTTATAGTTGCATTTAAATACACTTTTTTTTTATAGTTGCATTTAAATATACATATAAAATAAATATTGTGTGGACTGTATCTTCTGTTTTAATTTGCAAATAAACACAAGGATTTGGTTCTGTTTTAGGGTTTTATATTGTAACCCATCACCATAGTATCTGAATGCTGGCCATGTAAAATCATAACAATAGTGGTCCCAAGTGGGTTTTGAGAGGTCCCTTTTCGAATGTTGGTGCACGGCATCTAGAGTGAATAGAGTGTTTCTAAAGTTAAAAATAAACTGGAAGGGAGGCTGTCTTTATATATCATCCAAAGAGCAATAAAGAGCATAGATGCAAGTGCTTTACATCTACATTAAAGCACATTTACTACATTAGTAGTATAGAACTGCTATTCATATGGGGCAGTCAGATGATCACTATTCATGCTAGCCAATGGCTGCCTTCACTAATGTTTGTGTACTGATGAGCTGTCGTAGCAAGCTACTCTAGTATATACAGATTTCTGTCCCAGGCACTGACACAAACAAAACAAAATAGATGTTCTTAACTGCTATTATGAGTCATTACATACTGACACTGGGGCATCCAGAAGAGTGGTAATAGCAGGAAGTTCAACTGCGGTTTCAGACCAACAAACATGAGTAAACAGTATGCAGGACTTAGTAACACAATAATTATCCTTGTTGATAGCAAACTGACTTCTCTTAAACCTGCCTGGCTTATAATGGCTATGGAAAATGTACAAGTACAGATTTAAAATCTTTGCCTACTTGTTACCATGATAATTAGAAAAAACAAGAAAAAGTATTTTTCTTAACAAACAATTATTCCCAGGTGACTGAAATATTGTGTGGCTGTTTCTAAACTGTAATTAGATCTTCTTCATTTGATTTTTCCAAATCCTCAGTCTGTTTTTTTTCTCTTTTAGTTTTTTAAATACATCTGTGCTGGACGAAGAAGATAACTACCTGCCTAGCACAGACCGCTCTGATTCCAGTAGCAGTGAGGAAGAAGAGAGTGTGGTGCCCTGTACACCCAAGAGGAAAACAAGATCAAGTGCCACACTAAGCACTCCAAAGTCTTTAAGGAAGCCCTCTGATACAGCCCCTGCTAAGACCACCAGAAAAGCTGTAAGATTTCTGGAGGTCATTGTCTGGGAAAACATTTGCTCTGGGTTTTGTTGGTTCTGAGTGTTTGATGCATATGTACCAAACTGAATGAATCATCTGGAGCAAGGTATCGTAGTGTGCAAAGTAAGGTTTCTGCTGAATTATGTAAGTTGTGCCACTGAAACTGAGGAGGCCAGCCTCAGGGAAGGAAGCACTCCTCTGCTTCCTGAAACAAATGAAAATGAAGTCTTTTATTGCTATCGGTGTTTTGCAAACTGGATCAGGGCACAATTCCTGGCTGGTGGTAGACAGAATACAAAATTTTTAGGATTGAGGAGTGAGGATTTGAGATGTTTTGTAAGGAGGTGGTCCCTAAAAGAATCTTTCTTTTTAAAAGTGACCTATAGAATAGTTGAAGAATCAATCCCACCTTAAACGATTAAAACTAAAACTATTTACATATAATTACATCAGTCTTGTGTGTTTCTGCAATACCTGACGGTGGGGTCCTGATTGGTCACTGGTTCTTCTAGGCACTATGATCATACATTGAGGTGCTCTTTGTTTTTCGGTTGGACACTGAGATTAGAAAAGGAGAGTCACTGCCTATTCAGTTCTTATGGTTTCACAGCACTGCAGGGAGGATTGTTTAAATTTTAAAACTCTTCAGATGCTTAATACTTTCGTGTGTTACTTTTAAATAGGAGCTTCAGATATTTCCCTTTTAAAAAAAAAATTAAATTCTGTGTCTAAATCTTTGTCAAGTACTCTTTATAGAGTCCAGCTTTCTCCTCACTTTTATACCCTGGAACTCTCAAATGATCTTTGAGCATAAACCATCTTTTGCAAATGTAGACAGAAGTCTCTAATATAGATACCTCTAATATTATGCAGAATCTACTTCTAGTGTTTGAGGACTTTGACTTTTCTCTGCAGCCTGAGCCAAGAACCCCCAAGACACCCCGTAATGCTACTCCCAGAATTCCCATTCGAAAGCAAGCAACAGAGAATCCAGACAACGTGCTAGAGGAGGCTCGATTAAGGTAAAGTGTAGCTTTTCACTGAGGAAATACCAGCTTAGCTTTATTCATACAGGGTAAAAGCACACATGCTGTTTCCAAACTGAGGGTCTTCTCAAGAACTGGCAATAGCAGAAGCATCCTTGGTTCAGAGACTAAAAACATTTTTACTGGTCTATGTATATTAAGTTTAGGTTTCTGGATATGTAAATTTTTCCCCAGCATTTTCCTTTTTGGTTCTCAACAAAATCATCAAGATTCCTGAGCTATAGAAATTGGTAGAAAGATTTATTTTATCTGCACAATGCTAAAGAATCAATGCAGAACATTTAAACACTGATTCCCTTTAGTGAAAAAAACACTTGTTACCAGTTTAAGTCCTACATGTGCTGTTGAAAAAAATGCATGAATCAGGGCCGGCCTTAGGCCGATTTGTCCGATTCCCTGGAATCGGGCCCCGCGCCTAAAGGGGCCCTGTGCCCTGAACCTGGAAGCATGGGCAGCGAATTGTATGGGCTCGTGGTGCCCATGCTCCAATATTCAGAGCCGGGGGCCCTGCTCCACCAATATGTGGAGCTGGGTCTCTCCCCCGGCCCTGCCTGGAGCGCCCCCCCCCCCCCCCCCCCCCGCGTGTCCTCCCACCCCGGCCCCAGAGCATCCCCCCCTGGCCCCAGCCCGGCCGTGCGCAGCTTTCAGTCCGGCTCCCCGCTGCCGGCTGCTGCCGCCGTGTGCAGCGTTCCCAGGTGAGCAGGGATACGCCCGGGCGTGACGTGACTTTAAAACTGTTCGGCGCCGCGTTGCACCGCGCGGCCTAGCTCTGGGTTTGGAGTCCGAGGACTGCTGGGGCCCAAGCGCAGACTCCGGCCCCTCAGAGTGGAAGGCAGAAGATAAGGGGAGGAAGAGCAGGAGGAAGGGGCTTGTGTGGAGGGGGAAGGGGAAAATGGGGGAGTGGGAAAATAGGGGAAGGGGTGGGAGAGGAAGGGGCTTGTGCAGAGGGAGAAGGGGAAAATGGGGGAGGAGGAGGGGAAGGAGGGGGCTAGTGCGGAGGGGGAGGAGGAAATAGGGGAAGAGGTGGGAGAGGAAGGAGCTTGTGCAGAGGGGGAAGAAAGGGGAAGGCACTAAGAGACAGGGTGGAGGAGAGACAAATGCCAGGGGGCCAAGTGCAGACAATGAGGAAAAGGGTGTCAGTGGGAGGGGGGGACAGGGTGATACTGCGAAAGGAGAGGGTAAGGGCATTGGGGGCTAGAGCGGGGAGGGCAAGGTGCTGGGAGAAGGCTTGAAAGAAGGGGTGGACATGAGAAAGGTGGGAATGGAGCAAGTCATGTGTGAGGGCACAGAGGGGCATGAGGGGAATGGGGGCAGAGAGTGGTGAGGGGGTGGGCATCAGGGAAAAAGAGGGCAAAGGGGGCAGGGGCAGTGAGGGAAGGGGGAGGCACGAGGAGGGTACAGGGCTAAGGGAAGGTGCAGGTGCCAGGGGATTCTGGGGGTGAAGCAGAAGGGCAGACACCTGCAGGGGAGGGACCAGCACCAGAGGAGAGAGGCAGGGCAGGTGTGTAGAGGGAGGTGTTAGAAGAGGGGATGAGGAGGGGTAGCTCACATGATCAGAGTGGGGCTACTGGAGGAGTGGGCACAGGGGGCAGAGAAGGGCTGGTGGAGGGGGGCAGGTCGCAGGAGGTCTGAGGGCAGTGAGAAGGGCAGGAGTCAGGACAGCAGAGGAGGGTGAGGAGTTGGGGGGCAGCAGGCACCAGGGGAGCTGATGGAGCAAGGGGAGGAGACATGGCAGCAGAGAGAAAAGGTAAAGGTTTATAAAATATTTATAAATAACTTGGGTGCCACAGTGGCACATCCAAACAAACCACATAAACTCAGTACTGGTGCACAACACAATTCATTCTGCTCATGGGAGGAAACTCTAAGGCTATGTCTACACTGGCGGCTTCTTGCGCAAGAACATTTTGCGCAAGGGTTCTTGTTCAAGAACACGTCCACACTGCCATGTGCGAGCTGTGCTTTTGCGCAAGAGCATCCATGGCAGTGTGGACGCGCAAGAAAGCTCCGATGGCTATTTTAGCCATAGGGGTTTCTTGTGCAAGAAATCCCTGCCGAGCATCCACACTGCCCTCTTGTGCAAGAGAGCTTACACCTGTTAGAAAAGAGCGTAGCTCTTGCGCAAGATGCCCTCTCTTACCACATCGTACTGTAAATGCTCTTGTGCAAGAGCAGGCGGGTAGTGTGGACACTCTGTGGGTTCTTGTGCAAGAATGGCTGTACTTGCACAAGAAGTCGCGAGTGTAGACATAGCTTTAGAGGGAACACTTCCCCCAGCCTCTCTGCCCCCGAGTTAATGTCACACACATTGGGTTAATGCAATTGCAGGATAGTTGCATGAGGGGGGGTTTGGTGGGGGCCACACTAATACTTGTTGGTAGGAGGATGGTGGGAAAAGTCCTTCAAGAGGGGTGACATGACACCTTTTACTTCTGGTCACGTGTCCATCTTGCCCGAGTGTGTTACCTCCAGAGGCCTGGTTAATGAGAGTCAGAGGGCGTGGTTAGCGGGGGTCAGGGGGTGTGGCTAATGGGGCACCACCAAAAATTATATAAACCTGCCTGCGCTGTAGGAGGGGGCGTTGGCCCCGGAGGAGGAGTGTGCCTCAGGAGGTGTGAGTTGAGCACAGGGTTTCCCTGTGCCGCGAGGTCGGGAGTGGGGGGTGGGAGGTGGGGATTTTTTGTGTGTGGTGGTTTGTTTGTTTTTTGCTCAACCAAAAAATTTCTGGGCCCCCTATTGAAACTTTTGGGTGTGGTGTGGTGTGTGGTTTTTTTTTGTTTTTTTTTTTTTGTTTTGGTTGTTTTTTTGGGGGGGCTCAACCAAAATTGCTGCGGGGCCCCGTCAAAATTGTTTGAATTGGGCCCCGCACTTCCTAAAGCTGGCTCTGCATGTATGATTGGTTATATCTCACAACTCCTTCCCTTTATTTGACTGTTTCCCCACCAATCCTTCCTGGTATCAGGTTCCCCTATTCCTTCATTTTTTTTCTTTCTGTGATTTTTGTAAATTTGGGTAAGCAATAGAAGAATCTTCCTAACTTTTGCATAGTAATGGTGTTTGCCTGTGAAAATCAGAGCCTATGGTGTCTGGGAGTTTTTTGAGAATATATTTAAAAGGTAAGTAAAGATTACTTTCTAAATTACTTTTTAAGACATAAGGTTCCTTTTAAAACAAACAAAAAATAAACCACATACTTTTGGCATGCTTACAGTGTAGGACAGACTCAAGATATCTATCTGTATTTGTGTGTAGGAAGAGGGGGATTCTTCCCATTTGCCTTTCTGACCAGGATGTTGAGTTGGAGCTTTGAAAACTCAAAACTTTACTGGTATGTTTTTGTTTCAATGAAAGGCTGCACGTTTCTGCCATCCCAGATTCCTTGCCTTGCCGAGAAGAGGAGTTCCAGGATATCTATAATTTTGTAGAAAGCAAACTTATTGATGGAACAGGAGGGTGAGTTGTCTCACGGCCTACTTCTGTACACAGTGGGCGGATTGGTCAGAGGAAGCTATAAACACTTCAGCTGGCTGTTTGGGTAAATGGAGAGAAATTTTATTCCACTGAAGTGCAATTTGGGGAAGGAAAGGAGGCAGTAACCCACCCAGGTCATGTTTCTCTGCCCTGATCTACACTAGGGCCTTATTTCAAAATAACTCCCTTCCCCCCCCCCCCCATCCCGGCTGAATTTATAAGTGGTGTGTCTACACTACCAAGCTCATTATTTCGAAATAACTGGCTGCAGAATTTAAACTCTGTACTCCTGCTTTTCATTAGGAGTAACTCTAACACCAAAATAGTTAAATAACATGGCTGCTCTAGTGCTGCTAATTCAAACTTATTGGCCTACAGGAGGCCTCCCAGAGCTCCCCAGAGTGCTTCCTGTTACTGTAAGTCCGAGGTAGCGTGTCTACAGTAACGGAGCCTGCTTCGGACTGATTTTGATGCTTCTCTGTATTGAGGACACGCTAGTTCAAATTTAGTAATTTCCTCGTGTAGACATGGCCTCTGTAACAGAAGAGCTGAAGGAGTCTGGCTTCTAATCTTTCAGAAAGTTATTCCCAGTTTGTTGAAATTCATATAAAGGTCTTAGTGGTGTTTTGCTCTTTTTGCTCTACTTAATAAAAAACTCATGTGGTCTCTGTTCCGGCTTAGATTTAAATGAAAGACTGAAATATCTAATCAAGTGTAGACATCCCCAGAAAGTTTGGGTTATTTTTGCCTTTTTTTAAATAGAAGTAGTAAAAACTCAGCATTTAATCCTTACCAGCCTGAGTAAGACAGCAAGTATTAATCCCAATGTACAGATAGGGAAACTGAAACTTAGGGACTTGCCCAAGGCAACTGAAGGAGGTAATGTTCGAAGCTGGGTTTAGAATTTGGGAGTTCTGAGCTCCAAGTTCTGTGCACAGGTCACTGGTGTTATGAATGATCCTCTCTTCTTTCAGGTGTATGTACATTTCTGGTGTTCCTGGAACAGGCAAAACAGCAACTGTTCATGAAGTAATTCATTGTCTCCAACAAGCAGCAGAAAATGATAAGCTACCATCCTTCCAGTTCATAGAAATCAATGGCATGAAGCTGACTGACCCTCGCCAGGCCTATGTGCAAATATTACAGGTGAGCGAGGTCTCTCTGACACACCGTTGATATGAAGGGAAATTGAACTCCTATCTCTTTTTTCCTAGGATCCCTACGTGAGCCATAACACTAACACATCCCAGCACTCTCTCAAGGAAACAGCATGCTTTTCATTTAGGACAAGCTTGTAAAGTGATCTCATTTTGGAGATTTCTGCTATTGAGGCTGAAGACATTGTTCTTTGAATACTTCCATGTATAGAACTTCACTAAGGCAGCAGCACCAAAGAAATTGGGGTTTTATCACATCAGTTCCTTTAAAAAAATGTACAAAATAGATTCCTGGTATTTTCCCCATAACTCTTGGTGTGAATGATTGTGTGTCTGAAAATTCCTGAGCTGACAATACGAGAGGCCATTCTAGCAACAGAAGAGTTACCGAAAGGATGACAGACATGACTGCCACTATCTGTCAGCTCTAACAAAGAGGGAACTGCCTTTTCAGTCTCCCTGACAAGTTAATCCTTAGTATCGCTCCTAAAGCTGCCAAGAATGCTGCCAGTTTGAGAGGGAATCTCTTTTACTGTGTGGACACCAGTCATTTAGGAACTGGACTGAGACCACCAAATATCTACAGATTTGCGGGGCTCTACTGCAGTGATGTAATTCTACTGTATGTGATGTAATTCTGAAAGTCACATTCCTATGAGCCTCAACAGCTGAAAAGTAGGGATGTTAAAATGTGTTTATTCAGGTAAACATGTAACTGCTGAAAATTTCCTGCAGAGCCTCCTGCCCTCCACCCCAATATAGAGGCAGCTTGTGGGGGAGGGAGGACTGCATGTAACCATGCATGTTAGCCATAAGCCCTAGCTCATGGGTTAACCATGTACACTTTCACATCTCTGCTGCAAAGGAAAAGCTATAACATCAGTTTGTTGTTATCTCTTGCTTTATGGATCAGTTCAGGAGTAAACCTGGTGAAAGATTAGACAGAAGAACAAATTATTCAGTCTAAGAACTTTTTGGCTATGTATAAATTATTGAATATGAACCTGAGGTTGTTGAAGTCAGACAAGTTATTGTTGCAGCTGATTTGGGCTGGCAGCAAGGCTTTCTTATTTCAGAATCTCTGAGAAGCCCTCTTAAAATGTACCTGCTTCTGTCTTTTAAGACAGTTTTTAAGAGTTTGTTGCAATGTCTTTCTATTTGAACAAGTCACCTGTGATCATTAGGACCTTCCTTTTAACTAGGTCTGTCTTGATTCCTCATCTTTTCCTTTATGTTCTGTTTTTAGTACAGCAATTTGTCTTTTTGATGTGTACTGCACCTAGCTTTGTTATATTAACTTTTATGTGTAGGTACTGTGCAGTTACTTGGTGCTGGGCAGTAGAGAGATGTCAAACAGAGTAAGAATTAGACCCTGAGGTATTGGACTACACACTGATTAACCTTGTGTATTGCTTAAACCCATTCAGCTACTGACAGGTCAGAAGGTGACAGCAGCCCATGCTGCAGTGCTATTGGCCAAGCTATTCTGCACACCTGGACCCAAGAGGAAAACCACGGTGCTGATAGTGGATGAGGTGAGGAGAAGTGTCCCGAAGCTCTTTTACCCTAATGTCACAGGGAACTGGTGTTTTGGAGGCTAGAAGGGAATGGAATGGAATAGGGATTATCAAATGGCCTGTGCATGTTTTAAAATTAGGAGACTGGGGGGGGGGGGGAATTTAAGGCACAAAAATTAATCTTGTGGACAGTTGTATGAAACAATATACAGATTAAGCCTTTCTGCTGCCTTATTAGGTTAGACTAGCAGAGAGCACATTATAACTTTGCTCTGGGTTGGCTTCCAGTTCACAATTCTAGGAGTTAGTTACAGTCTGTAAAGCCCTTTACAATAGACTAGAAGTCAGCTACATTAGAGACTGTGGGTGTTGTTTTATCGAGGGAGCAAATTCAGTAATGTAATGGGGCAGTATCCTAGTTTGCAAACCTTCCTGAATACATATGATATATAGTAATGGCAAACTGATAGACACATAAAGCCGTGAACTTACTCAGATGTGTGAGCATTTTGTCTTATAAACTTATTAGTAATAGCAGAATTAGTGTTACAGCAGCACCTAGAGCAGCAGTGGGCACCCAACACTAGTGAGTGGGCCACATGATTGGCTCTCCCTCCTCTCAGTGGGCTGCATGACTAGTGGTAGTCAGCCAGCGGCCCACTGGGGTTCCACCTGCAGCCTGCGCACCCTCTCCCCCATGTCCCACTCATGCACTGGGGCACCAGAGCCCTGTATTTATCTGCTCTTTCCTCTTCCTCCCAGCACTTAATGGTGTTCAAGCTCTGGGAAAGAGAGGGGCAGAACATGAATCAGCGGATTCATGGTGCTCCAAAAGTGCTGGGTGGGAGGGGGAGGAGTAGAAAGTGCAGAACTCCAGTCCCTTAGTCCATGAGAGGCACATGGAGGTGGGAGACAGACAGGGGGTTTGCGATTTGCAGGTGGGACCCCAGTGGGCCAAAGGTTGGCTCTCACTGATCTAGAGACTCCAGCTAAGACTGAGTTCAATGTACAGATTCTTAGTAGAAACAGTCCTTTACCCGAAGAGCATAAAATCAAATAGATGAAACAGATAAAGGGTGGAAGAATGGAAGCAGTAGTATCCCCATGTTACAGATGATGAAATGAGACAGTTTGACAAGATACCTCGCCAAAGTCTCTTAAGCAAAGTAAGCAGCCATGAATATGAGGGAATGTCCTCTAGTGGGTCAGTAACTGGTTAAAAGATGGGAAACAAAGATTAGGAATAAATGGTCAATTTTCTCAGTGAAGAGAGGTAAATGATGGTGTCCTCCAAGGATCTGTACTGTTCAGCATATTCATAGATGATCTGGAAAAGAGGTGAACAGTGAGGTGGCAAAGTTTGCAGATGATACAAAATTACTTAAGATAGTCATGCCCAAAGCAGAATGCCAAGTTACCAGGGGAGATCTCAAAACCAGGTGACTGGGCAACAAAATGGCAAATGAAATTCGGTGTTGATAAATGCAAAATAATATATATTGGAAAACTTAATTGTAACTCTACATACAAAATGAGGGGTCTAAATTAGCTGTTGCCATTCAAAAAAGGGATCTTGAAGTCATTCTGTATAGTTTTGTGAAAACATTACTTAGCATGCAGCAGCAGTCAAAATAGCTAAAAATGTTAGGAATCATTAGAAAACTGATAGATAAGATAGAAAATATCATAACGCCATTATATAATTCATGATATGCTCCCAACTTGAATTCTACTTAGTTTTAGTTGCACCATTTAAAAAAAGATATATTATAATTGGAAAAAGTAAAGAGAAGGCAGCAAAATTGATTAGGGGTGTGAAACAGCTCCCATGTAAGAAGAGATTAAAGTGACTGGGACTGTTCAGATTGGAAAAGACATGACTCGGGGCATATAATGTGCTTTTGTGGACCACTGAATGATGTGGAGAAAGTGAATAAGGAACTTTTGTTTACCCCTTTAGTTAATACACAAACCAGGGGTCACCCAATGGAATTAGGGGGCAGCAGGTTTAAAACAAAAAGAAGTACTACTTCACACAATGCACAGTCAACCTGTGGAACTCCTTGCCAGGGGGTGTTGTAAAGGCCAAAAGTGGTTCCAAAAAGAATTAGATAAGATCATGGAGGACATGATCATCAATCACTATTAGCCAAGATGGTCAGGGATGCAGCAGATGCTCTTGGTGTTCCTAAACCGCTAACTGCTAGAAGCTGTGTCTGGACATCACTCAATAAATTACCCTGTTCTGTTCACTGTTGGTGAAGCATCTGGCAACAGCCACTGTAGCAGACAAAATACTGGGTTATATGAAGCATTGGTCTGACCCATTGTGGCCATTCTTATGAGGTTATAAGGCAGAGAGGTGTGAAATGACCCAGTTTGCACAGGAAGTCTGTGGCAGAGCCAGGTATTAAACCTATCTCTCCTGTGTCTTTATTAGATGTCTTAACCACAAGATCATTCTTCTTCTCCAATTAAAATCTGTCTCCTTTCTGTCCTGGTCCCAGCTTGACCTCTTGTGGACCCGAAAGCAGGATGTGATGTACAATCTATTTGACTGGCCAACACAAAAGCAAGCCAAGCTGATCATCCTGGCCATTGCTAACACCATGGATTTGCCGGAGAGAATCATGATGAACAGAGTAGCTAGCAGGCTGGTATGTCCTGACAGCTTTGTTGCTATTCTGAGAGCTGATATGGGGAGATTAGGTGTGGTCTAGTGTGATCAAGAAGGGGGTGAAGGGTGAATGACATTACAGAAGTAAATCTAAAAAATTGCCTTTTTAGTTCCTTCTTTCAAGAGGGGAAGAGTGTGGGTGATGAATGTTACAGATCCAAAGAAAGAAGGTGCTGGAGCTATCTATCTAATTAGAGGCTATATCAAGAAGGAGAGTCCTTTGCAGTGTTTCCTGTAAGTTGAGTGCTTGGGTGGTAACCCAGAAGAGATTCAGGTGCCACCCAGCTGATTAGCAGAGTGCCCACAGCTGAACACAGCCAGCAGTGTGGTGCACATTTATACATGCCTTGGTGCACATAACAAAAATTATTCCACACACAATGGAAAAATGTAGAGACACCATTGGTCCTCTGTACTCTTTTTTGTTGGGATGAATTAGGGAAATTGGAGCCAGGTGACTTTATAACATTTTCAGTTATACATGTTAAGATTTGGATAATCACTGGGTAAACTGACTGCCAGTGTCAGAGATAATTCCTTTGCTACTCATCCCCATCACATCATCACACAATGACTTATTGCCTTCCTCCGGAGTATAAGTTAAGTTGTTGCTTACTTTCGGACAAAATATTGGTTCTAACCATATTTTTCATGTTGTTCAGAAAAGTAACTTGAAAAAAAGGTACTAGGGTTAGATTGATTCCTTTGGTGACATTCAGATCTCAGTTTATAAGTAAAATTATTTTACTAAATGCCAGGCCTACAAACTCAACCTGGGATCTAAGAGTCCACTGATTACCTTTTGGCTCCTATATAATCAATAGAAATAAAGATTCATAGTCGTTCTAAATTGTGTTACTTTGTGGAACATTGAAAGTAGTAGCTTGCACAGGTGCAACCAAATGCATATTTTAGCCCTTCAACTGAAATTTCCTTAACCCCATTGGTGCCTGAGCCAGAAGGGAACACTCCTGAGAGTTACTGATGTCCAGGGAGAAGAGGAGTACTTTGGTCATTTAAGTCAATGTTACGTTTAACTGGTTAATCAATTAAGCGGGATCCTGTGGGCAGGGAGCTGCTCTAGTCTATAGGGCTGCCAGTGCTTGGCCCCACAGAATAGTGGGCCAAGCCGGGCTGGAGCAACCCCGCACCCATGGCGTGTCATGGGAGGAGGCCTGCTCCTGGGCACCAGTTAAATGGTTACCTGTAAGCATCACTCAGTTAACTGGTTACCCATTCACATCCCTAGTTATAACTTCGCATGTCTGCCTATAGATAATATGTGTGTCTGCTGAATGAGAGAGGGCTATTTTTACACACAGTAGAGCTTCTTCTCCTTGAATGATTCTGAGACAAATGGGTCTTTACTGGATCAGCCTGATGACCCATAGTTTCTATGCTGGAAACTCACATTTTGGAAGCAGGTGTTCCTTCTCCTCAGATCTATTGTAGTGGGAGCAGACCATCATGTCAGCTCCCCTGGAGAATTTCAATGGCTTTCACTGCATGGGTGCACCTTTTTCTTTTGCATGTATGGTGTAGCATTTATGTGAGTTTTCAACTGGTCTTGGGGGATAAATGGAGAGGCTGCTCCCATCACAGAAGTTGAAAGAATTATTTGTAGCAAGCCCTGCTTGTGAGAAAATGGACAGGAGCTATTTTGGAAACTAATAATGGGTAGGCCCCAATATGAGTTGAAGGGGATGTAGTACAGCCTTGAAGGATATGTCTACACAATAAATAAAACCCATTGTTGGCTAATGCCAACCAACTCAGGCTTGCGGGTCTTGGGCTATGAGTCTATTTAATTGCAGTATAGATTTTGGTCTTTGGTTGAAGCCCAAGCTCTAGAGTCTGCTAGGGAGCCCAGGCTCCAGCCTAAGACCAAAGTCTACACATCAGTGAAATAGCTTCACAGTCTAAGCCCCACGAGTCAGCTCCAGCCATGACTTTTCTTTGCTGTGTAGACATACCCTAAGAGTTTTAATAAGTGAGGAGGGGACACTTGAGAGTCAAGAACTTGCTGTGAAATTTCACAGCATCAATAAATCCATACAGTATGTTAGCAAGTAAATGCTTCTTACTCATTTGTTCTCTGTAGGGTCTGACCAGAATGTCCTTCCAGCCGTACACCTACAAACAGTTACAGCAAATTATCTCATCCCGTCTGAACCACATAAAAGCATTTGAAGAGGATGCAATCCAGCTTGTTTCCAGAAAGGTAAACAGAGTACAGGAGTGTGTTGTCTGTGTTGCATTGTTAAGTCAGGAGGCTAGTGTCAGGGAAGCATAATAGACTGTTACCAGTAATGGAAATCAGACTCATTCCCATGGTTGGACATTTCATTTCAAGGAATGGAGAAAGATGCTGGCAATGTGCCATCAACAGGCTGATGTGCAGAGCAGTGCTGCAAGGTGTGCAGCTGGAGCAATGTTCCCTATTAGTACAGTAATGTCATGCAGTAATGAAGACTGGGAGCATTGCAGTAGGATCCAGATAATACAAAATAATGAGATGTTATCTTCAGTATTTGGCATAATGTGATTACTGTGCAGTGCTGCAAAAAATAGTCTGATAATCATGCTGGAAATATCTAGACCCACCTTCTTCGATGAGATGGTGTTCAAATAAAACTCCAAAGAATTCCCCACCATTGTGTGTGTCTTATTTTGAATGTGTTGTGCTTCCAGATTTGGATGGGGGCCAATTAACTGATAAATATTTAAGTTAGTGTACAGAATTGTATAAATACATTGAGATCAATAACACTCCAAATTAAAATGTATAGTTTTAAACGTCTCTGCTATTTTGTGTTAATAATGATCATTATAACTTTCTTTGAGCTATAAACATATTAGCTCACTAATTCTCACTGTTAATTGCAAATGAATAATTCTCTTGGAAAAAATTCCACAGCCTTTATTTACTTCTTGGCATGTATAATAATGTGTAATCGTGAAGTGCCTTTTCCTGACTTCATTGCTATTGCAAAATATACTGTAGGGTACTCATTAGTATGATATGAATTAGTCTCACAAATAATTGTCAGTTTTTTAAAAAAATCATGAGCTAGCTTGGATTTTGGTAAGATTAATAATATTAATTTTGCAGATTACTGAATAATCTGCAGTGGGTCTTTTTGAAAAGATTGTGCTCTGTAAGAACAATCACTTCTTATGGCCTGATTTTCAAAAATATTGCTGACTTGTCTCCTGTTGATAACAAGGGGAGCTGTAAGTGGTGAACACTTTGGAAAATTAGGCCACTACTATATTTCTCTCACAAAAATTCTTTACTGTATTAAAATGTAAACAGATTAGGGATGTTAAATTTAGATTAATTGGCTAATTGAATAGTTGATGCAATTTGCTACACTTCAATGGTGAAAGCACTGCAGGGAGCATGGGGCCAGCGAGGAACTCAAGCTGGCCCCTGCTGGCCCTGTGATCCCTGTGGCGTTTCAAAGCGGCAGCACCACATGGAGCCTGGGGTCAGCAGGGTAGCCCCCAGCTAACCCCAGGCTCCACGCGGCACTGCCGCTTTGAAGCACCCCTTTCTGATAGAGGCAGCGCGGGGTGGGGATTGGGAGCGAGCGACTAGTTGACTAGTGTGTCAACTATCCGATAAGCATCAGATAGTTGACTAGTTATTCACACCCCTACTACAGATGTGATTTTTTTGATTTTTTTTTTAAAGCTCTTAAGGGACTTTCAGTACTGTTGAGCATGAAACATCAGGCACTTTTGAAAATCTCCGTTACATATTCGGTGAAACTTTTTTGAAATGTTAGAAACAGCAGTTGAGAAGACGAAGCATTACTAAGTGATAAACACCTGTTTGGACTTCTCATGCTTTGATTTTTTTCTGGTTAAAATTTGATTCAGATACAAATTATGGGTGAGATTTTCAAAAATTCCCAGTGCTGACCGAACTTTATTCTCATTAAAGGTGGTGGGAGTTTTAGCAATAACATTGAGCACAGAATTGAGCCAAATGAAAAGAGGTTTTTAAAAATCCCACCCTATATGTAGAACTTATTATACATGTATCTTGACAGCAGTTGAGAGTCTTGGGTTTGTAATGGCCAGATTGAATTTTGGTGTTTGATGGATAAGTTACATTTTTAAAACAAGGATCTCTAGGAATGGCTGTCTACAGTGGCACAGCTCTGCTGATTTTAAAACAACCCTGTCAGTTCTCAGCAGCTGAGAACAAAAAGCAATAAGAAGTGCTACTATTGATGTGATGCTTTTCTTTTGCAGGTGGCAGCATTATCTGGTGATGCAAGGCGTTGTCTTGATATCTGTAGAAGGTCCACTGAGATCTGTGAGTTCTCAAGCCAGAAAACAGCTTCTCAATTGGTCAGCATGGCCCATGTAATGAAAGCCATAGATGAAATGTTTTCATCTCCTTATATAAATTCAATAAGGTAAAACTGCAGTTTAGAGGTATCTTCTCATGTTTCCATCTATTCTCCAGACCATTTATACAGTTTTCATTTTTCTGGGAGAATATGTAATATGTGCCCTTATATCAAGCGTTTTACAAAATTCATCTTAAGAGGATAGGAAGTATTTATCTTTTTCCCGAGAAGGTACAGAATAAGTGCTTTGTCATGGCAAGTGACAGATCCAGAAATTGATTCTTATGTAAGCTGGGAATTTTCTTTCTTGAGCATCAAGAAGTTTTGCAGGATAATTTGTCGATCCTCTGTTGCCTTCAGTGAATTTGCACAGGTTGTTTGTAAATGACATGAATTTAGAAAGCTGTTGAAACTCAAGAAAGGAGTTAAGTATCAGAGGGGTAGCCTGAATCTGCAAAAGCAACAAGGAGTCCTATGGCACCTTATAGACCAACAGATTTATTGGAGCATAAGCTTTCATGGGCAAAGACCCACTTTGTCAGATGCATGTAGTGGAAATTCCAGAGGCAGGTATAAATATAAAGGCATAAGAAAAGAGTAAGGCTAGAGATAATGACTGAATTAACCTCATTATCTCTAGCCTTATTCTTGATTGGTACTCTTTTCTTATGCCCAGGGCTTGACAAACGGCAGCGAAACCTACTCGCCAGCCCCGCACTGCGCGTGCGCAAGACCCACATTGCGCATGTGCGCGCCGCTGATGAATGGGGTGACCGGCTGAAA
This sequence comes from Pelochelys cantorii, assembly GCA_032595735.1. Lineage (NCBI taxonomy): Eukaryota > Metazoa > Chordata > Testudines > Trionychidae > Pelochelys > Pelochelys cantorii. The sequence goes on from CM064334.1 coordinate 56,588,794, forward strand.
TCTACTCGCCATGGGCGAGTAGATTCAGTAATTTGTCGAGCCCTGCTTATGCCTGTATATTTATACCTGCCTCTGGAATTTCCACTACATGCATCTGACGAAGTGGGTCTTTGCCCACAAAAGCTTATGCTCCAATAAATCTATTAGTCTATAAGGTACCATAGGACTCCTCGTCGCTTTTTCAAGAAAGGAAAGAATTTTGACTCAGATTCAGTTCTATGGAGCTTAACCAGAGGAGAAAAAGTGACATGTCAGAAAAGCAAGCAGATATAACTTGAAGACACACATGGAACAGATGCCTTCAGTTAGAAGGTGTTATTTTTACAGAGTAAAATTGTGCTTTAAATACTAATTTTAGGTCAGAACTAAAATAGGAAATTAATTCCCATATGTAAATCATTCATAATGCACTGAGCATTGCACATGCTCCAGTATTGCATTTGCCAATGAAATCCCAAACTTTTAACTCTTAAAGCAGATGCAGTTTTGCTCATTAGTAGAACAAATACAAATATCATTGAGGTCCTAGAATTTTTTTTACAGATCTGCCATATTAAAGTTAGTTGCACGCTGCCTGTGTAGGTGTCTATACATGGTGCCATTGTCATAGTATGTGAGTACCTGTAAATGGTGTCTTGATAATTAAACTTCATTAAATGTTTCTAAATAACTTGTAAAGCCTTGTATTCTACTGTATGGGGCAAAGTATGAAATGAATATGTTGGCAGGGCAATGAACTAAGTAAATCATATTTTTTCCCTTTTCTGCTTCAGAAAATATGTAATGCTTTTCAGCAAGGGCTTATTAGGTATTTCCCACCCCTCAAACCTTCTATCAATCAGTGTAGTCCTAGATTTGGTCGAGAGGGCTGGTACTAAGATTTTCCTGTTTTCTTTCAGGAATGCTTCACTTCATGAGCAGATGTTCCTGAAAGCAATTATAGCAGAGTTTCGCAGGTCAGGGCTTGAGGAAGCAACAGTTCAACAGGTATATTTACAAATTTGTAAATAACTTGGACAGTAGATTTTATCTTAGTTTGAATATTTTCAGAGTGTAAATATTGAAAGAAATCATAGTAGTAAGTATAATATAGTAATTGATATGGCCCAGTTCATAAAAGCTAAGGAAGATGAGACTGAAAAGTTCTTGTTAGAACAAAAAGTCATAGATGCTGGTATCCTAATTTATTTTGTGTGGTTGGGTAATAGCGGAAAATTAGGTGAGTTACAATTTCTTTCTTTATTGACACAGTCCTAATGTTCAGTATTCATCACCATGTATATCATCTTCACTCCGAATAGACTCAGTGGTTTGTATTTCTCCTTCCACAGAGTTTGAGAATAAAAAGCTCTTTTTTTCCCTCCTCTTCTATTTCCTGTTCTAGTCTAATATATTAACTAAATTCAGTTGTATCTTGCTCCTCTAGATCTATCATCAGCACGTAGCACTGTGTAGAATTGAAGGTCTACAAATTCCTACGGTGTCAGAAATCATGGCAATTTGCTCGAGACTCGGTGCCTGCCGTTTCTTGCTGGTAGAGTCCAATAATAAATACCTTCATGTGCGGGTGCGCCTGAATGTCAGCCAAGACGATGTTATGTATGCACTCAAGCAGGAATAAGGCAACAAACATTTTTGTGTTCATATGTAGGTGTAAATATTTTAAATATTGTTAAACTTTTAAAAAGACTGGTTTTAAATAGTTATGTTGATAGATTTGAGCATACCAGAAACTGCTGTATGTTTTCTAAACTCTTTGCTTACGTTTTTAATCTATTAAAGCACTTTTTTGTATAATAAAGAATTCCTTACAGAGTATTTTACATCTTTTTTATTTGAATCACTTGTTTTGGATATTTTTAGGTGCTGTAGTAAGTGGTGTGGTCTAGGGATGTAAGCGAGTTGTCTACTGCTCAACTTAACTGCTCAGCATAAACTTATTGAGTAGTTGAGTGTGGAGTACTTGACTACTTGCTCTCTCCTCCCTGCCTCCGCTACCTCTGTATGAGAGACAGTGGAGGGGGGAACAGGAGCTGCTGCTTGGGGGAGCCTGCTTAAAATCCAGTTCCCCCCCAGCACCATCTGCACAGTGCTGCCTGTCCCCACTGTCCCTCCCGCTGCCTCTATCAAAGATAGCCCGGGGTGGGGGAAGATAGGAGAGGCTGCTGCGGGCAGAGGCTGCTCCGGCAGCAGCCTCTGTCTGTGCGGGTCCCAGCGGAGCGCTGGATCCCCCCCTCCTCTTCCTCCCACACACAGGGGTTGCTGGACTTAGTGCAAGCCGGGACCAAGCAGTCCCGGCTTGTGCCAGTCCAGGACTGCTGCACCTCTGCATTTTAAATGTAATAAGAGACTCTGGGTTCTTACTACATTTAAAATGCAGAGGCGCAGCGGTCCTGGAGCCAGTGTGAGCTGCGACTGCTTGATCCTGGCTTGCACCAGCTCCGGGAGCTACCCCTGCTGTGGCTCTGCAAAGCACCAACCAAATTGTATTGACTACGCAATTAGCCAAATAACCGCTCTTTAACATTCTCAGTGTGCTCAGTAGGAGGCACTCATTCCTCTGAGCCAGTACTTGGAGTGCTACAAAATCAAGTGGAAGGTGTCCTCTTTCAAATAAGCCATGCAAAGATGTGAAAACAGATTGTGACCACTTGTGATCGCTAAAAATGCTAAAGCACTTTTTGCAAGAGTAGGGGTATCTTTACTAAACTGGAGTTTAGATTAGATAATTTTTCCTCTAAAATTCCAAGTGGATACACAAGACTTGATAGGCACTTTTCAAACATATTTTAAACTTAAATATCTCATATGTTGCTCATATATAGTGAAAGCATACAGAGCTGTAGGCAAGACCAAAAGGTGAGGTGGGAGCATAAGAGTTTGCTGCTGGAAATGAAAATGCCAGTGGAAATTTATTTTCATAGAAGAAAGAGTTTTACATTTCACTTTGAAATGAAGCATATTTATCTATTACAAAGAAGAGTTTCAGAGGAATTGCCTAAAGTACAGCTAACGGAGGTTTGGTTAAACTGTTTTCAGTGTGAAACTGTACTTGAGGAAAAAAATTATTTAAATTAGTGAAGATAGCTTGGATCTTCTATTTTCAAATGACATTCTTAATCATATTAAAATGGCTTAGTAGTGTGAAATGTGCTGCAATAAATTATTGAAGCTTGTGATGATTTCAGTAGAGAAAATGTGGGACTGGCTTACTGTGCAGATAGTAGAGTTTTTCTCACAATGAGTTTTAATGGAATAGACACTAGTACACAGCTGAGAGCTAGGAATTCAGTTTCTCCAGTAACTCATGACCCAAAATGTTGTGGCAGACTGGATATACATTTCATAGCAAGACCCCAGTTTCTGTGGCAGACTGGAACTTCAAAGCAGCCTCAGGGAAAATGTAAATATGGCTGCATCATTGACGATCTGCTGTGCCCTTTACAAATAGATGTGCTGTCTTTGGTTCAGTGAGCTTTAGGCCAATGTTAAAATGGGGTGTGTATCCAGCACCAAATCCATATTTAGTTGCTTAAGAAAAGTAGTGAGGTTGCTGGCAGGCCATCATGGAGGATGTGACGGAGTGTCTGCCAATGCTGATCTAATTAAATCATCAGATCACTAGTCCTTCCGGTTTCTCCACCTTGGCACCAATGATACTGACAAGAAGGACCTTTAATGGGTAACTGCAGACTACGTGGCTCTGGGGAGAAGGATAAAGGAGTTTGAGGCGCAAGTCATGTTCTTGTCCATCCTCTCTGTTGAAGGAATAGGCCCAGGTAGGAACCATTGAGTTATGGAGGTAAATGTGTGGTTGCACAGGTGGTGTCAGAGAGAGGGCTTTGGATTCTTTGACCATGGAATGTTGTTCCAGGAACAAGCATTGAAAGGAAGAGATGGGATCCACCTAACGAAGAGAGGGAAAAGCATCTTTGCAGTCAGGCTTGCTAACCTAATGAGGAGGGCTTTCAACTAGGTTATCCAGTGGATGGTGATCTATGCCCTACAGTAAGTAGGGAAGTGGAACACGGGGAGGAAACACAAGGAGGAGGGTGCAACAGAGGAAGCCTGCTGATACATACTGAGAAAGTAGGGCAATTGGCTAGTTAACTTCGGTGTCTGTACATGAATGCAAGAAGTGAGGGAAACAAAAGGAAGCATTGGAAGTGCTAGCACAGTCAAGGAAATATAATGTGATTGGAATAACAGAGACTTGATTGGATGACTCAGGTGACTGGAGCACTGTCATGGATGGGTATAAAGTAGGGGTCATGCTCCTCTTGACCTACTGCTCACAAACAGGGATGAATTGGTTAGGGAAGTAGAAGTAGGTGGCAACTTGGTCAGCAGTGGTCATGAGATTCTGATAAAAGGAAGAAAGGAGAGTAGCAGGATACAGCCCTGGACTTCAGAAAAGCAGACTTTGACTCCCTCAGGAAACTGATGGGCAGGATGCCCGGGGGCGCTAATATGAAGGGACAGGAGTCCAGGAGAGTTGCTGTATTGTAAAGAAGCCTTATTGAGGACACAGGAACAAACATCCCAGTGTTCAGAAGGAATAGCAAATATGGCAGGAAAGCTGCTTGATTTAACAGAGATCTTCAGTGAGCTTAAACACACGAAGGTTACAAGATGTGGAAACTTGGACAGATGACTAGATAGCTACCTGATATAAAAATATTACACATCTGCATGCTTGAGCAATCAGGAAGGCCAAAGCACAATGAGTTGCTGCTAGCAAGGGATGTAAAGGATAACAAGAAGGGTTTCTACAGTCATGTTAGCAACAAGAACAAGGTCAGGGAAAGTGTGGGACACTTAATAAATGGGGAAAGCAACCTAGCTGATGTGGAAAAAGCTGAAGTATTCAATGCTTTTTTTTGGCTCGGTCTTCACAGACAAAGGTCAGCTCCCAGACTGCTACACTGGGTAAGAACAAGGTTAGGGAAAGTGTGGGACCCTTAATAAATGGGGAAAGCAACCTAGTGACAGACGATGTGGAAAAAGCTGAAGTATTCAGTGCTTTTTTGGGCTCAGTCTTCACAGACAAGGGTCAGCTCCCAGACTTCTATACTGGGCAGCACAATAGGGAGAGGAAATGAGCAGCCCTCAGTAGTGAAAGAACATATTAAGGACTATTTAGAAACGGTGGACATACACAAGTCCATGGGGCTGGATCTAATGCATTTGAAGGTGCTGAGAGAATTGGCTGATGTGATTGTAGAGCCATTTGCCATTGTCTTAGAAAACTTGTGGTGATTAGGGGAGGTCTCAGACAATTGGAAAAAGGCAAATCTAGTGCCCATCTTTGAAAAGGGGGGGGGAGGAGGAGGAGGATATGGGGAGCTACAGACCAATCAGCCTCAGCTCAATTCCTGGAAAAATCATGAAGCAGGGCGTCCGCAAGGAATCTATTTTGAAACACTTGAAGGAGAGGAAGGGCATTGGGAATAGTCAACATGGATTCACCAAGGGAAAGGTCATGTCTGACCAACCTAATTGCTTTCTATGATGCGCTAACTAGCTCTGTGGATATGGGGAAAGCGGTGGATGTGATAAACCTTGATTTTTAGCAAAGATTTTGATAATGGTCTCCCACAGCTGGATATGTCATTGTTGCCAAGAAGGCTAATGGCATTACTAGCAGCATTGCCAGCAGCAGGGACAGGGGGAATTTATTCCCCTTTATTTGGCACAGGGGAGGCCACATCTGGAGTATTGTCTCCAGTTTTAGGCCCCCACTACAGAAAGGATGTGGATAAATTGGAGAGAGTCCTGCAGAGGGCAACAAAAATGATTAGAGGATTGGGGCACATGACTTACGAGGAGAGGCTGCAGGAAGTGGGCTTATGTAGTCTGCAGAAGAGAAGAGCTAGGGGGAGAGAGATTTGATAGAAGCCTTCAACTACCTGAAAAGAGGTGCCAAAGAGGATGGAGCTGGGTTATTCTCATTGATGGCAGATAACAGAACAAGTAACAATGGTCTCTAGTTGCACTGTGGTTGGTCTAGATTGGATATTAGAAAAAACTACTTCATGAGGCGGGTAGTGAAGCACTGGAATGGGTTACTAAGGGAAGAGCAGTTTTTAAGGCCAGACTTGACAAAGTCTTGGTTGGTCCTGCTTTAAGTGAGGGTTGGGCTGATCTCCGGTGCTCTCTTCCAATCCTAGTCTTCTCTCATTGTATGACTTTAACTGCAGGGGAACTGTCATCTGCTGCAAAAAATGTCATTGGGACTGGCAGGCAAAGACTGATATATAGTTTCAAAGGCAAGGAGCTGCCTTAGGCTAAGATGTGGCAATAAATAACTCTCTCTTGTGGTCATCCCAGTTGTTGCATAGGCCCTATTCTTTGCTGCATGCTTCTCTCTGCCTGGGGTTTGATTTTTACCTATCCTATATCTGCCCCAGGTACTGGATCCACTCCTCTTAACTCCATGATCTGACCATCTTGTGAGAAGTAGTCTCTGCAAGCTGAGCACTTGGGTGGCCACCCAGCAGAGAATTAGGGTTGCCAGGTGTCCAGTTTTGAACCAGACAGTCCAGTATTTGAGCTTTCTGTTCTGGAAACAAATGGAGAAAATAAAAATGTAGATTGTGATGTAATGTCAAGTGTGTCTGGTATTTTTGTTGAAACCATCTGGCAACCCTAGGAGAGATTCAAACCACCCAGCTCCTTAGCAGAGGGCCCGCAGCAGGTGTTTGTACTGGTGGTGCACATAAGAAAATGTATTCTGTACAGGGATGAGGAAAAATCAGAGGGAACAGCTTGACAGCCAGCCCATGTAGCCCCGCCTACACCCAACCCCGCCTGACCCACCCCTATGGCTCTCCCGCGTCTCTACACTGCGCCACCCCTTTCTCATAACCCCGCCCCCCCCTTCAGCGCCTCAATGCTGCTTTCCCTTTGCGCCTGCGCGGCCTGTGGGCTCGGCGGAGCCGGCGCGTGCTGCTTTGGAGCGCGAGTCTCCTCACGGGTCCCGTGCGCTGGGGCCGCGCGCGCCGGGCAGGGTAGGCCAGTCGCGCGGGGCGCAGGGTGTTGTCTCCGTCCTCTCCCGGGGCCTGTACAGGCCCCGTATGGAGGGGGGGGGAGGCGGTTATTTACGTGGCGCCGCCCGCGGCTCGGCGCGGAGCTCCGGCCGCTGCGCCCTGGGGCGGGGGCTGCGGGCCTGGGGGAGGAAGGGGGGGTGTAGTCACTGAGGGCCGAGCCAGGGGCTGTCCCTGGTCTGCAGGGGGGTGTGGTATGGCTGGGGGCCGAGTGACGGGGGGTGCCCCTGCTGCTGGGGTGAGATAGTGACCCTGGGTGGAGACTGCAGGGTGTTGGTCTGGTCTGGGTGTGGGTAGAGTAGTCTGGTCCCTGATCTGTGGGGTGGGTGTGGTAAGCTGGGGTGGGGGTGTGGTGGGGGAGTTACATGCCCTGGAAGGTGGTTACAGGGTAGAGTCGTGGGTCTGGAGCTGTAACCTGTGGGGCTACAGGCTGCTATGCCCAGCTTCCAGACAGGGTTAGATTGGTTCACAGTTGGATGCTGTTGTCTTCACCTTTGTAATGTGCGTGTGGGGGGGGGGGGGTGTGTCTGTCCATTAAAGGTAAGAGTTGTTGAGATTCATGAGCCAACATGCTTGGGAGAAGACCCAAGAAAAGTCCCCAGGCAAAGGGCCAAGGAGCTGCTGCTGCAAAGCAGGTATAGAAACCTCCTGTCTCACTTCTGTAGTCTGGTTAAAAGCTTGCATGTGTGGGGTTCCAACGTCATGATTGCTCCTTGGGCTAACATGATTCCACAGTTGTGGGGCATGCTACAACAAACTTTACTATGCAGTTAGTTGGCCTTTGTTTTTTCCCATCCTAGTTAGTGTATCTTCTAGTAGCAGAGACCTTACAGTCAGATAGTATGGCGATTAAGGCATTAAAAATACAGACTTAGAATCATAGGGCTAGAAAAGACCCCGGGAGGTCATCGAGTCTAGCCCCCTGCCCAAAGCAGGACCAGTCCCAACTAAATCACTCTGATCTGTCACAAGATTATGAGCTTTGCCTTGCAACTTGATTATAATAATGTCTTGCCTAAGCTACATTCAGAATTTTGATAACATCTCTCAAGGACAGACCTGTGAAAATCAGAAAGATTCGTAACCATCTTAGTGGCACTGTGTGGTAAATACTGCCACTGCTTAGCCAAGTAGTTTTAATTTAGTTCCCCTCTGTTCTCTTTATACAAAGTTTTTGGTTATTGTTTCTGGATTTACATTGCTTGTGCTTCACTGTTGTATTTATGGTTAATATCCAGGGATATTGAGTTCAGATAGGTACGTGTTTGTGACTTTTAACAGTAGGTCCATGTTCATTTGAATAACTATATAGAATAAATGAATTGTGCTGTGAGGAAATTTTACTTTTAAATATCAGAATGTAGTCCCCAAGAGAGAAAAGTATGGAAGGTCTCCTTATAGATGGAATGCCTGGGGGGATAGTTATAATTTTAGAGAATAGGTGGCTTATTTGAACTGTGCAAAATTCGGTGATAGTGTGACAGTGTCATAAGTACAAGAAGAAGCCAAAATGAGGAGTCAAGAGAATATCTGAGATAGGAAGGGGAGCAGGCAGGGAATGAAATTATGAAAGGTTTGAAAGTGGAAAGAAGCTTGGTTTATACTCAGGGGGGAGGCAAATATGGAGATGAAACAGGGAAACGGAGTATCAAGGCAGAATTGAGAGACCTTGGGTTTTGGTTTGGATACACTTGAAAGGTAGGCAGGATTGGAGAAAATAGCTAAAACAGGAGGTTACTGTAATAGGAGCTAATGTGTTTGTAGTAGAGAACGGTACGGTTGATCGATTCTCAGCCACTCCACGTGAGTAGGAGCTGAGTTTAGGTGGTTTTTCCGAACATGTTAGCCATACCTATCTTTTCTTTCTGTGTGCATATTAGGGATGTTAAGTATCAGTTAATTGAATAGTTGATTAACTTCATGAATTCTTATTGGTTAGTCAACTATTCTATAGTCCCCGGGCAGCCCCTGTCTGGGGTGGAGGGGTCTGAGCTTCTGGACCCAGCACAAGCTGGAACTGAGCTGAGCTGTCTGCCCGCCTGGCTCCTAACACACTTTAAATGCAGAGCTGCAGCAGGAGTTGGTCCAGGACCCAGTGCAAACCAGGACTGAGCTGGGCTGCTGGCCAGCCTGCTGAAAAATTGACTGGCAAGGGGTGAAGGGGATATGCGTGTAGTCTATACTTAGCATTAACCTATAAGCTTTTGCTTATTGGTTAATCGACTATACTATTACATCCATAGTGCATAACAGTGTGTTCATAATGCTACCATTTCGATAGTACTAGAGTTAAATGTCTAAATTTAAAATACAGGTTGGACCTCCCTGGTGCAGCACCCTCAAGACCTGACCAGTCCCAGATGCAGGAATTTGGTGGACCAGGAGAGGTCCCCTGTCACTGGTCCCTTGGCCCCCTCCCACTGGTCCCTCGGCCCCAAGGCCGGCTCAAGGTGGGAGGAGGGGCGTGCAGGCTGCCTGCTGGATTTTTTCCAGGGTCAGCCCAGGGTAGCTGCTCCCCAGGTGACGGAGTCCATGCTGTTGGCTAGCAACTGCTCCCCAGGTCTGGGATGATTGTCTGTGATCATTTGTGAGTATAACTATCCCTGCACACGCACTTCTCCCTTTTCTGCACTAACTCTCTAAAATATATAGTGAATAATAACCACATACATTATATAGCTTCAGATACAATAGGAACCTTCCTGATTAGTTCTGTTAATTTTCTGCATAGGAAGTCTTTCTTTTACCTTGCTTCAAACATCTGGTAGACCTATTCATAATTAACTGCAAGCCTAAGAGGGGATTTACTCTCTGCTTTCCAACAGAGGTTTACCTGGTTATGTGTAGCCCTTGTTTGTGTTTGTATATAAACACCCAGCTAGGAACCCACATTATCTTTGAATCTAGAATTTACTGAGATGTTTAAATAACCCAGTTGATGCAATGGTTTGACTTCTCTGGTCTTACTAGAATATTTTTCCCTTGGTTTCAGTTGGGGCTCTTTGTAGATTTCAATCCTGAAACAATGTTGCTGGATATAGAGGATGATGGTGATGAGGATTTAGAAGCTGAGCTTGCCTCTATCACAGGAGAGAAGGTGAAAGAAGGGAAGTCAAAACCCAAAGGGAAAAGTAAGTTCTTGTGCCTGGTTCTTGCTGACTGAAGAGCTGAGTTATTTATGTAAATAAAAGGGACATGATTTTACAAATCACACTTCCTTCTGGATTTCCCCCCATGCAGTTGTTACTGGTTACACCTAAGATTAATACGTAACTCAGAGAGATTAGAAATGTTTTTCTGTATAGTCTGCTTCCCAGTGAAGGATTTTAAATTCCATCGGGGACGGAAGGGGGCAACCAGGGGCACTCCCCCGCCCCTCCAAATCTTCATTTGTTCTTGCAGCGTGGAGAGAGAGGAGGGAGCAGGGCATCTGGCTGCCTACTGAGCTCCTCCTCTCCCTATTCCTACAGCTGCAGTCTGCTGCTTTCCTTCCCTGCAGCTGGAGTTCCATATGTTGCCTCTGCCTCCAGTCTCTAGCTCACTCAGCTGGCATCTGTAAAGCAGACAGCAGTGCTGGGACTCCAGCATCAGGAAAGGAGAAGCAGCAGGCTGCAGCTGTCTTTTCCTGCCCACTGCAGGGGAAGCTGCTGCCTCCTCACTGCTGGGTGTGCCTTCCAGAGGCATCCCAAGAGATGGGGGGAGTCGTGCAAACCTTTCATTTGTGTGTGTTTTAATGTGCCCCTACAGATGCATCCAAATTTAAATTATTGTGCATGCCCTTGAGATGTTCAAAGAGTAGGTTAAGAGGTGACTTGATCATGTACTTAAATATCTTTTGTGATGTTCCCTACGGTACAGTCTGGACTAGGGATGTAAAATCCCATTTAAAATGTTAACCAATTAAACTATATGGTTAACTAGCTTGTGGCATGGGGTTGGCCCAGCAAGGCTGCTTTGACCCAGCTGGGCTAGATGGCCGCTCACCCTCAGTACAGCACAGTGGGCCTGCCCGGCCTGAAGCAGCTCCCTGCCTGCGGCATGGCACGGGTGAAGGTCTGCTCTGGCCAGGCTGGGTGCTGGTTGTCTGGTTACTTGGGTAAGCATTCTTGAGAAACCAGTTAATCCTTTACATCCCTAATCTGGACTGTTTGAATAGCTGTCTTTTCTCTAGTCTGGGTGCATTTTACACTGCTGTGCTGTCAGAAGATCCACTTCTGGCCTGCTGACACAGCCTTTAGTATGTAAAATCATTTCCAGCTGAATACATGAATGCTCTCCCAGGCAGCCATCAGTACATACAAGATGATACCCAGTACATACAAGATGATACCCCATAGTCTTAGCCTCAGCTTTGTTCTCCAGAAAGGTGCATCTTGTATTGCTCAGTATTCTCCTGGAGACCGTGAGCACACAGTAAGTGTGTCATTCCAACACTAGTTAATGATTATGCAACAGCCTAGATTCCCAAACACTTCAATCTAAATGTGCTGGTTTAGATAAAACAGTAAAACAATCTTATTAACTAGAAAAAGATATATTTGAAGGGATTATAAGTGATAAAACATAAAAGCAGGATTGGTTACAAAAAATATAAAAAGATAAAACTGCTGGCTAACACCTAAAATGAACTTAAAAGAAAAATGTCTCGGGGGTAGTAGCCATATTAGTCTGTGTCTTTAAAAACAATGAGTAGTCCTGTGACACCTTAGAAAGTAACACATATATATTAGATCATGAGCTTTTATGGGTAAAACCCACTTCGTGAGTTAAGTTGGAGTGGAAAATACAGAATCCAAAGTATATATAATAGCAAAAGCAGTTACCTGTCAATTGTAGGACCTGTGTTAATGCAGCTAATTAAGTAGGCTGAATGTATCCCATTCATAGCTATTGATGTGAAAATGGGAATATCAGAGGTTGGGAATTGGCTTTGTAGTGTGTTAGCCAGTTAATATATTTATTCAAGTCCAGCTTAGCAGTGTCAAACTTGTAAATTAATTCCAGTTCAGCAGTCTCTCTCTGTAATTATTTGATAAAATTCCTTTGTAGAAGACTGTCTCCTTTTAAATCCTTTATTAAATGTCCAGGGAGGTTAAAATATTCCCCTACAGGTTTATGTGTGTTGCCATTCCTGATGTGTGATTTGTGTCCATTTATCCTTTGTCGCAGAGACCGTCCAGTTTGGCTAATGTACATGGCAGAGGAGCATTGCTGGCACTTGATGTCATATATCACATTAAAGAAAAATGTCTTTCTTGCCATAAGTTGTAACAGTACACAGGTCCCTTTGAGCAAGGGATCCTTCCCCTAGTTCAGTGTTCTTCAAGTACTTGTTGCTGCCAGGAACAGAGAGATGAAAGGAAGAGAGGCATAATGGGGTGGATACTGTCTCTTTAATATTCTTCTCTCTTTGAGGATTACCTCATGCCTAGGTGTAGACAGTCTGTGGGGTGAAATGTAGTACATTTCTTGTTTATACCTTCTCATCTGCTGTGGGATGGCCAATTAAGCAGGTAATGGCCCTTTAACACTGTGGTCACCAACTATCGCGAGGTGTCCGGGCCCCCTCCCCATTTTCCCCCCCAACCCCGAGAAGCCCCACTACCTACCTCCAGCGAAAATGGAGGTAGTGCCGGCTTCCCGCGTGTGGACAGAAGTCCCGCAGCTTAGCGCCACTTCTGGGGATTCCGGAAGTGCGCTGGCTGCTCTGCTGGGCACGCTGCGGGAGGGTGCATTGGCTCCGGAGGAGGAGCACGGCGACTTCCTTGCACTGGTGCAGGAGGGGTGAGTCGGCCCCGGGGCAGGTGCATGCGGGGTTTTCCTGCATCGTGGGGGGGGTTTCGGCCCTGGGGCAGGCACGCGCGGGGTTTCTCCTGTGCCGCGGCGGGGTTGGCCCCAGGGTAGGCACGTGCGGGGTTTCCTTGTGCTGCGGGGGGTCGGCCCCGGGGCAGGCACGTGTGGGTTTTCCCTGCGCCGTGGGGGGGGGAGGTGGAGTCGGGCCTGGAGGAGGCACGTGCTGGCTTCCCTCGGGGGGGGAGGGGGATCCTGGGAGGAGGCAGATGCAGGGGACTCTCTGCCTCCACTGGCACCCTGCCCCCTCTCCCCACTGCTAGTGGATGCTTTGGCATGGGACAGGATGCCAGTGGGGACAGAGTTCTGTGGCTGGGGGCAGAGGAGAGGGAACAGGGTGCTGGGAGGGCAGAGGACAGGGTTCTGTAGCAGGGGACAGAGTGCCAGTGGGGACAGGTTTCTGCAGCTGGGGACAGGGTGCCAGTGGGGACAGAGTTCTGTGGCTTGGTACAGGGACAGAGTTCTGTAGCTGGGGACAGAGGAGTGAGGAGTGGGGGCTGGGGAGAGGGAACAGTTCCCTCTCCTCAGCCCCCACTCCCCAGTTCCCTGTCCCCAGCTACAGAACTCTGTCCCTGTCCCCAGCTACAGAACTCTGTCCCCACTGGCACCCTGTCCCCTGCTGCAGAACCCTGTCCTCTGCCCTCCCAGCACCCTGTTCCCTCTCCCCTGCCCCCAGCCGCAGAACTCTGTCCCCACTGGCACCCTGTCCCATGCCAAAGCATCCACTAGCACCCTTCCTCAGTACTATGTCCCTTGTTCCCACCAACATAGTTGGGGCCACATTAGTGAAGTTTGGAGGGGGGGGGGTTGGAGGAGGTTTTTTTTGCATCTCACTTGTGTGGCCCCAACTGACTTTTCTTGGGTCAGTGACCCCTGACTCAAAACAGGTTCCCTGTCCTTCTCAGAAATAAAGACAATGCAGAAACTTTTTGTTTGACATAGTATTTTATTTAAAAATGAAGCCTGGCCAACAAACCCCAAATTGGGGCCAAGCCCCCATCTGACCACAGTATCATAACACTCCTGCACTCCCCTTTCCTCCAGACCCTACATCTGAGCCTATCATACACTGGAACCCCCTGCCCTGAGCCCCTCACATACCCCAATCCAAATTCCTGAACCCTCACATCCAGAAGTCTGTGGCTTGCTTAGTACCCTAACCTTACATCTGACCCAACACTGCCCGGCCTGGCGCCCCCTCCCCGAGCCAGTGTCCGCTTATCCACCTTCTCCTACATGCAGATTTCCTCCCAGAGCTTGCACCTCTCACCCCTTCCCACACCCAAATCCCTCATTCCCACCCCAGAGCCTACACATCCTGTCTCAACCCAGCAAGGTTACGGCTAGACTGCAGGGCTGTCTACATTGGCGCGATCTTGTGCCAAAGTGGCCACTTTTGCGCAAAAACATGCTGCCTGTCTACACTGGCGGGGAGTTCTTGCGCAAGAACACTGACATTCTAATGTGTGAAATCAGGGCTTCTTGTGCAAGAACTCTGATGCTCCCGCTCAGGAATAAGCCCTCTTGCGCAACTGTTCTTGCACAAGAGGCCAGTGTAGACAGGCAACATGAATTTCTTGCGCAAGAAAGCCCGATGGCTAAAATGGCCATCGAAGCTTTCTTGCGCAAGAGAGCATCTACACTGGCACGGATCTTCTTGTGCAAAAGCATATCTCTTGCGCAAAGGCACATACGATGCTCTCTTGCTCAAATACTTTAACGCAAGAACTCTTGCGTTAAAGAGTATTTGCGCAAGATCATGCCAATGTAGATGTAGCCCAGGAGTTTTTCAGGCTTCCGGAGATATCCCAGAAAAACACTTCTGCATCCAGGGATGCGTTTGTTCTTCCGCTTCTTTTAGTGGAAGAGCAAACATGATCTTTCGATCACCCCTATATTCCTCTTTCCACGAGGAATAAGGGGGCTTCCAAAAGAAGGAGTTTTTCTCAGATTTGGTCCAGTCTAGACAGGCCAAATGTTGGAAAAATCTCTTCCTACAGAAGAATTGGGGAAAAAAGCAGCAGTATAAGGGTTGGGGATAGCAAGTGATGGAGAGGAGGAGAATAGAGAGGACGGGGCTTCAAGGAAGGGCTGGGGGGGGCTTCAAGGAAGGGGCGGGGCGGTAGATCTTGGCTTGTTCTGTCATTTAAAAAATGATCTTGGGTGTAAAAAGGTTGGAGACCACTGCTTTAACACCTTGCTGGCATGCTGGTGTGTTTGTCTCTGAGAAACTGGTTTGAGGGCTTTACCCAGAACTACAACATATTTTAGTAACAATCATACAGCAAAACCTCATAATTTTATATGCAGTGTTACCCATTTCAACAGCATAGTAATAATCAGCAGATTCTCTGAAATGCTTCCAGTTCCACGCGCAGGGCCAGATAGACAGGCAGAACTTCAGAGTCTCAATGCGTGGATGAGACGATGGTGCAGGGAAGAGGGGTTTAGATTTATTAGGAACTGGGGACACTTTTGGGGTAGGGGGAGCCTATACAGGAATGATGGGCTCCACCTAAATCAAGGTGGATCCAGACTGCTGGCATTAAACATTAAAAAGGTCGTAGAGCAGTTTTTAAACTAAGAGGTGGGGGAAAGCCGATTGGTGCGGGGGAGCACCTGGATCGGACGGAGACTTCTCTTACACGAGGCTCCATAGGTAGGGATTCCCTAGAAGTTAGTCAGATAGGGAACGTGGGAAATAATATATGGGCAAGATCAGATGTGAAACAATCGTGCATAAAAAAATCCAATGTGTCTGTGAAAGGCGGACATATAAATAGTGGTAGTTTTCTAACATGCTTTTACACTAATGCTAGGAGTCTGTCTAATAAGATGGGTGAACTGGAGTACCTCATATCAAAGGAGGAAGTTGACATAATAGGCATCTCAGAAACATGGTGGAATGAGGACAATCAGTGGGACACTATCATACCGGGATATAAATTATATCGGAAAGACAGAACAGGTCGTGCGGGTGGCGGAGTGGTACTATATGTGAAGGATAATATAGAATCAAATGAAGTAAAAATCCTAAAGAAATCAAAATGTTCCATAGAATCATTATGGATAACAATTCATTCCTCTAATATGAATATGGCATTAGGAATATATTACCGACCACCTAACCAGGACAGTGATAGTGATGCTGAAATGATAAGGGAGATTAGAGAGGCTACCAAAATAAAAAACACAGTAATAATAGGAGATTTCAATTATCCCCATATTGATTGGGTGCATGTCACCTCAGGACGGGATTCAGAGATTAAATTTCTTGATGCCTTAAATGACTGCTTCTTGGAGCAGCTAGTACAGGAACCCACAAGGGGAGAGTCGATTCTCGACCTAGTCTTGACTGGAACGCAGGATCTGGTCCAAGAGGTAACTGTTACTGGACCGCTTGGAAATAGTGACCACAATATAATAACTTTTAATATTCCTGTGTTGGGAAGAACACCGCAGCGGTCAAACACTCTGGCATTTAATTTCAAAAAGGGGAATTACACTAAAATGAGGAAGCTAGTTAAACAGAAACTAAAAGGGAGAGTAATTAAACTAAAATCCCTGGAAGCTGCATGGGAACTGTTTAAAGACACCATACTAGAGGCCCAACTTAAATGTATACCCCAAATAAAAAAACACAGTAAGAGACCTAACAAAGAACCACCATGGCTAAACAGCCACGTTAAAAAGGCAGTGAGAGAGAAAAGGGCAGCTTTTAAAAAGTGGAAGTCAAATCCTAGTGAGGAAAATAGAAAGGAACATAAACACTCCCAAATTAAGTGTCATAATGTAGTAAGAAAAGCCAAAAAAGAGTTTGAAGAACAGCTAGCCAAAAATTCAAAAAATGATAGTAAAATGTTTTTTAAATACATTAGAAGCAGGAAGCCCGCTAAAAAAGCAGTGGGGCCCTTGGATGATAAAGATATAAAAGGAGCGATCAAGGAAGACAGTGCCATTGCGGAGCGATTAAATGATTTCTTTGCTTCAGTCTTCACGGCTGAGGATGTTACAGAGGTTCCTAAATCTGAGCCAGCCTTTTTAGGTGACAAATCTGAGGAACTCACTCAGATTGAAGTGACATTAGAGGAGGTTATGGAATTAATTGATAAGCTGAATAGTAACAAGTCTCCGGGACCAGACGGCATTCACCCAAGGGTTCTGAAAGAACTCAAATGTGAAATTGCGGAGTTATTAACAGTGGTTTGTAACCTATCCTTTAAATCCACTTTGGTACCAAATGACTGGAAGATGGCCAATATAACACCAATATTTAAAAAAGGCTCTAGAGGAGATCCTGGCAATTATAGACCGATAAGTTTAACATCAGTACCAGGCAAATTAGTAGAAACACTAGTAAAGAGTAAAATTGCAAGGCACATAGAAGAGCACGAATTGTTGGGCAAAAGTCAGCATGGTTTCTGCAGAGGGAAGTCGTGTCTAACTAATCTGTTAGAATTCTTTGAAGGGGTTAATAAACATGCGGACAAGGGGCACCCAGTGGATATAATATACCTAGATTTCCAGAAAGCCTTTGACACGGTCCCACACCAAAGGCTTTTACGTAAATTAGGTGGTCATGGGATAGGAGGAAAGGTCCTTTCATAGATCAAGAATTGGTTAAAAGACAGAAAACAAAGGGTGGGAATAAATGGTAAATTTTCACAATGGAGGAGGGTAACTAGTGGTGTTCCCCAGGGGTCAGTACTGGGACCAATCCTGTTCAACTTGTTCATCAATGATCTAGAAAATGAGGTAAGCAGTGAGGTGGCCAAGTTTGCAGATGACACAAAGTTGTTCAGGACAGTCAAAAGCAAAAGGGATTGTGAAGAACTACAAAAAGATCTCAGCAAACTGAGTGATTGGGCAGCAAAATGGCAAATGAAATTTAATGTGGGTAAGTGTAAGGTAATGCATGTTGGAAAAAATAACCCAAATTACACGTACTACATGATGGGGTCAAATTTAGCTACGACAGATCAGGAAAGGGATCTTGGAGTTATAGTGGATAGTTCTATGAAGACATCCACGCAGTGTGCAGCGGCAGTTAGTAAGGCAAATAGGATGTTAGGAATTATTAAAAAAGGGATAGATAATAAGACAAAAGATATCATACTTCCCCTATATAAAACTATGGTACGCCCACATCTCGAGTACTGCGTGCAGATGTGGTCTCCTCACCTCAAAAAAGATATATTGGCATTAGAAAAGGTTCAGAAAAGGGCGACTAAGATGATTAGGGGCTTGGAAAGGGTCCCATATGGGGAGAGGCTAGAGAGACTGGGACTTTTCAGTTTGGAAAAAAGGCGATTGAGGGGCGATATGATAGAGGTATATAAAATCATGAATGGTGTGGAGAAAGTGATTATAGAAAAATTATTTACCTTTTCCCATAATACAAGAACTAGGGGACACCAAATGAAATTGATGGGTAGTAGGTTCAAAACTAATAAAAGGAAATTTTTCTTCACACAGCGCACAGTCAACCTGTGGAACTCCTTGCCCGAGGAGGCTGTGAAGGCCAGGACTCTATTAGGGTTTAAAAAAGAGCTTGATAAATTTTTGCAGGTTAGGTCCATAAATGGCTATTAGCCAGGGATAAAGTATGGTGCCCTAGCCTTCATAACAAGGGCAGGAGATGGATGGCAGGAGATAAATCACTTGATCATTGTCTTCTGTTCTCCTTCTCTGGGGCACCTGGCATTGGCCACCGTCGGCAGATGGGATGCTGGGCTCGATGGACCTTTGGTCTGACCCAGTATGGCCATTCTTATGTTCTTATGTTTATGGTGTATAAAGTATGCCTTATGAGTTATTGTTTGAAAACTCATATAAAAATGATGAAAATGGGGTTCAGGCTATTATACTTACATAGGGAGAAGATTTTTAATAGTAGAGAGCACTTTAATTTAGCATACCAAGATCAGATCGCTAAAGTTGAAGGTAGACAAATTGCAACTGGAAATAAGATACACTTTTTTTTTTAATAGTGAGGGAACAAGATGATTTATCAAGAGCTGTGGTGTGGACTGTCAGTCATTTGCAGTCTGTACATCAAGAGTAGATGTCTTTCTAGAAAGTAGCTAGAAGTTAATGTCATGATGAAGGAATTACTGGGCAAAATTCTTTGCTCAGAGTTAAGCAGGTCAGACTAGATGATTATAATGGGACTTTCTGACTTGAAATGGAGTCTGGAAACCAGGGAGTTTACTTGCTGTATTTGATAGTATTTGTGTACTGTCATTTTCGTATGTTGTTTGTGTGGGACTTACACAACAACAAGGAAGGGGAAAATTTATAAATACACAGGAAAATGTGATCATAAAATCACAATAATAATAATTGGCAGGAAGACTCAGAGGTAAGTGTGTAATATCTGAAATTACATTTGAATTTATTTTGATACTGATTAGATTTCAAGGTAATAGTTACATTTAGGAGTAATGAACTCAAAAGATTTTAAAGCATTTGAATTAAATTAATGCAGCTATTTCTTCAGCTTATTCCTTTTAAATCTTACTTTTAATAGAAATTGTATTGGATCAAAGTACAACTGTATATTTTTAAAAACTGATCATCAAATCAAAATCATGTTGATTGAAATGAAGAATCCTATAATTTTTCCTTTCTAGTTCTTATAACTAATGACTTTTAGAAAGCATTAAAGAAGTTCTTGATCAGTAATCCTAGTAATACCCTGGGACTAAGGGGATATGTTCTAGATATGTATATGAGGAGAAAGTTGTCTTTTGTGTCATCAAATCCACTGTTTCTGTGAGTTTCCCGTGGAAACTTTCAGCTGCACTGGGTTTTAATTGTTAAATGACTAGATTTTTTGTCATTACTGCCTGTACAATGTACAGGTAGGGTTTGGTTGTTTGAGTATAAGTCTGAGAGTCAGGAACTTTTCTGGGCTCTACTCCCATCTTTGACATTGACTCTTTCTTAGGAGCTCATGAAGTCACTTAACATTGTTTTTTACTTTTCCCTATCTGTAGAATGAAAATGAATCCTCAGCATCTCTAGTCTTTTATGAGTCAGTATTTGTTATGCTCACTGAAGGTGTCAGATGTTTTTCCTCATGTGTGAGCAGCCCTTTTGTCAGCAGTGGCTTTGCAATTCTGTTTTTCTGAAAATGAGTCTGTAGGTGAAATTTTACTGTTGTTTTCACTGTATAACTGAGGGCAGAATCTGACCCATGTCTATCCAGAAGGAAGAATAAGACTAGTTTAAAAAGGGCATAGGTGCTGGTGGGGAAGAAAGCACAGATTTGCCAATCAGAGAGAGTACAGAACGGAGCAGTTAGGAGAGATGGTTGGACAGAAAGCAGAATGAACATAGGTGCATGTGAGATCACGTTAAGTGGGGAAGGAGTTGGGTAGAGTTTTCAAGAAGAGGATTAGAATTTAGAAGCTTAAACAGAAGTAGAAGGGTAGGGGAATCAGTGATTAGTGAAGAGATAAGAGAAAAACTTGCTTAGACAATGGGAGAGGAAGCTGCACTGTGGGCAGGCAAAGGAGGCATAAGAACAACATTCTCTGAAGAAGCTGACCGGGAAAGCCTGTCTGGTGGAAAAGATTTCTTTTTTTTTGTCAGTCTTAAAGAAACAAAAAAAAATTTATTTACTGTTCTGCTATGTTGTTCTCGCTTTCCATGTTAGTAGCAAGTAGAAGGTTTGTGTTGCTCAGTGTATATCTGGTATTGGGTTAGTAGTGAATTATTATTTTTTTTTCAGTTCTCCTTCTGGACTCTGATGGTTGTATCCATTCTTTGCAGAAAAGAGCTGCCTGGAATTGATCAATATGTTCAGTTTACCCAAAAGAGCATCTTTTTTTCTCTGTTTAAAGAAATGAACTAGGTTTCAGCAGCCCTACATTCAATTCCTCACTCTGCCATGGAGTTCAAGTGATCTTGGGCAAGTCACTGAGGTCCCAAATGGACCCTCTGAAATTGCTCAGACCCCTGTTAACATTTAAATGTTCTACACATGGGTACAGTAGTCACATGTGGTTCTTTTAGGGGGGCTTAAAGATCTCTGACTCAGTTCTTCACCTTTTCCCCATCCTTTGTATCTGGTCTATTTGGGTAGTAAACTCTCTGAAGTAAGTGTTTTTTGCTTTGTTTATGAACAGCACCTAGCACAATGAGGCCCTCATCTCAGGTAGGGCTATTAGGTTTTGCTGTAACACAAATAGTAACAATATTTCAGGAACTGGAAGAAAATGTAAATAGAGAAAGATTTGAAGGTGAGTGTATTAGGAAGTGTAAAGTTGAGAATCTGTGGTATATGGACAGTTTGTGCATCATGAGCAGAGTGATGATCATGTTGCATTAAGGCTATTAAGAGTTTATCTTCACTGCAGAGTTAATTTGAGTTATAGTGCCAATATTACATGTAACTGGAGTCCCATCCATGTACAAAAGCCCTTAACTGGAGTGTGATGATGCTTTTAACTCAAATTGGCTGTAGGGATATGATAGTGTAATTGTGTCAGAGGTTAACCAATGAACCTGGGCTCATCAGTTAACCTTCACAGTTACATGCAGGGCTCTCTCCTCCCCCCCCACTTCATCCCCCTGCTATTGTCTCTGACACAGAAGTAGCAGGGTGGGGGAGCAGGCAGGAACTGGTACATACGGCGTTTTCCCCATCGAGCCACCTGCCCCCCCCCCCAACTTGTAAACCTGTAACTGCTGAAATTTTCAGCAGTTACACATTTACCAAAATAAATGCGTTTTTATATCCTTGGCCCATCAAGAAAATAGAACACAACTCAAGTTAGCACAATACGCCAACTGTTAAAACAGTTACTGTGCAGCTCAAAAATTATTTCTCAGTGTGACTCCTCTCACTCGAATTAGATTAACTCAACTGTGCTCTGGAGGCATAGCTTTTGAAACCTGTGGTTTTAATAAGTAATGTTAAGGGTGCATATTCAGATGCCAGCAACTAGTTTCATTTGTTTTTAAGCTGCAAGTTGCTCTAAGCAACTCACACTGTGTATATGGTTTTATTCTGCTATGTCTCACATAGGTGTAAATCAGGAGTAAACAGAGTTACACCAGGGTATAACCAGTGCAAGAAAGGAGCCAGGCATCACAAGGAGTATTTTACACCTTGCTTCTTTGTAGTTGAAAATCTGGTTGTTTCCAGTATTGTAAATGCTTATGAAAAGTTTTAAAATAAACTTTGCCTCCTGTTTGCAGTGTAGTTGTAGCCATGACGGTCCCAGGATATTAGATAGACAAGGTGAAAGAAATTATATTCTTTCTTTTTTATGGACCAATTTCTGTAGTGAAAGCATGTCGCTTTCACCAATAGAAGTTGCTCCAATAAAAGTTGTTGTTTCACCCACCGTGTCTGTCTTTAACCTGCTACTGACTCTGGGTTGCAGAGGCCATTATTTGACAGGGGGTCAAGAAAAAGTTTAAATCTGTTTCTGTAGTGCAAATGAGAGCACAGAGGGCAAGCATGTGTTTTATTGAGCATACAGGGGATCTGATCAAATTGCAGTTGTCAGCATACAAACTTCTACCTATCCCTGTGGAAATCTGCAGGTTCACTGGACTGAACTCCTTTAAACACAAGTGGGCAAGAAAAATGCACTAGAGATAACAAGGGGAAATAGAGGAGAGGCAGATTTTAGGGTACATAGACTCCTTGTTCTTGTGAAGAAAAGACTCATCTTCTAGAAATAAAATTCCTTTTGATCATAAATGTTGCTAACAGGAATAGTATCATGATTCAGTTTTCACCAGTGGTCACGAACCAGTAAATCAGGATCTACTGGTAGATCTTGGAGCCTCTGGCAGGTGATCCTGGCTGGTTTGGCCAAGAGGCTATCAAGTGCCAGCACTTCAGCTGCCTCTCCCCCCTGCTGCTGTGCATCTCTTGCCCTTTGCCTTGGAGCTGCCTCTCTACATCCCCGGGAGCCTCCTGCTTGCTGTGCAGGGCAAGGAGAAGAGGGATGCTGATGTCAAGGTGCCACCTCTCCCATCTTGTATCCTGTCTCCACAGAGCAGGGCGCGGGGCATAACAGGACTTGGGAGGGAGTTTGCTGGCTGCTTTTGGGAGTGATGCAGGGCTTTAGCCCCACTGCACCACCACCCAGGAGCCACCTGAAGTAAGTGGTGCCCAGTTGGAGCCCACATCCTGAAACCCTACCCCAGTCATGAACCCCCTTCTACACTCCTAGCCCGGAGCCCCCTGCATCCAAACACCCTCCCAGAGCGTCCACCTAGAAGCCCCTCTGGTACCCCAACTGCCTGCCCCAATCTCAGCTCAGAGCCCCCCTCACACTCCAAATCCCTTAATCCAGGACCAGAGCCTGCACCCCAACCCACTGCCCCAGCCTGGTGAAAGGGAAGGAGGCTGGGGGAGGGAGGGAGGATGGAGTGCACAGGGGTGGGGCCTTGGAGAAGGGGCACGAAGGAGGCAGAGCAAGGGTATTTGGGCTTGAGGTAGATCTTGGATTGCACTTAAATTCAAAACGTGATCTCCTGCTTAAAAAGGTTGGAGACCACTCGTTTACACTTAAGAAAAAGATCCTCCTTTGTATCTGAAATTCCTGCCAGTTGTGAAAGTTTCAGAATTCTCAAGGTGTATGCCTGTCCTCCTGATCTGCTATGGGGAGCTTTTGTCTGCATGTTCTCTCCCTCATTCCCCTCACCCACATATTTCTAAAGGTGACACTAAACAGCACGCTTTCCTTCAGACAATCTGCAACTAAATGTAGTGAAAATGCAGGGAAGGAGTGAGAACATGGAGATAAGTGGAGCAGAGGTGGGAAGACCAGAGGAAGAGAGCAGAGACAACAAAATAAATTAAAACCGGGGAAATATACAGAAGAATAATAAAGGTAAAACAGAGATAGGGAAAGAGTGTGATGAAGAGAGACAGCAAATGTATCAGGGTATGGCATGACAGGACAAGGGAGGTGGAACAGAAGGCACTGATCAATTGCAAGTGGTAGGGCTTCAACCAAAAAAGGCCTGGGAATTACTGTATTATCTTGCTGACTAGTAACAAACATGGCCTGTAATTGAAAGGGGGACATGACAAATGAACTCTCAGTTCTTTTACAAGCAGTATTTCTCATGGTTTAGGTTTCCCCATCCAACTGTGTGCTAGATCTTCATGGCTTGTCTCTTCTTGGTTGCCTTCTCTAGCCCCTCTGCCCATGGATCATATTGAAAAGATGGCTGCAGAGTGCATGAAGGACCTGAATGAGGAGGAAAAGGAGGAGGAGGAAGGTTTGGAGGAGGATACAGACCTTTTGGTATGTATTTTCTGCCAGTAGGATTCAGTCTTTCATGGAGTAAGTTCTGTGAGCAGCAAAGCCCATCAACTTTTTAAAGGGAAATTGAGACATGGCAAAACTTACAGGCGATGTAAACGTTTTTTTTTTTTTTTAATGGTCAGATCCTGTCCACATCAAGATGAGAACAGTACCTGGCTGCAAATGTGCTTGCAGCATGTGAGAGTGGTTCTTGGAGGAGGTAGGCAGAGAAGAAATTTCAGTCCATGTGAGTTAGGGAAACATGTCAGAAATCCTTCTAGCCATCCTTCTACTTACAGATCTGGCTAGGACACTTCTGGTCCGAGTACGGCCAAGCCTAATAACCATATCCTTGAACTAAAATGATTTTTGAGTTTATTAAAACATGTGTTGTATGTGACTGGACTGTGTGGAGAGAGCACTAAATTACACTTACTACAGTCATTCATGAAGGGTGATTATTTGGAGGTTTGAAGTTGGGTTTTAGACAGCCTCCAAAAAGATAAAATCCTTCTCTTAACTACTGCATGTTCTTCAGTCCTCAGGGAGGTACCCAATGACAGAGTTATGTAAGAGACCTTGGCACTGTGTGTTGGGTGGTTCTTTGAGTGTTTGTTCATGTCCATTCCAGTTAGGTGTCTGCACACGTTTATGTTAGCCGCAAGATTTTTCCCCTGGCAGCTAGCTGGGTGCCCCCTGGAGTGCCACCAAAATGGTGCTCAACACAGAGCCCTGCTGACCCCCTGCTCCCCGAGTTCCTTCTTTGCATCAGTGATGGTTAACTGGAACTCCCCTTTGCTCTTGTTAGCAAGTGCAGCAGCTCATTTGTTCCTTGTAGTTCATAGTTATAGTTATAAATGTAGTTTAGCTTTTTTTTAAATTGTTTAGTTTTCTGACTTAGTTAATTTTCAGTTGGAAGGTTTCCTCTTCCTCCCGTGTGATCTGGCACCAAGGCATGCCCAGGTCTCTAGGCTTTAAAGCCTGCAGACATATGGCAAACATGTGCAAATGTGACCCCCACATTTCTTGTTTAAAGTGTCTGGGAGAGGAGCATCAGAATGACCATTGCCCCATCTGTAAAACCTTCAAGCTCTGCACCTTAAAGGACAGAGATCAGTGCCTGAAGGTTTAGTTAATAGGGGCGGCTCTTTATCTTCAGCCAGACCGCACACCAACAGATTCAGCACCAAGTTCATACTCTTCAGTGTACAGTGCACTGGCACCATCAGCACATGGTCAAGAACTTTTGAAGACTTCTTGGCACTTCATGGCTCTTTTTGAGGCTCCCACTGCTGGCACCTCTCCTAGTCAAGAAGTAGGTCCCCAGCTAAGCACAGGCTTAAGGTGAGACCCAAGTTGGGCCACCAGCCTATTGCACTGCCTCCCAATATGGCAGAGAAGCCGCAGACACCAGTGACTCCTCCACCGTCCCACTCTCCCGAGAGTGTCTGCCATCTACTCTTGAGGCTTTTCAGGCTGCCCAGGATTTGATGCACTCCGTGGCATTGTTGCCATTGCTGGAACCAGTCTTAAGGGCACCTTCCCAGGGATAAACCGGCCATGATGAGTTGATGCTCACCTTCCCCTGCATCCAGCTTTGTGGCACTTCAAGAGGATCAAGCCAGTGTTGCTTCCCATCTAGGCTTGGTGCTGAGAAGTTCCACTCCTCTGTGGTCATCCTGCAGACAGTTCTGAGTCAGAGTCAGACTCAGGGAGAGGTTATGTCAGAGCAAGAGGTTGATGTCCATCAGAGACCGGCACCAACATATGGCATCGTGGTAGCAAGCGCTAACTCAGTTGCACTTTTGGACCCCTTTGGCTTTCCACCAAAGCCAAGACAGGAGTTAGGGCACCACTCCAGGGTGTTATCTGTAGCATCGGCTATGTTCATGCCTCCATTGGCACCGTCAGCCACGGCACCAGCACCCCCGGCTCAGACGCAGATCCAAATTTCAGCATCACCATCGGTGTTGATGCTGAGACTGGCACTGACTCCAATCCCAGCATCAACACTGATGGGGGCACCAGCACCAACAGTGTTGGTACCAATAATGATGGCACTAGCATAGGCACAATGCCCATCGTCTGCACCGGGCCCTTTGGTATTGCCCATGGTGCTGTCAGTTCCTTTTGAGGCCGGGGCACAGATAGCACTCCTGCTGGTGACCACCACCTCTTCATCCTCCCCCCAATGAGGCGTTGGCAGAATCTAATCCAGCTCCCATTCAGGAGGATAATAAAGCATTGCAGCAGCTCCTCAGGAGACTGGCTCAGGACTTCAGTGTCCATGCAGAGGAAGTTGTAGAGGATGCTGATCCCATGGTGGACATTTTGTCCTTTTCTGCACTAGGCCATATTGCTCTGCTGCGTAAGTCCATCACAGAGACCACCAGGACTCTGTGGCTAACTCTAGCCTCTCTGTCCCCTAAATGTAATGAGGAGATACTCTGTGTCATCTAGAGATTTCGAGCACATCTACTCCTATCATCCTCCTGATTCTTTGGTGGTAGATGTGGCAAATCATTGGGAGCGGCAAGGTTTCCAGGGGCACTCACCAAAAAACTGGGAGGCCAAGAGGCTAGACCTTTATGGACAGTGTGACGGGTATTAAGGGTGCGACCCTCCCCTCCCGCCCGAGAGGGGGGTTCGGCGGACCCACTGTCTGACTTGAGTTTTGATTCTTGGGGTCGCCCACCCTTGGGGCAGGTCCTAGGGTGCGATCTCCCCCTCCCGGACCTGGAGGGGGGCTTGGCGAACCCGTTATCCCCTGTATGCGAGGTTGAGTAGGGTCCAATGCCCTGAAGTTAGCCCCTACCCGGGGCGGGGTCCATAAATAGTGCGTAGCCGCTGGGTTGGGTTTCTGGCTTACCGGCGTGGCCGTAAACCCCTGGGATAAGAGAGGGTGGGGGGAAGGGGGACCCGGGCCCGCCCTCTCCACCGGGTCCCAGCCTGGGGCCCTAAGTGCAGGGTGCGGCACTCCCCTTGCACAACGGACAGGGGTTAATCCCAAAACTCGTCCGTCCACAGGCGCCAGAGGCGCGCCGCCCCGGGCTGCTTCCTATCCCCCTCCCGAGTGGTCTGGCCCAAGAAACCACCGTGGGGTCTTACCCCTGTTTGATCTGCCTCTGGTCCTCCTTGGTGCTCCGGTGGCCCGCAGGTCCCGCTCCCATTCCTCCAGCGCGGGGGCAGGTCTTCCCTCCTTCGGGCATGATGGGGCCACCTCCTCTCTGCCTGTGTCCTGGCCGCTTTTCAAACGGCCCGGGGGCAGACACCGGGCGTCGGCACCCCTCCCGCGTGCGCCATCCTGTTTCAGGATGTCAGGCAGAGCGTCGGGAGCCCCGCCCCCTGAGCCTCCCTGTGCTCGCCGGCCCGTGCGCTCCCCAGCATCGTAACTTGGCCCTGCGTGGCGGGGCTGCGCCGCTCCTTCGCTCAGCCCCAGCCTCGCTGGGCTGGAGGTCAGGGCTACCCCGACCGGCCGTGGCGCTGGCTCGTCGTCCTCGCCGCAGGGGGGGGAGAGGCCTCCCTCCCGGCAGTGCGGACCCCCATGGGTCCGTCACAGACAGGTTTACTCCACTGGCTCCAGGCAGAGTTGCAGGAAGTTCTGGGCAACGAAGATGAGACAGGAAGTGGTGAGGATGAAACCCTAGCAATGGAGGCGCTTTCAGTTCTGCCAGTAATACAGCAGCAACCTGAACTGTAGACTGTGTTTGAGGTTAAACTATAGATTCTGAAGCCAGGAAGTACATACATTCTCCAGGGCAGTGCTTGTCCCACTTTCAAGTTTCCCATGGGGGTGTGTTATTCTTATGTAAATTGGCAAATAGTCTACACTGAAACATTGCTTGGATAAAAGGCTTTTTTTCCCCCACTGTAGTAGTGGAGAGGTGCTTTAGATCCTGCAGCATTTATTCATGTGGTGCTGAAAGTAGAGAATGTTTTACAGTAACCACCTCACTGATTCTTGCTTCAGGCAGAGTTGCAGGAGGTTCTGGGCAATGAAGATGAGACAGGAAGTGGTGAGGATGAAACCATAGCAATGGAAGTGCTCACAGCTCCACCAGTAATACAGCAGCAACCTGAACAACAGGCAGAGGTAAGAAAGAGTTCCACTGAATCATTTTTATTATGCAGTTTGAGATGACAAGCTCACTTTATAGTCTTGCTTAGTTTGTCATCTGTACATTTTCCAGTGGGAGCTGACAGTTTGTTGGTATAGTTAGGTTTCATGGTGCATTGCTTTTAGAGTGAATTTGGTGTTTACGAAAACTAGGAATTAATAATACTAGAGCCAAATATATTACAATTTGTAAGCTCTTTTGGCATGCTGTCTGTAACTCTCTTAGCACATCCATGATATATAAATAACAGTAATGTGTGCAGACTTCCTTTGTACAGCTAACAGCTCTGCTATTGTTCCTTAATCTCTTTGATAGTGTTCTCGTTACAAGTCTTGAACCTCCACACAGTTCTGCTATGCTACATTACACTTAATAGTAGCAATACCTTGTTCTTTCATAGTGTTCTTCATCAGTAGATCTCAAAGTGCTTCATAGTGGAGGTCCGTATCATTATCATTTTACAGATGGCACAGAGAGGGGAAATGACTTGCTCAAGATCATGCACCAGGCCAGGGACAGACCTGGGAATGGAACCCAGATCTCTTGAGTCCCAGTTGAGGGCTCTGTGCACTAGACAGTACTGCCTCCCTCACACAACCAGTAATATCCTGTAAGCAATAAATAGCAAAATAGCGACGGCAAGGGAGGGAGGCACACAGCTGCCCCTATGCCTATTCCATTGGTTGAAGGAGAGTCAACATGAGTCCAAGAGGTTCTGTTTGTTTTCCACTTGGACTCAACATTTGTATTTGGGTCTGTTAGGTTAGAGGGCTCTACTGTACACCGTGCACAGATACCTTAGTCCTGATTTCCAATATCTTTTTTTTTTTTTTTTTTTTTTTTTTTTTTTTTTTTTTGCTCCTGTCTCTGCTTCCTCCCCTCCCCAGATCTTTTACCTGTGCACCTGAATCCTGACATGCAGTGGCCACTGCTGTTTTAATCTGAAGCCTCTCCCAGTAGGCTGCCAGTGGTGCTGAGTTATACAGAATTTATTTCCCTGTTGAATTTGTCTGTGCAGGCAGGTACTTTGTTCAGTTGTTGCTTTTTCTTCTGTGGTCACACGGTATTTATTTTCATGCATTGTGCACGTTATTTAAAAGAGCAAGAGTAGGTCTATATAGAGATAATGGCAATAATTACATCAATAGCCAGCTGACAGGTATTTTTGACAGCCACAGTGCTTGTAAGTTGGTAAATTAGGGGTAACTGTTTACTTATGTTGCGTGTTTTACTGCGCAAGTGACAAACAGCAGACTTTCCAGCTTACAGAGGAAGTCTTGTATGGAAGCCAAGTTGTGAGAGCCCTGGAAAAGTGTAAAGTTATCATGGTGAAGAAAACTAATGTTCCCACCCCCAAAAAAACACCAAGCCCACCAGAGCATATGCTGTCTGAAAGGCATTGCTGTAAGTCCTAGCTGTCCAGTTTCCAGTTAACCTTGTGGCTATAAATTTTCTAAACTATTCCACCCACTTCTCTCTATTGCTCCTTTCATAGGAACCCCAGAGGTGGATCCAAGAAATATTAGTGCAGTACAAGTGCCCTTCTGTTTCAGAAAAAAATTCCATTTCATTCCTGCTATTTTGATTCCTGAGCCCTGTCTGGGTGTGTGTGTGTTGGTACAGAAAGGGATATGCTTTCTTTTCAGTGGCAAGGAGAAGCATGTGTAATTTGGGAAAGTAAATAATGTGCTTTACCCAGGGCCACCCACCCACCCACCTTTTTTTTTTTTTTTTTTTTTTTTTTTTGAGGTCACATCTCCTGCTGTTTCCAGTGAGTTGCAGCGGATGATAGAGGACAGAATTGCAAACTATAAAGCAGCAATCTTGAATGCAAAGGAGGCAGGTGAGAGTGGCAAAATACGACGGTACGAAAGAGGCCTCAAGGTATGTTGGATTCATTACACAAGTGAATGGTGGGGGAGAGGGAGTCTTTCAGTGGAAGAGGAAAGTCCTTGTTAAAAGTAGGTTAACATTGATCCAGGAATATTACTTGGTGCTTTCTGGGTGTGTGTAGGAGTGAAAAAGGAAACTGCGTTATCTATTCATTTTTTATTTCTAATTTGAAGCAATCCTGTCATATAGATCACACTTAAAATGTAGGTTGTGTATGAACATGATTTTTTAGGGTCAGTGGAAATATTTCCATTAACTTTTCCTTATTTGAAATCCAAAGGAAAAAATATTTAAACAATCCCTTGCAGTGTTTATAATCTAGAATTTGTAGAGTTTTGCAAGTGCACATGAGTCAGGAAATAAGACTCGGTATAAACAAGGAAACTGACTAGTATATTTTCATCTTCCAGGATGATTAAACAGTAGAAATAGAAATTAAATCTGATTTTAAAAATACTTCAAGTTGTTCTAATGTGGTGCTAGTAATACAGGGCAACGATTTTTTGTTTGAAAGAAGAGGAATACACTGTGAATTAGTCCAAATGTGTGTACATAGTGAAATGATGTCCCAGTGGCTTGCACAGATGGCGCAGACACTGAATGCCAAAACTGAAGGTAATTTACATGCCATTTTTGGATCAACTTGTATCGCTGCTGAAATTGGTCCTGTGACTTCTGTGACGGTCACACCCACTTCCA
The DNA here is from genome assembly GCA_032595735.1 of Pelochelys cantorii. NCBI lineage: Eukaryota > Metazoa > Chordata > Testudines > Trionychidae > Pelochelys > Pelochelys cantorii. Next base: position 56,619,679 of record CM064334.1, read on the forward strand.
ATAGGTCTAAATTTGATCTATTTTTATTACAGTGACAATGTGCCCCCTTTGAATAAATTATTGTAACTTCCCTCGCACATGTATCTGTTTCCCAAGTAATTACCTTCTTTTCATTTTGCTGAATCTCTTGTTTGAGTGCCTTAGCTGCCCAGTGTCTCCCCCTGATACGGCAATTGTAGATTGCAATAGGAACAGTTTCATCTGGTTTTGGCACTTCTCAGCCAGGCAGCAGCATTTGCCATTTGAGTCTGTGATGGCACATAGTTCTTGCAAGAGGAGTCTGTTATGAGTTCCCTGTTTCTTTGCCTCCCACTCTACTATGTCTCATACTGCATCAAGCTCTGTGTTTTGTTCCAAAGTTTTAGTGCTCTGTGCTGCCCAGTGAGGGAAGAATCTTACCTCTTCTTGGGTATGTCTAGACTACTTGGCTCCATTGACAGAGCCATGTAGATGAGTTTACTAGACATAGGAAAATGAAGCGGCGATTTAAATAATCTCCGTTTCATTTACATAAAAATGGCTGCTGTGCTGATCAGCTGTTTGGCGACACAGTGCGGTAGTCTGGACGCTCCGTGGTCGACAACGGAAGCCTTTGTCAACTGCTCCAGTAAACCTCATTCCACGAGGCATAACGGAGCGGTCGACAGGCTTCCGTTGTCGAGCGCGGAGTGTCCAGACTACCGCACTGTGCCGCCAAACAGCTGATCGGCGCAGCGCGGCGGCCATTTTTATGTAAATGAAGCGGCGATTATTTAAATTGCCGCTTCATTTTCCTATGTCTAGTAAACTCATCTACATGGCTCTGTCGACGGAGCCATGTAGTCTCGACATACCCCTTGACTGCTAAATGGTCTGTGTACATAAGGGGACGAAAGAAAGCCAGATCTGGAGGAGAGCATGTGCAAACTGGGAGTTCTATGTGCTGTCCAGTTTATTCTAGCCTTGGAGGAAATGTAAATGCAGTCATTCCCTAAGGGAAAAACTCATTAGGTGAAAACAAGCTTGCTTTATCCAGTCCAGCAATGTAACTCTCTTACTGAAGTTGGATATTTTTTATTGTTTTTCCAAGATGGGAAGTTTCCACACACCCTGCCACTGGCCTGTGAAGTCAGTGTCACAGCTAAAAGTCGAGTTCCCTTCACAGTTCAAAGCTGTTCTTTGATTGTCAAAAAGACTTACTTAGCATCATGCACAAAAGAATAACAAGCATATAGGGACAAAATCAGAACGACTAAGGCACGAAATGAATTACACCTAGCAAAACAAATACAAGATGTAATCTGTAAGTGCCTAGGGGGTAGGCCATGTTGAAAATGTCAAGGATGGGGCAAGCTGCAAATGGAGAGCAGATGCTCCCAAAACTGATGATTGACACTAATGTTAGACTTGCCGACCCCAAACTGTGCATCCAATTCCTCACACTGGTTATCAAGAAGCTGAAAAAGAAATCATGTGACCCCCTTATTACATTCCAGTTCTCTGGCCCCAGTCAGCATAGTCCAGTAAATTGAGGAGTTATTTGAAACTACTCACTATGCAGAAATGTACTTCTGATCCCCAAATGCCCAGCCACATTACCAGATCAGTATTATTTTGGATTTTGCCCCAAAATACCATGCTGCTAGGCAGTCCTTTGGTACCTAAAACTAAAGATTTTTGCAGAAAAGAACAAGAGAGTTGCTAAATTGTCACAACAGTCAGATACATATACAACTTCAGAGTCCATATATCAGGTTCTTAGCAGCATTGGGGAGTTTGCTGGCATATAAAATCCCTCTGGAACACAGACATGTCTTGGATGGATCATTCAATCTTCTGTTCAAAGCTTCAGTTTGTAGAGAAGTTACTCCAGAAGTGGGAAGCAGGATGAAAGACAAAATGGAAATGATGCAGCTGCCTTTTATGTCCTTTGTAATGTTGCTTATACAGCCTTTGTCCCAAATACGAGCTCAGCACATGGCATGGAAAATACAAGCTCAGCACATCATCCTATCCATAGGCCTGCCCCTATATATACTGCTAAGACATGAGTGTAACCTCTGCCTTCTCTCAGTGGGTTCATAGCTGATAGGTCGTCAAGCAGGCTGGATAATGCAGATGCCAATTAGTCTGGTGGTATCATCCAGAAACGCAGCACAAGTTTGAGATACAGATGTATCTCACACACTTATTATTCACAATACAAAGATGGCATATACATATAACCATGATTATCATACTTAGCAAATCATAACTTTTCAACTGATTCATGTCTTGTAAGTTTTATTGCTATTTTATAATATTGGTATAATTAATATTACAAATGGTCACTCATATTCCATACCAGGCAATACACTGACATTCTGTAAATACACTAGGAGCAAGAGGAAGGCAAAGGAAAATGTAGGGTCCTCTACTAAGTGGGGAAGGAGTGCTTATAACAGATGCCACTGTTTTGCATCTTCGCTAAAAAGGTTAATGGTGACCAGGTACTCAACACAATATTAACAACAAGGGAGAAGAAATACAAACCAAAACTGGGAAGGAACAGGCTAAACAATATTTAGGTAAATTAGAGGGTATGCAAGGGTTGATGAAATTCATCCTAAGCTACTTAACGAGCTACCTGAAGCAATCTCAGAACCATTAACGCTTTGAGAACTCATGGAGGATAGGTGAAGTTTCAGAAGACTGGAAAAGGGCAAACACAGTACCCATTTTTTAAAGGGGAACAAAGAGGACTCAGGGAACTAAAGACCACTCTACCAAGCTTCAATGCTTGTAAAGATACTGGAACAAATTATTAAAACAGTTGTAAGCACCTGACTGATAACTGGATTATAGCCATCATGGATTTGTGAAGAATAAATCATGCCAAACCAACCTATTTTTCTTCTTTGACAAGGATATTGGCCTAGTGGGTGGGGGAAAACAATAGCCATAATATATCTTGAGTTTAATTAGGCTTTTTGATAGACTCCCACACAACTTTCTCATAATTCAATTTGAGAAATGCAGTCTAGATGAAATTACTATAAAATGAGTGCATTAATAGTTGAAAGAGTAAACTCAGAGTAGTTATCTATGGTTCATTGTCAAACTGGGAGGATATATCTAGTGAGGCCCTCAAGATCTGTCCTAGATCTGGTACCATTTAGGGATATAATAGTGTAACCATTTAAACGGTTAGCCAATAAGCATCAGCATATTGGTTACCATAACAGTTACACACTGGCTCCTGGCCTTGCTTCTAAAGAGCTGGCTGTGACACCATACTGCTGGCTCTGTATCAGAGCCAGCAGCATGGGATGGCAGCTGGCTTTCTGGGAGCAGGGCCGGCTTAAAAGCCATCTTCCCAGTGTGCACTGGCTCCACGGGAGCCTGCTGCCGCTCCACGCTGCTGCCTCTTATCAGCGGGGCTGCAGATAGGAGCCAGCTTAAAAACCAGTTCTGGCACATACTGGGTCCTGGGGAGGCAGTTGCTGCCCTGCACTGCCGGCTGTGCAGTATAAAGCTTATACTGCAGAGCCTGCAGTGCAGCCAACTCCCCCGGAGTGGGTCAGGGAGCTGCAGCTCCTGGAGTGCACTGGCTGCTGGCCCTGGTCTCTCAGGAGCTGGCTGTGCTGCAGGCTCTGCAGTATAAGCTTTATACTGCAGAGCTTGCAGCATGTAACTGCTAAGATTTTTAAGTTACACAGTTACCTAATTAACTGCTATTTGACATCCCTAGTACTATTCAATGCTTTCATTAATGACTTGGTAATGGAGTGAAGAGTGTGCTAAAAATCTTGAGGGGCTGCATGTACTTTGGAGGACAGGATTAGAATTCAAAACTAGTTTAACAATTTGGAGAACTGGTTTGAAATTAGGAAGATGAAATTCAATAAAGACTAAGTATAAAACACTTTTATTAGAAAGGAAAAATCAAATTCATAGCTACAAAATGAAAATAACTGGCTACATGGTAGTATTGCTGAAAAGAATATGGGGGTTACAGTGGATCATAAATTGAATATCAGTAATTTGGTACAGTTTGCAAAAAAAGCTAATATTTTGGGGGTGTATTAACATTGAGACCTTTGCTCTGTATTCAGATTTTGGATACCATACTTTTGGAAGTATATTGACAAATTGGAGAGAGTCTAGCAGAGAGCTACAAATACAAGAAAAAGTTTAGAATATCATCTGTGAGGAGAGATTAAAAAAACTGGGCATGATTAGAACGAGGACCTAATAAATCTTCAGGTGTGTAAAGGGCTGTTATGAAGAGGACAGTGATCAGTTATTCTTTCCATGTCCACTGAATGTAGGAGAAGAAGTAATGGACTTAATCTGCAGCAAGGGAGATGTAGGCTAAATATTAGGGAAAACTTTCTAACTGTAAAGGTGGTGGAAAAACTGGAATAGGTTTTCAAGGGAGGTTGTGAAATCCCCTTCACTGGAGGTTGTTCAAGAAAGGTTAGACAAACATCCATCAGTTATGGTCTGGGTTTACTTGATTCTATGCCAGCATGGGCTAGACTCAGTGACTTCTCAAGGTCTCTTCCAGCCTTACATTTCTATGATGGATGTTTCTTTCCTATTCATGCCTCTTCAGACTGCATATGTTGATCTCATAACACCCAAGTCTTTGCCTCTGAAGGACCAGCAGTGGTAGCTCAGACTCTGGATGTGTTTGGAACCCACATCTCCTACAGAGCTGGCCCCTAATAGCTATAAAAACATTACTTGTCAAACAGTGTGATGATTGATTGTCTGAACGTACAAATTCCAGCCTTGTCATTGTTTGGGTTTTTTTAATGTTTTGTTATAATTTTAGCCAGTGAGATGACTTGTAGTAGGTAACTTTATGTTCTGCTCTGAAGTCCATGTTACTTTTTTGGCTTTGTTGCCTAATCTGGGTGTTAAGAAGCCCCTGTGGTTAGAGATAATGTTTGGTGTTAGGATAAAGAATTGAGCTGCAATTGAGCTCTGTTACTTAGCAAGGCAACTATGTAGCTCATGAGTTTGGAAATAGGAGCAGGGGCCTTTCATCTCTCAATTGCTGGTTTAAATCCACTTCTGGCTGTTATCATTCGAGGGTTGCCTGGGATTTGTGAAATGAGTTAGTTGAACTCATTCCAGATCTGCTGGAGAGAGATCTGCGCTTGGATTAAGATACCACTCTGAAGATTGTGTTTAAAATATACCTACACTTGCTACAAAAACTAGTAGGCACTGAATAGCTCATTTTTTGGAAGTCTGAGTTGCAAAGGAATGATTGGGCCGTAGATAGACCTGTCTTCTCGCTCTTAGAAGTAGGATCCTCTACCACCATGTATGTTGTGATACATTGCCAGGGTGACACAGAGGAAGCTTGTATTATACGTGAAAGAAAATGTAGAATCAAATTAAGTAAAAATTTTAAATGAACCAGAATGTTCCATAGAATCTCTAAGGATAGTAATTCCATGCTCTAATAAGAAGAATATAGAAGTAGGGATATATTATCAACTACCTGATCAGGACAGTGATAGTGCCTATGAAATGCTAAGGGAGATTAGAGAGTCTGTGAAATTAAAAAACTTGGTAATAGTGGGGGATTTCAACTAGTTCTGCAATTTCCCATTTGAGTTTTCAGAATTCTTGGATGAATGCTGTCTGATCCTGGTGACTTGTTACTGTTAAGTTTATCAATTTGTTCCAAAACCTCCTCTAATCTGGGACAAATCCTCAGATCTGTCACCTAAAAAGAATGGCTCAGGTTTGGGAATCTCCCCAATATCCTCAGCCGTGAAGACTGAAGCAAAGCATTCATTTGGCTTCTCCACTTCTTTCACTCCTACAGCCCTTTTTTAAATATTGGGCTTTAGGGGTGATCCTGGCAATTACAGACCGGTAAATCTAACATCAGTACTGAGCAAATTAGTTGAAACTATAGTAAAGAATATAATTGTCAGACACATAGATGAACATAATTTGTTGGGGGAAAGTTAACATCGTTTCTGTAAAGGGATATCATGCCTTACTAATCTGCTAGAGTTCTTTGAGGGGGTCAACAAACATGTGTATAAGGGGGATCCAGTGGATATAGAAAACTTAGATTTTCAGAAAGCGTTTGACAAGGTCCCTCACCAAAGGTTCTTAAGTAAAGTAAGTTGTCACGGGATAAGAGGGAAGGTCCTTTCATGGATTGATAACTGGTTAAAAGACAGGAAACAAAGGGTAGGAATAAATAGTAGGTTTTCAGAGTGGAGAGAGGTAACTAGTGGTGTTCCCCAAGAGTCTGTCCTCGGACCAATCCTATTCAACTTATTTATAAATGATCTAGAGACGGGGGTAAACAGTGAGGTGGCAAAATTTGCAGATGATACCAAACTGCTGAAGATAGTTAAGACCAAAGCAGACTGTGAAGAGCTTCGAAAAGATCTCACCAAACTAAGTGATTGGGCAACAAAATGGCAAATTAAATTTAATGTTGATAAATGTAAAATAATGCACATTGGAAAAAATAATCCCAACAATACGTACAATATGATGGGGATTAGCTACAACTACTCGAGAGAGATCCTGGAGTCATTGTGGGAAGTTCTCTGAAAACATCCACTCAGTATGCAGTGGCAGTCAAAAAAGCAAATAGAATGTTAGGAATCATTAAAAAAGGGATAGAGAATAAGGCAGAAAATATCTTATTGCATCTGTATAGAACCATGGTACGCCCACATCTTAAATACTGCTTAAAGATGTGGTCGACTCATCTCAAAAAATATATATTAGCATTGGAAAAGGTTCATAAAAGGGCAACAAAAGGGTTTGGAATGGGTCCCATATGAAGAGAGATTAAAAAGACTTCAACTTTTCAGCTTAGAAAAAAGGAGACTAAGGGGGGATATGATAGAGGTCTTTAAATCATGACTGGTATAGAAAAAGTGAATAAGGAAAAGTTATTTATTATTCCCACATTATAAGAACTAGGGGTCACCAAATGAACTTAATAGGCAGCAGGTTTAAAACAAACAAAAGGAAGTTTTTCTTCACTTAGCACACAGTCAACCTGTGGAACTCCTTGCCAGAGGATGTGGTAAAGGCTAGGACTTTAACAGGGTTCAAAAAAGAGCTAGATAGCCATTGATGGACCTAACCTTTATGAATCTATTAGCCAGGTTGGGTAGGAATGGTGTCCTTAGCCTCTGTTTGTCTGGAAATGGGTGACGGGAGGGATCATGTGAGGATTACCTGATGTGATCCCTCCCTCTGGGGCATCTGGTATTGGCCACTGTCGGCAGACAGGATACTGGGCGAATTGAACTTTTGGTCTGACGCAGTATGGCCGTTCTTATGTTCTAACACTGTTGATTATTTGCTCTATAGAGAAAAATTGCCATGTACTGCTTTGTTAATCAGGCTTCTTCTACCAGCATTAAGACTTCCATGTGCCCAAAAAATTAGAAGAAGGAAATATTAATGGTAGACATATTTAGAAGGTGTCTAAAAGAATGATGAGGAGGTTCCTGTTGTAAATAAGGAGAGGAGTTGACTGAGTTGTGAATGAAGTGTATGTGATGGAAATGTCAGTAGCTGTTGACCTCTTCTCAATTTTTACTAGACACTGGAAACCATGCTGGCTGCAACGAAGAAGGGCAAAAATGTCAATGAGGAAGAAATGCCACCTCCTGTAGCCTCAGGAAGAAGCTCTAGTCCCATGCCTCAAGGCACAGGAGCTGTGCCAGAAAGTTTAGATGACCCAGCTAAGGTAGTGCCCAAGGAGAAAGTGGAATCCTCTACAGACCATGAGCTACAGCCTGTCCATGATATGAAATTGTCTCCGGGGCCAGCCTCTCTACAAGGTCATGCTGCTGCTACTTCTGTCGTGGAAATGGGTACCGTATTACAAGATGGTAAGTAATTACAACATGCCAGTCTTCCACAGCGCATGCATCTTCCTATAATACATTACGCTTTTGTTGCTTTCTCAGGGGTCACACAATTGAGTCAGTTTTGCAGTCAGGAATAGAACTTGGGAGATCTGACTCCCAGATTTCATTGTAAAGATGTACTAGAGTCACAGGATGTAGACTACCCAAAGGTTCCTTCTTCGCAGGCATCTATTCATGTCTCTCATTAATGGTCTCCGTGCCTCAGTTTCTTAGTTGATAAATCATGGCAAAACTTAGCTGCTTACAGAGGAGCTGTGAGGCAAAATTCACTGTTTGTAAAGAGCTTTGTGCTCTTAATGAAGGCACCATGGAATTGCACAATATTGTTTTCAGCCATTGTCACTGGGATTGCCACGATTGGCAGGACTTATGGGGGATGCTCCTGGAAAGAATCTGCTCTACATAATGTGAATGTGCCAGTCAAAGCAATAAGGAAATAAGGGATCTTGGGGTGTAGGAGAATGTCAAAGGATGCAGATATCGAGTGCTTGTGTAAGTCTTGATTTCATTCTTATGCAGATTCCCTAAACACGAGCACACGAACACTATTGGTTACAAGACAGAAAGAGTATAAATTGGCAGCTCTGAAAGCCAAACAGCAAGGAGATCTAGAGAAGGCAAAAGAATATATGAAGACTGGCAAGGTATGCTTTTCACAAATCAAGCTTCTGTGTTAGGACTCTGAATCCTTGCAAATGCTCTCTGTGCTGCAGGTTTGTTAAATCTTTTGGAGGATTACCTGGCTGCTCCAGATAATCACAGATAGTTTCTGAACGCACAAGAATAAGTCTCCTTTGGCTTTATTTTTCTGGGTTTTTTTGTTTTTTTGTTTTTTTTTAGAAATTTACAATGGTCTTAGAGGCATTGGACAGTGGACAGCCAGTAGACCTCCAGGATATGCCCCCAGCTCCACAAGGTAAGAGCAGAAGAGTTTGTTAGCTGGAGACTTCTAACAACTAGACTTTTCTAGTAACAAATGGGCATAATGAATTGATGCTCCAGTGTTCATTTTAAAATCACTGTCTTGAACTGTCTGGATCAGAAGTGAGTGCTGAGAATCCCAGCTTCCCAATGGGTAGTGGTTCTTGAACTCCATATTGTGGACCAAAGAGCCTCTTGTGGACACCTTCCCTCTCAGTCCTGATTCCAGACATTCCATGCATTATCATCATGGCTATATGAGATAGCAGTACTGAAACAAGATGAATGAGTCCAGATGATAATGAACTCACTGTAGTGCAGTGGGTGCAGCTGCTTGATTATGCCCCCTCCACTTTGTATGGCTTTCGCATACCCCACCCTACCCTGAGAAATAGGAATTTACATTCTTAGTACTGAATCTCTCCTTGTTTCCACTAACCCTTTTCCTCCCTTTCCTTCTCTTAAATCTGTTCACTTCAGTGGCTTGGTTCTCTCCTGCTAGATGTCTCCCATTCTGGTGTCCATAAATTATACTCACACCAAATAAAGTTTTGCAACCCCATATGGGATACAGAAGGACTTGAAGGCAGGGTATCTTTTGAGCATTAAAAAAAAAAGATATGTAGAAATCTGAATGTTTTTGACTTGCCTACACATAGCAGGAAACATCCATCCTTGCAGAATTGCATGGTTTTTCATTGTGAGAAAACCTTCTATAAAACTAGAGTAATAGAAACACTGATTTAAGTGACAGCTTGCAATATGTTCTTTCCTTTTTTAAAACTTCTCTCTTCTGAAGTTCATCTTTATTGCTATCCTCCCCCCCCCCCCCCCGACACTTGATTTTTTTTTTTTTTTTTTTTTTACCTGAATTTATTGGCTGCTCTCAAGATAACAGCTAAAACGAATGATTTAGTGCATAAACCTGGGGTGGGGAATCGAAGGCCTGGGGGCCAGATGCGGCCCGGCTTGCTTGGATCTGGCCCTTGAGGCACCAGGCTCATTGGAGAGCCTGCACTGGTGCTGCTGTCCCCCTCAGGGCTGGAGCTCATAAAATCTACTAGCCCTCTAAGGCTCTGGTATGTGGGGAGTGTCTTTTCCCTTCTCGGTTGGGAGCCACGTCAGCAGCCCTGACCCAAAAAAAGTTCCCCACCACTGGCATAAACTACTCAGAATTACGGGTTCCAATTTATATCCATTGTAATATCCTAATTATTGTAGATTTTAGTGGCAGGAGAAATGAGAACAAGACACTAATCAGAATGGAGTCATTTTTTAAATCTATCACATGGTCTGACAGTTACACATATTTGGATGGACAATAACCCTTGCTTTTAGGATTAGTAGAAATTTCTGCTCCTGGAACAAACAAGGTTAAAATATTCCAGTCCTTCAGCAGACTTAAACAGGATAAATCATACTCCCCTAACACTTGATCTGTAGAACTCAGTGCTGTAGGATGTTGTTGAGGAAGCTTAGTAAAATTCAGAAACATAGTTAGACATATCTTTAATTATGAAAAACATCTCTAGTTACAATAGCTAAGATAAAAATAAAAGGTGTGAATCCTTAGGGTATAAGATGATCACTGGCTGGGGGCAGAAGAACATTTGGCCCTGTAGCATAATAATTTATAAGTAAATATAGCATTTGGGGAATAATGGGGGGAGATTATCTTTTAAAGCATCCAGTGTTGGGCACTGACAGAGCTGGAATATCTTAACAGGTGTGGTTATCTATCCGTCTGTGGAAGTAAGTCATAGAACTCTCTGCTGTATGCCAAAAATTCCTACCTAATGTAGACTTTAAAATTGTCTCTTCTCTCACAGATCTTGAAAGCCTGAAAACGACACAGGTTCCATCAAAACAGATGGCATCTGTTCCCGTTGAAAATTCTCACCTCCTCACAACGTTGGAACCTCAAGGCCATGAAGCCTCAGGTAAGATTTGTAAAATAGGACTTTTCAGCCATTGTCCCTGGGATTGTCACGTTTGGCAGGACTTATGGGGATGCTCCTGGAGTGGATAATAGAAGTACATTGTGATGTTACACCGCATAGTCTTAGAAATATGCTAATGGTATAAATATGGAATAAATCAGATATATTTGATGCAAGATGTGTCTTGTGAGAGATCCTTGGAAAGGTTATAATTTACTGAATGAGATTATCCAATTTGTATGTGTGTATCACTTCTGTATCTAGAATTAGAAATATTGGCTATGTAACAATTACAACTGTGGTTACGCATGGGGAATGTCCACCAGACAGTAAGCAATCAGCCTGGATTGGCCATTAGGAAAGATAATGGGTCTTTGAAGATGTTTGATCTTCAATGGTCCCAGAGTTTCTTCCTGGGGACATTACAAATCAGCCTTGGCTCATGATTGCTTTAATAAAGCAAGATCATGTGGTGATGTCATCTGGTATGAAATAACCATCTGGACACTGCTGGTACTTTTCCACTGGAAAGGGGAAGGCTAGGAAAAAGATTCCCAACATATGTAAAGCCTGCTGAATATACCTGAAGAAACAAAGAGACTAAGCTGGGGGAGGGACAGGGGTGAGCCCAGGTGAGAAAAATTAGCCTTTAAAAGGAATCCTAAAGATTTAAGCTGCAAGCATTGCCGTTTACTTTCAAGAAACTTTGCATCCTGCTTGAAACAACACTTAGGGTGAGAAATTACTTGTAGCTTGCATTCCAGTATATTGAGTTTTGTTTTATTTGCTGAGTAATCTACTTTGATCTGTATGCTATCTCTTATAATCACTTAAAATTTACCCTTTTTAGTTGTTAAACTCATTCTCTGTGTATTCCAAAACTTATTTGGTGCACTCCTTAATGCGGGGGACGGAGAGGGTGAGGGGGAGCTGTGCATGTCTTTCTCCACAATGAGGGAGAGGGCAATTTTCATTAGTTTATGCTAATTCACAAAGGAGGTGCAGGCAACTGTCTAAAATCTTTTGGGCAATAAGGTTTTCACTGAGAAAACCAGCATTTTCCTTCACTCTCTGAGAGATTCTTGGGCCACTCTCTATTTGCTGGGCATCTACACATTGAGACAAAAGAAGAGATTTTAGTCCTTAGCCCAGGGATGGGCACGAGGCAGCTAGCTGCTGGATCTGGCCTGTGGCCACCTCACAGGCGCCTTTACTACACAGCAGCTCTCACTGTTTTAAACAGCTGACTGCTAATTGCTCTGCAAACTGGGAAAGGATGGGAGAATTTGCACGCTGTCCTTGCACCAGCAAAATTCCTCTGCTCCCATTGGCTAGTTTCTGGCCATTAGGAGCTGAGAAATTTTGGTGAAGGCAGGGGCAGAGTGAAGCCTCTTTCCACCTCCAGCTTTGAAACAAGGAGACTGATTTTTGGCGCTCAAACTTTAGGATGCATATTTTCATATCTCAGTCCTACTGACTCTCAGACGAATTCTTAGATTCACTCTGGGACAAGACAGTTACCCATACAGGGTGCTCCCCTACAGTCCCAAAAGTATTTTCCAAGTTTTTCTCTACAGAGGTGGCCACTTATGCTTCCAAGGAATCATGATCTATCTTTATCTAAACCAGTGGTTCCCAAACTTTTGGGTATCATGCCCCCTTTTTGATTTTTGAACACCCCCCCCCCCAAAAACACCAAAACTTGTTGAGCCAAAAAAAAAAGGAACTGACTGGGGCAGCAAAACTTGCCTCGCGCCCCCCCCCCCCCCCGGAATTTCTTCACATCCCCCCCCCGGGGGGGCATGTCCCCCAGTTCGGGAACCCATGATCTAAACAATTGCCTGCTCAGAGCTCTGTCTTTCCAAGAGACTCACTGAGACATCAACGCTACTATTTGCTTGTTTACAGAACAGGGCCATGCAGATCGATGCCCAGAAATCAACCCTCACTCCACTGCAGCATCTGGAGTTTATAGGGACTGTCCTCAACACTCTGTGGGACAAAGTCTTCCTATCTCAGCACAGGTCTCTCTCTGTCTGACTAGCAGAGACCATTCAAAGCAGCCCTCAAATATCAGCCAGACATTTCCCACAACTTTTGGGGATTGTGGCAGGGGCACAGTGGTAATATCTCATGCTGGGCTTCACATGCAGTACCTTTAGAAGTGGTTCAGCTTGGTTTACAGACCAAACAGGAAGAGATTAAACAAATCCCTGTCACTACCCACCAGGGTCAGAATCTCCCTAGAACAGTGGAAAGACCAAGCCAACAAGGGATCCCTTTTGAGCAAAAACTCTGTAGCTGCTTCTCATTTCCAATGCATTGCTCATAGGGTGGGACATACATGTAAATGACCTTACAACACAAGGAAAATGGTTACCTGTTAAGTTATCCCTCTATGCCAACATCCTTGACTGAAAGAGATCAGGAACGTCTGCATCTACTTCCTGCAGCTGATAAGAGCGTCACACAAAAGTACTAACAGACAACATTGCACGTATGCTCTACATAAATTGACAAAGAGGAGTCTGTCTCCCCAGAACTTCCTTGCAAAGACTATGGAACTGGTGTTTTTCCTTCAATGTCACACTACCAGCGGCTTACCTCCCAGCTACACAGAACAGAGTGATGGACAGTCTCAGTCGTCAAATCTCCATGACCTCTGCGACTCTTCCAATATCTTTCTGCAAACTCAGCTTCCCTCTGTTATGTGGGACTTTAATCTGGTACTGAAAGGACTGACCAGGCATCTCTTTGAACCCATGCCCACCTGTTCACTTATGTAACAGGCCAGTCACCATGCTCTCCGGGAGAGGTCTGGGGCTGTGGAGCAAGCAGCTGCGGCATATAGCAGCCAATTAGGACCCAGTAGGGGATGTATAAATAAGGGTTCCTGAGAGGAACTCTTGCTCTAGCTGTGGAGCAAGGACCTGGCTGCTGGTAGGCTACTAGGGTACTTGAGGCAGAGAAGAGGTGGGACAAGGCAGGCAGAGCTCCACAGGTGGATGCCTTGCTTTCAAGGCGTGAGGTTACAAGGGCTGCAGAGAGGAAGTCAGGGCAGCAGATCCACCCCCTTATTAATGAGTGGTTGTGTCAAATTGCAGTTTGCCCCTGGTAGTGGGACACTGAGGCAAGGGGGGGGTATAAGGAGTTGGAGTTCCATGGGAGGAGAGGACCCTGGAGTGCAAGGACACTGCTGTGGAGCAGTAGTGTGAGGAAAGAGCACCATGGTCTGGGAGGCTCATGGAGCCTGAACCAGCGTAGAAGGCAAGTAACTGGGGGTAACACACTGGCCAGCAGAAGGCATTTGAAGGTTGAAGAGCTAATTCCGAAGGAGACCAGCAGGAGGCACTGCTGCAGTGAGTCACTACCCTGTTGCAGCTTACCTCAGTAAAAATGGCCTTCCTGCTTGGGATTACTTTGGCCAAGATAATGGGAGAAATAGCGGCACTTCCCCCTCCGCCCCCCATATTCTTTTGGGATGAGGTTACATTCAGACCACATCCAAAATTCAGCCCTGAGATGGATGAATGAATGAATTCACCCTGAGGTTAGCCTCCCTGTTTCACATGAACCAATTGAATCTTCTTCCAACTTTTTATTCTAAGCCTCACTGAGACACCAGAGAAGCTATATTACATACCCAAGATGTCAGGGGGCCCCCTCACCTTTTACCTAGATAGAATGAAGACCTTCAGGAAGCCCCACAGATTTTTACTCTCCTTTGTGGAAAGATCCCAGGGCTTGGCAATATCAGCCCAAAGGCTCTCCAGTTGGACCTCAATCTGTAACTGACAATGTTGTCAAATTAGCAATGTGCTATTCGTACACATTCCACAAGGTCACCTCATTGCATGCCTTTATGAAGAATGTCCCTATCTCAGAGATCGGTAGAGCAGCAACATGGGCATCTGTCCACACCTTCATAGAACATTACAGCCACTCCCTGAGTTACGAACAAGTTACGGACCAACACTTGGTCCGTAACTTGAAGTGTTCGTAACTCGGATCCCATAGAGTTACATGGCGACCGCGCTGTTCGTAAGCGCGGATCGCCATTCGTAACTCGGATCCGCATTTACGATCGCTTTGGTCGTAAGTGTGGATGGTCGTAAGTGGAGGTGGTTGTAACTCGGGGAGCGGCTGTATGTTATGACATAGGACTCTTCCTCCAATACTGTCTTTGGCTCCACAATACTGTCACCTGTAACTCACCCGACTCTGAAGTCCCAGCCCTCCTATACAGGTACTGCTAAGGAGTCCTCTACAGTGAAGCCACCTCCAGGAACAATACTCAAAGAAGTTGTTGTTCGCCTGTTCAGTAACGATGGTTCATCGACATGGGTGCCTCTATGGCTGCTTCACAACCCACCTTCCTCCCCTCTACTTTGGACCTCTTATCCAATAACTTTCTGGTATAGAAGGAACTGAGGAAGGTTAACCCACATGCAATGGCTAGCCTTGTGGTAGGACACAAGGAGAGATGGTCATGTGCAGGCGTGACAGACCGAGCTACCAAAATTCTCTGATCAACAGCACAGGGACACAAGCATGCCTACAGCGGAGCTCTCATGGGGACGTGCACTGCACATAACTTCTTCTTTATGAATAAAGAAGTTTGTTAACTCTTAGTAATAAAGCTCTGTGTAGGTTTCCAGTTCTGTGTCTGGCTGTGCAAGAGGTTGGGGATGGTGGGGAATGTAGGCAGCTGGCACATGTTCTGAAGTTTCAATTATGTGGCATTTCATTGTTTATATTATTTCAGTCTCTCCTCTGCAGCCAAAAACTGTTCTGGAAGCTTTGCAACAGAGGTTGGAAAAATACAGATCTGCAGCGGCACAGGCCAAAGCAAGTGGAGATGATCGGAAAGGCAGGATGCACGAGAGGATAGCCCAGGTAAAAATGAAGCATAACAAATAGCTTAACTTCAGAAAAGCTATTTGAGTTCATTCCCCTGGACTTGGCCAGCAAAGTGTTTAAGTATTTGATGTGTATCGTCCTGCCAGTTGCAATGAGCTGAAATAGTTAAGCTCTTGCTCTTTTCTGCATAGCACTTCTATCAATGAAATGCTTTATAAATTGTGCATATACAACCCCACTGATATTCAGTGCTTCTTTAAGGCAGGATAATGGAAGGATGGAGACCTTTTGTCCAAAGACGCCTATGCAAACCCCCACATGGATATGGTGTTTTACTCCTCCAAGTAGAACCTTGGTTTTTACAAGGCAGGAATTCTCTGAATAGGAACTTAAATTGCCTATAGAATGTAAGGCTTACTGGAGTCTGAGCATATAAGAAGAGGATCTTTAAAACATAATGTTTAGACTCCTCAGCCATCCCTCCTAGCAGCATAATAGACTCTCAATCCATTGTAACCTTTTTGATGCTGCTTCTTGTGTGCCGCTGCAGATGGTGGGGCTCCTATGAAGGTCGGTGTGTCAGTCCCCTAAGGCATCTAATGTATGTCATGCAATTTGTACTAGGCTCAGTGGGACATAAGCAGTTAATGTGTGCACTTGTAGAAATCGAGGGATGTAAGACTCTACTCTCCCATTTCCATGGGCTTGAACACAGAGACATAAAAATCTAAGTGGCTGCTGTTGTATGTGCAATGGTTGGTGCAGAATTGAAGGCTCACTAAAAAGAAAAAAGACTGGACTGAAAAATTATGTTGAATTATCCTGTCCTTAGAATTCTGAAGCTTTTTGTGGACATGCTTCTGCAGAGAAATCTCTTATTTTGTAATGTGTTTTTTGGTAAGTGTAAGGGAAAGGCTCATTGTCCAGGGCACTTACTGTCATGCCCCCCTTACCAGTAATGGAATCTCTCTGCACATCCCTTCTTCCCCCCAAATGCTGCACAATCAAGGATTCCTCAGAAGAGGAAAGTGGGGCTGTGTGCAGAACTGAGGATGGGTAAGGAGTTGGGTTTAGGAGGTGGAGCTGGCCTGGAGGCAAAGAGGGGCTGTGGCTGTGGGGCAGGCCTATGAGGATGGGGGTAGGGGAAGGACTGGGGGTAGAACAAGGGGCAGATATGGGTGGCACTTGTTCCCTGCCCTTCATGGGGGCTGACCCAGGGCATGGTCCCTGAAAGTTCAAGTGATACCCCACAACTTGGGGACTACTGGCCTAGGAAGTGGAGAAGCCACTAGGAAGAAAGATGAGACACTTTGCTCACTGTCTGCATTTGTAGCTTCTGCAGCCCCTCAAGACCCATGCAGGTCCTGGCAATAAGTGCAAGAAAGAGTCATGTCTGTATAGAAAACCTGCAGTGCACAAAGAACTTGGAAAGCAGCACATGACTTTATAGCAAAATACTGTATATTCTGCACAAATGTTTGTCTTAGCAGTCATTTCATGCTGAAACTAACTTAATAATAGGTAAGTCCAACCTATGCCTAACCAGCATCTCTGATTACAGCAATACCAAGATGCCATAAGAACCCACAAAGCCGGGAGAAAAGTGAATTTTGCTGAGTTACCAGTTCCCCCTGGTAAGTGTTCTCTGATATACCCTATCACCAACATTTCCATTATTTAAGCCCCAGAGGACTTCTGGCAGTATTGCTTCAATAGTCCATTGAGCTCTTCCTCCTGTTTCATAGTGAGGAGGCTGGTTTGGCTGTATGAGAGCATTGAAGAATATGCTTTAGAATTGCTTTCTATGCTTGCTACCTTTTTCACATGGTTGCATATTCTTGGCCATTGATCTTGTCTTTTAGGAAGTGTGAGCATTTGAACAGTGCTCCAGCTGGCCCTACTCAGACATGTTGGAGAGCATGATTTAACAATGCGCGTGAGCAGTCGCTCCCTGTCCCATTCACCAGCCCAGTTTGAAGGCGAGGAAAAACTGGGAATATTTGCTCTTAGTTCATTTGCAGGGAGTTGTGAAATCCCTGGAGATGTTCTAGCAGGTATTTCCAGTTCTATAGTAAGCATAAGTCTATTTACACCTATTAAATATACCTTGCAACAACCCTATGAGGAAGGCCAGTGTTGTCATGGTTACTTTGTTCAGGAAATTAAGGAATGAAAGCAAAGTGATCAGGCCTGGTCACATTAAAAATCAGTGGCAGATCCAGGAATAGAACTGAGAGCTAAGCAACACTTCCTTTTTCTGTTCTCTTTAGTTAGTGTAAGGAATGATCCTGCATTCATAAGGGGATGGATAATATGGCCAAATGGAATTATCTGTCTCTAACTTCAACTATTCTATATCCCCTATCGTGGCATTTCCATATCCTGCCATGTTCATCACTGTGTATCTGAACTCCATGGTATCATGCCTTTGATCACCATGCCCAGCTTTCTCTTTCCATGGGATGTACTTGGCACAGCAACCTATTTAAATCCTTGTGTCAGTTTTTTAGCGATTTTGATGGTTTAATGTGTTTTTAAAAAAATAAACCCAAACAAACAGAATTTGTAAAACACGGCCTGCTTCCTGGTAAATGTCAGTGCCTTTAAGAGGAAACTGCTATGTATATAAATCAGTGGGAAAGTAACATAATTCCTAAAGTTCTTAACACATCTTGGCTATGTAAATGTTTTCCAAACGAGGTTTTTAAGGCCACATGTTATTTATACATGAAAAGGTAATTATTAGATACCCACTGAAATCAGCAATGTTGTGTTAGAAGCAGAGGATATTTGTATGCATTTCACTGCATCTGAATTTTCATAGGTGCCAGATACAATAGAGGATTTTGCCTCCAAAGCTGTGTAGTCATGGATCAGGTGCTTCACAGGCTGCTCTGCAGTATACCTCAAATCTTCCCTGTGCTCTGGACTAGCTATCTAGCGGATAAGAGAGTAGTTTGGTCATAGTCAGTCCTTGGCTTGTTTGCTGAGAGTGATAAAACCATTCTTGTTATTAATGTGAATGCCACCAAGCAGCCATCTTATAGTGGTAATTCTGGGTCACTACTGACCCAGGTGGATTTGAACTGGTGACTTAGAAATTAAAGACTTCGTCTCCCATTAGCAAAGCCTTTCACTCCCTTCAAAAGGACAGAAAATGATTTTGTAATGAGTTTAACATTTCTTAACTACTGTGGTGCTGCTTTTGCTGAAACTACTGAGTTGCAGTGGGATGTAGCATTGCGCTGATGTTCTAGGAGAGTACACACACTAATACCTCTTTGGGAAACAAGGCATAACAGGGATCAGAGATTACACAAATCAGGGTTGACTATTCAGTTGTAATCCTGTGTGTATAAAAAAAAAAAAAAACACGCTGCAGCTAGACTGAGAAATAAGTGCATGTTTGACAATCCAGTTGTTTGTGAATTATTATTGCTAGGAATGCTTAATACCACTTGGGAAGTTTTTCAAATAGTTCATAGTGTTTGTCTCCTCTGCCTTTTGTGATTCGTGAGCCACTGAATTCTAAAGTTATGTGGAAAAGATTTTCATAGTGTTAAGCTGTTAGATGATGATAAATGATTTCAGAACCATTGAGCTTGTTCACACAGTAGTGGCAGTACTTCAAGAGGTAGTGACAAAGATTTGCATCCCTGTGTAAAATTCAGGGTTTGTTTTATTTCGTTGTTTTGAACCATATCTCCTTCCTCCTCAGGATTCCCCCCCATTCCTGGTGTGACACCCACAGATGGTGATGGTACAATAGCTGCCGTGCTGGAAAGTGCCAACCATCTGGCTAACCTGGAAGAGAAAGAGGATGAAGATGAAGAGGTAGAGGTTTGAATTTTTTACCAATATGTATAATTTTTTAAAGACACATTTTCTGGTGGGTGAAGACAAAGCTATTGATTTCCAGCCTGGGAAGTACTGTAATAAAATGACTCGCTTCTGGAAGCCTGAGAAGTACAAGTTTCTGGTCTCTCGAAGAGACAGTCAGAATCAGCTGGGAGTGTATAGGTGGGGATATCTCCTGATGAGGTGAGTTGCAAACAATACATCATATAAGAAAGACCTAGAATTGTTTTAAAGGGCTTTATAGGACCATAGTTTGACTTGCTTTTTTTCCTTGTTTATTTCCTTGTATCCATTAATATGTGGGTTTTTTGTGTTCAGAACAACTGCTTCTGTGGTGGCTATTCCTCTTTAGCACTCAAAAGTTTCCCCTGGTGGTTCAGAATTTTATATGCTCTCCAGGACACTTGGAGCTTACATACCGTCTAGCAATCTATACATACCATAAGATTTTGGATTGGTTATGGTACTGATGAATGTGTGTCATATTTTCAAATGGAGTGTAATTTTTAAATGGTGAAAAATATCATGACAATTCTTTTCCTGCCTTTGCCTTTCTTTTGAATTAGCACCATATTTAATCTGTTTCTTGTGCAAGCAAACAGCCAAAGCTGGCATGACATCACTTTTAGACTGAGAGTTAAAGTGGCTGGCTGGGGACTTTTGCTACTCAAAATGTAACAGCAGAAGTCTGATGTAGTGCACTGTGTCATTAATGTTTTGAGTTGCCTGAGCCTTGTATTAGATTTTATGCATTTAACATTTAGTTCTTTTTGCCATGCTAGAATGAACCTCCCACACAGGCCCCAGTTGCCAAGAAGCCTGCTCAGCTGCCTGAGAAGCCAACACAAGTTGTTAAGCCAATTATGGTGCCATCTGCTGTAGCTCAGGAAGGCCACTCTTCTGGGAGTGTGAAAAAAGCCGCAGCACCAGGCAAGTACCAGCATCTCTCTCTAGCTGGCAAGGATAAAGAGATGTTCGCTCTCACCGAATCCACATACCATTCCATTTGGATCAAACATTCTTAATGTTTTCTTAGAGTTTTAGGGAAAAAATAGTTCCTGTAGACATGAACATGTGGCTCAGATTCACTTCAGCAGCAGTCTTACTCCTTTAGGGCAGATCGAAATCTCTTGAGCAGTTCTGTTTCTGGGAGTCAAAGTGGATAGAAAAATGATACTTCATTGATTCTGATACAATACATTTATTGATTCATAGTGCTTTTCTGAAGCCTCTCTCTGAGTATGAAACTGAAAATGAATTCACACAAATTTGTTCAGCTTGCTAGTCCAGACAGTTGGCTGAGTACAGGAGACCCCCGATTTGTGACATGATTCGTTCAGGAGGAACATCGCAAGTCGGGGGCGTCATAACTAGAACTCGCATGTATGGTAGGCGCTGCGCGCCATCGTAAATTCGGGCCGAGGACAAAGTTGGGGGTTTCCAGCCCCTTCCACACTTACAATCATTTTTGTAAGTGTGGGGGGTCGGAACTCAGGCGGTCGCATCTTGGGGGCCTCCTGTACATGCAGTCCTCTTTGTCTCACAGTAGCTAATGCGTGTGTCTGCTTCTTTCCATTTGAGGATCTCAAAGTGGCTCACAAATTGTAATGAATTCATCCTGACTAGTTGATTATCTGATAAGCAGTTGTTTATCGGATAGTTGATTAGTGACTGGACTAGTCACTTCTCCCCTCCCCTTGCTGCCTCTGTCAGAGAGGCAGCAAGTGTGGGGGAGCAGGAGCCAGCGCTAGGGGGAGCCTGCTTAAAAGCTGGTTCTTCCCCCCTCCCCCAGCATCATCTCCACAGGGAGACAGGAGGCAGAGGCATAGCGGGGGACTGGGCGTGAGCTGGGAATCAGCTGATTCCTAGCTTGTGCCTCGTTTGCTCCGCCCCACGCTTGTGCTTTTTAAATGTGTTAAGAGCTGGGAGCTAACCCCACTGGGGCTCTGCAGTTCCCTCCTTATCAACTAATCGACGGAAATTCCATCGGCTGTTGATTAGCAAATTAAATGCCATTTAACATCCCTAATCCTTATTAACTTTCTTGTCAAGTGTGGCAGCGTGTCGGGGTCCCCCGACTCCTGCACCCCCGTAATGGCACGGATAGACTCCACCAGCCAGTAGAATAGAGGGAGTTTATTGCTTCTCCAGGATACAGCACAGCACAGATGTCATCTGGTTACAGGAACCGGGCCTAGGATGCCTCAGCCCCCCTTGAGATGGGGGATGCTGGGCCCCTAAATTCCAGCCCCCTCTGGGCCCTAGGCTGTCTCCTCCATGATCCCAGACAGAAACTGCCTCACTTCCAGCCTTGCCCCCCAGCCAGGGCTCCACCCCCCTCCTTCCCATTGTTCCGCTCCATGGGAGATACCTGTCTGACAAGTTTCGAAGCCCCCTTGCATAATGACTCATCCCCTGCCCTGTTGGGCTGTGCTGCAGCCAGTGGAGGTCACTGACAACCCACTGCCCAGCATAGCAACCAGCAAGGTACCCCCACTACGTCACATCAAGTCAATAAACTTATCTGTACAGTATTCATTTTACTGTTAAGGAAACAGAAGAAAAGCGGTAACATTTGATTTGCCTAAAGCTACACAGTAAGCTTGTGATTTACTGGGACTGGCATCTAGTGATATCCAGTGCTGAGCCTTAACCAGAAGCCTAGTCTTTTCTCATTCTACATTTGGTAGATTGTTCAAACCTAAGCATGACTTTCACAGGGCCCCTCTTGCTATTTGTGGTATAGAGGACTTTTTGGGAGTGAGGATGTGTTCCTGAATTTCTCACTCACATCATCTTCTTTTGGATGAAATTCGATGGTGTGTTCCATCTAAGGGGTCAAGAGAGATTATCAGTATTATCCCTCAAGCCTTAAAATATGTGAATCTGCATTAGTTTGGCTTCCCTGTTTTTGCTGCTATAGTTGGAATGTTAATGAACATTTAAGTGTATAAATGGAGTAATTTGTAATTACTGTAATTTGTCAGTTATGGAATTGGGGTTCCTCTCACTTTCACTAAAATAGTAAAATAATACGTGGTCTCTTCAGTCTAGCAAAGGTGATGAGAGTAGAAAGGTTTTGCTCAGTCCACTGTCTGCAGAGCTTTTATAAAGATCTGATTTCCTTCTCTACACCCCACTGAGCACACCATGTTCTGGCTGCTTTGGCTTAGTTAAAACCAGGGCAGACAAGCCTGTCTAATTGGTTTGGATTTGGATGACTGGCTAAAGTGCATACAGTAGTGATGCTGCCAGCTTTGCTGTGAGGCAGGGACTAAATGTCATTCAGTATGTTCCTTCTACTGTTAATAGTGCCATCAGCCAGCTCTGTGTATGGTCAGAAAACTACCTCCTACAAGCACATAGCTTGTATAATAACATTTGATTATGGCAGTGGGTGGGCATAGTGTAAGAATGGGGGGGAAAGGGTCATCAGCTCACTTCATGCTTCTTCCTTCTATGTCAAGAAAAATATGGAAAAAGTAGGTAGGGTATGGTGCACCGATTATGTAAATCCTGTCTGAGTCTTACAGCAGTTCCAGCTGTTCAGTGATGGGAAGGGGAACCCAAGAATTAGTATCAACAGGGTATAAAAAAGCAGGAAGAAGAATGAGCTGTGATGATTGTGGTCTTAGTATGCCTTCCAGTGAAGTAATTATTCTTTTGTCATTGAGGTCAATGTGTTTGCTTTGTCTGACAAGTTGAGAGAGAAGAGGAGTATTTGTACAGGGAAAGTATACAACGTGTGAGCATGCACACAGACAGATAAAGCATTGCTTAATTAGTGGGTGTTATTTGGAAGATAGAACATGGAACTGTGAGTCAGCTCGAGTTTTAAATTCAATTCTGCTTCTGATTTTCCCAGTTCTAGAGTAGCTTTGCACAAATTATTTAACCTGTGTTTCCCCTTCAGTAAAATAGGTATAAATTGTCTCCATCTCACAGGTTTATTGTAATCCTTTAAATAAAAATGTATTGGTTTGTAAATATAGGGCTCCTTGATGGAAGGTGCCATAGAATTGGAAATTAGTATTATTTTTGTACTACAATGAAAGTGGAACTAATCATGGTGACTATTGCATATTAAACACACAGGCAAGTGTCATCAGCTGGTAACTGGGCTTTGACATTTTCTTTGGTATAAATTAAACAATGAACTTGGTGCATTGTCATATTATGTCAGGTGAGTGTTTTTATGTAGTCGTTTCTTTTCAGCAAGTGAACAGCTGGAATTTCTGGAGAACAGAAAGAAGCAATACTTGAAGGCAGCAGTCAAAGCAAAACAGCAGAATGACCTTGAACAAGCCAGACTGTATCTCAGGACCGCAAAGAACTTAGACCCAAAGATTGAGCTGGCAAAAAGCGGCAAATCTGTTGATATATCCAAGGTTAGTAGAGACGATAAACAAAATGTTCTGCTTTGCTCCTTGGGCATCTCAGGAATTCCGTTGCTTGCATAAAGCTAAGAATGCTTTAAAACGTAATGTTTCACAGGTGAATTCAAACTGTAATTTCAACATCTGAGCTGAGACCATCAGCCCATATTGCATGGACAGTCATCACATTATGGCAATTAACAGATGACCTGTTCATAACTTGTACTGTATACCCCAAACCAAATCTGGGAGGAGGGAGCAGCACGGAGGTGCTTGTGTGGGGGGAAGCCTGTGGGTGCCACTGGGAGGGATGGCAGGTTTCCTTCTTGGCTCTTCCTGATTCCCTTGAAGCAGTCACATCCCTCAGCTCCTAGGCAGGCTCGTGGTGAAGGGGCTCCATATTGCACCCTCCCATAGCGCTGACTCTGCAGCACCCATTGGTTGGGAACTGCAGCCAATGGGAGCTGCAGGGTCGGCACTTGCTGGTGGAGGCAGTGCACAGAGCTGTCTGGCCTTGCCTTTGCCTCGGAACTGAGGGAGGGACATGTCACTGTTTCTGGAGAGCCTCCTGAGTTCAGCGTTTCTCAGAGCCCTTACCTGCTTTCACACTCCAACCCCCCGAGCCCTAAGCCCCTCCTATACCCAACTCCTGCTGCTCTTGGTGGAGGGTGATGTGGTGGCCTGAGAGCTACTCAGGCAGCTCCAGGGCCAGTCATATCTGCTGCTGCAGAAGTCACAAGGTTATGGATAGTCCAGGAATCAGTGACTTCCATGACAAACTTGCAGCCTTAGCCATGTTGTGTGGTATTGTGCAGCTACCATCGCCCCCTACAGATGACGAGAGTGATTTTATCTTCATACATCATGAGGATGTCAGACTCTCTCAGAAAGCAGAAGAGGTGTACACTCAGCTCATAAAACTGCTAAAGGACCAGCATGAGGTAATTATCTTTTCCTTTCAGTGCATCATTATTTGTTAAGAATCCAATGAGGGAAAAAATGCTTCATAGTGTTTCTTTGGCTTTTACTGCTGCTGTAATCATGATCCCATCGTTATTTTGGTAGGATTTTTAGCTCATATTTAAAAATACCAATTGTGTATAAGTTCTTTGGTCAGTACTTTCAAATATGGTTTATCAAGGCTGTTCCCCACTCTGGCACTTTGAGTGCAGAAGGTGGGAGCCTGCAAGAAACTTTAAAATACCCTGCCACTAATGGCTTCTGCTTAAAAACTCCTCAAAGACTTCCTCACCTTGGGTGGTACGCTGTCACCATCCAAATGCACAAAACCCTTTGAGAACCAAGGAAGATGCACTTAGGAATTTCTTGCTGTGGAGTACCTTCAAGCTCCTTAACCCTCCCTCTGGAGAGAGCTTGAAAATAAACTGTCATTTCTTAATGGAGGACCTTTTGGTCTCAGCCTTCTGTATACTAGGGATGTTAAATATTGGCTAATTGAATAGTTGGTTAACCTCATGAATTCTTACTGGTTACTCAACTACTCTATAGTCCCTGGGGGTGGGGCCGACAGCCAATGTGCTCTGGACACATTCTCGAAGAACCCCCTGCCACTCTGCTTTGCTGCCTCTGTATCAGACACAGCAGTGGGAGGGTGGGGGGGTTGGCAGAAGCTGGTCCATGAGGGGAGTCAGTTTAAAAACCTGCTCTTCTTGCAGACCAACTTCCTGTTGCTCTGTGCTGCTGCCTCTGATACAGAGGCAGCAGTGCAGGGTAGCAGCAGCCCCTGTCCAGGGTGGAGGGGGGGGGGTGTCTGAGCTCCCAAACCCAGCGTGAGCTGGAACTGAGCTGGGCTGGCTGTGCCTGCCCAGTTCCTAATACGCTTTAAATGCAGAGCCGCAGCAGGGGTAGGTCCCAGACCTGGAGCAAGCTGGACTAAGACGGGCTGCCGATCAGCTTGCTAAAAA
The DNA here is from genome assembly GCA_032595735.1 of Pelochelys cantorii. Classification (NCBI taxonomy): domain Eukaryota; kingdom Metazoa; phylum Chordata; order Testudines; family Trionychidae; genus Pelochelys; species Pelochelys cantorii. The sequence continues at coordinate 56,645,454 of CM064334.1, forward strand.
AATTTACTGGTGGGGGGGGGAGGGGACCGGTGCATGTAGTCTATAGCATTAACCTATAAGCTTTTGCAAATCGGTTAATCGATTACTATACTATTACATTCCTAGTGTATACAGGACCTCCTGGCTTCTGAGACCCAGGATTCAGATCATAGTCTTTAAAGGGTGATTTTATTAACAAAACAAAGACGACCTACTTGGTAAAGCATATTTTGTTACTAGGTATTATAGAGCAGCTGAAAAAAGGCAGATTAAAAACACAGAGACTTGTTTCCCTGGGATTCCATTTAAAAGTTATAGTGTACGAGCGAGAGGGTGCATAGGCTCAGCACAGAGGAGTTTGTTAAACTCCAAAATAAAGAAAATAACCTGATCATATCTTACTAAACAGTCCCTGTTCTACTTACATACCTGTTGTTCCAAGGTTTAGTCCTTCCCCAGGCATAGATATCGCTGGAAATTCCATACCTGGTTCCTGGCTTAACTCATCTCTCCCAGCTCTCCTCTGCTCACACAAAGACTGCAGCAGGGAGGTCCTGCTTTTCAATTAAAACCTCCACACTGTTTTTATTGGCTCTCTGGCTCCCTGCTTAAAACTTCCTGGAGACTCTTTAGTACCCATTCTCTCTGGGTTTAACCCTTACAGGCAATTTAGTTAACTGAATGTCTGGGATGTCCAGAATAGGGCAGTACCCCTCCCATTCACCACATGGTGTTCTGAATTAGGTACCTAAATCACGACCTGGTTTTCAGAGATATTTCCAGTTGAGGTCAGTGGGAGCCCTTCTGCTGCAAATCAAGCCAATGGTTTAGGTGTGTAATTTTGGACACCCAAATTTCATATAGCCTTAATCCTTTAGGGTACATCTAATCCTTGGGTGAATGCCATGTCTAAAACTATTAGAGGAAAAAGTAAGAGAAGGCACAGGAAACAAAGCAAACACTGTATTTGGTTTTGTATTTAAAAAACGGGGAAAATTACCTATGGAGATTTGGACAAACTGGGAGCTCTTCTTTGAGTCATGTCCCTTTGGGTGTTCCACTTGTAGGTGTGGTAGCGTCCCCTGCAGCTGGGATCAGAGATCTTCATCAGCAGTGCCTATTGGACTGCATGTGTACACCTGCCCACTATATGCGGGACACGCAAATAATGCTGTATGGTCCAGTTGCTCCCAGTTCCTTTTCTACTGTCTCTGGCCTGGAACAGAATCCACAGCAGTGTGGTGTAATATTCTCCTTTCCTCTCCTATCTGAAATTATTTATTTATTTTGTCTTTATCTTTGTAGTTCTTTCATAGTTTGAGTTTCTGTTTTTCCCCCCACTTCCTGCCCTTCCTGACTGGGAAGCCTTTCCCTCCAGCCTTATGTCCAGATCCTCCAGGTTTAAGAGCTGTGTTCCTTCAGGGGCCAACTACCCTTTAATAGATGGGCACACACAGTATATGTGCTCTCTGGGAGTGGTCCATAACCTGCAAAAGTGTTCCCATTGCCCTGGCCTGACACCCAGGGCCAGGAAGGACTGGAATGTTAGACTGAAACTTCTCTTTATGGAGAAGTAGCTTCAACTGGTGTTGGACCTGGGTCCAGACTCTTCCCAAGAGAGGCTCTGCCAAGTCATCTGCCAATCCTCACTCTCCCCATTTCCTGAGGAAAAAGTTATCCCTACTTTGTTGGGATGACCAAAACAAAAGGGGAGGGGTGCTTCTCAGTCTGAGGGACAGCCTATTGGCATGCTATCCCTGGTGAAGTTGGTTACCTCAGCCTCATCTGACAGCTTCAGTGCTTGCCTGAGTACCTCTGGTACCAGCACACAAAAATGGTTTAAAGACTCTAAATGGGCAGTCTTATGGCCCTTGGCATTATTTCCCAGCTCTGGGGACCAATCCAGGCCACCCTCGTGATCTACAGCACTAGTGCTGTCTCTGGTACTGATGACATAGGTAAGATCTTGGCACTAGCAAAATTGTTGGCGCCAACCTAGTCAGGGTCACCAAGCAAGTCAGCAACACTGGCAAAGCCTCCAATGCCATCTACCAATGTCTTGGGAGTATACACCCTTCCTTCAGTGCCATGTCTTCCATCAGCACCTATGATGCTTCTTTCTCCTCCACAAGACTTCAGATATCCAACAGGCCTGTTGGTCTCTGACACACTTCTGTGATATGATCTTCCCCACTTCCACCTTCCTCTTCAGACTCACTCCACTCCTCCCTCTCTCCATGACAAATGGCACATCTCCTCCTCATTACAAGGTCAGGGAAGATGAAGGCTCTATAGTTTCCTCAACTGTAGGCAACTCATACCTGCCCATACTCCCTATACACAATCTTCCACTGTCTTCAAGCCTGGCAGTGGTCAGCTCAGATGCAGCCACATGTGCTACTTCCACCAAACTGGCTGTATTGGTATCCTTGGGCAATGTGCACAGTATAGTTCAGGAGCTGTACCAAGGATCATGAATGGAGACCTACACCTCTCCCTTCTCCATTAGTCTCTCACTCTTACAGATCAAACCACCACCTATACCAACAGAATAGGAAGAACAAGAGGAAGAGGAGGCTCTACCAACTGTTTTTCACCTTCCTCACCTGACAAGGCTGCCAGGCCCCCGCTTCACTCATCTGCTGATGTCTTTCAGAAGTTATTCCACAGGGTTGCAGATTCTTTACAGATCCCATTGGAGAAAGCTAAAGACCATCAGCATAAACTGCTGGATATACTTCACATATCCTCTTTGGCCAAGATTGCACGGCCAATGAATGAGGCAATTTCAATCCTGTGAAAGTGCTTTCGCAGACTCCAGTGTCTATTGCTCCAACCTTCAAATGCACCAACAGGAAATATGTTCCAGCAACGGATGCAGAATTTTTATTTTTGCACCATACCCCAAAATCTCTGGTGGTCAGTGTGGTGTAAGAGAGGACATCAGTTCCAGTCCCTTTCTCACAATCCAAACAGTAAATGACACTCCAAAACCCCAGTCTTCCAATAAAAGGCACTGCTCAGCTCTCACTACATTTAAAAGGCAGAGCCACGGGGGGTGGGGGTAGCTCCTGGACCCCTCCTCCCCTTATCGTCTAATCATGTAGTTGATGCAAATTGTATTGACTACGCAATTAGTCAATTACCTGCTTCTTAACATCCTTACTGCACATACAAATGGAATATCCATTGGGGGACACATCTCAAAGAACCTCAGTTACTCCATGGCATGAGGAACCTTCTCTTCTGTGTAACATGCAAGTCCTCAATCTGAAATCTTTTTTCAGAGATGTGTATCATGGAATGATCACTGTTACTTTTTTTTTTTTTCTTGTTAATAGAAATGTTTGCAGTATTCAAGGCAGTTCATGCATCTGGGAAACATAACTGAAACGGCCAGGTAAGTCTGTTGCCGTCATCTGTATTTATCCTGTCACATAGTCACTTCTGCTCTGAGTCTACCCGCAGCAGGGACTGCTATGCTTCCCAATATAAAAGGAAAATGATGTTTGTGGGGTGTTGGTCTTTGATTTACTTGTGGTATGAGGTAGTGGAGCTGAGTGAATCAGTTTATCTTGTATCCAGTGAAAAAATGTTTGCTGTCCGTGGATGGTCTCCACCATTGTTTTACAGGTTTGAAAAACTAGCACAAGGATGCAAAAAGGACCTGGAGATTTTGCAGCTGGCACAGGCCCAGAGGATGGACCCCCCCAGCCATCGCTTTGAGGAGAGAAACTTCAAAATAATAAGGTACAAAAAGTCAAAGGTTGTTATCGGCAGACTGAGATGGGCTACTAATTTCTAGTCCTCTACAAGGAATAAAGGGTTTGAACTCCCATCAGAGCAGATTGAAGTTAGGCACTCAGAATCTTCCATATTCCTAAGAAAACATTTCCAAAAATTTAAGGTTTCTTCAGATTTAGTAAGTAGCAGTTTCACATCTTCCATTTTAGATTGCTTTATTGCAAAGACAAATACAGCTGCATCTTCTCCCAGTCCTCCCACTTTAACCATGGTTTCTCCCCCCCACCCCCAACTGATGTCTTTGGGGCCTTCTTTGGCATTTTTCACAATGCTGTCTAACCCAGATCCCTCACTCAGAAATGAAAATAGTCTTTGCCTGTTTCTACCTTGCCTTCCTTACCTTCCTTCTCCTCTCCAGGTTGAGTTGAGATTTATATAGAAATAGTTTTTTCTCCAGGACTCATTCCCCTTTATGTTTTCCAAATGTCATGTCTCTGAACTACAGAAGTAGAATACTGGCCTTGCAAAGGGTTGGGAAATGCCAAGTTGCTGGACTGAATCTGTGTTTGTATCTCTTCTTCCCTTCCCCCTCCTCAGGATATTTTCTGAACTCAACAGTACGGAAATGCATCTCATCATTGTCAGAGGAATAAACCTGCCAGCTCCCCCAGGTAATGAACGGAAACTTACCCTGATCTCTAGCCTTTCTCTGAAACCATAGGGAGATTAATTTTGATGAATGAGAGTTCTTTGTCCGGGGGATAACTGGGTGGCCTACAGTTTTTAAAAGCTTTTTAACATAGGTCCATGCTAGCTCAGGCCTTCAAACTTCAGTTCAATTCCAAAAAATTGAGACAAAACTCAACTTAAACTGATTTGAAGGCAAAACCCTAAATTGTTCCAGCTTTGCTCAAAACAGGGCTCCTGTTCAGATCCATAGTGCTTCAGATTTTGTTGTAAACATTTTACATAGCTCTGAGATGTCTTGACTGCTTGTACTCTCATCAGCCAAACCAGTAGAAGCTGTTCAAGAACATTGCAGCCTCATAGCAATACAAAGTATTCTTAGTTCCTCTATTTATTATAGGGGTTTAATAGCTGTTTATGTATGCTTTCAGAATCAACTAAAGCATTAGCATCATATTTGCCTTTGACTGCCAGTGTTCCAGTGGATGGTGTTTTCAAAAGGTACTAAGGGTACGTCTACACTTGCTCCCTACTTCGAGCTAGGGATGCAAATGTAGGCAACCGAAATTGAAAATGAAGCGGGGATTTAAATATCCCGCGCTTCATTAGCATGATCTCGCCGGCACGTTACTCCGCTCAACAGCTGATTGGAACCAGGAAGTGCACGCTGGGATGCGTTAGTTCGAACCAAACTCCTCATTTTTTGAGGAGTAATGTTAGTTCGAACCAAGGGGTTTGGTTTGAACTAACGCGTCCTGGCGCATACTTCCTGGTTCCAGTCAGCTGTTGAGCGGAGTAACGCACCGGTGAGATCATGCTAATGAAGCGCGGGATATTTAAATCCCCGCTTCATTTTCAATTTCGGTTGCCTACATTTGCATCCCTAGCTCGAACTAGGGAGCAAGTGTAGACGTATCCTAAGTGATTTAGGTAAGAGTCCTATAAAAAGTCAATTGGGTTCTTTTTGAAAAGCCCACTACATATTTTGAATGCTGTGAACCTCCCATATTGGCTCTCTAAGGTTGTTAGGATTGACTGATTAATTGTTCTTTTGCACAGGTGTGACACCAAATGATTTGGATGCATTTGTGAAATTTGAATTTCAGTACCCTAATACGGTGAGTGTGTGTTCAGGCCTTTGCTGTTTCTCAATCCAATGTATTACTTAGCAGTGTTGTCTTAATAGCTTAGAGAGCCAGATTTAACTTAGAAATGCTGTGGGCTTATGACTTCAGGAGTTGACAAATTGTAAATGATTGCTATTTATTATAATTGAGTGGCAAACCTAAAGCAAACCTCTTTTTAAAAAAATTAAAGATAAATAGTTCCAGCTAATTTAGATTATTTTAGGAATAGACGAAATCCTGTACCCACACATGAATTCATGTTATTCCCACAGTGGTCAGTGGGTGATGCTCGGATCTCTGAGGACAGGATCTGGCCCATACAAATAACCTTTTCTCAGATGATTTGTCTGTATTTATATAATTGCTAGTAAAAGTCAGTGTATTTCTATCATTGAAACATAGACTGGAGCCTTCTGAGATTTGGCTTTTAATGAACTGAACTCGTAAATGTTATTGGACCTTAAAAAATGTTCTCTCCTTGAAACTCAGCCCCCAATACCTTTGAATACTAACACCAAAATGATTTCAGAATTAAATATACCTAGACCATCCTTGACAGATGATTGTCTAGCCTGTTTTAAAAATACTGTTAATGTTAAAATACTGTTACTTTGCACAGAGTAACACACTTTTCATTCAGGATTGATTTTTTGAGGTGTGTTTGTGTGTGTGTTTAATGTTGACTGCGTGGATCCTGTGGACTGATATGATATTAAATGCAGATTTACCTGAGGGGTAGGATGTCTCCAGAAAAGCTGATACAAGTGGGAAGTCATTTATCTGTCCTAACAAAAATGTGAGGCAAACGAGGAAATGAAAAGTGAAATCTACAACTCCATCCTTAGTGCATGGTGCTCACTCTCTCGTGCTCACGCGCTCTCTCTCTCTCTCTCCTAGTTTCACAATGCAGCAGTCTTTGCTAGGCGGAACTCTATGTGTGTACCATAAGATGTTCCACAGCTTCATCAATACCTCCTTGGCATAGAGTTCCCATAAAAGCATAGAACATGTACCCCTAATTTACAGTGTTAAATTTTCTCTCATTTTCAGTGTTTAAAAAGCCAGATCGCTACAGTTAAATATACCTAATTCTCCTTCATAGCTGGAATCAACTTTTCAAAGTAGCTATGATAATTAGGTCACATTTTCTCACGAGTGAACGACGACATTTAGTTTATACTCTGCTTTGGGTTAAAAGTTAGTTAATTTTGATGGCAGAGTGATTGTCAGGAAGAAAAATAGTTGGCAAATTCCTTGAATGATTTGCATTGGACTCCTTCTGCAGCACCAAAAGTTTCTGATTACTTTAACTCAAGTAAAAGGAATAAAATTATAGCCAAGTAGAATGTGCATAGTTTATCAGGTATCATAGTAGCACCAGTTAATAGTTTTATGATGAGTGTGTTGAATCAGTTATGGCCATATAGATAGATTATCTGCAGCATTTGTGTTTAATATTTTTTTGGCTTGTTCCGTATCTAAACTTAAATTTGATTCCACAATGAAATACACATATTGCAGTCATACTCATGTTTGTGTACCTAGTTTGTACATTCTAGTTGGTCTATTCTTTTGTTTGCTGATATCTGGTCCATGTACCAATCTTTGATTTTCCCCTTGGTCATCTTCCATCCACAATTATTGCAAGGGCCATCCTTCCAATACAACTCTCAGGTCTCCCCTGGACATGTCACAGAGTAGTTATTAACAGTTCACAATCCTGCTGGAAGGGCATAACAAGTGGGGTTCCGCAGGGGTCTGTTTTGGGACTGGTTCTGTTCAATATCTTCATCAATGATTTAGATATTGGCATAGCGAATACGCTTATTAAGTTTGCAGATGATACCAAGGTAGGAGGGGTTGCAACTGCTTTGGAGGATAGGGTCATAATTCAAAATGATCTGGAGAAATGGTCTGAGGTAAATAGGATGAAGTTTAATAAGGACAAATACAAAGTGCTCCACTTAGGAAGGAACAATCAGTTTCACACATACAGAATGGGAAGCGACTGTCTAGGAAGGAGTACTGCAGAAAGGAATCTAGGGGTCATAGTGGACCACAAGCTACATATGTGTCAACAGTGTGACACTGTTGCAAAAAAAGCAAACATGATGCTGGGATGCATTGACAGGAGTGTTGTGAGCAAGACATGGGAAGTCATTTTTTTTGCCTCAGTTGGAGTATTGTGTCCAGTTTTGGGCACCACATTTCAAGAAGGACATGGAGAAGGTCCAGAGAACAGCAAGAAGAATGATTAAAGGTCTAGAGAACATGACCTATGAAGGAAAACTGAAAGAATTGCGCTTGTTTAGTTTGGAAAGGAGAAGACTGAGGGGGCATGATAGCGGTTTTCAGGTATCTAAAAGGGTATCATAAAGAGGAGGGAGAAAAATTGTTCTCCTTGGCCTCTGAGGATAGAACAAGAAGCAATAGACTTAAACTGCAGCAAGGGAGATTTAGGTTGGACATGAGGAAATACTTCCTAACTGTCAGGGTGGTTAAACACTGGAATAAGTTGCCTAGGTAGGTTGTGGAATCTCCATTTCCGGAGATATTTAAGAGCAGGTTAGATAAATATCTATCTGAGATGGTCTAGACGGTACCAGGTCCTGCCATGAGGGCAGGGGACTGGATTCGATGACTTCTTGAGGTCCCTTCCAGTTCTAGTGTTCTTCGATTCTATATCAATATAGCCTGGCCTCCCTCAACTTATCTTGTGGCAACCCATACAAAGCCCTTCACAACCTCATTTAATTTCTTTTCATGGCATGTCCAGCCATTTGACCATCCTCATTACGGTAGTGGAGAACATACCGATTTCTTTTTCTGGTTGGCAAAGTCTCTGTGTTCATACAGTAGGAAGAGTCAAATTACAATTTTATAATATCTACCTTTTGACTTTATTGGCATAATTTTGTCAGAGAGAACTGGGACCAGCTCTCTCCATTTGCACCAAATAGCTTTGCTCAAATGCAGGGCAACTCAAGCTCTTGATATGTTTTTTTAAAAAAGGTTGCTGCAACACAGGTTGGTGGTTTTTCGTAATGTTGCTTTTTCTTTTCATTTTTTTTAAACAGGAGCAAGCTCAGAAAAGTAAAACGGCAGTAATGAAAAATACTAATTCTCCAGGTTTGTATCTATTCTGTGGGGGAGGTGAAAAACTGCACCATAAAACCGTGTTTGGTACAGGCTTAGTCCCACATTGTGTTTTTCTTTTCAATTACCGGAGACCTTGGGAAGGTAAATCCAGCAGCTGTTGAAGTTTAATTCTTTATCCTCACTCTCTCTCATACAGTGCAGGGAGCCATTGTTCATGTCATTTCTTAATCAAATTATCACGTTACTTGGTACCACTAAGTCTCTGCTACTTTCAGAAGGTTCAGGCTTCTATAGGAGCTCTGTTAGGAGAGAGAGCAATAAAACAAAAATTAAGAGTGCAAAAATCATTCACTTATGAATCTTCAGGGATCACACTTTATTTTCTTTCTGTCCATTTGTTCCAAGGATAGGTACTGGATTAGCTGGGCAGATCTCGTTAATCATTTGTATTGATCTGCTAATGTTAAAAACATTGTCTTCAGTATATAGCAGATCTTAAATATGACTAGCAAAGGACTTTTTAAAAATTGGGATTGTTCCTCTTTTTGCTATTTTGTTTTTCCAAACCAAGTTTTGGGTTTTTCCCCTTGTTTATTTTTACCTTTTTTAAAATAGTAGGAATCTCAAGTCTTATACTCCTCGATTTTTGCAGGAGAGACCTACCTACTAGATGTTTGAGGCATGTGTATTGTGAGGTCTCACCTTAACTGAAGGAATAGAGGCACTTAATATTTAACAAAGGTTTCCTTTATCCACAATGTTTGTTTACCATTTAAGTTAAATAATTGTTATGGAATCTTCCAGCCTAGACCTTAATTTCTAATATGAAAAAATGGGAGGAAAAATGTTAAGATCCTTGCAGGCTCTCTTTATAAATCATAAAAAAGCAAAACAAGTTACAAGCCTAGTTCTTTTTCCTTTCAGGTCAACTTCAAATTTGTATCATTCTATTTTTACACTCTTTTTTCCTTCCCATACCACGTGCCATTTGAATTCCATTTTAGTTTCCAAAACACAAGTTTATTATTGGCAGGGCTCGACAAATAATGTAATCTACTCGCCCGGGGCGAGTAGATTACAACCCGGAAGAGCCGGCGCAGAGCAATCTGTGCATGCGCAGAACGATATGCACAGAGCGCAGAACCGCGCGGCTGGCGAGTGGGGCTCGCCGTCGCTTGGCGAGCCCTGATTATTGGGATTAGTAAACTTTTAGGTTAATATTCCAAGTTGTTTCCCCCATCACCCTGAGGTTTTAAAAGCATTTTTCTATATAACAACTACAAAAATTATGTTTAAAAGCCAGATCCTTATTTCTTAGTCATGTACTTTATATTTACATCAATGTAGTTGAGATTGGAATCTGTCTCCTTATATCTATCTTCGATGGTTTGTACCTACCCTGATGATATTTATGCTGGTGGAAACATCTTCTGTTTTCCTTTATTTTCCTTTATTTTCCATTTTTTCTCTCTTGTTTTGGATCTTTATCCCCGTGCTCCAAGAAGGATATTTTATGGTTAAAGTACAGAGATGGGAGACCTGATGGTCCATTCCCTGACTCTATTGATTTGCTGTATGATTTTGGGAAAATCACTTAGAGTATGTCTACACTTGCACCCTAGTTCAAACTAGGGATGCAAATGCAGGCATTCGAAATTGCTAATGAAGCAGGGATTTAAATATCAAAAAATGAGTAGTAACGTTAGTTGGAACCAAGGGCTTTGGTTCGAACTACCGCGTCCCGGCGCGCACTTCCTGGTTCGAATCAGCTGTGATTCGAACTAGCGCGCTGGCGAGATCATGCTAATGAAGTGCGGGATATTTAAATCCCCACTTCATTAGCAATTTTGAATGCCTGCATTTGCATCCCGAGTTTGAACTAGGGTGTAAGTGTAGACATACCCTTACTCTTTTCTGCAGATCAGTTTCCTCATCTGTAAAATAGGGATGAAGGTAATGAGAGGTGTTGTGGGGTTTATTGATTAACATTTGAAACCGCTTAAGCATTCTGGGATAGAAGCTGCTACATAAGTGTGAAGTTGTGTTATATGGGCCAAGTTAAGGTAGGCTGAAAGTTCTGAATGCATTGTGCTCATCACTGAGAAACATCTAGTCACTTACTGTGACAATTTTCACAAATTTTTCCTATTTCTAGAATATGATCAGCTCTTCAAGTTGACTATTAACCGAAATCACAGAGGCTTCCGTAGAGTGATTCAGACCAAGGGAATTAAATTTGAAATATTTCACAAAGGGTAAGTCAGTGGCTTTTATTCTCCATTCTGACACAGTAGTGATAACAAAATGAAAGAACTGTTTGTGCTGTTTGTAATTTAGAATTGACACTCATGTAATTTGCCTTTCTTTTTTTCATTTGATCAGTAAACAGATGTCCGGTTTCATGCTACCATGTTTCAGCATTACCCTCTGAGTATCTGAGCACTCTGACTTCTCTGGTAAAACACAGTAAAACCTCACTAATGTGTACTCAGTGGTTCATTACTGCATTCTACCAGTTAAGAAGCACTGACCAATACAGTTTAAGATATAAAACATATAGTATCAAAATGTTGTATTCATGTAGCTTTAACAAGTGTTGCCTGGTTTGAACTGTGATTATTCGGTGCATTCTAATAAATATTATGTGGGTTAACTTTATAAAGCAATGAAATCTGGATGATGTGGCCTCTCACTGAGCTTTCTGGAGCTACAAGATATTTGAGATATAGGGTGAAACCATCAGATTTGTGAATAACTGAGGTTATGTTGTATTCAAGTCTCAAGTTGAGTAGAAGTCCAATCTCGCACTTGCTGGTATATCTCTTTCAGCCCCACATAAATATCTAATAATCTATTGGCAAATCACTGATAGTAAAAGGGATAATAAATAATTGCAAATTATTATAATATTCTGCATGTCTGTAGTGCCTCTATATGTGGATCGCAAAGTAATTCCCAACCATTAGTAGTGAACTAAATCTTACAGCACTCTTGGAGGCATGTGGTATCCTCCATCTTCTGTGGAAACTGAGGCATAGCAAGGTTTGAATGACTTTCCAAAGGTCACAGCTATTCCAGGGGAAAGGCTCTAAATTTAACTCCATGCATTGTGCTTTAACTGCTAGACAAGGCTCCATCTCAATGATGCATGAAATGCACCTCTCTTCTTGCTGTGAACATGTAGTTCAGATAATACAGTGATGGGACCTTAGAAATATCTAGACAGACAGTAGATGAGAAGGAAGATAATTTAAAATGTTTAGAGAAAAATGTTTACATCTGGGCTCATTTTGAATCCATTAGTACTGATGTATTAATTCAGAGGTTAATTATGAACTAGATGTATTAATTCAGAGGTTAATTATGACCCATTATTAGACTGAGATGTTGGATAATATGCCTTTTGTTCATCACAATGGCTGTGTTCATGCAGTTCTTTGTTTCTCTTGCTGGCACGTATGGAAATGCTCTCTAACTGTTCTGTGATTGGGTTCAAGTTTATAAAAGTTAATTTGTGAAAAAAATACTACTTTAAAAAGCTTATCATTTTTAAACCTGAAGCTTACATTTATGTCTCTAATGAAGGAATGTTTGATTCTTCTCCTCTTTTCTATATCACCACTGACTGCTCAACTGTCACTGCTCTTTTTCTAGATCTAGTGTTAGTGTACCTCCCAGTCTTTATTGAACAAATTCACATTGGTTTTAACCTTTTTTTTTTGGTCCACTCCGTGTCTTGATAATCTCGTCAAGGAGCATTTCCCATCCCCCTAGCCAATGGTGGATTAGACACTTGAGCCAGTGGGGCCCATGCCCCAGGGCCCCAACCAGCTGCAGGGGCCCATTTAAAAATCCACTCTGTGGCAGCAGCAGCAGACAGGAAAAGCCCCTGCACCCAGATCCTGCTCCCTGACAGAAGCCACAAGGTGGGGAAAAGCCCCTCCATCAGTTTCTGACCTTGTCCCCAGCACAAGCCACAGGACAGGGGAAGCCGCATTTCCCAATGCCCCCACTCAACCCCATGCCTGGCAGAAGCTGTAGGATGGGGAAAGCTCCTGCTCCCCAGCACCCTCCATCCCCAGCAGAAGGGCTGGGTGGGAGAAGCACCAGTGCCCGACTCTGGTTCCCCACAGGAGCGTGAGGGACTAGCAGGGAAAGCCCCATAACCTAGACCCCTGCTGTAGCTATTGGACTGAAGGAGTGCTCACTGCCTGCTGCAGCTCCTGGCTCTGGTATGGAAACAGAGCTTTTACAGTCTTGGGGCTGCAGTGGGGGGAGCCAGAATAGAGGGTCCCTGGGTGGAACAGGAGTGGCCCTGGGGAAGGGGCAGAAAGGAATGGGACTGTGGATGGAGCCACAGGCAGAAGAGAGATGGGACCATAGGTGGAAGGGTTGGGGAGCGCCCCAACTTGGTTCTGGTCTAGGAGTCCAGGAAACCTTAATTCACCTAGCAGCTTGGAGGTATGTGGCTCTGAGTCAGTCTTAAATTAACCCTAGAAAAGAATTGTCCAGAACTCTGAGAAACTCTGGGTGTCCCTCTGGAACAGAGATAAGTATGGCCATGCTGGGTCAGACGTGGTCCATCAAGCCCAATATCCTGTCTTCTGACAGTAGACGGTGCTGGGTGCTTCAGAACAAAAATGGAGATTCCAGTCAGCATGTAGTTGAGGTCTTTGTCAAGCCAAGAAGGAAGGCTATGGAACATCTCCTTGTGCAAGCAGCTCATCCCTAATGCCTGAGCTACTAAAAAAGTGCTAGCTCCTTGTACAGATACTGGCAACTTCTCTGTCATCAGCTCCCTCTGTTTCTCATTCTCCTCTACTTTTTGAGAATGTGGGCCTTCCTTCTCTTGCCCTCCAGAGTGATGGAGTGGTATTGTGTTTTTTTTAAACAACATTGGCTGTAGACATTATTCCTTCAGTCTCCCCCGATAGTGTTCTTTCCTCTCCAAAGATTCTCTCATTGATTTGGCCCAGGGATCAATTCCTTGTCCCATGAATCAGGCCTTAAAAGCATCCTTTGAAGTCTAAAAGCCTTTCCAAAGAGAAAGTATCCCCGAATATCTCTGAGAATCATAGAAATGCAGAGCTGGAAGGGATCTCAAGAGGTCATCTAGTCCAGTCTCCTGCATTGAGGGAAAACCAAACAGACTTACACCATCTGTGACAGAGTTCTGTCCAACTTGTTCTTAAAAACCTGCAATGAGGGGGATTCCACGACCTCGCTTGAAAGGATCAGTCCCAGAATCTGACTACCTTTATAGCTAGGTTAGAAAGTTTTTACTATAGTCTAAGCCATCCTTGCTGCAGGTTAAGCCCCTTACTACTTGTCCTATCTTCAGTGGACATGAAGAACAATTGATAACAGTCCTCAACATATCTGAAGACTATTACCAGGTCCCCACCCTTTCAGTCTTCTCTTCTCAAAAATAAATATGCACATTTTTAGCCTTTCCTCATAGGTTAGATTTTCTAAAACTTTTGTTCTTTTTATTGCTTTTCTTTGCACTCTTCAGTGGTGCTTTCCCTCTTTTTCCAAACATTCATTTGAAGCCTGTGCATTCCTTTATGCATTCTGATACTAAAGCCCGCCCACTCCTCTTGCTTAGAAACATTCCAGCCTGTGTGCTAAGAGATCCACTTACTATATTTCTTGGCATCTCACTCCTAATGTGCCAGGCTATATGTAATTACAGTGCCATGTAAATGAATATTTACTATGGGTACGCTTAGTATTAGAATGTGTCTGCTTTAGAAATAGTGGAATGTGGCCAAATTGAATTAGTGTTTCATGCACTGCCTCGAATCAGAAGACAGATGCAATACATTGTTAAAATTGATTCTGAGCAAATGAAACTTCTGGAGCCATGGCCTAGAGTAAGAGACTTCATATTCTCAGTTGTGGATGCCCCAGAATTAAGCAGAGATTGGAATCTGGTTTTGAATGCTCCTGTGTTAAAGAAAAAATAATTAAAGCTGAAAAAGTTCATGCTTAACTTTAAAGGTTCATGAACATAAGAAGAAAACACCAAAAACCAGGTGAAGGAGAGTTGTCTAATTCCGCTTCATAGATCAGGTGATAAGCATCTGAATAATACAAAGGGAATTTCCTAGCAAAGTGAAGCACTCAAAACAGGTAACTTCACAATTCTGCATGCTCCTACTAAGGATGTTAAATATCGACTAATTGATTAATCGAATAGTTGATGCATTTTGCATCAACTATTCAATTAGTAGCAACTAAGGGCTGTTGCTACACTTCAAAGGCGAAAGCGCCATATGGAGCCCAGGGGTGAGCGGGGGTGTCTCCCGCTGATTGCGGGCTTCACGCGGCACTGCCGCTTTGAAATCCCGTGTGCAGCCTGACACCAGGCTCCACTCAGAGTTTCAAAGTGGCAGCATCACAGAGCCCAGGCTCCATGCAGTGCTGCCACTTTGAAATGCTGTGTGCAGCCTGGGGACACCCTAGCTGGCCCCGGGCTGCACGCAGTGTTTCAAAGCACCAGCGCCACATGGAGCCCGGGGTCTGGCCCCAGGCTCCGAGTGGTGCTGCCGCTTTGAAGTATCCCTTCCTCTTCCCGCCCCCCTTGCTGCCTCTTTCTGATAGAGGCAGCAAGGTGGGGTGGGGAAGTGACTAGTTGACTAGCCTGTTTACTAGTCTTTCACATCCCTAGCTCTTACAGGATTTTGTCATGTCGGTACAGCTTCATCAGTAAAGGTCACGTGCACTTGTGAGTATACTTGGAGAGAGCGCTTCTGCCAAGTGAACACAGACAGGAAAATTGGATCATCCATGCCTCGAGCTCTGGAAACAGTGGGTGCATCCCTCTTGTTTTGCCAGAGCTACTCTTGCTTGGGTGGGCAAGCTTACAGAAATATGAAGCCATCAGAGCAAAACAAAGTGATGTCTATTTTAAATTAAATTTCCCTAGCATTAACTCCCAGATGCTTCACCTGATTACAGTTTTTGCTGCATGTTCCAAGGCTTCCAGTGTAGTGGCCTTGCAGCATCTGTTGCTCAATCTGTGTGTAGCCCACACCCAATCAGTATGGAGCACTGTTCCATCTAGTGGTGGGTGGGTGACATATAGAGATTCATCAGCCTGCTTCAGCCTTGGGTAACAGTTGTGGGTCCTTTAGCTCAAACAATAGAGATTCCTGCTTTAAGATCCAAAGGTTCCAAGTTCCATCTCTGCTGCTGACAGCCCATGCAGGCGCATAACATAACAAATGCAAATAAAAATGTCTTCTGTATATTCCAGCGGTACAGACTCTTTGGGGAGTGTATGGATAAAGCAGACACAGGGGCTTTGGAGAAGGTGGAAAAAGCCCCACATTCCTCTTATTCCAATCAGAGATTTCAGTCCATATAATCTCAGTGGGTATTCTTTTTAAGGTTACCACTGTTCCAAGGAGCAACATATAGATATCGTGCTTGAGGCAGACACAGACATTTTAGGGAGTAGGAGGATATATAGTAAGTTTCTATAAAAAAAAAAAAATCCAACTCAGAAACCTCTGCAGGACATTATTTCCCCACGTTTGAGGACATGTTGGTCCAGTTTCTGGCCCTACTGAACCCTTTTATACACATTCTGGTGGCTGTGCCTTTTATGTTACACCTTTCAGATGGTGCCATGCAGAATCTGGCCCCTTCTGTCAGGGAAGTTGGAACCTCATCAGTGAATTAATTGTGGAGGAAAAATGGGTACCTGAGACAATCAGAGCAGTATGTTTGGTAGACCTTTCTTCTTGTCCCAGGAATTCATTTTAAAAAACAAGTGCCTAAAATTATGCTCCCAAGATCCTAGGCACCTGAATTAAATGGTCTAATTTTTTTTAAAGTGCTGGGCATCCTGACTTTCAGCTCTTTTTTTTTTTTTTAATTGATCTTGGCCCAAGTCTTTTTCCCCTAATTTAAGAAAAAGCCTGTATATCTCATGAAATGAAGGTGCAATAGACCTTCTTACATTTCAGAATGATAGAGCTTGTTCCACAGAGAAACGAGTGTTGTGGATCACAATCAGGTATTTTTGTTTTACAGAAGAGAAACAGCCTGCAAGGCATATTGGATTTCACATTTCTGAAACAAACTGACAAACACATTATAGCAACATCCTTTTCACACTCTAGAATAGATCTTCAGTATGTAATGATAACTCTCCATCAGATTTAATGAGTTGTCGTCAATGCAGATGCCTTTCAGGTTTTTCTTAACAGGAAACATTTTCAACACAGAGCACTCACGTTTCAGATTTACAAAGCCACAAGCTTTTATGAAGATACTAGTTGTCCCAATACTAGTTGTCCCTTTCCAAAAGAAAGGGATCCACGTTAAACCATTTTTCTGAATGACCAATTCATCAGTCCGCATTTCAAGTCACAGCTACTCAGGGCATAACAATCATCATTATCTCTTCAGGAACATCACTCTGAAATTAAGAAGTGGGAAGATTGAACAATAGCCTTTACAAATCTCCAGCATCTATGGATTGTTCTGGATGCTGGCCAGGACAGAGTCTTTGTTTCAGAAGACAGGAAGTGAGAATCTTTGATTTCTCAGACATTCTTTCCCCTCTCCACTTTTCTATACTAAAATCCCTAACTCAGTTCCTGGGCATATTGATCTCATGCCTGGATACCTTTTCAATGGGACCTTGCAGAATTTCCTGCTTCCTTTCCAGCCAGTAATTGAACTGAATCAACCTATGGAAATCTATCTCAGAAGGATTTCATTTATGCCTTTTACTCTGCTGATAGTGAAAATGGTTAAAGAAGGTCACAAAGGAATAAGGCACAATAATTCTGGTCACTACTTCTTGGCCTAGCAGTTTTCAGCTATTCTAGATATGACATCTCCACACTACAGGAACAGGGCCTATATCTGGTGCTGTTGAAACTATTCACCTGGAAATAGAAAGAAATGTGCTAGAGTCATGTGGACATTTGAAAGAAGATAATGAATACTCTGCATCTTGGAGGAAATTTAAAATGTCTGCAGTGTCTAGTTGGCCAAGATTCAGGTAATACAGGTGAGATCTATCAAGATAAACTTAGATAGAATAAAAGCTGTTTGAGATTCTACAGAATGGCTTAATCCTGGGGCTCGAGGCTAATGCTTTAGAAAGACAAAACTGTTGAGCTATAAGAAACTGAGGAGAGTTTTTCTCATCATTCTCCCAATACCATGTTCTTTGGCACCATAAGTCCAACATGCACAGTTTCCCATCTTGAATTGTGTGTCACTAAGCTCCATAAAACCACTTTTCTAGCCTTGTCAGTGAGTATGTGCCTGTCTCAAAGTATTTTACCACCATCTGAGCCAGAAAAATATCAAAGTTTAGTGTGATCTATGAACCTCTCACCATTCCTCAGAGGCCTGCATTAGCTCCAAACTCACTCTGGCTGCTATTTGCTTGTAAGCACCATGCTCTCTATACAAAGAAATAGTGCTATATACGTAATGAGAGCTGGTTGGAAAATTGAAGTTTCATTGTGTGGGAAACTGACACTTTAGAATTACTTTCGTTCTGAATTGAAACAGTATTAACATTTTCCACAAAATAGGAATTTTGAAAATTGCTTTACTTTTAAAAGGTTTCAATACTTAATTGTATTAAGTATTTTAATTAACAGTTTAATATTTTGAAACTAAATGAATTGAAAAGAAAAAGATAAAACAAAACATTTTTACTACCTTAGTGAAACAGGGTTTTGACAGTAAAGAAACAAAAGTCCATTGCTTTTCATTTTCTCCTGTCAAGTTTTGTTGAAATTGACACTTCCCACAAAATACGTAGATTTAGATAAAACTTCATTTTCCGTTGGAAAACTTTTCTGTCAAAAGAATCTTTTCTGAATCAGCTCTATTAAGTAATGTCTTGTAGGCAAATTCTGTGTGGGAGACCTTACCTTTCTGTCCAGGTGATTTTTTTCCCCCCAAAGATCTCGATTTGATTAAAGAGTGCCCAGGACAGTAAGTGTGCTAGAGCCCTGATGCTGTTCTAAAGTCTGACTCTCCTGCATAGGGATGAAGGGTATTGTCAATAAAATGCTAGACCAAGCCATTACTTCCCTCTTTCTGAGTTTTTCACTTGTTTTGTTTTTTTCTTCTCCTCTTTTAATTGATTAAAGACTTTGATCTCTTGTCCCTCCATTTTAGTAGATCTGGGTAGCTGGACCCTTATTGTCATGACCCTAAAACCTTGATGAAAGAGGGCATGACCTCATATCATTCTTCTCTTTTGATATGTTGAGAGTCTGTCTTTCCACTAAGGTAATTTTCTTTAAAACAGGGGCCTTTTCAGAAGTGACAAGCAAGTGGGAACAGCACATTTGAAACTAGACAAACTGGAATCAGAATGTGAAATTAGAGAGATCATTGAGGTATGCTTTGTTCTCCTGTTGATATAGCAGTAACAAAATACTTGAGCAGGTGTAATGTGTGCGTGTGCATGTGCACATCTATATACATATATAGATAGGTATTTACCTAGAAGATGTAATCTTAGCCTCATCTCTCCAACATCTAATGAAAACCTCATCAGACTAGCATGCCCTATTGTAGTTTATTATATGATACAGCCTCACCCTTTCCTTCTTGTGTGATAAAAGGAGTAAGGTTTGTTGCTCCTGGCCCATGAGAGTAATTAACCATTGGAATAACTCACTTAACGAGGTTGTCTCTTCTCCATCATTTGCCATCTTAAAATCAAGACTGGGTTCATTGGTTAATCCTAAGTTACACGCAGCCCTCTCCCCCACCCCACCTCTATATTAGAGGCAGTGAGGGGGGGAGGGGGAAGCCAGTACACATGGGGAGCCACCAGTTTCCCCTTCCCCCACCTCTGATACAGAGGCAGCAATGTGGAGGTTGAGGGGAGCAGGTGGAGCCAGTGCTCTCAGGTAAATATGTAACCACTGAAAATTTACAGCAGTGAAATGTTTAAAAAATTAAACACATTTTAACATCCCTATTCTACACCTGACGCATGAGGCACACTCTTCCCAAGCTACTCTAGTGTAGAGGTGTTGCACCAACACAAGAAGCATAAGGTGGACGTGCAACAGTGGTTTCATTAAAACGGCATATCTTTTGTTGACAGAACTCTGTAATGTAGATGTAGCCTTAATGCTATCTGGAAATAAAACACCAGATACATCCTTGCAGTGTGTACAACTAGTTAGACATCCCTCGTGTGTGTTGGTAAATAAAAATAAGAACATATAAAAAGGTAAAATCCATTTATTTTTCAGAGAACTTCCACTATTATGGAAGGCCTTTGTTTAATACAAACTGTTCTAGCCATTTTGATCATTCTTTTGAATGTCTGTTATAGCACATTTATATTCATTCTCTTTAACCACATGAGAGGCAAAGACAACAGCTGCCCTTTTCAGTGAGATTGCCACAAAAGACTTTGCAGTTTCAGTGGGGAGGTGGGTCGATGGGGGTGTGTGTGTGTGCGTGCGTAAGAGAGAAAGTACGTGCATACAGGAGAACAACATTATTTTTATGGTGCTTTCAGATTCTGGATGGTAGGAAGCCCACTGGAGGGAAACTAGAGGTGAAAGTCAGACTCAGGGAGCCGCTCAGTGGTCAAGATCTTCAAACAGTTACAGAAAACTGGTTGGTCCTTGAACATTAGTCAATCTAAGGTATGAATATTCCTTTCTTCTCAATATACTTCTGTCTTGAAGTTGAGAGGGCCACTAGCATTCTCTTACACTATCAATGACTTGTCTGTGTGGCTAAGGCTCCTAGATGGATCTTCTATATGTTTCTAATGATGTTTTGATTTTCTCTCTAATATATATAAAAGTTTTTCCTCCCAGACAACAGAATGATGTCATCACTCTGCTCTCACAGTCTCTTGCTGTGAAAGCCCCACCTCCTATGACAGGGGTTGGCAACCTATGGTTCCCAAGCCAAATTTGGCTCTTTTGCAGCTCCAGTTCAGCCCTCCCGCTGTCCCTGCAGCAGGGAGCCCGCGCTGGTGCTACAACTTCACACACAAACCCCTTGCCGCATGAGGTTGATGTGCCAGCACCAGCTTCCTGCGGGGAAAAAAGCCCCGAGGCTCGGGATTGCAGGGAAGAAGTGGAGCTAGAAGCAGCTGCGTGCCCTGGTGCTTCCCTTCCCCCCTCTCCTAGCTTGGGGACAGCATTGCAGGGATGCACTTCCTAGAGGCTTTTCCTATTACTCCTATTGGCTGTAATCTGGCCAATGGGAGTAGCAGGAGGTGGTGCCTGAGCTGTGGTGTTGGGAGCAGTGCAAAAGCAAGTAAGTGGTCCCCACCCACCCAAACGGAGACCCTGCACATCCACCTTTCTCACTCACCGCCCAGCCGAGCATACAACCAGCCTCCTCACTCACTGCACCCCCAGCCCTTTCATATGCATCCTCAGTCGAGACCCCGCACCTCCAGCCCCCTCACGCACCCCCTCAACTGAGACCCTGCACACCCAGCTCCCTCACGCCCCCTCTGCCACGCCCCCAGCCCCCTTACACAACCTCTCCTGCTGAGACCCTGTACCCCCAGCCCACTCATTCACTGCCCTTCTGAGAACCCTCACACCCTCAGCTGAGATCCCGCACCCCCAACCGCCGCATACACCTCTTCCACCAAGACCTTGCACCCCCCAGCCTGCTCCTGAACCCTCCCCCCGGCCAGACACCCTGTCCCCAGCCCACTTCTGCACTCTCCCTTGCTCCTGCAAAAGCCACCAGAGAGAGGAGGGTTGGCGAATGTAGCAAGCAAGGGGCACAGACCCCTAGTTTGTTTTAAATAATGAGGAATTGGAAAAGGTCCAGAGAAGAGTAACAAAAATTATTAAAGGTCTAGAAAACATGTCCTGTGAGGGAAGACTGAAAGAATTGGGCTTGTTTGGTTTAGAAAGGAGAAGACTTAGAGTGGACATGATAGCTGTTTTTGAGTATTTTAAAGGGATGTTTTGGGTAAGGGGGAGAAAAGTTATTCTCCTTGGCCTCTGATGATGGGATGGGACGGGACGGGACGTGATGGGCTGGGCTTCATTTGCAGCAAGGGAGATTTAGGTTGGACCTTGGGAAAAACTTTCTAACTTTCAGGTTGGTTGAACACTGGAATAAATTGCCCAGGGAGGTTGTGGAATCTCCATCACTGGAGATATTTGAGAGCAGGTTGGATAGACATCTATCAGGGTGACCTAAAAGGTCCTGCCGTGAGGGCAGGGAACTGGACTCAATGACCTCTCGAGGTCCCTTCCAATTCTATGATATTTCTGTTAAAACTCTGATCATATTCAATTGACTGAGATCAGCAGAGAGGATGGGAGGGTTAATATCATAGGGGGGGCTATAGTAGCAATTCCTATGCTTCCATTGCTTAACACATCCATTTATAAAAAAATTCTTTTTACTTTTTTTCTAATGCTCTTTATTGTTTGTATAAGACCTTTGAAATTAAGCATGAAGAAAGACCTTGAGCTAAAGAAAGAGATTCCTTTTGTCTAATGAATTTCTTTTAGATTTAAGCTTTAGCATGAACTGTTCAGATTGCTATTTCCCTTCTGTTAATTGAATTCTTCAGGAAATATTAGGGTTATTAGTATCATGCCAAAATTATAACTTGAACATTCTGAAGAACTGGCCCATGCACACACTGTACAGAGAATACTTGATTGCTGGCAAAACAGCTGTAGGACTAGATAGTAGGGGAAGAATCAAACTAAGCTTCCTCTGCTCCCAGCTACTTCTTTGGATCCTGCATATGCCTCCTGTAGACCATATCTTCCCACCTTTTTGTCTTAGAATAAATGTACATAAATAACATCTATTCTAAGGGCTGGTCTGCACATACATGAGAGAGCAATATAAGTTATGCAACTTCAGCTAATGTAGCTGAAGTCAACGTACTTAAATCTACTTACTGCAGTGTATCAACAACTAAAATGTTCTGCCATCAACAAACACCCCTTGCATTTTTCATTGAGGTGGAGTACTGGATTCAGGGAGAGTAATAGGAGGTTGACTATCAAGTCTATAAGAGACATGATAAATCGACTTCTGACGGATCAATTGCTGCCTCAATCTGGCTTGCAGTGAGGACATGCCCTCTGGAAAGTTGAGATTGCAAAGTCAAGCAATTGAAAGTTAGGTAATGACAAATATACAGCTTCCTGTGGAATCTCAGTTCTGCCCTCTTGCGCATATAATGGTATGTAATCATGCACTTTAAACTCTTTTTTTCCACAGTACCCCTATCTCATTCAGTGCATGAATGGGATGCACATGGGAACTGGATTAAAATTCCATGGGCAACTGTACACTTAACACTTTCTATCCATGGAGTGTTTGCATTAACTTGAACTTTTAGTGTAGATTGTATGTGTAAGTATACACCAAGCTATGCTTCTAAAAAATCAACATTAGTCTGACTTTCTTCTTTAAAATATTCAGATGTATCAGTTTTATGGATAGTCTGAAAACTTAAACCTGTCTTTGCTTGCTCATGTTTGAGTTGTGCTCATGGACTCACAGGAGAGAGGTCACTCAGTACTCAAACCTGCTGTTTGAATCACTTTGAGTTGATCTCTATTCCTGTGAGTATACGGGTGTAAGACTTAGTAATGTTCCTGTAAGCTGTCAGTACTTGTGGGGAGAAAGATTGGAGGGCTCACTGAGCATATGTCACTAATTTACAGGAGACATTTGTGGACCACACTGTACAAACACAGAACGAAAAGTCTGCTCAAAGCACTTAATTGGTCAGTCCTAGTTCAAAGCAGTGTCAGGACACTTCCTCCCTCTCCAGTTGTCATGGCACCTTTCTTGGCATATATCCTTTTGCAATTCAAATAGCAATTATTCTTAGATAACACCTCTGTGAAATGAGTGATTATCATCTTGATTCGTCATGTCTTACCGAAGACTTTATTTGAAAGATCTGGATGTCTAGTGCTTAGGTCCAAATTTGGAACATTGAAAATCCCACTCGTACTGAGTGAACATAAGGATTCTAAGACCAGGTCTGCAGTGCAAAGAAAAGCTGATGGCCCTGAGTTTCAAAGCCTGGGTCAACTGATCCAGGCTCGCTGTCTATGGGGCTAAAAATAGCCACAGAAACTTTACTGGTTGGGCTGGAGCCCAAGTAGAAACATCTACGCTGCGGCTACGTCTACACTGGCAGCTTCTTGCACAAGAACTCTTTTGTGGAAGAGTTCTTGTGCAAAAACTCTTCCAGAAGAGAGCATCTACACTGGCATGTGCTTTTGGGCAAGAGCATCCATGCCAGTGTAGACGCTCTCTTGCTCAAGAAAGCTCTGATGGCCATTTTAACCATAGGGCTTTCTGGCGCAAGAAATTCATGTTGCCTGTCTACACTGGCCTGTTGCGCAAGAGGGCTTATTCCTGAATGGGAGCATCATAGTTCTTGCGCAAGAAGCCCTGATTTTATATAGTAGAACGTCAGTTTACTTGCGCAAGAACACACGGCCAGTGTAGACAGGCAGCAAGTTTTTGCGCAAGATCGTGCCAGTGTAGACACAGCCTGCTAGTTTTAGCCCAGCATCAGTTGACCTGGGCTTAGAGACTCAGCACAACAGGTTTTTCTTTGCAGTGTAGACATTGCCTGAAAGTCCAACCAGGGTGACAAGTGAGCTGTACAAAGTGTGGCTGCATGCCTATACACCACTGAAGGCAGGGGTTCTCAACTAAGGGTATAATATACCCCTTGGTGTATGCAGAGGACTTCGGGGGGGCATTAATTCCTCTAGGGATTTGTCTAGTTTTACAACAGCATATATAAAAAGCACTGGTGCAACCAGTTTCATGCAATGACTTTTTATACTGTTCTATAGCATATATGCTGAAATGTAAACAATATTTACATTCCAGTTTATTTATATGGTAAAAATGAGTATTGGCAAGGTTTCAGTAATAGTGTACTGACACACTTTTTTTATTTAATGCCTGATTTTGTAAGCAATTCATTTTTAAGTTAAATGAAACTTGGGGGTAGGCCAGCCAAATCAAACGCCTGAAAGGGAGACACACATTGTAAATACTCCAAGGCCGGCACATTTGCCCACATGTTTGAAGCAGTGACATAACTTGCCACCAGGTGCTGGGAGCACTAACTTTTGGTCCTCCATAATTTAACACTCTGCTGCATGTATATCTTCAATCACTTAACCTGCAACTAAATGCAAAGTTTTGCCTGGGATTTCTATGAAGTAGCTAGTTAGCTAGCAAACAAACAGCACAATGGCAACAGTATGTAGCCTTAATTTTGGGATACTTACTTTGCACAGGGGCAAAACATGGTGGTTGTTTTTTTTTTTCAGATTCAGGAATGCAAAAAGCCGCAGAGTGGACTTTGTACATAGAAAGATGCTGCAGCCTGCAAGCACCAAAGATGTTAAGATGAATGCACTACTGAAAATAATGTGTCTTTATTTTGGTAACTATTTTACTGTGTATTAAGTTTACTAAGGCAAGTGTTAAGGCCCTGGAAACTTACTACGAGTGGTAAAAATGGAATTGATCTATGCAAAATGGACTGAATTGCCTTAAGATGGGACTACTAATGTTAGCACCAGATGAATGTTACATAAACTCATCACAACTATCCTGTGCTGGGACTGTTTCACAGTGTTGTGTGAAACCACTAATGGTTTTGCTCTTGAAAAATTCCCTAGAGCAATATAAGATAATTAATTTGCAAATGAGACCTTATGTTCCCAGCATGGCTAACATCAACTCTTTCAGACATATATGCTCTTATGTTGTGAATACCACCTCCTGCTTCCTCTTATGGTCACCCTCAGGCCCTTCTGACTAACTGTATGCTGCTCCAGTAAGTGTCTGGGGATGAAGAAAATAGCAGAGATCTAGCAGTAGTGTATCCCATCTCCTCTACATGCTCTTGCAGCATCCTGAACTAGATGTGCCTTGACTTGAGGTAACAATAGGCTATGAAGATGATTTTTTTTTTTTTTACAACTGGGTTGCAGATTTGGAATTGGTTAGCAGGTGCCTGTCATGTTCCCCCAGCTGTTTGTTCCAACTCAGCCTGCTTTGTGTGCCTCCATTTTCTTAACACTTGGGAATCAGTAAAGCCTAATATGGTTTCTAAAATCACAGGGTTTTCTGAACTGGAGCATTTCACTTGTTGATTGAAAAATCACCACTCTTATTTGTCTAGAAACTGGGTTATAGCTGTTAGCAGAATTTTTTTTTATGGACTGTACATAAAATATGGTACTAAAAGTGCTTGATGTGTATTCTTAAACTACATGACTCTGAAGAAATGATTGATAGTAAAAAGGAAGCTATGCCTGCATGGGTGTCAGCACTACTGCAGCATATTGTCAGATCAAATTCACAGACAAGACTCTACAAGTTAAGGTAGCACTTCTGCTTACTGAAGGGATGAAAACAATACAGTATTTAGTTTTTAATTTCAATAAATTTAATATACAAAACTACATGTTGAAAATAAAAATATAATATGCAGTTTTTTGCAGTGTTAACTAACTGAATTTTAAAAGTACAATTTTTTTCTAAAACAAGTTCTCATTTTCTGAATATGGTAATTTTAAGGTCATTTAAAAGGCTATAATTGAAGCAAACAATTCAGTCAACAGTGATTTGCATAACCATAACCCAAACCTAAGTGACTCCTAGGGGTAAGGAAGAGAAGATTGGGTTTTTTTAGCCTCAATAAGCATAACTTAATGGAACTAAAGTAACTGAAAAGCTTCTGCTACAGCAAAGCTAGAATAATTTCCAGCAGTAGGATTTTTTTTAGTTGTCAATCAAGAGCTTTCAGACAGTTTTACTTACACTCTGTAGACATGTATATCAATACTCAGGAGTGTGCAAAAACAAAATATGTTGTAGGGAATTGAAAAGCAACTCAAGTCAAACTTAATTACATTTTTCTTTATAGCAAAACAAATGAAAATGCTTCTTGGATTGCTGTGTAGGAACTTAAACTAATCAGCCAGAAACATTTTAGGAGTAGCACATACCACCTATTACTAAATGACAGAGGTAAGGTTTATTTTAATATAAATGCAAACAAAGTGAGACTAACACTCTTCTTCCCCCCCCCCCCCCAATTCAGTTGAACCTAGTTTTTACAACTCTTCCTTCCAAACATGTGTTGAGGTGACAGCTGGAATTTTCTAGACTGCATGTGGGTGATTTTACTGTTTTTAAAATAGCACTAGCCAATCACTCAATTCCATTCAGTGCCTGGACAGCTAGCATATGCTTTTTTTTAAAATACATTGCTACCACTATAAGTGTTTCCCCTCTCCCAGCTGATGTGTTCTTCTACTGGTGTTTTGTTGGCCCTTCCTGGAGGGGGTTGTAACAGTTAAGTAGCTCATTACTCCTGCTTTCAGCTCTTCCCACTTGCTAGGGATAGAAATTTAATTAAGAATGAGGGAGGGCATTTGTTCTGGCTGGTTCTTGTTTTCCTAATGCTGTGTAGCAGGAGTTGAGCAGCTGCTCCCCTCAATTGCCCTTTGTTTGTAGGTGAGGCCAAGTGCAAGTTTTCTGAACCAAACCCCAAAGCCTTGTGTAGCACAACATGCAACAAACAGCCACTTTGTGCTTTTGTCATGGGTGCAAGCTTTACATGGTGCTGCTAATATGAAAAGTTAAGTGCAAGTTGCATTATGTGATACTAGTGTTACACTACAGTCTACAGCAATGAGGAGATTTCAAAAGTGCCCTGGGTGTTATGTCTCATAAAAAGCAGGACCTACTGGGGGAACAGAAATACCATAACTGTAGTTTAGAGCTAACTTTTCTTTTACCTTTGACAGGTGCATACCACTGACATTCATACAGAAATGTAAACAAAATACAGAATGGCAAAGTTTTTCTAGGTTATAGAAATCTGAGGTGACAAGTTGGGAAAAATACATATATTAGCCTAATATACACACAGAACTGCAAGTTTAAATTATACACCACTGACAGAGAGATGCCCTTTCTTTCAATCATATGCTATATTTTTTGGCTAGGTAACTTTCCCATGCATGTCTCTAGGCATATCCAAGTATCTCTGATGTACTTCAACCAATAATCTGGTTAAAATAATGTAAACATTACTTTTTAATGTCTACAGAATAACCACAAACAGCATTAGGATGAGGTCAGAATGGAGGTCTTGATTGTTTCTTCTTACATGTCCATCTACAAACAGTACAAATTTGACATTTCATCTTTTATTTACGCCCCAGTGACCTTTGCACCTGTTTGAGCATTTAGAGTACATGACTGTAATTGTCTTTAAACATGAGCATTATTTTTCTAAACAGTAACAGAAGTGTATTAGCTGCAAGGATAGCATAGACATTTTGTAGTATAGAAGCTGCCCTGATCCTCTGTTTGTTGACAATGCATAGAAGATTTAGAATTATGGAACAACTCTCCCCTCCCCGCCCCCCCATAGTGTTAACAAAAAGCTTAATCTTCCAGTTTTAAAGTGCAAATGATTCAGATACAACTGCTGCTAGAACAGGTCTGAACAAAAAATGAAGTCCTTATGAGATGTTTTCCAGAATATAAAAGATGAGCTCCATTATGACTGGCCCCTCACTCAACTGACATGCTCCTCCATGAATCACTGGAACTAAGGCACTGTCCAGGTCATTCATGTATTGAGAGGGCAGTGGCTGTCCATTACTCCCAGCTTGATAGCCAACCTGAAAGATACAAAGTGAAAGCTTTAAAAAGAGGATATATTCATACCATGAGCTAAGAAGTGGGTGAGATGATATCTTTTATTGAACCAACTTCTACTGGTGGAAGACACAAGCCATCAGAGAGGGTCACAGTGTTATGAAGTGCAAGAAAACGCTTAAAATGGAGGTAATTAATTAACACCTCTGCAGACAAAGAAGGGTTAGCATATTACAAATTGTTGTAATAAGCTTTTATGGAGACAGCATTTTTTTAGTCTATCAGTTATGAATTTAAGTTCAAAGCTCATCTTTTGAAAATGCTGTGCAGGTTTCTTAGGAGGACAAGACTGGCAGCTCAAAATTTCATGTTACAGTTTCCATGAATACAGGAAAAAAACAAATCACCTATAGAAAAAAATTTGCAGCAATAAGTGCTACCAGTAGCATTTAATGTTATTTCCTAGCATCAAGCATTAGAATGGTTGAACTCTCATGTCCCCTTTTCCAACATATCCTCTTCACAGCACCAAAACGAGATGACTGACAACTGAAATTAGAAGAAACTCACTTGATCCGAATCAAGTGTAACACGCAAACCAAGTTTAGTCATTCCATCTTCCTTCAATAACTTAAGGTGAGGACAGAGAGCTAAACAGAAAGCCTTGGCCACATTCTCAGTCAGTCTGCTATGATCTGCTGGGTCACTTAGACCATTATGTTGGTCATCATTCTCCAGAAAAAACACCTGCACAAAACAAAAAGGGGGCAATCAACATGACTTATCAAAAAAGAGCAGCAGCAGATAGAGTAAAACGACTTTCAATTAATACTGCCATTTAAGGACACTGCTACCTTAGACAATGTAAGATTCTGATCAGCCCTTCACAGTATTAGGGGACTTTTTGAAGATCCAAATAGAAGTTGCTTTCCCAATAGGTCTGCACCCTGAATATCTGATAATGTTCCCACTAATCTTTCCATCCATGTGTGGAATATTTTTATGTGCACTGAGGCTTGGGTGAATGTGCACCACCGCAGGAAACAAAAACCTAGCTCTGGACACTCTGCTAATAAGCTGGGCAGCCACACAAGCACATAGTTTACAGGAAATACTGGTCTCTTTCTGAAGCCCGGACTTGTATTCACCGCACAGCAATCCTAATGGGTGACACAGAAGGGGTGCTTACTAGAATGTGACAAGAGGGGAAGCTGCTGCCAAATAACCATTTAAAGGTGAAATTTCACATTTGGTTCTGTTTGTTTGTAGGATTTCAGGTTGCCAGTATGAGTTTCCCCATCCAGGTGAGGATGTAGACTGGAATGATCCTGATCTCTCTCACCTAGGCTAATCCCAAAGTGCTCTAGGGACTGGACCCAAACATGGCCAGTGAGAGACAGTCAGCACCTCTCAGGCTCTACTCACAAGGCTAAGCAGCCAGCACTTCCCACAATGCCCTGGTGCTCCTAGCACCTCCTCCCTGGAGACTAAAAACGCCAACACCCTGTACCCATCTGTTCCAGCCAGCCTGTCCGCTTGCATCTTTCAATGCTGGCCTCGCCATTGTGGAGTGTGTTCCCAGTGGAGGCCATGCTGAAAGAATCCCACCCGCAGGCCATGTGTTGAGCCCTGTGTAAACCCAAACTGCACCACGGGCCGCAAACAAATGGGCTGGGGACATACACAGCCTGCACGTTGAGTTGCCCTGCCTTAGTACAACAGGGGCTTTTCCATTTACTCCTGTGCATTTTTATAGTTTAGCCTTACATAAAAAGATTTTTAAAGCACTATTAAGTAAACTAAACATCACTTCCACTTTAGAAAATTACAGTATCATTTTTGAAGCATGTTGTTATTAAAATGACTTGAGAATTAAAATTGTTATAGTAGAAACCCCCCCAGTCTGAAAAAGCGCCAGAATTTTTTATATAGTTATTAACTAAACATTGAAACCATTCTCTCAAGTCAGCTTGAATGTTGGGAAAAAGGTATGTGTATAATGAACACCACAGCTAAAACTGGCCTGGTTTTCCATTCAGCTAACACTGAGCAAATTAATTGAAACAGTTTGTGAAAAACCTTTTAACTTTAACGCTTCTAATCCTGGCAAATCCGTAGCTTCAGGTCAGCCCTGTAAGTCAAGTACCACCATGGCCAATGCTGGGTGACAAAACAAGTAACCCAAGTCATCCATACTATGGCACAGTATTTTTAGCTTTTCATACAATTAACCCACTAAGAGTGATCTTTTTCCAGTTGTGTTTTTGCTGTCATGTCAGAGCTGTAGTTGGTCCATTCCCAATAGTTAACAGATCAATAAAGAGCAAGATTAAGTCTGACAAAATACAAAACCACCCAATCTTTTATAAAAGCAGATTTGAGTTGCTTGGCACTAGCAGTTTGACTATACCACACTGAATGGAGATTATTCTGGGAAAAGACTACTTGTAGCTGAAAAGAATTGATATTTACGAAGTTGTTGGAGATTTTGTCTCCATTAAAGTAAAAGGCTCTTGCTGAATAGAACTTTAATACAAAAAACACAGGCTTGTGCCCTTTAGATAAGGGAAAGTTACAGCACTTTCCCCCACCCTCAACGTAGATTCTCCAAAACTCAGTAAAAGTGCACCAGATGGGGTAGCCAGTGGTTGTGATAACTTATTTCCATGGCACTCTTGCACCTCAAGACACATTGCCACTTGTACATGATGCAGCCACTCAGGTTTCTGGCAGGTGCAGAGTCCACTGCTGATTCTCCATAAAGATCATATTACTTTCAGTTTGGTGGGCAGGGCAAGTAGAGTTGGTCTGTGGCCAGAGAGAAGAATTCTACAGAGGCGACTACATTGTGTAGCTCCTTAGTCACAAAATATCAAGGCTCCTGTTTTATATGCATAATGCAGATTAGTTTTGTTTTCTTACCTCTGTCCACCTAATGACCTTTCCATTTGCTTTATACTCTGAGCCATGAAATATCTTCACACTGGTTATAGACTCCATGGATTTGCCATCAATAGGGCTTACAACACTAGGAGAGGAAGGGGGAAACAGCTAGTTAGCAGAAAACTTCTAGACATTAAATGCTATCATATCAAACCCGGCCATCTGAGAAGACTTGCAGAAGAGAGGATATTATGAAGGAAAACATAGAAGGATTGTGAAGGGAACTGCTTTTGACTTACCTGGTTTCTCAAAGCGACCCTACTGCAAGTTATTGCAAAAGTAAGCACTCTACAATTTCAACTGCCACACAGTGACTTGCCACATTATTTAAAAAGAAAAAACACAAACTATCCCTGAAAGAGAGATCTCCAGAAGACAACCTCTCTCAATGTACCAAATGCTACTGAATATCATTGCTAATTACAAGTACAGTGGTATGTGAACTGATGCATGGATCTCAACAGTAATCAGGATTTTTGAAATTGTCTTACCGCTGTGTTGAGAGTCTGCCCCAATAACAACAACAGAGACAGCTGAAAAGTGCAGTGATATCCTATCATATATGGGAAACAATCAGATACAGTATCTAGACTTGAAATCCTCCTTTGGGGAGTAGAGGGGTAGCTTGTCTTTGATCTGCAATAGCCTTATATTTGAGCTGTGAATGATGAACTCTGCACACACGGAATATGCAGAAATCTATACATATTTATTGCACATTGATTGGAATTTTATTAATTTATAAATATCAAATCAAATAGTACAATTCAGTCATGTCTAAAATGTTACTTACACTGAATTTAACAGAATAGGCAGCTCAACTATTGTCCTGAAATGTCCATCCACTTCTGCAGAACTTCACAAACAATCCCAAACACATTTGTAATGTCTTTACCTAGACTGCTGTTACTATATGTTTCTTGGAGTTTTCAACCTCACCCACCATACTCCATGCCTTAATGCTTAAATTGCCATGTATTTGCCATCTTGCATTGATTGTCAAGGTTATACATTGAAGGTTATAGATTCAGTGCTGCTGTCCAGATTTTACCCCCACCACCACTGAACCTGACCTTAGTGGAAGAAATAAGAAACTTGCCTAGCATGCAAGATTCAACAATCAAAAATTAGCAGCTAGACAGTCTTTTACAACCAGGATAAAGCTTTCTGCCTGGCTAACTTTTTTGACTGATACACTGAAGTTCTATTTACTTCAGCCCCATTTTAATAACTGATTTGATCTCTCAAACTAATGATACAAATATGCAAGGAGTTCAATCTCTCCTGACTTCAGGAAGTCACTACCTTCAGGATCAGCTCGTATGCGTTTTAAGAAATATACAATAAAGAATTATTTTGTGAAAAGTCAAACAATTCTGTTAGTACTCTTCCTTTGTCTTGTCACAAAGGTTAACTGAGAAACTTGCTGCACACTAAAAATCACAGAGCATGTGTATTATTCTTCATAGATAGAACATGTTGTCAGTAAGTGATACAGGTACACAGCAGCAGAAAAAACATCCAAATAAGCATTGCAAAAGTGTCATCTACTCACCCCTTGTTAAAATTTTTGTCATCTTCCACCCACTGAATATGAACATGTTCCTGAGCTTCTTCAGCATCTAGTTTGCCACAAGTAATAGTGAAGTCTTTCATCTCTCTCAGAGCCTGCCTCAAGGAGTCCATATTCTCAGCAGTTATCTGGACCATTACACCATCTGAAATCAACATTATCAAAAGCTACTAACAGCCACATTTAAGAAAGAATATTCACAAGGCTAAAACCGTAAAGGCCATATATAATTGCGCAATACAAAGCTGTTCCTTAAGTAGCATTCCCATCCTCAATATGTCGTTTATACTAGGGATGTAAAAGAGTAGCTGATTAGTCGACTATCCGATAAGTTTAGGCTTATCAGATAGTCGAGTCATTTACTCACTTGCTGCCTCTATATCGGGGGGGGGAGCAGGAGCCAGTGCTGGGGGGAGCTGGCTTAAAAGCTGGTTCCCCCCAGCACCAGCTCTGCAGTGCCGCTTGCCCCTCCCCCGTGCTGCTGCCTCTCAGAGACAGCAGCGCAGGGGACCCAAGGGAGGCTGCACTGGCAGCAGTCCCTGTCTGCAGGGGGTCCCAGCGGGGAACTGGGACCCCTGCACAGACAGAGGCTGCTGGACCCAGCATGAACCAGGACTGAGCAAGTCTGGTTCAGTCCCAGCTCACATCAGGTTCGGGAGCTACCCCTGCTGCAGCTCTTCAGTTTAAATGTAGTAGGAGCTAGGTTTCCTACATGCCCGGCTCTTACTACATTTAAACTGCAGAGCTGCAGCAGGGGTGGCACCATACCTTATCGACACAAACTGTATTGACTACACAATTACCTGCCTCTTAAAATCCTTAGTTTATACCATGTAACATTTATGAACACAGCCTGGAAGACATGCCAGTTGAAGCTGAAGTCTACCTTCAGATCAGATTTCACTTAGGCAGTGGCAACACAAATTTACACACACTGTTCTCCCACTGCACTGTACCCCTGTTCTGGAGATCACACCTGCAAAAGGAGCAGTAAGTGACCATGATCATTCAATTATTTGGCCTTCAATGAAATTAGCAAGAAGGAATTGAGCAGTAACAGTATTTTCTTGTGTTGGGAACACTTGCCCACCAGGAATCTCACCACAACAGACAGCAACTCATTTCACACAGGCTGTTAAAACAAAAATAAGTCACAGCTTTTGGATATTACCATGACCCTCCCCCAAAATATAGGAGAGAAAGCACCACGTGGAGACTCGGTTTCATAATCTGACTCTGTTGGCAAAGGAAGAACAAACTATCATGACATAACCCAGTCTGAATAATCTTGACTTTTCATGATATCACCTGACAATGTAGGAGGATACAAACCTCAGAAATGGATACGGTTGCCCATTTACAAAACTATTAAATGAACAGGCTAACAGCAGGGCTTCATTTCTTACTACAGAGATAAACTCCAAATTTCTTATGCCTGCAATTTTCTACTTCAGCTAAGGATTGTAAGCTCAGGAGAGAAGCCAAGTATTTCACATCTACCCTCATTTTCTTGCACTGGTGTCCCAGGGCATCTGGACTAATTATTCTCATTTTCTCAGTTAAATTAAGTTACACATAATGAAAAAATGTGTTTAGCCAAAGAGTGAGATAACACCGAGTAACCAGAGTAATTCTCAATACCCATGGCACAAGAACTAAGCTGTGTACACTGCTCAAATATATAGTTATAAAGAGGGAAACAATGTATGAGCAATTGCGCATTCCTTACCTTCGACAATACTAGACTTAGCAAGATAGCCAGAAGAGGATTTTAAAGCTCCACTGAACACAAAGAAGCTGGCACCAGTCACTGCAATTACAAGACTGATTTTAGTGAGGCTCTTGTCAAAGAAATGCAAGAATCAGGTACTGTAGCTGTATCATCCACAGAGAAGTTGACAAAAATAAGGAATTACGTAGCACAGAGTTATTATGGTTCAATGTGTATGAGATGCTTGGGCAGAAAGGGTGCTCTTGTCTGATGATATTCTGAACCTGAAAATTTTTGCTAACCTTCAAAAAAGTTAATATTTAATTAGCTTCTTTTTCACTAAGAGTGAGGGCTCTGTTTTAGAGGTAAACATACACTTTATGACTTTTTAAAAACCCTAATGCAACTAGAAACACTCTTACATGGGCTTTTTGCTTATGACACTGCACTGCTGACCAGTCAGAAGGGCAGGGACTCTAATTTTCTAAACAAGCTGTCAGCCAGCTTAAAAGGAAAAGCCTTGGAATGGCCATTATGTCTCTAACACTACAACAAGCTCCTTGAAGTCAACCTCACATGCTCTATGTAAAAAAATACCTCTAAGAAATGAATGCCCGGCAGGAACCAACATGCAATACATACACTGAAGTTGTGAGTGAAGATCACAAAACTCAGGATTAGAAAGGTCTCTCTCTTTTGTAATCACTGGAAGGCATCATGGAGCTTCTACATAGGGTTGTCAACTCTGACATGAAGTCTAGTTAAAACCCCCCTGACATTTTAATTCTTATTAAAATGCTGTTCCTACTGCATCATTTCAGCTGATCTTAACAAAAAAATAAAGCTTGTAAATTAAATGGTCTAATTTAACATATACATAGAAAACTCTTGCAATTCTCAGTGAGGAAGGATTAGATACACTAAGACCAGAGCTGCACAACAAACTTATATTGGTGTAATTATATCCCTTGGAGGTGTGAAAACGTGCTTTATTTTATGTCAGTTATGTGAGGCCCCTAAACTTACATCTCAGCTGGACAAATACTGAACATCATCAGCAACCAGAGAGAGGTGTGATATGTACTATGGACAGGGAACAAAAATCCACATCAACAGTATGCAATACTCCAAACACCGGATTAAAGTGGAGACATTGAAAAGGGATGCCAGGAGGATGGGAGGAGTAATGCACAGGCAAACAGGCACATTCTTACTATTCACACGCTTGCCTTGACCCTTCCCATCATGCTGCTTTTAAGGAAACCGACCCCCATCAACTACTAGGACAGTGGTCAGCAACCAGCAGATCGGGATCTACTGGTAGATCTTGGAGCCTCTGACAGGTGATCTTGACTGGTTTGGCCAAGAGGCTACCAAGCACAGCACTTCAGCTGCCCTTCCCCCCACTGCTGCTCATCTCCTGTCCTTTGCCTTGGAGCTCTTTCCCTTCCCCTCTCCTCTCCTCTCCCCCCCCCTCTCCCCCCCACAGGAGCCTCCTGCTTGCTGTACAGAGCAGGGAAGGGAGAGGAAGGGGTGCTGATGTCAGGGTGCCCCCTCCCACCCTGTATTCTGTCTCCACAGAATGGGGTGGGGGAGGGGATAACATCAGGATGGAGGGAGTTTGCTGGCTGGTTTTGGAAGTGGTGCAGGACCAGGGCAGGGTTGAGCCTGCCTTAGCCCCACTGCACCACCATCGAGGAGCCACCTGAGATAAACAAGTGTCCAGCTGGAGCCAGCTCTGAACCCCTGTCCCAGTCATGAACCCCCACCTACACTCCATTCCCCTGCCCTAGCCCTGAGCCCCCTGGAGCCAAACTCCCTTACAAAGCCTGAACCCCAACTCCCTGCCCCAGGCTCAGCTCAGAGCTCCCGCACACTCCTTAGCCCAAGGCCAGAGCTTGTGTCCCAAACCTCTGCCCCTGCCTGGTGAAAGGGAGGAGAATGGGAAGGCAAAGTAAGCAGGGGTGGGGCCTCAGAGAAGGGACACAAAGGAGGAGGGGCAGGGTATTTGGGTTTGAGGTAGATCTTACACTGCACTTAAATTTAAAAAGTGATCTTGTGCTTAAAAAGGTTGGAGACCCCTGTCTTAGGAGCTCTGTAATCATAAAATTATAACTGTTTTCTGCACTAAATATTTATTTCAGAAGATCCATAAATTAAAGACAAAACCTGTTCCGGCATGTTTACAAGTGAATATTCTTTAAAGGCAGCACAACATACAAAAGGCATTCTGGATGGGAAAAGCCTCCATCTTCTCCCTTAGACCTGCCCCATCTTACCCTTTCTTGGCTGATTATGAATACTGATGGCCTGTGTCTGATAGTTCCCATCGTCATTCTGGACACACACTAGGTGGGAGTCTGCTTTCTCATTGAAGCATGCTCCGCCGGCTAGAACATGTTCATTAGACTTGTTCATGGCTTTCATCATCTGCAAACCAAAAGAAAGGTCATCACTTTTATTTAGCCTCAAATCCAGCACATGTTATTAGTATAATTAGGGATGAAAGTAACTAGTTGACTATCTGATAAACACAAGCTTATTGGATAGTCGAGTAGTCACTCAACTAGACGCTTCATCCCCTCACCCCGCTTGCTGGCTCTATCAGAGAGAGGCAACGGGGGGGGGGGGAGGGTAGAGAACAGGAGCCAATGCTGGGGGAAAGCAGCTTAAAAGCCAGTTCCCCCCAGCACCATCTCTGTGGGAGGCAGAGGCATCCCTGCTGCTGTGCCTCTTCCTTTGAAATGTACAAGAACCGCTGTAGCTCTTGCGAGCACCCCCCCTTATTGACTAATCAAGTAGTTGATGGAAATTCCATCCCTAGTATAAGTAGTGTCTTCTGTGGTCTAATCTGACTAGAGAATCTTAATATTCAACTGTGATACCTTTGCAAAGACTAGCAAACTTAGCACAACCCTCACAAACAGGTTAACATTTTCAGAAACATCTATGGCCTATTTTCAAAAGGACAGGAGGAGGCAAGGGGAAGAAACCCCCAACCTGGCCGACCCCACCAGACTGGCTTGAGAGCAGCAAAGCCAGTGGCTCCATGCACTGCCGTTACCCCACCGGGGTGGGGAGAGATGGGAGGAAAGAGAACGGCACCGCATGGAGCGCATCTGCCGAGCCTGAGCATGCACTGCAGCACCCCAGCTGGGCTCTGTGTGACCTCCTCCCACGGCTCAGGCTGCAGCTCAGAGGTGCCGAGGTCCAAGAGCAGCTCCTCGGCGCATTTTGCCTCGGACCCGGTTGCTCTCCCTCTCCCACCCCATCCCCAGCAGCAGCCGCTGTAACAAAGAACAAGCAGCCACCTGCACATGTGGAGGAGGGAGCCATGCGGCCAGACCCGGGCCCTGAGTGACATGGGCAGTCCTGTGGTGGGAGGGAGGGGGCCGTGTGCCCGCAGTGGTGCGGCAGTGGGTGGCAGGGGCTTGCTGGATGGCACACTGGAATGTGGGGAATGCTCCAGAAGCCGCCCGAGATGCCCGCCAGCAAACCACCAAGGCAGGGAGCTGCCTGTTTAAAAACAGATAAGGAAAATAGATCTTCAGCTATAATCTAACCACATTGTGTCTTTCTGGCACAGAGGGAAAAAAGCAAGAAATCACTAGGGATGTAAAAACTGTTCCCTAGAAGGAAGCTTCACTGAGTGTAACAGGCACCATTAAGTGAAAAGCAT
The DNA here is from genome assembly GCA_032595735.1 of Pelochelys cantorii. Lineage (NCBI taxonomy): Eukaryota > Metazoa > Chordata > Testudines > Trionychidae > Pelochelys > Pelochelys cantorii. Next base: position 56,683,676 of record CM064334.1, read on the forward strand.
CTGCTTGTTTAAATGGTTAGTCGTTTACACTCAAATGTGTATGAAGCACCAGACCTTCCTATCTAAGAATTCAGTTAATGTAATTTAAAATAAGGCTCTCCTTTACACCACTCTGGCAAAGTAAAGGAGCCTTAATTGATTAAAAATGGCAACAATTAACAAACATTAACAGCCTGCCCTTTTACATTTCTGCTCAACATCAGGGACAGAGCCTACTTCACACAGCCCTCTGCCTCCAAAGCCAGAATGCAGCAATATTGCCAATTTAATCTTCAAGAGCCCCTACTATAGCTTCACTCTTGTTCCTGTCCGGAAATCAGAGACATTGCTACTCTCCTGCTTTGGGCAAAACCTGTACTTGTTTCTCAGCTTTCCATTATGCAAATTGTGGTGTGAAGAGATAAAATCTTTACCCCTTTAATAAATGCACAAAACTGTCTCCACCAGTTAGTGCAAGTTGCATCATTTTTGCAGGTTAAGTTACAGCAACAATGAATATTAGAAGGATTTAAGAGCATGCTTACATTTGGTCTGCTCATTTGCTCTCCATTCCAGAAGTTAAGTCTCTACCCTGATCACTTAGCAGCCATAACTATTGTCTACATCACGATGGGCTATACAGCAGCCCATGGGCATGATGCTGTTTGCCAGGGTTAGCCCCTGGTGGGCCACCAGATGCTTTATTTACCTGAGGGTTCTCAGGTCTGACCATTCACAGCTCCTACTGACTGCAGTTCACTGTTCCCAGCCCATAAGAGCCGTGGGAAGCAGTGCAGCTTGGGCCACCTCTTCCTGTGGGCCCCTTGTCCAGGAATGAGGAACTGCAGCCAACAGGAGCTGCGAGTGGCTGTATCTCCACACACGCAGTTAAATAAAGCGTCTGTCAGCCCTGTGAGGAGCTAATCTCGGAACTGAGTCTAGTCCACAAGCCGCTTATTGCCCACCCCTGGTCTACATGCTGTCAGCTTCTGACCTGGTAAAGAATCTCTTAAGTTGGCTATGGTTTTCATATACCCACGCAGCTGGATTTTGTTCTCAGTTAATAAATCTGGAGTAACTGCATTTAAGTCAGTGGAGTTGCTCCTGTTTTATGCCAGTGCGATGGCAAAATGTGACTCCTTGATTTTACACTCTGTGTGTGTGAAATAAGAATAGAGTGAGTCTCCCTCACTCATTCGCAGGCAGGTGCCAAACTCCACCCCCTTAATGTCTTTCAATGGATGCACAGATGTCCTGCTTGCCTCTCCCGCCTCCTCTGCTGCTGAGCCTGCCAGCTGCTCCCAGCAGAAGCGTGGGAGCTGCTTTGGAAAGGGCATTCCCCAGATTCTTTGCTCTCCAATTTTCTGTAGAAGCTATGAATTCTATGGCCTGCGCAGAGCACCAAATTCCCCCAAGAGTAGTTCAAACTCTCTAATTAAGTTATATTTCAACCATTACATGTTTAAACTAAGTGAGGTTAGTCTAGAAATTATTTTGAAAGTTCTTCCATATATTTTGTTCACTAATCCACTGAATTGAGCTCTTCCCTCCAAAGAAATTGGCAATTCTAGTTTACCTCCAAAATCAACTTTTAACTTCATTATAAACCACAGTTCTTTGTGCAATTTGAAGACTTTATCAAATAAGTTCCACAGTGCTTCTGGAATCTCAATATCCGCTGTTGTAACAGAACCGTGGAGGCACTGATCCTGTGCAATCCATTCATATTAGTTCTTCCTCAAGAAAATTTAAATTTGGTGATCCTCTTATATCGATAACCCAGACATTATTTGTTCAGGTATTTTCTTCAAGTGACCAATCAGCAAATATCAACCGTCTAATTCTAGTCTTGCGGCCAGTTTCATGTGTCGTACCTATAAGAAATTCTCTGGATAGGTACTTTCTCATTGAAAGAATTAGTACAAATGCATCATTTTCTCCAACTGATGTCCATCCATATGTCACAAGAAACATTTAGTATCAAAATCTATTTCTGTTCCATTCTTATTTTGTGCTTGTCAGGACATGTTCCCCACTCTGAGTGCAGAAGTTGGGGGCCCACAAGAGACCTTAAATGCCTTGTCTCTATAGGCTCTACTTACAAAAACTCCCCAAGGTTAGGGAGTTCCTGCCCTTGGGAGATAGACTGCTACCATCATGTGTCCAACGCCTTCTTTTAAAACCCAGGAAGAAGCAGGTGAAATTCTTCCAGAGGAGTTCCCCAAGCTCTTTTACCACAAGAGAGCTTGAAAAAAGAAAAAAAAAACACGGAAAAAAACCTGCAATCTCTAATAGCTGACCTCTCAGCGTAGGCAGGCACAAACACAGACCTATTACCCTCCAGGACATAAGAATCAAATCATAGCCTTAAAAAGGTGATTTTATTAACAAAACAAAAAGATATACTTGATAAAGCATACCTGGCTGCTAGGTGTTACAAAGCAACTGAGAAAAGAGCCGATTAAAACACAGAGGAAAAATGGTATCTCTAGCACAGCTTAGGTATAGTGAATGTGGGGAGGGAGGCACATGGATTTTACATAGAGAAGTTTAACCAAACAACCAAAGAAAAATACCCTGATCGCAACTAAACATTCATTTCTCTATCTACTCGTGATCCATACTGATCTGGACTTAAAGGCCCAGTCCATTCCCATGCCCAAGATTCCTTGTACGCATGGTATTTCTGTTTGATTACTTCATTTTGCTTCCTCCAGCTCTTAACTTAGAACTCATACACAAAGGAACAGCAGCAGGTATATATTTACAATTTAAATGTCAGCACTATATTCCATGAGTTCTTCTGGCTCCCTGCCAACACCCTTCGCTACCTGAGTTTAACCCTTTATTTACCAAGTGCTGGCCAGCACTTCTCCTATCCATCACAGCGCTATATCATAGTTGGAAAACATAAGACTTACTCTGTTTCTGCTACTGATTTCTTTTAAAATTTCAAAATCATTTGTCACTAGCTCTCTAGATATGTCACCACTGAATTATCACCTCTCCATTGTTTGGTCTCCAATACTGTTCAAATCATTCAACAATCACTGTCAGTAATTTACCTGAAAATACCATCCTGGCTACTATGGACGTAGAAGAACTTTACACCGACATTCCACATGAAGACAGATTACAGGCCATCAGGAACACCATCCCTGGTGACAGCACTGCACACCTGATTACAGAGCTCTGAACCTTTGTCCTCACCCACAACTGCTTCCGATTTGGAGACAATTTGTATCTTCAAGTCAGTGGCACAGCCATGGGCACCCACATGGCACCACAATATGCCAACATTTTTATGGCTGACCTTGAACAACGTTTCCTCAGCTCTTGCCCCCTAACACCTTTACTTACGCCATATCGATGTACTACTTCATCATATGGACACACAGGAAAGAGAATTTCAACAACTTCTCCCCCTCTCCCCTCCCCCCCCCATCAACCTCAGCCTGGATCAGTCCACACGAGAAATCCACTTCCTTGATACTACATTACAATTAAATGATGGACAAATTTCCACCACCCTATACCAGAAACCTACTGATTGCTACACTTACCTTCATGCCTCTAGCTTCTATCCCAGACACATTTCTCAATCTGTTGTATACAGCCACGCCCTAAGATAGAACCGGATTTGCTCCAATCCCACAGACAAAGACAAACACCTACAGGATCTATATAGAACACTCCTAAAACTGAAATACCCACTTGGAGAAATGAAAAAACAGATTCTCAGAGCCAAAAAAGTACCCAGACATGAACTACTTCAAGTCAGACCCAAAAGAGAAAACAACAGAATTCCACTTGTCATTACCTACAGTCCACAACTTAAACCCCTCCAACACATTATCCACAATCTACAACCTATCTTGGAAAATGACCCCTCACTCTCATAGGCCTTGGGGGAAAGGCCTAGTCTTGCTTACAGACAACCCCCTAACTTGAAACAAATCATTTCCAGTAACCATGCTATACAGCTACATCATAAACTTCCAGGAACCCACCCCTGCAATCAGCCCCAGTGCCGACTCCTATACAAGCGATTTCATCACTGGACCCAATCACATCAGCCACCAAATCAGAAGCTCATTTAACTGCACATACAGTAATGTGATCTATGCCAGCAATGCCCCACTGCAATATATATGGGACAAACTTGACAGTCCCTATGAGAAAGAATTAATGGACACAAATCAGATATCCAAAAAGGCAACACACAAAAACCTGTTGGGGAACACTTTAATCTTCCTGTACACTCATTAATGGATCTCCACGTTGCTGTTTTGTTTTAGACCAATTCCACAAGCCAAATACACAGAGAAGGATTGGAACTCCACTTCATTCACAAGTTTAATTCTCATGCTAATGGTCAAAATTTATCAGATGGCTCACACATTATCAACCAACCAAACAATGAAGGTGCCAATGGTTCTTGACGTCTGTGTAGAATCTGATGTTAGTACTCTTCCTTTCCTAGTGCAAACTAAAGGTTCTAATCAGCCTCAACTATTTAATCTTTAAAGTGCTAATAGACTATTGGTTGTTTTTTTAAGTTTCTCCTGTTACAGACTGGTTCTGCTATCCCTTTGAAACTTATCTACCCACTGTCTCTCTCTCTCTCCCCCCCCCCCTTTCAATTTTTTTCCTTCTCCCCCTCTCCCCTTCCCTTATTTATTCTTGGTTCTGGACTTCCAACACTCCAGTCATCTGAAGAAGTGGGCTGTGCCCACGAATGCTCATGATACATCTACATGTTTTGTTAGTCTTTAAAGTTCTACTAAACTATTTGTTGTTGTTGAAGTTTTTCCTGTCACTAAGCAGTTTGTCAACACCGACTAAGTTTAAAAGACAGGTAAAGCTTTTCTCATGCAATAAATCAAACTCTTATTTCAAATGTACAGACATGTACTTTGCAGTAAAATCTACAGAGAGCCAACAAATACATTTACAAATGCTATGAGCACACAAAATGTACTTGGAGAAAGTTCAGGTGCCATATTTTACACCCATACAGCATGTGTTATTGAATTGAGTCATTCTGTCAAATCAGAATAGTATGTGCAACTCTTATCCCAGATTTTCAATTAATTACATTTAAAGTAATAACCTCTGTCTAAAGAGGAGCAACTCTCCAGTATTTTTAACTAATGCCACACTGAATTGATCTGTGCATAACTCATTTCTGTAGAAACAACGATGAAGTGGGTTTTACCCACAAAAGCTCAGGATGCTATATATTTTTGTTATGTCTCTAAGGTGCCACAAAACTACTCATTGCTTTTAAAGTTACAGACTAACACAGCTATCTCTCTGAGACTTCATATCTGTAGGCAACTCACATACTACAGTTATAGTTTAATTCGGAGGCAGTTTTCACTGGCAGTACAAACAGAATAAATTCCTTTCCATCCAGTTCTTATCATTAAATTGTATTAGACTAAACATAAATATTTAAGTATTACCTCATTATATCTGTTGCTGGGGATTTTGATGCTGGTTTTTCTCACTTCCATGTCTACCACTAAACCTTGGACCACTGGCAACGTATACTGGTAATTTCTGAAATCCTTGTGATTCAGAGGAACAAAGAAGTGAAACAATGTAGTCATTAGTGACAGTCTGTTTCTGAAAGGAGAACTAGCCTAAAGTGCAGAACTATTAAACAGAAGTGTAATACATAAAACTTAATATTTTCCTGACTCATGCACCATTACTCTCTATAGGAAAATTTGAAATTCTCTGCATTCTGCTAGATTGGACAGAGACCTCAGAATCACTGGGAGTCAGAGTAAGTCATACACCAAATGGAGAATTCTCTACCCTTAATAGCTCCTGGTGCAGCTTTGTATATTCACAGAATTATGACTATGTAATAAGATGATCTAGTATTTTTGAAGAATGATCTGAGCAGCTATATTTAGATCCAGAACCAACAACTCACAGCTGTTCAAGACCCAGAGTTTAGATTTGGGCACATCATTAATATTTACTGCATCATCAAAGTTGCTGTCAAATATCTAGATTAGACAAGAGGCCACCACCCAAATACCACAGTATCAGTATTTGTTTATCATAATGTTTTGAAAATTAGTTACTATACAAATAAAGCAAGTACAACATTCCCCTTTTCTCCACATATACAGACAGAACAAATAACAAAACCCACTCATCACTTACTGCAAGAAGATTCATAATTGTGTGTCCAGTCTCCCCAAACAATGGTTTACGAAATCTGACGCTGAAAAGTGGGCATGGATAAACTAGGAAAATACAAAAATGAAGAATTAGATTCAAATTCACCTATTAAAAGGTTTAGACTGAGTCTAAGCCTCTTCATATAGGAAACTTAACAGAAGGACTAAAAATACATTTCTGACATACAAATGGCAGCAAAATATCTGCATTCCCTTGTATACTTTTACATATCTATGATACAACTCAACATGCACAGGCATATGCTTGGTCATGTTATGTTACAGCAGATTTCTGAGGAAAAATGAATATAAATTATGCCAAGTTTTTCAAAATGGATGTGTAAAATTTGGCTCTTAAATAGGGAGGTAATAGTATAGTCGATTAACGGATAAGCAAAAGCTTACCAGTTAATGCTATAGACTACATGCATTTCCCCCCTCCAGTAAATTTTTTAGCTGACTAGCCAGCAGCTTGGCTCAGTCCTGGCTTGCTTTGGGTCCAAGACCTACTCCTGCTGCAGCTCTGCATTTAAAGTATATTAGGAACCAGGCGGGCAGGCAGCCTGGCTCACGCTGGGTCCAGGAGCTCAGACCCCTGTAGATATTTAACATCCTTACACTTAAATCCACATTTAGGTAGCTAGATAAGTACTCTTATTTTCTAAAGTACTGTGCACCCACTGCTACTGAAATGCATGACAGCCTGTGAGGGAAAGCAGCTTTCTATAATCAGATCACTTGTTTTAAGGCTCAAAAATTGATTGTGACGCTAACTTTTAGCAGTCACTAAGTATGCAATTAATTTCATTATCTTAAAAGCAGCATTTTCCCCTAAATACAATAGAGGCATCAGACTTACCCTGTACTGTTCTTCTGTTTTAGGTCACAGGCTGTATTATCAGGGCCTCAGTTAACTGAAAGTTGGTTAATAGTTTTAATTGAAAAATGCTACTGACCAGCTAAAAGTTTTAGGTCATGTGACTGATTTAGTGATGTATCTGGCAACAGGTACTACCACTGGGGTTGTGGTGAGTGGGGCACATTCCCCAACCACCACTATTCCTGAGTATCTGAAGTACACAACCATAAGACTCAGAAAAGTCACTTCTAGCATGGACACAGGTTACTACAGTTAAGAGAACATGTTCTACTTACGTCTGTATTCAGCTCCAAGTCTCAGCATCAGTCGGATGGGGAACACTTTAGCCCAGGGAGTCTCCCATTTCTGAAGGAGAATCCCAAACAAGTAGGGTGGAGTTGGGAGCACCAGGTCCTGCAGCGACTGATATGTAGAGGTCACATATAAGAATCCACCATGCTCCTTACTGCCCAGAAAGCTTTGGCTGAAAAAGGAGTGTCCCAAGCTGCCCACGACATTACCTAGGAACCATGAAGTTCATTATTTTACTGCACTGAAGTCTCTAAAAATGTCACTAACTTGTTTTAAAGGAGAAGAATAAGATTAAACACAAATTTTCTTTCTTGTATTATATCCTGAATTAACTCCAATTAGTCACATTGCAGAATGAAAATACTTGCTACCCAAGAGTGTTCCAGATACCCCTTATTCTACAGTATAGGAGACCCTCACTATCTGTGGTTCCCTGTATTCACTGGCCTGCAGGGAAGGGAAGGGATGGTGGGGACCAGGAGCCACAGGGAACTCGCTGCAGCTCCCAGCACCCGCAGTGAGTTCCCCAAGGCTGCCCGGAGCCACGGTGAGTTCCCTGGCTCCTGGCAGATGTGCTGAGTTCTCCATGGCTCCCAGCACTAGCGTGTATTCGGGAACTGCAGAGAGCTCACTGCAGGGTTGGGAGCCACGGCTCCCAGTATTCATGAATTTCGCTATTTGCGGTGGTACCAGGAACTTCCCTGGTGAGGGTTTTCCCTTTATCATCGTGTTGAAATTCCCACCTCAGGCTATGGATGCATCAAAACATATTGGGAAGGCAACAGATTGTTCAACCATTGCAAATTATGCCAATCCTTGAAATCAAGCTTAGAAAAATTTCACACATTCAATAAGCAATTCCCACATCATGTCAAGCTTCATGCTTGTCTGTATTTAAAATGCTAGAGCAGTGCAGCTGTAGTGCTTCAGTGTAGATGCTATGCCAATATAGGTAAAATCCATTTCTCCAACAAGCAGCCGGTAGGCTGCTGGAAGAACTCTTCTGTTGAACTAGTACTATCTACATAGGGATTTAGGCGGTGGTGCAAGTGGGCCGGTATGGTCCAGTACGCTGCATTGGTAAATTATTTTTTAGCCAGTATGTCATACCAGAAAGACTCTCTGCCAGCCATCTCTAGCCCCTCTGCTGGTTGCCATGTCTCTGTGTAAAGGTCTGAGAGTGCTATGGCAGCCTCAGGAGTCAGGTGGCATTCTGCTACTTAAACTGCTGCTGCCCCTCCTAATGGGGGAAAGGAACAGAACTCCTAGCCCACCCTCCCTGCCCCCGCCCTCAGTGCTGTACAGAGACCAGCAGCTCTGTAACAGGGGAGAGAGAAAGAGGGGATAAGAGTTCTGCTCCTTTCTCTGCTGGGAGGGCCAGCAAGGAAAGGAGCAGACCTGCCAGAAGCTCTTTTGGCTGCAGTATTGCCCCCACACCCAGCTCCCCTTCAACTCCCAGGTAATGTAGGATGGGGAAGGGAAAGAAAAGAGTAAGGTTCCAGAATGGAGGTGGTGCAAAATCATGTGTGGGGTGGGAGGGTCACATGCTCCCCCTCCCCCCAAGCTGGTGCATCCTTCCCCATCCATACCAGTAAGAACTTGCACCACTGGTTGGACTATGCCACTAATGGGTATGGATTTTTCACACTGCTCACCAATGTAGTTAAACCAACCTAATTTTCTCGTGTAGACAAGGCCTTAGAAAAATAAAAGCAGCTCTGCTCCACTTAATATCCACTTGTGATATGTTCACCATTAGTCCTGAAACATTTATGAGGTCAGATATACAGAAGCACATACATAAAAGAGCACACTCATTAATTCCTGTGCTTGCCTGATTTAGATCTATATGCACGTGTAAATCAGGGATTGTGCATAAAGTAACACAGACATTAATGTCCTTACTCTCAATCTGTACATGCAAATGAGAGATTAGACTACATGTTTACTATGCTAGCCAGTCATACACTTAAGAGAAAAACACAGTTATTTTGATATGCACCTCAAGTATGAAAGGAACTTGAATTGCACATAAAACTGAAAGCAAGAGGTATATTACAGAGAAATTAGGGATCCACTGAAAGTCTGGATTCCACAGTGCCTCAGGCTATGACAACCCCTAACAGAAAACCTATTTTCAGTGCTTTCATGACCCTACATGGAATCACCACTGCAGAAACTGAGCATGTTTGTTTAATGAATTAGGTCCTCAGATGCTGTTATTTTGTAAGAGAAAGAGATGTGTGTGACAAAACAGCATGAATTCACTTGGCCAAATCAGTAATGTCTTTTTTTTTCTTTTCTTTTACAAGAAAGGATACAGTATCTGCCTAAAGATATTCTGAAAATCTGGGTCAGTTGAAGAATACCACAAGAGAGTGTTTAGTATATTTTATGTAAATTACATTTGGGACTGACACAGGAAAAAACATCACTAATTATAAACTTAAAATCTGTTCGTCGATCTTAATAAGCAAAAATGTTACTGATAGAATCATTTTATAAACTAAAGTTGATTAGATAATTAAGAAAACATAACAAAATTGTTACTACTATCTATCCACCAACCAAGAGAAGAATCCAGGTCATTCATTTTGGCAAACACAAAATTCTTTCCCCCTTTTTTTGAAACAGAGTAAGTGCATGCAATTATTGATAAAAAGTGCTGACAGGCCCCAAGAAGGCCCTCCATATACCAAACAAGTACAAGGATTATGAAAGCACAAGGAAATGCTTCCCAGCTGTGCTTCAATTCCACTGACTAGGGCACGGCAGGGCTAGGCAAAATATGACCTGTGGGCTGAATCCGGCCTTCCAAACCACCGGATCCAGCCCGCGAGAGCCTCAGCCAGCTCCTTGCCTGCCCTATCCCCACTCAACACTCAGTGAAGCCAGCTGCTGCAGAGCCATGTGCTTCTGTGAATGATGAGAGCCTAGAGGAGGGGACAGAGGCTTCTCACATGGCTCCTGGCCCCAGTAGCTCCCATTGGCCAGTTTCCAGCCAATAACAGATGCCTGCAGGACAGGCAACATTTGAAGTGCCCCTCCCCCAATACACTCCGGGCTCACACGGTCCCTGTAGCTGATGTGAGCAATACAGGAGCACGGAAGGCAAGGACCCTGGTTAAGGAACCTGCTGGGCTGCTGGCTGAGAGCCACCCAGGTAAGATCTCCAAGCCAGAGCCTGCCTCAGGCACCCTAACCCCTTCCTCCCCCAATCCTCTGCCCCCCATCCCATGTAACCCAAACCTTCTGCACCCCTGCTCCAGCCCCAATACATCTTCCCAGACACTGCATCCTCTCCTACACCCCTCCTCAGGTCATAACCCCCTCCTAGATCCCGCACCAATCCACTATCCCTGGTCACAGCCCAAATCCCTGCACCCCCTCCTGCATTCCTACCCCTGGTTACTACCCCCTCCCAGACCCTGTGCTCCAGAGTTGGGCAAGCCAGCCTCCACATGCTGGATCCAGCCCACCAAGCCCTTTGATTTGGCCCATGGCTGCTCAGCTGCTCCCCCACCCCAATCAAGACCTGGGGATGGGGGGCACACAAAGTCTCCTCCCCCTCAGCAGGAGTCCACAGCACTAGAAGGATCTGCCAGTTGTTCAAAACAATTGTCTTTCCTCTCTAGGCACTGTGCACCCCTGGCAGGGCAGAGGCAAGGGGCAAAGACTTCACACACTCTCCCACCCCCAAGCCAATCAGGATCTGAGGGCAGCCCGCGACCACTTCTGAAATTCATGAAGTGACCCCCCCCCTTCAAAAAGCCCAGATAGGATGACCACAACTTGGGGGGAGGAGAATGACAGTCTCCAAGTCTCATTTAATCCTTGACTTCTCTTTTGTAAGAATATAACTAGCTACACTACAGAAACAAAGCTTTGTTTAAAGCATCAAGTCATAGGTAAACAGCTCATGTACAAAAATCCACTAATGCGCTTCCCTCTATTGAATGGCACAGTAAGGTTTAAATCATGTAGGAGACAACTGATAAAAATTCTCGTGCTTATTGAACATCAGAATTGGTATTTAATTTAGGATTTACAAAGGCAGCACATGCTGCAGTTGGGGAGGAGAGATCGGTAACTTCATGGAGGGAATTGTGGCCTGACCTTCATGCCAGATCTGGAGACCCACAAGGAATCTTGGCACCAGTCCTTTTAGTTTGGAGCAGTACTTCTCAACCCATTTACCACTGTGGGGTGCACATGCAGCAGTGTGTCCATGAGAGGGAACACAGCACACAGTATATATATTACCTGAATGGCCCTGAGCATGTCACATGGGCTGCAGGTGTGCGCTAACTGGGCCACAAGCAGCCCACGGGCTGAGAACCACTGGTCTGGAGGCATCCATGCAGAAGGCCAGCTCTTCTGCGACAATTCCAGGGCTTTGTTTATTCCAGTAGCATGGTTGACTTGGTAGGTGCTATTGCTGTGTGTCCTATGTTTGTACATTCCCTCCCCTCAGTAAAATCTCTGAGTCGCACCAAAATACTTATATCAGCACTCTGAACTGTAGCTGCGGCAGCCAGTTATAGGGCTTCTTGAGTTTGTTATGAAACAGCTTAAAACCATTTTCAAATGGCAATAAATTATAATTCATGAAAAATAGATAAAGCCACAACAATTTTATCTGGCAACAGAAGGGTTAACCAACAGTCCTTTGGAGAAGTCCCTGGATCAAATGGTTCTAAGTCACACTGATCCTCTCTGAAGCCAGTGCTGGACGTGGCTCTGCTCCAAGAGCCTCACCTGAGGGTGAGATGTTCCTCCCTTGCCCTCATGGGCCAAGGGCACTGCCTCTGCAGCTCTCCCAAGCCATCACATATGTTCCTTTTTCTATACTCCCTGAGAGTTTTGGCTTATAGCTAATTAGTAGGGCATGTTTGTAAACAGAAGGCTCATCTCACAGCTTCCTGCAGCTAAGTACAGGAATCCTAACTCTTTGCATATGAAGCAACAATCTGTTGCTGATAATTCTGAAATGGCAATGTTTCCAAGGGATGGGACTTATGAACAAACAGGAAGAGCTCAGTTGTTGGCATGTTGCTGTACTGATCCATTTGGAACAGCGAAGGCAGAAAGGCAAACCCACTTCAATGCACTCCTGCTTTTTTCAGTACGATTTAAACCTTTTCTGCTGGATCAATATTCAGAAACTGTGAACATTGTTATTATGTTGCTTTACTGGCTCTTTTGGAACCCACCCAGGGTCTAATCCTGGAAACTGCTGAGCCCTCATTTCCCCAGAAAGCCTATGGGAGTTGAAGGTGCTCGGCATCTCACAAGAGTCACTCAAGAGGATCACATCTCCAAGTTACAGTGGAGTTTTACACACATGTACATATGTGTTAGAAATCGACATGGTAAAATTCTAATGTCTACAAACCTTCAGCCCATTTAAAAAACTCTCAAAGGCTAAAAAGTAAAAACAGTCTAACTAGTTAAGCATGTTGTGACAGGCTGTACCCTGAATTTACCCCTTGTACGCTGCTGTAATAATCAATCATCTTTATACAACGTATGCCTTATAAGGTATTATTTGAAAACTCACCATTTTCTGGTCATTATTATCCTAGCAAACTATGTAGAGCAACATTGTATGTAAACTTATAAGATATCACTCTATGGTGTTACTAGGGGCTTGTCTTCAGTACTGGGAAGACAGATGCTGCTGCAATCGATGCAGCGGGTGTCGATTTAGCGAGTCCAGTGAAGATCCGCTAAATCAGTGGTTCCCAATCGTTTGTACACTGCAAACCGGCAAACTCATTCAAAAACATTTGGCAAACCGCCAGAGAAACATTTGCGTATTCATTATGGTAATTAATTTATTTGCATATTTATTTTGGTAATTTATTTTTAAGCCCGTGTTATTTTACATTGCCTCTGTGCGCACACAATACATGTCTTTGTAACAGATTTTTTTATTTATTTATTATCTCTCCCCCCCCCCAAAATGTTTGCTTTCTACCTTAAAAAAATCATACATATCACATTACTAGTTAACCAAAGTGTTCTATTAAAGCAGCCCCACAGAACATGAGGCTGCCTCCAGAGAGAGGGAAGGAGGCAGGGAACGGAGGGCTGCCTGACCGGCTGCTGAGGCTTTTTTTTAAAGCAGCCCAACAAAACATGAGGGTTTCCACTGGAGAGAGGGAAGGGGTGCTCTGGCCCCCACCCATCCCAGCCACATCCTTACTCACTCTCCCTCCCTCCCTCCCTATCAGCACGCTCTTGTCTGGACTCGGAGCAGGGAGCTTCTACTGCTAAGGGAGTGCCCCTTCCCAGCCAGGAGGCTCTCTGCTGGTGGGGCTCAATTAGCAGCTGCGCAGCCACACCGCTGCGCAGCTTACAGGGAACCCCACTGAGTCAAACAACAAGCCATGGGGTCATGGCCTGGCACCGGTTCGCAGATGATGTGGTAAGAAAAACTTTGCTTTGAATTTAACAGAGTTAAGTTAAGCACTAGTTGTGTTTTATCTTTATTTTTCTTGTAACCATTTCTGGCTTGCATACCTCCTTACTGGTATTCACTTAAAACTTCCTTTCATATTTAATAAACTTGCTTTATTGCTTTATAAAATCCAGTATGTTTGAATTGAAGTGTTTAGGAAAAAACATTTGGGCTCGGGTAACAAGATTTGTGCATATCATTTCTATTCAGGGTGGCTAGCAATTTAAAAAATTAATCTCAATTAACTGCACATTTTTAAAATTAATAGCAATTAATCACACTGTTAGAATACAAGACATAGTGCTCATTTTATATTATTGTTCATTATAAATATTCACAGGGTAAAAATGATGAATTGAAATACAATTTCTTTTACTTCATACAAATATCGTAGTGTAATCTCTATCGTGAATGTTGAACTTACAAATGTGGAATTATTACTACCTTACATAAAACTCCCTTCAGCAAAGTGAGCCGTTGTTTGAAAAGGAAGATGGATTTTGCCTCAGGAATTTGGCATGCATCCAGGGAGGAGAGCCTGGTGCAGGGAGGCAAGCTTGCAGGCCTCTTTTCTCTATGAGGGTATTTCTCAAGCTTTTTGTGCTGGCAATCCCATTTAGGAATGTTAAAACCATTAGCCGGTTAAACCACGGCACTGAACTGGTTAACCATTTTAATCTAGATCTTGCTGCCCACTGCGGCTTACTGATTAACTGGCAAGGACCGGTTCACCGGTAAACTGCATGCAGTTAACATAACTAATCCCATTTGGGCTGAAACAAAAATTGTGGCACCCCTACCATAAAAAAAAACTGACCTCCACCCTGCCTTCCGCACCAGTTGGGTGTGGAGCTCTGGGCCTCAGCCCAGCTAAGGACTCTAGAGCACCAATGATGCCTCTTGGTGCCAAGTTTAAGCAGCGAATGAAAATTATGCAAAAAAAAAAAAAAAAAAAAAAACCACCCATGAAAGAGTTTCTCTTTCTCTGAAGCAAGATCTGAAGCAGCCATCTATTGTCTTGGTGCTCTGCCCATTTCCAAATCTCAAAAAACATCTCTTCTTCCTTGCCTATTCCTCTGTTTCTTTTCTCCTCTACTATTATTCAAATAGATGTTATTAGTCCAATGAAAAATTATGGGTGAAGTTCTTCAGGCAGATTACATGTGTGATGGGTTGTCAGCTGAGTTGCTGAGATACTACTGAGTTTGCCTATTTTGCCAGCCTGACCTCCCCAACCACCCCGTTTTGCTAAGCCAGGCACTAAAACCTCCTCTAGAAAAGCATATAGGCAGGGCCATACCGAGCTGCAGAAAATACAAGCACTGAACAGTCCTGGGAAAACTCACCTCAAGAGATTTACTGCAACATCCAGATGTTCAAGGCCCCTTGGGGTAATAACCCAGAGTTATAGGAGTTCACTTTCTTCCTCTATGTGAAAGAAGGGATACATAACCTCTCACTCCCCACCCCAGTTAGAAATTACATAAACTGGATTACATTATAAACCAAAACCAGAAATAAGTTTAACAACCACAAAAAGGTGCATTTTAAGTGATTAAAGAGGTAGCAAACAGAACAAAGCAGATTACTAAGAAAATGATACAAAACATACAATCTAAGCTAGATTCACTAAAGAAACTAGTTACATGTAAGTTCTCACCCTAAATATTGTTTAAATAGAGTTCTTCACAAGCCAGGTGTCTCTTAGCCTGGCTCGAGCAGTTCTTCCCCACCCCATTTCTCCCTTACAGTTACAATCCTTTTGCTTCCAGGTTTTTTTCAAGTATTTCTTTGGGGGTGGGGAACCAAAGGTAAAGCAAGCTGAAGACAACTATGGTTTTCCTTCCCTGCATTATATAGAATTTCCATTAGGTGGGAAACTTTTGTTTGACACACTCTTTCCTTCCACCACCTGTGGAACAGCAGTCAAGATGCAAGTTAGTATCAGGTGACCAGATCACCTGATTCTGTCATCCGTGAGTTAGAAGGCCAAGCCAATTCACAGTCCAATGTTCTAGTTGATGGGCCATTAATCCCTATCTGGCTTTTCCATTGCAGCCCCTGAAGTGTCAGCAGTGGGACTGAACCAAAGCAATAAATATGAAATACAGATACCCAGCTCAATATTCCTAACTTCAGCTACAAAATTGATACATGCTTACAAATGGGATAATCATATTCAGTAAATGATGACCTTTCCAATTATACCTTACATGAGCCAAAGCATAAAGCATATATATGTTATGTCAGTCATATCCGATTTTCATAAAGCATATGGACTATAAATACATGATCATACTAGTACCGTCTGGCCATAAATTATAAGAATCTTTGGATTATTTTAAGTGTAATTTATTTAATTCTATGCAGCATTATAGACATGTATGCTGCAACTACTAGCAAATGCACCTTAGGGGTGTAAGCGAGAAGTTGAGTAGTCAACTACTCGCTTCCCAACCCTCTTGGGGAGAAGCAGGAGCCAGCTTAAAAGCCGGGTCCACCCAGCACCATCTCCATGTGCTGCCTGCCCCATCCCTGTGCTGCTGCCTCTATCAAAGGCAGCAGCAGAATGGGGAGGAGCAGAGGAGGCTACCCTGAAGCAGCCTCTGCCCACGGCAGGCCCAGGCTCGCCGCAGGCAAAACCCGCTCCAGCAGCAGCCCCTGTTTCGTGGATAGCCCCGTACAGTCCCAGCTCATAACGGGTCTGGCATCTACCCCCTCTGCACCTCTACAGTTTAAATGCCTGCGCACCCTGTTCTTACTACATTTAATCTGCAGAACTACAGGAGCCTTCCGTTATTGACTAATCATGTCGCTGAATAAAATTTTATTGACTACACAATTAGTGGATTACCCACCTCAACATCCTAAATGCACCTTTCTCTGTACTTGGAAGCTACTCTGGATTTATTTCTTTTTCTCTCTGGTGTACAGTTTGTATTTAGGACAATAGGAAAATAAAGCTATATACCATTGTAGAGTTCCATGCTTTGGACGTCAGTCCAACAGAGTCAATGAAGAGATCAAACATTTCCATTTGTGACTGAAGCTAAGTAATGACACAGAAAGTGAAAGGCACCAGTCTTCTGAAGGTGATCGCTTGAAAGATTCATACTTTGGCTGCCTATAGGACTATATTCATATCAACCCAACTTGAAAGTCAGGTTATAACAAGCAAGAGTGAAAACTGCAACTCAACCATCCACTATGCTGCTACCATAAACCACAGCCAGATCCTGTTATTTATTCTGCACACAACATTTAATTATCTCAGAAGCTTGTAGCCAAAATGCAATTGTTAATAAAGGATCCTCAACTAAGCTATCCTTCTCAAAAGCATGTATTGTAGCTTAACTAAGACTACGTTATAACTTCATTTCAAAAAGAAATAAATCTACAGTAGTTCCCAAGTACAGAGAAAAGTGCCTTTTCTAGCAGTTGCAGCATACATGTGATGTAATAAGATTAGCATTATTTATATAGTGCCATAGGTGTGCATGATGCATCTAAAGCAGCTTTGCCGGATTTTAACACCAATTAAGTACTCTGTTATACTGGATTACTCTTGACCTTAAATCCCAAGCAGCTCTATAGGTTTCTTTAAAAAAAAAATCACCACATGCCAGTCCATTGGTGTGACTTTCCTCCTCAGGGCCTTTTCCCTGTCTTTAGTTCTTCATTGGGATTCTTCACTTAATGAGCAACACATTTTGTATATTTATTAGATAATACTTTTTTACTTCAGTTAAATTAGTTCATACCAGGAGAGGAGAGTGAAAGGACCACCACATTTGTTAATTATTTACTTTAAACAACTTTCCAGTTATAGCTTCTGTATTTTAACTGAGAACAAATTGGCTTCTAATTTCAAGATCTCTACTAGTTATTTACACACAGTTCTTTAGTTGCTAGTATAGTCTCAGGTACCCTTATCCTTATAACGTACAAAAGGAGACCCCTTTGTTCAGTGCTTAATTTAACCACACGGCAGAGGTTTTTAAAATGCTTGATGTCTCCCATATCATTTGACGAATTCCATGTCAAAGAATTGGTCCCCACCTCATTTCTTTATATGTTCATATGCAATTAAATGGAGTGGGAGCTGCCTCAGTTGCACAGTCAGCCCTCATTTCATCTTGAACAGTAATCACCATCAAGCACTGTCTAAGATTAAATGCCATTCCATAAACGTGGAAATTTGTGTAACCTAATCCTGCAGCAATAGAAATGAATCAATAATACTTGGGGGAAAATCAGGCCAGCTCAATTTCTAAAAAAATTTCACACTCTGCTTGGAAAATTGAGACATAACCAGAAAGCATGGTAGCGAGGGCCAAATATATACACAAGATACAACTATATATCTAACACTTTGGTGCAATATGTTTTAGAAGATGCCAAGTTTGAGAAAAACAAACAAAGCTTTCAGAGAGGTAACTGTGTTAGTCTGTTTCAGCAAAAACAGGGAGACTAGTGGCACTTTAAAGACTAACAAATTTATTTGGGTGTTAGAGCATAAGCTTTCATGAGATACAACTCACTTTCTCAGATGCTGAAGAAAGAAAAAAAAAAGGGAGATGGGAGTGACACCAGGGCTAATTATATCAGAGTGGGTGAGGCTCATCTTCAACAGTGGGGAGACGGTGAGCATACGTGAATGGGAAATTACCTATTGTAATGTGAGAACCACTCCATGTGTCTATTTAGACCAGAGTTCAGCAACATTTTCAAACCAAAGAGCCAAACTATATAAAAATTCAGAACAAGTTGGCAACAGAGAGCCATATAAAAATGCCCATTTGCATGACTAAAAATATACAACTTATTATTGATAATTGATATAATGATTAATAATAGCATAAATGAAACATTGTACTCAGACTTTATTTAATGGGACTTCTGCTGCTGCATCTTTTCATACATTTCTTTGAAGTTCACATCATAACTAATCAAATCCAGTTTCATGCGCACATTCAGGCTGTCTCCTGTCACTCTTACGGCAGGGGGCTGGGGATGTGGGGGTGGGGTGTACGAGGGGCTCAGGGCAGGAGGTTTGGGTGTATGATGGGCTCAGGACTGGGATGTGTGGGGAGTACAGGGGTATTATGACGATACAGCCCGATGGGGGCTGGGCCCCAACTGGGAGCTTGTAAAATATGATGTCCAACACAAAAGGTTTCAACATGGTCTGTCTTTATGGCAGGGGTGGGGAACCTCTTTTGGGTCGGGGGCCACTGACCCACAGAAAAAAAATCAGTCAGAGACTACACAAGTCATAGAACACTAGAACCGGAAGACACCTCGAGAGGTCATCGAGTCCAGTCCCCTGCCCTCATGGCAGGACCCAGTACTGTCTAAACCAGGAGTGGCCAACCCATTCAACAAAGAGAGCCGAAACAGCGGCGGAAAAAATGCAAAGAGCAATTTTTGTTGGGGGGGGGGGGGAAGAGGGAGAAACTGTTGCCTCTTTAGAAGACAAGGCTTTTTTTCTACATCAGGCTCCCACCGGCCGCCACCATCTTGACAACGCCATTTTGAATCGCCGCACCAGGTAGCTCCCCTGCCCCGGTGAGCACAGGGAGCCAGGGACTGGGGAGCATTTCTAGTGGCAGCTTCGCGAGCCGCACTTGAAGGAGGGAAGAGCTACATGCGGCTCGTGAGCCGTGGGTCTGGACCATCCCAGAGACATGTCTGTCTAACCTGCTCTTAAATATCTCCAGAGATGGAGAGTCCACAACCTCCCAAATGAGAAGCAACAAAAAAAAGAAAAAACCCTCCTAAAAACCACTAACCCCTCACTGAGGTGGCCAACTAAAACACCTCATTCCCCTGCTGCTCCAGCCCCATGGAAGGGGGAGGGGGAACTGAGGTTCAAGGCCTCAGGCCAGATTTACTCTTCTGGGGTTCCAGGGTTAGTGTAATTTGTGCCCCACTTCCAGGCTCTGGAGTGGGGCCAAAAATGAGAGGTTCAGTGTGCAGGACAGGGCTATTAGTGAGTGGGATAAGGATGCAGGTGCAGGAGGTGGTGAGGGTGGGAGGTCTGGGTGGGAAGTAGGGTGCAGGAGCAGGCTGGGAGTGGGTGTGTGGCCAAGGGGGAGGGGTGCAGGAGCAGGCTGGGAGTGGGTGTGTGGCCAAGGGGGAGAGGTGCAGGAGCAAGCTGGGGGCAAGGTGTCTGACCAGGAGGGAGGGGGCAGGAGCAGGCTGGGGACAGGAGGCAAGAGCAAGGTGGAAGGTGAAGGAGCAGGCTGGAGGTGGATAGGTTGTCTGGCCAGGGGGAGGTGCAGGGGCAAGGGAGGGTACAGGAGCAGGCTGGGGGCAGGGTATGTGAGCAGGAGGGAAGGTGCAGGAGCAGGCTGAGTAGGGTGTCTATCCTGCTCCTGCCCCTTCGCCAGGTGTAGGTGTCTGGCCAGGATGGAGGGTGCAGGAGCAGGTTTGGGCTAGGTATCTGTCCAGGGGGAGGAGGGTGGGGGTCAGTATCTGTCCGGGGGGGAGGAGGCAAGAGCAGGAGGGGGCAGGAGCAGGCTGGGAGCAGGGTGTCTGGCTAGGGGGAGAATGCAAGAGGGCAGGTTGGAGTCAAGGTGTCTGTCCAAGGGGGAGGGTGCAGGAGCAGGCTGCGGGGGGGTGCAGGGTCTCAGGGGGGAGGGGATACATGAGGGATTCGGAGTGCTGGGGGTGGCACTTACTTGTTTTTGCACTGCATGGAACTAAATCACCTGTTGCCAGATTGACATTATTCAATATTAACATTGAAATCCTCATTATATTTCATCAAAAGATGAGCTAGTATACTAAGGTATATCAGGCATCTTTATTAGCATGCCTGATTGCTTAAAAGGAGACAGTGACATGGACAAAGTTCTCATTTTTCAAATAACAGGACTTCCTGCTGGGCTTATAGCCAACACAAAGATTATTATTACAACAGAAAAGCATTAGCCTACCATTTCAAAACAAGATACACAACACTTCAGTAGGGAGCTTAACAACAAAGCAAGCCTATAGGGCCAGAGGAGAACAAAATGATGGGGAGGAGAGGATGGAAAAACAATTACATTTTGTTCAAAAGCCCTGCATTTTAAAATATATTTTATATGCATATAATCTAAACCAAAACTCTGTATCTTTTTTTCAAATATCAAAAACTCTTTATAAATCTAACAGGCCTAATATCTAATATCTAACTAGCTTGATATTTCAGATTCAAAGCAGAAACTTCAAACTATCATCAACACTGCATTAGATGTGGTTTGGTGCAACTTTACCCACTTTATTTATTTGTGTCTGCGCGCGCGCGCGCGCGTGTGTTTTGTTTCCTGAAAATTTACTAGAGGTATGTGCACATCTTGTTACTTACCTACCTAAATCTAGCAAAAATAATTATCAATATTTTTCAATGACAAAAAATTAACTAATCAATTTCTACATCCTAGCTGTTCAGGACACTATACTGATAACCAGTATGGTTACATTCCTCCCTATTTACCTTCTGCAGCAAACTGTCTTCAAAAAAGCAGAAACAAAAAAAAAAAATTCTGTTCCCTAGCTGCAACACAAATTCAGATAAACATATTATAATCAAGAAATAAAACTGAGAGGCAGGCTTGCAAGCAGTCTCTAATTTCTATAATAAATTCTCATCCGTGTCAAATCCATTCTCTCAGACTCATAATATAAGAGGTGTAAGCACCTCTAATAAAATGGGCAAAACTAGAAGCTTAGACATGTCAGTAATAACCAGCATTGCTTATTAACACCACCGAAGAAATTACAGTGACACAAGCGAAAGTCTCATGGCACCTCAAGGGTTTTTCCCCTTTGGTAAATAAAGAGGAAAGCGGCCACAGGAAACTTAAGTCTGCAGGTACTCTATATTTATATGCGCATATTTTATTTCTCTCATAAATACTGACTTTGGGGAGGAAGGGATGGATATATATAAGAATAGATTATATGCTGTTGTGGTAATTTGTCCTGCATGCAATGATTTATGAAAGCCTAAGTGAGAATCATTTTTATGTCATAAAGCTACTCAAGATACAATTTGTTTCTACCACCCATCTGAAATACAGCACTATGTATTTTCAAAATGACCTCAAAAACTGGGGACGATACGTGCTGGAGTTTGGTTTCTGATTAAAAATTGTAAAGCAGAAAGCACAATGTCTCTCTTAGCACTGCAATGTAGTACATCAAATTACTACCAGAGTGCTAAAAATAGGACTCAGAATACAATATGTAGAAGTTATAAATAATGTAGCCCTGTAGTGTAACTGTACACCATAGCTCTGCAATATACACACCATCATAGTTAGAAGACAATTATGATTATGTGCTATTGGTTAAGTTAGATTTGGAAATTATTTCTTCCCACTTTATCTGAAACCAGTGATTCCATGTGACAATAGTACATTTTGTATCAAGCACCTTCACAGGACAAGCTGACTTTTGTTGTATAAAGACAGATATTTTGAGGCCATTTTTTTCATTATCTCTCAACAGCTGGATTCAATCAAACATTCAAAGAGAGCTTTGGATGATTATTCACAATACTTTGTACATAACATTAAATCAATCTGTACATATATAGGAATTTTTAATATAAATCTGTGTGCAATACGCTTTCACCTCTACAGGACTAACCTGGAGTACACAAACTAAAATATCTAGATATTTTACACCGTCATTTTCTCTTTATGACCAATAATTTTTGGATTCTTATAACTTGCAACCGTTAAAGTGACAGCTCATTTGTCCAGTAATAATTAATTATGAAAAACTATGTAAATAAAACTTTATGGAGGGGATTTTTACACCTATCAAAGACAGGAAATTCTATTATGATTTCTAGATCAACTGCAACTCATCCATGCCTTGCATATAGACATAACATTAGTTTATTAAATCAAATTTTTATGGTATAATGAGGCCAACTTACAATATATGAAATAATAATTTTAATTACCTAACTTTAGTGTATTTACCATGACTACAATGCTTCATTAATGATTTCTTGCATTTTGTTTCAATGTTAAAAATTCCTGACTGCAAACTGAAAATATTATATTATCTGTACTAATGTAGTGCCCAAGAGCCCTAGTCTGGAGCCCACTGTGGTAGGTGCTAGGTAAGAAGTAAAACTGCCAACTTCAGATGTATGTTACCCTTGCCCAAATTCTGAGAATAGTACCTAGCATAAGTAGCCAGACCAGGTACTGGACAAATGCATGGAAGAATCCCTCTTTACAGATTGCTGAGCTATTTTATGGAGACCACTTCAGTCCTAATGTTATAATAGCATATGAAGGACCTTTGCTCACCTTACCCTCTCTCATGTGTATGAATGGCCCAGAAGCAGCTCCCTTACCCTCCCCTACATATTTTCACACTCAAAGATTTTAGTATGGGCTGAAAAGAATTTTACCTTGGAAGGCCATCTGAAAGAATCAAGACAAAACTCTGTCCAACAAGTACAATTTTCTGATAATTACAAACAGCTGCCAAAAGGGGCTTAAAAGGAAAGCACTTCCCCTTGAATATAATTGTTTCTACACCAATGCTACCCTCTTCTCCAATTAGAGCTTAGATATTCAGATTTCACTCCCCTTAGTGAATATCCTGCTAATAACTGAAGTGAACTCAGACCACTATCAGCTTTAATCACTAACTTTTCTATGTTTAAATAAAAATAAAGTCTCTATTTTCTCAAAGCAATTTTCTAATCTGTTAATTATATTCACTGAAGTCAACTACTACAGATTTCAAATAGAGCTCGTTCCCACCTGCCAACGCGTCACGATAAAGTTGCACAAAATGATTAAAGATGTCCTTTGGCAAACACTTCTCATCAGGCAAACACTGCAGGAGAATCACTATTTCTGACTGCCCCACTGCATGCATTCCCTTTGTAGTGAAACACCAGCACTTCCTGTTCACATCTGCAGAGAGGAAAATATGACTCAGGCTGGAAAAAGTAGATTTCCACTCAATATTTTTGCCATGTCCACATTTCATTATAAGATGTCAGCACATTTAAAAAAAATTCACTAACATTGCATATCTTTGGCACTTGATACTATGATGCATAAGGCTCTATGACTCAACTTTTTCACACAAGCATGTTGGCATAAAAAACTTCTTATAAACTCTGGGTCTGCAGCATAGGAAGACCAAAGCTTAGAGGCCCTATTAAGATACATTCATCGCCTGAACACCACAGAGCAGATCTCTACAAAAGCTGTCTGCATTCCAAAATAGGGATTGAATGTGGAGTGTAGAGGAATATCAGGGGATGGCCAAATTGGATGGTGCACAGTATGGTCCCAGTGGGGCACTACACTTCTTTGAAGTTTGAGAAGGTGAGATGTAGGCCATATTCCAAAAAACATGAACATGTTGCTGTTGAGTCAGACTCAGAAAGTAGCAAAAACTACACACCTTTTTAAAAGTGCATTTTTTTCTGTTTTATATGAGCATTTTGTGACCCTAAAAATGTATTGCTACAAAGATGTCCTGCTTTTTATTTTGAAATGAAAGTGGAGACCAACTGAGGTAAAAGACAGTAAAAGCCTCCCACTCACACCTTCACGCCATAATTAGACAAGATCATCTGAGAGGTCAGGTGTTGTCAAAGAGAGGAGGGTGAATGAATAATAGTAAGCCCTGTTGTGTTGGATGGGTATGTAGGATGCTCCAGGCACATGTACTTCAGGCACATGTATTAGGGTAGTAAATACCAAATGCTGTGATTTCAGCCAGTAGTATGTATACAATCTTTTTGCACCCCCCGGTTAAATAAAAAGTAACTTACAATTCACAATTTTAACCATGGACAGCAAATTTGCATTTAAAACAAACACAAGAGGGTCAGGGCTGCCATCTTCCAGCTGCTGCATCACAGAGATCTGGGAAGGTCTTTCTTCTACAGCATAGTCTATAAGAAAGAAATCATGAAGACATTGCTTATTTGGACAGTAACACTCAGCAACATAATTAGCTAATCAATCACATTACTCTGATGTATAAAGTTTGATTCACTACTATTTTATCTGACTTTTTAAAATTTATTTTGGTCTGCTACTTCTTGGGCAGGGATTTTCAAATGTCAGTGATTTGGGTACCTGCCTCCCACAGGTCCCTTTGAAAATTCTAGGCTTAATTTTTATCAACTAATTTGTATCAATGGCAGTAACAACTTTAAAAAAAAAATCAAACTTTCAACTTCCATTTAGAAACAAGTGTTAATGTAGACTACAATGTGAAATGCTTAAACAAAAGAAGTTAACACTTAGTAATTATATTGTGGTAGCACCTCGGCGCTTCAGTCACTGACAACCTCCTGCCCCAGAGAATTTACAGTCTAAGTGCTACAACCTATAGTATAATAGCATAGGAAGGAGTATCATGTGAAACCACATTTCACAAAAACAAGAAACTGGAGAGCGGGTTCAAATTCTGTCTCTCAAATTAATCCAGTAAGATACTCAAACTATAGACATTTTTCTTGATTAAAGCCATATGAACAGAGTGTTTAAATATAAATGCACAAACTGGTGAAGTAATATGTGCTCTTGCCTATATGACTGCAATGTGGCATTATAAAGAAATAGGAGAAATTTGGAAGGGTGTTTGTTATTCGGCCACCTGTAAACAAATAGAAAGAAAGTTCACTTCACTAATGTGAAAAGTGTACCTGAAATATTTTTAAATGTGATTTAAATGCCCACTTGGTGATTAAAATGTTAGTCAAAACAGGTACGATGATATTTAAATTAATTCAAGCACACACAGAGTATGATGTCATGCAGATATCCACATGACGTTGTTGAGCTTGTGAAATTTGGCTTGTGTGCTGCAATTTAATTAAGTAAAGCTAGGTTACTAGTTTCTCTCTTTTACAAAGATTCAATAATTAGGAAGCTTCACAAATAGTTAAGACAGGATAGGGCAGATTGTTTTTGAAAAGCTTAATTATTTTTTAACATTATCCTAGATAAAGTTACTTATTGTCAAATTAGAAATATGCTGAGGAAACCACAAATTTTAAAGGGGAACTACAAAACAAAAGCGAAAAGTGAGTTAAGGCCGGAAATAAATGTTAACCCTCTCCTAAGAACTTCCTGGTTCATGAAAGATGCACACAAGTATCAGACGTCTCATCACAACCAATGGTATTTATGATGTCATTGAATTATGCATTTTGGGATACATTAAACCAAGCAGAAGTTCCAAGAAAATTGAAGAGGGAAACATGAATATTTATACAGCTAATTAAAATGTATCTCTGTGCTGAATGTTCCCCACAGCCTGATTAATGAGGAAATTAGCACATACTTCAGGGCTAATTTTCTTTTTTGCTTGTTTTTACTTATAATAGTAACTTCACTGTCAGAATATTGTTTTCTACAGATGCTTGTAAAGAGTATGGTCACAATTTACTGCCAAGTCAGTTAACTATATATTAGCATTCATTGTAAATATTGTAAGGCTATATCCAGGATCCCACTTTCTATCTATACTCAGCAGTCTGAATTATTGAATTGCCACCCATAAATGCCACAAATAGCTTCCTAGTTACCCCTATTGCTCTCACCTCCTTTTACTCCAGTGGAGATCAGAATGGGAGGAAGACCATCTTCAGGGATCAGGTTTATCGCACTGCCAACTGGACTGCCAACCTGAGTTATACTTCCCAAGAATCCAGAAGTGTTATCAGTCTACAGAAAACAAACAATAAGAAGGGACAGAATTAAAAAAAAAACCCAGAACTACACAGATCTCACCCTTAGATTGCTAGATGTAGATGAAAGAGATATATCTACTCTACAGAATTATCAGAGGTACGAGTTAACCATTGGTACATGACACTGATTTAGATAAATCCAGCACTGCTCTCTCTATAAACACATGCACAAACAAAACAGAAACAAAGCAGCTATGATCACACCAGACTTCTGCCCATGGGTTTGAAAATATTTACTGGAGTGCTGCTCTGACTAACTCCACCTGAATTTAAGCCCTGCCTTTATGCACAGATACAGACTGTATACCCAAAGTCTACAAAACATGCACAGTAAAGGGTCTGATACTGGATTAGAGCTCTGAGATGCTCTCTCAGGACCTGATCAGTGTCGAACCAGAGAATTTGCTGGATTGCAGGAGGTCAATGTTATCTAGCAGCATTACCAACACTTTCACTGCTTATCGGGCTCTGAGACATTTAGTGATAAATTAGAGTTAAGTAACAGCACAAAACACTGAGAGCCAGGACTAGTGGCTGTAAAAAAAAACTTTACAAGACCACGGGAAATTTGGCCATACCAATGGTAAGTGGACATCCTGCTAATTAAAATCGTGCTCAACCACAGAGGTTGCTGGACCAGAGAATGCTGGATTAGAGGTTCAACCTGTACTGAACTGCATATGCTGTTATGCAATGGCTCATTCCAAAATATATAGCCAGCTTCAGCATTCTGCAAGCCTCAAAATCAGCATGGACATAAGCCATACATATTACTAAAAAAGAATCTTAAATCAACAGACTTCATGTATCAGATTCATTTAAATTGCCACAGAACTGAATGTACCCTCCAGGACAGGCATGTCAAACTGGCATTTGGGAGGCTGCATGCAGTCCGATCGAAATTTTTTGCGGCCCGCCAGAACATTTTTATAAAAGAAAGAAGTGTGGCCTGCTAGCCACTCGGATCACATGGCCGAGTGCCTGCTCACAGTTGGCCGGGACGCTCTGCGCCGCAGCAACTGCTCATGGCCAGGCGGGCTGCTCTGCGCACACGCTCACGGCCGTCTGGGTGCTCTGCGCTGGGCGCTCCAGCAAGCACTCACAGCTGGCTGCTGTGCTCATGCCACCCCAGAGCCTCAGGTGGCAATGTCGACTCTGGGACTCAAGTATTAGGTTGGGGGGGAGCTGGGAGTACCTGGCTCTGGGGGAGGCATTAGGTTGGGGGGGGCCTGGCTCTGGGCAAGGGGGAGGCATTAGGTTGGAGGGGACTGGGAGTGCCTGGCTCTGGGGAAGGGGGAGGCATTAGGTTGGGGGGGGGGGGCCTGGCTCCGGGGGAGGGGAGAGGCATTAGGTTGGGGGGGCTGTCTCTGGGGAAGGAGGGAGGCATCAGGTTGGGGGGGCCTGGCTCTGGGGGAGAAGAAGGGGTTATTTTTTTAATATTTTGTTTTTTATTTATGTATTCCCAAATAAAATAACAAAATGTATATTAATTTTAGATCAATAAATATATAAATTTTTTGCAATTGCAATCGAATTATATCTTTATGCAAAATCTCAAATTTACAAAGTATCTGAAATTTTCACAGAAGCCTGTTCTATTTGATTAACCATGCTCTATACTTTTTATTTCAACAAAACAAGTTATGTATCATATACAAAATTTAAAAGTACCTTAAATTTATATTTATATTAAAAATTATGTAACATTAATTTAAAAATTATTTAATATGAGCAAATAATTTTACACATCAAATTATTGTAATATTATAAAATATACCTAACACATAATCTATAATAATAAATAAGTACAACTTTCTGTCAAAGGTCCTAGGGTCGCCAGATGTCCAGTATTGGTGCCTTCTGCCCGACACCTAAAATGCTGCCTTTTTTTTTCTTCCCCTCAACAAATTTTCTCTTTTTTGGTCAAACCCTATGGCCCTGAAAGCTATCAGTTTTCGTTTATGCAGCCCTCAGTAGGCTTCAAGTTTGACGTGCCTGCTCCAGGACCAACTGCACAAGTAAACAGTAAACAGCACAATATTTGCTCACCTCTACTGCTAAAGTGCTGTTGGTCACAGGTTTGGTTGGATCATGCGACACTGCTAGGGTTCCTGTAGGAGTTGTCCCAGCCACTGTCAGTTTTGCTGCATCAGCTACTTCTCCATTAGGTAATATCCCATCAGCAAACCAAACCCGTCTTTGTTCTCTGGGTTGAACCACTAGTGAGAAAACCAGAGTTCAAAATCTCACAACAACATGAAATGGAAGCTTCTCATTTAAGAAAAGTGAAGTGGTAAGTTTGAAGGTCTCATGTAGCGACGATAGCAGGGTTGTAACGAATCCATATTAACAGTATTAGGCAAACACTGAATACAAATTCAAATGGTGGCAGAAGGGCACCAGGGTCAGTGGGTGATGGTAGAGATGGAAGGAACAAGCGGTAAGATGGTATCTGTACAAGATTCTCTAGACTAAGAAAAGACGACGTAACTCCTTAATCAATACAAGAAAAAAACCACTTGACTGTATACATAGGGCTCTCTGATGCAATTCCTACACATTGAGTATTTTAGAGAAATATCAGCCAGCATGATTAGGCACAATCATCACCATGGGTTTAGAAATTACATTTACACAGTTCCTGTCCGCATTTCTCCTTCCCTTTGACCTAACTCACAACATGACAAGTGGTCTTAGCTGCAAACAGTGCTCCCTGTAAGCTGAGTGCTTGGGGGCCACCCCGAGAGATTTAGGTGCCGCCCATCTGATTAGCAGAGCACCCACAGCTGTCTTCCTACTGGTGGTGCACATCCACACATGACCAGGCCACAAAGTTTATTCCACCCATGGATAGAAAAAATTAGAGGGAACACTGGCTGCAAGGTTTGAAAGGCATGTGCTATGAGGAATTCACATTAACATTTAATCACAGCTTGTTTAGAAGAAAGAAGGAAAGAAAGTTCTTACTTTCTGCTCCAGGGTGCTTTAAAACTCCCACAGGTACCATCACAGTGGGAGGTGGAGAACTCAGGGCTCCTGAGGCCTGAGCTTGCTGCAAGGGAGGGATAGTAGAACAGTATTCAGCAGGATTGTTAGGGTTAGGACTCTGGCTTGAGGCACTCATCATGTTCTCCCAGGCTTGAGCTAAAGCAGATAAAAAAACAAGATGTGAATATACATTTAAGCATGCAACACTCCACAATGGTGGCTAAATTCACAGTTGCCATTGCTCTGGGCTTTCTACCCGTGCTGGCCAATCTCTTCTTTCTTTGATTAAAATCACATAGAAGTTACACAGTGATATCGTGACTAAAATACACGGAAAGAGTATTGGTGTTTTATGATAAGACTCTCAGCTCACACGGAAGCATAATCCAAAATGGTTACCTATACATTTTGGTGTCAGTGGCACTTAGGTCTTTGTCCAACATTTTGTTGCCTTCTTTTAGGATCTAATAAATCTATTTTTCTTTATACAATACCACAGAGTTACATGGTGCTCTGCAGACAGCCAATAGCCTCACTCTTTACCCCAAAGATTTTACAATGTAGGTTACATAGCACCAAGGCAACAGATTTACTTATGCAGACAAATACAGTACATTGTATTTCTTCATATCGAATAAACCAGTGTACATTACCACCTTATGAAAAAGCTTGTGTGCTGTGAATTTTTGAAGATATGGCCTGAATTTTGACTCAACCCAGTGTCAATACAGAATCATCCTTAGGAGGGAAACTTAAAACAAAGGAAACAGGTATCATTTGGATCCCCTTCTTGGGATAGCCAGAGCAATTTTGTTTCAATTCTCCCTCCATGTATCAATACAGAAATAGCTATTAACTGGAAACACCTTGTCAGACAAAGATGGCAGCAAGAACTGCAACTAAGCATAAACTCTATGGATGAGCACTATCAAACAGCAGGGTTAGCTCCCCACCCCAGAAGCTAGCCCCCTCCCCTGCTCCTCACTGTGGCTCTGCCTTTTGAATAGAATAAGAGCCATCTGGCTCTTAATACACTTAAAAAGCAGAGGCACAGCGGGGAACCAGGCATGAGCCAGCAATCAGCTGTCCCAGCTTATGCCCAATC
Source organism: Pelochelys cantorii (assembly GCA_032595735.1). Classification (NCBI taxonomy): domain Eukaryota; kingdom Metazoa; phylum Chordata; order Testudines; family Trionychidae; genus Pelochelys; species Pelochelys cantorii. The sequence goes on from CM064334.1 coordinate 56,714,321, forward strand.
CCAGATGCTGTGCCTCTGCTTTTTAAATGGAGTAAGAGCAGCTTACTCTATTTAAAAAGCAGAGGCACAGAATCTGGGACCCGGCATGAGTCCCTCGCAGCACCTCTTCCTCCTGTCCCTCCATGTAAATGGTGCTAGGGGAAAACAGCTTTTAAGCTCCCCCCAGCACAGGTTACTGCTGTCCCCCTTTCTGCCTCTGATAGTGGTAGTACAGTGACCGAGCAGTGACTTGACTACCAGTAAGTAGTGACTCAACTAGTGTTGAGTAGAGACTCAACTACCCAATGTTATGTGATATGCTTCTCAGGTAGTCGACTACTTGACTAGCTGCTAACATCCCTACATTACATATGCATAATCTATACAAGTGCAAAGAAAGAGGACTAACCCAATGCACTTACAAGTGTCTAGAACGGCCCTGAATTACAAAATCTAGAACTGCAAGGAAACTGAATGGATCAGGTAAGATTAGATCTTGTCACATGAACTGACAGGCAACAAGGTAACAGACTAGCCAACGAAAACATCCTTATGAAGCACTCCAGGTAGAGAGACACACACATGACAAGTTGGCCCAAAAGCAGATGTATGCAGGCAAAGCTTTCCCTGTAATAAAACAAGTGGTTTCACTGTTGTCTACCACTAAACCTTGTGTGTGCCTGATTATTGGGTCACTTAATCACCGGTGACAGAGATACGGATTACCAGGCGTACCTCACTTCTGGTTCAGGGATCATTAACAGCTAGTCAGAGCGAGTCTAATTATCTTCTAAATTAACGTTACTTCATTCCTTGGGTAACACAGGCAAAGCTTTCCCTGTAATAGTGGTTTCACTGTTGTCTACCACTAAATGTGTATCAGTACTGGCAACAGGACAGAAATGCTTTTAGAAGAAAATCATTATAATGTGATCAATTTTGTTATACCGGTTTACAAGAACATTTGGTTTTAACTAAAGTATTTTCAGGTTCTTCCCTCCCCCAAAACAAAAACAAATTCTACACACAACCAAATGGAGCCAGCAGTCTCTAGCCAAAAGCATGCATGCTTCATTGTTCTTCTTCTGTATATTCTGAAATGTACATAAGAACAGCCATACTTGGTCAGACCAAAGGTCCATCTAGCCCAGTATCCTGTCTTCCAACAGTGGCCAATGCCAGATGCCCCAGAGGGAGTGAATAGAATAGGCAATCAGCAAGTGATCCCTCTCCTGTCATCCATTCCCAGACTCTGACAGAGGCTAGGGACACCATTCCTACCCATCCTGGCTAATAGCCATTGATGGACCTAACCTCCATGAATTTATCTAGTTCTTTCTTGAACCCTGTTAAAGTCTTAGTCTTCACAACCTACCCTGGCAAGGAGTTTCACAGGCTGACCATGCATTGTGGGAGAAAAACTTCCTTTTGTTTTAAACTTGCTACCTATTAATTTCATTTGGTGACCCCTCGTTGTATTAATTTCTCTATCTCAAAATATAAAATGATTCAGTACCTTTGTCAAAAGAACACAAGAACAGCAACGTTCCACCTACCCCAGTATCCTCTCTTCTGACAGTGGCCAGTTCCAGCTAATCCAGAGGGAATGACCCAGACAAGACAATAATCAAGTAACCCACCTCCTGTCCCAGCTTCTGGCAGTCACAGGCTTATGGACACCCAGAGCAAAGGGTTGCATCCCTGACCATCTTAACTAACAGCCACTGATTGGCCTATCCCCCATGAAGTTATCTACAGTAATTCTTCTTTGAGCCCTAGATTTATATTGGGGCATTATGATACTGTCTTCTATTGTCTCTTTCCTAATCATGCCTAACATTCTGTTTGCTATTTTTGTCTGCTGCGGCACATTGACCAAGTGTCAGAGAACTATCCACAATGACTCCAAGATGTCTTTCTTGAGTAGTAACAGCTAAGTTAGACCACATCAGTTAGCAGGTATACTTGGAATTACGTTTTCCAATGTGCATTACTTTGCACTTAACACCAAATTTCATTTTATGAAAACCTTTTGTAGCTCTTCGCAGTGAGCTTTAGACGTAACAATCCTCAGGAATTCTGTATGGTCTGCCAGCTTAGCAACCTCACTATTCACACATCTTTTCCAATGCTCTTTTAAGAAAATATTAAGCAGCTCTGATCCCAGGACAGATCTTGGGGTACCCTGTTATTTACCATTCTCCCCTGTGAACACTGACCCTTTATTCCTACCCCGTGTTTCCTTCCTTTTAACCAGTTACTGATTTTTGAGAAGACCTTCCCTCTTACCATACCTTCTTATTTTCAAGAACTTTTGGCAAGGGACCTTTTCAAAGGCTGTCTTAAAATCCAGGCACACTATATCAAATGATCATCCTGGTCCACATAACTGTTGACTAAAACAATTCCAATATATTTGTGAGGCACAAATAAAAGCCACTTTGACTGACCCCCAATATATTGTGTTCATCTATGTTTCTGATCATTCATCAAAAACCAGTGTCATATTTGTGCCTACTTTTAATTCCTAGACTTACTATACTTTAAAAAGATTTTTCCTGAGGGACAACAGAGTGATGTCATGAGTCACTCTGCATCCCGCAGCCCCTCCTTCCACCACATGGCCCTTCCCCTTTCTCCATGCTCCATGGGAGCCACGTGGCCTTGCCCATTCTCCGATCTGCCCTGGCGAGGCCTGGGGTGGCGGGAGTCATGAACTGCTGGCTCCCAGGGCACGTGGCTTCCCCCCACCCTGGTGCTCCAGGGAGAGGCCATGCAGCTGCCCTACTTTGTCCCCTTTCCCTCCCTTGATCCCTTATCGGCTCTGCACCACAAGGGCTGGGAGTTAAACCTTCCCTCTCTCCCACATCCAGGCCTTGCCCCCCGCCACCGGCTCTGTGCCTCCAGGACCAGCAGTTAACTCCTCCCCCACACACCACCAGCCCCTTAGCATCCCTCTTGCAGCCACCACGTGAACCCACAGCCCCTCTGCTGTCTGGGGTGGGGAGGAAAGGCGTGTGGGAGTTGGGGAGGGGGTGGGTCGGGAGGAGGTGTGGGGGAGCCGGGAGGGGGCCTGGGTGGGGAGAGGGAGTGCAAGGGAGCCGTGCGACCTCTTGGGAGTTTGGGGGGGGGGGCGCACGCGGGAGCCACCAGTGGAAGGGGAAGCATGGGAGCCGTGAAACCTCTTCAGGGTTTGGGGGGGCATGTGGGAGCTGCACAGCCTTGTGGGGGCTCAGGGGAGGGGAAAAGGTATGCAGGAGCTGCAGGGACTTGGGGGGGAGGGAGGGAGTGGAGAAGGCAGCTGTGCAGGAGCCATGGGGGGAGGTGGGGACACAGAGGAGCCACGCAGCCTCACTGGAGCTCGGGTGCAGGAAGAGTGGGTACAGGAGCCACAGGGATTCGGGTGAGGGAGGAGGAGTGTGGGAGCCGGGGGGGGGGGGGGAGGAGAGGGGTTAAGGTGGGGGAGCCGCAGTCTCGTGGGGGCTCAGGTGGGGAAGAGGGATTGGCAGGACATGTGTGGCATCACCCATGGTCCAGGGGCCTTGCCAGCAGGGGGCTGAAGCCACATCGCCTCCCCCTTTGCAGCCAGAGGGAGAGGGCCAGGCCAGCCACGGTCTCTGACAAGCCCAACCCCCTGACAAGCTGGCCCACCTCCCCGCCTCAGTGTCTGGAGGGGGGAGAGCCAGGGCTGTTATGCCTTGACCTGGCTCTCCCCAGCAGCCAGGGGACAGATGGGGCTGCCCACCCCCGAAGAGAGGGGTTGCTGAGCACAGCGAGCAGGGGGCTCCACCCCCTAGTTTCTGTAAAGTAGGATTTCTTGTCATGCTGCATATAGCCTACAGTGGCAGATGTTGATATTTAGCACATGCGTTAACACTCCTCTGAGCTCGATACAAATTATTCCCATTTAATAGCAATGGAGTCTGTCCACAAATTGTGTCTATTACACTTGAGGTGCTGAGCATTCATAACTCCAGCTGAAGTCAGTAGGACATGCAGGTGTATTCAGATTCTCTGAAAAAAATCAAGCTCTAAATGTCAATAGAGCACACAAAAATCGACACCTCCCAAAATCAGTGGACATTTTAAAAACTTTAACCTAAGTAATTTCAGAGAGTGACAGATTAAAAAGCCAGAAAGGACCACTGTGGTTATATTGTCTGTTTTCCTGCCTAACACAGGCCATACTGTTTCCCAGAATTAATTCCCATTCAAACTATAAAGCTTTTTTTAAGAAAAATACCCAATCTTTATTCTAAAATGTTTAATGATGGAGAATCCACCACTACTATTTGGAACATTTTACCATAGTTAATCATTCTGTTTAAAAACTGCATCTAATTTGTAGCCTGAATTTGGCTATCTTCAGTTTCCAGCCATGGGAGACTGTTACACCTTTCTTTGCTAGAGCAGAGTTTTTCAAACTGGGCTCTGCAGACCCGAGGGCCCACAATGGTACTCCAGAGGTGCACAGGCATCACTCGGAAATTCCACCCTCTCTCAATTCTTTCCCCACGCCAAGAATCTCCAGCATGGAGGAGGCACTGGGAGAGGGAGGAGCAGGGCAACATCTCTGCAGCCCTTTGTGGGGGATCAGAGGGTCTCCATATACTGCCCATAGTGCTGACTCCACAGCTCCCATTGGCCGGGACTTGCGGCCAACGGGAGCTGCAAGGGCGGTGCCTGCAGGCACAGGCGTATGGAGACACCCCATCCTTTCCCCTACCCAAGGAGCTGCTGTCAGAAGGATGTGGCGGTTGGGAGCCATCCAAAGTAAGTACCAATCCCCTGAGGGCCCTGATCCCCTCCTATACCTTAATCCCCTGCGCATGAGCCCAGAGTCTGCAGTCCTTCTCACATCCCAGATCCCTTCCAAAGCTCACAACCCCACCTCCAACCCAGAGCTGGCCCCCATATCTCTTCCTGCACTCCAACCCTCTGCCCAAGCATGGTAAAAGTGAGGAAGGGTCAGAGAGAACGAGAGAAGGAGGGGGCAGGACCTCAGAGAAGGGGAGGTTGGGGTGGGACCTCAGGGAACAAGGCAGGACAAGGGCTGAATGGGACATCTTGGGGGTCCCTGAAAAGTTTTAAACCAAAATGCGGGTCCTTGGGTTGCTAAAGTTTGAGAACTGCTGTAGTACAGCAAAAAGCCTTCCATATACATCTTTAGACTGTGTGTAAGTCACTCTTTAGCCTTGTTTATTGATAAACTTGACTGAGTTCCTTGGATCTATCACTATAAGGAATATTTTCCTATCCTTTTATCACACTCATGGCACTTCTTTGAATCCTCTCCAATTTTTCAATAACCTTCTTGAATGGTGGACACCAGAATTGGGCACACTATTCCAGTTATAGTACCACCCAGGTTACATACAGAGGTAATATAAGCCACCCCACTTTTGCTAATCAGTTCCAATTACACACACAAAGATTGCATTAACCCTTTCAGCCCCAGCATCTCCCTCAGAGTGAAAATATATCTCTATATTAATCATAAATCTCTTCTCCATATAACTTTGTATCATTTTCATATGACTTTGGATTAAGCCTTTTCATATAACCTTGTATCAAGTCTTTCCATATATATATAAAAAACTTTGTATTAAGTCTTTTTATATAGCAACATTGTATTAAGTTTGATATAATATTATAGTCATGTCTTTGTACCAGAATAGATCTCTCCCCTTTTACTTAATTGATTGCCCTATTGAATGAATGAGGTGTGAATGCATAAGGAATGGAAGGCAAGCACCTCCCAGCATCTACAACAGAGCTACTCAACATGTGGCCCGTGGCCCATTTGTTTGCAGCCCACAGTGCGGTTTGGGTTTACGCAGAGCTCAACATGTGGCCCGTGGTTGGGCTCCTTTGAACATGGCCTCCACTGGGAACATGCTCCACAACGGCAAGGCATCTCCCAGGCGGAGTGAGCACTGAAAGACGCAAGCAGACAGGCTGACTAGAACAGACGGGTACACGGTATTTCTAGACCCCAGGGAGGAGGTCCCGGGAGCACTGGGGCATTGTGAGAAGTGCTGGCTGATTAGCCTTGTGGGCAGAACCTGAGAGGTGCTAACTGGCTCACCCTGGCCACGTTTGGGTCCGGTGCCACGGCTTAATCTTTGTATTCATGCGGTGCCACGGCTTAATCTTTGTATTCACTGTGAAAGGAGCTATTTGCATATATATTTTTGCCATTATATGCAACCACCCTTAAGTTGCATCCCTCAGCACGTGCTGTGAGTATCATTGTGCCCCCGGGGCTTCCAAAGTTGAGTAGTCCCGTTCTACAAGGTTGGAGAGGGGATGAAAGCCAGGTCCAAGAACAGTAAGTGAGCTCATTGAAAGACGACTGGACATATGGACGCCTTGGGAGTCAGCAGCAAGTGCCTGCTTTTGGAAGCACCCTCTTTGAAGGTGAATGTGGCAGCATTAAAACAACACCCAGAAGGCACCACAGATGCCTAACTGCATATGATGATTCACACAGATTTTGCATATGCATGTGATGACTAACTGGTATAGATTTGCATGAGAGGGAAGCCACTATAAATCTAAGGTATCTTGCAGGGGGACCCCGGGTTTCATCTTGTCATCATGGCAGCACTGATCGGATCAGCAGAAGCCCAGGTACAGCCCTTCCCCATCTAACTCACCTGGCCAGTGCAGTTAGGGGGAGCAACTACTGGTAACAACAAGACGGACTGTGCTTGAGTATGCGAGTGTTATCATCTCATATGCATATGATAAGGGTTCATTGCTGTATGTATCACCAATAAATGTGGCGTTTTGCCTTATCCCCCTGAAAAGATCCCGTGCAGTACTTTAAGTACAACAAGAGCTCATGTGCTACTGATTAGCCAGTAATATGCCCTGAGCCAGGATCAAAACACAAGAGTTGTTTAGCTGTGCTTATGCCTCAAAAGTTGTTTCTGTATTCCATCCTTTACACCAGACCTCCTCCTCTGACACCAAGGAGTTAATAACAGTGATGTTATTTAATAGGTCAGCTAATAGCAAATGAAGCAGCATCTTCTTATGGACTAAGGTTACTTACATGATTTCCCTATGGTATATGTCTAGGACAAAATGTGGGTTTCTTTCCTTTGGTCTCCTTTATGAGAGCATAACAAGCGAGCCATTTGTTAAGAACACAAGCAGAGCATGCTTCCACATTTTCCTTCATACAAAACAAGTTTTCTGAAATCCAGGCACAAGTGCTTTATGAAATAAGCTTTCAATCTTTCTGAAACCTTCCCTGATTTTAGGTTTCTCTAATTACAGGTGGTACTGAATCCCCAAGTCGCATAATGATGGCAAGTTGATTCCTCTAGAGCCTTTGCATTTTTAAGTATTTGCCAGTAAGAATACAGTGTTTTCAATAGGCTAGGCATACAGAAGCCACTGACCAACACAGATCCAGTAAAGCTTTGCATTTAGTCCCTGTCTTTTTACTTACCATTCATTAGTACTGAATGGCAGATTACACACACTCTGGCTTCTTTTCTGTCCATGTACAGCAACTTGCATTTCAGACTGCAACATGCTGCACAGAAAACCTAGAGCAAAAGAAAAGATGTACTGAATCATTCAATGTTTCATGATAAGAGTAATTTAAATAGCTTTAGAAGGTTCAAAATTTAGGAGGGAAATTATCAATAATCCTCCAACCACGGCTCAGTGAAATTAATTTAAATCAAATGACTTTGTGTCTGTCTTATTTCATCCTAGTAAGTGCTATCTGCAACAATACAAATATACACACACGTTCCACACAGGAATAATTTAAAAATGTAGGTGAGAGATAATGGCTAATGGTCCAGGAAATCATATATGTAATCCCTCAATGAACTGAGGGTTTGGGAATTAATATAGTAGCCACACTACAGCACTCTGGAATGAATCATATTTAAAACACAATATGGGGAAGGTGCTGAGGCAGTTTCTGCAGTCACTTAAATCAAAGCCAAAACTGAGTGGGTAAGGAAATTGTGAGATACATTTCAGAAGAAAGGACAGCCATTTTGTCTCTACACTTGAGACCTGCACTTTTGCAACTCTCATTAGTTCAAAAGAATCACCAGAACAGCACCAGTCACCAAGGCTATCTATAAGCCCATAACACATCTCTCAATCCCTGCATATCGATGCATTATGGGTACCTATCTCACAAATCCCACATAAATCCTTTTCATATGGCAGGAGGGGGATCACTCCAAGAATTTGTAAGTGGTCAAGGGCCGCACTCTTCCATGATATTTATGGAGGATACGTGGGGTCTGGGATGGAGGTTGGGTTCAGAAGGGAGCTCAGGCTAGGAGATTGGGGTGCAGGAGGAGGTGTGGGGGCTGGACGGGAATTTCGATGAAAGAAGGGGTTGTGTTCTGGGGCAAGGGATTGGAGTGCAGGGTCTGGGAGGGAGTTTGGCTGAAGAGGCAGGGGGGCAAGGGTTTGGGTTACCTAGAGTATGGGTGCAGGAGCAGGGGTGCAGAAAGTTTGGATTATGTGGGGTAGGGGTGCAGAAGGAGAGGCAGAGGATTGGGGGGGTGTCAGAGGCAGGCTGTGGCCAGGAGGTGCTGGCTAGGAGGCTCCCAGCTAGCAACCCAGCAGGTTCCTCAGGCAGGCTTCCAGCCTGTCCCGCCCACACACATCGCTCAGAGCAGCCGGCTGTTGAAGCCATGTGCTGCTTTGAGTGCAGAAGCTTCACACACTGCCTGCCCTTCAGCTTCAAGTGAGACAGAGTACTCTGTTCCAAAAGTAAACATACTAGTGTCTGTTTACCACCTAGCCCAGTTAAAAGGATGCAATTTGGTCTAGTGTGCATTAAGAATTTTAGCCATATTGTAAAAAGGGGCAGCCACTTTGTAAATAGGTCCTTTAATTCTGTTGTAGTTTGCAATGTAGTGATGAGGCCCAAACCTGAGAGAAGATTTTAGCATACAAGTATAAGAGCTGGAATAGCAATTTTGTTACCAGGATAATCCAATCCAATGGTGTGTAAATTGTAAAATTTCCTATTCTCTAATTATACGTGCTTATTGAAACTTGTGTTTTATTTCACATTTTAATAAGCAAAATGTGAGCAAGTAAATATTAATTCATGTATGTTTCATACCTATGGAAGAAACTACAATTTATTTTCCTGTGTAAAATATTTTTCAACAAATTAAGTCATTATATAGTTAGAAAAACAGATACTGATATCTATCACTATTTCAATCCACTTTACCAGCTTTCTAAGCAATACTACCTGTACTGTTTTCGGATTAATTTACTTTGAGATAGTCTGCTTCATTTCACTTCTTAGGGAACCTTATCCAGTGGAAAATTCAGTTCAGATATAAACTAAGAGGGCAATTACAGAACATGGAAAAATCAATGTCCTAAACCACAAACCAAAGGACTCAACTAATTAATTTCTAGCTCAGGACCCTTTGAAGACAATTATATTCTGCATTCAACAAAGCTTTTCAAGCACAATGATTTCTGTGATTTAAATACTAAACAAATAGCAGAATAAAACATTAACACCTGCTCTCACTGGCAGTTAACACTGTAGTAGGTAGAGTGCAGGTGTTGTATATAATCAAATATATACATTTAAGGTGAAACTGAAGTGTGCGTTCCTGGTTTTCGGCAATATGCATTTGAAAGCAACTGTCAAGCAATTAGTATCTCATGTAGCAGGAAGTGGCAGCTTGTCTAAATGCAGCAAATTTGCAGTGCAATTAAAAGGTTTTTTGTTTTTGTTTTACTTTAGTGCAACGAGAATCACTGGTTTGGCTTACACAACAGAATGTCATATACAAATACTCCATATGCTCTATACAAGGATATCACAGGGAACTATTACAGATGACAACAGAAAATACATATACAAAATATAAACAATTAAAATCAAGTTTCCCATAAAATATATAATCATTTCTCAGACTCAAGTTTAGCAAAGTTTGGTAAACATGCATATTTAATTTCTGTCATCTCCCCTGATGGCTCATACTGATTTTTTCAATTACCATGCAAATTAAAACAGCAATACTTTCTGCAGATTAGGGATGTAAAAGGTTAACCAGTAAGTCTCACCCGTAACAAGTGAGGTTTACTGGTTCCGGTTAACTGGTAGGGGCTGGAGCAGCAACCTGCCTGCTCTGGGCAGAGGGTTGCTCCAGCCCCATGGGGCTCACAGCAGCCAGGTGGCTGAAGCAGCCCCTGTCTGTGGCAGGGGTGGGTTGGCTCGGCCTGGCCCCTCTCCCCCACCAAGTTACATGCTGTGGTTCTCCAGAAAAGGCTCCGCTGTGTGCTCTGCAGTATAAAGCTAAGCTAAACTTTATATTACATAGCCCGCCACGTGTGTAACCGTGTAAGCACTAAGATTTTTAGCAGTTACACGGTCACCTTTTAAAGCACAGTTTTACATCCCTATTCTATATACCATTCAATTATTTTTAAATGCTGTTTTTATTCTTGGGACTTGTATAACTTTTTGCCACAATGATTAGTTTTAAGGGAAACTGCTGTGTAATAATTCAGATTTTAAAAAAAATTAATCTAAAATATTCCCAGTCAATTGACTCACATCAAACATTTTAAAAATCTACCTTATTTTCGCCCTTTGTGTTGTCTATTTAGAGATGTGTTTCTGTTTACCCTTCAGTCATTTTCACCTTTTGTTTCTCATTCAGCAACAGTAAACTAGTCTTAGAACTAACTAGTTCAAAGCTAGAATGAACTACAGGTTGAAACTCTACAATTTGGTACCCTCTGATCCAGCCACGTGTGTGTTCTGGCAGGACCACGGATATTGCTGGAACAGAGAGCTCAGCTGGGATTGGGGGCAGCCAGGGTCAGAAGCACAACCCCAGCCGGCGGCAGTGGGGCTCACATGGCTCAGAGTGCAGCCCCAGTGCAGATGAGAGTGCACGGGTCCAGCATGGCTGAGAGCACAGCCCCAGCCAGGGTCAGGAGCACAGCCTGGGCCAGCGTCAGGGAGCACAGCGCAGCTGCGAGTACAACCAGGGTCAGGAGCAGAGCTCAGTCACTAAGGCTGACACTCGGGAGGGAAGCCTTGACTCCCCTGGTCCGGCAAACTCCTTGGTTTGAGACCATTCAGGTCCCCAAGGATGCTGGACCAGGGAGGTCCATCCTGTGCTAGATCATCTATTCTGGCCTCCTATATATCACAAGGCCACTAAATAACACACAGCCACCACACACCAAATGCAACCACCAGAAACAGACCAAAATATTATAGCCTTTAGAAGACTAAATGACTATGCACCACAGGCAGAGAAAGAAGGACCAATGGGCATCAATATCATTTCTAAAACTTGTGTTTTAAGGAGAATGATTCTGTTCAAACCAAATACAATATGAACCCTCTCTAATCCGGCACCCTCGGGACCTGATCAGTGCCAAACCAGAAAATTTTCCAGACCATGGGAGGTCAATGTTGTTTAGCAGCATTACCAACATTTCCACTGCCTACTGGGCTCTGAGAAGACGACACTTGGAGTAAATTAGAGCTAAACAGCAGCACAGAACACTGGGAGCCAAGAATGGTAGATGTAAACAAACTTTATGGGATGGGGAAAACTTGGACACACTCATAATAAGTGGATATCCGGCTAACTAAAACCATGCCAGACCACGGATGTTGCTGGACCAGAGGGTGCTGAACTAAAGAGTTTCAACCTGTATTGGGTTTGAATAGAATCATTCGCCTTAAAACACAAGTTTTACGCTATATGGGACTCAATTTTTTCAGCAAGTCTCCTTTCTGGAATAGACAGATATGAATCTATGTTTGCTGAATTTGATTCTTTTAGGTCCTCTTTTCATGCCTTTTTGCTTCCCCATGATATTCTGGCAGCTAAAGATTTAATCCAAAACCCAGAGAAGTCTGAGAATTTTTCAGTTGACTTCACAAGCCTTTGGACTGGATCCTAAATGAACCAATTTTACTTTTATATGTTTATTTTTACAATGTACTGATGTTCCATTTTCACCTTTCAAAGTAATTCATGACTATCTACTAACCTAGTATTTTTAAAATTAAATTTGAATAATGTGATTAGTTTTACAGATTCCTATTTCCAGTGATGTGTCATTTACTTATACTTCAGAAAAAAAATATTTACAAATACTTAAGATCTACTTTATCAGAAAAATGCCATATTTGCATTAAACTAATGTAGTCATATCTAATGTATATAGTGTATACATAAAAATAACTTCTCACCAAGAAATAAACTGTCATAATATTCAAAGACCTATATTTTTCAAACTATAAATATATATATAAAATTACATTTAAATGAATTGTCTAACCAATACCTCACACTAACCATATCAACATACACCTATCAATCAAATTTGGGAGACAATATAGTCAACAGGCTTTTTCAAAAGCAGAATATATTTTTGTAAATACTGTAGATAGCAATACAAAGTGAGTAAAGGAGACATAAAAGAATTGCAATAGTCAGCAATGTTAACCAGCAGTAAAGTAGCAGTTCAACATCTTACTTCCAATCTCCATCAACATGTTCCAGTGTCATTAAATGGAAATTATTGATTCAGTGATTTCTGAAACAGATTCCTGCATTAGTTATTTTATAGCAGTCCTACATGAATTCAATATCTGTTAACAGCTACAATCAAATAAACTAAACAGGATTATCATTTTTGCCACCATGAACAACCCATATTTCTTCTCTATTAAAGTAATGTGACCAATGAAGACTAGGTGAGAATCTAGGGACTTTTAAAGAAGAAACTAACCAAATCAAATGAAGTGTGTTGCAACAGATATCAGAGGCAACAGTAGCCAGTGGCTTGTGTGGTCACCTGATTTGTGTGTGTATGTATGCGTGTGTGCGCGCGCGCGCACAGTACCACAAAAAAGGGAACACAAGGCTTTGTCACTGAATATGAACTTACCTTCCCACAAGCTCTGCAATGATGTCTCCTTTTGGTGAATGTAAATCTGGCCTCACACTTCATGCAGTTTGGTGCTTGAGAATCTGGAACCCAAACTGGAGCCACCTCACCTAAAGTAGTAAATGGCTTTCTGGTGGGAGCTCCAAACTGACCAGCTCTGAGATCATTATCTGGACTATCTGGAGCTACTGCAAGGCACGGACTACTAGACACCCCAGACTCATACTCTTCTAAATGTTCCCCAGTAGTATCAGCAATAGAGGCATTTAATGAAGTCTCATCAGGAAACATATCTGTTGCCAAGGTTTCCCCTATTTTTGCCTTACCGAAGATATCATTTTTATTTTTAGTATTACCTCCACAGTTTGGGGGAACAAGGTCATTTTGTAAATGGTCTGATAATGGCTTTGGAATTTGCAGTTTAAGATTTGTAGGTTGTTTAGGTCTTGCACCACCAAATGGAGCACTGATAGGTAGCAGATTAGTTACCGGTTTTGGTGATGTTTGCCCTTGTACAGCTGGTACCTGACTGCAGATATTATGTAAATAATTTTTCTTCATTTGGTCACCAGTGCTATTTAAAATAAGACCACTCCCATCAGCAGCCTCATTTCCTCTTTGTTCATAAACACTAGTGTAACATTCTGACTTGCTTTCCTCTATCTCCTTTTCTTCTGTCACTGAGTCTTCCTTAGAGGGTAAAGTCTTTGGAATATGAGCAACAATTGGGTTCTGCATTCCATAGGAATCACAACCATTAGACAGAGAGTTTGCTGCTGATGTACCCATAACATCAGAGAGACTGGATCCTTCAAGTTCATCTATGCTAGTCCCCTTGATGTCCATGCCTGCCTCCATCATCCCATCTTCACCTTTTCTAGTATTACAAGCCTTCTCAGGCTCTTTCATCTGCAAAAGTCTTTCACTTTCTCCATGATTTTGCTTATTATTCATCTCATTCAGCTTAGTCAATTCCCAATTAGTCATCTCCTGAGATTCAGGGAAACACTCTGCCGCGCTGAACAATTCAATTGTGCTGAGAATTTTGTCACATTCACCTACTTTGCCTTCCACAGCACTAACATTATCAGAAGCAATACGTTCTGCAAAGCATTCACTGTAATTGCCACTTTCAGGTATATTTGGCTGACAAGTTTCAGAGAGCACCGGTAACCCAGATTGATACAGTTGAGATGTTTGCTTCTCTACAGCTTCCTCTATCAAGCTTCCACTACTTGAACCAGGAGAAGGATTTTTAGCTTCCAGGTCTTTTCTTTGAGTAATTGCTTTGCTAGTAAAATCCTCAACTGATGCACAACTCTCTTGTGTTTTAAGAGTGCCATCAACTGGTCTCTGCAATAAGGTCACTGCATTAATCCCTGCAATTGTAGACTCTGAGAACAGACAGTCTCTATTCATATTAAAATCATCCTTTAATCGTGGGGGGGTGCATGCATTGGTCAAACTATCAGTTGAAGTATTAATCAAATGGCTAACAGAGTCAGCCTCAGCATACAGTCGATTTAACTGTACTCCTTGCTTTTCTGTATCTGTATCTTTTTCAGTGGATCCATTTACAGTAACACCAAACTGATCATTCTGTCGGTTTTCATTATCCAGTGTAAAGTTAATAGAGTCCATTAAGGACTGAGTGCTGTAATTTTTACAATCCGGCAAATTGCCACTTTGTAGAGTCCTTCTGTCGCAGTTATGCATGACTGCCACTACAAGAACATTTTTCTCATCTGGCAAGCAGGCTGTATTTCCACATTTCTTTTCTCCTGTTTCCATAGCATTACACTGATCATCCTGATTACTATTCCTCTTCATTAAATGATCATCTGCTGTGGCCTGATCATCAATCCACACAGTTGATGTCTCTGGATTTATACTAAGATCCATTCCATTAGCACAACAATCCCCCTCTCCTCCTGGTGAGGTGGTGGTTGAATGAGCCAGGGAGAAAGATTTTAATCTCTGTTGACACTCATTAGGAACTGAAGCTTCATTCACACTGGAAAGAGCTGGATTACATGACAGCCGATGAGAAGGGGGATCTAGAACCTGATTCCACTTTACATCCAATAATGGAGGTGAAACAGCATCATCTGAAAAATTAATAGTTGAAATAATGACTATATTATAAGCCATCACAGTGACATAACTCCCCCAACTCTTACTTTTTAAGACAGATAACCACCTGTGGTTCCTGTAATCAAGGGGTGGCCAAGAGGCTGCCAGCAGGCCAGATCCGGTCCACCAAGCCATCAGATCTGGCCACCAGCCACCTCACTGGAACCCTTAGGCAGAGATCAGTTCACATTTTAAAAAGCCAGATGTTCTCCTCTCTGGAAGGCTGGGAAGGGAGACTTCTCATACTGTTCCCGCCCCACAACAAAATCTCTTAGTTCCCATTGGCCAATCTCTCAGTTTCCAGCCAACAGAAGCTGAGAATTTTTGCTGGGAGCAGGGGCAGTGCAGGAAGCCTTCTCCCTCCCTCCTTGTCTCCCCTCCCCATTCTCCTCCCTCTCATGCCCAGAGCAGAGCCACATGGAGCAGTGAGATACCTGCAGCAGTCTGCCTGCCCAAGGTTTCTGCTGGTAAGTACCTCCCAGCCAGAACCTGCCTCTGGCACCCCAGACCCTTTCTTCCCCAACCCTCTGCCCCCTCCTGCACCCATACCTCCTCCCAGAACTGGCACCCTAATCTCCTGCCCCAGATTACGATCCCCTCCTATCCTAGGTCACATCCCAAAATCCTGCATCCCAGTCCTCCACCCTAGGTCACAACTCCCTCCTTCACCCAAACTCCCACCCAGACCCCATTCTCCCTCCCTCCTGCACCCCAATTCCCTAACCCAAAGCTCCCTTCTGCACCCAACCTCCATCCCAAACCCCGGAATTCCTCCATTAATAGCCTGGAAGACTGCGGCCCTTGACCATTTTCAAAAATCTTGGAGTGGCCCCCCATCAAAAATTATTGCCCCACCCCTGCTGTAATTCTTTTATGTAACCAAAGGTATTCCTAAAGAAAAATGAATAGATGTCTTAATATGGGCACAACAGTAAAAGACCACTTTGCTAATACTGAAGTACACAAGATCAACATGTACTGATGTTGCACAGAATTTCTGGAAAAGAACATCTTTAAGCTGTATGACCAGTTGTCCAGTTCTACTCTTAACAGGCAAGTCTTAATGAACTAATTGATAAATGATGTAGAAAGGGGGAGAGGACACAACATACAAAAAATGCTTGGTTTCCTCCGCAATAGGAAAGAGGAAATTAGAGTTTGCTGCACATAAACCAGAGTCAAGGTGATCATATTCTAAGTGTAAAATCTCTGCATTTTTGCCAGGGTGCCTGGTTCTCCCAATAATGAAGAAGAATATTTAAGTGTATGTCTACACTAGCCCCCTAGATCGATCTAGGGAGGCCAATGAGGGCGACTGAAATTGCAAATGAAGCGCGGGATTTAAATATCCCGTGCTTCATTTGCATGTTCCCGGCCAGTCGCCATTTTAGAAATTGACTAGCCCAAAGTAACTGCCTGTGTCTACACGCGGCAGTGAAACAAGATTCTGAATTAAAGCCCTAAATCGAATTAGCTGGTATTCCTCCTGCAATGAGGTTTACCAGCTAATTCGATTTAGGGCTTTAATTCGGAATCCCGTTTCACTGCCGCATGTAGATGCGGGCAGTTACTTCGGGCTAATCAATTTCTAAAATGGCGACCAGCCGGGAACATGCAAATGAAGCGTGGGATATTTAAATCCTGCGCTTCATTTGCAATTTCGGTCACCCTCATTGGCCTCCCTAGATCGATCTATGGGGCTAGTGTAGACATATCCTAACTGTTTTCATTGAATTGTTAAAAACAAGCCACATCAATATCTCCACTCCTATTAGGATTTGTAAAACCCTTTAAATACAAGTTACAATTCTGACAATATCCTTTTAAAAGTTTCCTACATCAACAGTTAAATATAAAACCCTTCAAAATCGATGATACCGGTTGAAGAAATTGATTATGAGATGCTGTCCACTGCTAAGGAAAACCATGCAAAATTCACTGGTGGCTTTGCAAATTATGAAATCAGTTTGTAATTCATGAAAATGAAAAGGATGTTATACTCCCCTCCCCCACCTACAGTTGTCACTCACCTTCATTTTGTTCAAATTCATCTAAAACCTTATCGAGGTTATATGCCTCTGCTTGGAAATAGTTCTCCATTTGTCAGAAAAATACCACCCAGTTCCTTGTCTGAACCTGTCAAAACAGAGACCAGATTAACAACAGGTATCCAAGATTCAGTTATCAATATTCCATTATCCACTCGCTAGATTTAGTAGGAGAAAACTCCCTTGAATGTATTCAAAACTGTAGGTCAATTTAATATACTGTACACACAAATGGAGGACTGTTTCTGACTATCAAAATTATTTCTGCAACTGAATTAACCAAAACCTAATTAGCTGCTTCCCCATGAAGATAATTTTTTTTTTAACTTGGGAGCCTTCAAAGTTTACAAATAATGGCAAGACATATATACTTTAAATTTTAAGCCAGGTTCAGATTTTATTTAAATAATTAACTACCACAAGCACATTTGAAATGTAAGATAGTAAAAAATCAAACTAAATTTGACAAAGCAAATTTAAATGTAGACATTTGTTGGTGTGGGCCAGGTGGCTGAAGCAACAATGTTGTTAACATTAGGGAAAGGCAGTTTCATTTTTATATGCTGGCTGTCAGAGTAGCTGAAATTATTCTAATCAGATGAATGGAAAGAATACTAAGCCATCTAAATCTGCAAATGTAAGTCATTTCAAAGTACACTTCATTCCATACCACATTATTTACAAGACTGTAAGATACTCCACTTATTCAGGTGCATTTTTAATTTAGTGGCAAGAACGTCTTTCAGAGATTCAGAAATATGAAGTCTAAATGAGAGTGGGAGATTTTTCTGTAGGAGTTGCAGAAAAGAGTGTCTCTTTTTTCCATATTCCAAACCTCCCAGATTTTTCCCACTAGAAGAGAGTGATAAATTTAAGAGGAGGAATCTTCCATTCTTAGTTATTGAGAGCATCTGCATCTTAACTAATGTGCAGGAGTCAGAGCTGGAGGTGAGGTATGCAGGAGTCAGGGTGAGGGGGTGAGGAAGGGCTCAAGGTATGGGGTGAAGGGTGCAGGAGTCAGAGCCAGGTGTTTAGAGGAGGAGGGGCTTGGCAGGAGGGGGACTCAGGGCAGGGAGTGGAGGTGACTGCTGGCTTCTCCCCAGGGTCAGGGGGTACAACATGGCCAGCCCAGGGATGGGGAGGGGCACCGCATGGCTGGCCAGAGCTCCCTGGGGGCAGCACGTGGTGGCTGGCTAATGCTCCCCGGGGTAGACCAGTGTGGAGAGGGCTGTGCTACCAGCAACAACTGCTCACTGGGGCGCTTTGATGATATGTGTCCCTCAGTGGTCATGTGTGAGTATAACTGTCCCTGATATCACACCCCTGCTTTTCCGTTTCCTCCACCCACATCCCATTATCCTGGCACAACCAAACCCTGACCTTGCTTTAAGTTACGATAAGAAGAAACTGCAAACCAAATTTGGTGGTCCTAGCTCTTAACATTTAGGAGGAGTTATTGAGCAAACAGACTCACAGACAGGCAGACGCACATTTCTAAAATATATAGTAAGATTAATGTGGCTATCCCAGAAAACCATCATAGTGGTGAAACTAACAACGGTAAAGCAGTCTGACAGGAATTCTGTAATACTTGAATTACAACCATGTCTGTTGTGAGAACTCCCACATTCAACACACAGGCCACTGAGCAATGGAAAGTCAGCGCCACCTAATGAACAAGATGCTCAACTGAGCGTCTGAAATAGGGATATGAGATAGAAATAATCATGTAACTGCATCAAATTTTAGCAATTACACAACTATTCAACAGTCCCTGGGGGTGGGGCTGGCAGCCAGTGCACTCCCGGCCTCACTCACAGGGAGCCACCTGCCACCCCACACTGCTGCCTCTCTATCATGCTCATGCCCACTGTGGAGAGAGGCTGCTTCATAGTAGCATGGGGGGTCGGGGGTGACAGTATGGAGCCAGTACTGGTGATAGCCGACTTTTAAGCCTGCTGCCTTTCCTCCTTCCCCCGCACCTGCTGCCTAAATAGGAGGCAACAAGGCGGGGACAAGGCAGGTCAGTGGAGCCAGCATGCTGGGAGAGTCGGCTTAAAAGCTGGCTCCCTGCACATATTGGCTCCTGCCTGCCCCCTTCAGCCCTCAGCACTGCTGCCTCTCTATCAGAGGCAGCAGCGCAGTGGTTGGGGGGCAGGCAGATCCGTTGCTCATGGGGAGCTGGCTTAAAGCCGGCTCCACACAGGCACCAGCTCCTGCCCTCCCCGATACAGAGGCAGCAAGGGGCAGATGCATGTAGTCAACAGGATTAATTGATAAGCCCAGGCTTATCGGTTAATCATGTACTCGTCTACACGTTAACACCCCTAGTCTGAAATTCAGGATTTTAATCTCATTCTGCCACTGACTAGTCATATGACTTTAGACAAGTAATTTCATCTCTCCATACCTCTATTTCCCGATACATAAATTACAGATAACTACTTCACTCCCTTCCCCCCCCAGCAGTATTCAGGGATATAAAATCCTGTTTAATCAGACAGGCAAGGGTAGGCCCAACGTGGGCAGGGGTTGCTCCAGTCCAGCCAGGCCCACCGCGGGCAGGGCCTGCTTGGGTTGGGCCCACTGCGCCACACAAGCAGCAGGTGAGGAGCTGCTCCAGCCCAGACAGGCAGGCAGTTAATGGGTAACCAATAAGCATCATTCGGTAAGGGTGATGCTTACTGGTTAACCAGTAACACCCCTAGTAATATGATATGAATAAATGTGAAATGTTCTTATACAATTGCTGAGTAGATTCTAGCCATTCCTAACATATAAACACTTTCATTAAAAGGTAACAGTCTCATGGTGGAGAGGAAAATAATATGGATAAGTAATCTGAGCCTTTAAGGATGCTTCTTCAACTTAACATAACCAGTCAATTGGCACTTTAGCTCTGGCAGGACAAGGAATACGATCTTTTTGCTAACAATGGTTTTCAGCACTGAGATGCTCTGATCTAGTTCTGAAAACATTTCAGTTGTCAGCACAGACATTTTCTTGCTTACAGCATATGCCATAGCACAACTACTGTACAAGGGACTTTTGATGTGACCTGTTCCTTGAAAATCATCTGAAACAGAAGGAAAACAAAAGGTCTTATTCTCCTCAGGTGAGAAATAAGGTAAGAAATAATACTGTGTGATGAGGGGGAAAACAGTCGCGGTAGGTTTACAAAACCCAACTCCAAATGCACAGTTAAACTGCCCCTAAGTACAAGTCCTGTGAGCCCAAGTCAGCCAGCATGGGTGAGTTGCAGATTTCAAACTGCAAACTGCAGTGTACACATACACATAATGCCTGACAGACTCTGACCTCAAAGAACAGTCAGCTGCAAAGTCTGGGGCCTGTCCATATACGTATACAAATGAATCAGGGTGGCAATTAGGGATGTTAAGGACTAGTCGACTATCCGATGAGCATTTGCTTATCGGACATTCTGTCAATTAGTCGATTTCCCCTCCCCCTTGCTGTCTCTATGAGATAGAGGCAGCAAAGGGGGCGATGAGGTACTTCAAAGCAGCAGCACCACTCAGCTGAGCTGGGGATCAGCTGTGCGGCGCTGCCACTTTGAAACCCCAAGGTGGCACTTCAAAGGGGGCAGCCGCTGCACAGCTGATCCGTGGCTCAGCTGAGTGGCACTGCTCCTTTAAAATGCTGAAGTGCCACGGAGCCCAGGGTCAGCTGGGGACTCCCCAGCTAACCCCAGGTTCCAAGCGGCATTTCCCCCAGAACCCAGGATCAGCTGGCTGACCCCGGGTTCTGGGGAAATGTCGCATGGAACTGTACAGGGAAATTCCGGCAAACCCAGTAATGTGCCTGAACTACTATTGCTTACTGCTTGAACTTTAGCAACCAAGCTAACAGGCCCAAAATAGGCCTAGACAGCATGACCAAGTCAGGGAGGGGGAAGAAGGGGAGTTTGGGCGCCACAGAGAGGGCAGCTTGACCCCGTGTCCTTCCTGAGGCCCAAATCTCTAGTGAAATCGCTGAGCTATACATTAAGAAAAACAGGAAGTTTGTCTAAATGCCCTAAGACATATATCTGTCAGGGCCCCTGAGCATGGAGTCTCTGAAAAAGAAAAAAATGCATCTGGTGAAAGTGATGATCAGAAGAAAACCTCTCGCCTAACCTTTAAAAAGTGCTTGCCTAACAAGTTTTTGAGTGACATGTTACTGTAATACTAATGGATAAATAGGGAAGGAAAGTTTGAGTTAGGGGGAGAACAATTTTGGGAACACTTGAAGGGACGCCTCGAGGACTCCTTGAGGACTCTTCACTTCTGGACGCATCTTCGTCCCCACCGGCAGACGGAAGACTGGCCATCGGAAGCCTGCTCGGTGTCACTCGAGAGCCACACTCAACTTCAGTAATTATCGAGGGTGGGGGTGTTTTACTAACCTGTTGCGGACATGTGTAAGTGCTTGAGACTAAGTAAAGTTTAGCTTTAAGTGAAAGCACTCTTGTGTTGTCCTGTTTGTACCATCCATCTATCAGTCGGATGACCGTGTCTCCCCTGAATTATTTCCTGACACCACCTCGCAGAGAGTAAAAGTTACCGAGAGGTTTGGGTTGAAAGAACTCTGGGTAACAGAACCAGGGTCAGCTGGGGAGTCCCCAGCTGACCCCACGCTCCACGGCCGACCCTTTGAAAAGCCAAGGCAGCGTGTGCTATAGTCAGCTGACCCCAGGTTCTGGGGAAGTGCTGCGCGGAACCTGGGGTCAGCTGGGGAGTCCCCAGCTGACCCCGGGCTCCACGCAGCATGCAGAACAGCACGGCGCCTGGGGTCAGTGGGGGACTCTGAGTCCCCCGCTGACGCCGGGCTCCATGACTCTGAGTTCCTCGATGGGGACTCTTGTACATTTCAAAGCAGGAATGTGGAAGTGCCTATCAACTAGTCGATGGAAATTCCATCGACTACTCGACTAGTCGATGGAAATTCCATCGACTACTCGACTAGTCAATTAACCGCAATTTAACATCCCTAGTGGCAATCTGAAGTTGCACTTCACTTTAACCATGTACCCTACCTTTTTTACACCAGGAAAATGCAGGTGATCAGAAAATATATTGACTAACACGTTTTAACTACCACAATGTTAAACACCATTTTTTCTCTAGTGTGGGCAAAGCCAGTTGTGTTTAAAAACATTTGCAGGTCAAACAATGCAATATTCACAGTGAGAAATCAAACATTCAAATATAAGGAGAAACAAAGTAAATGTTTTTAAACTCAATCTTAACTTTGCTTCTTTGTGTTTAAACCTTAACATGGCCTCTGATTACAAGTTATTTACCAATATATAATTAAATAGAAATGTCATTTTTAAATCTCAGTGTAATCTACAAAACAAAGCTGTTTCAAAGAAAATCAGTTCAGTAGTTTTGAAGTTATGAATTGTATTAGGCCCAATCACAAGCTCATGTTAAAAAACAGGGACCAGATACAATGATGCAATCCACAGGGTCTAAAAAGCAGACTGACCTTATCTCATCTGGCATGGGGAAATCCCCAGCTGCTATAGAGCTGGTGTAGATGGCACCTACACTAACTCTCAACATGGCGATTAACCGGAATGAGAGGAAACACAAACAGGATGCTGTTGCGTTCCAAATATTTTCTACTGGCAAATAGTTCCTTTGGCTGCTATAGTCAGCAATGTACTCTTGAGCCACATGAAGTATTCCAGGGTCAGCACAGAACCAACCCCAAAGTCAAGAGACACATCTGTTCTTTGGTAGACCCCACCGCCAGCTGTGCCTAGCAAAACCCTAAATATATGCAAGCCATGATTAACTGGGGAAAGATGGCGACTTATGTAGCGGCAAAATAAACTACTAAGGATCAGACACTAATGCTAATTATGTTTTCTCTTGGTTTCTCAATGAGAAAACTGCACTGAGAAACTGAAACCAAAGAACAGTCCTGTCCAGATTATTATATAGTGAAATGTGGAAACAATACTACTTTCTAAAATAAAAATTAAGCAATATCTCAATCCACGCAAAACTACTACATCAAAATATAAAGCTGTCTTGACAAAAAATTCAGAGATAAGGCTAGAATCCTCAGCTTAGCCCTCCCAAATCTGCCCATATGTTGTATTTTACTGTGTCTGGTCCAGGGTATAAGATCATCTACTGATGACAAGGCATACAGCTTGATGACTAACCACGTCATTTACAATAGCCAGTAATACTTGCAACAAGCTGAGTGGTTTACAGAATGGCAATTTTAAGTGAAGCTCTCTCAAGAATTTGAGAAAAGTTCAGCATTTTTCATTTGATACCATATTGGCTTTCTCTGAGCAGCTGAAGTCTACTGTACATCTTTAGAGAGTTTCTAAAATGCCAGGTTTAGAATGCAGACTGAGGCAGCTTGTATTCATGGGTCCCTATGGACACTTACTGCAAATCAGCAGATTATTAGGCTGCCAGGCACACATAAGCCAAGCACTCAAAATCCAACATAACATTTTTCATTCAAATAAATTATAGCAATATACTGCATTTGCACTTTTTAAATTAGCTGCTTCTTCCCTAAATATATAAACACAAAATTAGTGCATATTGGAAAAAAAACAACCTGCAAAAGGTTTTTGCATTTTTTCCTCCCCCTCATTTTGATGCTTTCACTCAGAGCACCCCACCAAACTCTTAAACACCTGCCTTTACCTTGTGCCCCAAAACACTCTGTCAATGCATATTCCTCCTTAAAAACTGGCTTCTGATCTACCAAAATTAACTCAACTACATCAAGATAATTATTTTATTCAAGAATACTTGAATATTATACTATACATTATAGATTTACCCATGTCTATATTTAATTTAGAATATAATGGCAGAGCCCCAATCTGACAGTCCCACTGAGGTCAATTAGATTCTGCCCAAAAGCACATGCAAACATCTGTAGGCTTGAGCAGTTTGAAAAGCATCAGACAGGATTCCTGTACTCAATGACATGTGACCCATGATCTGACAAACTGCACCATGCAATTTTTTCCTGCTTCTTAAAACTTAAAAAGGGCATCTATCAAGGAATTCTCATGCATAAATATATAAACTTTTCTGTAGGATCATTTAAGTAAAGTGGACGGCAGGCACTGATTTATGTAAGTAGAGATACCAATAATCATTGACTTGATTTTTGAGGAGGAGGAAAGACGACACACACTCCACTGATTACAGTTGGGCTACGTCTATACTGGCATGTTCTCATGCAAAAACTCTTATGCAGAAGAGTTCTTCTGCAAAAACTCTTCCAGAAGAGAGCGTCTACACTGGCATGTCCTTTTGCACAAGAGATGTGCTTTTGCGCAAGAGCATCCATGCCAGTGTAGACGCTCTCTTGCGCAAGAAAGCTCTGATGGCCATTTTAACCATAGGGCTTTCTTGCGCAAGAAATTCATGTTGCCTGTCTACACTGGCCTCTTCTGGAAGAGCTCTTGCGCAAGAGGGCTTATTCCTGAGCGGGAGCGTCAGAGTTCTGGCGCAAGAAGCCCTGATTTTATACATTAGAACGTCAGTTTACTTGCGCAAGAACATGCGGCCAGCATAGACAGGCAGCAAGTTTTTGCGCAAGAGCGGCCACTTTTGCATGAGATCGCGCCAGTGTAGACACAGTCTTTTTGAAAACATTTTTTAAACAGTGAAACAGCTCTTTAGGCTTCCGTACATTAATGCCACATGCAAAAAATGTTTCTGTCTTAAGAAAAATTCAAATCTGATCACCCATTCAGATAGATTTTTAAGCACAGAATACATTTTTCAGGCTCATTTTAAGATTCCTAAAAACAGTAACTTAGTATGCACTCAAATATATCTGCACTGGTATTAATTAAGATTTAAACTAGATATTTTCTCCCCTAATCATGACTGTTTTGCCCAGTACATGATTTATATTAACTGAAGTGATAAAGAACAAGCTGAAGAACAAGGTCACACACAACTAGAGAAAGTAGTTCACTTTAAATGGCACTATTTTTATTGATTTTAGTCTCTCTCAAATAGCAGGTACTCTACCAATGTTATTTGGAATACTTTGAAGATCCAGGAGTTCATCGATGCAGATAGTCTCACCACCAATGCAGATTGCAACTTTTCCACGCCGTCCTGTTTTGTGGGGTTCTCGTTCATGTCCTTCCATGAATCCTCCATAAAGGATCCACCCAACATGCTGGAGGCCTTCCTCTTGTTCTTTTTACGTCTCATGGATACCAACGGAACATATGCGCTGTCCATCTGTTATCTCTTAGTTTCACTACATGGCCATCCCATCTCCTTTTCTGATCATACATAACTTGGATGATATTGTTGACACCACTTCTTGCACCCAAATCATCAATAGTAACATGCTGTAGCCCAGGGGTGGCCAACCCCGTGGCTACGGCTCACAAAGAAAAAAATTGCAGCTCCTGACAGAACCGGGATGGAACCAGGAACCGCTCAGGTCAGCCGCTCTCATGGCCAGGCCGCTGTGAGCCGCATGCATACTCATGGCCCGCGCCATTCCACTCTTGGCCCCCAGTGCACTACGTCATATCCTGCATGTGCAGGCTCGGTCGCACACAGCGTCCCAGCCAGCATGTGCTAGCAGCCGGCTGCTGAGCGCAAGCAGTGGCAGCAGCTTCGGGTGTGGCATAAGGTTAGAGGGGAGGGGGATTGGGTTAGAGTGGGATGGGGAGGTGTCTGGCTCTGGGGGAGGAGAGGGAGTTTCGGGGGGGAAGGGGGGTGCGCACAGCATGCTGGCCGCTCAGCACACCGGCTGCTCAGCGCATGCGCCCCAGCACCTAGAGGGAGACACGCGGCTGTGGCGGTGGCTCAGGGACCCAAGAATTAGGTTAGAATGGGGGGGGGTTGCCTGGCTCTAGTCTGGGGGAAGGGAGGGGAGGGGAATTGGGTTCTGGGGGGGCGGTGTGTGTGTGCACAGTGTCCCAGCCAGCATGTCTCAAGGCCAGCTGCTCAGCACATGCTGTAGCGTGGCTGTAGTGGCGGCTCCACCTCTGGGACCCAAGAATTAGGTTAGAGCGGGGGGTGGGGGGATTGGTATAGAAGGGGGCCAGTGCCTAGCTCGGGGGGGAGGAGGGGGAGGGATTGGATTGAGGGGGGGTGCCTGGCTCTGGGGAAGGGGAGGGGAATTGGGGAAGGGGGGGTGTGCGCTTGGCTCTGCAGAAGGGGAGGAGGATTGGGTTGGGGAGGGTGTGCCTGGCTCTGGGGGAAGGGAAGGGGAGGGGAACTGGTTAGGGGGAGAGTGTGTGTGCACGCATGGCTGACTCTGGGGAAACGGAGGAGGACTGGGGAAGGGGAGGGGGAGTGCCAGGGGGAGGGGAGGGCAAGGGAAGAGCAGCCAGTGCGCTTCCTGAGACCCGGGATCCCCAGGTACTGGCCCCAGCTGTCTTTCCCCTCCTCCTGGCCAGACCCCCACCCCCCACGAGTACCCTGCCCTAGCACCCCGCCCCAGCACCTTGTCCCCTGCCCCCACCAGCACTGTTGGGGCCACTTTAGTGAGGCTTGGCACGGGGGGTTTGGAGGGGTTGTTTTTGTGCACCTCACTTGTGTGGCCCCGACTGACTTTTCTGTGGGTCAGTGACCCCTGACTCAAAACAGGTTCCCCGCCGCTCTCATAAATTAAGACAACGCTGAAACATTTTGTGTTTGACATAGTATTTTATTTAAAAATGAATCCTGGCCAACAAGCCCCCAGTTGGGGCCAAGCCCCCATCTAGCCACAGCATCATAACACTCCTGCACCACCCCACACCCACCAGACCTCAAACCTGAGCCTATCATACACTGGAACCCCTTGTCCTGAGCCTCTCTCTCACATCACTCACATCTGCACCCCCACATCCCCAGTCTTCTGCCACAACACTCCTGCACCATCCACACACTGCAAATCTGTGTCCTGAGCCCATCATACTCCCAGCCTCTCTGCCCTGAGCCCCTCATGCACCCCAGCCCAAACTCCTGCACCCTCACAGCCACCCCAACCCTCCACCTGACCCCAATACTCTCCAGCCTGGAGACCCCTCCCTGAACCAGCATCCTCTTCTCTACTTCCTCCTGAACCCAAATTCCCTCCCAGAGCTTGCACCTCTCACCCCTTCCCAGTGCTTTTTTTGTGAGCCACAATAGCAGTGGAGACAGCGTGAAGAGCTGGGGGCAAAGTTGTTGAGCCAAAAAAAGAAAAAAAGGGGTGGGGGCATGAAGAGCCTGGGATGGATGTACCAGCCTCTATTTTTCCCCCAGTGTGGTGCTTTTTTTTTTTGCTCAACAACTTTGCCCCGGCTCTTCATGCTGTCTCCACTGCTATTGTGGCTCTTCGTCTGGAACAGGTTGGCCACCCCTGCTGTAGCCTACTTATACCCACCATGCATCTTTCCATTGTTGTTTGGGTGGTTTGAAGCTTTAATTCTTCTGTAAGTATTGTGTTCCAAGCTTCACCACCATGCAGAATTACTGGAAAGACACTGGTGTTAAAGAGATGGGCTTTTGCAGTGGTAGAAAGTTTGGGATCAACAAAAACACTGCGAAGACTCCCAAAGACAATCCAATCTGACCTCCTCCTCCTGCTGCTGCTCAACTTCAGGCCTAACTCATTGTTCATCTGCAATGTTTGGACAAGATATACATATTGATCTGCTAACACAACGGAATGTCCATCCAGCTGCATGACGTACTCTGGACAATATGCGTTTTTCATCCACTTCGTTTTTCCAGTGTGGATGGTCAGGCCAATCTCCTTCACGTTCTTAATGATGTCACTGAGGAGGGTTTGCAATATTTCGGGTTTTGACACCATTAGGACAGTATCATCTGCGAAAAGGAGCCTCTGAAGAACTTCGCCATCAATCAGAAATCCATCTTTCACTTCGATCTTCCACAGGATGTTTTCCAGGATGCTGGCAAACAACTTCGGTGAACAAACATCCCCGTTTTACTCCTCACTTAACTTCGATGATCAAGGGTCATCAAAAAGCGTGATTTCCGTAGTTGCATCCATCATGGAATCTTGTATGATTCTAATAATACACAGGGGAGACACCCTGTGAAAAGAGTACTTAAAGCTGCATTTTGTTCCACCGAGTTAAAGGCTTTTTTAAAGTCAATCAACAACAAGCATAGTGGGATCTTGTACTTGCTACACCTTTTGGTCATCTGTGTGACCACAACTGTGCAGAATCCCCTACAAAAGCCTGCCTGTTCTCGTCTCATGTTTTCCTCAAGGACACCCTCAATACAGGCATACATCCTTCTCATAAAGACCTTATATAAAGATGAGAAAGCAGGCAGATGGGTCAATAGTTGTGAATGTCTTCTCAATCACCTTTTTTTGGCAGAAAAACAGTTCGCGATCTCTTCCACTCCTTTGGAATTCTCCCCTCTTTATTGTATGCTTTTAAGAGTGCATCACCTCCCGCACAAAGTTTTTCTACGTGTACTTGGTCTAAACCTGCCACTCTTCCCAACTTCATCTTCTGAAGTAGTCTTAGGAGTAGTATTTTGTGGGCTTGATTTATTATTGATATATAGACTGTTCCATGCATTTGCTGAAGATGTAAAATTTTGTGTTAGTAGCAACAACTACTTTTACCAATGTTACAAAACAATATCTGATACAAAATTTTACATCTTCAGCAAATGCAAAGAACTATCTATTCATAAATAATAAATTAAGCCCACAAAAAGACTACTCCCAACACTTTATGTTCACTACCCTGAAAGTCTTACACAATACAATACAGTTAATAATTTAAAAGTATTACTTTATAAACTTTATGAGAAAAATCTGTATATTCTAATATTATAATGGGAAATTGATTATTTAAATTTGATCCATACTGAGACAAACAGAAATGTTTCCACAAATCTAAATGCAAAAAGCTATTTGTAAAATACACATTCTACTAAGAAGTCTGAAACCCAAACTTTGCAGTACTAAGAACCAGTCACTGAAACTGACTCTACAAAATTGAACCTGATTCCATTGATTTTCATTATCCATGCTGAAATATACAAAGTAACAAAGCGCAGCAGAAGCAAGCAAGCACACTGAAACATTTTAATTATTTCACTTAATAATCCAAGGCATCTTATTAGTAACATATATTAAAAATGTGTGTTTTCACCAGATTGCTGAACTGACAAAGTCCCGTTACTGGTGCCTACCCATAGTCATTATTTACCAGAAAAGGACCCTGGAAATGCTGAAATGTAAAATCAGCAATTATTTATAAAACAAATAAACTTTTTCTTTCAATCTCTGTTCTCAAAAAACCAACAACAAAAAACCCCACAGCTTAATGCCCTTTTCGTGACAGGGGAGGAGGCTGACTGTTTATTAACAATGGATACTAAGGCTGCTCCTTCCCCAATGCGTTCTCCATAGCTCCCAACATATTAGAACCTGCCTAGGATATATTATTTCTTTTTTGGATGGCCAGGGATTAAGGATTGGAAGTGAAAAAACACAAAAGTCTAATACAGTATGCTATAATGATCTGACAGCTATTGCCACTGAGGTTTAGAACTGTAGTTTAATAAAAAAAAATCTTTATCCTTAAACTAAACACACTTTGTAGTTAAACAGAAACATGTACCTTTGTTGTTTGCTGGCTGCCTCACACCTAATCCGAATATAAGTGCGGTAGGTTTTTCCCTCCTCATCCCCTATTTTAAAGGATTATATAGCATTTTTCATCTGTAGCTCTAAATCAGTTCTGGATAGCTAATCATATGATTTCCATGTAGTGCCCCATGGGAATAAAGACCCATGCCCTTCAGAATATTTATATGATTTGAGGAGAAAGGAAAGTGCACAAACACTAACTGCAAATTCATATTGAATTTACCAAATAATTTCAAGGCAACTTAATTTTTTTCTACTTTTGAATTTATTAAAATTTCCCCCACACACCCTGCAAAAAAATAAATATTTTCAGGTGAACATGAAATTTTTTTTTCAATGTGTCAGAATACCAGCAAGCCAAAACATCCATTATTCACTTAGCTCTAATTCTTACCACACAAAATTTGTAACATGATTAACAATTCCTTTGAAAAATGTAGTTCTTAAAATACTCTTTAATATGCATATTAATGAACTAATAACCTAAAGAAAATTTGTTTAACTCTGATTTACAATGAATTTTAGCATACATATTTAACATAACAAACAGCCAAGATAACAAATAGAAGAAAGTACCTAATCTGGAGTAGAGAGCCAATATCGGATTTTACAGGATTGGTAAAACCAAACTTTTTCATGATTAAGGAAAAAATATAACAAAGATCATTTTGATTATAGAGTTGCCTGTAAAATTACGCAATATTGATAATTCTGTTATTCAACCGCATGTTGGAGTTCTTAGTAAATAATATAAACTAAGTTCCAGAATTATTTCCTTTCAGAAACAGAGATAAGCCACAGTGAAAAAGTTGTGCTGAGAGTGTTTAGAAGACCAAAGAAAAGCCTGAAAGGTAAGTAAAAGATGATAGGATAGGAATGAAAAGGAGGAAAGGGGAAGAGGATGGGAGGTCATCTAGGGTCATGGGAGGGTAGCAGCAAAAGAGAGTATGCGATGGAGAAATTTATCTGATTATTCCAATACTTCAAAAAATAAGGACCATATATCCACAAATGTATATTGGTGGTTTCTATTATGAAACACTATTCATTTCATTGCTGCCAGGCTCACTTGGATGGGGCTTCCACTGTTGCAGAATCAGACATTTGGCTATGAGCACAGTTTTATCCAACCAAAGCTTTTTTCAAAGGTATTAGTTTTCAAGACAGACTGTTAGGCAAAGCATGGCATAACTAGCAGGGTTGCCAGATGGTTTAACAAAAAATACCGAACACAGCCCATCCCCAAAAAAAACACATGGGGAAAAAATTCTGCTGAGAAAAAAAAGGGGGGGGGAGGCCAGAGTTGTTGAGTTAAAAAAAAAAAGCACCACAGCATGGCCCCTTTAAGAAACGCTTAGCTTTTGAGGCTTTTTGGCCCTAACGGCTGCCAGTGGCCGCCCGCCATCTTGCCTCCCTGCCAGGCTGGACAGCTCCCCTGTGGAACCCGGTAAGCACCCAGGATTTTTGCCTCCTGGCCAGGGGAAAAAAACAGAAAATACTGGACATTTTAGGTGTCCAGTATTTTCTGAATTTTTTTACCAGATAGGAGGCAAAAATACCAGACTGTCCGGTTCAATACTGGATACCTGGCAACCCTAATGACTAGCCTGCAGTTCCACCCTGATGGAGAAAAAGAAACTGGCCCAAATATTAATCTCAGTTCAGAAAGGGCAAGATTACAGTGCAACCCAAAGCATATGGTATAAGTCAGCAACTGCGGCACTGCAACTCAGCATCTCTCAGATTTGGCCACTCTGGACCTGTAAAGTCGATAAAGTCCAGAGTATCCTCCAAGAATTTTCTGATGGATTAATCCTAACACCAAATCTAGCAAGCAATGCTATATGTTGGCACAAAACTGATTCCACTGAATGTTGGTAAGAGAAAACTGACAGCTCTTGGTCCCTAGACCACTCTCCAACATTTTCACTGCTGACTATTTGCCTGAGAGGTAGAAGTAAGACTAGACAGGCCTAGGCGCGCACAGTTACTTTTTCAGAAAGCCCCACTACTTGGAGGAAAGAAGGGATTCAGTGTTGCAAAGGCATCTAGCCCATAATGGCATTGAAGAGCATATTCAAACTGAAGTTTTGCTATTCCTTCTTTAAGTCCAGTTGAATTTCTTCCTAAAATGAGGAAAGGGCACAAAGGAATCATTTCAATGACGTGATTTATCCTCAAAATCTTTTTGTAATCCAAATGGGGCATAGAATAGGTCTATGTCCAATTAATATTTTGGAGTTATCACAAATTACAAACTACAAACATACTATAACAAGGGATGACATTTAAACTTAAAAGTAACCAGATACCAGGCTTTCCTAGCAGCTAAGCAGATTTCTCCTTAGAGAAACTGTAGAAGTCTGAGTTTAGGACTGATTCTAATGCCAGTGGGACTATGATTCCTTCCTCCATGCACAGCCAGGATGTAGTGTCTGAGTGTAAGGAGTCGCAGAGGGGTCCAGTTCTGGGCCCCCCACTATAGAAAGGATGTGGACGCATTGGAGAGGGTCCAGCGGAGAGCAACCAAAATGATTAGGGGGGTGGAGTGCATGACCTCTGAGGAGAGACTGAAGGATTTGGGTTTGTTTAGTCTTCAGAAGAGAAGAGTGAGGGGGGATTTGATAGCAACCTTCAACTTCCTGAAGGGAGGTTCCAAAAAGGATGGAGAAAGGCTGTTCACAGTAATGACGGATGGCAGAACAAGGAGCAACGGTCTCAAGGTACAGTGGGAGAGATCTAGGTTGGATATTAGGAAAAACTATTTCACTAGGAGGGTGGTGAAGCACTGGAATGGGTTCCCTAGGGAGGGGGTGGAATCTCCATCCCTAGAGGTTTTTAAGTCTCAGCTTGACAAAGCCCTGGCTGGGTTGATTTAGTTGGGATTGGTCCTGCCTTGGGCAGGGGGCTGGATTTGACGACCTCCTGAGGTCTCTTCCAGCTCTAAGATTCTATGTTTCTTCAGATGAGATGATCTTTAGTCAAGATCGTCTCATCTGAAGAAGTGGGTTTTACCCATGAAAGCTCATGATATTATATTTGTTAGTCTCTAATATGCCACAGGACTACTGAGTGTAAGGAGGTCAACAATTGTGTTGTGTTGCTTAAGAGTGAGGCTATAAAAATCAACATGGTTTCTGTAGAGAGAAATCTTGTCTCACCAATCTAATGGAATTCTTTGAGGGGGGTCAACAAGTATGTGAACAAGAGGGATCCAGTGAATATAGTATACTTAGGTTTCCAGAAAGCTTTCGCCAAGGCCCCTTACCAAAGGCTCTTAAGCAAAGTAAGCTGTCATGGGATAAGAGGGAAGGTCCTTTCACGGATTGATAATTGTTTAAAAGGTAGGAAACAAAGGATAGGAATAAGTGGTCGGTTTTCAGAATGGAAAGAAATCATTAGTGGTGTCCTCCAGGGGTCTGTACTGGGACCAATCCTATTCAACATATTCACAAATCATCTAGAAAAAGAGTTAATCAGTGAGGTGGCAAATTTGCAGATGATACAAAAATTACTCAAGTTAAGAACACAGAAGACTGAAAAGCTTCAAAAGCATCTCACAAAACTAGGTGACTGGGCAACAAAATGGCAGATGAATTTTAATGTTGATAAATGCAAAGTAATGCATATTGGAAAACATTTTCAACTATATGTATAAAATGAAGGTGATTAAATTAGCTGTTACCATTCAAGGGAGAGATCTTGAAGTAATTGTGGGTCATTCGCTGAAAACATCCATTCAATGTGCAGCCGCAATCAAAAAAGCAAACAATGTTAGGAATCATTAAAAAGGGAAAGAATAAGACAGGGACTATCTTACCACTTCTATATAAATCTATGGTACGCCCACATCTTGAATATGCATGCAGACGTGGTTGCCTCATCTCAAAAAAGGTATCTTGGCACTGGAAAAAGTTCAGAAAAGTGCAACAAAAATTATTAGGGGTATGGAATGGCTGCCGTACAAGGGAAGATTATTAAGACTGAGGCTTTTCAGCTTGGAATAAAAAGGACTAATGGGGGATATGATAGATTTCCATAAAATCACGACCTCTGTGGAAAAAGTGAATAAGGAAAATCTGCTCACTAGGTGGCTCACCAAATTAAACAGGTAGCAGGTTTAAAACTAACAAAAGGTAGTATTTCTTCATATAAGGCACAGTCAGCTCACGGAACTCCTTGCCAAAAGATACTGTGAAGACTTTAACAGCGTTTTTAAAATAACTAGAGAAATTCATGGAGGACAGGTCCACCAAAGGCTATTAGCCAGGGCAGGGAGGAATGTCATGTTTAGCTTCTATTTGTCAGAAGCTAAGAATGAGCAACAGGGGGTCAATCACTTGATGATTACCCTGTTCTGTTCATTCCCTCTGCAGCACCGCCTGGCATTGTCCACTGTTGGAAGACAAGATACTGGCCACTCTTATGTTCATTAAGGTTATTAATCAATAACTAGCACATATTTGGATCTCGTTGTTGGGATTGAGCATGACTGAGATTAGGGTTTCATTCACTCAAGGTAGCAGAGTACCTCTACAAAAGTCTCAGTGTATACTTCAGCAAGCCTGGGATGTAGTAAGATGAGGGCCTGAAACATAAGCCCGTGTATCACAGGCCTGGTGAGAGACCTGAGATCTAGACCACAAAATAGTCAAGACTTCACTAATATAAAGCAAAGTTAAGCTGTGAGCAAGAGGCAGACCCCGGTCACAGAAGTTGGCAAGAACAGGGCTGATATTACAGAAACACTCATAATTAAGAGGTATTAAGCACAGGCCATAAGCACATTCCAGAAGGGTTGTAAAACACCTGGTAAAGAAACACCATGGTACCAACACACTCCCCACGAATGACAGACGTACCAACCCAGGTTCAGGAGAGGATCTAAACTGACAGCATGATGGATAGTGATCGAACCCTCATGTACTAAGTAACATCAGAGGGTGGCAACCTGATACATCAGGAGAGATGTGTAATTTGTTTGTATCTGTGTATAAAAATGCATCCCAAGAGAGTTGTCTCTGTCTGGCCTAGGGGACAACAAATGATCCAGTCATTGACTGAGCTGGTCCAATTTCAGGGATGTACATATGTGTAGTGGTTCAACAGCATATATTGACAACTATTACTGTACTTCGTTTGACAATAAACTTGGCTTGCTGCCTTCGATCCTTATCTGATTTTGTGGTCTTTGGGGGCTCCCTCAGAGTCTGCTATGCTGACTACTTGCACAAAGTCAACACCACACACAGGAAAAGCACACGCATGCAGCCAAGTGGTTATCGTCACTGACTGAGATGGAGATTTGTCAGGATACCACACCGGTGACATCTGACTACTATAGGAGACACAGACTCTTTCAAACTCAGTATAAAATTCAGAGGTGGAAAGCCATGTAGGGCTGGGTCTTATCTGATTTCATGTTGCCTAGGGCAGCCAAATCTCAAAAGGTATGTAACTGAGAACTTAACTAAATTTGTTGTTTTTGCTAGAGGAGCTCAGATTTTGGATAGATTCTTCATTGGAGTATCTCCCTCTAAATACAAAGACTGACAGAATTTGGAGAACTGCTTTAATAGTTTTTGATCAGTATCTGGCCCTCAGTAAAGCAATCTGAGGGGATCTTAGCACTATGCTGAAGTTTCCCAGAATGTCTGTTTTAGGCTATGTTTAATCTATACACCACTAGCAGTGGTGTGGGAAGCACATGTAGCAACTCGCCAGTGAAAAGTGCACTGTGTCCACACTGAATTACGTAGTTACTCCCTTCAGTAAAAGCTTTGGCTAGAGGAGAAGCAGTAGGGAAAGGCTTCAGCACCCTAAGTAATTACTAAAAATTACCATTAGTAATACCACCTTTTTTAAGCTTTTCAGCCTCTGATTCAATTAGGTAGGTTTCCTGGAGGAATATTAGATCAACTTTGAATTTTAAGTAAGATAGAATATTTCTTCCTTTTTAATGGGTTACCAATTCCTTTCATATCCCCCCCAAAAACATGTAAGTAGAATAGACATAGGCAGTCACAAGGGGATGCAACCCCACATACTTCTTAAACTGTGCCCATCAAGACCCAGAGGTACAAGTAGGGTGGGAGATATCCAAAATGAAGGGTATTTAAGGGAATTCATTAGACATTCAAATGGAGAGAAGGGAGAAAAGATCCAAGAATAGCAAGCAGTTAAGTGCTGAGTAAGAGAACTGAGAGGAGGAATGAGGAGAAAAGTTATAAGAAAACTAAAGGTGTAAGAGAGTAATGCTCTAGCCAGAATGGAAGAAAAAAAATCAAGTTAGAGAAGGGTAGTCCAGATAAACAAATCCCTCTGACCCATACTGAATGCAAAATAAATACATATTCCCAAGGTCCCGCTCCCACCACCGCAAAAGGTGGAGAGGGTGAGCATGCCTGAATACATTTTAAATAGTGTTTCTGGTCTAAAATAACATATATTTATGCATTAAAGGTTTGAATCCTGCAAGACAGATAGAGAGCCATGAGCATCAAGATGGCAGGTGGGAAGCAAGAAAAAACAACTTAAATCATCTCTTATAGACAAGTGGGTCCAAAATCTACTGTATGGCCTTTTGATGGCTAGCTATTTAAAGGCCTGTGACAGGGCCGCCGCTGCACCCCGCACTCCGGCCCTGGTGTTATGAGGCAAGAGTGCACCGATGGTATCAGCAGCAGCTGGGAGATGGCCTGGAGCAGGGAGAAGGCGGGTTCAGAAGGGGCAGCTCGGCATCTCCAGCGGCATCCCTGCCGGCGCGGCGGAATGCTCAAAAGGGGAGTGCCCTGCCAACCCTGGGGAGGGATGCAGAGGAGAAACGCCACAGAAACCTCGGGGACAGCACTGAGGACCGCCGGGAGACCAGGCCCTGGACGGTAGGAGTTGGGCTGAGCGGACGGACCCTCCTCCAGAGCAACACCCTTCCAGCTGCAACCCAGAGGCTAGACCTGTTATCAGCTGGGGTAAGCGTATGCACACTGGTCCTCAAGATACTGCCTGTGGGAAGGGTAGTTGCAGAGGTAACCCCGGACGGGGGTAGGAAGTGGCCCAGGGCAGGGCTATATTCCGGTGTCCCATGGTTTGGTGAGTTTTGGGCGGCGACCCCACCAACCAGACAGTGGATCCTTCCCCTG
Source organism: Pelochelys cantorii (assembly GCA_032595735.1). Classification (NCBI taxonomy): domain Eukaryota; kingdom Metazoa; phylum Chordata; order Testudines; family Trionychidae; genus Pelochelys; species Pelochelys cantorii. The sequence continues at coordinate 56,751,198 of CM064334.1, forward strand.
CCCTTAGGGCTCTGGGTTGGGACCCAGAGTGAGGGTGGACCCGGGTTCCCCCTACCTCCTGCCACTCTTTGGTGTGTTGCATGATATCAGAGGACCTGGAGACTTTGCTTTGGTGGATTTGGGCTCGGAAAGCCTTATTTCGGGCGTAGAGTCCTGGAGCTACAGATGCTGGGGAAAGATGAAACCCGTTTTTGGGACGTCTGGAAGCAGAATCGAACAACTGGGGGCCAGGAAGGCCACATGGCGGGATAGATAGACCCTTCACTCAGAACATCAGTTTAAAGGACCCAGGTACAGGAGTTGTAATCCCGAGCCAGGGAAATTGAGGCATTGGGACCTTAGTTTGGGTTGTGTATTTTCACAAATAAAAGAGGCCATGACCCCACTCTGAGACTGTGGTCGTGACAAGACCCATAAGAACTGAAATACTGCCCTCATCCTTTGGTATATCACCTGCCACTACCATCTGTAATTTAAACTGAAGACAATACTGCTATGTTCTTCTTAAAACATTATCAGTAAAGTAATGAGACAGCAACTCCCACCATCACCATCCTGAACCACAAAATCAGTCCAACAAAATCCCACAGCCATTAAAAATGGAAGTGGAGAATACCAGATTGATAGCTGACCAACCCCAGTTTGTTAGGCAAATCAACCCTAGTGAGAGGACAGGATATAGACACAGTTTCCTCTGGAGCCAAACTGGTCCAGATTCCTGCTCAGCATGATGTAGTAATATTGTTTTGAATCTGAATGTCCACCGGTTCCACCTGCATTGACACAAAGGCAAGATGGGTTCCTTCCCACACAAAACAGGCTTTTCCCCAGCTTAGGCCAGAATGTAGTAAGGAAAAAAAATCATTATTTTATGCCCCTTCCAAGTTAGGTTTCCTTTTTCTCAGGCTTTTTTAAGGATGGATTCGTTCACATGGTAATTTTAGAAATTTTAACAAACACCGTGGGGTTGGCATTAGCTGTGGGCTTAGGTGCTGGAGAACTTGAGCAGTGGGTGACTTTCTGCGTCCAGATCTGTACCTGGGAGAACGGAAAGAATCTCAAGTAGGGCCTCAGGAAAAAAAAAAAAAATTAGTGGCTTGTTCTTTTCCAATTCCTAAGGAAAACAATCACCCTCAAATTATTTCTTCTTGAATGGTTCTCCAGATAGTTGACACTACTTTATTGCTTTTGGATCACGCTTTGTGGTTGGTCTCTTGTGATCTCTATAGAGCCCATATCTGCTAAAGTAGAGATTCTTGTTTCATCTTCCCCAATTCTGGAGGGCAGCCCCTGCGCACTGATCTGGTATGCTGTAGTTGTGGCTTTAATTTCAGAGATATCCGCTGATAGTCTCCTAAGCAGAATCTGCTCTTCAGCACCTGCTTTAGCATTTTATAGACTTGATCCAGGCTCTCTCTCTGAGTGGGTGCCCTTCTGCCCTGCACTGGGTTCTCAGAGAGCCTCCGTTTCTTTGCAATTTGCATGGAGTCTGGGCAGGAATGAGGGTTCAAAACAAATCCACCCACTACAAAGCTGTTAAAGAGCAAGGTGAACCACCCAGAGACAAAAAGCGTAGCTTCAGAATAGCAGATGTTGGTGGATTTCAGTGGGATTGAGCAGGAGCTCCAGATCTAAGCAACTATTTTCCTCTCCGGACTCCCAGAAGACTCATATTTAACAAGAATATTTAAAGCTCTGCTTTTCTTATTCCTTTGTAACTTACATATCAAACTGATTTATATAATGATATTAAAATATTGCGTGGATGACACTTTTATTCCAATTTCTCAAGTAAGACTCAGAACAAATTTTATATAGCAGGGTTATCTAGCCACGAAAAAAAGAAGTGTGTTGATGGAAACAATGACAGAACTTTATGACAGAAAGCAACACCACCAATTTAAAGAACAAAAACTGCAAAGTGCAAACGGCTTATGGACACTGACACCTTATTAGATCTATATTTGGAAGGCATGTAAATATTGTTATTCACATTTAACAGAGGGGAAAATAAGTGAACGTGCTTAGACAATTCACCTAAAAATCAAACATAAAAGGGACCAGGATAAGAATTCAGGAATTTTTGTCTCCCCGTCCTTGGCTCAGACCATTCCTTTTTAGTGATTAATTGTAAACATTAATTTCACTAAACTTTATCAGCCAATACTAGAATGATTTACTATTGATCTTATAACAGCAGTTCTCAGACTTAAATGCACCATGGCCCCCTTCTGACAACAAAAATTACTATACAACCCCAAGAGAGGGGACGAAAGCTCAGGCTCTGCAGTCATAGGTGGGGAGGGCCCTGGGGGCAAAGCTGAATCACAGAATCATACAACACTAGAACTGGAAGGGACCTCAAGAGGTTATCGAGACCAGTCCCCTGCCCTCATGGCAGAACCAAGCACCTACTAGATCATACTAGAAGCAAAGCTGAAGCCTGCCATGGAGGTGGGGGTGGGGGGCTCAGTCTTTGGCACTGGGCCCCAGCAGGCCTAACACCAGCCTTGGCAATCCCATAAAAATGAGGTAAGGACTCACTTTGGGGTCCCAACCCCCAGTTTGAGGACCCCTGCCTTATAACAAATATAAATAGAAGATTCCTGAGGTGAAAATTGCAATGGCTGTAATCACATGAAAAAATATATATAAGTTGCTCTTTTATCTGTTCTGTTTCAGATACCAGGCACTGTCATTGTTTGACAGCATGATTACACATCAACTCAAGTAAGTAATGTGTTAGATCCAATGCTCCTGAGGACTTGCTTCAACCCTTAACAGTGCTGATCAAGTTTGCACTCTGTTCCAGCACACAATAGTGACCTTTCTAATTTGCTCCTGGGAAAAAGAAGTAAAGCATTTCAAGTGTAAAGAATAGCTTGTTGAGAGAGCTAAGCAAGGGATATGTTTGTAGCTGATGAAAAATCTGCCCTCAGCACAGCCTGAGGGAGCTAGATCTGGGTTTGCAAAACACACACACACACACACACACGCACACAATCGTATTCTAAAATAAACGTAATCCCAATAAAAAGAAAAGGAAAATGCAAGTTTCAAATCACAAAATCATCTAGTTCACACAATCATGTTTGTACCCCTAAACAGATGCATAATTTATTTTAAGGTAATCTACTTCTTGATCATAATCTGTATGATATTATACAGTGCAATATAGTACGAGCATTAATGAAATTATAGCATTATACATTAACAGTATTAATGCTTACTTGCTTCTTACCTTTTTATCTTATACATACGTTAAGAAACTGATTACCCTGTGCCTACTCATGACGACTGCTGCACAGTCAGCCAGTTCTGCTGAATCAGTACATTCTATTTGATTCTGAAAAGAAAAAAAAATAAAAGCAGACTTTAAGATAGGTAATTCTGTTATGAACCCTGTTTTCTCAATTCAGGAAATTTATTGCAGCTAGCACAAGCACATTCAGCAAATGCTGCAAATCTCCAAATGATTTAGTTGTATTTGCAGCTTTTAATTCAGGGATCTATCTGCTCTGAAGGGCAGTAACAACAATATTCTGACTGAAGATGCCAGTGGTAATGGAAATGTTGCTACTTGTTTTCAATTATTCTTCATTTAATTTTAAACATATAGAATGAGGCACCAACTGCAGCTTGTCCTTGTATCTTTGATGACCTTAAGTATAATGCTAATTTATGGAACTAATATAAAATTAATTATTTTATATCACATTAAGCCTTCCAAGAATAAAAAGTGAGTAGATTTGATATTTAACAACTCATGAGTCTCTCAGTCATAATCCTGGAAACTCTACCCAAACAGCTCCATTGAGGTGGCCCACAGATACAAGTTGGACCTCTCTAATCCGGCATTCTGGGGACCTGACAGGTGCCAAACCAGAGAATTTGCCAGACCACAGGAGGTCAATGTTGTCTAGTAGCATTACCAACACTTTCACTGCTTTCTGGGCTCGTAGAAGACATTTAGGGGTAAATTAAAGCTAAATAACAGCACAAAACATGGGAACCGGGATTGATGGCTGTAAACAAACAGTATGGGACTGTGGGAAAGTTGGCCACAACCATGAAAAGTGGACATCCAGCAAACTAAAATCATAGAATCATAGAATATTAGAACTAGAATGGACCTTGAGAAGTCATCAAGTCCAGTCCCCTGCCCTCGTGGCAGAACCAAGCATCATCCAGATCATCCCTGATAAATCTCTATCTAATCTGCTCTAAAATAGCTTCAGTGATGGAGATTCCACAACCTCCCTAGGCAATTTATTCCAGTGTTTAACCACCCTGGCAGTTAGGAAGTTTTCCCTTATGTCCAGCCTAAACCTCCCTTGATGCAAGACCACTGGACTATCTTCATTGGCCACGGAGAACAATATTTCTCCCTCCTCCTTGTAACTCCCTTTTAGATACCTGAAAACGGCTATCATATCTCCTTCTCAGTCTTCTCTTTTCTAAACTAAACAAACTCAATTCTTTTAGTCTCCCTTCATGGTTTTCTAGACCTGTAATCATTTTTGTTGTTCTTCCCTGGACCTCCCCAATTTCTGCACCTTTTTCCTGAAATGTGGTGCCCAGAACCGGACACAATACTCCAGTTGAGACTTAATCAGTGCAGTGTAGAGGGGAAGAATGACTTCCCATGTCTGGCTCACAACACTCCTGTTAATGCATCTCAGAATGGTGTTTTCTTTTTTTGGCAACAGCATCACACTGTTGATTCATATTCAGCAGTATGACCCCTAGATCCTTTTCTGTAGTACTTCTTAAGACAATTGCTTCCCATTTTGTGTGTGTGAAACTGACTGTTCCTTCCTAAGTGGAGTGCTTGGCGTTTGTCTTTCTTGAACTTCATCCTATTTATCTCAAATCATTTCTCCAGTTTGTCTAGATTACTTTGAATTATGATCCTATATTCCATAGCACTTGCAACCCCTTCCAGCTTGGTATTGTCCACAAACTTTACAAGCGTACTCTCTATGCCATTATCTAAATTGTTGATGAAAATATTGAACAGAACCAGTCCCAAAACTGATCCCTACAGAACCCCATTTGTTATATCCTTCCAGCATAAACTATGAACCACTGATAATTACTCTCTGAGAACAGTTATCCAATCAGTTATGCACCCACCATGTAGTAGCCCCATCTATGTTGTATTTCCTTAATTTATTTATGAGAAGATCATGCAAGACTCTATCAAATGCTTTACTAAAGTCTAGGTACTTTACATCATCTGCTTCCCGCTTTTATCCACAAGGCTTGTTATCCTATCAAAGAACACTATCTGGTTGGTTTGACATGATTTGTTTTTGACAAATCCATGTTGACTGCTGACTATTACTTATCACATTATTATCTTCCAGATGTTTGCAAATGAATTCTTTCATTATTTGCTCCATTATCTTTCCTGCCACAGAAGTTAAGCTAACTGGTTTGTAGTTTCCTGGGTTGTCCTTATTTTCCTTTTTTACAGATGGTCACTATATTTGCCTTTTTCCTGTCTTCTGGAATCTCTGCTGTCTTGCTGGACCACAAATGTTGCCAGATCAGAGAAAGAGTAACAGAGTAGAGTGGTTCAACCTGTAGTTTCCTCTAAGGTGCGTGCCTGTGTGGCTGCCCACAAGAAAATGAAGGGCCGCACACCTAATTAGTGGAGCTATACAGGCATGGCTCCACTAATTAGGTGCCTGGACCCTGGAGAAGATGCAAGTGTAAGGTGAAGTGGCAGCCTTGGAGGGAATAATGAATAGATGGGGGAGGGGCCTGGGGATGAAGGGGGAGAAATAGGTGGTAGATGGGGGCAGTAAGGTGAAAAAATGAGATGGGGTTATTTGGAACATGTAGGGCTGTGGCGGCCAGAGAAAAAAGGTGACTTTCCCCAGCCGTAGGGCAGTGGCTTCTGGGGAGAGACACCCGCCCCTTCCCAGTCTCAGCTATGGCTGCCACAGCGGGGGAGAGATGACTCTCCCCAAACTACTGCTAAAACTTAATGGAAATGACTTGTCCAGGCAAGTGATTTCCATTATGTTTGGGGAGAGGTGTAAAAACCACAAAGCCAGATCTTTATCTGGTGTAGTTCTGGCTCTTCAGAATACTCCCATTGACTTTTAAGTAGCAAGTGGCACTAGGTTTGGTGGGAGTGCTGCTAGGTTAGGAGTTTTATAGCATAAAGACCTTATTTGCAAGCTCTTTGAAGCAAGCTATGTGTTAATGTGCTCCAAAGCATAAAAACTCAATGAGCTCATTGAGTTTATGAGTACTGATATTAAAATATGAGTTGTGTGCTTTTATTTGTAGAACAAAAACGTTAAATAAAATGTTGATTTATATAAGCACTTTAACTTAGCCAACAGTACAAACAATATCTGGAAAGACCATTAAGTGGTCCTCCAAGATCCCCAGCAATTGTCAAGTGGTCCAGTAAAAAAAAAAATTGATAACCACTGTCCTAGAGGCTTTTAATCTACCACCACAACTTAGCATCAACCCTCAGCAGTGGGAGAGATGCAATAGGATAAGCATCCCTAGAAAAAGTATTTTACTCTTCTGAACAGAACATCTTCTATAGCATTATGTTTTCATTTTCATATGACTACATCGCAGTAGCAAACTAAAAATATGACCTACCCATGCACACAGAGAGCGTAACAAGTAGTGCAAGTCCAACTGCCAAGACTAGCCTAAAATAGAACAAGCACTCAATTAAACTAAGCTAATATTTTAAAGTTTGCTGACATTGTTTTTAATATATTTCAGCTGTCTAACATGTAACATGTTTATTAATGTTTTGACACAGTTTAAAAAGACACTTCCAAAACTCCAGTGAAATGGAAAGAGCTTAAAAAATGCAACTCTCCAAGGACCAGCACAATGTTCAGTGTTGCTGTACTATTTTCCCAGGGCTGTTTATTGTTCTCTTCAGAAATATGCCACAATAATAATTCCAGGAAGCTAATGAATTGAACAGGAGCAAACAACAGTGTGGTTTACAAGTCTGGAATAAAATCACATAGCATCATATATGGGGGTAGTACCATTCCAGCATGCTAACTGTACTGCTGGGCTTCCAAACAAATTCCTGTCTCCTTAAGTTAAGGGACAGTCAAAAACTTCAGGAATAAGAAATAATGTCTATTATGTTTTATCACTTGATATTTAAATTAGTAATAATCCACAAGCAAGGATGTGGGTGAATTCCGCCAGCACAAAAGGTTCCAGAACAGCATCGCTCCCTATAGAGAGATGCACAGACACCAGTGCAAGTTGTCCCACTACACTATTCTGCCCCTCCCCCCAACCTGAAGGGATCAATCACCCTGTAGATGGGGAAAGAACAGATCAGCTTCCATGGCCCATTCAATTCTTGGGCTCTCTGCTGAGATTTAGAAAAGGAGGATCCACTTAGTAATTCTTCTGTTCATGCTATGAGATGCGCACGCTTGTCAACCATACCCTGGTCACCGACGGCATTTCACATGGGCCATTAAACTGCCATCTGATAGTAACAGATTTTGATCACTACCAATCAGAACCAGATTAAAACCTATCGGTGAAAAATATGTATATTGTTACCAATCTGTTGAAGCAAACAAGTCTCCCACAGAGGAAATATTTGGGGCATGCAGGGCAATAGCTATAAGAACAACATGTGAAAACAGTAGATCTTCTTTCTTTGGTCCCTTTGTACCAAATTTAATTTTTTCCTAATTGGTCAACCTGGATAAAGAGACACAACCAACAAATTTCCACCAGCTTCCAAAGAAAATTCTTAGAATATTACTCTGTAGTCCAAAATGTTCCTTTGTTTATTTAGCCCTGGAATATCCAGAAAGGTCAGCACAAAAATCAGTGCACATTTTCAGATACAAATGCCACATATTTATGTACATAGAGCTATTTCAGAAAAATATATAAAAATGTAGAGCTTTTTCTCTTTTATTCTTTAAAGGAGAAAAAATGAGGACAATAAAAGAGGATTTTTCTAAGCGTCAAAGGGGAAATAGATTAGAATAAAATCATAGATTATATTCACTAGCTTTGATAGTCAAACCTCTTAAATTCTGCACAAATCCCAACCTCTGCTTAGAAAGGAGAATTACACTTCCATCTTAAAACTGTGTGCCTAGTAAAACCCAAGATCACTGTAACTGAAAGAGAAGGAAAAAACTCTCAAATTCTAGTTTGTTTACTTTGAGCATTTTAAGGCACTTTCACAGATTTGCACTAATTTGATAGCACTCTGGGACATTAAACACCCCTCTATTCATATCCTATACACTACTGTAATAATCTTTGTAAAAATATGCCTGTGATATCAACAGAGATAACATTATTCAATGTCCTGTGCATAATTATTACATACAGCAGAGTCAGATGAGGTGACAATTTTACTAAAGCAGTATGTAACAGTACTAGAGTCACTGTTTAAGAAACTGAACTGGGAAGAAAGAATCAGAATTGATGGAAAACAGTTTACGCATTTTTTCTTCACTGACAACTGTGTAATATGTGCAAGGGATACAGAAGAACTGGAGAACAAACTGCAGCAACTGCGAACATTTTCACATATTATTGCGTTGGAAGAGAATAAGTTGAAGACAAATTGGATGTGGAATGATCAGCAGGAATTATCACTGTAAATTGGAAAGAAATCAAGGGGATCAACAAGTACATTTACCTGGGTCAGCCGCTGAAGAGACACAACTCATTCGAAGGGAATGCAACAGGAGGAGAAAGGCAGAGTGGGCAAGTTTAAACAAAATAAAGATGCCTTCAATGGATGATGAATTGCCCATGAAGAAAAGGGCAGAACTGTTTAACTAAACTGTTCTGCCAGCAATGATATACAAAGCAGAAAGCTGGTCAACAATGGATGTGAAGGGAAAAAAATTCACCGTCATCCAGAGAGCAATGAAAAGGTAAATGTATAAGACAGTGTTTCTCAAAGTGGGCTTCCTGCAGCTCCCTTTGGCTGGGAACAGGGAACCAGAGCCAATGGGAACTGTGAGGCTCCATGGCTATGGATCCTTTAGGTAAACAGAGCAGCAAAGGCCCACTAGTGGCTTTGAGAAACACTGGTATAAGGTATCGCTCCACGATCATATACTGAATGAGATCAGGAGTTCAGAGGTGACCAGTGTGGTCAGGCTATGTACAATGCAAAGCAGAAGTAAGCAGGTCATGCAGTCCATAGGCAAGAAAATAGGTTGATAACCTCCATGAGTGACTGGGGATCCCCAGAGACCATTAAGTGACCACTGGGCAGAGCCCATGACAAAACTCTTTCACCAGAAATGGAAAGAACATGCTTACAACAAAATGGGATGGCACAGTGGAGACTTGTATTCGTAGAAAGAGGGATGAGGGCAAGCAGGACAAAGGTGATATTTTTTACTACCCGCTGCAATTATAATTTGTAGACCACAAATAAAGATTTGTTATATTTCAGAGACTTTGTTTTTACTGAACACCAAACAACACACACAACAGGTAGATGGGACGGGAGATACCAGTAAAGGGCAGGTTCCTATAGTGGTGCACAAGTCCAGATATCATTATGGAAAATCTCCAAAGAGGGGGAGAGAACAAGATACGAAAACATTCCAGGAAGTTGCAAAGTATATGTAAGAGGTGTTTTGGGAGAGCATAGAAAACAGTTCTGCGTGGGCTATATGGGCTGTAAAGTGACTATAGTGTGATTTGGGACCTCAATATCTCTGCTTGCTCCTTCATTACTTTTATCATCTGTTCAGTGGCCTTTTGAATGACCTCATGATTCTCTTTTCTGCCCACTTCTCTATTTCCGTCCATTACTTTTTTTCTTTTTTTTTTTTTTTTTTGGCCTCAGAGGATTGCAGGCCCTCCCAGAATATGTTCTCCTTGCTCCACCTTGATCACTTCCCTATCTGACAGAGGTGCTCTGCCCACATATAGGGGGTTTCCCTGAAAGCCACATCTTCAGAATCACAAGAAATAATACAAGAAGCATGATTGTGAGCTCATTCCTAGCATAGGATCATTATAGTGAAATACATCTCTTGTAACATACCAAACTCTTTCTCACTGACCAATGGCAGGTACACAGCTTGGCTAACATCCTAAACATGATCAGTTCTGCCCAAGGAGTAGGTGGCATTTAAACTGGGTAAACAGTGATGTTGATGATTCAACATAGTGGTGCAACTGACTAGGGATGTAAATTCTGCCATCTCTTTCTAAAGGTGGGGGTCACTGAGGGTAAGGAAACAAGGGTGCATCTAATGCACGTATGCAACTTCAGATCTGGACCATATGCTGCTTGCCTGTGCACTGCATTGGTCCCCACACAAATGATTGCTGAGTGGTGCAGGAAAGTCTCCTACAAGGGAGAAAGGAACAAAGCAACTCTGCCAAGGAGCCTTTAGCAGAGGATTGATGAGTACCTCCAGGAAAGTTTCCTGGATATCTCTCCAGAGCAGGGCTACTCAACTTTGGAAGCTCCAGGGGCCACAATGATAATCACAGCACAGCCGAGGGCCGCAACTTAAGTGTGGCTGCATATATATGCAAATAGCTTCTTTCACACTGACGAGCATGAATACAAAGATTAAGGCAAGTCTACACCACACGCAGGCCCCATTTAAGTCAGTTCTGCTAATATTAATAAAATGCAATAACCTGATTTCCACTCATATGACAGCACTTTTAATGAGCAATGACAGTCCAGGAATGTAACTACCTATATGCCTTTAACTTCTGCATAACAGAAGACCATTATATTGACTACATTTTTGTTTTGGCTTCACAACAGTCCAGAAATTTAACTACTAAAACACATATCAACCCAAACCGCACTGTAAACCCAAACCGCGCTGCAGGCCACAAACAAACAGGCTGTGGGCTGCATGCAGCCCCCAGGCCTCATGTTGAGTAGACCTGCTCTGGAGCATACTTGTAAAATCTCAGTGAGCATCAACACACTCTACCACTCCACTGCTCAGCTGCACAGAGGCATTTGGAGTACACTGAAACACAGCTAGTCTTGTACATTTCTGTCACTTCATCCACTTTCACAGTAAGCAAAGGAAAGCTAAACATCATATAAACAAGCAGCACCAACTCAAAAAGAACACTTACCAGGAGTCTCTTCTCCTCTTTCTTGCTCCCCGGAGATACACGGCTGGGACTGGATAGACACCTCCAAATAGAGAAGAAAAGTTCCTGACTCACCACCTGATCAGGCAACTCTGCCGTTGGCTAGACATTGTCCTCTAACTTCACCTCCTCATCCATGACTTCATCCTCTGGGTTAGGTCCACTTTCAGCCTTGCCAAAGTATCCACAGGGCTCAGGGCAGTGAGGTCACCATGAGGGATAGTGTACAGCTACTTATAGAAGCAGCAGGTCTTCAGTGCAGCACCGGAGTTACAGTTTGCCTCCCTTGCCTTCTGGTATGACTGCTTCATCTCCTTTATCTTCGCTCTATATTGTACTGTGTCCCAATCGTAGTTCTTCCCATGAAAGCCGTGAGCAATCTATCTGTAGATATTGACATTCCTATGCCTGGAACAGAGCTGGGACTAGACAATCTCCTGTCCCCATATACTGAGCAGATCCAACAGTTTCACAGTGGTCCAACTGGAAAAGCGTTTGCCACATGGAGCCACCATGGTCATCTGGGAAGATGTAATGGGAGCAAACTGGAAAGGGAATTTCAAAAACTCTCAGGCCTTTAAACGGGAAAAAGCAGAGTTCGGATTACTGACTAGAGCAGTCAAGATGGGCATTGTGGGACACTTTCTGGAAGTCATTTACAGCGACAAAACCAATCACAGTGTCTTCACTTACACTTTGTTGATTAAACTTTGCCCCCCTATGTCTCACGTTGAGATGGTTGTATTTTGTCACCAGAACAGGAGAGTTTTGTTGCCAAAAGTCAAATGGTAGTGCATACACCTCCACTGTTTTGGCAAGAAAAGTTGCCTTTTGTTGACACAGCTCTCTAGAAAAGGCCTACGCAAAGTTATATTTCAGCAAAGACAGGCAAGGAGAAAGAGCACACACCCTTCTCCACCACCAGGCTCCAATTCACCTGCTTTACTGCTTGAATAATTTTGAAGGAGAACCCTCAAGAGAACCCACTTGAAGGGTTCACTGGACTATTAAAGAAAGGGTTAAAAAAAACCCAAGTTATCTCTTTTACCTAAGACGACAAGGGCACCAGCACCTATGGGCCTCTGGGATCTTGCCGCTCAAGTGAGGGGCTAGATCCTGGCAGCAGCTGGCCACAGTGAAAGATGCAGACATGGAGGACTGCTAATACCCCTGGAAGGGGAGCGAAAGACCATTGTAGTGGGCAAAGGCAGCTGCACAGGGCGGCAGGCAGCTTCCTAGGAGCCAGTGCATGCAGGGAGCCTGCATGTAACTGTGCATGTTAACTGATGAGCCCAAGCTCATTGGTTACACTTTCACATCCTTAGTGCAATCCTTGCTGAAAATTCTTAGAGACTGAACTCTGGGTCTGCAGATACTTTTCTACAGGAGTGGGGGGGGGGGGGTTGTTTAAGGCCATGGAAGAAAAGCAATGAAGTGATGTCTACCACACCTAAGGTTATATGTGCACTGACAGTCTTGAATCATAAAAATTACATACACCTCTTTCTCACTTTCCCTTGGCAAGCACACAGCATAGCCAGAGCGCTAAACATTGTGAGTTTGCCCGGTGTGTGTGTGCGTGCACAAGACAGGGTCAGGGTGGTTTCAGAAGGGGATCAGTACAAGCACCCGGGGACAGTATTTTCTGCATATTTATACTATTCTGACTGTTGGTACTGTTTTCCACAGATGGGGCAACCAAAGCTGAAAACACACTACTGAGGGCAAACAACATTTTAAGGATGTATCTCCTGCATGCATGCAGCTTCAGAACTGGTCCATATACTGCTCACCTGTGTGCTTTCTCCAGAAATAACTGCCAATGGGTGCAACAGTTTCCTACAATGGGGAAAAAATAAAACAGCTCTGCCAAGGAACTTTCAGCAGAGGATTTCAGAATATCTGCAGGAAAGTTTCCTAGATCTCTCTATGGAGGCTTCCCAGAAAATCTTGGTGTGCATTCACAAACTTTTCTGCAGGGCTCCCACTGCTAAACTGCATAGGGAAATGGAGAGCAGATGCAAACAACATCTACTGTTAACTTCAATCCCTGGTCCCATGTGCACCATATAACAAAATAAAGGACACCTCTACCTCATGTAATTGTGATTATCAAAGAAAAATGACTCCCCTCTTCTGCTTCAGGTAGACCTGATCTGGACTGCTCAAACTGGCTAGATCCCCCTTCTGGAATCAAAAAGAGATCCTGGCTCATTATGCCCTTAAACAAGCTTGATGTCTATCACACATCTTCTTCGATCTTCTCATCCACAATTTCATCCTCAGGGTTAATTTCACTAGCCACAGTCTTGAGTCCTCCAGAAGTATCCAGAGCTCTTGGGATGGAGATGTGGTTGCTGCAGAGTATGGCATGCAGTTCCTTGTAAAAATGGTATGTTTTCAACACTGCAACAGAGTGATGTCTGGCCTCCCTTGCCTTCTGGGGCACCTGCCTTGGCTCCTTTAACTTTGCTCGAAACTGCTGCCGGTCCCTTTTGTGCCCCTTCTCATCCAGGCCATGAGCAATCTGCTAAATTGCAAATGCACAGCCACCTCTCCCCACAGATCCAACAAGTCCACTGTACTCCACATAAGAGCCTGTTTGCTGTAGAAAGCTGGCACAGTCAATTAGGAAGGTGCAACGTCTGCTGTCCATGCATGCCTGGGTAAATGCATGCAGGATATCAGAATAGAAACCGCTTAACAGAGCAGTCATAATGGACATTGAGTGACTCTTCTGGAGGCCACCTGGAGCAACATAAGCAAGCACAGTGTCTACACTGTGCAAAAAGCTCCATGCCTCCTATCAAGGTGGTTTTATTACGTAGCATAGCAAAAGAATTACATCAGCAGAAGCATTATGATGTGTACACATCCATTGTTTTGTGAACAAAATCTAACTTTTGTCCACAGTCTACTTCAAGGCACCTGCACACTGCTAGATCAGTGAAAAATGGTGTTTGTATAAAAAACAATCAGGACCCAAAAACTGTATTTAGAGTAAGATTTTATTTTTGTCAGTAAATGTCAATTTCACCACACACACACACACACACACACACACACACACACACACACACACACACACACACACACACACACACACACACACACACACACACACACACACACACACACACACACACACACACACACACACACCAATGAAAACATTTAATAACTACTGAAATTTACAGATAGACAACAAAAGAAAAATGCTACTTGAAAACTTTCTGTTTGAGCAAAGGATATTTTAGTTTGTATGTTTTGACATGTGACATTGACAATATACCCAAATAGTTACAGAGCTTTACCTTTTTGAACGTTAGCATTTAAATAATTGTCTAACCCCCCCTTCATTTCCCACAACTGTGAATATTTAAATTGATAAAAACTGAAAAAATGCTCACAACCCAAAATTTCACGCAACTAAAAATTTAAATGAATAAATCTCTTTAAAATGCTTAAAAATAATCAGTATCTTTTGAAATAATTACAAAATACAAATAAAATTCTGCCCAGCCTATGTATACTTTATAATTCTGGTGTCTTAATTTCTCTCTCCCCTCATTCTTGAGCCACTGGTTGAAAATATCAGACAGACTAACCAACATGCAACGCGCAGTTTATCAATGGATTAGCAATTAAAACATTTAAAGCTTTATCAGTTACTTGAGTCTCAGCTGCTATAATAAAAATGGATGGTTTTGCATTAATAAGAACATAATTAGAAATGTTAAATGATACTATAACCAGGGTAATGAATTTCAGCCATACATTTCAAATATATTATATCAATTATTCCAATCACTGGAACAATTAACCAGAATGACAGTTATAAACACCTAGTAAGAACTGATTTGATCTGTGGTAACTATATTCCGGTAATTGTTGGTCAAGAAGGCTAATGATTGGAATTAAGGATGGTAAGAGGCAGGTAACTGGCTAATCATGTAGTCAATACAATTTGTATTGACTACACGATTAGTTGATAAGGGAAGGTGCTCTGTCCCAACTCGTGCCGGATCTGCGCCACCTGGCTCTCACGACATTTAAAATGCAGAGCCACAGCAGGGGGTAGCTCTTGTACCCAACGCAAGCTGGGACTGAGTTGGGCATGCTCAGTCCTGGCTCGCACCGGGTCCAGCAGCCCCTGTCCACGGGAGAGGGGATCCTGAGATACACCCCCGCTGCCCCCCACCCAGACAGGGGCTGCTCTGCCAGATGCAGAGCAGCTTCTGCTCACGGCAAGCCTGGACCTTCTGCACAGCAGTGCCGGGGAAGAGGGGGCAGCACTGCGGAGATGGTGCTGGGGGAATCGGCTTTTAAGCCAGATCCCCCCAGCACCAGCTCCTGCTTTCCCCCCTTTTGCTGCATCTGATACAGAGACAGCAAGGAGGAAAGAGGGAAATTTGAGTAGTCAACTACTCAACTAGTCGCTTACATTCCCAATTGGAATCAGAGTGATTTACCAGTTCAAGATTGCTAAAGATAAGGAGGTATTACTTTATAGCGTCTCTCTGGTAGCCTCTCTATGAACTAGATGTCTTAGCCTAATTTCAAGTGGACATGTATCTATATTACCAAAAAGTCCGAACCACTAGTCTCAGTGGAAAAGCAAAGTAATGACTTGAGCATCTCCCTATATTTGGTTTCTGCAAATCAGCCTTGATATAACTGTATGGTTAAACTGGGCTCTACCTATCCTCAGTGGATAAACCAAAGACATTGGTTGTCAGTGCTGTCAATCCGTTGTTTTTCATGAGCACTACATTTACAATCAGAGTTATTCATCCTTTGCAGAGATAAAGAATAGGCTGTTTCTATCTAGTGTATCCCAAGCAAAAGTAAAAACAGATTTGACAAAATGTCTTAGAT
Organism: Pelochelys cantorii; assembly: GCA_032595735.1. NCBI lineage: Eukaryota > Metazoa > Chordata > Testudines > Trionychidae > Pelochelys > Pelochelys cantorii. The sequence goes on from CM064334.1 coordinate 56,767,215, forward strand.
GTAATAGCTGCAGCATACACATCAAAATCTCTGCTGTGGCAAGAGATTATAAACTATATCCTGAACATGGACAAGAATTTTAAAAATATTTTTATTGTCATTACAAACCTGCAATTAAATAGGAAAAGAAAAAAATGAAAATTCTCTCTAACACAAAGAAAACACCCTCCCACCCCCATACCTCAAACAGCACTGGGACGTATCAAAGCAAGAGAAAGAAATACTGAGCCTAAAAATATCCAATAAATAAGATAGCCTTGCAGTATTACTATAGAAAGCTCCAAGACCACCTGCCATAACTCCATATGTTAAGAAATATTTGTGTGCATTCTGGAAGTAAAGATTTTTCTGTAACATCATTGGAGCCACATACCTCTATACTAGACATAATAACCTTAGCACACAATTGAGACACTAAAACACGCTGATCATCAGAACACAATTATTTTTTAATCTTTACATTTCTAAACACAAAACAATTTTTAATCTTTCTAGTCTTAATCTTTCAGGGAGCAATACACAAAATTGGAATCCAAGTGATAAAAATCACAAAACCAAAGAATAGTAATGTTGTGTGTTGACCTGGAAGTGTCTGAGAAAAGAAGTCTATGATCCCTTTCATCTGTCAGACTTTGTTTATAAAATATTCCCACATCCTCCAACAGTTTAGTCTGGAGTCAAGTATCAGAAGAGTTGTTCCAGTGGTTTAATCTTTTATTCGCGTTATGAAATACTTCATTAAGAGCAGAGAGTCGGGGATTAAATGCAGTTAATTTAAAGGAGACGAAAGATTTGTTCTTATGTTCTTAGTTCCCTCCCATCAACAGCATCAGGAATACCAAGTATCCTTGGATTCTTCATCATCTAAAATTCTTAGTAACCTAAGATTAGATAGCTGTGTTCCAGGTTTTTCCGCGGACCGCATGCAGTAACCAATGTAACTTATATTCTCTCTTCTCTTTGTCTATAAAAAGATTAGCCAAAGATTGGCTAATCTTTTTTATAGACAAAGAGAAGAGAGAACATAAGTTCCACTTAGTTCTATCTTCCCCTTTATATAATTTTTCAGATAGAGTTTAGTGCAGAGGAAAGCTGGTTGAATTCCCACTAAGGAAGCGTGCAACAACCTCTAGTTTTTCCACTGATATTTGAATTTCTTCTGTACAGTTTTTCCGCCGTGCTGTTTTACAGCTGCTATTTTCATTCTTGTCTCTTGCTGAGTCTCCAATAGGGGAAGCCGTTCACTCATGTCCAACTAGCAGCAGAGTACACCTAACAGCAGCCAACTTTAAGAAGCTGTAGATAGCTTCCCTGTCAGAGTAGCAAAGACAGAAGAAAAATGAAAACAACACTATTAATCCTTGCCCTTGGGCAAACACACCAATGGTAAAAGACACCTGCTCTATGGCAATACTTACAGTAATGGACAAATTCTATTGCACAACACTGCAGACAAACCTCTTTTCTACTTCGGGGGAGGAAAATTTATTTTTCTTGACTCAGAAAATACTCATGACAAAAACCCACAAATGCTCAGAATGCTGTGGAGGAAGGGCCTTCAGCACACACCCTGAATGGAGGACTGCATGCAGTTCTTATGCAATCTATTTCAGCTGACAAAGGAGGAGTTTTAGTTTCAAAAATGTTAAGGGCTGTGATAAAGAGACTCACGCTCAGTTGTGCTTTTTGCCCAGTGTAGGTAGGATAAGAAGTAATGGGCTTAATCTGTAGCAAAGACATTTAGGCAAGATATTAAGAACAACTTTCTGGCTAGAAGGGTAGTTAAACTCTAGAATAGAGGTCCAAGAGGGGTTCTGGAATACACATCCATATTAAAAAAGCATGAAATATATTATACATGAGATTTGTGTTACATTATTTCAAATCTGGATGAGTGTTAAGTGCTGGCTTGAATTTAGACTGAATAATGTATTTGAAGAGAGCTTTATCACATCACATCAAAACCTATATGTTGGGTTTCAGAGCCAACTAAAACTCATCAGCAGCACCATCATGCTTTTCTAATATGGATATGTATTCCACAATCCCTCTTGGACCTCTATTCCAGAGTTTAACTACATTTATAGTCTGAAAGTTGTTCTTAAGATCTTACCTAAATCTCTTTGCTACAGATTAAGCCCATTACTTCTTCTCCTACTTACACTGGGCATAAAGAACAATTGATCGAGATTCTCTTTATCACAGCCCTTAACATTTTTTAAGACTGTTATCAAGCCAACACACCCCACACACAATCTTTTTTTCTCAAGAATAAACACACCCCATATATTATAACCTTTCATCATAGGTCAAGTTTTCTAAACCTTTTATCCTTTTTGTTGCCTTCCTCTGAACATTCTCCGTTTATCCATATCTTCCCTAAAGTGTGATGCCCAGAAATGGACATAGCACTGCAGCTGAGGCCTCACTAGTGCCAGCTACAACCAGACAGTTATCTCCGATGTTTTACATACAACATCCCTCTTAACAAACCCCAGAATTATATTTGCCTTTTCTACAATCACATCACACTGTTGACTTGTATTCAGTCATAATCCACTGTGAATCCCAGATCCTCTTCAGCAGTACCACCACCTAGACAATTATTCCACAGTTTACAGTTGTGCATTTGATTTTTCCTTCCTAAGTGCAGTATTTTGTGCTTGTCTATACTGAATTTCATATCAATTTTCCAAATTATTCATTTTTAATTTTAATCCTGTCCTCCAATGTGCTTGCAAACCCTTGCAGCTTGGTGTTATTTGCAAATTTTATAAGCATACTCTCCACTTCATTATCCAAATCATTAATGGAAATATTAAATAGTATCAGATATAGGACTGACCCACGTGAGACCTCAAGAGAGACATCCTCCCAGTTTGACAGCAAACCACTGCTAACTACTTTTTGAGTAGTCTTTCAACCAGATGTGCATCCCTCCCTCCCCGTTATACAGTAGTAAATTTCATCTTGACCACTTTTTCTTACTAAAGGCTAGAATAAAACATACCAAGTGTTACGGATAAATTGTTTTAAGAAGGAACAATTTATATTTTGCATGGTTATCTGTTCTTGGGAAAAACAAGAGATTGACTATTAGAATAAATACATCACTGCAGTAGAAAGCCTAATGCCAAACAGGCTTGAAGACTAAATTTATATCAAGCCCAATGCCCTGTAGCTCAATATGAATCAATCACCAATTGTGACAAGTACTGTAATCAATTATAAATAGCTCTCAGCTTCTGTGTGCTGTAGAGGAAAGCACAATGCATCCCCAATAATATGGCAAAAGCCATTCAGAAACTCAGGAGGCATTCCTTATATTTATAAATAATGCAACACTAGAAATTCCTTCATGAAGACTGTAAGGATGTTACAATGTGATTATCTGGCTAATCATATAGTCGATACAACTTGTATCGACTATACATTTAGTCGATAAGCACTGCTGTGCATAGCTGCAGTGGGAGTAGCTCTTGGAGCCGACTCCAGACAGGACTGAGTAGTCCTGACTCATGCCCGCTCCAGAGTCACCCGCGCTGCAGCTCTGTATTTTAAATGTAGTAAGAGCCGCTGGGCTCTTACTATACTTAAAATGCAAAGATGCATCCATCAGCATTAGCCGGGACTGCTTGGTTCCAGGGCGGAGTCCAGCAGCCCCTTTTTACGGCGGACAAGCCCCTGTTGACAGCGGCCAGGGCTGGTCATGGGCAGGAGCTGCTGCCTGAGTAGCCCCTGCCCTCAGCCAGCCCTGGCTGCCACAAACAGAGGGTGCTTAGTGGCAACAGCTCCTGTCCACAGGTGGACCCAGCTCCCCACTGGGACCCCTGCAGAAAAGGGCTGCTTCGCATTAGTGTCTCCTATCTCCCCCTGCTGCCTCTGATAGAGGCAGCGGGGGGGAGGAGAGCAGGTGACACCCCAGAGACGGTCCTGGGGACGAACCAGCTTTTAAGCCAGCTCCCTCCAGCACCAGCTCCTGTCCCCCCCGCTTGCTGCCTCTCATAGAGGCAGCAAAGGGGGGGGGTGCTGCAGAGAGCACAGGGTGAGCGAGGACTGCTTGAATCCCTGCTCGCCCTATGCTCCCTGAAACACTTCTGCTTTTGAAATGACAACCAGTCCCCGCTCACGTCGTTTCCCCGCTGTGCCTCTGCCTCCCCTGCCCCCCACGGAGATGGTGCTGGGGAGAACCAGCTTAAAGCTGGTTCTCCCCAGCATCAGCACCAGCTCCTGCTTCTCCCCCTCCCTTGCTGCCTCTCTCTGATAGAGGCAGTAGGGGAGGGGAGCAACCAGTCAAGTCACTACTCGACTATCAAATAGGCATTTGCTTATCGGATAGTCGACTAGTCGCTTACAACGCTAGAAGACCGAGTCCCTTAGATTAATTGATTAAGCTATGGGACTGCCAAAGAATAATCACCATGATAACATTCATGAAGAACTGATAATGTATCTCCTAGTACAAGTCAAATGTTTAACAATATGCATCTGGAAGAAAAGAGATCACTTGCCACTATTTATTTATAGGTCCACAAAGTTTCAAGATGTATTAACCACAGAGGAAAATCATCTCAATTCTATTCAATTAGTCACCCAACTACTCTTTATAGTAGTCTCCAACCTTTCTAAGCATGAGATCACTTTTTCAATTTAAGTGCAATCCAGGATCTACCTGAAACCCAAAGCACCCTGGCCCCGCCTCCTTCCTGCCCCTTCTATGAGGCCCCGCCCCTGCTCACTCCATCCTCCCTCACTTTTATCAGGCTGGAGGCAGGAGTCTGGGGTACAGGAGGAGTTCAGAACTGGGGCCGGGGCTCAGAATGCGAGCTCCAACTGGGTACTGCTTCGAAAACATGGCTTCTGGGTGGTGGTAAAGAGGGCTAACGTAGGCTCACATCCCTACCTTGGCCCTGCACCACAGCCAAAGGAAGCCCGCAAACTCTCTCCATCTCTGTGGAGATGGGGTACAGGATGGGGGGAGGGGCACCCTGTCATCAGCAGCTCCCCTTCCTCTTCTTCCCATGCCCCGCACAGCAAGAAGGAGGCTCCCAGTGGTGAGGGGCACCTTCAAGGCAGCAGTGCTGGGAAGGGCAGATTAAGTGCCAGCACTTGATAGCCTCCCAGCCAAACCTCTCAGGATCACCTGTCAAAGAATCCAAGATCGACCAGAGGATCCCGATCTAGCGGTTAGTGACCAGTGGGTGAGGGGGAGGGGGCTAGGGTTAGGGTTAATTTGGGTGAATGCTAGGGCAAGAAGTCTTGGTTTAGAGTTTCGGTTAAGGTTAGGGGAGGGGAAGGGGAAGGCCATGGGCTAGGGCTTGGGCTAGAGTTTAGAGTTAGGATTAGGGTTAGGGTTGGGGTTGAGGTTAAGATAAGGTTAGGGTTAGGGTCAGGTTCCGGGTCAGTTATAGGGGTTAGTGTCAGAGTTACGGCTCGGGCTAATGCTAGGGCAGTGGTCTCCAACCTTTTTAAGTACAAGATCACGTTTTGAATTCCAGTGTAATCAAAGAGCTACCTCAAACCCAAATACCCTTGTCCCGCCTCTTTTGTGCCCCTTCTCTGAACCCTGCCCATGCTCACTCCATCCACCCTACCTCCCCCATTCTCCCTCACTTTCACCAAGCAGGGACAGACGGTTGGGGTGCAGGCTTTGGTCTTGGATTAAAGGATTTGGAGTGAGAGGGGCTCTGAGCTGAGCTTGAAGCAGGCAGTTGGGGTGCTGGAAAGGGTTCTAGGTAAATGGTCTGGGAGGGCATTTTGATGCAGGGATGCTCGGGGCTAGGGCTGGGACTTGGGGTGCAGGAGGGGGCTCAGGGTGCAAGAGGGGGCTCATGACTGGGGTAGGGTTTTGGGATGTGGGCTCCAGCTATTGGGGTGTGGTGCAGTGGGGCTAAGGCAGGCTCACCTCTCCTCTGGCCATACACCACTCGCAAAAGCAGACAGCAAACTTCATCCCAAGTCCTGTCATGCCCCCTTCTCTGCTCTGCGGAGATGGGATATCTGAAGATAGGGAGGTGGGGTGGGTTCTGGAGTGGACTAGGGGATAGGGCATTCACCTTGGGAGCTCCTCCACCCACTGTCATGCTGCTCCTGCTCACTGTCTTGGAGCTGCCCCTTGGGAGCCTCCTGCTCGCTGTGCAGGGTGTGGGATGGGAGAACAGGGGAGATGCTCATGTCAGGGTGTCCTTCCTCCCTCCACTCCTGTACTCTGTCTCCACACAGAGAGAAGGGCATGGAGGGAGCTTAATAATGCAAATCTCTGTCACTCACACACCGAGCGTGTCTTCGTCATTCTCACAAACACACATTGTCCTTTCCTCTCATCTACTGACCCACAACATATATGGGAGGTTGTTACAACTTTTACTGCTTGCAAAATGGGTTTTTAGTTTTTGACTGGTGTGTGCATTTCCTAACTTCCATTTCTCTTATGCTTAAATTTAAATTCTTTGAGTAGTAATTTCTAAAATGCCTAACCAGTCATATCTGGAATAGTTGTCCTGATGGTAGTTGGTCTCCTGGAGGTGTCTTGCTTGTCCCTGCGGCCCCTGGGAGGGTCAGCAGAGGGGGTCTCCATGTGCTGTCCTTGCCTGCAGATACTGCTCCTGCAACTCCCATTGATCGGTAATGGAGCACTGTGGCCGGTGGAGACTGTGGGGTTGGGACCTGTTGTAGATGAGGGTTAGTGCACACCAAGTGCCTTCGGAGGTGGGGGAGGGGACCAGAACAGGGGAGAGGCCTGCCTTAACTCGGCTGCTGGCAGTCCCACTGCTCCCAGGGTTGGTGGGACTTGAACCCACCACCCTCCACTCCCCAAAGGAATGCCCTATCCCCAAAGAAATGCTCCTGCAGGTCCCATTGATCAGTAATGAAGAACTGACCAGTGGAGGCTTTGTGGGTTGGAGCCTGTGGATCAATGGGAGCTACACCTGGACCCTCTCCTGTACATGCCAGCTACTTTTGGGAGTGCTGGGAGGTAAGCTTGCCTTGGCTCTAAAACTAACCCTAACCCTTGCCCCTCTACCACCCCCAAAAGCACCTGGCATGCACCACCACTCCCATCCATAACAGGCCCCGAACGCACAGCCTCCACTGGCCACAGCACTCCACTACTGATCAATGGGAGCTGCAGGAGCAGCGTCTGCAGGCAAGGACAGCACATGGAGACCCCCTGCGCCGACCCTCCCAGGGGCTGCAGGGACATGCCAGCCACCTCCAGGACCACAACCAGCATCAGGACAATTACTCCAGACATGACAGGTTAGGCTTTTTAGAACTCACTTCTCAAAGAATTAAATTTAAGCATAAGAAAAATGCAAGTTAGGAAATGCACACACCAGTCAACAACTGAAAACTAAAAACAACCCACTTTGCAAGCAGTAAAAGTAAGACTAATTCCCCATGTACGTGTTCGGTCAGGACAGTGTGTTTGTGTGAGACTGACAGAGACACACACAGTGTGAGAGTGTGAGAGAGAATTGCATTGCCAAGCTCCCACCATGCCCTTCTCTCTGTGTGGAGACAGGGTACAGTAGTGGAGGGAGGAAGGACACCCTGACATCGGCACCTCCCCTCTCCTTCCATCCCACACCTTGCACTGCGAGCAGGAGGCTCCCAAGGGACAGCTCCAAGGCAGAGGGCAGGAGCAGAATGACAGTGGGTGGAAGAGCAACTGAAGTTCCAGCACTTGATAGCTTCCTGGCCAAACCAGTCAGGATCACCTGTCAGATGCCCCAAGATCTACCAGTAGATCCCAATCTACTGGTTGGTTACCACTGCTTTATAGAGTTTTCAGGAAAAGAAAATTCTGTATAGAAGATAAGCCTGCATATCTACATTCCATTGCAGTATGCTGAACAGTAGGCTATCAAATATTAAAATCATCTCCATCATAACACTTACCTATTTCAACTTTCAAACACCACTGTGGGTCACCTTTGCTAAATGTGCGCTTGTACTAGGGATGTGAAAGTGTAACCACGTACACGGTTAACCAATGAGCCTGGCGTCATCGTTAACGTTCACAGTTGCATGCAGGCTCCCGGTATGCACGGGGAACCACCTGCCACCCCATATATTTTCACCAATTACACAGTTACTTAATTAAACTTATAATAATATCCCTAACCTGTACAACAAACATTTACTACAATCTTCATCACCCTATCCACTTCCCCCACAGGTTAGTGCTACGTAATCTGTGAAATACAGAGGATAAAATAGTTAATACTACTACATTTCTGGAATCTGGTATTTTTATATGACTTGAGTATTGTCAGACTCCAAAAGTAAGCAAGGGACCTATGGAGGTTTCTCTTATACCACCTTTTGATCAAGAGTTATCTTGGAGCGACCAGGATGAACTGAACATCCTGTGACAATTGTGTTTGCCCTTATATGGCAGTCTTTGTACTTTTATCATATTTACATTATATTGATTATGTTCATCTGCATGAGATCATGAATATTAGTCACTGTTGTGACTTGTCAGTGTGTATGCAGTTCATTATTAAATGCACATGTTCTTTAACTGCATTAAGTCCTGCTGTGTAATAATGTCTTCAACAATTAGCAACTCAGTAAAAGAATTGTAATGTTCTATTGTTATGGGCTGGAATTATCTCCACTGCTATTTCGGTATACTTGAATCTCATTTACCTTTACACCAGTCTGGCAGTGTTAAGAGGACTTAAAGTGTGAGAGTAAATTACATTTAGACTCCCTTTAAGGATCCTTTTCACTGCTAGAGTGGTGTAAAGGCACCCCAATGTAAATGAGAATGACTTGTGTGATTTCTGACAGCTACTTAAAAATTCTGAAAATAGTAATGATCAAAAATCAGACTGCCCAAAAATGTGTCTATTTTCAGGAGTTCCCAATATGATAGGAAATTATCTAATAAAACAAAGGTTTAAACTTAAACAGATAGCTACAAGCCAAAATTGTCATAAGCTTTTATTAATTTTGTGTGACTGAGTTGCAATACCTTGCAGCTAATTTTGAGCAGTGCTAATGATATCACAATCTCTGAAAGTCAGATGCAACAGTAGTCCATTATTGAACTACATTATCTCATTGTCTTTGTCAAGTCTTCTCATTTTCCTCCGCACCTATATCTTTCCTTCCTTTGTTGTTCCTTCCCATCTGAATTTTCTTACTTCACTTCTATCTGTGCCCCTTTATCAAGTCTCCCTCTAAACCAAAACACTACTAAATGTAAATGTTCAGCTATAACAGTGTGACAGATTCCCCACCTCCCCCCATGCTTTATGAAACGGACTCATGGACATGAATATACATAACTCAAAGGTGGTTTGAGCAAATTATTTCATGTAACCCATCGATCTACATGTCATGATCTGCTGGTTTGGTTTATCTTACTCTGTTGTATGTACCATTTGTGTGTGGAAAATTAGACACGTGGAGTGGGGAATACTTTGTGGTGTTCAAACATGTGAATGAGAGACATGGAGGGTGTTATCCTCAACTGTTAAACTCTCTCTTTTGTCCTTCAGACTCAACAGTGGTTGGTAGGGAGGGGCCTCAATTCTTTAACAAAAAGAATAGGAGAGGAAAGGCCTTGGTCTTTTGGCTGGGCTGCACCTGAAGGAAGGGGCCAGGGACCCCAGGGCATGGAAGACAGCCCTGGTTTAGAGTGACAGCTGGAAAAGAGGTTTTAGGGTGAGTTTGATTAAGTTTGTACGGAGGTTTCAGTGTAGAATTACTCAAGCGGTTTTGTTTCTTTTGATTTATAACCTACTTTGCTCTGCCTACTTTCACTTATTACTACTTAAATCCTACTGCTTCGACTTAATAAAACCATTTTTATTTTCTATCAAACCCACTGTAAGCGATTGTTACCTGGAGGGGGCAACCAGTGTGCACATTCCCCCTTTCACTGCTAAAGGGGAATTACCTAATTCTTTGGGGTTTGATCCCATCTGGGGAGTGCTCTCTCAGGAGGCTAGGCCCTAAACTGCACTCTCCTTGGACCTAAAGTGGTTCAGTGTCTGTACTGCTTCTCGGTGGGGGCAGGGACCTCAGCTCAGGCCTTGGCTGGGGGAGACCAGCGGAGCTGGCTCAGCAGGATCAGGCGGTGAGGAGCCCCAGAGAGCAGGAAGGTGAGTGGCAGTGGCCATGTCAGCACCCCAGGAAGCACCCCCGAGGGGTCGTCTGTGACCTCACCCCGTCACAAACAGTGCGTACAATACATATGTATGTATACACAAACAGGCTGGAGAATAATAAAGTCATGATTGTAACAATTCTGAGTAACTGCATGATCTATTTATTTATTTATCATTTGCAGTACCTCTGGGAACTAATCCATTTGGAGCCCCATTGTGATAAATACAGTACAAACTTACACAAAACAAAAGGCTTTGCGCCAAAAAGTTTACAATCTGAGCCAACACATAATAGATGAAAGAAACAAACAAGGGTCAAAGTGGAGGAGATTATTTTAACCCACACCTTTCCTAACACTCTTTGTTGCTCTCATTTGCTGCTTCGTGAATATAATTAGATCCTGATCCTGCAAAGTGATTTCCTCTTTCAGAGTTCCCTTAAAAAATGAGCTGTTATTAATTGTGTGACTGAGTTGCAATACCTTGCAGCTAATTTTGAGCAGTGCTAAGGATATCACAATCTCGGAAAGTCAGATGCAACAGTAGTCAATTAGCAACCACACAATGGCAGTACCCTTCACAGAATCAGCACCTTAGATTCTAAGCTTTTCAGAGCAGAACTTGTGCTTATATTGCCTGTCTGCAAAGCACTTTGCAGACTTTAGGCACTATATTTAAAAAAAAAAAAGACTAATCTCCTTTTCTATTTCCCCATTGCATGCCCTTTTTCCCAATTCATTTCCCTAACTCTCACTCATTTTCTTGCCACTGTTTTCCAGGGCATGCAACGCCTCAAACACTCCTGGCAACATCCCAATCCAAATATTACAGCTAAAGAAGCTTGAAATTGTCAACACAGTATACTTACCACACTTCCCAGTGATAAGAGAAGCCAATTACTCAAGCCACTTCAACTGCAATCTTCAGTCTGGGATTCTGGTTAATCACTAAGACCACGTCTAGTCTCTACTTACCTGTGGATCGGCAGGTAAGGCACTAGTCGTGGCCTTAGTACCTCTGGTACTCAATTTAGTGGGTCTAGTAAGGACCTGCTAAATCAAATGCTGAGTGCAGCCCCCGTTGGTGTTAGTACTCCTACTCCTCGCAAGAAGCTGCGGTGGGAACAGCGCCAGAGTTCCAATCAAAGTACACTGACTCCAGCAATGCAATTAACATAGCTGGAGTTGTGGATCTTGATTTGAACTTCCAGGTAAGTACAGATGTGGCCTTGGGCATCATGGGAGGAACATTACATTAACCATGCACATTACTCTGGGATTTACAACATTTTATACACATAAAATATCCAAAAGGCCCAGGTCTGACACTCACATATCTTATACTTCACTTAAGCCACTGTTTCTCAAACTGTGCTCTGCGGAGCCCCAGGGCTCCGCGAGACATCTCCAGGGGCTCCGCGAAGTTGACAAACTGGAAACATCGATAGATACAACACATACAATCAGTGGACCGCTGGGGCTCCGCATAAATTCTTACACATGTAAAGGGCTCCGGAGCCCAAAAAGTTTGAGAACCACTGACTTAAGCAATTAAATATTTAGGACCTCTACTTAATACAAGTTTTGTTAAGTACAAAAAAAGATCTTCACATGTTTACTTAAAAGTAGGGTTGCCAGGTGTCCGGTTTTGAGCCAGACAGTCCGGTATTTGAGGGTTCTGTCCGGGAAAAAAATTAAGAAAATACCGAACATATAAAATGTCCGGTATTTTCTAATTAGGTAAGTTTTATTATTATTAGGAGTATCAGTACCTAGTTGCGAACTGCCTGGCTGGCAGACACACTCACACTGCGTGAGCGTGTCTACCAGCCAGGCAGTACGCAACTATGCGAGGGGGAGAGGGCAGGGCAGGGCCGGGGCGGGATGGAATCCTCAGGGCTGGAATTGCTCATGCTTCGCCTGGACCGTACGTGTGACAAGCAGTGCCCCAGAATGCGCGTGCGCTTGGGCCAGTCCCACGCCCCACCGGCCAATTCTCTCCCCCTGCTTGCCCCCCTGGCCAGCCCCACTTCCCATCAGCTGGTGTCCCCCCCACACACCCGATCTCCCCCAGCCAGCCCGCTCTCCCCAACCAGCCCTGCTTCCCACCGGCCAATTCTCCCCCGGCCAGCTCCGCTCCCCTCGACCCCCTCCTGGCCAGACCTGCTTCCCGCCAGCCGGTCCCTCCCCGATATCCCCCGGCCAGCCCCGCTGCGCCCGACCCTCCCCTTCCCCGTCAGTCCTGCTTCCTGCCAGCTGGTTCCCCCCCCATCCTCCCAATCAGCCCCGCTCCCCTCCCAGCTGGTTCCCCCCCCATCCTCCCGAACAGCCCCCCTTTCCCCCCAGCTGGTTCCCCCCCCATCCTCCCGACCAGCCCCCCTCACCAGCGCCCCTTTCCCCCCCGAGATCAAGTGTGTCTGGTGGTTTTTTTTTAAGCCACCTAGTAACCCTACTTAAAAGGCAAGATAATGTACAAATGCATCTATAGTGAAGTGACACTGACCAGCAGAGACAGAAAATACAGTTTAGGAAACACTGAGGCTACATCTACACTGCAAGGTTTTTGCGCAAAAACGGCTAGTTTGCACAAAAACCTGTGGAGCGTCCACACCTCAAATGCGATTTTGCGCAAGTACATCAGCAGTAAAACAGCAGAACAGAGGGCTTTTTCCGGCATAGGTAAACCTCCTTTTATGAGGCATAACTCCTTTTTGTGCAAGTTTTCTTGCGCAAAAAGGCGAGTGTGGATGCTCCACAGGGGTTTCTTGCACAAGAAACCCCTATGGGAAAAAGCACAGGTCCTCTGATGGCCATTCTGTGAATGGCCATCAGAGCTTTCTTGCGCAAAAGCGTCCATGCAGTGTGGACGCTCTCTTGCGCAAAAGCACATCGCTTTTGCGATGTGCTTTGAGGTGTGGACATGCTCTTGTGCAAGAAGCCTACAGAGTAGACATAGCCATGAGACTGGACAAAAAAAGAAGTCAGTGAACTAGGGGCATTTAATGTATACCTGTTCATTGTACATCATTCTCCAATATCAATTTCTATTCCCCATGAAGTAATATAGTTCTTTTCCAAAAAAGGCACAAAAACTATGACAGTTGAGGAAGAAAACTGCAAAGTAAGATGTTGAATGCAGATAATCAGCTAATCAATTAGTTGATGGAGAGTGCTCACTACCCTCACTGTGGCTCTGCAATTTAAATGTAGTAGGAGCCAGGCTTACTTACACCCCTTCTGCAAATATATTTTCTAGGGAATAAATTAAAAACTTCATAATCTAGAAAAGTATGATTCACAGAAAAGTATATTTAAATAACTATAGTCTTAATTACAAGTGTGTGTGTGTTAGGGATGTTAGCATATAGTCATGTAAACAATTAACCGATAAGCCTGGGCTTATCCTAACAACTACACACACTCCTCTCCCCCTTGCTGCCTCTGTATTAGAAGCAGCAAGGGGGGAGGAGGCGGGAGCCGGTGCCTGTGAGGAGCCAGCTTTTAAGCCAGCTTCCCATGAGTACCAGATCCCGCGGAGCCACCTCCCCCTCCCAACTCCCACACTGCTGCCTCTGATAGAGACACAACAGCGGAGGGTGAGGGGGGCAGGCAGGAGCCGGTACACGCAGGAAGTCAGCTTTCAAGCCATCTCCCCCACACGTATCAGTTCACATGGAGACACCTGCACCTCCCCCATGCTGCCTCCCACAGCACCAGCTTTGCATAGCTGCCTGCCTCCCCCCTGCACTGCTGCCTCTATCAGACGCAAGCAGCACAGGGGGAGGGCTGTCTGCAGGGATCTCGGGCCCCCCCCCCCCACCCCAGACAGGGGCTGCTGCCACAGAGCAGCCTATGTCCATGATGAGCCTGGGCTTGCCACAGATAGAAGCTGCTCCGTGGAATGCCGGCGCAGCCCCTGTCTATGGGAAGCTCGCGTCCCCTACAGACGGAGGCTGCAGCCGCCCCACGCTGCTACCTCTGTATCAGAAGCAACAGCGCAAGGAGCTAGTTTGCAGAGGAAGCAGCAAGGGGCAAGAGGGGGCTCCCCGACAGCAGGGCCAAGAGCACACTGGCTGCTGGCCCAGCCCCCGGGGACTATCAAATAATCATGTAATTGATAAGATTTGGTGAGGTTATACAATTATTCAATTAAATGATATCTAACAGCCCTAGTGTATTGATATTCAATATTAAGTGACACTTTACATTTAAAAACAACTATAGCATCAAAAACGTACAGTAGTATGTAAAGTGAAATGACTTTTCATTCACCTTTCACCACTTATACAAAAATACATGCATTGGTATAAGAATCCCAGAACTATAATCTGACTTTTAACATTTTGCAATATGTGCTGTTTAAAATGACCTGAAAATACCCTAGTTTAACAGACGTGCAGTAAGTGTATTTTTATATCCAAAGTGTACCACATACAAGGAGCATTCAATATACACTAATTAGGAATTAACCTCTCTCCCATCCACAATATAATTCTGTGATATGAGAGCAACTACTGTGCCCTGATGAATTATCAAATTGACCTAAAAGCTAGAGCAGTAGCAATTTATTATATGGCATGATTTAGAAAGACTAACAAAACACAAAGTCTGAAAACTATGGTATAGCACCTGTTTTTGCTTCATTAGGAAGCAGCATTTCTATTCCAGTGTGCTGAGATTGTGCGTAAATAAGATATCAAAAAAGAGATAAAGACTAATATGTAAAAAGTTAAGCTGTCATTCATTTGATCACAGCACAACTGAAATGTCATTTAGCTGTAGTAACGCATGTTATCTGATCAAACAGATATAACAAATCATTGCACAGTCACAATTAGTTCCTATAGAATACGTATAAATTGTACAGATTTTTAAGGAAGCAAAGACAGGCTTTGGGTTCAAAAGGCTGAATTTACCCAGATTCAGGGCCTTCTTTCTAATCCAGTAAACAGACATGACCTTTTGACTACGAAAGGGACCTGGACAAAAGGTCTAAAGGTCATTGGTCTGCCAGATTCCCTGTGGAAAATGAGTGGTTTCTGATACATGTATTGTGCACATGCATTTTCAATTTGTACACATTCTCTGTACTCTCTTCATCCCTGAATACATATACTCTGCTTACAAAGACTGTCTGGTCATTTGTAAAGACTGTGCAATTGCCCTTAGAGAGAAATAAAGGAGTAGGGAACTGGATGTATATAAGACTTGTTTCGGGAGAATCACAGTAAGGAACAGAGAGCTGAAGCCTAAAATCTCTTGTCAGAAAGGAATGGGGAGAGGTTTCATACCTCCATCCTGGATATCTTTATTATCAAGGTGAAAAAGAAAAAAAGCCAAATGAACTCACAGGAAGAAATTAGCAAATTGCTTCCCTTTCCCAGGCCCCAGAGGGTGAAGGTTGTTTTCCATGCAACTCTTTCCTTTATAGTCTCAGAGGAGTAGCCCTTAGTCTGTAACTTTAAAAACAAGAAGGGGGCTGTGCCCCCTGCTTGCTATGCTTGCCACCCCACCCCTGATCTGCCACAGCCAGATTGTGGCCTCTCCTCCTACCCATGCTGTAGCAGGATGGAGGGCTGCCACCAGACCTTTCTGTGACTAGATCAGGACTGGACCTTGGGACCTGCCCCAGGATCAGGGATGGGGACAGAATGCTGAGCCCAGAAGCGGGCTAGGCCCCAATCGAGGGCTTATTCGCCAGACTTCATTTTTAAATAAAGTAAAATATTACATCCAACACAAAAAGGTTTCAACATCGTCTTTATTTATGGCAGGGGTGAGGAACCTTTTTTGGGTCGGGAGCCACTGACCCACAGAAAAAATCAGTTGGGGACCACAAAAGTGAGAAGGAAAAAAGCCCCTCCAAACCCCCCAACCCTCAAAGATGTGGCCCCCAAATGAAACACTTCACTTCTCTGGTGCTCCAGAGTGGGGAGGACTGCGTTTCAAGGCCTCAGGCCAGATTAACACTTCTGGGGTTCCAGGGATAGCGGATTTTGTGGGGCCCCTTGGCTCTGGGGTGGGGCCAAAAATTAGGGCTTCAGTGTGCGGGATAGGGTTGCCAGTGAATGGGATAGGGATAGGAGTACAGGATCTGGGCAGGAGGTGCTGAGGGTGCGAGGTCTGGGTGGGTGGAAGGGGGCAGGAGCGGTCTGGGCACAGGGTGTCTGGTCAGGTGGAGGGGCAGGAGCGGGCTAGGGGAAGGGTGTCTGACTAGGGGGAGGGGGCAGGATCTTGGCAGGGATTGAGTGAGGGGTTGGGGGTGCCAGGGCTGCCTGGTACTTGTCTTTGGGCCCCGTGCTGGTCCCAGGCTCAGCCTCCTGCTGCTCCCATCAGGTGGCATCTGGCCAATGGGAGCGCAGAGAAAGGCTCCAGGCAGCATGCTCGCACACTGCTGTTCCTCCAGCCTGGGAGGAGGAGCGCTTCTTCCCCATGCAATGAAGCTCAAGGCTTTCTCTTCCGCCTGCCTCCCTCTAGCCCACTCAGCGAGGCGCCGGGCTTTCTCTCCCTCCCGCCTCCCATCACAGCAAGACTTGGGGCTTGCTCCCCCCATCCCTGCAGTAGAAGCCAGCGCTAGTACCCCAACCGTGCAGGAGAGGAGAGAGGGTGGGGGGCTGCAACACCAGGTAATGGGGGCCCTAGCTGCTCACGTCAGTGCTGCCAGGAGCCTCCTCGCTTGCCTTGCAGAAATGCAGCTCGCTGCTGCAGCCCCGCATGTGGCTGGGCAGGTGGGCGGAAGGCAGTCTGGAGACTGGGTTTGGGTCTCAGTAGAGCGGCTTGGCTCTGGGCTAAGGACGCAGCATTTGGGGCACGACGGAAGATGGGGCGGCGGGTGGCCAGGGACATGGGTTGCCTGTCCCTGCATCTGGCGCTTAAGCCTGCTGTCCCAGCAGCTTGTGAGGACCAAGAACAGCAGCAGCACAAGCAAGCATCCCTGGAGCAAGTCCTGCCATCCCTGAGCAGTGTCTGGGGACAGGGAGACCCCGGGAGGGCCGAGCCTGTAGGATGCCAGAGTGACATGACAATGTCACTCTGTCATCCCATAGGAAAAGTTTATATATAGAGAGAGACATGAGTAGTCCTGTGGTACCAGGACAGAGGTGGGGAAACTTTTTAGGGTCAGGAGCCACTGACCAGCAGAAAAAACAATTGGGGTTCACACACAAATGAGACATGGCCCCTGACTGAGAAGGAGAAACACAATTCCCACATTTCCCTCACACACCAGAGCTTACAGGAGCCCAGGCTAGCAGATTTTTTGTGTTCCAGCCCAGCAGGGAAGTAGCAGGGGGCTGGAGCACCAGCACAGACTCCCCAATGTTGGGGGGAAGCCCAGAGCCATGGGGGCCGGATCAAGGCTAGCTGGGGGCCGCATCCAACTCGCGGGCCTTAGTCTCTAAGGCAGGGGTGGGGAACCTAACAAATATACATAAATAGTATCGTGAGCTTTCATGGGCAAAACCCACTTCTTCATATGAGCTATTCCTCCCCATTACTCTGAATTTCTTCCAGTAGCAAATTCTAATTCAGCCTCTAGAGTCTAAATGGGCTTAGAATTTGAGGAGTAAGGACCATTTCATTTCTCGTTCAACCTGACAGACACAGACGAGAAATCTCTCCTTCGCCATGTGACCTGGCCACATGCATGTTTGTGTCTGTTCACGTTCCATCCACGTTTCCAGTCTCCCTCTCCATAGATTCCCTTCATAGGCAGGAGGGCTTAATGCCAGATTTATGGCTATCAACAGATTGTCCAAGTGTCACTAACATTTTGGAAAACCCATGAAGAATTGACAGCCCCTTTCTCTTCCTGCTCCCCTTCCCCAGGGAGTTCAGTTGAGTTGCAAAGTCTCTCTCTCCTTCCCCCGCCCATTTTGACATCACAAAGGGACCATGGATTCCTCCAGTAACCAGGCACTGCAAACCTGCAAAGACCCAGCTGTAGCAGTGGCCTGATCTGACCCAGCCAACATGTTAGGGTGTAACTGAGCTTTGAGGCCAAGCTGCCAATGTGGGCAGACACTCATACCCATACTTAGGTCAGCAAGCACACTTAGGTCAGTAAGCACCCAGGTCCTAGGGCACAGCTAGGGATGAGATGCAAAGACCAAGCCCTGTGGTTGCACAATGCGGATGCAGGTGAAACTGCAGATGGAAGTGAGAATGGCTGTGTCACACAAGTGTGCAAGCTGGGTGAAGGAAAGGTTGATGCCTCATGGGGCAGTTGGGAGGAATAGGCCGGGCCTAGGGCTGTAAAGAGAAAGTCCTTCCACAAGACCGTCCTCAACCACATCACTTTTCCTCTTCAGGACCTGGCCTTCCCTACCAAGGGCCATTTCCTGCCTGCTATTTAACCGGCAACTTTCTGATATGCCCAGCTGAGCTGTTGAGCAAATGCCAGGATGGCCAAAATCCAGACAGAGGCCTGGAATGAGAGAAGGAGGCCAAAAGGGAACTTCTGCCATTGAGGCTTCCAACAAAATGGATGGCTTCCCCTTTGGACTCCTATTTTAGGACTCAGAAAGGTGACCTCTTAGATTCATCCCATCATTTCACTCCATCCAGAACAGCAGTCTAATGCAAGAACATTCTTAACACAGCCATTGACTGAGTTTGACCGTACCACGTTAACAGCCCCACAACCAGTTTAGTCATGTTCCCAGTAGCTTAGCCTTAATGCGGGGTCTTCTTGGCTTTTTTTGCCATTTTAATCAAATGGGTCAATAGAATCAGGAGCCATTTCTTTCCATAAGCAACATGGGCCAAAACCACAGAAAATGTGCCCTCTAAATTAAGCCTTTGGCGCTCGCAGGAGAGCAGCCAAAGGGAGCACCCCTCTCAGCTCCAGCTGTGACCAGAGGAGTTCTGGGCATGGCAAGGGAAAATGAGCTCCCCCATCCATACTTTTGGGAATGGGATAGGGTAGCATGGATGACTGCAAAAGTCTCAAAGAGGGAGGCGGGAAGCATCTCTGAGTAGTAGCAGGGGAGAGTGGCTATTTATTTTGGGTCTACACATCCTAAACTCAAAACTCTGGTCATCTGAAGAAGTGGGCTGTGCCCACAAAAGCTCATGATACCATCTACATGTTTTGTAGCCTATAAAGTGCTACCAGACCATTTGTTGTTTTTTTCTGTACAGACTAACTCGGCTACCCCCTGAAGCTTCTTCAGTCTCTGTCAGGGCTAGTACCAGTTTGTGCCCCAGACTGGCTGGCTGTGCCTGCTCAGGACCAGTTGATGTCAGGAGTGTTGTTTGAAGAGTTGTTCAGAGTGATGAAGAGTCTGTCTGTTTCAGTGCATGTGGTGCTAGCAAACTCAGTGCATATATGTAACAGGGCGTATTGGGGCAGGGCTGAAAAAAAGGAAGAATTATGGTTAGGCAGGCTACCTTCACTGCGTGTCACCTGGTTTAACAAAGTTCGCATTTTGCTAACACTAAGGTTCTGAAAGGAACGACATCTCACTAGGTGAACCTATCTTTTCCACTTTCATGAAGAAAAGCAGGAGAGGCCCTGGGTGCCATGTGCATAGAAATCAGCTAGTGGGAAAAGAAACAATGGAAATACCCAACAACAAGGACTCCTTTAAAACAAATATCTCTGTCCTGCCTGCACTGCTATAGGTGGGAAGAGGCAAAAGAAAACAAGCGAACACCATTCTTTAATAGGACAAGGGTCCCTCTTCCCCAGAAAACATTCTTCAAGCAGGCCAAAAAGGTGGAACCAGAGGTGCACATAACCTGAAACTGACAGGCAAATAAAGGCACCCAAAAGTGAAGTGCAAGTCTGAGCAGAGTCTGGAATAGAAGACCACACACACACACCAGCACTGTATTCTTTTTGAACATTCCCCTGTAGTATTTGCAATCCTACTATTGGAACAATGAGCGCACAAGAACCAGAAAAATAAAACTGAGTAGGAACAAAAGAGAGAGAAAGACTGGTTTAACTGCTGACTGAAATGTAAAAAGTAAACAATGGAAAACATAAAATTAGATTATTAAAATTTGTATTAATATTTCAGATTCTAAAAAACAACAAAGCTAAGGAAATATATTTTTGTGAACTATATTAAAATTTGTATTAATATTTCAGATTCTAAAAAACAACAAAGCTAAGGAAATATATTTTTGTGAACTATTTTTAATGTGACAGTGCCATTAAGTCTTAATTTAAAATGTTGCTTATTGACACTTCCCAGCCATCTGGCAATCTCATATTTCTTGATAAACATACAAAGTTGTTATTTCACCTTAAATTTTCAATCACAGTGTACAGCCATATTTTGGAGTCATGACAACATCTGAATTAGCTTTTATCCTGCCAACCCCAAATCAATGGTTCAGATCATACTTAAAGCACAAACATTAGGTGAACACGTGTACTGAGTTCAAAGCAGTTTTGACAAGACAAAACTAACGTCTGCAAAACGGAAAGCCTCTCTAATAGTTAGTGTCATTCATGGACAGAATTGTTATTTTGGGATTTGGAAACCTCTTAAAAGAGTTAGTAATGTTCAGTTTAAGTATACTGCACTACTTGTAGAAAAATAAATAAATCATCACTAGAGCTCCAATGATAATCTTGCTTTGAATTCTGAAACAAATTTATTTTTTATTACTCACCAAAAGGAACATTTAAAATTTAGAGCAGATAAATATAAATACCGTATTCTGAAGGAACATTTGCAAAATGAGCAATGGTTTAATTTAACATATTTCCATTAAATGTTTCAGGTAAGTGATATAGAAACACTTTCAATATTCTACATTAACTCAAAACACCAAAACACAAAGTAATGATACTTCTTGAATGCCACATTATGACCAGGATAATGAGAATCACTAATAATGCTGCAAAGTTTCATTGGTGCAGTAACTGCACTTCTTTTAATAAAAGAACTCACAAGCATCATTGGCACAAATTTGACCCGATGGGAAATGACCTCTGGATCTACATATCATTGTATATAGAAGTGATGGGTGTCCCCATCTGCTACTTCATTGAAAAAAAATAGTCATTGTAGTTAGGCCATACATTAAATCCTTTGTCCTTCTGTGCAGACCAAGAGCTGATCTTTGAGGATACTGGAGCATTAACAAGTAAATAAACAAGACCCATTAGAAAAACAGAAATCAGTATTTGCAAAATAAAGGCAATAATTTTTGGGCTACATTTATTTTCAAACTTCACTAAGGCAGAGGATTTCCCCACGGTACATAGGGGCTCATAATATTTTCCAGGTCTCTGATCATGCACCTATCACAAATCAGGAGCCCCACAAGCAATGGGGAAACAATCACTGAAAAGTATTATCTCCAAATTGAAAGCAAAGTACAGACCTACTTTCACACAGCTGTAATTGGCAGAGAAACTGACCATCACCTTATCTACATCAGGTTTTTCCCATTGTTGTAAATATCAGATCAGCTCTGGTGGTGCTGACAAATGGGAAAGCAGCAGTGTAAACAAGGTACTGGTGGCATTTTACACATACGGACCTCTCAAATAGGGAGTAGTTAAATTACTAATAGATTCCTGGAGCTCTATTACAATAGAGTCATATATCACAATCTATTGATTGTGAAATACTAATCAGTTCCACTCTAGAACTTTTCCCCTTAAAAAACACACTGAAAAGAACCAGCATAACACCTTGCTCTCTTGTAATACCAAAAGGAGAAGACACACACACAAAGCCAGAAAAATAAAAAGGAATAACCATGATATGCAATAAAATTCTTGGCAGAAAAATATGAGCCATATCCCTAAATATGTCCTAGAACCACTAGAAGCCTCAGGATAGCAATACAAATTTTTCGTAGAATTCTGAGGGAAACCAATACAGTATATATTTTAAAATGTGTACATTAAAACTATTCTAAACATATCTGATGACATTTAAATCATCAGGAAGGTCATCTGAAAAGTTACTGAAAACTGTCTTAAGGAAAGCTTATAACCCCACCACTTAACCAACAGGGAGAATAATATATGTTACATATTTTAAATGTCTAGTTCAATCCTACAAAGAATATATAATACAGTAGAACTATCCATTAGTGCTATTCTTATGTATAAAATACAGCATTAAGATCTACTAAATGCTATTAAAGAACAAAGAGAAAATCAAAGAAATTAATGCAAAGTTCAATATTCAACATCCATTCAAAAAAGTCAGCCTCTGGAATTCTGAAGGCCACAAGTATAACTGGGTTTAAAAAAAAAGTAGACAAGATTATAGAAGATAGGGTCCATCAATGGCTATTAGCCAAGATGGTCAGGGTACAAACTTATGCTCCTGGTATCCCTAAACTTCTGCCTGCCAGAAAATGGGAGAGCAGATGGATGAACCTACATATATGAACATTTTAATTCAATTTCTAATTAGAAATATCAATAATTAAATTACAGTAAATTAAAGAGCATGAAGAAAGAAAAAGAGAGAAAGAACCCATAAATGACGAGGAGTCCTGTAGCACCTTATAGACTAACAGATTTATTGGCGCATAAGCTTTCGTGGGCAAAGACCCACTTCGTCAGATGCATGTCCCATAAATGGTTACTCAGCTGACTTTTTTAAAACCCTGTAAACATAATAATATGAAAAGATAATATTTCTACAAAACAAAGGATAAAAGGATTTAAAGTCAACACAAACAACATCGCTCCAAATTTAACTAGTTTTCAGTAGGGATGTAAAGGTGTAGCCATTTAAATGGATAACCAGTTACCCAAATGGCTACATGCAGCTCCCAGTCTGGCTCCCAGGGAGCTACCTGCTGCCCCACGCTGCTGCTGAAATTTTCAGCATTTAAAATGCGTTTAATTGTGTAACATCCCTAACACCAATTGCACATTTTTTGTCAACACAAAACTCTTTCAACATTTCTGATATTGTAGGAGAAAATACAGCTTCTCAGAGTGTCTTTAGATAACAAGCTTCAGAGGGGAGCCAAGTTAGTCTGTACAGGATAAACTTAAAAAAACAACACATAGTATGGTAGCACTTTAAAGACTAAGTGCTACCATGCTATTTGTTGTTTTTTAAGTTTATTTAGATAACAAGAAAGGAAAATTGAGCATGCTGGCTTACATTTCTGTTAACCTCAAAGATTCTGATTTCATTAAGAATCTCAAATAATATATAGAGGAATCCACCTTTTAATTTCATTACATGGTTTAATCCTAATGACATTTACAAAAAATGGTGGCCATTTTAATTAACAGGTTTTGAAATAGGATAAGACTACACTAACCTCTCTGGCTTTTTGATAAAATCCCTGTTTCATCAGTATTTATCTGTGGATTGAAATTATCCCATTGTATTCCCATCTGATTTATTTCCAGGAAATGTTTTACTTGGAATATGTTCAACACAGTCAAAGAAAAAGATTTATTAGACAAAGAGTTAACACCTAACTTCTCACAAAGACAAAGGTCATTTTGTGGCCAGGATTTATTAAAAATAATGAATACCTCACATATTAAACATTAACATTTTACATGCCACTTAAAGTTAATTTTACAAAGACCTTTACATCACTATAAAAGAGTCTGCTAAATGTTGATATAAGGAAAGGACCTGCAACAAGAGAAATTATCATCTTATTCAGGGACCAAACATCATAATAGTGCAAATTCCTCATTCAACACTTGCTCAGACCAAACAACCCTCCTGAAACTGAGACTGCTCTCTCTCTCTCTCTGCTTTGGTCCTTCTGCTACAGGCTACCAAGTGTGCCAAATTAAAAACAAATTTATTTAATTTTTACTTTAATACAGTACTAAACCTTACAACATAGGTTTAAAGGAGTTTAGTCTGCTAATCTATATATGGAAATTAAGAGCCAGGCAGGCAGTGTTTAGAGCTAATTATGTATTACATTTACATGAGGACTTGGTTTGCAAATTGAATCTGGGACCAGCCTTAGAGTGGATACCATTTCCTCTACCTTGGGCTTATATCACATAAAATTGACTGTTTCCATGAGTTTTTCAGCCACACATGAACAAGAACTTATAAATATTTACATATATATAATAGAGTGATCAAGAGATATAATTACATATATAATTTAGTGATCCCAAAGAGAGGGAGAGCATGTGTGTAATGTGTGTGTGTGTATATATATTTGGAATGGGTCTCATATGAGGAGAGATTAAAGAGACTAGGACTTTTCAGCTTGGAAAAGAGGAGACTAAGGGGATATGATACAGGTATATAAAATCATGAGTGATGTGGAGAAAGTGAATAAGGAAAAGTTATTTACTTGTTCCCATAATACAAGAACAAATAAAATCAATGGGCAGCATGTTTAAAACAAATAAAAGGAAGTTCTTCTTCACACAGTGCACAGTCAACCTGTGGAACTCCTTGCATGAGGTGATTGTGAAGGTTAGGACTGTAACAGGGTTTAAAAGAGAACTAGATACGTTCATGGAGGTTAAGTCCATTAATGGCTTTTAGCCAGGATGGGTAAGGAATGGTGTCCCTAGCCTCTGTCTGTCAGAGGGTGGAGATGGATGGCAGGGGAGAGATCACTTGATTATTACCTGTTTGGTTCACTCCTTCTGGGGCACCTGGCATTGGCCACTGTTGGCAGACAGGATACTGGGCTGGATGGACCTTTGGTCTGATCCAGTATGGCCATTCTTATGTGTGTATACGTGTATATATATATATACACATACATATTTTACACACAGACACACTCTTTTGGATCACTAAATTATGTATCAGGCATAACTACAGTCTAGGTGCATTCCAGATGATAACCAAAAACAACCTGTCACTAAATTCAATTACTAAGTCTAAAAACACTTTCTAGATGATAAAACTTTCCCAACCATCAGACCAGCTATTACAGCATAACTCCCATCTTTCTCCCCTACTCAGTCTAGATGGCCCCTTCCAGTTTTGAATCCAGTCTTATCACAATCTTAGGAGAAGGTTCATCTATGCATTCTAAACAAGCACTAACACGACACAAACTGGAAGGTGGTTGGATTTGAGATTACACACTTTGGTTCATCTCTCACAGAAACATTTGAATAAAAATATACCTGAATAATTAAATCCCATAGAAGCCTCTCATTTGTTACAAAAAAAAAAAATCAGAAAACTTTTTCTATAAATAGATAAACAAGACAAATAACTAAAACTGAAGGTCTACTAATTCCCATCTGGTACTTGTTTCCAAGCTAGTTAGCATGATAAAAACAGTCCTACAGACATAATGTATCATCTGGACCTATTTCTGACCAAAGAATTAGTACACCTCTGAAAAAAACTCAAATATTAAGGGAGCTGATTATTTCTTTTATGGGACATGATTATGGCTTAACATAGAGATTGATGTTATAAAAACAGTGTTTCTCAACCAGTGGTACAAGTACCCTTAGGGGTACTCGAGAGAAGTCTGGGGGGTATGTCAACAGAACTGAAATTTGGAAAAACTTAATTTTTATTTTAAGGTTTACAGCGCTTTATTATTTTTGTACTTTTTACACCCAAACATTTCATCACCCGCCCAACTACGATTAAGTTGTTTAAACAAATGTGCTGCAATGGTAGAAAAAAATTGTGTGTGTCTAAAACCTGTAGGTACTGGGGGTACTTATATTTTAAGGGGTACTTTATTAAAAAAAAAGGTTGAGAAACACTGTTATAAAACATACCCTTTCCTCCCCACCACCACTGCCTTTGCAGAAGTCACATGCTTCACTTCACCACCATGAAATAATAATGTTCACCACCAACAAAGATGTAGCAAGCATAGTACTAAAGGCACAAGTTACAAATCCTCCCCTTTAGGATTTAGGGCTAAGGTCCGAGACAGGCACCTTAGGGGCAAACAGCCGTTTGTCTCCCCACCACCACTTCTAGGGTTTCACAGAGAAAACTGAGTCACATAAACAGCAACCCGTACTGAATAGGGCTGGGGGTCCCGAGAGGAGCAATATATTAGAAGGCATTGGCGGCACTCAAGAGGGAGCCTCACTGCACTCAGAGGGCTCTTTCCCTCCTCGCTGAGATCCGGGGGCCAAGCACCCTCAGGCGTAGCCTCAGGTGAAAGAAGGGGTCCCAGGGCTGGGGGGCTCGAGCACCCGCAACCCCCTTTCTGAGCATGCAGCTCCCGGGTCCCAGCGAGGAGGGGAAGACTGGCTTGTAGCCGGGGCTGGGGGGCGAGGTGCCCAGGGCTGGGGGGGGCTCGAGCACCTTGGCTGTAGCCGGGGCTGGAGGAAGACGCAGGGGGCTCGGCGAGGGGTCGCCCCTGACCTCTTCCTCGGGGGCAAGTTGGGGGGGGGTGTCTCTCTCTTCGGGCTGCCCCGGGTGAAGGGGGCTCCAGCTCCTTGGAGTCCCCCGCCCTGGCCCCCGTTCGCGGCACGCCGGGGACCGCGTTGCCCGGCGCTCCCGCGAGCTGAGGGGGCCTCCCCCGGCAGCCAGCGCCGGCCCGGGCGGCCGGCAGGGCCTGACACGGGGCAGCAGGGGCCTGAGGAGCGGGATACCCGGGCCTTGGGGGTGGAGGGCGCGGGCCGGCTCACTCACCTCGGGAGGCAGCCGGCACCGCCGGCTCTGCATGGCTGGGGGGGAGGGGCGGCTCCCCCGGACCGCTCCCCGCCGCTGCCGGGCGGGCCCCGCACACGCAGCGAGCGCTGGAGAGGCCGGCGCCCGCCCTCACGCCAAGCCAGCCCGGGCGAGCTCTCTCCGCGGCCCAGAGGCCGCCTCAGCGCGCAGCAGCCAGCGCCCCCTGGCCGGCCCCAGCGGCAGCGCACGGCACTGCGGCACCGCCGCGGGCGGGGAAGCTGCCGCACTCGCCAGGCGCACCACGGGGCCGGGGCGGGTTCCTGCCCTTCGCCTCCTTCCCGCCCGAGAGCGGACCCAGGGGGCACAGCAAGGCCCCGCAGCCGCGCGCACAAGCAGCTAGTCGCCAGGGGGGCAGCTGTACCAGCAAACATCGCAAGTACCACAACTACACACACACGTACAGGGACATACACCAGGGAGATAGCCGTGCCACACACCCAGAGACACAATCACACCTACACACCAGGTAGACATGGATACCAACATACACAGCAGAGAGACAGCGGTAATGCTACATACCCAGACACACAATTATTGCACCAGACAGACAACTATGACAACATACACATCTCACAGACACCAGGCAGACAGACAACCCTAATGCCACACTCCCAGACACACAACCACACACTCAGCTATACACCAGAGAGACAACTATGACAACATACTCCTGTCACATAGTGGGACACTCAACCACACACAAAGGGATATTACACTAGACCAGTGATCACCAACCAGTAGATCAGGATCTACCGGTAGATCTTGGAGCCTCTGACAGGTGATCCTGACTGATTTGGCTGGGAGGCTATCAAGTGCTGGCGCTTCAGCTGCCCCTCCCCACACTGCCCTGCTGCTCCTGCCCAGACCCTCAGAACTGCCCTCTGAAAGCCTCCTGCTTGTTGTGCAGACTAGGGGAGACAGAAGCAGGGGGGACACTGATGCCACCAAAGCCAAAATGAAGGTTTTCTGAGCCTGGGGCAAGCTACTGAACTGCACTACCCCCTCCCCCCGCCCCCCAAAAATGATAAAATTCTTAATTTTTTTATTAATTGTATTCATTGCACATGTTGTTAATGCACATATATTGAGATTGCAAATAGATGATAGTAAAGATATACATTAAATAATATTTCAACTTTCTAATTTTTAATTTTGTGCCCCTAAATGTACTGTGCCTGGGGTGAGTGCCCCACTTGCCCCACCCTTGTTATGGCTCTGGATGCCACTCTGTCCCCCTCCCCTGTACCCCATCCTCACAGAGTGAAGCGGGTGGGGCCTCAGTGAAGGAGTGGAGCAGGGCCTTGGAGAAGGGGTGGAGCATGGGTATTTGAGTTTGAGGTACATCCTGGACTGACTTAAATTCAGAAAGTAATCTTGTGCTTAAAGAGGTTGGAGACTATTGCACTACGGAGTCAACAGTCATGACACACGTCCAGTCATGACACACAACTGTAACTACACCCACAGGGACACACAACAGAGAGACAACTATAATGTACACACAAATATCATGCCATATACACAAAATAATACATATCTACAAACCATACAGAACAATGAACAGGGACATATACCCTTGCGCAAGGAATATATCATGAGAGAACCATAACTGCACATACATATCGCACACAGGGGAGACAACCGTAACAACATATATAAATCACACTCAGGGTCACATAATCCTCTACACGCTCATAGGGACACACCACCATCCATTCACACACAAAGAAACACATAACCAATCACCAAAGATACATAACCATACATACATGGACATATAATGAGACACACACAACAATCTACCTAGGAACACACAACTATACACACAAGAGTAACATAAACAGCTGAATAGATAATACATATGCACTGACAATATTTCTCATATAAACACACACAATACACTGAAGAATAACTGTCAGATGTAAAAAAAAAATTACACACTTACTGTAGAATCCCAATAATTACTTATTTTGAAAAAAGGAAGACAAGAAAATACAATCACCAAAAACATTAATTCTTTGTTCCCTGTTTATAGTCATCAACAACTTGCCTGTCAGGGAATGTATTTTTATCCTGCTCCCATATTATTTCTTTTTAATTTGCTTATCTTTTGAAATAAATTTTAAAATGTGTTATTTATTTCAATCCACAACTCTTGAACTTGTATATGTAAACATGCATGCATATACACCACTTCCCTTTACAGTATAGAAATCAATACTGTTCAATTATGTGTCATAGGATCTTCATCATGGAGTTTCATAAATAAATTACTGAAATTTCAGAAACAAACACATATACATAGTCCCTTCAAGAATTTCTCTTGTCTCATCTAATAAAATCATATAAGACTGCAAATCTCACAAGAATCAGAACTTAGATAAGAAAATCAAATATCCACTTATATTTCATGGGCGGGGGGGGAAATCTTATAGGAGGATAAATGTAAAAGAGATTCCTGATAGGGGATCTAGTGCTGAAAAGAACTAGCTCATATACCCATGAGTAAGATGTAGTGTAAGAATACCTGGATAATTTCCATCACCGAATACTGAGAGAATTGGCCATGTGAAACAACTAGTTCAGTAGCAAGGATTTTTAATCCATCTATCTGGAGGGAAGTACCAGATGACTAGAGCAGGGGTTCTCACTATAAAGTTTATGGTGGCCTCAGAGGCTATGTCTACACTTGGGGGTTTTCCAGGATACCAAAGGTATCCTGGAAAAACTCTACCACGTCCAGGGAACGCTTCTGCTCTTCCACTTTTTTTTTGCGGAAGAGCAGACGTACCCTTTCGGAAACCCTGTCTTCCTCCTCCCATGAGGAAGAAGGGCTCTTCCAAAAGAGGAGGCTTTTCCAAAATTTGTCCCAGTGTAGATGGGCCAAATTTCGGAAAAGCCTCTTCCCCAAAAACTATCAGTGTAATGTAGACATAGCCAAAGTGAGGTCACTAACTCTTGCTGATGACTGGTCTGACAATTTTTCCAAGAGTGGGAGGGACAAGGGACCAGAGCCTGGAATGACTGGCAGGGCACCTGGAGCCCGCAGCAGGGGTAGTGGCTTCTGCACTTACCAGCAGTGGCAGGGGGAAGTGAAACAACTTAGCTCTGCTTCCCCAGCTGCCAGCTGTGTCACTCAGGGGAGGAGTAGGACCGTCGTCCCCGTCCTTCCCCCCCGCCCCAACTCACTGGCGGGAAGCGGAGCAATGCAGCCAGCAGCTGGGGAAACAGAGCTGGCTGTAGCCATGACGCTCCACTTCCCCAGCCTCCGCTGTTGCCAGTGGGTGCAGTGGGGCTGATTCTTGCTGCTGGCACCAGATCCCTGTTAATCCCCCCTGAGCTGCATTGCTGGGAGATGGGATGGGGAAAGAGGCAGGGCAGGTGCAGAGCAAGCACAGGGAAGAGGTGGGGGGAGGAGAGGCAGGGCCTGAGGCAGAAAGGGGGTTGTCCCAGCCCTCCCACAAGTTAGGGGTGACTCATGAAGAAGCTACATGGAGAAGACAGTAACTTGACCAATACTGCCCCCCTTTCCACCCCATGTCCTTCCTTTCTGGTCACTTCTAGTGAAAAGTGATACTTATATGTATAGTATCAGAGGGGTAGCCGTGTTAGTCTGGATCTGCAAAAGCAACAAGGAGTCCTGTAGCACCTTATATACTAATAGATGTATTGGAGCATAAGCTTTCATGGGCAAAGACCCACTTTGTCAGATGCATGTAGTGGAAAGCTTATGCTCCAATACATCTGTTAGTCTATAAGGCGCTACAGGACTCCTTGTCACTTCAGGGGTGCTCCAGGTCTCCTTCCCTGATCCCACACTTCTCTCTTGCTGGCAGTCCCACACTTAACAACTCCTGTCCCTCCCTCCCAGTGCTTCCTGAGTGCTGCAAACAGCTGATTCACCACATTCAAGCTCCAGGAGGAGCAGGGACTGGATGCACTTGGGGGAGGAGCCAGGAAAGAGGCAGAGTGGGGGCGGAGCAGGGGCAGGAAATAGTGGGGCGGGAGACTGAAGGAAAGGATGGAGTAGGGGTGGGCCTGGAGCAGAAGGGGGTGTTGAGCAGCCCCTCCCCCCCCAGCAAGAAGAGATGTCAGCGCCTATTAACCGAATGTTATCACTTTTTGCAGCCTCCCAGCTAGCTACTAAGTCTGCTGCAAAAAGTGATATTAACAAACAAACAACAAACACCACTTTTCAAGACAGATTCATTCAGCCCTGAGGGACAAATTAAGCCCTGAATGGAAAATTAGGTAAGAGGGCAGCAGGGATCAGGGATGATGGGGAGAAAAATGGGAGATGGAGCCTAATGCTCTGTGCTCAGGGGTTGGAGCCCCATGGCTGGAGCCTGCTGCCTAACACTCCAGGGCTAAAGTCCGCCCCCGCCCCCCATCTCTGAGAAGGTGGGGACCTCAGTGGCTACCTGCTCCTCTAAAGAGTTTGTGTCTCCAGGGAAGGCAGGGTCCTGCCCTGGTTGGGGCTCTTGGTTAGAGGCCACTCCTTAACCCTCTCCTTCCTCCTGCAGTCACAGCAAGAAAAAACTCTGTTGGCTGCATTTGAGAAATGCTGAACTAGAGACTAGCTAATGTCAGTGCTATATTTAAAAAAGGGGAAAAAATGTGATCTTGGCAATTACAGACCGGTTAGTTTGACCTCAATAGTAAGCAGTGCTTTAAAACAAATCACAAAGGAAAGAATAACTAAATTAATGGTAGTAAATGGCAAAGGGGATGTAATGCAATATGGATTAACCAAAGATAGATTATACTAGTATAACCTGATTGCCTCCCTTAAGAAATAACTACTTTTTTTAGACAAGGGAAATATAATATAACTAATATATTTAGATTTCAGTAAAACATTTAACATAGTACCACACAGGAAATTAGAAGATTCATACAAGAACTGTTAGAAAGCTAAGGAACTTTATCTTTATCAAGAGGAGAAGGCTACAGGTTTTGATGAAAGGTGAACAATCAAACTGATAGGAAGTCACAAATAAAATTCCTTAAGGTTCTATCTTGGGACAAATCTTATTCAATATTTTTTTATTAATGATCTTGGCACAAAAAGTAAGAGTGTACTAATAACATTTGCTGATGATACAAAGTTAGGAAGCATCATCAATACAGAGAAAGATTGGAATATTATACAGGAAGATCTGGATGACCTTAAAGACTGAAGTGACAGAAATGAGATGAAATTCAATAGTATGAAGTTCAGAGACATATAATTTGAGTCTAATAATAAGAATTTCTGCTACAAGCCAGGAGCTCATCAGAAGCAACAGAAAAAAAGAAGCACCTGGATGTATGGGTCCATCACACAATGGCTGTGAGTCACCAATGCGCTGAGGCTGTGCGGGGGGCGGGGGGCAGGGAAGGTAAATTCAATCCTGGGATGTATCAGGCAAGGCATTTTCAGTAGACACAGAGAAGTATTAACCCCATTCTACAAGGTGCTGATAGAACCTCATTTGGAATACTCTACACAATTCAGGTCACCCATGTTCTAGAAAAAATTATTCAAACTTGAACAGGTGCAGTGAAGAGCTACTAGGATGATTAGAGGAATAGAGGATCTATCTTGTGAGAGGACACTAGAAGAGTTTGAATTGTTTAGCCTGAAAAAAAAAAGGCTCAGGGAGGATATGATTGCTCTGTATAAATGCATCAGGAGGGTAAAGACCTATTTAAGCTAAAGGACAATGTTGGCATAAAAACAAATTCAGGCTAGAAATTAGAAAGTTTCTAACCATTAGAGATGTGATTCTGGGAAAGCCTCCCAATAGTTGTAAGCACAAAGAATTTAATTAGTTTTAAGAAAGAGCTGGATAAAGTTACAAGTGGGGTTGTATGATGGTGTTGCTCATGTTGGTAGAGTGAATGGCTCAGCAGTCCTGGGGTTCACTTCCAGTTCACCTCTTATGTTCCTAAAAGCTCTTGCTTTAGGGTTTTATCCAGCTGCCTGCAGGGGTCAGGAAAAGATTTCCTCCCAACGTATTCTGGGGGTAGAGGCTGATCTCCTTCCACTGAAGCAACAGGGATGGCCATGGCTGGAGATGGGACATAGAATGGGGAGGGCCAGAGCTCTGAGGTGGGACTGAGTCGTCTTTCTCTTGTCTGCTAGGCTGGCTCGTTCTTGCTCACATGCTGAGGGTACAACTGACTGCCGTATGTGGAACTGGGAAGGTATTTTCCCCAGGTCAGATTGGCATAGACTTTGGTGAGAGGGGGTTGTTTTGTCTTCCTCTGCAATGTGTGTGCAGGTCATTTGCTGGGATTATCGGATCAGGCCCCCCAACCAGGGCTGGGGGGGGGGGGGAAGAGGACAAAGGGATAAGGACAATTGCCCCAAGGACAAGGACAAAGGACAATTGCCCCAGGGCCTGACAATTCAAAGGGGCACGGAGCTCTTGACTGTTGCTACTGCAGCAGCGATGGCAGATGGAGCCCCAGGCCCCTTTGAATTTCTGCTGAAGCACCGCTCAGGGTGCTCCATACGGCTCTGAGAGAGGCAGTCCAGGTGGTGCTAAGGGCTGACTGCCCTCTGCCCCACCTCTTCTGCCTGAGGCCCTGCCCCTTCCATGGGCACAGAGCCTGGCCCTCACACAGACCTTGCCCCAGGGCCCACCATGGCTGCCAGCCCCGCTATAACTGATATATCCCATTTATTCATTTTTCTGCTATTACAGGCTCCTCAGGCACTGGTGCACCTCAGTCTCTCATTGTAGGCTAGTCTCCTCTGGCATATAATAGTTTGGTCCAAAACTAACTGTTTGATTTAGTTTGTGGGTGATAAATGGGGTTGGTGGCCTGTGCTCTACAGGAAATCAGACTAGGTGATCTGGTACAGGGAAACTGAACCAACCAAAGACTAAAACTCATGAATTGAAACTCTCCATCCTGGACTCTGTCCACTAGGCCACACTACATCTGGGAGGCAAAAGTTCACCTTAGTGCTGAATAGTTAATTTATTCTGCATAACTGAGATTTGACACAAAGCTGTATGGAAATGACATCAAATGTTCTCCTTGCAGAGGCAAAGATGTGTATCTGACTAGGAAAAGACATTACCCTTGCTGACTCTCCAAACATGTTTTGTCTTGTTTTCTTTTTGCATTCTCAGTTCAGTTTAGCTGTTTTGTGGGGGTGAAGCTGTTGAGGTAAAATAGAAACTCACCTGAGTCTTCCTCTCATGAACCAAAACTTTTGTGAAGTTTGAATACATGTCCCATAGAAAAACTTTTTGGTTTTTTTGGTTACAGCTAACATGGCTTACCCCTCTGAGATTTTCTATCAAGTCAATGTTACAGGATGTTTGTGGTATCTTCTATACTAGAGAACAAAGGTAGTTTAGTCCCTTCCATAGCCCCCTGAAACAAGTTGAAGATAAAGAGGAACAATGCTGGATTACCAATTCAAGCTTTGTATATGTATGAATGCAGAAACATTTAATAATTTCACATTCAAGTTTAGGTAACTACTGTTCCTGTCACCCTTCTCCTCCTTCCTTCACTCCCTTTATTTTTTAATCAGCTTTTTGCATATCATGTCCTTTTTAGACTGTAAACTCTGGATGGTTGGGTGTCTGTCTCTCTTTCTGCACATTTTTACAGTGTTTGGCACAGTGAGCCTTGAACTAAATTATGCCTCTGAATGCTATTGAAAGACAAATAATAGAAAGAAAGGATTGTTGTGCTGTGAGCAACCAGACTAGGACTTCAAAAGATGTGGGTTTTAGTCTGGTTCTGCCACAAACTTCCTAAGTGACCTTGAATAAGTCATGTAATCTCTTCAGTCTCTGTTTTCTATCAGTAAAATACTGGTAATAATTCCTTTGGTTCTTTTCTATTTAACATCAGATTTACCCAGTGTTGCTTGGGTCTTTAACTCAAATAAGTTTTTTCTTCATTTAAACCATTGATCTACACTGGGGCGGGGATGAGGGGTTCAGTATGTAGGCTGCCCGGGGGTGAGAGGACTATCCCAGCCCTCTCTCACCACAGCAGCTTGGCGCCAGGTGAGAAGTGCCTGTTCTTGGCCAGTGCAGCTGGCACAGCTGGGGGAGGGATTCATGTCCCCAGCTGGGGGACAGATAAGACACACAGACTTTGAGAGCCTCACATGAAAAGTTTGGTAGGTATTATGATTAATATAATTATTTCATATTACCTGAATACTTGGGATACTTATCTCACTGAAACCATGAACCTTTTGGGGTTCACACATCCCTAGCCATTTGAAATTTAACTTTAGAACTTCATCTGCTTAAAAATGCTGTAAAGCAAGTCCACTTCAAACATGCCTTCCTTGGAAGATCTCAAAATGCTTTATAAACACAAATTACCACAGTCTCACAGCCCACTTTTTACAGACAGGTGCAGACTCTGAGGTCAAGTGACCTGCTCAAGGTAATAAATCTATCTAGAAACTGCTTTGGTCTCCTGCTCCTAAAACCTATATATTTTATCATGAGCCCAAGCCCTTCCTATTTCCTTAGTCAACTAAAACCTTTCCTAAATCTAGGACTTCAAGGCCGAAAGGTATGAGTATGTTAGAGTAAAGGCCATCTGAAGGTTCAGAAGAGTGAGAAAATGCTTATTGGACAGTTGAGTAGCAACTCAGCTAGTCACTTCCCCCCAACCCTTGCTGCCTCTATCAGAGAGAGGAAGCAAGGCAGGGGCGAGCAGGAGCCGGCGCTGGAGGGAACAGGCTATAAGCAGGTTCCCCCCAGCACCATCTCCACAGGGGAGAGGGGAGGCAGAGGCACAGTGGGGAAACTGCGTGAGCGGGGACTGCTTCAGTCCCTGCTTGTGCCGGTTCGCACTGAGGGCGCTTCTGCTTTTGAAATGTTCAAGAGCACCACACGTTTCAAAAGCAGAAGTGCCACAGGGAGCATGAAGCAAGCAGGGACTCAAGCAGTCCCCGCTCACCCTGTGCTCTCTGCAGCGCCCCCCCCCCCCTTGCTGCCTTTCTGAGCAGCAGCAAGCAGGGGGACAGAAGCCAGAACTGGGGGAAGTAAGGTTGCCAGGTGTCCGGTTTTGAACCGGACAGTCCAGTATTTGAGCTTTCTGTTCGGGAAACAAATTGAGAAAATATAAATGTCTGGTATTTTCTAAATAAGATTGTGATGTAATGTCAAGTGTGTCCACTATTTTTGTTGAAACCATCTGGCAACCCTAGGGGGGAGCTGGCTTAAAAGTAGGAGTCCCAGCGGGGAGCTGGGCCCCTCCATGAACAGGGGCTGTTGCCACCAAGCAACCCCTATTCGCAGTGGCCAGGGCTGGCCACAGGCTCAGGCAGTAGCCCTTATCTGTGGCCAGCCCTGTCTGCTGTGAACAGGGGCTAGTGCTGGAGCAGTCTCTGTTAGCAATGGCCAGGGCTGATTGCCGTGAACAGAGGCTGCTCTGCCACCAGCCCCCATTCATGGTGGACGGGGCTGTCCGCCATGAACAGGGGCTGCTGGACTCAGTGTGAGCCAGGACCGAGCAGTCCTGGCTCACACCGATCACTGTGCCTTTGCATTTTAAATGTAATAAGAGTCCACCAGCTCTTACCACTTTTAAAATGCAGAGACATAGCGCAGGTGGCTCTGGAGTCGGCACGAGCCAGGACTTCAGCTCTAATCGTATCGTTGCTGTGTGCAGAGCTTGTGTTTATCTGGTTGGTTGGTTGGTTTGATTGCTGAAGGAGCTTCTAAAAGGTTTGAAATCTAGAAGCCTCTGTTAATTGGCTAAGCCTCAGTCAGGGGGAGGGGCTACCAGAGCTATATAAGCCTGTGACTCAGCGACCAGGGAGCTTGCGAACAGGAATTGCTAACAGGGAGTTTGGAGAGGGAGTTCTCCAGGTGAAAGAGGAGTAAAAACGGGACCCTTGTGGTAAGTGGCTGTCTGGAGTGTGTGTTTGTGTGTGGGGGAGTTATTTGCTGTGTGCAGAGCTTGTGTTTATCTGGTTGGTTGGTTGGTTTGATTGCTGAAGGAGCTTCTAAAAGGTTTGAAATCTAGAAGCCTCTGTTAATTGGCTAAGCCTCAGTCAGGGGGAGGGGCTACCAGAGCTATATAAGCCTGTGACTCAGCGACCAGGGAGCTTGCGAACAGGAATTGCTAACAGGGAGTTTGGAGAGGGAGGTTAGAGGGGGAGGTTAGAGGGCACTAGTGACTTCTGGCCTTCTTTAAAACATAACTCTTATCGTAATCTATATTCCAGAGGTTTAAAAAGAATCCCAGTTTATACTTAAACTTGTTCATTAGAAAAATGGAGACAGAAGCCCAGCAGCAGAGTGGGGGCTATCCTGTTTATTGCGTCGAGTGTAACATGTATGATTACCTGCCCTGTGGGCGGGTGGCATATGTGTGCACCCGTTGCAAGGAGCTCCTGACCCTCAGAGACCGAGTTCGGGCTTTGGAGGCCAGGGTGGCTGAACTGGAGGAGCTAAGGGAGGTAGAGAGATTTGTGGATGAGACTTTCTGGGACACTGTAGTACTGTCCCACCTCCAGTCTGAGAGCCCCAGTGCTCTTAAGGAGGATGAAAGTCTCAAGGGAACAGAGCATTCAATGGGAGCAGAGGGAAACCATCCCATAGTTGGGACCCTCCTCCCAGAGGATGTTGCAGTATCCTCTCGCACTGAGGATACCTCTGAGGGGGAGGGAAAGCCAGTTCGGAAGAGGCAGGTGTTAGTAGTGGGTGATTCGATCGTTAGAAACATAGATAGTTGGGTTTGTGATGACTGGGAGAACCGTATGGTCACTTGCCTGCCTGGTGCGAAGGTTGCGGATCTCTCGAGGCATCTAGATAGACTTATGTGTAGTGCTGGGGAGGAGCCGGTGGTCGTGGTACATGTAGGTACCAATGACGTAGGGAAGGGTAGGAGAGATGTCCTGGAGGCCAAATTTAGGCTGCTAGGAAAGAGACTGAAATCCAGGACCTCTATGGTGGCGTTCTCGGAAATGCTTCCGGTTCCACGCGCAGGGCCGGGTAGGCAGGCAGAGATTCAGAATCTCAATGCGTGGATGAGACGATGGTGTAGGGAAGAGGGGTTTGGATTTATTAGGAACTGGGGACACTTTTGGGAGAGGGGGGAGCCTATACAGGAAGGATGGGCTCCACCTAAACCAGGGTGGAACCAGACTGCTGGCACTAAACATTAAAAAGGCCGTAGAGCAGTTTTTAAACTGAGAGATGGGGGAAAGCCGATTGGTGTGGAGATGCACGTAAATCGGAGGGAGACTACTCTTAGAGGAGAATCCATTGATAGAGATTCTCTAAGCTGTAGTCAGAAAGAGAGGAGGGGAGAGGGCAAACCATGGGCCAGAGCAGACAAACAACCGTGTACAAAGGAATCCAATGCATCAGGGAAGGGCAGACAAATAAGCAGTGGCAAATTTTTAAAGTGCTTCTACACAAATGCTAGGAGTCTGACTAATAAGATGGGTGAACTAGAGTACCTAGTATTAAATGAGGAGGTTGACATAATAGGCATCACTGAAACCTGGTGGAATGAGGAAAATCTGTGGGACACAATCATACCGGGATATAAAATATATCGAAAGGATAGAGCAGGCCGGGTGGGTGGCGGAGTGGCACTGTATGTGAAAGATAATGTAGAATCAAATGAAATAAAAATATTAAATGAATCAACATGTTCAATAGAATCGCTATGGATAGTAATTCCATGCTCCAAAAATAAGAAATTAGCAGTAGGGATATATTACCGACCACCTGACCAGGACAGGGATACTGACATTGAAATGCTGAGGGAGATTAGAGAGGCTACCAAAACAAAGAACTCTATAATAATGGGGGATTTTAATTACCCCCATATTGACTGGATACATGTCACCTCAGGAAGAGAAGCGGAGATAAAATTTCTCAATGGCTTAAATGACTGCTTCTTGGAGCAGCTAGTGCAGGAACCCACAAGGGGAGAGGCAATTCTCGATTTAGTCCTGAGTGGAGCGCAGGAACAGGTCCAGGAAATAACCGTTACAGGACCGCTTGGGAATAGTGACCATAATATAATAACATTCAACATTCCTGTGGTGGGTAGAACACCTCAGCAGACCAGCACCCTGGCATTTAATTTCAAAAAGGGGAATTACACAAAAATGAGGAGGTTAGTTAAACAGAAATTAAAAGGCACAGTGACTAGAGCCAAATCCCTGCAAGCTGCATGGAAACTTCTTAAAGAAACCATAATAGAGGCCCAACTTAAATGTATACCCCAAATTAAAAAACATAGCAAGAGACCTAAAAAAGAGTCACCGTGGCTTAACCACCATGTAAAAGAAGCAGTGAGGGACAAAAAGGCATCTTTTAAGAAGTGGAAGTCCAATCCTAGTGAGATAAATAGAAAGGAACATAAACACTGTCAAATCAAGTGTAAAAATGTAATAAGAAAAGCAAAAAAAGATTTTGAGGAACAGCTAGCCAAAAACTCAAAAAGAAATAACAAAATGTTTTTTAAATACATTAGAAGCAGGAAGCCTGCTAAAAAACCTGTGGGTCCCCTAGACGATCGAACTATAAAAGGCGCAATCAAGGACAATAAAGCCATTGCGGAGAAACTAAATGATTTCTTTGCTTCAGTCTTCACGGCTGAGGACGTTGGGGAGATTCCCAAATCTGTACCGTCCTTTGTGGGTAATGAATCTGAGGAACTGTCCCGGATTGAAGTGTCATTAGAGGAGGTTTTGGAACAAATAGAAAAACTTAATGTTAACAAATCTCCGGGACCGGATGGCATTCATCCAAGGGTTCTAAAAGAACTCAAATGGGAAATTGCTGAACTATTATCTGTGGTTTGTAACCTATCCCTTAAATCGGCTTCCGTACCTAATGACTGGAAGGTAGCCAACGTGACACCAATATTTAAAAAGGGCTCTAGAGGCGATCCGGGCAATTACAGACCGGTAAGTCTAACTTCAGTACCGGGCAAATTAGTCGAAACAATAGTAAAGAATAAAATTGTGAAGCATGTAGAAGAACATAATTTGTTGGACAAAAGTCAACATGGGTTTTGTAAAGGGAAATCCTGTCTTACTAATCTATTAGAGTTCTTTGAAGGGGTTAACAAACATGCGGACAAGGGGGATCCAGTAGATATAGTATACTTAGATTTCCAGAAAGCCTTTGACAAGGTCCCTCACCAAAGGCTCCTGTGTAAATTACATGGCCATGGGATAAGAGGGAAGGTCCTTTCTTGGATTGAGAACTGGTTAAAAGACAGGAAACAAAGGGTAGGAATAAATGGTAAATTTTCAGAATGGAGAGGGGTAACTAGTGGTGTCCCCCAAGGGTCAGTCCTAGGACCAATCCTGTTCAACTTATTCATAAATGATCTGGAGAAAGGGGTAAGCAGTGAGGTGGTAAAGTTTGCGGATGATACCAAACTGTTTAGGATAGTCAAGACAGAAGCAGACTGTAAGGGACTCCAAGAAGATCTCACCAAACTGAGTGATTGGGCAACAAAATGGCAAATGAAATTTAATGTGGATAAGTGTAAAGTAATGCACATTGGGAAAAATAACCCCAACTATACGTACAGTATGATGGGGGCTAATTTGGCTACGACAAATCAGGAAAGAGATCTTGGAGTTATCGTGGACAGTTCTCTGAAAACTTCCACACAGTGTGCAGCGGCGGTCAAAAAGGCAAATAGGATGCTAGGTATTATTAAGAAAGGGATAGAAAATAAGACCCGGAATATCTTACTGCCCCTGTATAAAACTATGGTACGCCCACATCTTGAATACTGTGTACAGATGTGGTCTCCTCACCTCAAAAAAGATATTTTGGCCTTGGAAAGGGTTCAGAAAAGGGCAACTAAATTGATTAGGGGTTTGGAA
This sequence comes from Pelochelys cantorii, assembly GCA_032595735.1. Classification (NCBI taxonomy): domain Eukaryota; kingdom Metazoa; phylum Chordata; order Testudines; family Trionychidae; genus Pelochelys; species Pelochelys cantorii. Next base: position 56,807,779 of record CM064334.1, read on the forward strand.
CGGGTCCCATATGAGGAGAGGTTAAAGCGACTGGGACTTTTCAGTTTAGAAAAGAGGAGACTGAGGGGGGATATGATAGAGGTGTATAAAATCATGAGTGGTATGGAGAGGGCCGATAAAGAGAAGTTATTTATTAGTTCCCTAAATAGAAGAACTCGAGGACACCAAATGAAATTAATGGGTAGCAGGTTTAAAACTAATAAAAGAAAGTTCTTCTTCACACAGCGTGTAGTCAGCATGTGGAACTCCTTGCCAGAGGAGGCTGTGAAGGCTAGGACTATAACAGAGTTTAAAGAGAAGCTAGATAATTTCATGGAGGTTAGGTCCATAAAAGGCTATTAGCCAGGGGATAAAATGGTGTCCTTGGCCTCTGTTTGACAGAGGCTGGAGAGGGATGGCAGGAGACAAAGCGCTTGATCATTGTCTTCGGTCCACCCCCTCTGGGGCACCTGGTGCTGGCCACTGTCGGCAGACAGGATACTGGGCTAGATGGACCTTTGGTCTGACCCGGTACGGCCGTTCTTATGTTCTTATGTTCTTATGTACAAATTCGATACATTTATCGACCATATGATTAGCCAGATAATCACATTTTAACATCTGCAACTGGGGCAGGGGGTTGGAGTGCAGGGGAGGTGAGGACACTGGGCTCAGGGGTGCAGGCTCTAGAGGGGGCCTAGGGTTGCCAGATGGTTTCAACAAAAATACCGGACACACTTGACATTACATCACAATCTATATTACATCTTATTTAGAAAATACCAGACATTTCTATTTTCTCATTTATATTTTCTCAATTTGTTTCCCGAACAGAAAGCTCAAATATTGGACTGTCCGGTCCGGTTCAAAACCGGACACCTGGCAATCCAAGTAGGGCCAGGGATGAGAGGTTTAGGCCAGGAGGCAGCTCCAGGTTTGGGGGCAGAGCCAGGGGGTTGGGGCATGGATTTACCTAGGGTAGCTCCCAGTCAGTGGCACAACAAGGCTAATGCAAGCTCCCCTTCCCTCCCTGCCCCCATCCTGGCTCCATGCTGTGCTCTGGAAGCAGCCAGCAGGCCTAGTGCCTAGGTCGGAGGTAGGGGGAGGAGGTTCCACATGCTGCTCTTGCCCACAGGCACCGCCCCCCAGCTTCCATTGCCTGGAACCTGGTCACCCCAGTTAAAAGTGAGAACTCACACTGAATATAAATTCAAATGATTTCTTCCAGTTTGCATTACCTTGCATTTTATCAGAATCATTCCACCATTTATTGTGTTGCCCATTTACCCTGCATTGACAGATCCTGCTGGAATTCTTCTCTAGGCTATTTTAGTGTAAGTAATAAGATCTCACTTTATTATAAAGTACTAAGATGCACTACTACACAAGGAAGATTGTGATGACATGGGGGCACAGATTTCTAAAGCCAGAAGTGACCACTATGATCATATAGTCAGACTTCTTGCATGACACAGGCCACATAATTTCACCTACTAATTCTTGCATCAAGCCCACAACTTCTGGTTGAATTAGCACATATCTTTTATAAAGACAGCCAATATGGGATTAAAGTTGTTTCGAGACCATAAATGTGCTTTTTCATATCTTCAAACGTGAACTTCAAACTTTCATACTTTCAGACATGATTCTGGGATGCATTAACAGGAGTGTTGTGGGCAAGACATGGGAAGTCATTCTTTTGCTCTACTCTACACTGATTAGAGGTCTCAATTGGAGTGTGTGTCCAGTTCTGAGCACCACATTTCAAGAAAGACGTGGAGAAATTGGAGAAGGTCCAGAGAAGAGCAACAAAATGATTAAAGGTCTAGAAAACATGAGCTATGAGGCAAGGCTGAAGGAATTGGGCTTGTTTAGTTTGGAAAAGAGAAGACTGAGAGGGGACATGATAGCAGTTTTCAGGTATCTAAAAGGGTGTCACAGGAAGGAGCGGGGGAAATTGTTCTCCTTGGCCTCTGATGATAGGACAAGAAGCAATGGGCTTAAACTGCAGCAAGGGAGGTTTAAATTGGACATTAGGAAAAACTTCATAACTGTCAGGATGGTTAAACACTGGAATAAATTGCCAAGGGGGGTTGTGGAATCTCCCTCACTGGAGATATTTCAGAGCAGGTTAGACAGACATCTATCAAGGATGATATAGACTGTGCTTGGTCCTATCATGAGGGCAGGGGACTGGACTTGATGATCTCTTGAGGTCCCTTCCAGTTCTATGATTCTATTATTCTTTTTTTTTTCCTGGGGATAGGCAGGTTGATGGTATAAATTAACCTTATTTTATAATTTCTTTATTTTCTAATGTTAAGGGGATAATCTAAAATGTACTTTCAGGGGTTTTCTTTTATGTTCTGCTACTTTCTCAACTGTAACTCTAAGTAAAAGAAGATGTTTTAGATGCATATAAAAAGATGGGCTTCTTTTAATAGAGACATGAACCTAAAGATTAGCTAGATTCATAGGAATCGGATGGCATAGCTCAGTTCATTTCTGTTAATCACTTCTTTGCTTTGTTCAGCTTGTGTTAAATTGTTGCTAGCTATACAAGGATGCGCATGACCCTGATCCTGGCTTACATCTTTTTTTAAAATTGTGTCACTGGAAACACAGTAAATGCAAACCCACAAAAAGGGGACTTTATTTCCCAAAAAGCTGTATAATATTGGACTCTTTAGCAGTCCTGTCATGCACAGGTCTGTTTTACCTGGCATTCCATTTCCCATTATTGTCTATGCACTGGGAGAATGCTCTGTATGAATGCAAAGCATCACACTTCGGGGTTAAATTTTTGGTTTTGTCCAACCTAAAATACTCAAGGCATTTAAGAAATTTCAAAGCTTCTTGTTAGTGTTAAATACTGATCCACACTAATCCACATCTTTCCTGGAATGAAAGGAAATCCCACTTGTACTTTTGTTTCTCTTCTCTCTCAAAGAGCAGTCCATTACAAAGTATGTGGGGCTCTTCAACCTATTCAACAGCAATACCTCAGTGGCAGAGTTCAGTGCCAGAGTTCTGTGCCTTGCAAGATGCTGAATGGTAAATGTGCTGATATAATTTGCAGACAATACCACCACAGTGGCAGACCGGATTGGAATTGAAAAAGAGACGTCGGAGAATTGATCTGAATTCAACAAGATGAAATTCATTAAAGAGAAGTGCAAAGTACTTCTTATCAGGAAGAAAAAATCAAATGCCCAACTACAAATTGGTGAATAACTGTCCTGCTGACAAGGATAAGGAGGTTACCTACCTGTAACTGGCAATTCTTCAAGATGTGTGGTCCATATTTGTATTCCAAACATGTGGGCACATGCATACCATGTGCCGGAAGATTTCTGTAGCACTGTCCATTAACCAGTATGTGCATCATACCTGCGTAGCCCTGTGTTCCAGGTGAAGTTATATGAGGCTGTGTTGGACAATAATCCTTCACCCATCCCCTTAGTGCTGAACAGTGCAGTGTGCAGCAGGGGGATAGTGGGAGGGTACTGGAATACAAATAGGGACCCACATCTCAAAGGACCGCCAGTTAGAGATAAATAAACTCTTCCTCTTTTGTGAATAATGGTCCCTATCTGTATGCTAAACACAAGTGAGTAGCAAACAGTGATCACCCCAGAGGTGGACGCAAGGATGCAAGAAGTATTACAGTCTGCAGGACAGCACAGTCCAATGACACACTGTCTGCTGCCCCCTGCCTGGTCCACGGCATAATGGGCAGTGAAGATATGCATGGAAAGCCAGGGCACTGCCCAACAGATGTCATGCCAGGATAGGTCCAATAGCAAGGCGGAGATGGTTGTGTGTGCCAGCATGGAGCGCATCATAATCCAGTTGGGTGGGAGGGTGTCACACAGCACTTAGCACTTGTGGATGACCGTAGATATGCACTTCACAACATATGTGCTGCAAAATGCAGCGCGTGGGATGTGCTAGGCAAATACTGCCAGTGAATGGCAGTGCACCACCAGGTCCGACAGTCCTGAAGCAGACTGTGTGTGTGACCCAAGAGCCTCTCCATGAGGAACTTACAGAGATATAGCAGATGAGCCTTGTAGGTCCACAGTGGGAAAGACCTACAGATCTCCCAGCAAGATGTGCTTCTCTGAGGCCACTCACTAAGAGCACAACCAACTAATTATACAAGCAAAACAAAAAACAATCATCTATGCAGGGGGGGCCAACACACTTGCAGTAGTGGCAGCAGCAGCCGGAAGTCCTGGGCCTTTTGAATCACCATGCCCTGGCGGCAGCTGCCCCCTTTGCTCTCTCTCTCTCCCCCGGTCGACAGGCCTGGATACAGCACATGGGACATATGAGCATATGTACAGAATATGAGACAACAATATGATACAGTTGTGAAAAAGGCTAATTGCATCCTGGGGTGTATTAACAGGAGTGTCACATACAAGGCGAAGGAGTTAATTGTCCTGCTTTACACAGGGCTATGTCCGATCCTGGGCATCACACTTTAGGAAAGATGTGGACAAACTAGAAAAGGTTCAGAGGAGAGCAACAAAAATATCAGATTTTTTAAACCTTTCATCTATGAGGAAAAGTTAAATAAACTGGACATGTTTAATTATGAGGGGGAAAAAGACTGGGAGGGACCTGATAATCTTCAAATATGTTAAGGGCCGCTATAATTAGGATGGTGATCAGATGTTCTCCACGCCTACAGAAGGTAGGACAAGAAGTCCTTAGTCTGCAGTAAGGCAGATTTGAGGTCAGGTCTACACTAGACCTGGAAGGTCAGATTAAGGTACACAACTCCAGCTATGCAAAACTGGTAGCTGGAGTCGGCTTACCTTAAGCCGAGTTTGGCTCCGTCTTCACAGTGGGAGGCCAATGTGAGCAAAAGCGCACGTCGGCTTCCCTTACTCCTCGTGACTGTGAGGAGTACCGGCGCCAACTGGAGACACCCTTAGCTTTCAATTTAGCGGGTCCAGTTAAGATTAATTTTCTGTGCAGCAAGTGGAGACGTGGCCTAAGTTAGCTATCAGGAAAATCATTCTAACTTGCAGGGTAGTTAAGCTCTCTTAATAGTCTTCCGAAGAAGACTGTGGAATCCTTATCACTAGAGATTTTTAAGAACCAGTTGGGCAAACATCTCTCACGGCTGGTTTAGGCTTACCTGCCTGTAGCCAGACATGAACCCCATCTTGTTTTTCCCCCCCAGAGAGCAAGAGAAAGGCAGTCAGCCTTTGATGCCCTGGGAACGCAGGTGTGCTGCCTGTCCCTGACTCTAATAAACAGAAACCAGACAGTAAATGGGCTAGCTGATGACCCGGGGCCTCCTGCCGCCCTGATGGCTAGTACCAGTAATTGACACGCCTGCACTGTCCCAGGAGAGGAATCTTCACCCATCACATACCAGAGGTGCCCATTGTCTGCATTTTCCCAGGTGTGAATTATGCTTTGCACCCTTCGTGGGAAACTTGGCATTCAAAGCCATTTTTCCGAATTGGCCACTTGAGACCAGGAAGAAGCCTACGTGACCCAAGGGGCATAAAGAGGGGTTTAGTAGCCCACCCCATTTGAGCTCCAATCATCTACACCTGCTGGCAGGTATTGGTTGTCTCCTGAGGTCTGTGGGACGCCCAACCTCTCCCTACTTCTTCCCGAGGGATTGAGAGAAAGACGCTGGCCACGCCAAGTCTGGAACGCAGGGGTGAGAATATATACCTGCTAGGTGTCTATTTTGCATGCATTTAATAAGAGCTCAGAGAACCAAAAGTGTTTCATGGTACCTGTAAGTGACTTATTAGTGTAATTTCTGTCCTGTCCTTTGTAGTGGCTGTGTTATCTGTAACACAGTAGTAGCATTTAACAGCTAAGTTTACCCTGTAACAATAAAATAGTAACTGTTTAAGCTGTGACCTGACTCCTTCAGTTGCTGTAACAGAACCAAGCACAATTTTAAAAAGAACTCCAGCCGGTCATAAGGGACAGATATAGGGAGAGCTTGAGCGTTGGATCATGTCGCTTCCAGGGGACAGATCCGTTGGGGCATCTCTCAGCCTCCCCAGGCTGCCCGCTGCGAAGGTATCGTGTATCCTAGCAGTCAAAATCTGAGGTGTAATAAGCTCTCCCTGTAAACTTCTTGGGGCACCCGTCAACCTCCTCCAGGTTGCCCGCTGCTAAGAGACCCCAGTCCTAGCAGTTGAAGTCTCAGGTGTATAATACACACACACCACTCACTGCCCTGACCACCGGCTGACACTGCCTCAGTCCCAGGGGCTGGAATCAATGTTTTCTCAAGGACCATTTTAATACTACATTTAGAAGATTATGTTATGTATGGGGTGGAATGATGATTGAGTTGCAAGAGTCCCTGTTACTGAAATGATATCAGCATGTCCTTCGCTAGTAAAATATACACAGGGCCAAATCCAAAGTGTAATTCCACTAAAGTTGCCCCAGCAACATTTGTTCTGTAGTCATCAAAAATGGCTTGGTTTTAAAAAATAATTTATCAGAGTCAACTGTGCTGTCCATCAGGCCACATGCATCACTAAATAGATGAGCAACAGGCCTTGGCTATCTCTTAGAGCAGCAGATCTCAAACTGGGTACACGGACCCAAGGGGTCTGTGAGTCATGTCCAGTGCTGCTGTCCCCGTGGATCAACACCTCCCTGTCCCTCCCAGTGCCTCCTGCATGGCTGTTCAGCAGTGTGGCCAAGGTGCTGGGAGGGATGGGGAGGAGCAGGGATGGGATTGCAGTTAGGGGAGGGAGCAGAAAAAGGAAGGGAAGAGGAGGGCAGGAGTGGAGCAAGGGCAGGGCTAGGGTCTTAAGGGAAGAGATGGAGCATGGGAGGACCTGAGCAGGGGTTCAATACCCTCCAGGGAAAATTACAAGCTGGCATGGGGATCTGGGAAAGATTTTAAATCAAAATGGGGGTCCTTGGGTTGCTAAAGTTTTGAGAACTGCTGCCTCAGAGGAAAGATGGTTTGTTCACATCACATAATTTACCATAACACAAGTGGCCTTTGCAAATCCATGGAAATTGGCAAGATGTGTTTAGCAAAGGGAATTTTTTGTTGATTCCATTTCCATTCCTGTCAGGAACAGGTGGGATTTTATTTTCTTATGTAGCCCAAGGTCCAGTGGGCTTCAACAGCAGATCTGGGAACTACAAGTTGTGGACTACAAACTGTGGCATGTTGGGAGAACTTCCTGGTTCCTGCTGGGATGTACCCTCTGCCCTCAGCAGGGACTGAGCTGGAAGCAGCAAGCTGGCTGCTCACAGAGAGGAGGGGCTGCTGTACTGTGATTCTGTTCTGTTGTTTTACAGAATAAAGCCTGTTCCTGATGGTTTGTCTGAGTGGGACTGGTCTGAGGTGCACACACACTAATACACAACACAGAACACACCAAGGAGCCTCAGGCCTAGTCTCCCACAGTTGTGTAAGAAGTCACAAGGCTTCCCCTATGCTGAATAACCTCACAGTGGGCTAGCAAACAGGAGGGATTACACTTACAATTACTTTGATCTGAAAATAACTCTTAAAACAGTGGTGGGAAGGGCATGGAAAAGAAGGGGAAGCATATGTACAACAACGTGTGTTTACTGTGCAAGTTATTATTGAAATGTAGAAACAGTACTTGAAATGCTGCAACTAGCACATGACTAGGTTACATCCTGCCTTATGACTGGCCTGCAGTTAGTTGCTATCATAAGGTTAAAACACTGGTTGGCCTATAGCCTGTATGTAGTTTGAGGATGACAGAGAAACTGATTTCTTATTATCAACAGTCAAGCTGCAAACAAAACACACATTTTAGTACTCTGAAAAGTAAATCAGTGTGTATTGCTGACATGAAACTCCCTATATCACAAACAAACCAGGGGGTAGGTCTCCATTTCTATTGCCTTTTATGGGACACATTATACATATGGGGACAAAATAATTTTTGGATCTGAGGTTGTTTTTAGTAGATGCTGTGGTAAAAATTGGCGATCAGAAAGCTCGGGATAGTATTCTGCACTCCTGTTCATGAGGCCACTGTTCAGTTCTGAAGCCTCTTCCATGAGCCAACGGTCAGGTTCTAACCAAGCCATCTGTCTAGCTCCAGAGTAGTACACATAGGCTCTGAAGAGTGTCTTAGGTAGGTCTGCAAAGTCAGTGGGATGCTGAGGTAAGCTTAGCCAATGAGCACTTAAATTACATAATTTATGACTAGCAGTTGAGATGGGGAGAAACAGGGATGGTTCTGAATGGTACTGAACATGTGGTCACAGGGCATTTTGTTCACAAAGGGCTTCCATGAGTCAGGAGAAAGTCAGAGTTAGGCCCATGCTTGCTCTTCACCCTCTAATATACAATCATATAATGCATGTATGGAGGAACCTAAAGCCCGGGGGCCAGATGCAGCCCCTAGCTTGCCTGGATCCAGCCCTTGAGGAAGGGGGCTCTCCCCCCAGGGCCACGTTAATGAGGGGTTTGGTTACTTCTCACTTGTGTGCAGCCCCCCCCCCCACTGATTTTTCTGTGGGTTGTGGCCCCCAATCCAAAAAAGGTTCCCCACCCCTGATATAATGAATGTGGGATGGTTGAGCTGAGCCCGTGCTGTGCCTCATGGGTCTGAAGCAAGGCTTTAGAGCCAGTCAGTCCTAAGATAACCTCTCTTTGTCCAATGAGAGACAACGCAGACATCAGAGAAGGGATGCTGGTTAGGTAGGAGGAGAATGGAGCAGTCTTCCTGGCTCCCCAGTTCCCTAACCTCTTATCCCAAACAATGGCTTCTTTTAGTCATTCCCTGACTGTTACTGTTCCGCTGGCCTCAGACACTTTATGGTGCCATCACCTCAGAGCTATTTCCAGTCCCCTTCCTTGCCACTTCCGGCCACGGCTACTGTCCCTGCTTATCACACAGTCCATGAGGGGGAACTGCTGTCATTTTTTGTACCTGCTGCTTCTCTGTCCACCCATCTTTCACCACCTTCCCTGTCAGGCCTTGCCCCAATCCACCTACTCTCACTGATTGAAATTGAATGTATTTTTTATAAAGAAAAATAAATAAATATTTGTGTTTGAACCAGCCCTCGAGAGAAACTCACAAAACAAATGCCCCAATATGCTATCAATATGCCCTTCGGTGCCAATTTTTCCCTGACCCTGGCCCCGCCTCCACTCCACCCCTTCCAGCAAAGTCCCACCTTCACCCCACTTCTTCCCACCCCTGCTTCAGCCCTTCCCCTCCTCTTCCCTCTCAGTTCCGCCCCTCCCAAGCATGCCATGTCCTTGCTCCCACCACCCCCAGTCTCCTGAATACTGGGAAATGGCTGATCACAGGAGGCAGAAGAAACAGGGAAAATAGGGAGCAGCTGATACTGGCGGGCAGACACACTGGGGGTGGGGGAAGCTGATAGGCAGACTGCTGGTGGGTGTTCAGCACCCACCAATTTTTCCCCATGGGTGGTCCAGCCCCAGAGCACCCAGGGAGTCAGTGCTTACGAAGCTATTCTCTAAGATCGGGAAAATATATATCTAGAAAAAGAAATGAAGACTTCTCAATATCCCTGGATAACAAGGTCTTGGTTTTTTTTACCTGAACAAAATGATCCAGAAAGGAAAACAAACTATAAAAAGTGGAAAACTGATGACAAAGGAATAGCTTCCTATATAGTTCGGAAAGGGCCAATTACCTAGATAGTGATGATAAACCATAATGAACAGAATCCTGGAGGCCTTGCTGCATTTTACCTGAATAAAGGCTGCATTAACAACTGTTTAAGAACTTTAGTGTTTGTTTCATTGATGAAAACATGGAAGCTTTTACCTTGATGGTGAGCAGCCTTGAGGCGGAAATGGGTAATGAGTAAATTAACCAGAAAATCCAACAGGAAGACAAATTGTGGCTACAGTGGAGGGTATAGAACATTTTTTGAGGAATATAGGATCTGTCGAAAAAGGGTTTATTTTTTGACAGATCCCCATCTAGACTGCCGGTTTTTTTGGTTTTTTTTTTTTCGAAAAAGCTCCGTGTCGAAAAAAAAGCGGTGGCCATGTTTATGCTAATGAAGCACAGGATATTTAAATCCCTGTTTCATTAGCAATTTCGACGTGCCTAATCTACATCTCTCTGTCGACAGAGAGGTGTAGTCTAGACACAGCCCTTGAGGTGAATTTTCCAAATGGGGACTATTGAAGGATTTCACGTATTTCCATTTCTCAGAGAGCTTGTGTTGGGTGGATCAAATTAGCCTCTCCCTTTGGGTGATACTACGTCATTTCTCTGAATAGAAATCCTTTAGCCCTGTCTATTCTCAGTTGCTGAAAAAGCATTGAAACAAACTTGATTAAATCACCCTTGAGGTTGCAGCTACTGTTCAGTGCCTTTTATCCTCACATGGCAGTCACCCTAGGGATTTTACAGGCACTGGTAGCAATTCTTGGAACAAATCTTGAGCTCAAGCCTGAACCAGGACAGTCTATAGCAGTTTCTCCTTGGTATAGCATATAAGCCACAAAAATTGCAGCTGTACTGTTCAGCCAGTGCTTCCAACTTCTTTCTGCACTTCAATGTACAGTGGAGTCCAGATTAACCGACACGCAGTTATCCGACACTCCTCTTTATCCGACCCTGCAGCTCCCGGGGACAAAGTCCCCGGGAGCTGCAGGGTCGGATACAGCGCGGGCCGGGAGAACGGCCCCGCTTGCTGCCCCGTTGCTCTCTAGGATAAGCTGCTGCTGCCTGGAAGTGTCCCGGCAGCAGCTTCTCCAAGAGAGCGGCGGAACAGCTGATGCCATTCCTGCGGGGGACGTCCCCGCAGGAGTGGCATCAACTGTTCCGTTGCTCTCTACAGTAGAATCCCTATCATCCGACATATTTGGTAATCCGACCATGTGTCGGTCCCGTTTAGGTCGGATGATAGGGACTCTACTGTACCTCTAATTCCCTGGCTCTGGGAGTAGTGTTCAGCTCTATAGGTGACTCAGGAGTCTCACAATGCACTGATGCAGCCACAACACAATGATGCTGTGTGGACATATTAAGCCACAGCAAGGTCAAATGAAAAAACGGACTGTGCCAACCTCATCACTCCAGAGGTATCTTTATTTAGTACAGATGTACTCTAATTAATCTAGCCAAGGCAACTGTATTCATATCTCTCTTCCTCCATGATATATAAATGCAAGAAAGACAGAGATATGTAGGCACAGATGTTGTCATTTATTAAAGAGTCAACAGGGGGTGGTGAAAGCAGTCTTCATAAATCATAATTACCAGCTTAGAGTACATCAGTTTTGTATTGAAGCATGAAGTGGACAAGCCCCACTCACTACTAAGCATGTGCATGTGGGCACATGTATACATTCATAGATCAGGGTCACTATTGGGCATACAAACTTGGTAGCACTGAAAAAAATATTTTTTTCACTGTGGAGTGATGTTTTGACTTTGCAACACAAGACAGAGAAGCACCAGATTAATAAACAGAAAGACCTTTCTTAGATAAATGTAATTACTTCCATAAGACACAAAGCTCTTATTTATTTATTGCTAAATTACAGGGGCATGCTGTAGGTTTTGTAGGGTCTCATGAGAAGTGAAACTTGGGAAGCTTCATCCAGCCATCTCCTCCACATCAACCAAGCAAAACCAATCCTTTGACAGCCTCAGCAGATCACAATTTGCTCAGATTCGTCATTCAGACATTTAAAAAAAAAATTATTCCGCTTTAATAGTTGCAAATACTCCAGTGCCTGTTAACGTTTATGTAATGAGTGTAATAAGCAAAACACAGAAGGTCAGAAATAGAATCAAAGCAGTTTCATTTCCAAATTCTAACAAAGAGTCCATTGACAAGTTTTATATTATCCACCTCTCTCTTCTAATCATCAGTCTGATTATTCAAGACAAGAAAAGCCTGGCATTGAATTGTCACCCAAAGTGACTGAAGGAAGATTTCGCTTTGCCAAACAAGATCTCGCCTCGGGAGTCATAATAAGTCTAGTGACTCAAGAATAACTAGTGCATCCGGTATCATCCCTCAATGCAGAATCAATTACTCTGTCTCTTGACCTGTGAGTAACATTGTTTATAGCGAAGGCAAGCAAGATAAGATAACTGGTCATGACACTGGGGCAAGGATACATGCTTGGCTGGAATACTCTGAACCATTAAGGAAATGATAAAAGATGCTTAGCTCTAATTGATGTAAAACATTTTAATGCAAAAATTATAAAGTGCTTATGGAGATAAAACTATGGAAAGGGCCTGCTTTCATTAGAGGAAAAATGCCAGCCACCAGGGTGTGCATGGTGCATCTACAATTGAATGGCCTCTGCTTCAACAAACAAGGTATCCCACCTGTAGGAAATTCACTGTCCTGTTACAGGCACCACTGTCTTTAATGTCACAGTCTGATTTTACTTAACACCTCTATAATCTACTTATTTTAGACACAAAATGCCTAACCTAACATGCAGGTAGAATGAATATATTCATTTATTTTCTGAACATAAGTCTTAACTGTGTGGGGGCAGGTGGGACTTGAAATGCTATGGCTAGAATCTATCCATTAGAATCTTGATGTGCCCTTTACAAGAAAAATAATAGCTGAAACGTTTCTGGAAAACATACACTATTTCAAAACAGTGGGAGGAACAGCTGAATTGTGACTTAAAGTGATGAGATAAATTGTAATAACTCAGAGATGGAAAGGGCAGATAATTACATCCTGCCAGTACAGGATTGTTCCTTACAACTGATAGAAGGCAAAAGTATAAAGAGATTAATGTATTTTTGTATTCACAGATGACATATTTCAAACAACTGAAAAATCAGACTGCTTGAAAAACTGTAAACAAAAAAAGCCTAGAAATTTGAACACAGTATTTGCTGCAAGTTATTTGTTCAGCTCTAGTAATTTCTGAGGGGTTAATACAACATTTTTCAGTAGGTTCAAGTTCTCCTCATCACAGAATTAAAATAATTTAAATAATATACCCTAAATAACTAGTAAGTGGAAGTTCTAAGTCTGTGGATCCATCTTTTAGGAAGCTGGTTGTATAAGATACACAAAGGAATAGTATACTTATTCAGAAAAAAATATTGTTTAAAACCCTAATTGATCTCCCTAGAAAGAACTTCTGCAGAAAAGTTTCTACACTGATGTCTATTCTTTTGCATTGGTAATTATAATGATCTCAGACAGAGTAGAGTTGAATGGTTAGTAACAATGTAAACTGTTAAAACTGAGCAGAAAATATATTTTGGTTTTTCCATTGTTTTTCAGAGGGTGAAAAGAGAGCTGTACACAATGTAAGAGTGTTGTTAAATTAAACACCATTTAAAAATCATTTAGAGAGGGGCCTTTTATAAATATTTTAAAAATTTCACTATGGAATAAATGCTGGGAATGTGCTGCTCATGTAACATTGATATCAAGACAGATGAACACTTTAATAGCTTTGCACAGTGTTTTCGTACTGAATCTTCCTTGGCTTGTATGATGAGCAAGCACCTCAACAGCAAACCTACCATTGCATAGATTCTACCAAGTACATGTAGCTGGGCAACTGCTTCGCAGGTTTAAATGGCTGTTTAAAAATAGCACCTGCTAAACATTCAAAGACCAACTACAGTGGTTAAAAATGCAGGTGAATGTATTTGACCTGATTTGTTATGTTTCTGATTTTTTTTCTCTCTTGGTATTCAGTGCATGTAATGCTTGTGAAAGTTGCCAGATTGACAGCACTAGGGCTGCAAGTCCTTTTGTTCTGCACAGACTAGGTACAGTATAGACAGTAGCAGTGCAAGTTTCCATGTGCTGTCCTGCCAATCCAGAATGCCTCAAAACTGTAGGAAGCACCAGCAGAGTAAGATTCAGGTTCCAAGGTCCATTTGTTCATTGGCCCCTCTCCTCAGACTGCCAACAGGGATGTCGATTGCAGTGCAAACACTTCCCTACTAAATTTAAATCACCAATTCATTTCACATAAGTAACCAGCCAAATCTTACTATATATAGTTAGAAATGTGCGTCTGTCTGTCTGTCTGCCTGCCTGTGAGTCCATTTGTTCAAGAACTCCTCCTAAACATTAAGAGCTAAGACCACCAAATTTGGTATGCAGCTTTTTCCTGTACTACTGTAAAGCAAAGGTAACGGTTTGGGTGTACCAGGACAATTGAATGTGCCTGGAAAGTGATTGTTTCTCTTAAAATGGAAAGAAAGGGGTCTGGCAGGAGGGACACTTATACTGTAGAATGACTACAGGGGGGCAGCACGGGGCCAGAGATGGGGAGTGGGACAGCTACAACCCCATTGGTCCAGCAGGAAGCCAGGGGGTGTAGAAAGGGACAGCTATCTATTATATATTTCAAAGAGTCTGTCTGTGTGTTTGTTTGTGTGTCTGTCTGTCCCCCAGCTAGGGGAGATGCACCCCTCCCGCGGTTGTGCCAGGTGCAGCAGCCATGGACAGGTGCTTCTCACCTGGCCCCAACCCGCTGCAGTGAGAGAGGGCTGGGGTTGTCCTCTCTCCCGAGGGAAGTCTGCATCCTGAACTGCTCGTCCCCATCCCCATCCCAGAACAATGATTTAAATGAAGAACAAAACAAAACTTATTTGAGTTAAGGACACAAGCAATTCCGGGTAAATCTTCTAATTTGATAACAGTAGTAATACCTACCACTCAGATACTTTGAAAGTAATTTATGAAGATGTACTTTATTTCCATTTTACAGCTCTAAAACCTAACAGAAAGTGGTTAAGTAACTTGGTCAAAGACATACAAAAGACAATGGTAAAGTTAGAAAAAAAATCCAGCTCTCCAAACCTCTAGTCTTATACTCTAATCACAAGCCAACAACGTCTATTTGATTATTACATATGTGATTGGTGTTTTTCTTTCTTTATTGGTCAGGATTTTGAAACCTCACTAATGCGTAGTTTTAATTACCATAATAGAGTACGATAGCTGGTAAGATACACAATAAGGTAATTAAAATGTTCACTCCTGAAGCACATATTATTGCAATTACTAGAAGGATTATTCCCCAATCTGGAACCAAAGTCTCTCAATTATCTATGGCATTAACTAGCATCAGATGGCCAGATGCAGTAACCTTTTTGTATGAAACATGTAATTGTTTGGATTCTATGGGTGCGTCTACACTGCACTCTTACCTCAAAACAGCATATTTCAAAATAAAGCACTATTCTGACAAGTCCCTTAATCCTCATGGAATGAGGGTTACAAGGACACCAGAATAGCGCACCTGTTATTTTGAAATATATTTTGAAATAATGGGTGCTTTTAAAGGTGTGAAATAACTATTTAATACTTCCAGTATTCCGAAATAGCACCACTCTGTAGATATAGCTTTAGTGTTGAAAACAAGGTTGGTATTATATGCTATGGGGAAAATATCAGACCTGTTCATTAAGCTTGTGATAGAAGCTTTCATATATTTTCTGTACAAAACAGGCTGAATATGGCAGATTAGTTATGAAAATCCAAGAAATTCCAAAGCACGTTGCCAACTGTATGCACTCCTTTCCACTACTTACAAATTCAGGGGTAGTGAATTAGTAATATATGTCAAAAAGTTTTCACTAGTAAATCAGACAAAATTTCAAGGTTTTATGTGTCCAATCCTCAGGATATACCCAGATCACTCAATAGCAAACAAACCAGAATAAAAAGCTAAGACAGAGTTCTTTTGGCTTTTCGATAGGTTTTAAAAATATATTTATCGCTAGAAAACTTACTCAGGTCCTTCAGGGCAGGGAGCTGTCAGTGCGGGAAGTGCAGGAGTCAGGGTAGAGCCTTGGGATGTAGAGGAGGGGAGCAAGGCAGGACTCAGGTGGATGTGGGGAGCCAGGAGTCAGGGTAGGAGGGTTGACGAGGGCCTCAGGGTGGGGGCTGGGGATACAGAGAGAGGGCAAGCAGAGGTGAAAGTAAGCAGGTGCTCCCTGGTGCACAGCTCTGGCAAGAGCTGAGGCAAAAGCCAGCAGGGAGCTATTTAAAGAGCTGGCAGGGACCCGGGTTGAAATAGGACAGTACCTGTAAGAAATTTTAAGTTACTTTCACTGCTGGGTGTGAGAGTGAAGGTTGAGGAGAGGCTCAGATCAGAGTGGCCCATCTTGCAGAGCTTTCTTTTCCCCACAGCTGGCACGGGCCTTTCCTCTCCCCCCCACCCACAGCTGGCACGGGCCTTTCCCCCTCTGTGATTATGCAGCTAATGCCTGGGAGGGAAAAAGGGTTTGGGACAGGGGGGCTGCTTACCCAGTCTGGTGGCAGGCAAGATGGCAAGCCCCATCCTCAGCTGGCCACTTTCTTGGTGGTGTAGCTGCCCCCAGTGGTCAGTCTGCAGTATAGCTCTCCTCTGCACTTGCTGTCCCCAGTGGCCACTGTAAGTATCACAGCCCTCCTTTCTGCTCCCTTTCTTTCCATGTTATGAAAAATGGTCCCATTACTCAGGTCCTTAGCTCAATTCATTTTTGGGTTTTTTTTTAAACAAAATGAAAATGTACATGCTTCATTTAAATCAGGGGTGGGGAACCTTTTTTGGGTCAGGGACTACTGACCCACAGAAAAATCAATCAGGGGCTGCACACAAGTGAGGGGAACCCCCCCCCCAAAATCCCCTTACTGATGTGGCCCTTGACTGACAAGGAGAAAGACACTCCCCTCATACACCAGAGCCTAGAGGGGCCCAGCCAGGAAGATTTTGTGTGCTCCAGCCCTGCAGTGGGGCAGCGGGGGTTTGGAGCACCAGCTCCCCAATGCTGGTGGGGAGCCCTGAGCCTCAGGGACCAGATCCAGTCAAGCTGGGGGCCGCATGTAGCCCTCAGGCCTAAGGTTCCCCACCCCTGATTGAAATCATTGCCCTTGGGTGGAGCTGAGGATAAGGAGTCCACTTTACAGACTGCTCCAGGGAGAGAGAACTACTTCAGCAACTCTTACTGCAGCAGCTTGGGCCCAGGTGAGAAGCACCTCTCTATGGCTGCTGCATGTTCCTCATCTGGACCAGGTCCAGGTTCACCTGTCCCCTGCACTCCTAGTCAGAATGAGGCAAGCAGCAAACTGTGCACTTTCCCCTTGCTCCCTGATGAAGAGGAATAGCCAGCAATGTTTCCATACGAACTGGGGGAGGTGAAGAGCTTCAGTCCCCCCTCCTCCCTAAAGGGCACCTGCAGCTGAGAGGCTCGGGGCTCAGGCAGGCCCTTTTCACCCACCTAGTGATGCAGTTTCTTTCCTTTATGGTTTTATGAAAACCAATCCCCTTCCAGGCACATCCCGTTTTCCTGGCACAACTGAACCCTTACTTTGCTTTAAGTTATAAGAGAAAGCTGTATACCAAATTTGGTGGTCCTAACTCTTACCGTTGAGGAGTTTTTCTTGGACAGACAAAAGGAGACATTCTCAAACTCACTCAGATACGTAAGATTTGCATTTTTGCACATGAAATCCTAAGATACAAGAATCCATTTCAGAACGTCTCTTTCATCAATCTGCATTAATTAAATTTTCAGTGACTACTGTATATTAAAGATTAACTTATTTTATATCAATGTACCAACACCCTTAGCTGTGTGTTCATCTTTTTCACTCCTTTCTATCCCTGATAAAAGCCTAAATGGCAAATTCACCTCTTCTCATTTCTGGTTATAGTTTGGCCATTTTGAATGTGTACTGTTTTACATTCTGTCACATATGTAGTGAGTTTTTTGCATGGCCTGACAACTCCTTTTTAAGTTATTGATATGCTAGCTTGCCTTGGGCAAGTCAACCTCTTCAAAACCATTCCATGGCCTCATCTGTAAATGGAGAAAAATATTAACCTCCTCTGTCAAAAGAGGTGAGAGCACAGGGATTGCATACCTCTCTCTAAGTGTTGAGTATTTAGCTCTTTTGGTCTTCATGCTGCTTCACTTGGTTTAGTTTTGATCATCCTCCTCTCTAATCTGATAGGCACAAATACCTCCAGCCTACATTTATGTTCTGCTTTCTTGGTGGTATTTCCAAACTTCCTTGATAGTTTCAGTCTTTAGCTGTTTGTAAATAAGGACTAAGTCTTATATGGGCTTTTTAAAACAGAGAACATGCTTGCACCTCTGAATGCAGCACAGGTTCCATGAAATGAGTCACCAAGCTTTGATTCACCTTTTCACCCTAATATTCTTGCTTTAATTTCTTGATTTATGTTTTTACAATCTCCATATTCATCCTGATTTTAATATTCAGCTCCTCAGTGATTATTTCAACTATGACTGTCATCTCCCAGTTCTTCATTTTATATTAATGGCCTTTTTTTCCTCATTAAAATTTCCTAAAGGTAATTCTCAAGGCAAGATTTTAGAAAGAACACTGCCTACCTTTACAGTACAATTAAGCCCCTGTAAACAGAGATTCAGCCTTAAACCAGAATTTCTTTGGTTTTTGCATCTTTAAAATGAGAACTTACAGTCAACTGAATTTCAATTCTTACAGTTTAAAGTAAAATAAAATTAAGATACTAGATTAAGTCTAATTTCAGAGAAGCACCGTATTTGGGATAGCATAACATTAACCAGATAATCCTTTAAAGGCAATGGGAATAAAAAGTCAACAGTACATGGGTGTTTTGTTTAAAAAAACCCCAACAACATATGACATGTTGGAGAGCAATGAAATCTGGCTGATAACTATACCCCAGTGAAATGTCTCATAGTGTAAAATGCTCTACCTCCTATGCATATGTGGTGGGTTTTTTAGCACGTGTGTGACATGCTTCAGTTGGCACATGACCAAGATTAATCACCAAATTTCATCCACTGGTTGGATCATTAGCTTCCCTAACTTGAGCTGATACTGACAGGATTCCAATACATAAAAAGAATGTGTGAAAAGATAAATGGTATTTTATGCAAATTAAAATGATGAACAATGAGCATTACAAATGTAAAGTACTCGGGCCAGGAGTCAATTAACTAGTTCTAGGAAGCTCTCCCAGCACAAACTATATTTACAATTTTTTCAAAGAAAATTTGAGGCCAACTTTCTTCTGTTCTGTATTTTGTTGAAGGAATATATTCATTGACACTTGATAATTTTAGGACTTGATGCTTTTTTATTTGAAGACTCAGTATAGTGAAGGAATTATCTCTATTAACAGACAGACATTTATGTTAGGACAGGTCAAAAGTAAACAACAAAACCTTCCCAATCTTTTAAAAAGACTGCGATCAGTGGGATAAAGTGGGTGGCCAATGTCAGGTGCCCCTAAAGGAATGAACAGAACAGGTAATCATCAAGTGATCCATCTCCTATTACCCATTCCCAGCATCTGACAAACAGAGCCTAGGGACACCATTCTTCCCATCATGGGCTATGTCTACACTGTAGCCTTCTTCCAGAAAAGCTTATGCAAATGAAGCACAGAGTGGAATATCAGGGTGCTTCATTTGCATAATTAATTAGCAGCCGTTTTTGCAAGAGGCTTTTGCGCAAAAACGGCTGCTACTTAATTATGCAAATGAAGCATGGCAATATTCCACTCCACACTTCATTTGCATAAGCTTTTCCAGAAGGCTATAGTGTAGACGTAGCCATGGCTAATAGACACTGATGAGCTATTCTCCATCAATTTATCTAGGTTTTTTTTTTTTTTTTTTAAATTTGTTATAGTCTTGGACTTCACAACATTCTGCAGCAAGGAGTTGCACTGGTTGACTGTGCAATGTGAGACGTATTTCCTTTTGTTTGTTTAGAAACTGCTACTTATTCATTTCATTTGGTGACCGCTAGCCCTTGTGTTAAAGGAAGGAATAAATAATTCTTTATTCACTTTTTCCATACCAGTCGTGAATTTATAAACCCTTATATCCCCCACTTAGTCATCTCTTTTCCAAGCTGAACAGTCCCAGTCTTATTAGTTGCTACTCATAAGACAGCCATTTCATACCCCTCATCATTTTTGTTGCTCTTTTCTAAGCTGTTTCCAATGCCAAGGTATCTTTTTTAGATGAAACAACCATATCTGCATGCACTATTCAAGATGTGAGCATACCATGGATTTATATAGAGATAATAAAATATTGTTTTTAATGATTCCTAACATTGTTTGACTGCTGCTGCACATTGAGCGGATGTTTTCAGAGAACTATCCACCATGACTCCAAGATCTCTTTCTTAAATGGTAACAGCTAATTTAGTTCCTATCATTTTATACATATAGTTGTGATGTTTTCCAATATGCATTATTTTGCATTTATCAACATTAAAATTAATCTGTCATTGTGATGCCCACTCACCTAGTTTTGCAAGCTCCTTCTGAAGTTCTTCTCAGTCTGCTTTGGACTTAACTATCTGCAAATGTTGCCCTTTTTCCAGATCATTTATGAATATGCTGAATAGGATTGGTCCAAGCATGGACCCTGGGGGGACACCACTAGTTACCTCTCTCAATTCTGGAAAGTGACCATTCATTCCTACCCTTTGTTTCCTAAGTACACTATATCCACTGGATTCCCCCTTGTCCACATGCTTGTTAACTGCCTCAAAGCCACAACAGCCCATTTACAAGGCATCCCAGATCACCATGAGCACATAACCCAATGTTTTAAACTCTGCCCTAGCATCCCATAAATAGATTTCAATTCAAGGTCAACTTTTCCCTCCCATTCCTGACTTTTTACAGCAATGTTCACTGCAACAACGAAACTCTCACCCAGAAGCAGACTGATGAGCACTGTTTTCTCAGGAGTTGGGCACCACAACCATGTAATTCACTCCCAGCAGAGAACTAAGCTAACTAATACTGGTTTGCGTGATCTAAGTTAAAAGGTGTAGTAGTCTGTCTAATCAAGGGGTGACTCGGGTAATTCAACAGTAGAGATTAAGGGAAATAATGACAGGGTTCTTAAAGGGCCCCATGTAGTTATCCTTCAGAAAGTACCACTGAAATGAGTTCCAAATGGGAAATCCTCAGGGCTCCAAATGGATACAGTGGATCCCATAGTGTGAAGAAAAGCATACACCTGTAATGTAGTATTCATACATCTCAAAATTTAGGCACTTTATTACACGCCTCCCCCCACTTTTCAACTTTCAGCACCTCTGCCAGTGTGCACAAAGGCTGTTCCAGTAATTTCCTAGCTATATGTAAAGGTACACTAGCTATTTTCCACAAGAGTGGGTTATTTTCAATTAAAATCAGTTTAATGGATTTCTTTAAGCTCTAGCATTTCAGCAGCAAATCAAAAGTGGTCAACAGTTTTTGGATACAGTGGAAAAAAAGATAATTAGTATGTCTACATAGCCCATATAGTTTGCTGATTTCCAAACAGTGGTAAGCAATGATAGTTACAATGACCAAATAGCAAGAACTAAAGAGATTCTCTTTCGTGCATGAATCAGTGTCAGATTACAAACTTACCAAAACATTTTTATTCCAGATTCTCACTAGTCTTTCCAATACTTTTTAACCACACTTGCTATTTCAAAAGTCGATGCTTTATACAACAATATGTGAATTTTCAGTAACTAAATGATTGGTAGTGAAAAAAACATAGGGCACATCTGTAAATTCAGTGCAGTTGCAACTTGTGAATGTTTTTCATTCATGCCCCTTGGAAATGCTCTGCAAAGCTGAAAGGTTGCTTCCAAGTCTCTTCTCTTTGCTCACTGGGCCAGAAGAGGCATTGGAAGAGCAGTTTGCTCAGCTTGTATTGTGTGAAAAAATAAGATTTTCATGAACCATCTGTAGAAGGCTGGAGCAGCCATGAGAACGAAGCGAGTCTCGTCCAGAATGAGCAGGAAAAGGGGAGGGGAAGATGAGAATCCTAAGGGCTTTGTCAAAGTCTTCAAAGATCATCCCCAATACTATAAGCTTCCATGTTGGCTACCAACTGCTTCAGGACAACAAATGTAAGCCTCTTTAAAGCAGCAGCTGCAGCAACACATTCCTCAACAGATATTACTGAGAGAAGGAAATGACACACGAGGGAACATTTCCTCTTTTATACTGTTTTATTTTGTAGTAAGATCCATGTATTATATAAAATATAACAGGAAAACTGAACAAGTCTATAAAATAAATTGAGTCTAGATGACAAACCACAAGAGCTCTGCTTTTGCAGTTTATGTTGATGTCACTAGAACTCTCATGTACTGATAGCCTTGTATTTTACAGTTATCTAGTGTATGAACCTACACAGAAAGCTGATATGTCTCAGAATTAAGCTATAATTAAGGTGACAGATGTAGAGAAAAATGGCTTTCCTAAGCCACAGCTGCCCTTGACACAAACAGTGATGACAACTATGTTGTGATGCAAGTTACATCAAGCACCTTCAAAGAGCCTCTGACAAAGGGATTCACACTGAGCATTTTGAAGGAAGGTTCAGAAAATACTGCAGTGTACCAGTGATTCCTCCAAAGTCCTTTGAATGCCTATGGTAGGTTTGTGGGTTTTAATAATATACTGCAGGCATGACACCAAACCTAGAGGTAGGTTATAGGCAAAGTTAGGTAAGCCAAAAAAAATCCCTTTAGATTTAGAGTCATTGAACTACCAAGCAGGAGGCTACAGCAGTATAATCCATGACCTCTTTCTCTCTCACTAAAAATCATCTGTACCAAACTCCTCATTTCTAGTGCCCTGGAGAATGACGTTGTCTTGTCCACTTCTAGTAGTTGCACTTACGGCACTGGAACAGCTCAAAATCCTTTAAGCAACAGTATGCTACTGTGCAAAACTGATGCACCAGACTGTTACCAACTAGACATCCAAATTCAAGAACTGAGTCAATCTAGCTCTTCTATTAACATTAGCAAGTAATATTCCTGGGAAGTACTCCCACAATCAAGAGGAGAACATACTGCTTAGTCTATGTGGAATAGGTTGAACAAACATCAGCTCTATAATAAAGGATTTGAAATGAAGGCTAACAGTTGGCTAAGGTTAAGGAAGAAGTAGAGGAAGACAGTAAGAGAGAAAGGAATTTTAGAAAGGAAAAAAAGCAAGCTCTTCTAGGTCTGATTTCTTAAAATGTTACCATACCAAGCAGGCTGTAGATATCCTGTCTTTGGTATCATTTGGAATCAACATGAAGTTGATTGCAAATAGCATGTGAACATTTTCAACAAGGAAGAAATACATATTTGCAAATGCAATCATTAACACAGCAAATTAAACCCAAGTCTTAATGGCAGAATGCCTCAAGCTAATGAAATGTGGACATGTAAGACTTGCATTTTTCACCACTTTCTGTGCACAATTTAGTGGAAATAAAAAGTAACTATTGTAAAGATCTGTTTTACTTCTATTTCTGAAGGCAAAAGGAAGGGTAAGTAGAAATGTTCTCCAATTTGTTCTCCACAATATGTACACCCACACCATACACATACGCACATGCACGCACCCTCAAACTGCACTGACATCTCTTATTTTTTGACCAAAAAAGCAAATCCTGGGAGTAAGTGCAAAATGCAAAATCAACTGACAGAAAATGCTGAACAAACAGCATAATTAAAATACAAAATATTTATATTAATGAACTATTAACAGGTGATGTTCTCTGTTTCTGTAAAACTTTGGAACCACATAGCTGATTTCTTAAATCTAGTCCATGCCAGCTTCCAGAACTATTAATGATTTAATTAGCTTCATTCTTTGATGCTTCATCAAAGTTTTCTACGAGATCTGAAAGAGATGGAATAGCTATTAATTTTACATAGCGATTACAGTTTTTTTACCTATATATTTGCAAAAGGAGTATCATTTGCATACATGAAGAACTTGAGGCACAGGAAGGTTAATATCTAAATCTCTAAAACATCCACTAATTTTGGAAGCTCAATGTGAGATGCCTAGATCTGATTTTCAGAGCCTTGCATGGTGACAAGGTGCCACAGAACTCCTCCTTGGTTTTGTTGCTTTTCAGTGAGGTTATTGATGACTTCACCTGGACTGAGCGCTTAGCACCTTTTAAAATTAGGATCTAGGTGTTAAGTTGGGTAGAAACTTTAGAATACATCAAAAAGACTGTCAAAGTTACACAGCATATCAACTCCAAAGACAGAATTTTCATCTCCTGACTACCTCTTCAGTGCCTTAGCTAATATGCTATGCCGATGCATAAGGAAGATCATTGTGTTAAAAACAAATTAACAGTTTCCAACAACTCAAAAGAACAAGGCTGAAAAGCAGCAGCACATGGCTATACATTCCCAGGTAAAGATTCTATTTTTTTTCTTTGAGAATTTTCAGAACTTGGCCGTAGGTAAAGCTCAGTATCTATTTATACAGAAAGAAGCATGTATTTAAATAGTGTAATCTGAAAGGTAATCCAATTTAGTTAAATGCCTCCAATTTTAACATCCCTAATCGAGTAGTCGATAGAATTTTTACGACTTCTCGATTAATTCATAGGCAGCCTGGCTCAGTTCCAGCTCACAGCGGGTGCGGGATCAAACCCTACTGCAGTTCTGCAATTTAAAAGGCACTAGGAGCTGGGCAGCCTGCCCCCGGCTCCTACTGCATTTTAAATTGCAGAGCTGCAATAGGGTTTTGTCCCACACCTGGTGCAAGCCGTAACTCAGCCAGCCTGCTCACCCAGCTGGCAGCAGCCCCTGTGATTAGGGGACCCAGCAGGGATTTGGGACCTCCCGTGCACAGGGACTGCTGCTGCAAAGCAGTCCCTGCCTGTGGCCGGGTCACCGCAGACAGGGGCTGCTTTGGTGCAGCAGTCCCTGTGCACGGGGGGGAGGGTCCTCAACTTCCCACTGAGACCCCTCTACGCACAGGGATTGCTGCCATGAGGCAGCCCCTGCCTGAGGCCAGGTGTCTGGGGACAAGGGCTGCTTCACAACAGCAGCCCCTTCTCCGCCTCTGACAGAGGCAGCGGCAGGGGAAGTGGGGAGGGAGAAAGATGGCACCGCAGAGATGGTGCTGGGGGGGGGGGAGGAGGGGGGAAGGACTGGCTTTTAAGCCAGCTCCCCCCCTTGCTGCCTCTGATAAAGAGGCAGCAAGGGGAGGGAGGAATGCGAGTAGGTAAGTACTCCTTTACATCCGTCATCCAATTACTAATACTTAAAATTAATTTGACAATTTATATCCTGAAACCACTGTACAAATACTAAATAGTTAACCCTCCCAGCCTGCCTGGAGTATTTATCCCTTTTTCACAGATGGTAAGACACAGATAAAGTGGCCTGCCCAAGGCCACGTAGTAAGTTAGTGTTAAAGCTGAAATTCAAGTGTGCCTTCTCTCAATTCCATGATCAGTCCATTATACCAAATTGCCTCTCTAAATGCAAGAGAATTATAGCTGTACAAATCGAAATATATATCTAAACAATAACCAATAATCTAAAAACTGAAGAAATAGAATGCGCTAGTAAACCTACCCGGGACATCATCGTCTTCTTCATCAATGTCTTCGGATTTTGTTGCTTTGCTATCCAACACTATAAAAAAGTTTTGTACTAAGTATACGTTTTAACACAACAGTCTCATTTATACCATATTTGTCTCTCTCAAAACAAAAACCATAATATATAAGTTAAATCAGGAAGCAGGCAACTAACTTCTGATTTCTACTACAGGGCGAGAACATTCTGAAAAGTACAGCATTTCCCTTCAGGAGTCCATAACAAATCTATCACTCCATTGTAAGTTATATTTAAATAAAATTACAGCTTTAAAACTACTGGTACCTTCTACATATAGCATACCTGACACATCTACTCAGCAGTGCAGAAATCTACAGAACAGAACAATTCCTTCTTACCAGTTTTCCTATCTGTTACTCACAGGAATTCTCTAACATCTTAGGAAGCATACTAAATGTGGACTGGTTGCAAGGATTTTTATGCATCAGAATGGGCTGACTTCTTGATTTGAGATTTAGACAAATTGGGTTTTTCTCCTTTATGGCTACTAGTTACAGAAAATTGTTTGGTGTTTCTGTCTTGAATTGAACTCTGTGCTCTTCTAAAACATAGGGAAAACAGAAGAATTAAAATACATATCTAAATAGTCTTGGTTCTTTCAGGGATGGCGAACTTTGTCGGACATTAGAATAATAAGAAGGTATTATCTAGTTCCATTTTACATCTACATATTTTTATGCTTCCTTGAGAGTTTGTGCAAAAATATTTTTAGAAAGTATAAATAAAAGTCTGAAATTAGGAATCCCATTACTCTGTTTGCATGAATGTGGCAGTAAGGACTCCTAGTTTCATCAATATTCAAGAGGAAATCAAAAACTAAACTTCAATACAGGAGTTAACAATACTAACAATAGCATTGCGTACAAAGTTAAACTGACTAAGAGGCCTGCAACCGGGGGGGAGGGGCGACTGTCTCAGGGTCCAGTGATCCCAGCCTCTGTTGCAATGGTGGCAGCTGGAGCACCAGGCCCTTTAAATCGCTGGCGGAGCTCTCGGCGTTGGTCTAATCTGCCCTTAAAAATCTCCAATGTTAAGAGATTCCACAACCTCCCTAGGCAATTTATTCCAGTGTTTAACCACCCTGACAGTTAGGAAGTTTTCCCTAATGTACCAAAACTACCCTTGCTGCAATTTAAACCCATTATTTCTTGTCCTATCCTGAGAGGTAGCAACAATTTTTCCTCCTTATAATAACCTTTTATGTACTTGAAAAATGCTATATCCTCTTTCAATCTTCTCTTCTCCAAACTAAACAAACCCAATTCTCTCATAGATCATGTTTTCTAGACCTTTTAATAATTTTTGTTGCTCTTCTCTTGACTTTTCCCCATTTGCCCACATCTTTCCTGAAATGTGGTGCCCAGAAAGGAAAGGAACACAATACAGCAGCTGAAGCTTAATCAATGCTGAGTAGAGCAGGGAAGAATTACTTCTCATGTCTTACTTACAAAATACATCCCAGAATGAGGATTACCATCTCTCTTTCCTAAGAAAATTTATAGATAGCCTAGCAATTGTTAAGCAAGTTCAAAATGAACAGGATTCAGAGAACAAAGATGCATTCCCCAAATTGAATGTTACATTCAAAACCCCAGTTCCTGCCCCCCATCATATGCTCCTCTTTTAGTATTCTGTTGTGATGGTATAATACAAATTGCCTCAAGGACTGAACATCTTTTGGTAAGACAAAGCCTTTAAACTACAGGGGATCCGTGCTAGAAGTCCAAGATATGTTCCAAAAAACTTGGACTTATAGCGAAACAACTAAAAGTGGGGAATTTTTTTCCTGCGGCTGACTTCCAATTAAGCAAATTGGGGGGAGCGTTTCGCACGACTTATAGTGGGGAATGGGAGGACTTATAATGCATCAGTTCCTACAAACATCAACAACTTTACTGTGGAACGGACGTATACTGGGGACAACTTATAGCGGGGACCCCCTGTATTAGCAATGTATCTAGCTTCAAAGGCTTTACAAAGTGATCAGACACTGGGACATTAACTAGATGCAATAAAAAAAAGGATAGTGTAATTTAGTTTTATTTTTAATGATCTGAGAATAAGTTGAAAAAGGGAGGAGAGGTGGTGAGGATTGCACTCATCCTGGATTTAGAGGGGGAAAACATTTTGTTTGATAAGCCTGTGATTACTTCAAAATGAATTCCTTAACAAAAGAAACTGATTTCTATATCTAGGTGAACCCTGAATTAGTTAGTTTTATGTATTTAAAGCAGCATTTTAGGAAAATCTTCAATATTGAAGTGTCGCTTTAGCAAAGCAAATTATGTTTAAAAGTTTCAATTAACTAATTTATTCCAACTTAGTAATATGTATTTTCCTGAAATAATTTTTTATCACCAGAATAGTATCTGTATAGCTACCACTAACCTTTTATTTCCACCTATAAAAGTTACTTCAAATCTTGCACAAATTTCTATCAAGTTAAAAGTTTCAGTTTAGAAATAATTTATATCAATACACCTTTTTGCATTTCATTTGATATTCCTGAAACTGGAAGATATACTTCATCGAGTTACAAAACCGTACACTTAAAATTGGAAAATATTTTAAAAACACAGTACAACTGACAAACCTTGTCACTGAAAAGATTTGCCTTTTTTCACGTAAGTGGGCCTAGGTAAAAGTCTTGAACAGACTGAAAATATGCCTTTTGTGACATTACTACAACACTGTTAAGTGGGTAGCAATATTAAGTGAAGAGCAGAACAGTGTATATCATGGTGATAGTCATGGGAATAGAAAGTTTTAGAACTTATAAAAATCTAATGTCTATTGGCAAGCCAAACAGAAAATAAATTTAAAGTTAATGATCACAATGTTATAATTCAGGGGGATTTAAGTGCCTACTCACATCATAAAGTTGTAAAACATTAAGTCTAATGCAGTTTCAGACACACTGTGATAGTCAAGATGTTAGGAAAAGTAGCATAATTAATATAGAAGAAAACTAGCTTGCATGAGAAAGTCATATCTCATAAGAACAAGGGAAGTTTACTGTGAAAATAGTTTGTGTTTCACTAATCCAAATAAATCATCTAAAGTATTAGGCCAAGTATAAAGATTTCTTGAGGACCCAAGTCACACAGGCACGTTGGAAAATCCTTCCACAAATCTTTTCCAAAAAGAGAAACATATTTTTAAAATCTTCAATAAGACGTTCCAAGTAGGGACACCCACCTTGTCTTGGGAACTGTTCAGCTAACTTCCTGAGACTTGTTAAACTGTCAGCACCAAGCTGGCTTAAGATTCCCGGGAGCATTTCTGTGATTGGTTTAGCCTCTGCATGACCAGTAATTGCAAAAGTGTTAGCGGAAAGGGAAGCTTGGACCTTGGGGTTGTTGAAATGAATAACTGTTCCATCATCTTTTATCATATTCACCTATTTAAATACAGAACAATTAGTACATTTAATGCATTTCACTAACATATGGTAATAGTTTTGACTGTACAAATGCTGCAAAACAACATTGTTTATATTAACAATTTTAAATATTCAAGACTACTAATTCTTTGAGTGTAATAAAAAAAATTAGCCAAACCTGTAAGGGAAATGGAATATATGTTCATAGCAGGACATGCAAATTGAATGGAAATGCAAAAACTCAAAGTGGAAGTTGCTTTATGAAACTAGTATTCAGATAGACACATGAGCAACCAATGGATTATTGTATTCTATTGTTACTATACAGTTAAATTAATAGTTTTGGTTAAATCATTGTGCTCCAGGGTATAAGCCAATTACCATCTGGATCAGGAAAGAGATTAGAAAGGGAAAAAAGAGTTGCTTACTTCCATGCTAAATACTTGAAAACTTAGGCCCAAATACTCCAATATGATGCAAGTAGATGGGCCCCTTTACATGCACAGAATCCTTCTGAAGTCAAAGGGAATCCATTAGAGTGCAGGGATCCGCCCATGCATATCACAGGATACTTAGGCCCCAATTTTGCCAGCACAGACTTCTATGCTCACACCATCACACTGATGTCCCTTTGCACGTCGGGACCTTCCTTAACCATAGGTATGATGATTTTTCACTTTTTTTCTTACGAATTTGGATTTACATTCTGCCAGAGGCAGGATGCCAGACTAGATGGACCATTAATTCATTTCTGCCTCTAAACAGGAAAATACCTGGGTTTTGCTGTGTTTTGTTTTAAACTAGATGAAGGGAAAAATAGAGAAAATGCAGGTCTTTTTCTGAAGCAGACAAGAAAATGAGTATAAAATGAAAGTGTTTTGGAAATGTCATTATTTTAATTAAGGAAAGGAAAAGTACTGGTAAACAAACAATAGCAGCATATTTATAACATTGTTATAGCCATTCAATCTGTTTTTAACTGAAAAGTTATGGGGAAAAGGCACAGACTAAATTAAAAACAAATACTGAAGATTTCAGTGTCTAGTGAATGTTCCTACACAATACAGATTAATTTAAAATAATTTAGAATTAGACTCAACCTGTTTTTAAGTCAACAGTCTTATAAAGAAGCTACATGATGTTCTTTATGCCCGGAACTTTTTGCAGTTCTCAGAGTGCATGGTGATCATTCTCTTACTTGAAAGTCCACTTAAAGAACACACCACTTCTGTGAAGTTTACCATTCTTTATCCACCTCACTGATAAGCGCTCTTACACACTGAGGCCTCAATCTTGCAAGCTGTCCTGCAGAGATAGAGCCCTCTAATGTAAATCTGGTTCTGGCAAACTTTCAGGAGTAAGTGCCTAGTCATTCAACTGGAAGCTAGTATTGTCCAGATAACATCCTTTCTTTACCCAGAGCAGTTTGTATCTGAAGAGTTCTGTCTGTATATTAAGATTTTAGGCTCTGGGTAAAGAGAAGCAAGTACTGTTTACCTTAGTATTTTGTACATCACAGAGCACACTAACAGTGCTGAAATTAATAGCCAAAGAAAATTAGGATAATTCATAGTCCCCCTATGGAAGACATAAGGGCTTATTGAAGAAGCGAGCCTCCACATACACCATACATAATTTAAAATTAATCAAATGTATTATGTTTCTTCAGACAAACCTTGCAACAACATTTAACAGGAAGATCACTCTCCTCTACATATTATCTCAGCAGTCTCTTCATTTGTATACACCACCACATGGAAAGGTCCACTTTCACAGGAAGGTCAATAGTAAAATAACTCAGACATTCCTTCAAAAATTGGTATTAAAAAAAAAAAAAAAAAGATATTCTAAAAATATTCAAGAGGTTGAACCTCTCTAGTCTGGCACCTGACCAGTGCCAAACCAGAGAATTTGCAAAACCACAGAAGGTGAATATTGTCTAGCAGCCATATCAACTCTTCCACTGCTTACTGGGCTCTCAGAAGACATTTAGGGATAAAACAGGGCTAGATAACAGCACAGAACACCAAGAGCCAGGACTGGTGGCTGTAAAGAAACTTTATGGGGCTGTGGGAAACTTGGCCATGCTGATAACTGGACACCTAACTAACTAAAATTGTGCTGGACCACAGATGTTGCCAGACCAGAGTGTGCCGGACCACAGAGGTTCAACCTTTATTACTGTCTAATTGGGCAAGATACCACATAACTTATATACTACTCAAATGTTCAGTGTTTCTGCAAATGTTTAAAAAAAAAAATCAGCGCCATATTAATTATTTCAGTTTCCATGTAACATAAGAGTAGCAAAGTCTTGCAATATAGAACGAGATCCACATTATGTTTCTCCTTTATGTTTTGTACAGTATCAGGTGCTCTGTTTTTGCTCAACAAGTAACTTTAATTTGAGTCACAAATGTTTAACTATAATCAAATTTAAACAAACAAATTTTACTAAGACAAAAATCATATGAGTTTTTCAGCCACTGAAAGGTATATGCAATGCAAGCAACCAGCCAATTTCCAAACAAACATCTTAAAGTAATTAAGGTGTAAATTAGGGATATTAATGTACACATGTATACGGTTACAGGCAGGCTCCCCTCCCACCCCCCACTGTGCTGCTGCCTCTGTATCAGGCATTTGGGAACCAGTGCACATGGGAAGCCAGCTTTTAAGTAGGGATGTAAGCGACTACTAATCAACTATCCGATAAGCATAAGCATGCATTTTAACATTTCTAGTGTATATTCTGCTATCCTTTACACTAATTATGTAAATCAAGACTAGTTTCACTGAAGTCTGGGAGATCAGACCCAACTTTTCTTAGCACTTCAGCATCTAGCTAGATGTCAATTTATTTTTAAAATGAACAATTTAGACAGGGCAAATAATTATACCACTATACCTCTTCAATGCCAGCAATATTGTTTACTGCTAACTTTTTGAGTGAACTCTGAAGTTTTTTATCATCAGCTGTTGCTGTTCTGTGCACCACCTTCTTCTTTCTGCGAGCAGTACCCTGAAAAAAAGTCAGACAATGAAAGAAACATTAGTCAGCAACTCTGAAGATCTGACACTGCAGTCACATGTACTAATATCAACTAATTTCAACAAAAGGGAGTTGCTGAGTGCTGCACTTTTGTTGTCAAAGCCACTCTGATAATTATCAACCTGGCTCACTTTTTTAAGGTTCAACAGCAAACAAAACAAAGATGAACAATTCTCTCCCAAAAGATACACTATTCCACAAATTTTAAATCACATGATGCTCCTCCATCTCTTATCCTCTCTACAGTGCAGAAAACTTCTATGGCTCAAAGTTCTTTTCAGGTTATGCTTTTTTAAAATTTTGTTTAGTAGTCTTTACCTGGAAATGTTGGTTTCAGGAGGTTTTTTTAAAAACAAAGTCACTGGCTATTATATTGAACATCTTGATATTAATTTAAGAAAGTTACACTGGCTTATTTACAACACAAAAGTATTTTACTACTAGTTCTCAATAAGAGGAAACATGTACACTTTCCTTCTTTCTCTTCCTTATTTTCCAAAAGTTATTTTAAGAAAGGCACAAAATACATTCTGCCAAAAAGACAATTAATCAAGTATTTTAAATTTAAGCAAATCTTACAAATATGGGAAAATGTATTATTCATATTTCATGCTACAAGCTGCTACAAACACTCTTCTGCACTTAGGAACTAAACTGGTGCATATAAATGGTTAAATCAACGTATAAAATTTCCATGTATTGGCAATCAACTGTTTTGGATTTAAAAAAAAAAAGTGCTATGATCCTGATCGTAACATATTATTTCAGACCCCTAAAATATACAATGAAAACAAAACATGGTAGGTGTCTCTATGAATTTGATGTTGTTTTCCTCTTACCTTTCCTCCTATTCGGACCTGAGCTTGAAGCTTAGCTAATTTTTCTTGATTCATGATGCTGTCTGAAGAATAAGTATACCAACCATATTAGCCTAATGTTAAATTACAAGTTTATTACACAAATAAGCTCAATTTTATGTGACACTGCTTTTATTTTTTAAATATTTTAAATTTATATTATAAAATTTTAAGTTCATGGTCATGCTCTTTAAATCAATACCATAAGCAACAAGCAACAAAATAATTTGCTAACAAGAACAAAAGATAAGCCATATATGTAAGCTGTATCATCTAAATGATATAGCACACAAAAGCAAATATGTTTAAATTTCACAGCTTCTGTCAATTTAAGTTACAGTTAGCATATCCTAATTTTAATACTTGTTTACCATCCCATCAGTCTGTGTGTCCCCTGCCCCCTCTAACAGGTGAATGACAAGCAACTCAATTTACTTTCCAAAACAGCATGCATTTCACAGCAGCAATATCTCAAACTACTGCACTTCATTACAGTAATAGTGGCAAGGTGACATTGGAAAAGGAAGCCTTCCATAAATTACTTGAAAATATAAGCTTTCATTGCCATTTCCATGATTAATCTCAAACAGTTGTATAATAGCTCACTACATTTTTGAATACATAAATTTTATCATACAGTCTATGTAAATACCACTGTCTCAATATCCTTCATGGACTACAGAGCTACATACAATATTCAACTCATCCATTATGAAGTTAAAAAGTGTGCCCACTGCATAAGAAGAGGTGATTACTGGCTTTCCTTAAAACCAAAACCAACATTACCAGGAAGAAGCATGCAACACTTTCTATTTACAGTTCTTTTAGGAGGCATTTATCTGCTCTGCCCCAGGAAAGCATTAGTTTCACTGTTTGGCAGGGAGACCCCCCCCCACAACTTCCATACTTGGCAATAAAAGGAAGGTGCTAGCCTCGGGTGGTGGTGGTGGTGCTATTATGAGAAAGGAGCCCAGACCCTCCAAATGCATTAACAAGAGAGTTCCCATATTGATGTGTCTTGAGATTAGGGCTGGATTTTGTGGGGAAGCCCCTAAAAAGGAGGTGGGAGAAAGATGTCCATTTTTTTACAGGAGAAAATTCCCCATGTGTTTTCAGCAGCAGGAACACAAGAGAGACCCCCCCAATATTGTCCCGGATACCTGAAGGGACGGGGCGTACGCCCCTGAAAAGGAGAAGGGGACAAAAATCTAGCCCCGGGGAGCCAGAGAAGTGGTAAGAGCCCAAGGGGAGAGGCACCCCTTCCCCACACCATACCCAGCCCCCGCGAGGTGGGAAGCGATTATCGCTCGCTCCCTCCTCCTACATCCCAGCCCCGGGCAGGGGGCCCGAGCTTTGGAAAGGAGGGGCCCTGCCAATAGCCAACCCCGCCGCCCCCGGGATCTACGGTCGGGGAGAAGGCCCCTCCCCCACCTCCAGCTCTAAGGGAGGGAAAGGTCCCTGCCCCGGGGGCGCCCCCCATCGCCAGCCCTGAGGGGACAGGGAGGGGGCGAGGCTCCGCCGAACAAGCCGAGCTGCCTTCAGGCAGCGGGCAGGCCCATACCCCTCACGGCACCGGCCGCCCCTCCAGCCGACCGAGGCGCGCGAAGCCAAGCAGCGGGGGGGGGGGGGGGGCGACGGCGGCCGGTGCATGCGGGGGGGGCTAAAGAAAAACGGGAGGGGGGGGGGAAAGGACAACAGAAAGTTCTCACCTGAGTCCGGCAAACCCTCCGCAGCCAACACGCGGTAAGAACAAGATGGCGGCCGCCCCAAGCAGGGAAAGAGAGGGGCACAGAGAAAGGAGGCCGCGGACCACGGGACTGTGGGCTCCGCCCACTCCCCCTCCGATTGGAAGGGACACGGAGCTATTTGCATAAAAATGGAAAGTTGAAGTCAGCTCCTTCCTCTTCCCCTTCGTTTCGGCACGCCCAATCCGCAGTGAGAAACTACAAGTCCCAGCATGCCAGGCACATAGGAGGACTCTTGAGCCCCGTCGAGGTAGTGCATTCTGGGAGTTGTAGTCTCCGTAGGAGCTGGAGGGGGAGGTGGTTTCTGGGCGCCGCCTTAGTACAGTCCGTTCCCTTCCTTACTGCTCTCGTCTAGGCAGTAGGAGTATTTCTGCAGCGCAGTGCGTGCTTCCTCTGGGATTTTGGATTTATTTGGGTATTTTTTTGCAAAAAATAAAAGCCGTGATATTTGCAATGGGACAGCGCCGAGGATTGCAACAGGTAAAGTGAAAGCAAAGTCGTAAAGCCATGTAGCATTTCCTCCGAAGAGTCCAGGAGCTAATTACCCAAAATTAGCATGCTGGGATACTTCTTAAGGTGTCATAGGCTGGCTGATCAGGATTTGTACATTAAGGCAGATTTTAAGAGCCAGGAGTTTTAAATGGAATAATTCTTAGAATTCCAAAGATTGTAAAAATATAACTCAAGATCTGCATCATTCCAGCTTTTACTTTCTCAATTTGCAAACAGGCAGGCGTGAATATAGAGAACCCTGAAGATTACTTTGAGCATAGTGATGTAGGAACACTCCACCCCTTGCTCACCGGGACGGAAGAGCAACCAATTTGGACCCACTCTGTCAGTCCTCCAGGACGTACATGCACCGGGTTAGTTAAACATTAAATCATTCCGGTAATAACAATTACTGCTTTAGCCAAATTCTGGATTTGTCATTACTACCCCTCACGAGGGGCTGGTGCAGTAGAACCAATTTGTGTGTGTGACTCCGTTGAGCTCCTCCTTTCAAGTCAAGATGAATGTAAATGTCCCCCTTCCCTGGCAATATCTCTTGTTAAGAAAGTAGCTAGTTTGGAAACAAATATGCAGGACTGTACCCATAGATCCAAAATATTTTGGCAAGTCTCTCATTCAGATTTTGGAGGATCTGTTCCTTTTACTTAACCTACCTGAGACGAGACTCTGAAGAACCACCCACATCCGCCCAACATCACTTCCTGGGTTAAAAAAAAAAAAACCCACAACCCAAACCCCTAAGCTATCTGTTCTGATCTTGCTGACAGTGGCCATCGATAAATAATCGTGCTGCCGAGGATCCAAGCAGACACCATGAAGATTCAATTAGCAGCAGCGCTCTCCAGTTTCTCTCTTTGTCTGATTTTCCTGGTGCTTACCACATCCTCTGCTGGAGAAGGGCTTGGAAAGGGTTAGGAATCTCTTTCTTTTTGTTTGTATTTAAACTTTATGATTGCTATAAATAAGTAAATAAATCCCTAATCAGGAGGATCCTTCCCTGCCTCCTTGTACTGCATTTAATATTTGCAAGAATGCATTCAAGTAGTAATAGTGCTTATTGTTATAAGCTTCATAGTAGGTTAGGATCAGGAGATGGCTTTACTGGCAGAATTGAAGCTGAAACATACAAGATATTATGGTACTGGGCTCTAAATTGAGCAATTGCAACGCAGCAGTGCTACAGTGGAAAATGCATTAATGTTGTGGGAGTGAAGAGGAGGGGGTTTTATAGTTTTATTCTTTGTCAGAACTGTCTCTTTTTGATCCCCCATGTGTCTATGGCCATTTCCAATTTCATTTTCATTCAGAAAATGTTGTGTTGGGTCTGAGTCAGTTTTAAGGACATTTAAAAAACCTTTCTTTGGTGCTGAAGCATTTTGTAAGGGGTCTTTCAATGAATTATAAGTATATTTTTAATTTCCCTTTCAGATTCTCATTTTGGCATCCCTGGAATAATGCAATATAAAAGCAGGGCCCTACCAAATTCACAATTTTTGTCAATTTAATAGTAATAAGATTTTTAAAATGGTAAATTCCATTATTTCAGCTATTTAAATCTGAAATGTCACCATGCTGTTGGGCTACTTCTACACTGTAGGCTTCTTGCACAAGAACTATCTTGCGCAAGAGTGCGTCCACACTGCCATATGCTTTTGTGCAAGAGATGTGCTTTTGCACAAGAGCGTCCATGGCAGTGTGGACGCTCTCTTGCGCAAGAAAACTCTGATGGCCATTTTAGCCCGTCCACACTGCCTTCTTGCTCAAGAGCTCTTGCACAAGAGGGCTTATTCCTCGTGGGGAGAGGAATAACTCTTGTGCAAGATGCCCTCTGTTCCGAAGCTTTACTGTAGATGTACTTGCGCAAGAACGCACGTGCAGTATAGATGCTCCACAAGTTTTTGCGCAAGAACGGCCGTTATTGTGCAAAAAGCCTGCAGTGTAGACGTAGCCTTGCTTTAGGGTCCTGACCCCCAAAAAAGTTTTTTGGGGTGGGAGGGCTGCAGTGCTGCTGGTGTGGGCACTGCTTTCAGAGCTGGGCACTTGAAGAGCAGCAGCTGCTGGCTAGGAACCCTACTCTGAAGGCAGAGCCACTGCCAATAGCAGCACAGAAACAAGGATGGCATAATACGGCATTGCCACCCTTACTTCTGCACTGCTGCAGGTGGGGTGCTTATATTCATTGTTTGTTCTTACCATGAGGAAATCCTGTCTGTGTGTGTGTGTCAGCTCTTTGACTGCCGCAGTTCCTGGCAGTGCTGTCCTGGAGGCTCCGCAGGCCTCACATTTTCTCTGCAAGTTAGGGATAGGCATACCCAGTCCCCCAAATCCTCTGAATATTCCCAGTAATGTTCAGCTGCTTATTCACCGAGCTCTTGGAATTACCAGGCCTATTTACTATTTACACCTTAGAATGCAGTTCTACTGAATGCTCAGCAGTTAGATATATGTATAGTGAAAACAAGAGTACGTTTATTATCCAAGAACAGAGATTCAAGTAATTGAATATTAATACTGGAAACAAATGATTACATATCAAAAAATGCTTTCTAGACACTAAGCCTAACTAGCAAGCTACCTTCCTGTTTCAAGATTCTCACCTAATGTTCTCTCCAGTGTTTTCAACCGAGCCTTGCTGAGATTTTTTCCTAAAACAAAGTCATTTATTTCCTTGGTGAAGAATGCCAGGTTGTGCTTTTTGTCCCCCAAATATACCACAGGAAACCTTTGATATTCACCTGCAAATAAGCTCCACGTCTTCCCCCACTATTTATCTCTTCCTATTGTTTCCCTCTCTTTGAAGATATCACAGTCCTTCAGCATTTGGTTCAGACTGGAAAGTGGAGGCCCATTTTGAAGCATAGAATACTTAACATAAGAATAACTTTACTGGGTCAGACCAATGATCTGTCTAACCCAGTGTCCTGTCTTCCAACAGTGACCAATGCCAGGTGCTTCAGAGGAAATGAATGGAATAGGCAATCATCAATGATCCATTTTCATGGATCTATTCTCCATCCAGACCTAAATTTACACAAACAAAAAGAAATATTTCTTGCCTGAAAAATACCAATTTTTCACTCTTGCTGGTGATCAAACGTAGATCTTAAGAACATAATTTCCAATGTATGTCCATAACTCCTTACACAACATCCATACGTGTGCTTTTATATTCATAACAGGTGTTACACAGATTTTTATTAGAGACCTCACATGACACTTTTTGGTGAACTCAAATACAAATACCAGACTAGGGTATTCCAGTAACCCTTATGCCTTTTGTCAATTGACATTGAGAGGTCTTTGGGTTACACAAATTATAGCAGAACATAATATGCTGATGATTACACATAAATCATACTAATTCATCAAAGTGTTTTGCATGAGGAAACTAGGTGACGCTTTCAAGAGATTATGGAACCTTTTATTTGTAGATTACTACTTTACATCTGGCCAAAGTTGGTAACAATCTAAAAGTGTTTACTGTCTAATGATTAAGAATGTAGGAATGGACATACTGTGTCAGACCAAAGGTTCATGTAGCCCAGTAACCTGTCTTCCTACAGTGACCAATGTTAAATGCTTCAAAAGGAATGAACTGGATAAGTAATCATCAAATGATTCATCTCCTGTCACTCATTCCTAGTTTCTGCCCCATTGGCTTCATTGCAAGTGTTTATTAATTTTATTTATTTATTTTTAAAATCCTGATATAGTCTTAGACTTCAGAACATACTTTGGTAAGAAGTTCCACAGGTTGACTGTGCAGTCTGTGAAGAAATACTTCCTTTTGTTTGTTTTAAAGCTGCTACCTATTTCATTTAGTGACCTGTAGGTCTTGTGTTATAAGGAGGAGTAAATAACACTTGATCTACTTTCTCTATATGAGTTAAGATTTTATAGACCTCTATCATATCCCACCTTAGTTGTCTCTTTTCCAAGTTGCAGTCTTAATAATCTCTCCTCATATGGAAGCTGTTCCATACACCTAATAATATTTGTTGCCCTTTTCTGAACTGTTCCTATTTCAATATTTGGTAGCTTAAGTGAAATAGGATAGTGGGGTAGTTCATGGTGAACAGGAATTGGGAAGCAGAATAAACTTCAGAGTTTAATATGATGTCTCTGAACAGTTAGCAGATATTCACAGATGAGAGCAATGTAATAAACTGAAATGGTCTTCGGATTAGAATGTTGGCTATCTGTACCTATATATCAGGAATTTTGGTGTAGGTTGAATATTTGTATTTGCATGAACCTAATACTATTATTTGCCTCAGTCTTACAGAGACTTATGTACTTGTTTAACTTTATGCATATGCATTTAATTGATTTTAGTAGGATTACTCATACATAGAGATAAGCATGTGTGTACATTTTTGAGACAGGCTATCACTTGCTAAAAGAAGGGAAATAAAATTAGTTGATAGTATCCTTAAGTGTCAGATAACATATTTATGTGTTATTTTAAATTATACTCCAGTACTTTTATAAATCTTATCCTTTTCCAGGTTTTGGAGATCACATTCATTGGAGGACACTAGAAGATGGGAAGAAGGAGGCAGCAGCCAGGTATGCTACACAATTTAAGTTCATAGGAGTATCTTTACAATAAAAAAAGAAAAAAGATTCTGTATTTAATCAGAGCTAGTTATGTATAAAAATTAGGGTAGTGAAAGGTCAACCAGTAAACATCAACCTAAATGAGTATCGCTTCACAATTTGGGTTAATTGGTAACCACTGGGGGCTGGAGCTGCTCCTCACCTTCTGCGGGCAGGGCGCTGCTCAAGCTCCGCAGAAAGCCCTCCACGGACAGGGGCTGCTCTCGTCTGTAGCAACCCCTGTCTGTGGTGGGCATGGCTGCCCCGGAAGCAGGGGCTGCTCCCGCGTCCAGAGCAGCCCCTGTCTGTGGCAGGCATGGCCGCTCCGCAAGCAAGAGCTGCTCCCACAGAGCAGCCTTTGTCCATGGGGAGCTCGGGCGCCTTGCAGGCAGGGACTACTCTGATGGGGGCTGGGAGATGATGGCAACCACAATCCCAACAGGATGGAGCATTCCCCAGTGTGGATTCCACTTTAGTCAGTTAACTGGTTAAATGTTAGGTTAACCTAACTTCACAAGTTAACTGATTAATTGGGATTTTACATTCCTAGAAAAATAGCCAGGTGGTATAGGAGAACCTGCAGACACAGATAATACATCAGAGATAATATTTAATTTTTGTTAATGACAAGCCCTAATCATGCAATCAGATCTTCCAGATAGATAGATCCTTGAGGCCATGTAGATCTTCATTGAATACAGTGGGGGATTTACATAGGTCTCCCCACAGAGCCAATTGCCAGACTGAGGCTTTATTGCATCTTTAATCTGAAAACAATTATCATGATTTTTGACAATCTACAATATAGAAAGAGATATGGGCTCCTATCCTGCAAACATTTACCCAAGTGCTTAACTTTATAAACATGAATAGTTTCATTGAG
Organism: Pelochelys cantorii; assembly: GCA_032595735.1. Lineage (NCBI taxonomy): Eukaryota > Metazoa > Chordata > Testudines > Trionychidae > Pelochelys > Pelochelys cantorii. The sequence continues at coordinate 56,848,199 of CM064334.1, forward strand.
CTCAACAGGACTACTTGCATGAATAGATGTTTCCACAACTGAGAGTATCAAGTTAATTGAAAGGATTATTTTACTACTCTCTGTGATACCAACTTGGAAGTGTAAAATATGTTCTTATTTTCAAACATATACAAATTACAGCTTATATTTTTATTAAGGCTATAGCTCAAATTTGAATTTTGCATTCAAACTGATCCCTCTGTTTTCTCCCACACAAATTATGAGAATTTCTAGTGAGCACATGAAATTAACATGGAAAATGCAGTTAAAGAAATCTAAGGTGGTATTTCACTCTGTGTAATGGAATCCATGTGATATGGCTTTCCAAAAACCATGTTATTGCAGTATGTGTTAATTACTGCAGTATTGGTTTTCCATAGAAAGTAATAAGTACCTTAGATAACCCTTCTTACATTTAGTGAGACAACAACCTAGTGGGAGACAGGCTGTTGCATTGGCAGTGAGATTTCTTCTCCTTTTTGGCTACTGCAGTGGGAGATCAGTCAGTGAATTACACCCTCTCATCTTCCACTGCTGGAAGGACGGATCCGAGTGACATTTATCCAGATTCTGTAGTATCTAAGGGACCGTGAATGCAAAGCTTATGTGAGACCAAAGAGTGGGAAAGGTGAGATAAAAGTCTGCTTTGTGTGTGTGCATGCTGGGGGATGGCAGAATGCCATGGCCTGAGGTGGCTGTGTGCCAAGGCCTGATGCTTTGGTGGGTGTCTGTGCTGTGGGGTAGTTGTGTGCAGTGACCTGGAGCGATGACCGGTGGGGTAGCCAGTTACTGTGGCATGGGGCAGTGCCCAGTGGGGTGGCTGGTTACCGTGGCATGGGGCGATACCTTATGGAGTGGCAGGTTACCATGGCTGGGGCTCGCTGTGACGTCACGCTCCTCCCTGACCGTCTCATGCTTGGGGCCGCGCTCTCTTGCCCTGGGAACGGCAGTGACGTGGGTTGAGTTGACCTCCGCGGATGTGCTTGCCATGGACTTCCGGGTTATAATGGCGGCGTCCCTGGCCGTGGCCGGAAGATGCCGCTTGTGGTGGTGTGCGGGCTGCCGGGCAGTGGGAAGAGCCGCCGAGCCGGGGAGCTGCGGGCGGCGCTGCGCGAGGAGGAGCGGCCGGTGCACGTGGTGGCGGAGGAGGCGGCTGGCGGCCGCGCGGCGCTGCGGGCCGAGGTGGAGCGGCGGCTGAGCCGGCGGGACGTGGTGATTGTCGACGCGGGGAACGAGCTGAAGAGCTTCCGCTACGAGCTCTACTGCGTGACCAAGCAGGCGGGCACGCCGCACTGCCTGCTGCACTGCGTGGGGGGCGCCCCGCTCCCGCCCGCCGGCCCCTTCGAGACCCCGGACTCGCGGAACCGCTGGGACCGGCCCCTTTTCACCGTGCACGGGCAGGAGCCTCTGCCGCTGGCCGAGATCTACGCCGCCCTCTTTGAGAGCAAGCCGCCCCCGCCCAACCAGTCCACCCGCTCGCAGCCTTTGCAGTCCGTGGGCTTCCTCCACCAGCTGGACCGGGTCACCCAGGATGTTTTGGCTGCCGTGCTGGCTGCCCAGAGGAGCGGGCTACAGCCTGGAGAGCTGATTCGCGTGGCTGGGGCCAGCGAGGGGCTGGTGCTGAGCCGGCCCGTGGGCATGGCCGAGCTGAGTCGGCTCCGCAGGCAGTTCATCAGCTACACCAAAATGCACCCCAGTGACGAGAACCTGTCCCAGTTGGCCAACATGTTCCTGCAGTACCTCAGCCGCAGCATCCAGTGACCCCTGGAGCCTCAGTTTTATTAGCTTCAACTAAGAACTTGTATAGAGAGTTAGTGCAGGCCAGCTGGGGTGTAAATCTACAGTGTTATAATATACTTCCCAGTAACTGCATGTACTTTCTGCTATGCACTAACATTTCTCTAGTATAGAAGGTCAAAGCACACTAGTGAATTTTTAGTGAGCACCAGCATGGCCACGCAGTTAATACACGATATGCTAGAATTCTGTAGATTTACTCCCTAGCTTTTCATGCATTAACTCCTCTATAGGCCTGTCTATTTGCTACATCAGCTTTCAACCTGTCCTGTTTAACTCGAATCTTAGTCACCTCTCACCCTCCACATGCATACCTGCTTCTCTTTGCCGTTTGAGAAAGGTTTCCCTCCCTACTAATCATTTATTTCTTTGTCTGAAGTTTAGTTATGTGGAATGGTGGGATAAAGTGGAGGGATCAGTTCACTGAGTACAAAAGTCCAAATGCTCTGACTGCTTAGTAGTACCTGCTAGTATATGGATTTGTATATTGCGAGATTAAAAAATGACTATAGCTCCTATGTAAAGAGACTTCCACCCCTCTGGCCAGTTAAATTGAAATAAAGAATAAATGCTGGGAAATATATGGCCAGAAGCAGTAAAACATCTCTGAGATCTGATCTGCTGAAAATTCTATTTTAGTAATCATAAACCTCTAGAAAATCTTGCCGTTGGTAGTAGGGATGTAATAGTGTAGCTGGTTAAACAATTAACCGATAAGCGAATGGTTATCGGTTAACAGTACTGGCTACATGCAGCCCTCCCCATCTCTCTGTGGCTCTGCATTTAAAGGATAATGCAAGCCAAGACTGAGCCAGTGTGCCTGCCCATGGTGATCAGCTCTGTGGCAGCTACCCTTTTGAAATGCTGCCTCCGTGCATTTGAAGGGCAGCTGTGGAGCCCGGGGTCAGCTGGGGACTCCCCAGCTGATTCCAGGTTCCCTGAGGCATTTCTCCAGAACCCGGAGAACTAGTCTTGAACATCCCTACTACAGAAAAGTGGATTTTTAATGATGATGTATTTCTGTGGTTAAAATTGCTTCTTTCATAAATGCTTCTCCTAGCACATTTTCCTTCCCTTCTTGGTGCTGAGGACTGTAATTGATTGTAACTGGAAGGACACTTGTATTCATACTTATCTTTTCTGTTCTATAAACTTAAGTAATTCAGTATTGTTATCCACTGAACAATATAATATAAGGAACAATCTACTTTAAAATAAATCAAGCCTTAACACAACCACTCGTTTCCCCCCGGAAGAATTTTACAATTTAATATGTTTGTTTAAGAATTCCATGCCACTCTCCTCTAAAATCCTGGCTTTTTGCCTGTGTCTGATTGCCTTCTGTGTTCTCTATGTATCAGATGTCCCCGCAAAGATGTTGTTAACTCTCGTCATGGGAATATTTTTTTTGTCCCATATCCCTCTGGCTGCAGCAGCCTCTGGCCTTCTGAAGGGGTTTGGGATCTTATCTTACTAAAGGCGTGTGACCATTGTGATACAGCTTTAAAAATTCTCCTGTTACATTTTTCCTTTTACATGCCCCTCTCATGTTAGAAACAGACTATAAAGTGCAAAGAGACACTGTCCACTTAAAATTTTAGAAATGTGAGGTGGGTAAAAACAATTAATAGATCACCTTACTGCTAATGCAAACTTGTTCTCTGCAGAGCATTTTGTGTGTTTTGTCAAGTATCCCAACTCATGGTGTGTACCACTTCCTTTAAAAGACAGTAAGCTATGGAAATAGTATCTAATTCATGGAGATTTTCTCCCATGATATTCAGATAATCTGATGAAAAGGACAATTTATTCCTAGTTATAATTTCAGACTTCCTTGTTCAGTGTTGCTTGTATGCAAACAAGATCAGGCTTACCCTGTGGTTGGACCTCCCTTGTCTGGTACCCTTGGGACTTGAGCAGTCCCAAACTAGGGAGCTGGCCAGACGGACTAGCAGAGGTCAATGCTATTCTCCCGGCTGTCTTCCCTGCTCCCATGTGCCAGCCCTGGCCACTGGGCTCAGGCTGCACTCCCTGCTGCGACAGCCCCACTGCCTCTGGCCAAGCCGGGGCTGCACTCCTGACTCTGCTGGACTACAGATGTTGCTGGACCAGAGTGTCCCAGATTTTAGAGGTTCAACCTGAACTACTGATAGTCTTGCATGACCTTTATTTTAATGTATGTATACAGTTTTTATAATATTCACTTGCAATGTTAACAGCCCAAATATTACAGCATTGTACCGTTGGCATGAAAACCTGAACGTGATTATAAATAAAAATTAAACACACTATAGATATGAATTGTATCATGTAAATGAGATACCTGCAGCAAATGAACCTAAGTGAAATCTTGGCCCTGACTGAAGTAATGAACAGTAAATTCAACTTCTGAAATTCTTAGTTTTAAGGAAAGATGTCAGAAAATGCTATGCAAAATATGTTTCAAAAAATTGACTCAGTCTTGTAGTGACCCCTTCAGTATATTTTTCCCAAGAAAACAATAGAAATATTTACTTTTATTTTTACTCGCCAATAAACATGCCTCCATCAAGGATGTTTTGGAATACCATGATTAGTATTAATTAGAAAACATCATTCGGTGCAACTTCTTACTTTTGTTACTCAGTTACAATTTGTGTGTAAACTGACACCTGTAGCAGCCCTTTCCTATGTTCTGTGGAGCATGATATGAAATATATGTAGCTTGAAATTTAGTTACTATGCCAGGCAGGCTCCCTTCGTAAGGCTAATACTTTCTGGTTCTGTCTAGAAGGGCTTCTTATTCCTTTATCCAAAACAACTTCAAAAGCAAAACTTGGTGACTTAAAATGCAATATATTGAGGTAAAGGGAAGTCAAGGCTTAACAAACATACAAATCTTGGGAAATATTTGACTATTTTTTCTCAAAACCTAGTTTATTGAAATAATCCATTCCAATCAAATCACATGTATTTCAATACTAGCTGTAATTCTGCTGTTTTCTGATCATGTGTTAAAATGTATTTCTGAATGACATACTGCTAAGTTTCATACTTCCCAAACTGGAGAAAATAAAGATATTGAATATTAATATTAACCCCTCATGTCTATCCTAAAGATGCCTACTTTCTAGTATGGATGAATCCTGCTATGGTATGTAAATGTGAGATAATCAGTGAAGAAACAGCAGTCCTTTCTAGGATGAGATTTTAGAACTTTTTTGTGCATGTTCTTATTTATTTTATATATATTTTATACACACACACGCTTTCTGTTATTTCCACTCCAATTCATCTGATGAAGTGGCTTTTACCTACAAAAGCTCATGATACTATATATTTTTGTTAGTTTCTAAGATGCCACAGGACTACACGTCTTTTGCTTGGAGTTATATATGAACAGGTATTACTTTTGTGTAAAGAATTAGTAGGACCTTTACTGGAACCCTGTATCTACACTTTGGAAAGGGTTCAGAAAAAAGCTACTGGAATGATTTGATTGTGAAAGACTTATGAAACTATTAGGTTTATCCAAGAGAAGGTTAAGAGGTGACTTGATCATTGTCTACAAGTACCTGTGTGGGAAAGAGACTTCTGAGTACATGGCTCTTTAATCTAGCAGACAAAGACATAACACAATCCAGACAAAAGTGAAATTTTTTAACAAATATTGGAACAACTTGTGTGGGGATATGGTGGGTTCTCAATCACTTGAAGTTTTTAAATGACTATGAGACATCTTTCTAAAAGATGCTATAGCTCTAATGAGTTATGGGTTTGATGCAGAAATTATTTGGGGGAGATTGTGGCTTGTGTTATATAGGATGAAATAGACTAGATCCAGTGGCCAACCCGTTAGAGACGAAGAGCCAAAATAGCGATGGACAAGGTGCGAAGAGCCATGTACCAGAGGGAGGAGTTGGGGGAGGGGGGAAAGCAGCTGCGCCGGGGGAAAATAGGTGCCGGTATGCTGTCCCAGGGAGGGGCTCCAGGCTGGACAGTATTTGAGTCAGGTGGACTGTTGGGGGTGCTGAGCAAGCTGCAGGCTTGTGGCAGTGAGGGTGCAGGAGTTTGGGCTAGGGTGCATTAGGGGCTCAGGGTAGGGAGGCTGGGAGTATGATGGGCTCAGGACACATTTGCTGTGTGTGGATGGTGCAGGCGTGTTGTGGCAAAAGACTGAGGATGTGGGGGTGCAGGAGTTTGGGGATGAGAGGCTCAGGACAGGGGGTTCCAGTGTATGATAGACTCAGGTTTGGGATCTGGGGGGAGTGCAGGAGTGTTATGATGCTGCAGCCAGATGAGGGCTTGGCCCCAATTGGGGGCTTGTTGGCCAGGCTTCATTTTTAAATAAAATATTATGTCAAACACAACATGTTTCAGCATTGTCTTTATTTATGAGAGGGGCGGGGAACCCGTTTTGAGTCGGGGTCACTGACTCACAGAAAAGTCAGTCGGGGCCACACAAGTGAGATGCAAAACACAACCTTTCCAAAAAAACCTACGCCTCACTAATGTGGCTCCAGCTGTGCTGGTGGGGGCAGAGGACATAGTGCTGGGGCAAGGTGCTCGTGTGTGCTGGGCCTCGGTGCTGGGGCAGAGTGCTGGTGGGTGCTGGAGCAGGTGCCAGGGTGCTGGTGGGGACAGGGGACATGGTGCTGGTGGGGTGGTCTGGCCAGGGTGAGGGGACAGGGACAGCTCAGCTGGTACCTGGGATGCCAGGTCTCAGGAAGCGCATGGGCTGCTCTTCCCCGCCCATAAACAGCTGGCACGCTTCCTGAAACACCGGGTCTGTTGCTCGGCCGGGGACTTCCCCCTGGTGGGTGGGTGGGTGGGTGTGTGTGTGTGTGTGTGTGTGTGTGAGAGAGAGAGAGAGAGAGAGAGAATCCCGGGACTGCGTGCCAGCTCCAACTTCTCAGGAACCACGTGCTCTTCCTCTGCTCCCCATGACAGCTGTGTGCTTCCTGAGAAGTTGGAGCTGGCATGCAGTCCCAGGATTCCTACTCCCTTCCCCTCCCCGCATTCTAACCCAATCCCCTGCCCCTATCTTCCCCCAGAACCAGGCTCGCCTCCCGCAACCCAATCCACCTCTCCTTCCCCAGAGCCAGGCACCCCCCTCCTCAACCCAATCCCCTTCCCCCCCCAATCTTATGCCTGGGTCCTAGAGCCAGAGCCGCTGTTATCGCCACGCGTGTCTCCCTACAAGCGCTGGGTGCGTGTGCTGAGTGGCTGGCTTTGAGCATGTGCTCGCCGGGATGCCATGCGCACCCCTCCAACCCGATCCCTCTCCCCTTTCCCAGAGCCAGACACCTTGCCTCCCCACTGTAACCCAATGCCCTTCCCCCCAAACCTTATGCCTGGGTCCTGGAGCCAGAGCCGCTGCCGCCGTTGCTGCTACCACCATGCGCATCCTTCTACAGGTGTTGGGCGCATGCGCTGAGCAGCCGGCTTTAAGCATGTGCTGGCCGGGACGCCATGTGTACCCACCCCCCAACCCAATCCCGCTCCCCTCCCCTCCCCTTCTCCAGAGCCAGGCATCTCCCCCCGGCTCTGCTCTAACCCAATTCCCCTCCCCCCTCTAACCTTATGCCCAGGTCCCGAAGCCAGAGCCGCTGCTGCCGCCTGCGCTCAGCAGCCGGCTGCTAGCACGTGCAGGCTAGGATGCTGAGTGTGACCTGGCTTGCACGTGCCGGATATGACCTTGTGCGCTGGGGGCCATGAGTGGAACAGCGTGGGCCTTGAGCATGCATGCGGCTCAAAGTAGCCCGGTTGTGAGAGTGGCTGACCTGGGCGGTTCTGGGTTCTGTCCCGGTTCTGTCAGGAGCCGCTATTTTTTTCTTCAGGAGCCGCATGTGGCTCACAAGCCATGGGTTGGCCACTTCTGGACTAGATGATCATAATCCCTTCAGGCTTTAAAATCTATAAAGATAGTGGGTTAATAGTTCTACTTTTTCATGGGAGTCAGTTTTTGGACTCTCTGTGGAAAGTTTCAACAAAAACATCTAGTAGCTGATTAAAATAGGGGTTCCCTCACTGTCCTTTATATCACAAACCCACATTCTGCAGCTTTCCACGCTTCCTCCTCAAGTGTGCCCCATGGTAGTTTTGGTGGTTCATAGAAAGGAACGTGGAAATCCACACAGTGGTTTAGGGACTGCTTCTGAGAATGGACTGCTGCTTTCTCAGAAAACTAGAGAAAGGGAATGGAAGTGGGCTCATGAAATTGTCTTTTGATAACCTTCTACCAGAAGCCGCAACTGGACAATTTGATAATTGCCCTGTTCTGTTCATTCCATCTGAAGCATCTGGCACTAGCTGCGGTCGGAGGACAGGATACTGAGCTAGATGGACCATTGATCTGAACCAGTATGGCCGTTCTTATGTTCTTAACATTCTGTTACCAAGATCTCATTCCTGTTATAGTAGATGATTGATTTTAGTGTCTAACAGAGTGAACAGTTGCCAAACTGTACCAATTGCTCTCATTACCACTTAGACTTAGAAAATGATTTTTTCTGGATTTCAGCCATCAATCATCTTACTCATTATTATTATTAAACTGCGTCATAGTTTGTTGTTTTTTTTACTGTTGGTAGTAAATAGTTTGCCATCTGTGCCTATTGAATTTCCTCCCTCCCCTCCTGCAGAGTTCCTAATTTCCTATCATTGCTACCAGTGGTAGCAGAAACAGTTAAAGTGCTAGTGAAGACAGAGCTCCAGGTGGCTGTTGGCATACTAGCACTGGGTCTGCTAGTCTTGCTCAGAGCAGGGTATGTGACATGATGGTTAAATGTCCTATATGCATAAAAGAGCTATAAATGTGAACGTCATGTTTAAAATGTAGCATGTGTTATGTCTGTTTTGCTCCGGGCAATTTATTGTAGTGCTCCTGCTGGCTCTGCCAGATGACTCCCAGAGACTAGGACATATTAGGAAACATTCCTAGTGTTGTCCTTCTGTCTAATTGCCTAACACAAATTGAATTTAATGCAAAGGAGGTTACAGAATTCGAACATTGGAAAAGTTGTTGGATGGCTGTGACATATCCCTGATCTGCAACCTGGAATTGTAGGACCATTGTGCCCCATTAACATTCCTCCTTGGGCTGTCTCTTACAATGCAGTGCTAGTGACAAGCAGCAAACCCCTTCAGGTGCTGTGATCATTCAGCAAACAGCACGCAGAGACATATCCAGCTAAGTTGCATGAATGCTTTTGAAGCTACTCATGAACTATATAGAGTGAGGTACACCAGAAAATCCCCCCAGTTCCCAAACCTTGCACCCCAGAAATATACTGTCTGACACTGCTCTAGACCTCCTCTTGAACAATGCAAGCTCATTAATTAATATGCCACTTTGTCCAACGATAATGGATGTGTCCCATCCTTTGTAAGGTGAGCACATTCCCCAAGCGCTTCAGACAAATTAATCGATAAGGATAAAACATTTAAAATAAGTTTATTAAATGATTATAAGTATTAGGCATAGAGGTCAAAGTTGGTTAATTAAGAAATTAAAAGAAAATCTTAGTCTATATTCTGCACTTTGAGACTAAACAAGATTTGAATAAGTAATTTTTCTCACCCCACTGGGTGGTGCAGTTTACAGTTCTTACTACACAGTGAATTCTCTTCTCAGTCTGGGACCAATCTCCGCAGTTCAACATCTTTGTCTTCCAATCAGTCTGGCAGGTGTCAAAAGGGGAGAAGAAAAGCCCTCTGGTGATGTCATCAATCTTCATTTATATTTTCCAGGTGCTAGAAAGATCTTTGCTGAGATGTGGGAGTTGGCCCCCTTTGTGTCCATGTCCTCTCTCAGGAGTCACTGAGGAAATGGATTATTCTTAAGGGGCCATCAACACATCTAACTGGTCCTGATGTAAATCTGACTTGTCAGGGTTAATTGTTCCTTTGTTGCCAATAAAAGGCTAGCTATGGGCATTTCCCAAACTGATCCCATACTTCCCTAATGCAAGCATAGCAAAATTTCAGATAGAATGGTAACACCTAATTCAACAGAATAGTAACAGTCAACCAATCATAGCTTCTCAAATGATACTTTGCATAAAATATAATTGTAGCAAAGTGGTGCATGTAGAGGTTGCAGGGTGCTATTTTGAGGTACAGAGTGTTTCAATAGCATTTTACTGAATCATTTGGTGCTTATGTGTATATAACTTGAGAAGACTTTAGCAAGAAAATGAAGTTTTGAGAGCACAATAGAATCAATTTATATCTGACTTTTTCCAATAGCTAGGGCCTTCTTTAGAAGTTTGAATTACTGGAAAGTGCATTTTCTCAGTTTTGTTAAGGAATGCAGTCTTGTTAACTGTCTTAAAATTCATGTCAGGTGTGCTTTTGTTTTTCTTTTCCAAAGTGGTTTGCCTCTAATGATTATCATCCACAAGTCCTGGTGTGGAGCTTGCAAAGGTATGTGAATTTAATTCTAGCACACTTTAAAATCCTTAATGGAAGGTTTCTTTATACAAGTCAATGGTTATTTTACATTTCAAACATAGCATGTGTTTATATTTATTTTTTGCTTAGATCAACATAGTAGTGCACAAATAGATATCTTCAATGCAATAAATTTAATGACTACTCAAATCCATGCTATAAACTTGTTTAAAAAAACCCACCAAATGGAAAGTACCTTCCATTTCTTTTGAAGGTCTAATTCTTGGAGTGGAAAGTTTTAAAAAGTTTGAAAGAACAGTAAACATGCATATTCCAAACTGGTCTTTCTCAGTGGATGGTTAGATTTTTGTCTTGTTCAGTGACATAATGGAACTGGCTAAGCATAATGATATAGGTCTAACCATGCAGATAAGATGGATTGGGTGGTTTAGGTGACAGATAATGGGACAGTGAAAGCTTTTTGCTTCTGTACCATTGGATCAAAAATTACCCTTGTGCCTATATTAGGCCAGTATTCATTATGTGTCTGTTCACTGACAGTTGGACTGGTTAGCTTTCACTCTGAGTGAGGTATGGGTTCAGTAATTTGACACACAGAGTGGGTTACTTACTGTTCAATGACAAGCACCTAACCTCTACAAGGAAGGGATGGAGTGGTCATTTTGAGGTAGGTCTGAATGTTGTTGCTGGTGTTTTTTTCTTACCCAGTTTTCTCCCCACCCTTGTTTTCCTTCTTAGCTTTAAAGCCAAAATTTGCTGAATCCAAGGAGATCTCTGAACTTGCCCATAATTTTATTATGGTGAACCTAGAGGTAGGCCTCCCTACACTTTATGCCCATGCTACCATTTTGCAACTGAGCATTTCTCCCTTATCTTTTAATTGTTTCTTCTGACTCCATCCCTTCCTAAATAAATTCTTGGCATTATTGAATAGACACAAAATATTGACTGATTTAACTGATGATTTTTTTTTTAATTACTGTATTATTTTATGGTTTTACTCATGCAACTGATTCTCTTCTATTTCATTTTTAATTCTGTACACTGTATTATTTCTCGATAAGAAAGGATATTGCTTTTCAATACACCCTTACTACTTGTAAAATATTCCAACACCAAAACAGTGAATCTGTTTAATGGTGAAAATATTTGATTTATAATTATTTTTACAATTATTACTTTTTTCCCCTTTGTTTGCAAAAGTAAAGGATTTTGCAATCATTTATCTTTTCAAGCTGTTCATGTTTATTCAAATTACCATTTTATAACAACCATTGGAAGAAAATAGCTAAGGTAAATATTACATGTTGTTAGATCTCTTTCTTAGAAAGCAGAATGTTCTTACATTTCTCTTGCACCCATAGGATGAAGAAGAACCAAAGGATGATGCTTTTAGCCCTGATGGTGGTTATATTCCCAGAATCCTTTTCATGGGTAAGCCATGGTCACTGTTGCTATAGCCTCTTACTGGGCAACACATTTTAATCACTTTCTCATTTCACAGATCCCAGTGGGAAGGTCCATCCAGAGATCATAAATGAGAAAGGAAACCCCAGCTACAAGTATTTCTACATCAATGCTGATCAAGGTATGCAAGAATGAGTTCTATGTTTGAGTTGAGTAGGAGTGCATTTGCAGGTAGGTCATAGGAATGGCAGCTAAATTGAGCTTGTTTTTTGAGTGAGGGTAACCTATAGTTTACAGCACAACTTGGAAGCTGTTACAAATAAGGTAAATGAATGGCTTTTTTGTGTCTTGAGGTTGGATGGATAGACCTCTGTTACAGAATGATGAAATAAAAGCCTTTCTGGTTATTTAAAATTCAGCCTTTGATGTTACATAGCCACCTGTTACTTCTGTTGTAAATGGTCATGTTTCTCCACTTGTGTACTTACTTTTCAAACAACTGTAAGAAGGCAACCTCATGTAAGAATTAATTTCTGTCTCTTCAATAAGGCCATTAAATAGTCATTAGTTCCTGGTCCTAACTATAAGCTACGTTGCCCTGTTATGTGTAATATAAGCTTGTTAATTAACAATTCTCTGTTCTCAAATCAAGAAATGACTAACTATGAATATCTTAGGCCCTGTTTACTCTAGGGATTTTTTTTTTTTCCAAAATATCTTGCCAGCCTAACTCTATCAATATCAGCAACTTTTGGAGCCCTTGTATAGACCAGTTGCTGCTTGCCTTCTATGAACCATGTCCTCTAACCATGTGAAGAAGAATGAGGTCTGACTGACTCAGTGATTACAGCTGTACCAGATGACATTATGACTCTCAAAACTGCTAACAGCAGTGGAGGTGATCTAGTGGGAGATTGTAGACATGGTCCTAAAATAATCAGTTGGGAAAAGTAAGAGTTTTGTTCTTTGGAAGCTGATAGAAATGAAGAACACAGGGGGGGGAGGGAAGACCTCTCTAAGGGTTCACCAGACCTATCATCAGTCACATTAGCATCATGGCAGGAGCAAGTATTTGCACTAATCCCCACTTTTAGAATACACTTTGCTCACTATGCAGTGTACTAGTACATTTTTTACATTGCAGCATCTGCAAACAGTGATGTGTTGGTTGTCTTGGAGACTGAATCGCAGGTATCCATAAAACCACGTGTAAAGCTGTACCCCATCCGCACCCATTTGTTTACCTCAACCCTTGAGAGGCCACCTGTAAGAGAACAGTTCATGTCCACTGACCACCCATGCCGATGAGAGATCCAACAAGGCCAAGAGCTATGACAATGTGTTTTGTGCATGATAGAGCAGAGGGAATCTCTCTGATGATACTTTGAATTAAAAACACCTCAAATCCTTCTAAATGTCCTGGAAGAGATTTGTCTAAGGTGTCCAAAGAAAGTAGCACCAAACTGCCTTTGAAATAAAAAACCATAGTAGAATGGCTGATGTGGAAAGCCTTACTCTTTCTTAAAGGTGACCATAAAACAGAAAAATAAGATTCTATTGAGTTTTCACTTTTTAAAAGAACAAAACCACTCAGCCTTTATACAAGATTTTTTTTTTTTTTAATTATCTTTTACTTTAGAAATGTTAGGGATATCAACACTTGCCTTTCTTGATAATACTGGAGAGTGTCTTAAAGATGCAGATTGTTACAGGAGTGTTGAACTTTAAATACAGATAAATTGATTGGCAGAGACAGTGGGTGAGTTTAAAAAAAAGTGATTAAAAATCACTTCTCTCTCAAATTTACAGGTTTCACGTGCCTATTATTTGATATCATAATCCTGCTAGTTCTTTATCCATAGAGTCTGCCAACAAAAACAGAGTAGATGAGATGTGAATTTACAAATGGTGTGGGAATGAGAGATATTTAACACCTTCTTTATACCTCATATAGAGGTCAAAAAGAGCATAACCCTCACTTTTTTCTTTTGCAGGCAACATCCAAGTTTTTTAGTCTATAAAATTGAACCATTGATACAAATATTTTATCACTTTCTAACTTGATCCATGTCATATGTCGTGATGACCCACCTGATAGTCTTATATATTTAATTTGACAGTTGTCCAAGGAATGAAGGAAGCCCAGGAGAAGCTGACAGGAGATGCTTTCAAACAAAAACATCTTGGAGATGAATTATAATAAACAAACAGAACATTGCTTTTTCCATCATCCTGAAGCTCTGAAAGGATAAATGATTTTTTTTTCTTTTAAACTGTTAAAACATGCCAAGAAATGTAGATGCATTGGAAGGACATAATTCTCCTCTCAATAACTTGTAAGGTTAAACACTATCTGATTGTTCACATACTTTTATCAAATGCTGTGTTATCTTTTCCTGCTCCTCTAGTTTGCCCTTCAGTGCTTATTTTTAGCTGATATACATGCATACACAACCTCATCTTGAATGAATATGTAATATCCATCCATGTAAACAATGACCACTAATATCCTGAGGCCTAGATCTTACCCTCTTCTTAAGAAGAATGAATTTTATGTTTTCAAATAGCCAACACTAGATCTCTGATCAGTGCTTGCTTCCCCATGTCTGAGTGACAGTCAATCATCCTTTTGATTTCAGTAACGATACTTGTGAGTAGAAGATGTTACTCAAGCCTGCTCCATTCTGAAAAGCCAAACAAAAAAAAATCAAACTAATAATTCTGCCATGAATGCTAAAGCAAGTAGAGTTATTTTAATTAATCTCTAAGAGTAGCATGTGGAATATTCACTGCACATATTTTTCTTGTAGGTAATCTCTGTGTGTGAATTGACTTCACTTGCATTCAGATTGAAGCGTCCCGTCTATTGTGTGTTCATCTTTTGTTTTATTCAGAGAAGATAGATTATATTGAAGCATAATGGGGATCCCCCTCCCCCCCCTTTTTTTTTTGAGAATGTCTTGCCATAACATTGTACTGTATTTTTGTACTATGGTGAAAAATAAATTTTTTTTAAGAACACAATGTGTGATGAGGTTATTTTACAGGAATGGAATAATTTTTCATTCTTTTTAGGAATTGGGGGACATAAATATGTTTAAATTGTGGTAGTGCTGATGTTGAATATCACAAGTTAAAAAGGCTTGTGCTTTTTTATGAAAAAATGACAATTGCTGCATTTCAGTGGTTGAAACAGACCTACTCTCTCAACATTTAATTATCAGCCAGCCACTCTTATTTTATTTAAAATAAGTGGGAATATAACAGTACCAAGCAATTACCTATTGGAACTGAAAAGAAAAGGGTTTTTAATATAACCTAAAAACGTATCACTTAGAAACATTTGTAGAGTGAATCACCATTGTTCTTGACCTAAACATAGTGGCTACATCTACACTGGCATGATTTTGCACAAGAACTCTTTTGCGGAAGAGTTCTTGTGCAAAAACTCTTCCAGAAGAGAGCGTCTACACTGGCATGTGCCTTTGCGCAAGAGCATCCTTGCCAGTGTAGACGCTCTCTTGCGCAAGAAAGCTCTGATGGCCATTTTAACCATAGGGCTTTCTTGCGCAAGTAATTCATGTTGCCTGTCTACACTGGCCTCTTGCGCAAGAACAGTTGCACAAGAGGGCTTATTCCCGAGCGGGAGCATCCTAGTTTTTGCGCAAGAAGCCCTGATTTCATACATTAGAACATCAGTGTTCTTGCGCAAGAACTCGCGGCCAGTGTAGACAGGCAGCACGTTTTGGCGCAAAAGCGGCTGCTTTTGCACAAGATCACACCAATGTAGACACACCCAGTGTGTTTACTGACTGGGGAATTATATTAGTGAATCTATGGCCAGGTCTGTCTCTTTTAAAAGGCAGAGGAAAGAATGCAAAAGAGAAGTTTTGTAGAATTATGCTTTAACATAAGAACGGCCATACTGGGTCGGACCAAAGGTCTATCTAGCTCAGTATCCTCTCTGCCAACAGTGGCAAATACCAGATGCCCCAGAGGGAGTGAACACAACAGGTAATCATCACATGGTCCCTCTCCTGTCATCCATTTCCAGCAAACAGAGGCTAGGGACACCATTCCTACCTATCCTGGCTAATAGCCATTTATGGACCTAACCTCCATGAATTAATCTAGCTCTTTTTTGAACCCTGTTCAAGTCCTAGCCTTCGCAACCTCCTCTGATAAGGAGTTCCACAGGTTGACTGCACTGCATAAATAAAAACTTCCTTTTGTTTGTTTTAAACCTGCTACCTGTTAATTTCACTTGGTGACCCCTAGTTCTTATGTTATGGGAACAAGTAAATAACTTTTCCTTATTCACTTTTTCCACACCAGTCATGATTTTATAGACCTCTATCATATCCTCCCCTTGGTCTCCTCTTTTCTAAACAGAAAAATCCAAGTCTTTTTAATCTCTTTTCATATGGGAACTGTTCCAAACCCCTAATCATTTTTCTTGCCCTTTTCTGAACCTTCTCCAATGCCATTTTTTGATCTGAGGTGACCATATCTGTATGCAGTATTTAAGATGTGGGCGTACCATGGTTTTATATAGAGGCAATAAGATATTTTCTGTCTTACTCTCTCTCCTGTTTTTTGATTCCTAACATTGTCTGCTTTTTTGACTGCCGCTGCACACTGAGTGGATGTTTTCAGGGAACTATCCACAATGACTCCAAGATCTCTCTCTTGAGTAGCTGTAGCTAAATTAGTCCCCATCATATTATATGTATAGTTGGGGTTATTTTTTTCAATGTGCATTACTTTACATTTACCAACATTACATTTCATTTGCCATTTTGTTGCCCAATCACTTAGTTTGGTGAGATCTTTTTGAAGCTCTTCACAGTCTGGTCTGGTCTTAACTATCTTGAGCAGTTTGGTATCATCTGCAAATTTTGCCACCTCACTGTTTACCCCTGTCTCTAAATCATTTATAAATAAGTTGAATAGGATTAGTCCCAGAACAGACCTTTGGGGGACGCCACTAGTTACCTCTCTCCATTCTGAAAACTTACCATTTATTCCTACCCTTTGTTTCCTGTCTTTTAACTAGTTATCAGTCCATGAAAGGACCTTCCCTCTTATCCCCATGACAACTTACTTTACTTAAGAGACTTTGGTAAGGGATCTTGTCAAAGGCTTTCTGGAAATCTAAGTACACTATACCCACTGGATCCTCCTTGTCCACATGTTTGCTGACCCCCTCAAAGAACTCTAGTAGATTAGTAAGCCATGATTTCCCTTTACAGAAACCATGTTGACTTTTGCCAACAAATTACGTTCATCTATGTTTCTGACAATTTTATTCTTTACTGTTGTTTCAACTAATATGCCTGGTCCTGATGTTAGATTTACTGGTCTGTAATTTCCAGGATCACCTCTAGAGCTCTTTTTAAATATTGGTGTCACATTAGCTATCTTCCAGTCATTAGCTACAGAAGCTGATTTAAAGGATAGGTTACAAACCACAGTTGATAGTTTTGCAATTTCACATTTGAGTTCTTTTAGAACTCTTGGGTGAATGTCATCTGGTCACATAACTTATTATTGTTAAGTTTATTAATTTCTTCCAAAACCTCCTCTAATGACACCTCAATCTGGGACAATTCCTCAGATTTGTTACCTAAAAAGAATGGCTCAGGTTTGGGAATCTCCCTAACATCCCTAGCTGTGAAGACTGAAGCAAAGAATTCATTAAGCTTCTCCGCAATGACTTTATTATCTTTGAGTGCGCCTTTAGCATCTTGATTATCCAAGGGCCCCACTGGTTATTTAGCAGGCTTCCTGCTTCTGATGTACTTAAAAAACAACAACATGTTGCTATTATTATGCTTTGGTCAAGCCTGGCTTTTCATGGTCCACATAACAGTATATGGGATTTTTAACACTCTTAGCAAAAGAACTCAGGGCAGGATTGTTCTGTTGAGCCACATATTCACCAGCAGCAAGTCCCATCTGTGTAGCCTGCATATGTTCCACATGGTCATGGCTCCTGCATGTTGCCTAGCAGGTGTGAAAGGGGAGCTGCTCTTATACCTGCATGGAATGTGTCTCTACTACAAGTTACCATGTGTAACATCTTGAGTACTCTCATTAACTGGACCCCATCCACACCCAAACTCCTCTCTCATGTGCAGTGGGTCTAGTAATACCAGTCTGGTTTAGAGCTATGGATTGGTGTCAAATGTTGTTTTAAGTCTAGGGGATTCTTAGGGTATTAATGCAACCAAACCCAACTGAAGCAAAAATACACATTGAAAATTTCCATAACATGCTAACAATTATTTCTGAGGTGCTGTGGTGGATTTTAGAATGTCCCCACACCCTATGTACACTAGGAATTCAGCTTGAGGAGTGCGGGGCTGCAGCGATGCCCAGCAGGCCCCAGGAGTCGCTTACTTGCCCAGAGTTTATCACAAGGAGTGAAGGAGCTTGGGTGGGGGGGGGGTCACTGTTTTAGGTAATACAAATTATTTTTAAGGTCAGACTTTATAAAAAAGTGTTTACTCCTTAGAATAACCCAGTTTACCTAACAATAAACACCAAAACTTAGGATCCCTGCACATAAGTACATCAATAGAAGTAACGGTATAATAAAAGACCTGAAGAAGAGCTTTGTGTAAGCCCAAAAGCTTTTCTCTTTTCATCAACAGAAGTTGGTCCAGTCAAAGATACTACCTCACCCACCTTGTCTCTCCAGTATCCTGGGCAGGGCAACTCCCCATGAAGGCCCTGCCATTGCTCTCCAATCTGTCCTGCCTCTGCTCTATCCTCAGCTTGCCCCTTCTGTGAGCCAGAAGATTACCCAGGGTGGGTACAGAGTAGTAGCAGAGGTCCCTCCTGCATTCACTACAGCGGTGGGAGGTAGAGCAGCCCAGCAACCTGCTCTGCCTTGCCCCATCACACCACCTTCTCCTGGCCCACTGCACCCTACTTCTCTGCAGTGGTGGGAAGTGGAGCACCCTGGAGCCAGCATGCTCTGCTTCCTGCTGCTGCAGAGAAGCTGCGCACAGTGGGCTGGGAGAGAGCTGTGGAGCAGGTTACTGTGGTTCTCGCTGCTTCAGTGAATGCGGGGGGGAAGGAGGAGAAGGGAGATGGGATGACTCTGGCTGCTGCCCCCCTCATGAGACCCAGCCATAGGCTGGTTCAGATGGCCGCCACAGGTCCCCAAAAGCATGGGGCTGGGGTGGCTGCCCCAAAGCATCCTGTGGATGGGACTGCTCTGATCCTGGGTCCAATACGGTTACAATAACATTGCATTTAGTTTTAAAAAAGTGGCATGCACTTTCCCAACTACCACCAGGGAGAGCCATCTGTCTGTTCGTTCAAGCAGAAATGGGTAGCTTCCCTCATAGAGAGGCTTCAACAAGTTAAAATGCAAGTCTATAAAATATTGCACAATCTTTTGCACCTCTACTCTTGTGCACTTTAATGCGCTACTTCTTTTTTTCCCACAGTTGCAAACATCCATTGTATATTTTAGGATCCTGTTAATGCTTCAAGCCATGGTTACTGATGGTTTGCCCTGCTGCTGTGGTAGTGCAATTCACAGCCACTCTAGCTTCTATTTTATTTGGACAGTGAAGCCACAATCTGTAGGATGTGGGGCTAATGTCCTCAAAGACCTCACTTTTCAGGTTACACTGAGGTCAGAAGTAATACGGCTACAAAATCACCATAACTGGCTTCTTCATCTTAGTTTTCCTTTCCATAGCAGGTGTGAGAAACTTGCCTCAGTCTAAGATAGTTGGGATTCTAGGTGGTCTCCATCTCTTATGATATCTCCTTCCTTTGCTTGCTTTCCTTTGTCATTCTGGGCCTTCCAGCCCAGATTACTCAAGAAAAAACATGCTTTGACATGCTTTCCCTCCTACCCTTTGTTGCTCTTTCTCTTTACATTGTCAACCATTTATCTTTTCGTTTGTACCTATTTAACCTCTCTCAAATCTGCCCTATCCTCCCTCCTCTTAAAACCCATCCCTTGACCTTCTCACCTCATCTCTTTCCTGATTGGGAACGTTCTCTGCAATCACCTCTCATACAACAGGGCTTTCAACCTCTTTCTGACTAATACTCTGGCCACTATATGGGACCTTTCTTTTGCCACAAACTAAATTAATCACTAACTTCTTTCTGCTTGTTCATTTTCTTTAACTTCAATGCATCCTCTGGCACTGTGGACTATGCTGTCCATCTCCCTCACCACCTACCATGGCTATCTCTGCTTCCTTTCTAGACAGGCTTCCATCCCTCTGCATCTCTCTACTTGTTGCCCGAGCAGTGTAGCTAGAATAATCTCCTTGAGCACCCCAAAGGTCAGCTCTTGTCCCTCTGCTTTTTTTCCTATCTATATAGTCTCTGTTATTCTATGCTACTTCTGGATTTAACAACTCTCTTTATGATGCTGATACACAATTAAACATATCTTTTGACAGATTGAGTATGAAATAATTTATCTAGGGCAAAAGAAGTAAAACAACTCTAAACTTTCTTCATCTCTTTAAACATCTATTGTCTTATACCTCTATTATTGGTTTAATAGCTCAGTGATTTTATTCATTTCCCACACACATGGAATTTCCATAAAGAGAGGGACACATTTTAAAAGATGATCCAAAAAATAAAATCCTGATCTCATAAATAGAGCCCTGTCTGCACATAAAAAATTTGTATGTACATCTGCAAAAATGAGCTGTGGATATCAGCATCCACATCTGCAGATACCTATGGATATAAAGTGTATCTCTGCAGATTTGCAGGACTTTGCCCTCAAAGGCTTCTAACATGAGTAACTTCATGCATGTGAGGAGTTTCACTGAATTAGTATGGCTATTCAGGTGTGTAAGTGTTTGCAGGACTGTATCCTAAAGTTGTATTATATGCTGTGGCAAGTGGTTAATTTTTTGGTCAGTCTAGCAGTGTATAAATATTGCAGCCTCAGAATTGCTTGTATGTTATATTTCTTTCTTTGTGCGTGTCTCTGTTTACTGATGGTTTTGGTTTTGCTGTCAGGGCAGTGATAGTTTTTTTTTAATGAAAGCTCAAAAAAGTCTTAATACTGTACTGAATTTCCTTTAAAGTTTTCTCAGAGGCTACATCTACACTGCAGGCTTCTTGTGCAAGAACTTTTTGCAGAAGAGATCTTCCGCAAAAAGTTCTTGCGCAAGAGCACATCCACACTGCCATGTGATTTTCTGCAAGAGATGTGCTTTTGCGCAAGAGAGCGTCCACCAGGGGCGGATGAGAGTTTTGCGGGCCCCGGGCACGGGGCCTATTGAAGTGCGGGGCCCGGGGCAGCACAATTTCGCGCATGTGCCACGGCCACAGCCGACAGGTAGTAGCGTGTGTGTGGGGCCTATTGAAGCGCAGGGTCCGGGGCAGCCGCCCCACCTGCCCTGCCCTATATCCGCTGCTGGCGTCCACACTGCCATGGACGGTCTTGTGCAAGAAAGCTCTGATGGCCATTCAAAGAATGGTCATCAGAGTACCTGTGCTTTTTCCAGTAGGCGTTTCTTGCACAAGAAATCCCTGTTGTCTGTCCACACACACCTTTTTGTGCAAGAGCTCTTGCGCAAAAAGGCTTATTCCTCATAGAAAGAGGAATAACTCTTGCACAAAAAGCCCTGTCTTCTGATGATCTACTGTACTTTTTCTTGCGCAAAAACACGCTTGTAGTGTGGATGATCTGTGAGTTTTTGCACAAAAACAGATGATTTTGCACAAAAACTCTGCAGTGTAGACATCGCAGAGATCCTCTGGGGTCTCTAGTTTCCCCTCTTGTATGAATTGAACAAATACCAAAGCCACTCTAAATTCTTCAATACTGATCCTCACTGGTAATCAACTATTCTGAAAGAAACAAACAACACATTCAGGAAGATCCAAATGTTAATTAAACAGTAAATCAACTGCAGCTGCCCATCTGGCAGGCTGGAACAGAAATTGCTCGATGCGTCTGGGAAAGATTTTTCAGTTGGTGTCAACTAGAAATACTGGAATCCTTTCTTCTGCATTACTAAACAGCAGGAGCTAGCCAATGAAGCAGATGTGCAATATACAAATGTGCAATACACTGGAATTGTAATATTGTGGGCTAAGTTTATAATCAATTTTTATAATGACCAAAGCTATAATAGGTATTCAATATCGAGGGAAAGACAAGACTTCAACTCCTAGGAGTTTCTCAACTAATATTAGACAAATTGTAATGAGGCTGTAAGAAGACAGGAGCAAGCAGGTGGATGAGGGGAAACAGTTGTAATAGCATAATCACAGGGTTGCTCAATAAAGGCTAGCGTATAGCATGGTGAGGTGAAAAACTATAATATAAACAGATGTCTTAGATGGCTAATTCCTTGTAGACATCAGGGCAGGGTCTTATGGAGAGGCTTAAATTAGGAGATAGTTGTGATTTCAGTGTGGGTTACATCTACTCATGCAGCGGTCGAATCTGGCCCTTTGTCTTCGTGTAATTAATATACACCTGAACTTTTTCTTAGGGAAAGTGCTATTGTCTTTTATCATGGAGCCCAAAGGTTCCATTTACAGTGGTTGTTCATAGACACCCACAGCAACACTTCCAAGTGAGCCACCTCTGCAACCAATCAGACTCTCTCTACATTGATCCTAATCACCTGCCTCAAGATTCGAACCCTGTCTTTAAATGTTGTTATGTAAAATGAACTCTGTTGCTGAAATTATCTTCTTTTTGAGTCATCAGAAAGGACAGACAAACATGGCATGAGTCCAGGAACAATGTGACCTGGTGTAACGGAGTGCTATTATTATGTCATAGTATGATATTAAAGGTACTAGGCAAACTGAATTTGTACTGAATGACACACCACTTACACAAATCAAAAGGGATGAAATTCACACCTGAGTTGGGGGCCAGGATGAGGCCCACGTGGCTCTTAAAATAGGGCTTTGTGCTGGCCCTTCATGACTCCCCCCACCCCCTTGCAGTTGTACATTGTCTAGTGTGGCTTAGGTGTCAGGAATATTTCGTCTACTTTGCAATTCTGAATGGTCCTGCATTTTAACTTGCGATTATGTCTGCTGGTTGGATTGACTATCGTATTCTGTACGTGCACTGGAGAAGAAATATACTTAGGTCTCTCTGAGGCAGTGAGCTATCACTACTAACAAGTGCACAAAACCAGTTTATTTTACATTTGCCTTGCCTGCCCACCTCTACCCTTTGCCACATTTGTTCGGTTGGATTGTGTCATAAGCACAGACTATAAGCCTTTTGGGTGAAAGAGACTGTCTTCTGATTATTGCTCTAAAGAGCACTTAACACTGTGGGGTCCTTAATTGGGGCCCCTAGTTGCTATTGAACACCAACAGGTGGAACTGAACCTGAGACCTGTGGCACTTAATGAACGAGCCTCTATCACTTGAGGTAAAAGCCAGCTGGGTCTCAGTTAAGCTGTAGAGCAAACGTATTCTTTCTCTCTGTAAGTGGTCAAAGTGCCACTACATGGGACAGTGAACCACACACCCAGTAGGTGTGTGGGATACACTACTTTAACACAATAAATAAATAACAATAATAATAATATACCGTTTTTAAAGTGTTAACAAAAATATTAAAATTAAAAATTAAACGAATGTCTTAGGTCAGCTGTAATGCAATAATGCGAGAAATTAAGTAGCCAATTTAATAAAGTTAAAAAATTTAGGAGTATTCAGTATCTTTTGGTTGATAAACATGCTCCCAAAGTCCTAGCACTTACATGCAGGCACTGAAAGAAGAATCTACATTATATATTTCATTGTATAATAAAACAAAACATTAATATCTGGATTTGTTGCACACTTACTGTGTTAGCTTGGAGAAGCCTCTCCCTAGTTTATCTGTTTGCCTGTGTTAACCAGGGTCTTGCAGAGGGTAATTATTAGGATTGTACAGTGCATAGAGATTCTGGATAGAAGTACAATAGTACTCCAAAGTCCTATAGAAGACTGTAAAGCTCAGGCCAAGACAAATTCCCATGTTCCCTTGGTTTCTTTTAGTAGTCCACTACTAGACCCTATAAACATCTTGTTCCAGTAGTGGCATCCCACTCTTCCCAGTTAAGCCCTGATTCACACAAGAGTTTAACAAGAAACAAGCTTGAGTGTGCTTGAATGTGAATTTTGCAATTTCAGCAACTTTATGAATACACACAATGCCCTTGGGATGCTGGGCTGTACAGTGGCACAGTGCTTATCTACTATATATCTGAGAAAGTTTATGCATCTGCCTGTTGTGGGTCCATCCCGTCTGTGAGTCTGTTTGTTCAAGAACTCCTCCTAAATGGTAAGAGCTAGGACTATCAAACTTGGTACGCAGCTTCCTCTTATCCTAACTTAAAGCAAGGTCAGCGTTTGGTTGTGGCAGGACAATGGGATGTGCATGAAATGCGATTGTTTCTCATCAGATGGAAAGAGAGGGATGTAAGAGCAGACACAGTTGTACTCACCAGTGAGTATAGAGAGGTCTGTCGCTGGGACTGTACTCTTTTGGGTATGCTCTTCAACTTCAATTGCTCCTAAATGTAGAATCTCTCACACACATCCTGGCTGTTACATTCTCATAATACCACATTTAAGCTACAGGGGAAAATGTAAGACATAACTACATCTTCCGATCTTTTTCAAAGCAGTTAAACAATTACAAAATTAAGGCTGGGCCAAGAGTTTGAAGAACTACAATCCAGTCTGAAGCTAGTCTTAAGACTAGTGACTGTTTTATTTACATTGTGCTGTTGAAGTACAAAAAACTTTAGAGGTGGATATAATCCTATCCCTGTCTTGAGGGGAGTGCAAAACACAAAAAAAGGTGACACAAAACCATGGTGGTAATAGGGAATAGGGACGAGAAGGGAGATGCTACAAAGGGAATTCTGCTTTTGGGGCATGTAGTTTGCCCATAAAGAGACCACAGTGTTTGTAGGTTGCTTAGCACATTTAGATTAACTAAATTGGAAAGTTTTTTTTTAAACCCCCACATTATTAGTTTATGTATTATTACATTCATCTCCTTTGTAAGGTATCATAGAATCTGAGAAGAACCTCTAGAGGTTTTATAGTCCAGTCGCCTGCACACAAGATAGAATTGAGTCTTATTAGACCATCCCTGACAGATGGGCTAACTTGCTCTTAAAAATCTGCAATGACAAATTCTACAACCTCCCTAAGCAATTTATTTCTGTTCATATTACCCTGACAAGACATTTTTCCCAATGTCCAACTTAATCTGCCCTTGCTGCAATTTAAGCCCATTGCTTCTTGTCCTATCCTCAGATGTTAACAAGAACAATTTTTCTCCCTCCTCCTTGTGACAATTTTTTATGTACTGGAGAACTGTTATGTCCCCTGCCCCTAGGTTTTCTTTTCTCCAGACTAAACAAACCCAATTTTCCCAGGCTTGTGTCACAGGTCATGTTTTCTAGATCTTTAATCATTTGTGTTACTCTCTGTATCTCTGTTTTCCATTCTTTTTATGGGCCAGAATTGAAATGGCCCTGATTTTAATGAGGAGCTTTGCTTCATTGGGCTTAATGCCAGAAGGGAGCACTATGATCACCAAATCTGACTTTGTGTGTAATATTAGAAGTACCACTGTTTTCCAGTCTGCTGCCATGGCTTCCTCATTATATACAGATATGTATAAATATTTAAAGGTACGTAGACTCACCATGTCCCCCAGTCCTACCAAATACTCTCCTTTCCACAAGAAGTATATAAGCCAGAGACGGGCAACCAAGAAGAGTGAGTGAGCCGCATGAGTGGACCTCCATCTCAGTGGGTCACAGCAGCCAGTTGCCCAGTGGAGTTCCACTTGTGGCCCGCAGACCCCCCATCTGCCCCTGTCCTTCTCACACCTCTGGGACACTGGAGCCCTGCACTTACCTGCTCCTCCCTCTCAGCACTTTGCAGGGACACAAATTGCCTGATTTGAGCTCCATCTCTGCTCCTCCCTCTCCCTCCTAATTCTGGGAGGGGGATAGACAGGGGACCCATTGGCTGCAGGTGGAGCCCCTGTGGGCCACATGCAGCCCGTGGCCACATGTTGCCCACCACTGACAAACAGAACAGAGCAGTTTTCCAGGAGAATCCTAAAACCTGAATCTATCAGTAGTAAGTAACATTTCCTGCAGCGAGAGACAGTGGGGACAGCTTTCCTAACAGAACACAAGTGCAGTAGGGACAGAGGATCATCAGGGGGTTGGTTGTGGCTGAGCATTGCCTGACCATGGAGCAAGTCAGAGCTGCTAAGAAGCAGCTTGAATGTCATTGCCATCATTGGCAATCCCTCATTAGCTCTAATGTACAGCACTGATGCAAGGTTCCACAGACCCTACTGGGAGTCAGCTCTATCAATACCCCTTTCTCTCCCCAGCTCTTGCATACCCCCAGCACAACTTCTTTCTGTTGAGGGTGAAGGATGGCTTGTGCAGGATGTGGCAGAACCCCCTTCACCAGCTTCTCCTGGGTGCAGGTTCCTCCGCCCAAGGAGAATTCTCCATTGGCCACCTCTGCAATTTTAAATTCACTTTGCTGCCCAACAATCCAGGCCTTAACTTTGTAAAGGAAAGCTGAGATTATGCAGCATGAGATGGCAGCCTTTACAGGCCAATCCAGACAAGGAGTCATGCCTACAGAAGTTTAAAGTCACACTGCGCCTTACTTTATAGTGGTATAAGTCCCCGTGGAGGCAAGTTCTAAGACAGGCACTGCTTTGCAAAGCTGCTGTGCAATGCATCAGAATGATCCCTGCCTGGAGAAAGGAGAAACTGTCAATGTAAATGATTTATTCTCCTCTTTGTACCTCCACAGCCCTCTATTGATGGTGAAAATCACCTTTGGCCTACATGTTTCAATGGGAACCGTGATTCCCCATCCTCTTCCTGGCTTGGGTAAGCAATACCCCCTTTTCCTCAGCTGCAGTTACAAGAGATCCCCCCTGAGGTGCAGGGGCAGAATATGAATATTGCTGTGGATTTGCAAAGGTGCAGCTGAGAAGGGGAAAGACACACAGTTGTAATGGAGACACAGGAGATACATGGGTGTAATTTGTGTGTGTCCAGGTATCCCTAGGTATAACTGGTACATGTGTGGATGTGGATGCTCATATGCACATGGGTATGGTGAGGGGTGGAGAGATGCATCGGTGTAACTGGTATGTGTTTGTGTACCGGTATAATGGAGGTACATGGGTGTACCCAGTGTGTGTGTGTGCTCTGGTATAGCAGACATGTAACCAGTGTGTGTATGGCTGTAACTGATGCACACAAGCGTAGAGGGCATGTAACTGGAGTGTGTACAAGTTTAATGAGAGTGTCTGGGTATTACTGGTGTGTGGTGTACACAAGTATACTAGGGATGTAACTAGTATGCTTACAGATATAATGAGGGTGTATAGGTATAATGGTGTGTGTGTGTGTACAGGTATAATGGGGGTATGGGTGTAACCAGTGTATGTTTGCACACTAGTATAATAGTGGTTTTTAACCAGTGTGTGTGTGTGCGCACATGTGCATGCATGCACTGGTATAGCAGGCATGTAATCAGTGTGTGCACAGATATAATGGAGATGTATGGGAGTAACTGGTGTGTCCACACACAGGTATAATGAGGGTGTGAAGGTATAATTAGTGTGTGCACATGTGTAATGGGGTGCATGGATGTATCTGGTGTGTATTTGCTCACAGGTATAGCTGCTGTGTAACCAGGGTGTGTGCATGCACAGGAATAATGGGGGGTATGTATATGCCCACAAAAGGTCGGCAAGGCTGTGGGGGTGTAATCCATGTGTGTGAACATAAATGCAGTGGGAGTGTGATGATGGGGATGTGAACTGTGTCTGTGCACACAGGTATAATGAGGATGTATAGGGTGGGGGTTAATTGGTCTGTGTGTGCATGCACAGGTGTAACTGGGGTAACCCGAGTGTGTGTGCGCACAGATATAATGTGTCTGTGAAGGTTGTGAGTAACTGAGGTGTGGGTGCAAACATCTATAACCTGGCTGTAACCAATGTGTATGTTTGTGCACAGATGTACCTGGGGTGTAATTGGTGTGTTGCACAAAGATATAGCAGGGGTATAACCAGTGTGTGTGTGCGTGCACAGGTGTAGCCTGTATGTGTGCATAAGATATAGGAGGGGTGTAACTCGTGTGGGTGTGTATGAGATGGATGTACCCAAGTGCAGCTGGGGTGTAATTGGGGTGTGTGCATGCATGCACAGGGATAGCTGGAGTGTAACTGGAGTGTGTGTGTGCACAAGTGTAATTGGGATGTAACAGGGGTAGTGCTGGGGGGTGTAATAGGTGCATGCACAGATGTAACAGGGGTGTAACCAGTGTGTGCACATGCACATGTGTAGCAGAGGTGTAACCGGCATGTGCACGCACACAGGTGTAGCTGGGATGTAACTGGCGTGTGTGGCTATGTGTGTGCATGCACAGGTATAATGGTGTGTGTGTGTTCCTAGTGGGCATGTAACCAAGATGTTTGCATGCATAGGTGTACTGAGGGTGTAACAAGGATCGTTGGGGTGTAACTGTCTGTATGCATACACAGGTGTAGCAAGTGTGTAACCGTGATGTATAATTGGGGTGTGGCATGCATAGGGGTAGCAGGGATGTAGCTACTTTGCGTGTGCGCGCGCGCGCAAAGGTGTAGCGGGGGTATCACCCTGGCACACACACAGGTGTAGTGGGGGTGTAATAGTTGCACGCACAGGTGTAGCAGGGGTGTAACCCGCCCGTGCGCGCACACAGGTGTCGCTGGAGTGCACCCGCTGCGCGCATGGGTGCGGCTGAGCGCGCAGTCTGACCCTGCCTGTACCCGCGGCCACGCCTCGGGGGCTCCCTGTGGCTAAGGTTCCCGCAGCAGGTGGGGGACCGAGCAGCGCCGGCGAGCTGACACCCAGTACCCAGCGGGGAAGGCAAGCGGCTGCAGCAGCCTCCAGCGCCCTTAGCTCCGCCCCCTCCCAGGTGCTCCCGCTCTTGGCCCGGGCAGGAACCTCTGCTCAGCTGCACTGCTCGGGCCGGCGAGAACCCGCTGGCTGCCTCCTGTCCTGCAGCTCCCTGCACCGGCCGGCGCTCCCTGCGCCCAAGGTAAGAGCGGTCGCGGCTGCCTGGGTTGCTCCAACTTTCCCCCGCCCCTGCGAGGCTCGGGGTGCCGGGCAGCAGGTGCCTGGGCTGGAGAATCCCACCCGTAGACCCGGGGTGCTCCCGCACCCGTCCCCGGGCAGCTCCCACCCTGGCAGGGTCGGGAGGAGGGCAGGCCAGCTGGCGGGCTCGGGCATGGCATGGAGGGGTTGGGAGGGGGGGAGTGTGGCGGGGAGGGGGGGTGTTCAAACCTCGAAACAGGCACACGCGAAAAGCTTCCAAAGCCGCCCTTCTGTCCGCGGAGACCGAGGACCCCTGGGGGTCTCTGCTTCAGCAGGGGCTGGGACCCTAGAGAGCCGGAGCCAATGCTTTGCTGGCTGAAACTGTCCCTTTTCTGAACCCCGTGACCCCCAAAGGCTTCTATGTTTCTTCAAACAAGAGTTGGAAAGAGTGTGATTTAACTTCCAGAGTTCGTCTAAATCTAAAAAGATGTTCTACAGCTTCCTGGTGCCTCTTCCATAGGGGCTATTTTTAATTTTGCACAGATCCTCTGTATTTACCCTTCAAGTACTATTATTTATCTCTGACCGTGCCCACACTGTGCTTAGCTGCAAAGTAATCACTGTACTAGACGGAGATGAAGATTACCCAAGTCCCGTAAAATAAGGTTTTATCTTAATAGGGTGAAAATGTACTACTACTAATGCAAATATCAAATACTAGTGTGTGGAGAAGGATGAAGAGTGAAGTTTGGGTTATTTGATCAAAAGAGAAGGCAGTTTATAAACCTGCTCTATGGAGCCAAGGTCTGGACATTGTGCAGTGCTACTGTGTGTGTGTGGGGGAGGCATCATTCAAGACTGAACAAAGGAGAAGTTAAAGAAGTAACAGTCTCTAATTCTGTCTTGTCTTGATCACTTACCCTCCACTTTAAACTTGTCCCCCCATTTTTTAATTAACTTGCTTTCTTTTGAAAAACAGCCATAAACAGAGAATGGGGAAAGAAAGGAGTGAAAGGAATCCAGGGGTGCCAATGTCACTATCTTGTGCTTCTGTTTTGTTGTAATGTGTATGGAAAAAGTACTGAGATCTGGTACACCTGGATGATGCCCCATTATCAGTTCCAACCTGTTGTGGTGCTGACTGAAAGTAGGCTCCAGAAGGATTAATACTATACCTTAGGGCTGAGAATTTCTACGCCAAAGTTTAAAACCAAGGTGAGCATTTTTAAAGTAACAAATCTTAAACCAAAGGGTAGTCTGGGAATGATACAAGACAATACATTGTACTGAATGAAATGAATGCAAAAGTTAACAATTGTTTAGAGAGTCCACTGAGTCAGGGTTACTGATGAATTGGAATAAATACAGCTAGGATGACTTGTAAATATTTAAGATATTGTTTGAGTTCTATATTTAAAATTTAGTCTTTAGATTTAGTCCTGCACTCCTTACCACAAGCAAAATTCCTATTAAGTCAGAGGAAATTTTGCCTGATTATAATAAATACTCCAATCTCTCAATTCCTATCTGTAATATACTAGTAAGGGGAAAATATCAAGTGATGTAGAAAAAATGAGTGTATTTGTATTCCTAAATGAAAAATTATATCAAAAGCTAAGATTCAAATAACATACTTTAGCTGCAAAAAATCTGCAACTTCAAAAATTTCCAAATATTGCAAAGTCTGGAAACAGGCAAGATAATTTAACTACGTTTCCACTGCTATGTAATAATTCAGCAATTACTGAATCATTTGTGTGTTTTTTCACGCTTCTCCAATCTTTTCTCCCTAACGTTTAAAAAGACAAGCAAAAGTGAAAAACCATCAAACTTGTAAGAGATGTCAAATCACTTTTTCTGTTTGAGAGGAATAGTATTTCTCATTGTTGCACCAACAGGATTACTTACTGCAAAACATGTATATGTTCAGTTACGATAAAATTAAAAGTACAAACTTGTAAGCTCTTTATATATGCACGTTAATTTGCAACATGTAACAAGCATTTTATAAAAACAAAAACAGATCAATTATTCCAGTTCCATTCATAAGCATGTTCTTCTATTCCACCAACCGTTTGATCAGAAATGTATGGTGCTCTGCCATGGCTAAATGCACTCAAACAATATCCTTTCCAAAAATATTTGCATTTAATATACATAAGTAAAAAACAGGCATCCAGTGACATATTTGTTTCTGAACCAAACAAGGGAAGGAAGTTATGCTTGGATGGGTGATGTAAATCATGGAGGAGGATAAAGTGAAGAAGAATTTGTAGATGGGAAGGGTATGGATACCTTAACTATTCGTTTCCAGACAAGTGAGTTTGGAAACTGGGCTTAGAGTGGGAAGCTACTTCAGCTTTAATTAGGGGTGGCTACCGCAGGTTTGCTTCATGATCTACTGACTTAGACAAATGGACTGAGAAACTACCAGTTCTCTTGTAGTGCTTTTGTTTCACCCAATCCAGCTAATCTCTGCCTGTTTTGGAGATATGTCCTTAATTATTCCCTCCCACCCTATTTTCAAATTTTCATCCATGAATACTGCCACCATGTTGTAAGGTGAGGTTTGATGACAATATTATTGTCCTATAGGGTCAAAAGCAATGTCACACTAAAACCAGAACAAGTCACATGGTTTTCTTCTGTTGAAAATTAACTAATAGTGCCTGGTTCTGCCAGGTCCTGAACCTCTTGGAAGGGCTACCTATTCTCAAATCCACTGACTTCCATAAGAGTTGAGGAGGCTCAATGGGTTAGGCACAGAAGGCTGATTCTACAAGTCAATAAGAGTGTTGCCAAAAGATTCCAATGGTGCAGGATCAGGCCTATATACTTTCCATGTGTGCAGGCAATTAAACAAGCCTTTAGCCTCTTTATAGTTATCAAGGCAGTTTATGTATTTACCCTGACCTTGAAGTAATCGCTGTCTTTAAGAGGCTGTTATACCAGGGCAATTTATAATAATGACTTAAACCAGATTAAAGAAACTGGCAACTAATCCAATTTTATAATCAAGTTTGTCTTGTAATTTTGACAAAGCTGTGCTGCACTCTTTGCTTGCTAATGTATTGTATTTGTACTAAATTGTGATGAATCAAAGCCATATGGTATTTTTAGATCTTAACAGTCATTGTTCCTCCCCCTGCTTCCAAGGAGCAGCTTCTTTCAGGCACCCTAGTCTTTGTAGAATACCATCTTTTAATGTGCAGTGTATGTAGTAGCAGGGCAATTGCCATTCTGAACATAATTCTAGAATGACCAGACTGGGTCGGACCAAAGGGCCGTCTAGCCCAGTATCCTGTCTTCTGACAGTGGCTACTGCCAGATGCCTCAGAGGGAGTGAATAGAACAGGGAATCACGTGGTCCCTTCTGTCACCCATTTCCAGCCTCTGACAAACAGAGGTGAGGGATGCTGAGATCCCATAATATTCAGGTCAATTTATTGTTCATGTTGCAAAGTAGGCTGTCGTGTGGTGGTCATTCATCAGCTTCAGGCTTAAATTACTGTATGTTGGGATTTCTCAACATTAGTCAGTAAGAGCCAGTATTAAAGTATATCATTACCCTCTGTATACTGGCATATATACTGTGGTCAGTCCTATGGTACTCACTGCATATTTTCAGAAGCTTTATCAATATATTGTAATTGTGTCCTCATCGTCCACGGTGAAAAAATATTTGATCTCTGGCATCAAGCAGTGAGACTTATTCTATTTTGGGGATATTATACTATACATTTGGGGATTTAATAGCATATAGGTCAGGGCTGGGCAAGATGTGGCCCAGGAGCTGGATCCAGCATGCAAATTGCATCTGGCTGGTATTTATATCCTGCTACCCGTGCCACCAAATTTCCAGGCTCCCAGCTGCAGTGCTACCCCAGCAGGGGCCAAAGCTGTGAACCTTTTAAATAGCTGCTGGGATCCCAGGTGGCTGCTAGGCAAAACAGTAGTGGCAGGGCTTTTCTGTGTGTTTACTTCAGATTGTCTGGGACTGGAGGCTTTGGAGGGAGGCTAGTTCCACCCCTCCTGGGACCATGCACCAAAATTCATTGTGGCCCCCTGAGAAAATTATTGCCCACTTCTGGTATAGGTGGTGTCCAAACTCCCTGGGTTCTGTTCTCACCCTGTCCACTGGCCTGCTCTGACAGTCAACAAGTTCTTTAATTTCTCTGTGCCTGTTTACCAATTTGTATGAAAGTACAATTACAACAATATTGTCCTTGCCTGTTTGGGACTGGTGTGCTGAGTGCTGCTCAGTCCATAGAGTAAGAGGCAGTCCCTCACCCTGAGGCACTGAGTCTAAGAAGAAAATAAGCAGTTCAGCTCCAAAGCACTGGGCAAGCATGTCATGGAGAGTTTTTAATTGTTTTTAGCATTTAGTAAGTCATAGGATTTCACATGTAGATCAAGGTGGGTTTTTCCCAGAAAAATGGCTCTTGCGCAAGAGGGGGTTTTTGCGCAAGAAGGAGCTGTGTAGATGGCTCCTTTTTGGGCAAAAGCTTCTTGCACAGAAAGTGGCTGCTCAATTATGCAAATGAGGCTCAGCGATATTCCATGCTTAGCCTCATTTGCATATTTCTTGCACAAAACCAGTGCGGTGTAGACATAGCCTGTGTGATCACAAACCCCATCTGGGGTACACCTCTAACAGCAACCCACCCCAGTGCCTACTGGAGAGTGTGTCTCAGTTCAACACTATTCCTTCAGTTTGTTGCCTCACTCCAAATGAGAGGTGCCTCCAGGGCTTCCTCTCCTGTAAGCAAGGCCTCACCCTTACTTCAGAGCTCAGTTGCAGTTCATTAGTTGCTCCACAGCTTTCCACGCTGAGCTGTCCCTGGTTCTATCAGCCAACCACCCCCCAACCTTCCAGGTCTAAGCTACAACTAAGATGCCTCACTCCTGCAGCTTCTTCAATAGTTCCTCCTGGCCCCTGATTGGCTGGTTTCTTCCTAGCCACTCTAGCTGCCTGGAAGACTTCTCTATGGCCCTTTTGGGAGTTAGTTACAAGGGGGTCCATATCATGTGCTAGGGCTCTATATAGCTTTATTCTGGCCCTGCTCCTACATCTCACCCCCAAAGAAGCATAACATGGTGGCTTAGCTGCTTCTTCCACACTAACTGTAAGCAACTTCAAGTAAGGGTTAAATGTCTGCTGTAAGGTAACTGCTTTGTCTCAAAGATCAATGTGAGAATTCTTGGGGATACAACAGGTAGCCTTCATATAGCACTTCATCCGTGGAGCTCAATCTTTCACACCTGATCTTTGGTAACATGATTCCTGTTGCACACTTGGGAAACTGAGGCATCACGAGTACAAGTGACTCACCCAAGGTCATTCAGCAGGTTGTAGGCAGAGCTGACAAAATCTAGTTTTCCTGACTCCCATGCAATAATTTGAGCACATTGCTTCCTGTCATAAAATCATAGAACACTAGAACTGGAAGGGACCTTGACAGGTCATTGAATCCAGTCACACATGTTAAAGTTATTTCCCATAATCCCCATGTGTCTCTTCTCTGGAATGGGCCACTGTCTTTTGTAATAACACCACGACACCAGTAAATGGTTTTTAAGCTCCCATTCTGTGCTAGTAACTCTGTTTTACATGTCAAGGCTGATCCACAGACCCTCCTTTTTTCTCTAAAACAATAATTAAAGATTAGATAAATCTAATTTAAATTCCAAAGTGTCAGGTCAAGACACAGGCTGGGTAGGAAAAAAAGACAATCTCCATGTCATTATGGAAGCTGCTTTTAAAGAGAGCTGCAAGAGGGAGAATTTTTCAGCAACACTTAAGCTGCAGCAATTTTTGATGCAGTAAGGATGAGCAGGCATGGGAAGGAAGAGTTCAAAACCCCTTCTTTCTTCTAACTCCATGCCCTGGAATTGCAGGTGCAGTTCATGTCAGATATTTAACCTCAATTGTTCTTTTTGATGTTTGTTAAAAAACATGTTGAGGAAAATGGGGAACACACACACGAACTGAGTGTGATCTAGAGCCCCATTATGTGCAAAATAAGAACCTGTGTCTAGGTGAACTATCAGCATAAAAATATACTATTCAGCCAGAGGATGGGTTAAAACAGTTGAAAAGGAACAATCTCTCCCAAGGATGGACTGCGATATCAAAATAAAATCACCATCCTTAATAGGAAAAAAAAAAAAGCAATGAGCCAATGGCTAATTCTCTAGCTTCTGGCTTCCTTTGGGAAGGTGAGGAATGGGAGGGTAACCCATAAATCAGACTCCACAGTTTGGGAGCCTATGTCCCTCTAGGGGGCCATAGAAGAACAATTCAGGGTAGTGCGGTGGGGCCTGGGCTAGCCTCATGGGGGTGGGGAGGGAGTGCTATCCAGTCCTCCTCTGCCCCTAGCTCCATTCTGGTCCCAGCCCAGACCACCATCTGACTCTTGTACCCAGCTTGGCCCAGGGCTCCTGAGTGTGGCTCCCAGTGTAGGGTGGAACAAGAGAATATCTTAATGTTGTCTTTGCTGTTTGAAAGCCTTTCACGTCTTCAACTCCTGGATGAAATTCAGGTGAAAGTTCTGAAAATAAGCCCTCCAAACTCATGGATAATAGTTTGCACTGGAGGCAAAGCACATCAGAAGGAATAATGTAACTCTACTCAGAAGTAAAGGGCAGTGGTGCTGGAATACTTCAGAAAGTGCCAGTGCTGAAAGCCAGCCCATCACCCCCACTCTCCTCCCGTCCTGAGCTGGGGCAAGGAGCAGGACCATGTCTCCAGGAGTGGGGGGACCCAGGCAGGCATAAGGGGGGTTGAGGCCAGCATCTGAGACTGTGACTGAGGCCCTATTGAAAACCTGGGGGAGTGGCACTCCCTCTACCTGTAGCTCCCATGCATATAGTAAGAGATGTTAGGTGACGGACAACGAACAGTACATGTAGTTTACTACAGAGAAGTGAAAGAATTCCTCTAGAAACAAAGATTTGTACCAACAGATATTTGCTAAATGAGACAATTCTCCAACATGTGGCTCATGATAATTCCTAGGAGCCTCCATGGGCAAATTGGAGCAAATTCAGATGTGGAGAAAATGGGTGAAAATTCATTACATTTTACATCAGGTCTGAATTTGCCCCATGTTAAAACAGTTTCTCTAGTACACAGGTACAGTATAAAGTGAAACAAAATATTAGGGAGATAGTATTCTTCCCTTTACTTTTGGAGAGTTGTCAGATTTGGCCTCTAGGTTTAATTAGAAGTAAGAGAAGGGCAAATTATGTTCACTGCCACCAGTGTAAATCTGGAGTAACTATTGACTTCAAGGTTTTATTTTTTATTTAGACCTTTTGTATCTAGATTAACAACCACACTTGCCAAATCCTTCTATATTTGGTCCTTAGAGAAAGGTATCAGATTAGAATTTGATCCAGATAACGTACAAAATCCAAGTTGTATATGGATGTATTGTTTCCTTCTTGGTTCCATTCAATTTCACTGCCTGTTTGCTAGAAACATACAAATATTCTCTCTTTACAGGTATCAAGAACTTACCTGGAGGGTCTGATTTTTGTTTATACAACCTAGATAGCATTCCTTTCATCAATGTTATGGACTAGTGTCCTTAAATAGATATTAACTGAATATCTATGCAAGTCTATAATTCAGGCTTGGATCCTGTTCTAAGTCAATGGGAATCTTTCATTGGGGTTCAGGCTCTTTTACAGCAGTGTTTTCCCAGCATAACTTGTCTATTTATTGTAGTTAATCTGTTCTTCTATAATGCTTTCTCTATCCATCTTTATCATACACATTGTAATCCTTTTGCTTCTACATCACAGGTTCAACAGTGTGACCAATCTTGATTCATACATTCACAGCAAAGCCTCCATCTGTCTCATGGATTATAGATCTAAATTGGTAACTATCATTTGCTTGCAGCAATTTATTACCAATTATGTTAACAATTAATCTTTTTTCTGCTTTTGCAAAGTTGTCTTTAGAGTACTCTATCACTTGTGAAAATTTGTTTAAGGCTATGGCATTCTTTTTATTACTGACTTTGGTTTTTTAGGTTACATACCTGGGCTGGAAAAAGCTGTTCTTGACTGAAATTTGCCATTTGGGATCTGACTAGGATTGAACTTTATTTCTGAGAGAGAGAGTAATTGAAAGTTTTTTTTTTCAATTGCTCCAATGCATAAGACTTGAATTTATATAACTAAAAAAGGACTCAAATGTGAGGGTTTTTAACAAAAAATGAATTATCTAGACTAACATGGATGAATCTTTGGATGACTTTTGGGGAAAAGTAGAGATTTCCCTTTGAAATATGCTTACAGTTTGTGTGAACAACATTTCTCATGGGCTTTTACTCGGTTTGTAAGTACTGTACCAGGAAAAGGAAGGAATTTCTGGTTTTATAGGCCATTCCTCCCCCCTCAAATTGCTTAACTACAAAATCATTTTAATAACTTTCTCTTGTAGCCCCAGTAGCTCCTTAAATAGTCTCGTCTTGAATATCTCCAGAGAAGTCAGAAACACAGACTCCTTTGACAGTTGACTCATTGTCTACTTGAACTTAGAGGCATTGTTTTTGTGCTAACTTTCCATTTTCCTGCTTTTGTTTAAATGATTCTTCTTTGACAGTTGAATATAACCCTCCCTTTCTCCTCTGTCATCATCAATATTTACAGATATCCAGAAGTCAAAATCCTAGGGCTCTACTCATGCCCATATCCCTTCCCTTGACAGCTGCTGTTTACTCTTCTTCCTCCCTCATTATGGCTCTCCATCCCTGACAGCCATGTTTATTTTCCCCTCTTCTCTGTAGGCTTACTTTGGTGGCAACCAGGAGTAGTTAGACAAAAGTCCATATAAAGAACGGCAACTTAGACTAGAATAAAACAGGAACAACTACCTAGAAGTGACAGATCAATTGGTCGGTAAGTTTCTCAAGAGGAAGGGAGAGGCTCAATAGCTTAGACACTTAAAACTAGGCTGGACAAAGCACTAGAGAAAATGTGAAGATTTTACAACAACATGGCATCAAGAGGTATATAAAATGCCCCAATGTGTCTTTCATCTCTGCCTTTTGAAATCTCCAAGGAGAATAAAAATGCAAATTGTCTGGGTGATAAAAGGTGAAACAATTAACAGTGCTGACATTTAATTTGTCATTATGATTGAGTCAACATCCTGTAGAAAGATGGGGGCAATTCACATGTCTCAGACCCACTGTTCTTCATCTTTAGGCAGATTTAGAAGAGCGTTACTCTTTCAGTTTTCATTCAGACCACCTTTCCACCCTACAAATGCTTTTCTAAAGTACAGCCTTCTGTTATCTGAAAACTAATAGTTCCTCCAGAGCAGTATTAACATAAGAATGACCATACTGGATCAGACCAAGGCTCTATTTAGCCCAGTATCCTGGCTTCTGACAGTGGCCAATGCCAGGTGCCCCAGAGGGAGTAAGCAGAACAGGGAATGATTAATTGATCCTCTACTCCAGTGGAATTGCATATAGCTCCTACTCATATTAATCTATGTAGAGAATTTAACCACAAGTTTCTTTCCTCACTCCTCAAGTTGCCTTTTCTCTATAGAAGATACCCTAAACAGGCATTTACTTGGGTGGGCATGTGAGGTAGGGATGTTAACTATATTTTGTGTAAATGTGTAACCACTTGAAATTTTAGCAGTTACACGTTTACATACCAGGAGTGGGTGGTGGGGCACGTGGGAGCCAGTGCTAGAAGGGAGCCAGCTTTTAAACTGGATCCCCACAAGCAGTGGCTCCCCCCCCCCCCCGCCGTTGCCTCTGATAAAGAGCCAGGGGGCTCCATGGGAGCTGATATGCATGGAGAGCTGGCTTAAAAGCCAGCTTCCTGTGTGTACCCCCTTCACTCTCCCCACACTGCTGCCAACGATAGAGAGGCAGCAGTGCGGAGTGGGAGGCAACTGGCTCTGTGGGAGCCAAGTGGGTACGCGCAGGGAGTTGGCTTTAAAGCAGCTTCCTATGTCTACCAGCTCCGGCCTGCTCTCCTCACCACCCACGCTGTTGCCCCTATCAGAGGCAGCAGGGCAAGGGGGACAGGTGGCTCCATGAGAGCCGATGTGAGCACCCGCTCCCACCTGCACTGTTGCCTCTGTGGGAGGCAGCAGGGGGATGGCAGGCAGCTCTGTGGGTGCCAGCTCCAACCTGCCCCCCCGCCCCCTTGCTGCTGCCTCTCATACAGCACTGGTGCATGTAGTCATTAGGATTAACCAATAAGACCAGGCTTATTGGTTAATCATGTAAACTACACGCTAACATCCCTGCTGTGAAGTACACAATACTAGCATTTTTCTGGTACCCCAGTCAGCTTTGGAATTGCTGCTGTTTCACAATTGCTTTAGACATAGCAATAAATAGTTTGAAATAAACAAAAGCAATTTTTGTTTGTCCAGTACAACATGAATCTGCACTCTGAGAAGGTTCTGAAGATCTATGTATGGCAAAGAACATGGGGGTTCAAAGACATTGCTTTATTGGGTATGGGTGTATTTGTAATATATAGTGACTTTGTGAGGGACTAAAGAATTTGGAAATTGAGAGAGAGTTCACATTTAGTCTGGGTTGGTAGTAACTGAAAGTTTACCATCTGATGGTGGGGTGGCTGGAATCTGGGTGGACACTAGGGATGGAACCAGGGATCTCTAGAGATAGGGATGTTAGTGAGTAGTCAACTAGTTGACTACCTGATAAGCATAAGCTTATCAGCAGTTAGTTGAGTGGAGTATTGACTACTCTCTCCCCACCTTACTGCCTCTCTCAGAGGCAGCGGGAGCAGGGTGGGGAGAACAGTAGCCGGTGCTAGCTTAAAAGCCACTTCCCCCCCCAGCATCCTCTCCGCTGTGCCGCCTGCCCCTCTGCCTGTGAGCAGGGGCTGCTGGACTCAGCCTGGCAGCTCTTAGTACATTCGAAATGCAGAGCCACAGTGCAGGTGGCTCCCAGAGCCTGTAAGAGCTGAGACTGCTTAGTCCTGGCTCAAGCTGGCTCCTGGAGCTACCCCCACTGCAGCTCTGCAGAGCGGTCCCTCATTAACTAATCATGTAGTCCAGGGCTACTCAACTTTGGAAGGCCCGGGGGCCACAATGATATCCACAGCACAAGCATGGTTGTAAATATACGCAAATAGCTTTGATCCTGACGGGCATGAATACAAAGACTAAGGCAACACTACACAACACGCAGGCCCCATTTAAGTCAGATCTGCTGATAATAAAATGCAACATTTACCTGATTTCCACCCATCTGACAGTACTTTTAATGAGCAATGACAGTTCTGCAATTGAACTACTAAAACACATATCTACAGAAGACCATTATATTGATTACTGCCCAAGCCCCAACCCCAGCACAGACCTTTCTCACCCTGGCCTCGTTGCCTGGCTCCACTGCTGCCTCTGTCTTGCTGCTCAGCTCTGCCACTGCTGTGCCACGTGTCTCTTGTCGCCCCCAGCAGCTGTTGTGCATGTGCCAACGTGGCCTGGCTCAGGGAGGCACTGGCAGATGCGGCAGGCGTGCTTTGCTGCCACCTATTGCTGCCACCCTTCTCCCCCCCCCACTAGCCAGCTGGTAGCTCCCATGCATGCTCAGAAGTGGCTCTGCTCACAGGGAGGCGCTGCCACTGTGGCAGATACGGCAGGTGTGCTTTGCTGCTGCCTCTTGCCACCTCCCCCCGCCAGCTGGCAGCTCCTGTGCATGCAGCCTGGCTCAAAGCTGCGCGACTCAGCACTTGGCTCAGTGCTGATGCTGGAGCCCCAGCAATGAGGCAGGCAGGCATCCCAGGAAGCGGCTCAAGGTGCAGAGGCCGCATGCAAAGGGGCCACAGACAATGTGTTGAGTAGCCCTGATGTAGTCAATACAAATTGTATCGTCTACACAATTACCCAGATAACCACAATTTAACATCCTTAATTTAAAGATTGAACTGAAGAGCCAGGTTCTGTGGTTGGGCTGTCGCAGACCTGCATGCTGTGTGGATGGGCTGTAGAACAGGACACGGCACACACTGAATCTGACCTTAATGGCTCTGTGATGATTTATGTGAGAGACACAAGGCTCTTTCCAGTCCAGTTCCCAGTGAATGGGTATCCACACAGGAGGAAAAACGGCTCTACCATTGGGATTGTTGCTGGCACACTCAAGCAGAGATGGGAAGAACTGAATGGATCTTAGAATCCAAACTATCCTCTCACCCTAGAGAGGCTTAATGCACATTGGTAAAGGAGAGGTGAGGAAGCTGTCACTGCCCCCTGGATTTTTTGGAAGCTGTGATATAGAAGACAGACTATTTCATTCTCCAGGGATTTTCATTTGCAACTAAATGAACACTAAATTCACATGGAAATTATCAGTATGAACCACTATGACAATTCCTACTCACTGATTGGGAATGAGGGCACTTGACACCACCTACTTGGGCCCTCAATGCCTGCTCCAGCCCCATTTGGGATTAGATATAATTTGTGCTGCAGCTGTCTGACATGCTTCATCATTGCAGATTCCCCTGTTGTGCTTGGGAAGAAGTTACTATGGCATCCCACACCAATTAAGCGTACACAGCTTTTCATTTGACCAGTCATTGTGGGCATGGCTCAGAATGTCTGAGTACTTCATTCACAGGAGAAATAACACTGTGTGGTGATGGGCATTATACTAAGAATATCATGACTTCACAATATAGCATCACACACCATAAGGGGTAATCTTCACAATAATATGAGCAGATGTCATTTTGCTCTCCCAATTGCTATTTCTCTAGAGCAGGCTACCCATACTAATAAAGCTTTTACCTGAATAGAAGTGACTGATATGGGCATACAGACCACATAACTTAAAGAAATTAAGAGATCTTCCATGGCATATGACTTGCAACAATTTTGTTCCTCAGGCACAATGAAAATTACTGTAGGGATAAAGCTCATTTTTGC
Source organism: Pelochelys cantorii (assembly GCA_032595735.1). Taxonomy (NCBI): domain Eukaryota; kingdom Metazoa; phylum Chordata; order Testudines; family Trionychidae; genus Pelochelys; species Pelochelys cantorii. The sequence continues at coordinate 56,889,854 of CM064334.1, forward strand.
AGGAGACAGATTGCTCAGGGCTGCTCCTTGGCTGTAAGACAAACTGCCAAGGGAGCTGAGGATCAAAACACAGCTCCACCATCTTCCATTACATATTGAAGGCTCATTTCTTTGACCTTGCATTCTCTAATAAATATACAGTGTTACGTAATTAAACATTAATGTGAGATGATCAGGTATATTTGTAGCAAAATAGCCAGAATGCCTAGGCTTTTTAGAAAAGTGTTTCCTTTGAAAGTGTCATGGTGCAAATGGAGCCTTCCTGTCAGTGTCTTACATGTTTCCTCTAATCCGTAAAGGATGTGGAGTCATTACAGCCTCTAGATACAGAGCTGGATCTTTATCAACCTGTACTGCAGTGGTGGGCAACCTATCATCCAAGGCATGTGGTTCTATCTGTGGCCCACAAGAATTCTGTTCACCATTGCCCATACACAGGATTGCCAGATTCTGCTAGTTTTTGTCTGCATATTTCCTCCCCCCCCCCCCATTGGCATTACAAAAGAGACGCACACTTAAACAAGGCACGTGAAGTGAGGGGTGTGTGTGTGAGAGCTCATATCATGGACTAGAAGGCCAAATTCAAGAGAGAACAGGGTCACAGAAATATTTTTCATCTTTTTGCTATTTGAACTCTGGAGCCTCTTGCCTTATGAAACTGAAGCAAGAGATTCCCCAGGATTATCCCTGGGGTTGCCTTGAAAGCCGTGCCTAATTTGAGCCCTGGCACTTCTAGGCTTGGCAGCTCATTGCTGTGGCACCTCTGGGCTTTCTGCATCAGTTATGAAAGTATTTAAAAAAAAAATAGTTTGAGCCCTGACACCTCTTTCATTAAAAATTAAGCATTACTTGAAAGACATTTTGAATTAACAGATGACTGCAACTGTCATTCACAGAATTTAGTTCTCAACTCATTTTTGAGTGTAGGTTTGCTCTCTTTAACCTCTAACTAATTCTTATTTCTTTTCCCTAGTTGTTAAACCTTCTAGATAGTTTAATTATAGATTGGCTACCAGCAGTGTCTTTGTAAGTAAGATCTAGGGTACCAGTTGATCTGGGATAAGTGACTGGTTTCTCGGGGCTGCAAGCAGGTTGAATAGTGTGTGTGTGTGTGTGTGTGTGTGTGTGTGTGTGACCATTTATTACCAAATCCAGGTTGCCTGGGTGGGAAGATAGATTGGAGAGCCCAAGGGGACTGTTTGTGACTCTATGCTGAGATTGCTAATGTGACTCAGGAATTCACATTTATTACTAGGGCGGTGAAATCTAATTATAGAGCCCATCACCAGTTTGGTTTATCTATCCTATCTTTTGACCACCTGTCTTGTGGTATAAGCACGCACAATTATGAGCCACTCCCGACAGTCGACACCACTGACTTGCCATGTAACCTTGGGCAAGTCATCTAACCTCCTCTGTACCCCTGTGGTTCACTCTTAAATGGAAGAAGGTAAAATACTTACCTTCCTTACATGGTATTCTGAAGCTTAATATTTATATAAGCTCATTAAAATTCACAGCTACAAATGCTATCTAAGTTTAAATTGTAGGGATGCTTTCTGGTGACCCAGAACAACTCACTCAATGATATTTACATTGGTTGAGTGTAATTAATAACCAAAAAGTTAACTACAGGCATTCCACAGAACTGACAAGTTACCTTATTTACATGTTAGGTGAAAATCTGAAAACCAGGTGAATACTTGCAAAAAGCAATGTGCAGTACCTAATTAAGTTGCAATTAACAGATGACCTCTATAATCAGTGCATTGGATAATGATAGGATGCAGATATGGAAAAAGTCACTCTGACAAACATAGGAAGACACACCTGTTATACTCTGTAAGTGATCTTCAGTGATGTTGATTTTATGATCTAGCAAGTCTTATACTAGCGCTCATCTCTATAATGTACAAATATTGTGCTTTCAATGTATCAGTCCAGATAGATAAGTACCTTTGCACAGCTGGGTGGTTATTCATGGAACCAATACTATAGGGGTTTCATTGTGCCCTACCGTATTTTCAGATGGCTCTAGTATTTTAATCTCTTTAAATGCTGGTCCTAGTTATGACCAGCAATTTCAATGATCATTAGTCATGTGACTCTTCTATATTAAGATTTCTTAAAATCCTGTCGTGTATTCAGTTTAAATTGCCATTCCCTTCAGTGGGGATTGGTTTAGGACTGCAGGATTTAGCCCATAATTCCCATGACTAATGACTATTTAAATCTGGGTAAGAAAAGCTTGTACCAAAACTTCTGCAATGGTTAGATTGACATCATTTACACATGGGTTTGAAGTAGTTAGACTTACTCCAGGTTTCTGCCAAATGAGGAAAAATGATTGAAATCTGTAGAAACAATGGACTACAATTTAATATGAGCTCTGATTTTTCAGGATTTCATATTTTACCTCTTTCAAGTGTCATGAGGCATTAAGTTAAGTGCTCAAGTGCATTTTTTTAAATTGCAAAATGTATTTAAACCTGAGTTTTGAGTAGCAATTAAAAAAATTGTGGTTTCAGCTGTTATGCTCTGAGCCAAACATGAATTTAAAAAAATCAGATGGAGTCAGTTCTTAATATAAATTGTTGATTTGATTTCACAATTAATACATAGCATATTTAATGTCGTTATAAAGGGAAGGACGATGTGACATTTGTAGCCATCCAAGAGATGTGCCTGTGTGAGGTAGTACTATATAGATAGATATAGATATATAGAGGGAGAGGAGCAAATGTTGTTTCCACAATTAATTCTGCTTTCTGTTACTGATATTCATGGTCTGACAGATGATCTTACATAGATGCACTCTGGGAAAGCCGACCACGCCAATGCACCTATGTGAATCTTTCTTCTCTCTCATATGGCAGCTGTCTGGAGTTCAGACCTCTCATTGCTTCTGCCTTCTGCAATAAGGCATTGTCTATACTTAAAAGTTTAATGTGCATCTGCAGCAGTACTTTAAACTTGAAAGTGTGGCCACGGCACAAGCAGTGTTGGCGGAGAGCTCTCCCAAGTGCTCTGTGTAAACCACCTCAACGAGGGGAGTAGTTAACAGCGCTGGGAGCACAGTACACACTGGTGCTTTACAGTGCTGTAACTTCCTACACTCGTGTGTGCATGTTTTTTACATCCCTGAACCAGAAAGTTACAGCGCTGTAAGGTGCTAGTGCAGACTTAGTCTAAGAGTGAAATTCCCCCTTCTAAGGGCCAGGGTGAGGCCTACTCTCTAGCTAAGCTGCATTCAAATGCTAAGCTGGTTTACCATTTACTTACGGGAATATGACAGTTGAAGCAAACAAGCCCAGGCTTCAAAAAAGGGATTTCTAAAAAATAATTACTTTAGAAACTTACTTCAGAAGGGGTATTTATATCTATGTATAAACAATAAAATACTTCATCACAGGGCGGCTGGCCCCTTTGAGGGAAGATGGAGTCAGCCCAGGGCTGGCTCGAGCCATTCCTGTGCCCCAGGCAGTGGGCACGCAACCCATGCATGGCTCCGCCCCTGGGGCACACGGCACGTGCACGGCCCCGCCCCCTAGTGTGCTGCGCATCTTACAGCTGCAATTGGGCACGTGGCGCCTGATTGCAGCTCTAAGGGGTGCCATGCAGCAAGACGTGCCGCACCCCTTACAGCTGCCATCAGGCGCCCCCATAGGTTGGCGCCCCGGGCAGCTGCCCAGCTAGGACCCCCCCCCCCCCTTAATCCGGCCCTGAGTCAGCCTCACAGTTAATGATAGCTTCCCAGCCTGCAGGGATGGAACTGAGAGGGTCAGGATTGTAGCTTACTGGAGTGATTCCTCACACTTTTCACATTGCTCCTCCCCCTGATTATCTCCCCAGAAGCCAGGGCTGGAAGTAGGGCCACATCTGTGTATGTGGGCACACAAAGGGGAAAGAATGCCGAGGCGAGAGCTTGAGACTGGTGGTGAGTCTGGGAGTATTGCTGGGGCTGGCATCTGGGTTAGCCAGGGACTGTATAAGGATGAAAGTGGGTAGCACTTCCTCCGTGTTACCATGGGGACTGGCCAGGTGTCCTCTGCTCTTCTAAATGTTCTTGTGTGCCTCCCTCTCTCCAGAAGGGCATGTCCCACAATCTGGGAATCACTGGCTTAATGGACACTGGGCTTTATAAAAGGGCAGAGAGAGCTCCATTTGAGGAATGGAACCACAGAGTGGTGTAGGTTCCTGTGGAAACCCTTGAGCCAGGGTTGGCAGGAGGCTGGGTACTCCAGGGGAACCAGCTTTGGGGCCCAGTGCTCTCTACTAGAGCCAGAAAGGACAAAAGGGGCAGAGTCCAGGAGGGACTGCAGAAGTGGTACTCTAGGGGAGCCAAACTGGGGGATGAGTGCCCTGTCCCAGAGAGACTGAGGTAGCCCAGAAAGTGGTTGAAAGTAGGGCCCACAGGGAAGCTGAAGAGAAGCCCCAAAGAGCAGAAAAACCTTTTTCGATTGTTAGGACTTCTTAGCTGAACTTTCGTCACCTCAGGGTTATGTTTTGTTTGTGACTTGGCCAGAGGGCTAAAACCATATCCAAGCCCAGGGTGAGGGGAGGGAAAGGAGCAGCTTTCAAAGGGCCTGGCGATTTGAAAGGGCCTGGGGCTTCTGGCCACTGTTGCTCTGGTAGCAGCAGCAGTCAGGAGCCCTGGGCCTTTTAAATCACCACCAGAGTCATGGCTGGCATAGGTCGGGCAGCACAGAAGGGCTGGCTGGGTGAGGCTAGCCCCCAACTGTGCCCCTTCTGACTGAGACTCACCCATTCTGGGGGCCCAGAGCCAGCCACCCCACCTTGCCCATGGGCCCAGCAAAGCTTGAGGAAAAATACTCTGAAGGGGAAGATCCTCCTGCCCCATAGCTCATGGCAGTCTGAAAAAAGTGGGGAGTCTTTAATTACCCCAACCTTTGCGAGTCCCCCTGCTCAAGAATGAAACCTGTCCCTGACCCCCAATCAGTACTGCCCCCACATCAGTTCTGCTCTAATTTGTCCAATGTCACTGCTGCTGTGCAGGGGGTTCTCCAGACTTTCCCTCCCAGGCCTGAGGGGCTGGCACAGAGTCCTCTTTCCCCCATTCCAGGTCAGGCATTGCAGGGAGGGAGAGGGGAAAAGCGCTCCGATTTTTTTCATACGAGGGGATGGGGGGGGGGGGGGAGGGAGGGACCAGAGCTGCCTGGAGTGGCTGGGTTCTCTCTTTTCTCTCCAAGTGTCAGAATGGTATCGGATTGCTTTCAGGAGGGGGGGGCAGACTGGGAGGAGTACTGCCCAAGCTGTGTGCTCTTTGCCAAGAGGCAGTATAAGAAGCCAATCAGAGGGGGATTTCCCCCTCAAGGTAAAAATGTACACAGTGATCCAGCTTGCTGTCTAGCAACTTCATGTTGCTGACACCCATCGTGACCAGGTGCCCTTTAAGAACCGCTTGCAGTCAGTGTTCTTCTGCTCTCTATAAGGGGCCAAGGGAGGATAGCATCCTCTTGTAAATGTCAGGTGATCCCCTTGTCATCCTCAAATTCCAGTCTGCCCCCACCTGCTGCTGGCCCAGACAGATGATGGTTGGCTGGTTACTCACTCACCTGGGTGCACTGTTTGTTTCTGAGTAGGAGCTAGCTCATTGTCATAGGGTGCCTCTCTGTGAAGAGAAAGCAGAGGTGAAATTAAGCTGGTATGTCCCCATGTGCCATGTTGGCAAGAAAGTGGCCAGCAAAGTCTGGCCCAGTATATTGGAAAGACACCGTACAACTCTAGCCTCTTCACAGGGCTGCCTCTCGGCCAGGCCCCCGGACAGGGGGGCCAAAGTGGACAACTGCCCTCAGGCCCAGCGATTCAAACAGGCCCTGACCCTTTAAATCATTGCCAGAGCCCCATGTGGCCTGCTGCAGAGCCCCGCAAAGTGCACTCTACATGGTGGTGAGGGGAGGAGGGTGGCTGAGGGCAGGCTGTCCCAGTCCTGCCCTTTATTAGGTGGAGCAGCTCTATGCTCCTAGGGCCCAGTGAGTCTGACTTGCCTACTGTCAGGAGAATAGGAGCTGGGAGCAGTATGGCAGCTGGAGGTGCTGCTGCTCCTCCTGGGTGGGCGGGAAGGAGCAGAACTCCCAGCCATGTCCTCCTGGAGGGTTGAAGCTGCAGTGAGCTGGAGGAGATGCAGTTCTGTGGAAGGACAGGCAGATGAGCTGGCGTGTCTGCTCCTTTCCCTGATGTATCATCCCTAGCTTTGCTGCCCTTTCCCTCAATAACATGGGATGGGAACAGCAGGGGAAGAGCATGTGTAACCCACACTTAGTGTGGTTACCAGGGAGTGGTGCCTAGACCACAGCAACAGTTAAGATCAAGAGACCTCTACAGCACAGGCTGGGAGCCCACTGGCTTTTAGCTCAGAGGGTAGAGGCTCCTATACTCTGCTTCAGAGGTCCCAGGTTCAAATCTGTGTGGTGGGGGTTACACATGGGAGCCTTGTGCTGGGGGTGGGGCAGAGTCATGCAGAGGCTCATGTGGGGAGGTCATGTGTCAACCCCTTAGCTGGTGTGCCCTTCCCCTGGTACCAAGAAGGAATTAATTTTACTGTCATGCCTGAGAGAGAACCATCAAGGTTTAATGACCCCAGAGCCCATTGTTAACCCTCTGTCTGTATTTTCTGCAATGTCAGATGAGGAACTAAAAGGATAGCTGAGAAGGCAGACCAACGTGGAGTTTGTAATTTGACACAGATACATACAGAGTCCTTTATGGTTAGCAGAATGTGTACGTTGTACAAAGACAGATTTCTCACTGTCACGGGGGAAAAGTACAAGCACAGCAAGTTGAGAGAGTTTTTGGAACTTTGTGACCCCATTGCCATGGCTGTGACTTTTAACTCCTGCTATAATTGCAGTGGTTCAGATCCCAGATCCTGAGTGCAGTAAAATCTCTATATGAGCCATCTAGAGTTGCTCTTCTGTGAAAACAGTTTGGTGTTCTTTCCAAGAATCACTCACTTTTTATTTTAAAAAAACCTGTGCTTCAATTGAGAGCTGTACTGGCCAGTCACATTCTGTAATTGTTTTTTGAACAGAGATTTCAAAGTAGCATTTGTGGCCATTTGCCCTCTTGATTATAACCATCTATGGATCCAAGGATTGCAGCTGCACTTCATTTTAAAACTGTGTTGGATTTGGTGAATGGATTCCAAAAAGATGGCATACAGGAGAGAGTGATTTAGATTTAACCAGTGGGTCCCTTGTCTACTGAAGAGCCTAACCATAATTCTGAAATGATCAGGCTTTAATTGGTGATGGTGATGACTCTGATATGTCAAGTGCCTGCAGGTGTATAAATAAGATATTACCTCACCCACCTTATCTTTCTCTGGGTGAATATGAAATGAAGAAAATGATCTTCTTCCCAACAACACATGTTCCTATTAGCACAGTTGGAAGATATGTATGTGTATCATGAAAAGTATGCTTTTTAAATTTGAAGCCTCTGACTTTCTTCCATCATGGATCTAGTACACAGTAGTTGAGACAGTGAAACTGCTGGGTGGTCTTTGCTGCATAATAAATGACCAGATTTCAGTAGCATAAATGGAGGCTCTCATTCTGTGTGTGAAAGAGAAAGCAGCTAGTCAGAGGCTTTGCTTTAAAATTCCTACTTGGAGCCAAAAGTAATGAATAAAGGAATATTTTCCTGTTATGCTGGTGAGAGGAAAATTCATACAGTGTTGGTGAGTGTGTAAAGGATGTTAGCGTCATTTAATATTGAAATGAAATTGATTATATATAATGTGACAGAATCTAGGCCACTCCTAGGATAACGTGCAGATCTTTTTTGCTGTATGCAAAAAAGTAACTAGAGTGATTTGGGTGCTTTTCAGTAAACAGTGCTCATAGTACAGTCTGTAAAAGAAGTAGGCTTTGTAGTCCAGGTTGCATCCATTTAACTAAAGATATGATTATTAAATTAATGAAAAACTGATGCAAACACTTGGGTAGACACTTAGAATCATAGAATACTAGAACTGGAAGGGATTGCTAGAGGTGAACAAGTCCAGTCCCCTGCCCTCACAGCAGGACTGAGCACCACTAGATGATCCCTGATAGATGTCTGTCCAACCTGCTCTTAAATATCTCCAGTGATGGAGATTCCACAACCTCCCTAGGCAACTTATTCCAGTGTTTAACCACCCTGACAGTTAGGAAGTTTTACCTAATGTCCAACCTAAACCTCCCTTGCTGCAATTTAAACTCATTGCTGCTTGTCTTATCAGAAGCCAAGGAGAACAATTTTTCTCCCCCCTCGTTGTAACAACTTTTTAAGTACTTGAAAATGGCTATCGTGTCCCCTCAGTCTTCTCTTTTCTAAACTAAACAAACCCAGTTCTTTCAGTCTTCCCTCATAGCTCATGCTTTCTAGACCTTTAAACATTTGTGTTGCTCTTACACTTAACTTTGGTTTAAACTATGCTTATTTTGGTTTTGTGTAATTCCATAAGAAATTGATAGAATTCTGGCTTGAACAAATGGATTTGTGTATCAGTTAATGGAAAAAATGGTTTTAAATTGCTTTTAGTAAAGCTGGTGCAATTCTGGGTACCAATGAGGCTTTATAAGTACTCATAGGCTTTCTCTGCTCCATAGCCTTCAACCTACCCAGGCCCAAATGTGGGTAGTAGTGTGTGACACAGTTCCAGCTGAATGGGGACACAAGGTAAAGTGCCATGGGCTTTGAGAGTAAACAAGCCTTTGCCATGCAATGATTTTTTAAATTTATGACATCAGTAACTTTCTGCAATAAATGTAGGAGACAGCGAAGGTGAATTGGAAATTAGGGAACTGTGGGATGTTTCAAAGAGAGGTCCTGGCTCTAGTCGAGCCCTTGGGGTCAAAGGGACCTAGGAAATCAAGGTTACGAAGTAACTGGATTAAATGTAATGGCCTGTAATATACAGGAGGTCAGAAAAGATATCTAAGGGTCCCTTCTGGTCTTAAACACCCTCCTTGCACTAGTCTGTTTGTTTCCTTGCCTCCCTCTGCAAGGCAGCAAGCTGTAATGGGTTTTAGAGGAGTTGTGACTCTTCCTACTCTCAAGAGTTTAGTGCCAAGCTCCTTTCATTGTCTCCTTTGCCTGGCAGCAGGCTCTCTTGAGTGGTGAATAAGCAACAGGTTTCTTCATTCTAGGAGTAATAGAAGGGAAATGGAGCAGGATAGTGACCATTGGATATTCTGTGATCATTTAGAATCACAGAACACTTAGGGAGACCAGATGTCCTGATTTTTATAAGGACAGTCCTGATATTTGGGGCTTTGTCTTAGAGGCATCCATGTTTTGCTTTATAAGAAGCACGCAATATCTTTTTCAGGGGGAAAAGGCAGTACACTGTCGTTATTGCAAATACAGCATAGAAATAAGCATCAGCATTCTTTCACACACGTGTGCACGCACACATACACAGGTCCTACTGATCTTATAGTTGCCAGTCTTATAGCTCAGATCAATCTAGTGCCCAATTAGATTGAACACGGGCTCTGTCAAACCTGATTCAATGAATGCTCCAAGGTATTGCAGGACTGAACCTGACGCTTCATGCTACACCCCCTACTTTTATAGTTGTAAGTCCTAACTTTAGTCTACCATGGTCATGCTCCACTGGATCCTGGGAGTGACTGCAGTTGGTTTATCTCATTCACAATCTCATTTGCAGCTGTGTACCTTTGCTTTAGGGTTGTCAATTCTGCCCCTTTTTTGGCCATCCTGAATTTGACTGATGCTGGAGCTCACAGCTCCTTGTTAACCGTTCTGGCCATCTGGTGCTGGCATCTTCTGTCTCTTGTCTTCACACATTGCTCACTGACACACAACATTTCAGATAAATCAATTTCTGCTACAAAGGAACAAGCAGGATTTCTTACAGACTTAACACAGTTAAATTATTCTAGAAACAATTTCTTACACATTTATAGTACCTAATAGAAAATATATTTAATGCCCAGAAACTGCTATAAAACAAAGCTTATGAAACAATCTATAGAACTACATAAAGTAACGCCTATAATAACTACTATTTGTCAGGCCTACAGCTGTTACCCCCTTCCCTCCCTCTCCTGAGTTTTTTACACTTACTGTGTAGTCACCCTACCCGAGGGGTGGGCAAAGGGGCCTCCCTGGGCTGGATCCAGCTGATCAAGTGGGTTGATCTGGCCTACAGCCTCTCTACTGATCCCCTGCCCCCAGGCCAATAAAGACCTGAGGACAGAGGAGTGAGTGAAGTCTCCTCTCCCTGCCAGGGGTGTGTGGCACCAGAATTTGCATGCTCCCCCTGCCCCCAGACCAATCACGGCCTGGGGGCGGGGGAGCGCACATAGTCTCTCACTGTCTGTCCCACTTGCAAGGAAGAACTGTGTACCCCTGGCAGGGCGGGGCAGGGAGCAAAAATTTGGCTGCATGTGGAGGGAGCGTGCAAAGTTTCCTCCTTCCACCAGGGGTGTGTGGCACCAGAGACTGTGTTCGCTCCCCCACCCCCAGGCCCTTCCCAGTGGCGGGGAGCCACAAGGGGGGGAGGGGAGGCGCCTCCTGAACAAAAGGAAAAACCTCCCTTTGGCCCACCTCCTGATGCTTCTGTACTCTTTCTATCTTTTTTTGATGGAGAGGGCAGAGTCCACTCCCCCAATTGGCCTGGGGGTAGAGGGAGCGTGGGAAGTCTTCTCATACCACCAGGGGTACATGGTACCTAGAGGGAACTGCCAGCTGTTCAAAACAGCTGGTGGTTCTCTCTAGGTGCTAGATTCTCCTGGCGGGGTGGGGGGTGAAGATTTCCTGTGCTCCCTCACCCCCTAGAACAATCAGGGTTTGTGGGTGAGGAAGCACTTGAAGTCTCCTGGCCCCCTTCTCCATCCAAAGCCCCACCCCTTCCACCCAAGGCCCTGCCCCTTCTGGGGTGGCCTGCGACCACTTCTGAAATTCCTGAAGTGGCCCCCCTCAAAAATTATTGCCCACCCCTGCCCTACTCCCTCCCTGGGTGGGTCTCTCTCAAGGGAAATTTGTGCTCTGTTCTATGTGCTTGGGAATACAGTGGAGAGTGAATTTCTAGTATGAATGGGGAGTTCTGTTTATAAATCCATTCAATCTGTGACCTCTAAACCTGCAAACAAGGAGAGGGATATTAGACAAGACAGCTGTGTTCACTCAGACTGTCTCATGTTGTATAAAAACCACTGAACGGTTGTCGACTGCTAGTCACTGTTGACCCATTCTAGAGCACTAGTTCAAACCTAGCAATGAAATGTTCCACGTATTTATGACCAGCAACTACTTCAAGACTACTTGCTTCTCTTCTCAGTGACAAATGTAATGTCTAAGGATAAGTCTACACAGCAATGTTGTTTCAGAATAACTGACGTTATTTCAAAATAGCATTTTCTGCGTCTACACTATAAGCAGTTATTTTGACATACTGTCAAGCTGGAGGACTTCTTACTCTGATTCCTGTAACCCTCATTTTATGAGGAGTAGGGGAAGTTGGGGAGAGAGTGCTCTTTCTTGGACTTCCTGCTGTGTAGATGGTGCCAAAAGCCAAACTAAGCTATTTCAATTTAAGCTATGCAACTGACGTAGCTCCAGTTGTGTAGCTTATTTCAGCTTTAGCCCTGCTGTGTAGACATGCCCTAAATGAATGAAATGTTCCCCTATCTGGATACAAACAGACATAACTTTTTTTTTTTTTTTTTTAATTCAGGAGTTGGTGGCTCTAATGGCTACTGACCGTCATTTTAATGAGTATTTTTTCACCATGACTACGTTTGTGAACTTTTCATAAAATGAGACATTTCTGTTTCAAATCCAGTGTTTCCATTATTGATACTCCTAAAATTTGTGGAGAGGCTAAAGCTAGACCCAAATCCCCAGTGGTCTATACCTATGAACAGCAATGGAAGACTAACAGGAACCTCCTTTCTGACTGTGCTTCCATAGTCTCCTTCTGTGGTCAGAGCAGCCCCTGCCTGCTTTTTCCTGCCTTATCCAGTGTTGCTGCTGCTGCTGCTTTACTCCCAAGAGACATAAAGAGCTCTGTGTAAGCTCTAAAGCTTGTTGCTCTCACCAGTTGAAGTTGGTGCAGTATAAGATATTAGCTTCCCCACCTTGTGTCTTTTCCTGTCTTGTAAGTTAAAGCAGTGAGCTGTGTTTGCCTGATGAGTTCCAGCTACCTTAACTTCTCAGAGAACCTTTTTCTGCATGCTCGCTAAATCCTACTAGGGAAACGGGGGAGTGGGGGGAGGGTTAAGTCTGGCTCTTCTCAGTTGGCTCAAGGCCCAGTATCGTCTGGAAACCCACAGAGGTAGTATAACCTGTCATAATACCACCCACAGTTCTTCTGAGCTGTTCTATTCCCCACAGATGCCATTTATATTAATTATAATTTTGAAAGCAGATAAGTAATGGGTGGATTTAGTGAGAATTAAAAAAAAAAATTTACAGGAAACTCTAAGAGCCTGTCTAGTGAAGCTAGCGTAGTTTAGTATTTAGGAGGTGGTAGTTTTCTCTAGTAGCCATTACTGAAACTCTTTCTGTTCACTTACCCTGAGTACTTCTGTAAGCTGCTGTACTACAGCAGAGAACTGAAGTCTCCATTACAGTGCACTAGCTTGGCAGCTAAGGCAATTCACTAAGGCAGCCATGGTGGGTATGTCTACCCTGTACAGCTTTTAGTGACAGGGCTGTGTCAACATAGCCATGTTGCTAAAAATCAAGCAGCATAAACAGTATTGGCACTTGCCAAACCCCCCTCCCCAAAATGAGCACTCCTGTTGACAAAGCACAGTTTACAGCTTTTTTTGGGGGTGGGGGGCATTTAAGCACCTGTGAATGACAAAAGCTTTGTCACCCAATTGCCAGTGTAGACAAAGCCACAGTAATTTACAAAATGCTGTTTCTCTGTTAATATTTGAAAACCCCAAAATCACCAATTTATGATCTTATAGATGAATCCAGATCTGTGCATCACATTTATAGCCTGGGTTTGAAAACTACACATGCTCTCAGTGGTGTGCTATGCATAAGAAGACTAAGCAATTGTTTATGGGAGGTTCCCCCCCCCCCAATATTTCTGATTAAGGCCCCCAGCAGTGGGCTAGTACCATCTCTATGTGCACTGGTATGTGATGGGAGCTAAGAACTGTCCCACATAGATGATTTCAAAGTGTATCTCTTCCCCCCCCCCACCCCCTTTCCTTAAATGCTTCAGAAAGAAGGGATACAAGCTCAACATGAGGTGCTGAGATAAGGACCATTAACTACTCTTAAATTTGCTTTGTCATTGTCATTTTCTTAGATGGCTTCAGTAACAGATGCAAGATACAGACACAACGATGCTTCAGACCAAAATTTCGATTACATGTTCAAACTCCTGATCATTGGCAACAGCAGTGTGGGCAAAACATCCTTCCTCTTTAGATATGTTGACGATACATTCACACCATCTTTTGTTAGCACAGTCGGCATTGACTTCAAAGTGAAAACTGTTTACAGGAATGACAAGCGGGTGAAACTGCAGATCTGGGTAAGTGCTGGCACTTTGCAAATATTTTATTTAAACCTGGGCAAAGATGTTGCAGGAAAATAATCATAAATGCGAAGACCAAGTTATTTGAAGCACTTGGCTTTTTGAAAGTAAATCCTGGAGCATTCTAGTTTATCATTGCATCTTTTCCCCACACTTGGAGACTCTAAATCTGATCAGCTCATATCCACCAAATATGTTTGCATCTTTGTGCAAAATTGCATTGCTGAGCAGAAACAGGTGAGTTCACCACAGCTTCTGAGGGTCCTCCCATGCACAACTATAGGGAGTGATGGTGTGTAACATGGTGTATCAGGCTGAGGCCCCCTGCTGGAAGGCTCTGGTCCTGTTACTAGAGCTCCATGTCTCATGGAGCTGGTGCAAGTCATGTATTCTGTGACTTGGACTTGTGCAGTGGCTGGTGTAGCTGGTCACAGGGACCACCTGAGTGATCAAATAACCCAGAAAATTAGCATCCAAATTGAATTGAAAGCGGTGCTCTGGCTTCTAAGTTTTGAAGAATTACAAAGCACCCACTTAGAATTCCCTTGTAAAACACTCCTGTTTGTAGTAAACATATGACTAAGATATCAAACAGGGAGAGATCAGGCCAGCTGTCAAAACAACTTCTCCCCAGAGCTAGCTCTAGTAGCTTAAAATTGTTCTCTGTATAGCTTTGTCTCCAAACTAATTAAACAGAGACACTGGATATGAGGTTAGTTGAAACAATGTATATCATTTGCCAGACATTTGTAGCCAATAGAAAAATGGCAGATGAACAACATTCTAACTAATCCTTTAGTTTCTCAATTAAAATATATCACTGTACAAAGTACAGCATTCTGAACTGCTGTCTTGATTTCAGAGTGGGCATCTAATCGGAGGATTTTTTTTTTTTAACTAAAGCATTTTCCTTAGTAAACATAATTAATTCGATATCTTATATCTCTAGGTGCAAGGTATAACAGATTTAATAGCAACACAATATTTGCCTTGTTGCTGGATTCTGGTAATAAAATAAAACTGATATATGGGTTGGCACAGATCTAGCAATGAAATTATTTGATTTAGTGTTTGGGTTATGAGGATATTTCAGAGTCTAAAACCATTACCAAATTAAACATATTTCCCCTGTGGTGTTTGACTTTATTACAGGACTTCATGTCCTGTAAATGAAGTTTGTAAAAGGAAGGCAAACTCATTAAAGTTATAGAGAGGTAGCTGTGTTGGTCTGTAACTGGAAAAACTTAACTAATAGTCTAGCAGCACCTTAAAGATTAACAAAACATGTAGATGGTATCATGAGCTTTCGTGGGTGCAACCCACTTCTTCAGATGATTATCAAGAACATTCCTAATAACATTTTGATTTAATCAAAAGCTTTGAATAAAGATGGTTTGAAGTCTTCTGGAAAAGCCCTAAATGTGAAGAGAGTGTATATTATGTTGATATTTCAGAGACAAGTCATTAAAATAGCAGGATTTGTAATATTCTAGTATCAACAACATTAGTGCATGTTGATTTTAAAGGCTATTTTAAAATGAAAAATTAAATACTTAACGGTTCCACAGCAATGTGCTCTTTTAATATCCCTTTCACAGAACCATAATGAGTCAGACCTGAGAGTTTTACCAAAGATTTTAAGTTGATTCCTTTTAAACACCACTTAATATTTCAACCTATTTGGAGCTCACTTACTCTTGTCATAAACCTGATTGTAAACTTCAAACTAAGTCAGAAGAGTGGAGAGCGGGCCCCCAGGCAACTTGTGGGGGGGGGGGGGAGGTCCAGCCCGCCGTTCTGGTAGGGGCAGGGCCTCAGTTGAAGAGAGCGAGGCTGGGCAGCCACCCATCAGTGTAAGAACTGCAGTGCTGTTCCCTCCCGCCCCCATCCTCAGAGCCACATGTAGCAGTGGTGGCAGCTGGGAGCCCTGGGCCTCTTCAAATTGCCAAGGCAACTGCCCCCTCTTCCTCCTCGCTGCTCCTGTGGGTGGGCCCGAAGTAAATACTGTAGTGGTGACTAATAACAGACCAAAATCTGAGCCCTTACTTGGTTCACAATGCAACTAAATGTTTGTAGGTGAATGAAAGGAATTGTTTGCTTATAAATTGTTGCCCAGGGTTAGGGTTGCCAGGTGTCTGGTATTGGCCCGGATAGTCTGGTATTTGCAGCTTCTGTCTGGTTTTGGAAAAAAAACCCAGAAAATACCGGACATTCAAAATGTCTGGTATTTTCTGTTTTCTCAGATAGAAGGCTGCTAGGGACATTCTTTCTCTGCCGCGTCTGGTAGGGGTGGAGGGAGCATGGGGATTTAAAGGCACCGTGACTCTTGTGTGTGTGTGTGCGGGTGGTATATGTGGGGGGGGGGGTGTGGTGTGGGGTTTTTTTTTTCTGCTCAACCCATTTTTTTTTTTTCTTCCCCCGCCATGTTGGGTATTTTTTGTGAAACTATCTGGCAACCCTACCCAGGGTTAACTTTACTATTTTTCTTTTTAACAAGCGACTTACAGAGCCTACATTAGGCTCTACTCTGCGTGTAAACTTTTTTTTGTTGCCACTCGCCATTTACGTCAATGGGGCCATATGCAGAGAAAGATACTTCTCCATGTGAATGAGGATTAGTGGGGTTATGCTTCTCTTGTATTAGTCAGTGCATGAAAAGTAGAACCGTGAGTGAAACTGACTCTAAATACAAAAGCAATTTGACTATTTAGTTATGAAGGGTGAAAAGTAAACCGCTTGCAGCTTGAAAAATAATGGGAAAATTCTTTGTTTTGATAATGAAAAGAGTATTGGGAACAAAGGAATAAGACATCTTATTTTGAAGTTTGTGGGACCTGACTCTCCAATGCCTTGATAGTTGTTTCCATCTTTGTAAAGTGAGTGTAAAACATGAGATGAAAGGCAGAGGAGAATCAGGCCCTATGACTTTTTACCCTGACGGTGTCTTTTTATAACAATGGATGAAATTTGTCACTGTGCAGAGTCAGCACAAAGCCCAGACACAATTTAAATCCTATTTTGAGGGCTTACGTGGGACTTAAATGGTATCTAGCTCTTGTGCTGGCCTCCTGTGTGGGAATGAATTGCATCCTAAATGTGTTAACTGTGAAAATAGCCCTTGACTGATGTTGGGCATCAACACCATTCTACCATTTAACTTGAAAGAGCACATTCATTATACAAATGTCTACTCCAGCAGCTCTTCACTGGGGCAGGTGAACTGGGTTAGAACTAATAGCAGCTTTGTAAGGCTTTGTTAGTTCAAACAACACAGTGGCTTAAATCAACTGAGCCCTGTGGAAACAAGAGGCTTCTGTCCCTTGTGCATCTGTTTCAGTAGAGGATTATGGATCTGATGTTGGCTAATATAGACAACTGCCAGGCATGTGGCACTCTGGATTAAATGAAACCTCACTGGCAACGTAACTGTTATACTTCGTGGCTTTCCAGACAAGGTCATGCTAACTTAAGCTTCAGAGGCCATAATTTTTTTTTTAACAGCAACTCTTACTTGATCCATCGTAATACAAAATTATTTCCTACAGTAAGGAAGAGGCAATTATTTAAAGAATCCCTTGAGTTTCCTTTGAGCATTCTATATATCAAACTTCATAGAGCAACTTTGTTGGGGACCTATAGTGTTCTCTGCTCTACAGTGTTTTTGCAGTTTGGCAGTTATGAAGCCTTGCCAGTCTGGAATTGTAGTGGCACTCATGTGGCTACGTATAAAAACTTTAGTTGTAATCATACAGGACATGGAGGAAGAAATCCAGTTGTAGTGGGTGATTGTTTCATTGCCATAAATCAGAATTGTTACTTAAGAACCTAAGAACATTTCTGGGCTGACATGGTTGGCCTTTTGTTTACATTGATTAAAACAATGTAGTATCTTTGGTAGGAAGCTCAATGAGCAGTAGTTGCTTTGTTTTTTTTTCATGTTTTCAAAGATGAGAATTTCACCTTTTCTGAGTGCCATTCAGTAAAAACTCTGACAGCTTGCCAGTCTGACAATTGTAACCTGACTCTCTGTTTTAGCATTAGAATGTCTAGTGGAAATGGATCTGTATGCAAGATGGAGATCTTATTTCTGTGTGTTTTTAGGATGTTCACATTTTATACACCAAGATTTAATAATTAGGTGTAAATGTAATTGTGATATAAGGATCAATTTGGACCCTCCTTTCGAACAGGATTCCCCATTACTGTTCCAGTTTCAGTCAGGAGTTTAATAATAAACTCCTGCTTAAAAAGATTTGAGATCTATGAATAGTGTTTTTACTTCTTGAGTTGCAAATAGGAGAAAACCTTTTGCCAAAAAACATAAATACTTTTAAAGCCACAATTGCTTTGTAAAACTTCTGTTAATGGAGTGCAAATAGTATATTTTGCCTCGAGAGGAAATAAGAAATGAAATAACCAAATTCTGTTTTTAAAAAAAAAATCCTTTCTGAATACTTTGTATGCAATGCATTGTCACTTTTTTACTCATTTAGCATGTTGTTGTTCTTTGTGAAGGTGGCTTTGTACAAAGGGTTGATTAAATTGCTTTAAATTAATTTTCTAGAATTAAATCGAATTGGTGGAGGATAATAAACCATTTTGCCTGTTAGGATTTCTCTGTGTAAACAGTTCATAAAAGCTGGTTACAGTGTGTTCTCTTATACCACTGGCATTTAAAAAACCCTCTTGTAGAAAGGATATCCTCAACTGAATATTTCAAAAAAGCTAATTTATAATGTTGTGGTATGTGTGTTTCAGGATTGCCTGCCTTTTGACAAACAATTCTGTATTCCCAGAGATGCTAATTACTGATCAGAAAGGAAAGCCATTCTATTTGGGCTTATGGTGTTTTCTCATTACTTAAAAAATAAATCACTGGGGTAACTTTGTACATTCTTAACAAGCATATACAGCTACTACTTGGTACTGTGTCCAGGTTGCCTAGCAGCCAGAAAAAGGCGAATTGTAGATCCAGAGCGATGTGGTGTAAATGAATGGAAGTGATTTTGATTTTAGGAGGGGATGGCGCAAGAATGGTTTTGTTTTATTCTTTACCTCTACGACTGAACTCAAGAGCAATACTATGTCAAAGATAAATCTAGAAAGCCTCATTCACTCATTGGCCAAAATCCAGAGTAATTCCACTAACTTCCGTAGTCTAAATCTTCTGTACAATTACCTCAGGATAACTGCTGGCTGAACTTGCCTGGAAAACCCCCCAAACACATGGCACACACGACTACACAGGGTTTGAGTCCGGAATCTTCATAGCAATTGCATTAGATCTCTTCCATTTTAGCTAAAAGAGTAACTGGCGGTAGAAGTAGTTTACAGTCTTCTGTGGATGAGCCCTTTTGAGGGGGAAAGCACAACACACACTTTGCCAGGTGGTTGGACAATTACTTGTGAGACAGCAGCAACATGCCAGGTTTCAAGATTCCTATTTCTTATTACCCTTCACATATTTGTGGCTCATGTTACTGTAATATCTGACAGCTCCACTGGCTCTTTTTTTTTTTTTTTTTTTTTTTTTTTTTTTTTGCATGTTTGTGTCCACTTAACAAAGGCAGGTAAGTGCTATTTGTATTTCTCAATAGTCTTTTTGTGCCTTAGTTCTCTAAGGCCAGGCGAGCCAATAGATTTGCTGGGTCCCTGGGCAAGGTGTGGGGGGCTGGCTATGTGCTCAGAGAAGGGGTGGGGCCTCAGGTGGATGGCCTGGGGCAGCCAGCCTTCAGTGCTGTCTGGAGCATGCTGCCTGGGAGCTGGCAGCACACTGTGGAGCTCAAGTGGTGATTTAAAGGGCCCGGGGTTCTGGCTGCTGCTGACACAGTAGCAGCAGCCAGGAGCTCCAGCCCCTGTGAATCGCTGGTCTGGGGACAGTTCCCCCCCGTTGCTCCACCCTGTCAGTGGGCCTGTCTAAGGCCCAGATTCTCAAATGTAGTTAGGACCCTAATTCACAATGAAATTGTCTTCTGTGCGTTTCCTTTTTTTCATCTTCGTCAGCGTTATCACAGAATGAGCAGTGCTTAGCTGTATCTTACCTCTGCTTTTCTGGAGCAATGATCAATGTAAACTGGGGACTTGGATATCTTAGCTGGGATTCTCTGGTTTGTGAAGGCCAATTTGTACTAAATAGCAGCCTTAAAGCAACCAGGGAAGGCTCAGGGAGAATTTACCCCAGCGAGCATAAAGCTGGTGGAAGCTTCTCTAACATCTCTTGTGCCAT
Organism: Pelochelys cantorii; assembly: GCA_032595735.1. Classification (NCBI taxonomy): domain Eukaryota; kingdom Metazoa; phylum Chordata; order Testudines; family Trionychidae; genus Pelochelys; species Pelochelys cantorii. The sequence continues at coordinate 56,909,614 of CM064334.1, forward strand.
CTGTCTTCTCCACCCTGGGAACAGAGGAGGCAGGCGTGCTAAGATGGTATATGCTGGGACAGGAGAGCAAGGGAAGTGGAGGAGTAGAGCTCACCCACTTTCCCCACTGGCATAAGATCCTTGAGTGACTCTGCCTTTGCTCATAGTTCCTGCTGAGGTGTGCAGCTGGGCACAAAAAATTCTTCTCTGCCCATCTCCTCTGGAAAGCTGCACAGCAGCACTCTCATGGCAGGTGGCTACTCCAGTGGGCAAGGCTGGCTGAGATGGCGTGGTGAAGGAGCTGCTCGGGCAGGGGGGCAGAACTTGCCACGTGGCGGGGGGAGGTGGCCTGCTCTGGTGGCTGGGGCTGCCACATGGCAGGGGGGCCTGGGGTCTGTTCTGGTGGCTGGGGTTGGGAACTGGACCTTTCACATGGCATGTGTGTGTGCTCCAGTGGCTGGGGACGGGACATGCCGCATGGCCAGGGGGTGGGGTTTGGGATCTGCTCTAGTGGCTGGGAATGGGGCATACTGCATGGCAGGGGGTTTCAGCTCCAGTGGTTGGGAATGTGTGTAGGTGTGTTAATAAATTGGGTGCTACAGTGGCACACATCCAAACCTGCACACATGATCTCAATATTGGTGCACAAGCCAATACTCTCTCCACTCATGGTTGGGAAATCTTAGAGGGAACACTGCTCATGATGTCAGTTAAGGCTGCTTCTGTGCACTGAAACTGTTCAGCCGTGATCAGGAAACTCAAACCAGTTCCCTGGGGCTGCTGCTCAGACATATTGTGAGAATTGGGTGTAGCTAGTAATGCAGCAGCTGTGCTTGAGTGTAGGGGAGAACTGGATTTTAAGACGATTCAGCTGAGGTAAAACTCTAGCACAGAGAGCTAGCTCACTAATATGCACTGCTTCCATCCTATGCAAGCCCTTGGATCATTATCAGCTCAGGCACCCAACCCTTTGGTTTAATTGCACTTATGTGACATTTAGTATGTGCTAGCACAAGAACAGGTAAATATCACTCAAAGTACACACATTGAAAAACCAGGCTTTTTTTTTTCCTTCTGACTTTTCTCTCATGATCATCTTAGGCCATGGTGTCCAACAAGTTCTGAAGCTATAGCAAACTAGCCATGATATTCTGAAAATGTAAATAATTTTGTGAGGCTCTTCGAACATACCAATTCTTATCTTTTAATGTCAACAGAACACTCCAATGTTGGTTTTAATCAACAGAAATCACATTTTGCAGAAATTCAATCAGTGGGACACTTGACAATTTTGTTTCACTGCTAAATCTCTGAAATCAGGCACAAACTTTTCACTGATAGCACACCTCAACTCAGTCTCCATATTTGCATCCAATAACCTTGACTGATACTTTTACTTATCTATTATTTAAAAATATTTTTACCCCACCTTTCTACTTAAAAATACTTTAGGTGGTTTACAAAATTTTTTAAATACAATACAAATATAAATATATAAAAATTTTAAAAATAGAGATCCCAGAGGGACATAAAACCTGCTTAAAAACGTCTCGAGGGGGGAACGTGCACATACACACTCAAACACCAATAAAAGCATGAGTAAAAAGGGCATACTTGATGTATATCATTTCAGAAAATGACACTTCACAAAGCCATGTTGAACCAAACATCGAAAAAAGTTTGGCAACTGCAGTTTTAAAAATAGCAAACTGATTCTGTCATAAAAGTACATCCCGCATGGTCAAAACCAATTTTATTTTTTTGACTGATTGGGCTGGCTTTGAAGTATGAGCCTATTTTCTTCAAACAAATGTTTGTCCAGCCTAAGCAAATTGACAAGGTCTTGAGAATTAGCAATGTCAAACTGAAATGGGTTTTTCATGAGTCAAAATGGCAACATGAAGCTTTCAAAATCTGCAAAACACTGGCTGAATTTCATTGCCAGGTTTTCAAGCCATCTCACATAATGTTCACAATCAAGGTCATCTCACTCAAATTCACTATCTCCAGCAATTTTCTGCAAATTTGGGAAGTAGGTGAATTCTCCTGCCTTCATTTGAATGATGAATAGCTGTAGCTTAGACGTGAACTCCCAAATGTGCTGGGCCATACCACAAATCAGCTTTCCCTTTCCCTGAGTTTATAGATTGAATTCATTCAAATGACAGATGATATCAGTCAGGAACCACAAATCAAATTGCCACTGCTTATCTTCAGTAGCAGAAAAACTGTCCAGCTTTCCTTTCTTGCCAAGAAAGTCTCTGATTGGAGTAAGCAGTGCAAGGATCCGCTTGAGCACCTTTCCATAACTAAGCCATTACACACTGGTAAAATAGATTATTTCAGAAAGCTCAGATGTGATTTCTTTCAAATTCCACAAATTGGCGATGGTTCAGAGCACTGCTGCGAATAAAATCCATTATTTTGATCACTGTATCCATCAAGTCTTTGGGTAAGTCAACACAGCAGTGTTATTTTGTAATAACTGATGTTATTCCAAAATTACAAAATATGTGTGTACCTAATGTCAAGATGGAGGACTTCTTATTCTGACTCTTGTAACCCTCATTTCATGAGCAAGGGAAATCAAAGGAAGAGTGTTCTTCCTTTGACTTCCTGCTGTGCATTTCAACTTGAGTTACGCAATTGATGTAGCTCAATTTGCGGAGCTTATTTCAGCTTTACTCTTGCTGTGTGGACGTGCTCTAAGTCAAGGAAGCGCATGTAGACACCGGGTATCTGTGAACATCTGAACACATACATTTTCTTGATGCAAAATACAGTGGCAGGAAAGCAATTTGCTGTTCATCTCATTAGACTGCAGGTGCTCTTTCAGAAGAGACAAATCCAGAAATTTTCCCATCATAGCTGGTGCACTATCAGTTCTAACAGAAGCCAATTTTGCTAAAGCCAAGTTGAAATCATTTGAGACACTTTTGAAAGCACTGAATGTCATGCACAGGTACGATTTCTCAACCCCCACATACTGATAGCAGTTCTTCATGAATCTAGAAATCTTCTGTTACAAAATAAACCCACACCAGTCCTGATTTTATAGACCTCTATCATATCCCCTGTATATGTTTTAATCTTTCTTCATATGGCACCCGTTCCAAACCTCTAATCATTTTTGCTGCTCTCTTCTGAAGCTTTTCCAATGCCCAGTTAGCAAAAGTGCCCTATCTTGGGAAACAACAATCTTGCAGCTTGCTGAGAGAAGGAGGGCCACTCACTACCCTAGGTTTCCCATCCCTACTGTAGGTAATCTACCTCTCTGCAAAGCGGGCAGTGGTAGAATTCTTCCACTAACCTAGTGCTACTGACACTGGTGGTTAGGTCAGCTTAACTGCCTCTCGGGAGTGTGGATTTTTCATACCCCTAAGAGGCATAGGTAGAAGGATGTAATTTTTCTGGGTGTATGCCAACCTGGAAACTATTTTTAACTGTTCACTGACATGAGCTAGCAGGGATGGTGAGTTGTATGGGCCCATAGTGCCCAGGATCAAAAAATATTCTGGGCCTGGGGTCCTGGCTCCATCAAAGTTTGGGAACTGGTCTCTTCTCGGGCCCCACCTGCCACTCCTAGGCAATTTAAAAGGGCTTGGGGGGGGCCCTGCTGCCACCAGTTTCAGCGCAAGGGGACTAATGCAGCTTCTTGCTTGCTCTCACTCTGTACGCAGCTGCTGGCACATTCTTGCAGCCATGGGTGGGAGGGAGTATATGTGCACACAGGCTACCTCCACCATGAGTGTCCCAGTGGCCTATTGGAGCCGAGTGCACAGTATCCATGAGCAGCATCACCTGGAGACCACCTGGCTAGGATTTGCTATCTGAGGGGGGTGCAGCTCACTTACAGGAGACTGCCTAGGTACGTGCTGTGTCCTTACACCCTTCCCTCTTTTCCACACCGAATCCTACCCCCAAAATACCTCACAAACCCTTCAAACCCTCCTGCACCAGCCCAGAGTCTCCCCTCAGCACCCAAAATTTGTTCCAGAGCCTGCATCCCAGACCCCCTCTCCTATCCAGATTCTTTCCCAGAGCCTTAGGCAGGTGGGGAAAAGGGACTTGGACCCATTCTGGGCATCACCAAAAATTCTACAAACCCGCTGCCTCCGTTAGCTAGGTTAGGTCTACACCAGTGTTTCTCAACCAGTGGTACGAGTGCCCTTAAGGGTACTCAGAGAAGTCTGGAGGGTACATCAACAAAACTGAAATTTGGAGAGAACTGAATTTTTGTTTTAAGTCTTACAGAGCTTTATTATTTTTGTACTTTTTACACCCAAAAATTTCATTGCCCCCCCAGCTATAATTAAGTTGTTTAAACAAATGTGTTGCAATGGAAGAAGAAAATGTTGTGTGTCTGAAAACTGTAGGTTCTGGGGGTACATTTTTGGGGGGGAGGGGAAGGGGTACTTTATTAAAGAAAAAGGTTGAGGAACACTGGTCTACACTCTAAAGTTAAGTTGACCCATCTACATTGCTGGGGTGTGATAATTCCACACTCCTGAACAAACAAAGTTGAGCCGCCCTAACCTCCACTGTAGACAAAGAAGCTATGTCCCATGGACCAAATCTAGCCTCTGGCTTGCCTTGACCAGGTTCATGGGGCTCAGGGCTTCCCTGTCTCCCACAGCAGGGTGAGCCAACACTGGTGCTCGAGCCCCATGGTGAGTTTCTGAGCCTTGGCACCCCCTGCCAGGTTGGAGCATGAGCATTGATTCCCCACTGTGGAAGGAAGTAGCAGGGACCCAGTACTAAAGCCCCTGCATGGCTGACTCTGCTTGGCAGAGAAGGAAGCAGCTCTGTGTGCTGCCATTTCTCCCTCCCCACCAGCTGGGGGAATGGCAGTGCAATGAAGTGCTCTCTGGCAGGCTCCACCCCATCACTCCCATTGGCCAGGAATAATAGCCAATGGGAGTGATGGGGGGGTGGTGCCTCCAACTTCTCCAATTCCTTGCTCTTTCGCACCCTTCCTCCACCCACAGCCTGCTTCTGCTTCTTGCATCCTAGTCCTCTCCTGATCAGACCCCACATTCCCACTCCTAGCTTGCTACCTGGCAGCCCTCAACCCCACATTTTTGGCCGCACCCCAAAACTTGGGGGCTCTTTGCAAAATTTACTAGTCCCAGGCCTCCAGAAGAGTTAGTCCAGCCTTACAGGGAACCCTGGTGCACTGAATTGCATGAGTGAGGTATCTGTCTTCCCCTCTTCTCCCCCCCCTCCCCTCCCGCTTCTCAGATGGGGGGGGGGGTGTCAGGGCAGCAAGTTGTTGCGTTTTCTCGTGTGTGTGTGTGTGTGTGTGTGTGATCCTCGATTGATTTTTTTTTCTATGCGTCAGTGGCCTCTGACCCAAGAGGTTCCCCACCCATACATGCAGTGAGTAGCTAAGCTGAAGTCCTGCAGCTGCACAGCTGTGCTGCTGTTGCATTTCAAGTGTAGAACTACCCCCTAGATTTTAAATTAGGCATCAGATTAGAAGGAAAAAGGGTCTTGATATTCAGGTGGATAAAGGATATTTAGATTCCAACATGATTTCAGGAAGCAGCCAAACAGATTCCAAAGATTCTAGAAAGTGTGTGGTTAATTCTATTAGCAGAAGTTTTCCTAATGCTAAACTGGCTAGACTGCTAGTATGTATTAATAGGAGAGAGAGAGAGAGAGAGCTGTTCTCCAGCATTCATGCACAGCTGTGAATAAGGTGAAAAGTAATGTCATTCTGTTCTTGTGGAAAGGATGGTGGCAAACTGAAATCTGACAACCACTAATTAAGCTGAATAGCTGTTTCCGTTTTTAAAAAAAGCAGTCAAGCTGCACTTGCCCGGAAGGCAAATATGTAATATTTTAAAAAGCCATTTGCATTAGTTGTCACTTGAATGACAGTGTTACTATGCAACACACCTGATGGGGAGGAGACTCCAAGAAGTAATGCTGATAATGAAGTTAATTTTTCTTTTTAAAGAGATAAAAATAGAATGTCATAGTGCTTAATATAATTGTAAATTGTAATATTTTAATGTTAATTATACACTTCCCCAAGAAGATAATTATGCATTTTAGATGAGTCATCTGTTCCCACTGCTTTGAGTTTCCAATATATTTGATTGATTCTTTATAAAAGCCTACTCTAGATTAAAAGCTACTATCAGCTTCCTCCTAAAAAAGATGCAATACTGTGTTTTAGCAAATGTATGCAATAGTTATGCTTGACTCTAAAGACAAATTGGGCCTGATTCTGCCCTCATACCACTATATACGAGCAGTAACTGAAGTGAAGTCAGTGGACTCTAGTTATCATAAGCAGGACTCTGATTTGATATCTAGAGAGGAAAAAAAAATAGCCAAGATCATGACTGACAAAAGAACACATTGTCCCAGAAAGCATTGTTGTAGTGTAACCCCCACATGTCGTGTGGTTCACTGTCCCATATAGTGGCGCTTAGACCACTTAACAGCAAGAGATAACAAGGAAACTCTACAGCCTGAGCTCAGAGCCAGTTGGCTTTATAGCTCACACTCCTACACTAAGCTCTAGAGGAGTCAGGTTCAAATCTGCCTGGTGGCAGTTATAGTAGCATCAGTCTCATTGGATCATGAGAATGAAGACCATCTAGGCTACATGGACCACCAAATTTCTGATTAAATATAAATCAAGCTGGTAGTATTCTGAAATAAATTAGCTAAGGTTTTTCTTTAATGACAAGTATCATTGCAGTGGCAAGAAAGAACCTGATGGGAGATGTGTTCTTGAGCCCTCACTAGGATAACAGATCAAGGGGGGGGAAAAAAACAGGCAAAAATATCCTGATAAAAGGAAAAAAAATACATGTCACCAAGAAACATATTTGCATGTCTTTGAAAATGGGGGAAGCAATTTAAAAATGGCTAAGTATGAGTAATACCTACAACTAGTAGAGAGAGACCTTGTGTGCTGTCCTGAAAGATAAGCTAGCTACTAATGAACACTAGGTAGAATTAAACAACAAATAGTATGGTAGCACTTAGTCTTTAAAGTGCTACCATACTATTTGTTGTTTTTTAAGTTTATCCTATACAGGCTAACTCAGCTATCCCTCTAAAGCTTTTGAATATACTTGGTAGACGTGTGTTTCTTCAAAACGCACTATACATTTAAGTTAATGCAACTCCACAGCACTCCTGAGAAATAGTTAAATAAGGTTATCTACATTTTACAGAGGAGGAAAGTGGAGAGGAAGAGAAGTTAAATGTCCAAGAGGAAGTTAGTGGCAGAGCCAGGTTTGATTTTATTCTTGCTCTGCATTTTGATTATTTATGTAGTATTACTGTCATTCATAGCCTATGTAGTGTGTTGGGTAGTGACAGTGGATGCAGAAGAGTTATCTGTAAGGTGCCACAGGACTCCTCATTGCTTTTATCAATAGTTTGTAAGTACCTATTCGAGTGGCTACCGGTAGGCTGCCTTGCAGAGAAAAGGATGGGAACTGGAAAGGAGTAGGCTGTTGACTAAGCTATGCCATTCCTCTGACTGCTGCAACTGAGTGGACGATCAGAGTACTGGTAACCAGACACCTTCTGTAAGTATTTCTCAACCTGTTTCAATCACTCTGAAGCTTAAGGAGATTGCACAATGTCTACATCTGAAAAAGATCCTTCAGGGAAAGCTAACATTGGCTCAGCTGCTTAGCCTATGTAAACTGTAGGTGTTCTAGATGGGTCTTTCTAAGGGAGGAGAAGCAGGTGGTCCCAGGACTGCTGATGGGAGGAGGGGCAAAGGAGGCAGTTGCGGTGGCCAAAGTGCCAAGTCCCTTTGAATTGCCACCAGAGTGCTGCTCTTCATGGCTCTGAGAGCGGGAGGGGGGGGGGGGGCGAGCAGTGCTCTGGGCTGCACAGAGGGTTAGCTGCCTCCCTGCCCCTTCCGGGATCATTGAGCTTCCCTCCCACACTTTGCCCCAGAGTCTGCGGTGGGCCCTGCTGGATGGTCCTGCACCGTTTTGCTCCTCATTCAGGAAGCTGCATTGGCATTCTCTGCACAGAGGTATTTGGCTCATTGAATAATGACTAAGGAGTGCCTGGTATGGGGGGGGGGGGAGGGAAGAAATTATTTAAAATTTTTATTAAACTAATGTTTAAATCAAATTTCACATTACACAGGTTGAGGTGTTAGGCCTTAGAAAAGAGGGCCTAAGGAAAACCAAAAAAGAAGCTAACAAAGGTTTCTGGGTAGTCCCTGAGCAGAGCTGGAGACATGGGTCAAGCAGGGGCGCTCCCTATATACTTGCTTAAGTTGCAGAAGTAAACTAGGTGAAAAATTACTTTCTTGTACTTGAGGTGGAGCGGAACAGCTTGTTTTGAGAATTGATCAAATAACTCCGTTTCTATTCTCCCTCTGATCTTAACTCCCTGTTTTGCCCTCTGGTTGTTCCTGGTACTTGTCTTCTGTGATAAGAGAGTTGCTGATGCATTATGAATTGTTTAAGGCCATATTGTATAGTTGGCTAGGTAAGCATGAATACTGGAAGCTTCTAACCAATAAAGGGGGGTGGGTTGCTTAATGGAGTAGTCTGTGACGCGATGGAACTGTCTATATAAACCTACTGGTAACTGTAATCGGGGCTGGTTCTCTTTGGAGACTGGCCGCGCTCTATTGTTGTGTGCACTCTTCAATAAAGAGCTTGTGATTGGACCTTGCTGGTGTTGCCTGTCTCTTTGCGGTCAGACAACGAGCCGAGGCCGTCTGGGTTAGAGTCCCTGACAGAGGAAAGGCACTGCACATCTGGGGTCATGTTTGGATTATCAAAATTAAGTCTTGGAAAGTCATAAGATACATGCAGTACATAAACACTGTTAACCCAGATATAGGTGTGAGTTTTTTAGGTAGTAGGGAATAAGTGTTTGGGTACATCACCCATAGGAAGCTTTACAGAGTTACTCATGGTAACCAGATACGTACATGGGAAATGTCCATCAGTATCTGGGGTAGGCTTTCTTGGCAGACTGTATTTTCCTATAGACAGAATTTGGGTGACTTGATTGACTGTGTCCCTCTTTGGTGGTCCTGCTCATCCAGTACAAAACCTGAGTATGCAGAGTACAACAAGTGTTTTCCCTTATAACGGACTCCTTTCTTTGGTGGTGTGGATCTCAGTTAAATCAAACCTGTGACTTAAAAGTCCTGAGAACTGTGACCCAATTTTTTAATAGCGTTTTTAACACTATCAACCAAAACAGCTCAAACTATAGCTTCCTAAGCTGTCTATGTTGAAGTTTGCACTGGGATGTTATATGCTCAGTCTATGAAATTCCTTTCTAGTCACAGCCAGGTAAGGACAGTATGTTAAGCAGACCTGACTCTTCCACCTTCCAAACAAGCCCCAAACAAACCATCTTTTTAACCACTGATACATCACTGGTGGGAGGAGGGATAGCAGAATTTCTTCCTCTGACTTGGATGGTGGTTCCAGTCCAGAAAGGTTTCAGTCCTTGTTCACTTCACCAGGACTCCCAATTCCAAACATTAAAAAAAAAAAAAAATTGGCTGGCTTATGTATCATGAGATTTAAAAAATAATAATTTTGAAGGCTCTTGTTTGTTTTCTGGTTCACATTTACAAGCTTTTCTCTGCAATCTGAAGTAGAAATGTACGAATTTTAAATTAGTTGAAATTTTCACACACTAAAATGACAAAAGGAGCTGAACCTTAAAAGAACCCCTTTTAATTATCAAAAGAGATGTGATAAAGTTGGGAGAATTGGCAACAGTGCCTCACATGTGAAACCCTTCTAAGTAAATAGCATAGTTTTCTCTCTGTCTCTCTCCATATATGCAGCAGGAATATAAAGTAGAAAAATGTTAGAATTGGAAAGGTAGCTTTGTATAGCTTTTTCAATAGGTGAAAATGTAACACTGGGTCTGGGGTCAATCTGTATAAGTACTTCTGTTTACCTTAATATTGACATTCATTCACAAACATTGATTAGTTAGTATTTGCTCATACTTTAAGAAATACAAAGTCTTCTATAAGTAAAGATGGGCTGAGATGCTGATAACTGGATCTGAAAAGGTATAGACTGGGTTCTGGAGGATGCCCTGAGACCCATTCAGGGCTATTGGTGGGATTATAGTTGACCAAAATTGGCAGAATATAAAATCAGCTGATCATGTAATATCTCTGCCATTTTTGTTTGATCTCATAAGATTGAGACTGCATCCAAATAGGAAGTGGAAAACAATCCCCTTCAATTTAGAGCCAAAACAGAGACTAGTTGGGATCTAGGGAATTAAACCCAAAGCCCTTCAAAATTCAGGGGGATTCAGATTTGAGATTCCAGTTTTGCCCATCTTGGTGTGTCAGTGCTTGGTTTTGTCATTATTCACACACTTCTTTAACACAGATGTACTTCCTATATTTTTGTAATTGTTCCAAACTAGAAGATTTACTGGTGTTGCTTGGATGCTTCAGGGCAGGGTGCTGGAATGTGGGGGGTACAGGAGCTGGTGGCAACTCTTCAGGATTGGCTGTGACAGGGCCCACACTGGCTGGGCAGTGGGTGGGAAGCAACATAAGCTGCCCCCTGCTGGCCCAATGGGGTTATAGCTGTCCCCATCTCTGGCCCCTTGCTGCCTCCCTGTGGTCATCACTCTGTTTAACTGTCCCTGCTAGCAACCCCCTTCCTTGAAAACAATCACATTCCTGGAACAACCAAACCCTGACCTTGCTTGAAATTAAGATAAGAGGAAGCTGCATACTGAATTTGATGGTCCTAGCTCTTTATCATTTAGGATGAGTTCTTGAACAAATGGATGGATAAACTCGCTAGTTTGCTCACTCAGACAAACTCTATGAAATACATTGTAGAGGAATGTATTTTTTTGAGAAACAGAATAATCTATTTCAATTAAATTTATGTATAAAGCTATTGTAAGGTGTTTTCTTTATATTAAAAGGTATATTTTTAAAAAAAACTTCATAAGTGATTGCATGCACTTTTACAAATTTTCAGGAAGAAAAATGTGTAAATGTTTTTGCATCAACTGCAATTGTTCTATTAAATAGGTATCTGCTTATGTGCTGTTGTACTGAACAATTAAGCTTACTGAGTAGGGCACTTGTGTTTGCACAGTTAAGCAGTTGGCATGCAAGATTTATTTCTGTTTATACTTAATCACCTCAGTCCCTTAGCTATCTCATAATAAGTCTCATGCTTTGGGCTACATTCAACCGTAATGTAAGTGTCATTGACTGTACTGAAGTTGTTCCTGTTTAAACCAAGCTGTATTTAACCTTATTACAAGCTACAACATCTCTTGCCTTGCTGTTTTGACTATTTCTTTGCATGAATACTAATAAAATATATCTGCTCCTTTCTTTCTTTCTTGGTTCACTTCAGTAAAATAACTCTGGAACAATTATTCCAATATCCCAGCTACAGCCATGTAACAGAGGGGAGAACCAGAATATAGAGTCCAGTACATGATGGTTTTGGGGTTTTTTTGTTTTTGTTTTTTGCCAAAGGGCCAATTTGACTAAAACTACAGACTTGTTCTAGTGAAGATGACAGACTAGGGTTGGAAGAGACTTCAGGAGCTCATTTAGTCCAACTCTGCTCAAAGCAGGTCCAACCCCAACTAAATCATTCTAGCCAAGGCTTTGTCAAGGTGGGCCTTAAAAGCCAATAAGGATGGAGATTCCACCACCTCCTTAGGCAACGCATTCCAGTACTTCACCATCCTCCTCGTGAAATAGTTTTAGTTAATATCCAATCTACACCTCCCCCACTACAACTCGAGACCATTGCTCCTTGTTCTGTCATCTGCCACCACTGAGAACAATCTAGCTCCATTCCTTTTGGAACCCCCTTTCAGGTAGTTGAAGGCTGCTATCAAATCCCCTCACGCGTCTCTTCTGCAAACTAAATAAGCCCACTTGCCTCAGTTTGACCTCATAAATCACGTGTTCCAGCCCTTTACTCACTTTCATTGCCCTCCACTGGACTCCCTCCAATTTGCCCACATCCTTTCTGTAGGGGGAGGCCCGGAACTCCATGCAGTATTACAGATGTGGCCTCACAGTGTGGAATAAAGGGGAATGATCGCTTCCCTTGGTCTGCTGGCAGTGCTCCTATGAATACAGCTCCGTATGCCATTAGCCTTCTCAGAAACAAGGGCACACTGACTTCTATCCCACTTCTCATCCATTGTAATTCCCAGGTCCTTCCCTGCGGAACTTTCACATAGTTAGTCGGTCTCCGGCCTGTAACAATGCTTGGGATTCTTCCATCCTAAGTGCAGGACACTGCACTTGTCCTTGCTGAACCTCATCAGATTTATTTTGGCCCAAACCTCCAATTTGTTTAGATCACTCTGGACCCTATCATATCTACCTCTCCCTAGCTTAGTCATCTATAAACTTGCTTAGGACACAATCCATCCCATGGTTCAGATAATTAAGGAAGATGTTGAACAAAACTGGCCCAATGACCAACCCCCGGGGCACTCTGCTTGACACCAGCTGCCAAGTAGACATTGAGCTATTGATCACTGTGTGTTGAGCCCGATGATTTAGCCAGCTTTCTATCTACCTTATAGTCCATTCAAGCAAGCCATACTATTTTAACTTGCTAGCAAGAATACTGTGGGAGATTGTATCAGAATTTTCCTGAAGTCAAAGTGTATCAGGCCCACCCTTTCCCCATATCCAAAGAGCCAGTTATTTCATCATAGAACGCAGTTAGGTTGGTCTGTCATAATTTGTCCTTGGTGAATCCATGTTGAATATTTCTGATCGCCTTCCTCTCCTCCAGGTGCTTCAGAGTGGATTCCTTGAGGACCTGCTCCATGATTTTTGTGGAGACAGAACTCAGGTTAGCAAGTCTGCTGTTCCCCAGACAGGGGTGATGAGTGGGGGAGTATATGAGGCCACACATTCCCCCAAGGTGGGAGGGGCTAGCCAGCAATGGAGCTAGTGGGCAGCAGGAGTCCCCACACCGTGCCACCATCAGTGGCAGCAGGGAAGGCACAGCAAGGTGGCTTTAGCTCATATAGCATTGTTCTCTGACCACGCTGCTTTGGGGGCGGGGCAGGACCTCCCAGCATTCCCTGGAAGCAGAAGTGGTGCTGCTGGAGCTACCTCATCTGCGCCTTAATTGTTGCTGGTGGTGAGCGCATGGGGGTGCGGACTTGCAGGATGACTAGCAGGGCTGTGCCGGCAGCAGGAGGCTGTGCCACATCTCTCTTCCTCCCTGCACTCAAGCAGTAGTGGTGGGGAAGGTGCAGCAAAGCATTTCTAGCTGCACCCCACCATTTCCACTTCTGAGGAGTGCTGGGGCAGTCGCAACCCGCCCCTGGAGTGGTAAGGCCCAAGAGCAGCACCTCACAGCCTGGAGCTGCCTTGCTGCACCATCTGTGCTGCTGCTGAGTGCCCAGAGGCATGGTGCAGACTCCTGCTGCTGGTGCCAGGTTGCCTCTACTGGGGATGAGCAGGGTCAAGGAGGAGGTGGAGCAGGGGGTGTTTCAGCCCTTCCCTGGGCTGGGGGGGCATGACCTATATGACCCTTCTTCCTCTGTCCCATGTCACCTCTGTCCCCAGATTCTCCATCGGTGTTTTTTTTAAAGGGTGGGTACTACTTGTCTTTTTCCAAGTGTCACCACGAGTTTTCAAAGATAAAGGCCAATGACTCTGCAATCAGATCAGCCAATTGTCTCAGCACCCTTGGGTGCAGTAGATCCAGCCCATGGGCTTGTGCATGTTCAGCTTTTCTAAATAGACCTTAACCTGTTCTTTCACCACTGAGGGCTGCTTATCTCCTCCCCATATTGTGCTCACGGGGAAAGTCATCTGCACTGTGCTGAAGATGAAGGGGGGAAAAAAGCATTGTAATCTGTCACTAGTTTGCCTTCACCATTCAGTAAGGGTCCTACACGTCTCCCGGACATCATCTTGTTAACGTGTCAAGAGTGTTCCCCACTCTGGCACTTTGAGTGCAGAAGGTGGGGGCCTACAAGAGACTTTAAAACACCCTGCCACTAAAGGCTTCTGCTTAAACTCCCCAAGGTCACAGATTCCCTGACCTGGGTGGTACATTGCCGCCACCTAAATACAAAAGCCTTTTTAAGAATCCAGAAAGGTAAATTTAGAAATTTCTTCCTATAGGGTACCCTCAGCTCTTTAAGCCTCCCTCAGCAGAGAGCTTGAAAATGAACTGTAATTCCTAATAGCTGACAGTTTTGGGCACGTGTGCCAAACCCTCCTGCCGTCTAGGACACAGAAATCAGATCATAGTCTTAAAAAGGTATTTTTTTTTTTTATTAACAAAACAAAGATGACATACTTGGTAAAGGATTACTTAGTTGCTAAGTGTTACAGAGTAACTGAAAAGGGCAAGATTAAAAAAAAAAGGATTGCTTCCCTGGGATTCAGTTAAAAAGTCAGTGTATGGGGGAGGGGAGGAGAGTACATGGGCTCAGCACAGAGAAGTTCAACAAACCCAAAAATAAAGAAAATAACCTGATCATATCTGATTAAACATTCCCTGTTCTGTCTGTTCCAAGGTTTAGTCCTTCTCTAGGCATGGATATCGCTGGAAATTGCATGCTTTGTTTTCCTGGCTTGACTCATGTCTCCAGCTCTTGCTCTTGTCACACACAGACTGTATCAGGGAGGTCTTCCTTTTCAATTCAAAAGCCACACTCTGTTTTCATTGGCTCTCCTGGCTCCCTGCCAACACTTTCTAGAGACACTCTAGGACCTACTGTCTCTGGTCTTAACTAAATTGCCTGTAAAGGCTAACTGAATGGCTAGGATGTCCAGAAAAGGGGAGTACTCCTACCATTTGTCATAATGTACTTTTAGAAACCCTTATTACCCTTTATATCAGTTGCTAGCTGCAAATCTAATTGTGCTGAATTAAAATCTAAGACTGCTGAAAATACCTGAAGAAACTCTTTGTTTACACTACCACGTTTTGTTGCCAAAAATTGCCTTTTGGTAACAAGAGTGAGAGCATGCACACTCCCCTGAAATGTGACTCTTGTCAGGGGAAATGCCCAGTTTCAGTGTCAAAAAACTTCTATCCCTATGAGAGATTCTCTTCTTTCCCCTCCCTTTATTGTCAATAAAGAGACAATGGAGACATTGCTGTTTTTTTGTCAACTGAACTGGCTTCAGCCATAAACCTAAATGCCTGTTCTGATCACTCTGCTCAGTGGTTTGATCTCTGCTCCTATTGGGAGTCAGCAGGCATGCACTCCTTCCCTTTCAAAATTCCAGGAAGTATCTGACAGCTGCATGTGCTCTATTTGGGGAACAAAGAGCAAATCATTCTACTGCTCCTGCTCTGCCCTGCACTAGGAACACAGAAGCAGGCATGCTGCTGCTGCAGGGGAGGGGGACAGGCTGCTGAGTTGCTTTGACTTTCCTCAGTATGAAGAGCTCACAGAGCTACTCATAATGCCACTCCCAGGGGGTGAGGAGCCTCAGAGGGAATTCCAAGATGTGCAAGAATCAGCTTTGCATTCCCACAACACTGCACTGTGGGATACTTATCCACAATACACTACTCACACTGTCAGTGATGGGGTCCCCATTGTGGACATGATCTGTTGACAGCGAGAGCAAGTGTGAACACTTTCTAGTGGGTTTTGTTTGGTCAACTCTTGGGTATGGAGGTAAGTTTTGTCAACAAAACTTGTTAGTGTAGACATAGCCTGAGAGGGACTAAGCTTGGGGAGGGCAGAGGCTGAGCTTGGGTGAGAGAGGTCAGCCTATGAAGGGTTCCTTATCCTATGTATCCATAGAGATAACTACTCCAGACATGACAGGTTAGGAATTTTAGAACTCACTACTCAAAGAATTAAATTTAAGCATAAGAGAGAAATGGAGATGTAAGCTGCAAGCAATACAGTTTACCTCCAAGATACTCTGCAACCTGCATAAAACAACATTTAGGGTAAGAAATTACTATTTATGGCCAAAATCATAGAGTACTAGAACTGGAAGGGACCTTAAGTGGTCATCAAGTCTAGTCCCCTGCCCTCACAGCAGGACCGAGTATTATCTAGATCTTCCCTATCCAATCTGCTCTTAAATATCTTCAGTGATGGAGATTGTACAATCTCCCTAGGCAATTTATTCCAGTTTTCAACCACCCTGACAGTTAAGAGGTTTTTCTTAATGTCCAACCTAAACCTCCCTTGCTGCAATTTAAGCCCATTGCTTCCTGTCCTATCATCAGAGGCCAAGGGAGAACACTTTTTCTCCCTCCTCCTTGTAACACCCTTTTGGACACGTGAAAACTGCTGTCATGTCCCCTGTAAGATTTCTCTTTTCTAATGTATTCAACCTTCATTGGGTTTTGGGTTTTGTTTTTTTTTTTGTTTTTGTTTTGTTTTTGTTTTTTTTTTGCTTGGTAATCCACTTTGTTCTGTTTGCCTTCCCTCGAGTCATTTAAAATGTATCCTTTGTAGTTAATAAACTTGTTTTTTGTTTATTCTAATCCCAGTTTGGTGGGGGGTGGGGTGGGAAAGCTGTGCATAATTTCCTCCACACAGAGGGAGGAGGAGGTTTTTTTTTTTTTTTCCCCATGAGCTTACATTGCATAGATCTCTTTATAGTGAAAGACAATATAATTTTGGGTTTACACTCCCAAGGGGGTGCACTTAAGACTCAGCTCTGGAATTGCCCAGCACTTCTCACACAGAACTAATCGTAGGCTCTGTGTGATTCTACAGTTGAGTCTGTCCCTACTTGCATGTGTGCGCTAGACATGGCTTGAGGGTGGGACACAGCAGGACAGAGTGAGGGAGCCCAGTCTGGTGGAATGGGCGGGCTCAGGGGGACCCCAGTACATCAGATGGCACCCTGGGGGAGTCTAGCCTGTCACAGAGAGAATAAAATGCACAAAGGGTCTGTGCGTAGGATTGGTTTTGGCATTATATTCATGTTAATACTGCTTTTGCAGTGTAGGTCTGTGTCTGGAGAAGGATGTTGTTTCTTCTGCCTCATTTGGCTCATAAATTGGTGGTAGTCCCTTGGAGTGCTGAACACAATAGAGGATATTCTGAAATTACTCAGTATTTTAGTGCCATGGTAACTGACTTCTGCTCCATTAGCTGCCAGCCAGGGGCAGAGCCCTTCTGAGATGTACAGGGAAAGAAACATTTTGGGAACCAAGCAGTGGTGAATTGGCATCTGTGTGAGGTCTGATGTGCCCATGAAAGCACTTTCCCTTACCAAAGAGTAGTCTATTCATTAATTATTATTATTATTTATTAATAATTCTGTTGAGGTCCATTTGTTATGCATTTTCCAGTCTAGAAGCGTCTTGTCTGGTTTGGTGACAAAAAGAACATTTTCCCCCTTTGACTTTGCAGCCAAGTGCCAAGTTGCTTGTTTACTGTGCATCACACTCCTGCTTTTTTAATCCCTTTGTGTAGTGTTTTCCTTTTCTGTATTTTTACTAAGATCCACAGCATCCATCCTAAGTGAAAGGATATAGCGATCCACCTGTATACCCAATTTTGCATGAATTGTGAGGCTAGGTCTTGCAAATAGTGGCATTAGCAGAGTTTGTAATAGAGTTTACACAGGAGTGAGTAAAAGAGGAGAAAATAGAGAGAGGAAACCAATTTGTCTTTTTGATTCTGTTGTTTTGACAGTAATTTTAGGCACCTATTTCTGGTCAGACCATAATCAGATTTATTTTTATAGAGGAAATTTTGTGATTTGAAAATGTTGTCATCTGATTATACAACAATATAAGTGGAAATTTACAGTGGGCAAAGCTAACTAAGGATTTTATTTTCTGTAAATAGGAATTACACCCACCAGTTAAAATCCTAAGATCCCTTTACAACAATAGATTGCACCTGGCTCTACTCTTATTTACAGCCAGGCTCACTATTGATGTAGGGTGGTGTGCAGGCGTAAATTACTCCAATTCAGATTTACTAATGTTATTTCTTAAATAGGGGGGTCTCCCACTTCAGACCTTTAGTGCAATTATAGTAGAAATGAATCAGATTCATCAATATTAATTTATAAAATGCCCAGGTCTGACCTGTGGTATACAGAAATGGCACTGTACGTTCTATTTTTTTTTCTTTTTTGAGTAACCCAGCTGTGTACCATCTCATAAGAACATAAGAATGGCCATACTGGGTCAGACCAAAGGTCCATCTAGCCCATTATCTTGTCTGCCAACAGTGGCCAGTGCCAGGTGCCCCAGAGGGGGTGGACCGAAGACAATAATCAAGCAAATTTGTCTCCTGCCATCCTTCTCCTGCCTTTGACAAACAGAGGCCAGGGGCACCATTCCTTACCCCCTGGCTAATAGCCTTTTATGGACCTAACCTCCATGAATTTATCCAGCTCTTTTTTAAACTCTTTTCTAGTCCTAGTCTTCATAGCCGCCTCCTGGCAAGGAGTTCCACAGGGTTGACTGTGCACTGTGTGAAGAACTTTCTTTAATTAGTTTTAAACCTGCTACCCATTAATTTCATTTGGTGTCCTCTAGTTCTTATATTATGGGAACAAGTAAATAACTTTTCTTTATTCACCCTCTCCACATCACTCATGATATTATATGCCTCTATCATATCCCCCCTTAGTCTCCTCTTTTCTAAACTGAAAAGTCCCAGTCTCTTTAGCCTCTTCTCATATGGGACCTGTTCCAAACCCCTAATCATTTTAGTTGCTCTTTTCTGAACCTTTTTTAATGCCAAAATATCTTTTTTTGAGGTGAGGAGACCACATCTGTATGCAGTATTCAAGATGTGGGCGTACTATAGTTTTATATAGGGGCAGTAAGATATTCTTCGTCTTATTTTCTATCCTTTTTTAATAATTCCTTGCATCCTATTTGCTTTTTTGACTGCCACTGCAGTCACTGCCGCTGCAGTGGTGTAGAACACCATTAGTTACCCCTGTCCATTCTGAAAATTTACCATTTATTCTTACCCTTTGTTTCCTGTCTTTTAACCAGTTCTCAATCCATGAAAGGATCTTCCCTCTTATCCCATGACAACTTAATTTACACAAAAGTCTTTGGTGAGGGACCTTGTCAAGGGCTTTCTGGAAATTTAAGTACACTATATCTACTGGATCCCCTTTGTCCATGTGTTTGTTAACCCCTTCAAAGAACTCTAATAGATTAGTAAGACATGACTTTCCTTTACAGAAACGATGTTGACTTTTGCCCAACAAATTATGTTCTTCTACATGTCTGACAATTGTATTCTTTATATCAATGCAGGGTAGGAATGGAAGAGCAATGCAGTGTTAATCTCAACATTGCCTTGCACCTTGTGCAAGTACTTACACCTCCGGAGAGTGGATATAGAACTGATTTTCTGCTTGGTAACATTTTATGCCCTATGTATGTACTTTCACGGGTGTAAATGATGAACTGAGATGAAAGACAACGGAGAATCAAATCTCTCTGCTTTGCAGGAGCCAGGTGTGGAACTTCTTAGGGGCCTGTGAGGGAAGTTTATGTTCCCTGTTTGTTACAGGGGTGGTGGGGTCTGCCTCTCCACATGTGTGTGTTGATGATGATGATGATGCTAATACGAATTCTGGTTTCACGCTCCTAGTGTGTGTACAGTAACTTCCTTATTTCTAGGGTGCTGTAAAAGGAGTCCCTGCTCACCATATGGCAGCCACCTTGTGGCTGTGTCTGGTAATTAGGGGGCACCATACAGGATGAATGCTGTCAATGGCTACTCGTACTATGGTCCCCTCCCTTTGTCAGTCAGCCCTCCAACCATGTTGCTGTACAGTCCCCTCCTTTGGGGTTCCAAACTGCCACCAGATAAGTTGTCCAGTTGCTACCTCAGACATTCTTCCATTTCACCTCTAGGGCTTATGCCACTTCTCACTGGGAAACCCAGGCTTGCCCGCAGCTCTGGGTTCTAGACCAGGGACAGTATGACAAACGATCCAGGTCTGCTCAGCCTCAGTCCCTCTTTCTGTTTCTCTGGGCGCCTTTCTACTCTACTTCTGTCTCTGTCTGGGTTCACCACCAAAGTTTCCTCTGCTCCCCTCTCAGTCTGTTGCCTAACTCCCTAGTCATGGGTGGGATCTAAGAACTTAATCTTCCTTGGACTTCCTCTTTGTCCCTGATCAACTCCCTATCCTTCTGGAGAGTGACTAAAAGTCCCTATCCTCTAGCAGCCTCCTGCTGTCTTTTCTTGTCCTTATAATCCTAACCCAGCTCCTCCTTCAGTTGGGCAATTACATTCAGTCCCTGGCTCCCTTTCAGGTGCAGCATATAAGGATGATTGGCCTTTTCTGGCCCACATTAACTTGCTTAGGGCTGGGGTGGGATGATCACCCATTCACAGGTGTCCATCACTGAAGGCTTCTGCTATGCTCTTATTGTCACATTTCAGGGTGAAATCCATTGCCTGGGCTGCAACCCACCGTGCATAGTTGTAGTTCTGGCCCATGAGCTCTGACCCCAAGCAGCCAGTCAGCAACACACCATATCCTGCCCTGTCCCGCTCTTTTGGTTACTACTTGCCGGGTGACCCCAACACACTCCCACTCCTGAATTTTCCCAGAAATGTGTGTTCTGCTCTGTCTAGCCATTTCCTGGACAGTTTAAATATTAAAGGTCTATTGCCCCTGTAAAGACTCAATATTTAATAGCTTGCTACTTGAACTGGTAATACCAAACAGTTCAATTTAAACACAGCACTTGATTGGTTCAGATTAAAAAATAAAACAAGTTTATTAACAAAAGGAAATGGGGTTTAAGAGAATTCAAGTGTCTGGTATTAGTCAGAAATGCATACAAGAGAAATAATAACATGCCATTCGAGTAGGTAAAACAACCAGTGAGCGAGAGAGAGAGAATGCTTGGGGTTTTCTTCTCCAGTCCAGTTATCCTTTGAACTGGATTTTTCTGAGAATTACCCCTCAAAGCAAAGCGACTGGCATGAGGCTGAAAGTGAGGAATATTATAGACTCCAATTCAGAAAAACTCTTAAGCACCCTTCTGACCAGAGCTGCTTTCCTGAATGTGAGCCTTGGTTTAAAATTTTTTAGGGACTTTGTTTGGCTTCTAGTATTGACAGTCAGTATTTAATGCTGAAAATGACATTTTTTAAATTATGTTGGTCTCAGTCCTTATATCTTTTAAGGGACTGCTTATCCATATTGCTTAAGTTGATTCACCTTTCATTGGTGTTGCCTTCATTTGGAAAATATATTGAAGGGAAACTGGACATTGCAGAATGGAGTAAGTTTCTGAGGATTGGATAGTCTCCACGAGGTTTTGATGCTTTCAGATATACTCAGAGCAGTTTTCTTTTGCTTGTCTTGGTACATAATTTATTGGTGGCAGCCCTTTCAACAAAATCTTCAAAGGAGAAAACCTGCATGAAGTATGTTTTCCCATAGGCTGTGCTTCTGTTTACCAAGATCAAACTTGTACATACAGTTCACTTGTACAGTAACAGGTTTAAGCTTATGGTTCTCATTCTAGACTTTCTCTTGCAGATATTTAAGAATTGTTTAATCTTTCCAGTCAAAATACTGCTTTATTATGCACATGACGAACCCTACTGTTCCATGAAGAGGCCCCAGCAGAAATCCAAATAGAACAAATATTTCTTCAGTACAAAATCAAACCATATCTTCTTTTTAAAAAATATAATTTTTGATAATCTTCCATGTAAATAGGAGAATAGCATGTTTATGTCCTTACTCACTGAAAGAGGTTTGGTCTGAGTAAGTAATGGCTGCAAGACATAGGCTATAATATATACAGAGCAACACCTCTGTGTCACTGAATCACAGATTGACTCTGTGTCACTTTAGAGAGATCCAGAGATGAAGTCATATCTTTTAATGGACCAACTTCTGCTGGTAAGAGACAAGGTTTCAAGCTCCACCAAACTCTTCCTTAGGTTTGGGTCAGTGTCAGGCCAGGGTAGTTTAAAAGGGCCCAGGGGCTCCAGCTACTGCCATAGTAGCAACAGCTGGGAACCACATCTGGCCCTTCTAAATTGCCTGGGTGGGGGACACAGGCATGGGCACATGGCCAGTGAGGCTAGCCCCTGGCTCTACTCTTTCCACCTGCACTCTGTGGCTTGAGCCGTGAGACCAACACCCACCCAAGAGAAGCCCTGAACACACACTCCCAACCCCAGCAGAGGAGTCCTGAACCAGCCACAGCCCTCCCCACCCTTGGTCTGGAAAAGCACCGTGCTGGCTGCATTTATGTCTCCCCTTCCCCTGACCCATCTGCTCTGGGGGAAAATGTCTCTTCAGAGAGACTTTTGATGTTCCCTGTGCTGGTTCCTGAGTGGCTGGGTAACACATACTGCTGCATTGGGTCTGAGGAAGGGAGGGGAGGTGTGGCTGCTGCTGGCGTGAGGCTCTTCCAGGCAGGTGGGGGATGTGGCTGTGGCCAGCTTGGGCGTCCTCTGGTTGAGGGGGGAGTGCTTAGGGTTTCTCTTGGTGGGGATGGGGTGCTTGTGGCTCTGGCCAAGGGAGTGGGTGAGGGGCTATTGTTCTGTTCTAGGATCCAAAATTGCTGTCAGTGGGCCTTGTCAGTGTCACTTGGCACTTCTCCCATCTCTAGGGCTTGGTGTGAGCATGCTCTTTAAAGAGCTAAGAGACTAGGAAGTGCTGCTGTTCCACTTGTGTGTCACAGAAACCAGTGAGAAGTTGCGAAGTCAAGTAATGCAGTTACCTATCACATCATTTAGAAAATCCAAACACTTAAAAGTAAGGGGGATAAATAACTAAGGACATCGTTATTCAGTAAAAGTTGTATATTTGTTCGCCTCAGCACTGAAGGGCAATTCAAGGCCTATACACACTCCTTTGTTCCCACTAAGGTCTGGAATATTTGAAGTTCATGGAGCTATGTCCATTTTTGCTTTCTGAAGATCCGCTAAGTTGAACCTAACATTGCCTGCGCATTTTATTTGAGGATGAAGTTACGGAGTCATGGAGCACAGTGTTTGCATTTTATTGCAATATACGATATATGTGAAGTCTGCTTCCCTTCTGATGATACTTTAACCTTTGTCTATATTCCGAAGTAGATGTGCATTAGGTTAATGGGATACTTCTGTTGGCGTGTAGGAAGAGGAGAATGATGGGTTGGCTAGGGATTCTCAAATCTGAGTACCTATTTATGTATAGTAGAGATTTGATAAAATATTTAATTGCCCTCATAGGGCATATGAGTCATGCATATTCTTCTAAAATCTGTCTCATAAGTAAAATATTTTTTTTCAAAATGGTCCCAAAAGCAGATACTCAACAATTTATTTAGTCATGATTCACTGGAGCTCAGTTTTTTAATGGCATAATTCTCATGACATGTTATTTTAAGATCTCATTTATTACATTTTTAATTAATTACTATAGCAGTATCATTTGACAGTATCTTTACACTTGAGGGATTTGTGTAGTTCAGTTATTTTTGCTGTTACTGTTCTCAAAGGAGGAGGAACAGTGTAAAATTCAATAGTGATGAGTTTACATGACAAAGCTTGGGTTTAGGTTTAGATTTTCGGAGTATTCAGAGCAAGGAGTTTAGTTTGACTTGTTTATAAAAATAATTGTTGGCAGAAGTCCGATGCTGATTCAGATCTAGGTCTGAGTTTCGAAGACCAATATGCCTGTTCTGCTTTAAGCCGTTTAAAATTCCCAGAAAGAACACAGAAGGGCTGTGCTTTTATTGAATCAGGGCTTATGTGTGTGCTTAAACCCCAGTGAATTCAATAGCATTTAAACACATGCTTAAACATGTATTTTGCTGACTTCAGGTTTAAATGAGCATAATGGGTGAATCTTCCCTTATAATTTCTGGCTCTCATAGAAAGAATACCTTCCAGCAATGGCTTTGAACCTTTTTTCATTTGCGGATGCCTACAAATGTTGAATGTAGGCATGGACTCCTTTGGAAATCTTAGACACAGTCTGCAGACCACAAGGTTGAAAAATCCCTGTCTTAGAGTAATTCAGGCTTTAGCTACAGTTCTTATATTGCTGCTTTTTGCCACATTTCATTAAGTCAAGCAATCTTCTCTTTTCTCCTCTTGAATTACAAGAGTTTCTCAGAAGCGCTTATTAAATTACTACTGTTCTGTTAACTTTTTATTTTTGTTTGCTCTTTCTTCCTTACAGTTTTGCTAACAATAACTGACAATGCTGTTAATATATTAAGTTCTGGATCACCTCTGTTCCATTATTATTAGAGTTGGAGCACTGGATACAGCTATTGTTATGGTTGCCTAAATCTTCCCGTTGTAAGATCCTGCTTGGAGTAGCTTATAATTTCCCAAGACCTGCACCAGTGCAGTTTTGCCAACTTTCATGATTTCATCACAAATAACATGATCT
Organism: Pelochelys cantorii; assembly: GCA_032595735.1. Taxonomy (NCBI): domain Eukaryota; kingdom Metazoa; phylum Chordata; order Testudines; family Trionychidae; genus Pelochelys; species Pelochelys cantorii. The sequence continues at coordinate 56,933,933 of CM064334.1, forward strand.
TGGCTCCAGCAGGGGCCAAGATTATGCTTCTGCATGATGCAAGGAGATACAACAGTGATGGGCAACCTAGGCTAGTAAGTGGGCTGCATGAGTGGCCCTTCATCTCTGTGGGCTGCAAGGTTGTCACAGACAAGATGGACTCCTGGGATAGGGTAGTTTTGCTAACTGCACTTGTGTACCTAGAATATGCAGGGTGTGCGGACTGAACTAGAGCAGCGCTTTGATTGGATGCAGAGGGAATGCATGGCTCTGTCAATGTACCTCACTTCATGTGTGTGTCATTTTAGTAATACCAGCAGGATAAAAAACCACGTGGATGGAATCTTGCACATGGGCAACAGTAAACAAAATGTCTCTCAGGCCACCCATAGAAGCCTGATGGGCTGCATGTGGCCCTTGGGCCGCAGGCTGACTATCACTGAGATGCAACCTTTGAGAACTTCAGTTCTGCCAAGGGAAAAATTCCTCAGATTGGCTGCCTTCCCCATTTCCCTGCCTCCAGGGAAGGAGCAGCTCATCACGTCTGCTGTATGGGAAGCACAGTGGATGGGGTAGGGGGAGGACACCATTCTCACAGGAGCAGAGGGTTGGGAGGAAGGAGCATAAGGAGCCCAGAGCAGTTCTGTTCTCTCCTCCCCCACCGTGAATAATCCATCAGTCTGCTCTCTGCTCCTTCCCCTTCTCCTCTCTATCCCTGCAGCACCAGGTCTGGAGAGGGAGGGAATGTGTGAGAAGAACCTTGCAACTACAGGAGAAGCAGCAGTGTCCTGAGGGACCTGGGGTACGTACGAGGCTGGGGAGGCAGAACTGATGTGGAGGGCTGCACAACTAATAGTTGGGCTGGGGGAAGGACACATAGTCGGGGGCAAAGAATGAATTGGAATTGTGGGGGTTGGAGAGGAGTTGTGAACTCAGCTCACTCAGGCAGCATTTTATACAAATCTTTTTCTTGTTTGCTCCGAGCGGGGCTCTCCGGTGACAGATTCTGCAGTGGGGACCAAACACTGTATAGCAGCGATTGGCAGCCTAGGCTAGTGAGTGGGCCACAGGAGTGGCCCTCCTTCAACTCAGTAGGCCGTAAGAATGTCATAACCAAGACAGTCTCCTGGGATAGGGCAGTTTTGCTGACACTGTTTGTGTACCTAGAATTTGCGAAGTGTGCAGATAGCAGCACTTCAGGTGCAGAGGGAGCGCATGGCTCTCAAGACCAATGTTGTGTGCAAGCAGCATGCACCTTACTTCACGTGCCCTTGCTTTACTGCATGTCACTTTAGTAATACTGGTAGGAAAAAAACCTGTGCAGATGGAAGCCAGTGGAATCTGGCAACCCTGCAGGTGGGCAAAAGTAAACAAAATGTCTTGTGGGCCACACACACATGAGAATCTTTTTTTTTTTAAATTTATTTTGGAGTGTCACAGGCTGGCTGGCCCTTTAAGGCAAGCCAGATTTAGCCTCGCTTGTGACCTACTAGCTCATCCCCAGCGGATGGTGATATGGCAGATTAATGATAATTGACCATAGCTGTGAAAGGGTCAGGAAAAAACTATATAAACAGAGCAAAGAACTCAAACAAGAGAGACCTAGGAAAGAGGAACAAAGAATAGAAAAGGCCTGGAAGAAGTCAAGCTGTAAGAGATCCCCAGAGAGCAGGTTAGGCTCCTGCATGAGAGGACATGAGAGAGGGCTTGTTAAGGGGTAAGGATATCTCTGAGGCAAGCTACCAGAGTCCTTGAGGAAAGGAGGCCATGGAGGAATCATGTCAGGGGAAGCAGCAGAAGAGAAACTGTACAAGCCAGGAATGGTGCAAGCAGAAGTCTGGAGTGGCCCAAGAGGAGCAGGAGAGTTAATATTTTGAAGATACAGTTGGACCTTTAATTACCTGGAAGGGGGTTGAATGTCTGTGTGACTTGCCCAGAGGACTATGCCACAGAAAACCTAAACAGAGACTTGAGAGAAGATCCAAGCAAAGAAAGCCCATTGCAGATGTCAGGAAATGGCTACTAGGTGAGCACCCTTTGCAATGCCACCTCAAAGCCTGCGGGAGCGCTCTAGAAGTGAGGGCCCACCATTACATGTTGGCAATCTCTTGATTTGAAGGGGAGGGTGCCGATAGAGGAGGGTCTGTATTCTATCTGATTTACTTTTTAACTTTTGGAGCTGGCAGTACTGCCAGTGTAGCTGAAAGTTTCCAAGTATACTCCCAAAGGTATTGTTTTTTGTTTTGAAATGGGGGTGTGTGTAATTTTGCTCATAATAAATTAATTATAAAACTCATCAGCTACAACCAGAAGGGGTAGAAATCTAGGAGGTTGGGAATGGAGAAGTGCCTTTGAGTGGTACAGTCAAAATTATTTTTGAGTAAGACAGCAGACTTTGAAAAATCTGTCCTTCATCTTTTGTGGCTACTCAGCCCTCTGGCCAAGTCACACTCCTGTGTGAATCAATCAAACCCCCTTCCAGGGTACACACTTAACAGGGGCACATCTGGGTGCCCTCTGCTGGAGTGCCTTTTAGTCTGTTCCCCTCTCTAATTGAGAGTGATACCTCCAGGGCTTCATCTCCTGGAGACTGTTTTGTTGCCCTTAGCTTGTATTGCAGTCCATTAGTCCACAATAGCACCCCATGTGGAACTTTCCATGGTGCTGCTACTCCCAGTCAGCCACCCAGTCTTCACCTCCTCAGGGCTCCAGAGACACTGAACTGACTCTGGTCCTGTAGCTCTTTTTATAGGCCCTTTCAGGTCCCTGATTGGCTCGTTCCTCCACAGCCACTCTTGCCTACTGGAGGACTTGTCTATGGCCTTTTTCTGGGTTAGGACCACAGTGCCTCTGGCAAGAGGGGAGAGTCTCAGGGCCTGATTCGCTTGGTCACAGGAGGACATAGAAAACAGTTCTGTATCTGTTGCAGAGGAGACTGAGCATGCATGAATTCTGCCAGCAACGTGATTAGGGACTTCAATATCTCCATTTGCTCCTCTAACACTTTTAGCATCGATTTCTGGTCTATTAAAATTGGCTCTTGGATCTCCTTTCTGTGCTGCCTCTCTACTTGATGATTTTCTTTTAAAGTCTCTCTCCAGGCCCTGGGTTCTTGTTTTTCAGCCGCTGATGATTGGAGCACCTCTCAAAACGTCCTCCTCTCTCCTCGGTCATTTCCTTATGTGGCAGAGGTGCCCCACTAGTGCATAGGGTGTTCCCCTGAAGGTCACATCTGCAGAAACACAAGAAACCGTACACAGAAGCATGATTGTGAGTGCAAACACAGCATGGAATCATTATTGTAAAATACACTCTTAAAAAAATACAGATTGGTTTCTCATTGTCCTGTGGCAAGCAATAGTTTGGTGAACACCCTAAATATGGTTAAATCAGCCTGGGAAGACAGGGTTCTTCTTATGGGGCAAAGGATCTTGGTGTTTTTTAAAGATCACTGCAGGCATTTAGGAACAATATTGTAAATTCTACCATGTCTTCCAAAGGAAGGGGTCACTGAAGCTGATCTCTCACTTCCGATGGTAAGCAAATGTGCATCTGCCTTGTGTGTGTGGCTTCAGACTGGGTCCTTGTGCTGAAAGACTACATGATTTGATCAACTACACGATTAGTCGATATGGGAAGGCGCTCAGTCCTGTGAACAGGGGCTGCTGGACCCAGCTCAAGCCAGGACCGAGCAACCCAGGCTCAGTCCCAGCTCTGGAACATACCCCTGCTGTGCCTCTGCATTTTAAATATAGTAAGAGCCAGCTCTTACTACGTTTAAAATGCGGAGTCACAGCAGGGGTAGCTCCCAGATCTGGTATGAACTGGGGCTGGGCTGGGCTGGGCTTGCTTATTCCTGGCTTGCGCTGGGTCCAGCAGCCCCTGTCTGCGGGGGGTTCCAGTGAGGAGCTGGGACCCCATGGACAGGGGCTGCTCCACGGGATGTGCAACAGCCTCTGCTCGCAATGATCTTGGGCCTGCCGTGGGCAGAGGGTGCTTCGTGGCAGCCTTCCCTGCCTCCCCACCCCCACAGTGCTGCCTCTCATAGCGACAGCAGCATGGGGCTTGAGGGGAGCATGTGGCACCGTGGACACAGTGCTGGGGGGAACCAGCTTTTAAGCCCCCCAGTACCGGCTCCTGCTCTCCCCTACTGCCTCTGATGCAGATGATTGGTGAGTACCTCCAGGAAAGTTTCCTAGAGATCTTGCTGGAGGATTACTATGAAATCTTGGTGTGCATTCTCACGCTTGTTCTGCTGCACTGCATAGTTGCACACTGGAATGTGAAGCACATGCAGACACAGCTAATCTTGTGCATGTCTATCTCTTCACCCTCTGCTAGAATGGACAAAGCAAAGGACAGATGTATCTCACATAACCAAGCAGAATCATCTCAAAAAGCTGACTTACCAGAACTCTCCTCTCTGGCATTGTGCATGCCAGAGATGGACAGCTGAGACTGTCTGGATCCCTTTGGAGTGGAAAGAGGTCCTGACACTCAGTGCCCTCAGATCCTCCAACTCAAGCTTGTTGTTCAAATCTTCATCCCCAGGATTGAGCCTGTTGTCTTCACCGCCCCCGCCCCAACGTATCCATAGGGCTCTTGGTGTCAAAAGTAAGGTTGCTGCCAAGGATGGCATCCAGGTCCTTGTAGAACTGGCAGGGCTTTGGTGTGATGGGTTGACTTGTGTTATGTCCCTGGCCTTGTGTTATGCTTGCCGCAGCTCCTTTATCTTCTCATAGCACTGAGCTGTCCCCCATTCATCGCCCTTATCCAACATGCCACAAGAAATCTGACCCTCGGAATGAACATCTCTATAGCTGGAACAGAGCTGGGACTGTACAGCTTCCTCTCCCTGCTGCGCCAGCAGATCCAATCACTTTGGCATGCTCCAAGCGGGGGAGAGTTTGCGGCTTGGAGTTACCATGGTCAGTAGGGAAGATGCAATGTGAGCGCTTCATGCTGAGTGAACAAGGAGAGGGATTTCAAAAATTCCTAGGCCTTTAAAGGAAGAGGGGCAGAAGCCAATGTATGAGGTTGCAGAGCAGGGGAGTTCAAACAGTTTACTAGAGCAGTCAGAATGGGCATTCTGGGACACCTCCTGAAGGTCACTTACAGTGACGTAACCAAGCACAGTGTCTACAGTAGTGGTGATTAATCTGTAGGCCGCAGGCCACACGCAGCCCATCAGGATAATCCACTGGTGAGCTGTGAGACATTTTATTGACATTGAGTGTCCATAGTCAGGGTCCCCCACAGGTCCCAGTTGCCCTAGTTCACCATTCCTGGCCAATGGGAGCTGCAGATGGGCAGTGCCTGAATCTAGTTAACATGGCCCTCTGCTTCCCACAGCTCCCATTGGCTAGGTACAGCAATGGGGGCCATGGCTATGGACAGTCAATGTCAACAAAATGTTTCTCAGCCTGCCAGTGGATTACCCTGAAGGGCTGTGTGGGGCCTGCAAGCCGCCCACGCCCCGCAGGCTGCCCACCACTGGTCTACACTGACAATTTGTTGATATAACTTTGCCTCAGAAAGCTCTATGCCTTTCATCAAGATGGTTTTATTTTGTCAGAAAAACAGGAGAGTTTTGTTGGCAGAAGGAGCATTGGAGAGTGGACACCTCCACTGTTCTGGTGACAAAAATTGACTTGTTGACAAAACTTAGAAAAGATGGCCAGGATTTTAAAAAATGTCTTTTTTCCCTATTAATCTTGGTATATTAGAGGGCCCTGAATTTCAGAGTGCTCAGCACTTACTGAATGAAAATCTAATCCCTTTAAGGTGTTTTAAGATGGATACTCACAAAATGAGTCACCGACAATCACTAGTCTCTTATGAAAATCCAGGCCACCGTTGCTTTACTTGTAAATAGAGATTTGATTAGGACAGGCATGTCAAACTGGTGTCTGGAGGGCTGCATGTGGCCTGATCAACAATTTTTGTGGCCCGCCAGTACGTTTTTATAAAGGAATAAAGTGCGGCTTACTGGCCGCCCGGAGCACATGGCCGAGGGCAAATCATAGCCGGCCAGGCCGCTCTGCACTGCAGCTGCTGCTCACGGCTGGGGCTGCTCTGTGCACATGCTCACAGCCAGCAGGGCCGCTCTGTGCCCAGCGCCCAGCGCCCAGTATGTGCTCACACCTGGCTGGGCTGCTCTGCGCTAGGCGCTCTGCACACGTGCTCACAGCTGGCTGCTGTGCTCACACTGCCCTAGCATGCCTGAAGAAGAAATGTGTGGCAGCGGCAACGGCGACTCTGGGACCCAGGTATTAGGTTGGGGGGGGCCTGGGAGTGCCTGGCTGTGGGGGAGCAGAGGGGAATTGGGTTAGAACGGGGGTATGGGAGTGCCTGGCTCTGGGGGAGAGGAAGGGGTTATTTTGTTGTTTATTTATTTATTCCCAAATAAAATCACAAAATGTATATTAATTTTATCAATAAATACACGGCAATTTTTTGCAATTGCAGGAAAAATTATATGTTTATGCAAAATCTCAAACTTACAAAGTATCTGAAATTTTCACAGAAGCCTGTTCTATTTGATTAGCCACAGTCTATACTTGTTTTTATTTCAACAAAACAAGTTATGTATCATATAAAAAATTTAAAGGTACCTTAAATTTATATTTAAATTAAAAATTGTTATATGATCAAATAGCAATTTTACACATCAAATTATTGTATTATATTAAAACAATATAATAAAATATTATAAAATATACCTAAAACATAATCTATAATAATAAATAATTACAACTTTCTGGTAAAGTACATTTTCTTTGGTGGCCCTGAAAGCTATCAGTTTTCATTTGTGTGGCCCTCAGTAGGCTTCGAGTTTGACATGCCTGGATTAGGAAGTCATTGGAGGGCACTGTTTAGCAAAGCACTTAAGTTCATGCTTATCAATGGTGCTTTGATGAACCAGGGCCTGAGAGACCAGGCCTGGACCTTCACAAAGCCACGTTTGCATTTGGTTTTTCAGAGTAGCACTGGACATAAACCAGGCTCTGAATTTTCAGGTAGCAAATTAGTGAGGCAGGGCACCCAATGTCCTTCCTGGGTCAGCTTGTTGAGAGATAAAGAAACTCAGAATCTGAAGAAGAGCCTTGGCAAGAGTGTCAGTCTGTTTGACTCTTACTTGTGTCCATCCTCCACCCAGAAGCGGTGGCTAGAGGGAGATTTCCTTTTATTTCGTAATGTGCGGATGGGCATTGCATCTAATTCACAATCCTCCCTTTGACTGAGGGTCAGTGTAGCTCCTTGAGTTGCCTTCAGGAGTTGCTAGAGGCTGACACACCCTTCCTCCTCCTAAAGGAATGACCAAATATACTGTCTCTGCTGTGTTCCCAGACCCCTCTACTGTGGAAGCCAAACCTTTAATTTCTTAGCTCTAATCCTGGACTCCAGCAGGGCCGTCGCTACCAGTGCTGGTATCCTAGGCAGCCCACTACTGACACCCTGCAGACGTTGCGGGAGCAGAAGCTATGGAGGGCAAGGGGTTGCCAGCTCTCTTGGACTGGATGCCATTTGCTGCAATGGTGTCCGGTCTGGGAATGTTGGCAACACTGAAGCAGGGGCAAGGACGGAGGCTCATCTGCAGCCTTCAGGTGGGAGGTGGGCGGCAAAGGGGGTGGCTGGGATATGGGGATGGGGACTGCTGAGCCAGCACTCAGCCCTCGGGTAGGGAGGTTGGTAGGGCGACGGGGCTGCTGCTGGAGCTGTTGCTGAGCCCGTGGGGGTGGGCCAAAGGAGCTGGCACTGCCTCCATCTGCTTAATATCCTGTCCCTACACACATGCAGCAGTTTTAATGGTGCCCTACAGAGCTGCGTATGCCTAAGGACGGCCCTGACTCCAGCATCTAGGCTGAGTGGGGTGTTTGTGTTCTGAGGGCCTCCAAAGGGTCTGAGGTGATACGCTACTGTTTGAGGGAAATTGGACGGCATTTCCACAGGCCGGCCTCATGGAAGCCCCATAGTCTGAAGAGATGCAGACCCCATTGTGCAGGGTCCCCAAATTTTGCCCTTCCCTTTTTGCAGCAAGCCTACCCGTGTACCACTGAGTGAAACCTTGATCTAGACACAGAGGAAAGGTCAGGGATTTGCTTGTGTGGTATCTCCTGCTTACCCACTACTTCATCTGATATTTCCAAGGTGCACACTTCTACACAAAGCAGCTAGCACTTGGAATTCATACCTTGTAAGAATTTGTAACTTTCCTGCAGTGACTTCTATTCCAGAAGAAGCTTCTCCTTAATCAGATTTATTAATCTTACATACACAGCACTCTGCTTAGTTATATGGTGATCTATATGTACAGTTCAGTGGTACCAAAGAAACATTTTCCACTTACAAATGGGCTGCTACAAAACCTCATCTTTTTAGCACGATTTTTTATAGCTGACCGTTCATTCCCAGTAATGAATGTAACCAAAAAACGGTGTTTCTCTGTTTTTATTGCACAGCCTTTCCTAAAAATAGGATCTGGCTAGTGACATTTTGTTTGACTTTTTTTGTTCTTTTACTATATTAAATGTCAAGTAATCTTTTTCCTCTTGTTTTTTTTCCCCCTACACCTTTGTCATCTTGAGCCTTTAACGCAGATTTTAGTGAGTCATCTAAGTGTTCTTTGGAGGTTAAATTAAGTAGAGGCTGGAGAATGTATTCTCAAAAGGTTGTGAATGAGGCTGATGTAAATTTAATATTGAAATAATATGGAAGTCATGGCTGACAGCTTCTAGGGACACTGTTACAAATTTCTATTCTAATGCTGTTGATGAAACAAGGACTCTGTTTTTATAAATGACAGCGGTCACCTCTATTGAAGCTTGAAGAGATGTTCATCTTAATTACTAGATAGTCTCCAGCTTTCATATCTGCCTTTGGCAGATTCAATCAAGCCTACTTGGAAGTGACTAAAAAGGAAGGAAAGTCTATTTTCAGATCAGCTTCACCATAGGACTCAGTATTTTAAATCTTTTGCTGAATTTTGTACAGAGCATCCTTCAAATTGGAATTGCAAAGCACTTGGTTTAATCAATTGAAGGCTCTGAATTTATATAGACATTTTTCTTGATTGTACATGGGAGAGGACTGGATTTTGAATAGTTTGGCAGCAACATATTGACATATGTTTTGAGCATTATTTGGAAATTGATGCGTTCATTTTTAGAAAATAGTTAACACTGCTTTTGAAGTTAAAATGTTTGTAGTTGACACATCCATATTGATTGGAAAAGGTTATGGAATTTATCTTCCTATCGAAGTAATGGAAAAACCTTCACAGTATTGCTAATAGTGTTTATAGCTGACCAAAGATAAACAGTATGGTTCTTAATGCAAATTTTACCTGAACATTGTAATAGTTTGGGTTCTCATTTAAAGATTTAAACTAGTGTACTTCATTGACTTCGCTGAAATCAATGGATTTACAGCTGGTCCCCGACTTACGAACGAGTTACGTACCAAACACTAGGTCGTAACTCGATCTGTTTGTAAGTTGGATTACATTCACTTACGTACGGCTGCGCTGTTCGTAAGTGTGGATTTCGTTCGTAACTCGGGGACCGGCTGTATAGGAGGCTGGTCGTAAATATGAATGGTCGGAAGTCAATGCGTTCGTAACTCGGGGACCGGCTATACTTCCATTTTTATATTTCTATAAGGGTGCGTCTACCCGGCACCCTTAGCTCGAAATAAGCTACGCGATGTGAACTACACAAATTGCGTAGCTTATTTAGAGTGTATTTTGAAATAGCTTATTTCATAATTTGGCACGGTCTACACAATAATGGAAATGAACCACTATTCTGAAATGTCCCTTAATCCTCATGGAACAGTGTTTACAAGGATGTTGGAATAGTGTGCGTGTTATTTCAAAATCTATTTTGAAATAAAGGGCTGCTTCAGTAGACGCAGAATAGTTATTTCGGGATACTTCCGGTATCCTGAAATAGCGCTGCAGAATCTGATCCAGAATGTTGCACGTACATTCATTTGTATGTATTATTATGTTATTTATATGATAGTTACTATTAGCCAACTAAGAATTGGCTCCAGTGTGGTAGGCATTACAGAGCAATAGAATCTCTACCCCAAAAGAGCTTACAATCAAAATAGACAAGGCAGAAGTGGAGGAAGAAGGGATGTAACATACAAGCAGAAGGATATTTGGCAAACCAACTTGTTAGGTTTTCTGGTGTTTTATAAATGTCTATTATAGGTAATAGTCTGCGTTGGCAGGAGGGTGTAATAGATCTTGAGTCTTTTCCATCTCTAAAAAGCTCTTTGGAACAAAGACAGTGTGTGTTCTAACTCAGTGGTTTCCCTACTCTTGCTTTTCCTTCTCTCTGTCTCCATCCTCATCGTCCTTGATCTATCAGCCACCTTTGACACAGTTGACCATCTTTTCTTCTTGAAATGTTGTCTTCCCTTGACTTCTGTGACTCTTTCCTCTTCTGTTTCTTTTCCTACTTTTCTAATCATTCCCTCACCGTGTCCTTTGGAGGATTCTCCTTGTTCATCCCTCCAGTTTTCAGGGGGGTTGTGCTTCAGCATCTCCCTTTTCAGTGCCCCCTCATGGCTAAGTGTTTGATAAGAGCAGTCTTGCTTCACTTTCCCTTTTTGTATCCGTTCAGAAGCATGACCTATAATATTTAGCCTCTCTTTACAGCTTCAGCCTTCTGACTGGGTCTTTTGAGTCCCTCTCTTTCTTGCAGTAGTAAGGGGGCCTCAATTATATGTGCTCAGGGCTCTCTGATGGGCATCCCTTGGCGCTGGAACAAAGTTTACAGTGGGTGTTGAGAGCCATTGAACCAAAGTTTAAATCCTGTATATAATGGAAATAATTCCAAATCAAGGGCTGCTGCAGTACCCCCCACACTCCACACCCTTACTTCCAATGCCTGTGTAGGCATCCAGTTACCAGCCTGATATTTTCCTCTCCCTTCGTCATCAGGAAAAGAAATAAAATGAAGTCAAAACAGGGACAAAAATTAAGTTCAGTTGTCTTACATTAGACCTACCTTTGAAAGTGTCTGCCCCTCTTTGGTACTGAGGGCTGGTAGTCAGACCCCAGCCTGGCCTCTCCTCTGTATTCCTCCCCATAAGTACTTGCGTTAGGCAGTCAGGGTCTGAACCAGCTTTTTAAAGGCATTTAGGCATTGCAGTGCCTAACTGATAAAGACTCTAAATCTCATTTTTAAAAGGATATAGGCATTTAGGAGCCTAAATCCCATGTGCCTAAGGCCAGGTCTACCCTACAAGGGAAGGTCAAATTAAGATATGTAACTCCAACTACGTTAATTATGTAGCTGGAGTCAGCATACCTTAATTCAAGTTTCTGCGCAGTCTCCACAGTGGGAGGTTTGTGGGAGCAAATGCTCCCATCACCTTCCCTTACTCCTCATGAGGAGCAGGAGTACTGATACCAAAGAGGACATCTCTGAGTTAGATTTATTGGGTCTTTACTCGACCCGCTAAATTGAACTATGGAATATCAACCCGCTGCAGCATCGATCTTCTGTGCAGTGAAGACACGCCCTCAGTTTCTGAATGCTTTTTGACAATGAGGTGTAGGTGTTGCAACACTGAGTGTAGCAATACATAAATGGCTTTGAAAATCTGGGCCTGTGTTCTTCATTTTCCTGTTGCCCCCCTGGGATACTTCCTATCTATTGCCTTTGCATGCATCTGCCGAATTGCAGCTGTCCATATATCCTTCAGTCAGGAAATTGGTCTCTCTGGGTAGCTTTTTTCCTGTCCAGTGCTGAGAAACTCTTCCATGGTGACTTTCAGCCTCTCCAGTAGCTGCCCAGCTCAGCCTGGGTTGCGGCTTTTTGTCCTCGCTGTTGCTACCTGCCAGCCATTTCAGCTGTAGCTGGGGGAATGATTGCTCTCTTCATCAGATCCTTGGTATCTTCTGTGCAGGATGTATATATCCTATCACATGGTTTTTCTGGCTCTGTCCTTGGTCCCCATCTCTTCCCCCTCTGTATCTTATCTCGAGATAATCTCATCTGCAAACACAAATTCAACCACCTTCTCTGTGATGACTCTCATCTCTCTCTCTCTCTCATATTCTAGACTTCTCTTCTTCTGTCCACAATAAAATCTGAACCTATTTCTCTGACACCTTCCTGGACATCTAGCCCTTTGCTGCAGCTCAACATGGATAAAGCCGAGCCTTTAATCTTTCCCCTCAAACTAGCTCTGCTTACTTCTTTCTCAATACTTATGGACAACGCCACCCACCTGTGGACATTCAGGCATCATCTTTGACACAGACATCTTTCTCGGTCTTCTATCCAGGTTATGTCCTCAACTTTACAATTCTTTCTGCATTACATCTCTTAAGATACGGCCTTTTATGTCTCTCCACAACAGCTGACTCTGTCTAGACTTTCATCATCTTGGGCCTCACTTCTGGCATTATCTATCTCTCTGGCCTTGACAGACGTACTCTTGCCCCACTCATATCCATTCAGGCTGCTGTTGCAAAAATCATTTAACTAGCCCTTCACTTGGACCATCTAATTTCTCTTTTTTTTATCCATTCATACATAAACATTCTTTGTTGAAGGAAATTTGCTCAGCATTGCTGTTGGATGTACAAGATAAGTAGGCTTTCTGTAGAAATGTAATCCTGTTTGCCTACATGCTTTAGTCAAAGGGGATTTGGATTGACTTGATTTGATTGGTTATGATCGCTAGGATGAGACTTAATGAGAAACAATCCATCATGTATTGAAGATTCTCCTCGTTAATAGTGTAGCTGATACATTGGGGTAGCGTGGTATGCATGAAAATTACAATTAAATATGCATTGACTACTTTTAAATGTATTGGTTAATTCTGGATGAACTATAGGGGACACATGCAATTTGATAGAATCAAATGCTGAACCAGTACAAATAAAAATCTGTTTGTAAATATATTTCTTTTCTTTAGGAAATTGACCACTTGTATCTGTTATGACACAACATATTTTTGATTCTTTACAGCACCTGACTTGGGTTTTTTATGAGAGGTCAAGAGAAATGGAAATATTTCCATGATGTAGTCAGTCTATGGAAATATTACAAACCAGAAATATTGATCCTTTCATCTGACATCATTCACTGATCTTCAGATCAGGTTTCCCTTTCATGTATCCATTAAGAAATCTCTTTCCCTGTTGTAGCTGTCTACATGAAAGAAGTTTGCATAGAGATCAAAAGGAGGAGAAAAACTGAGTCAAAGAACTTAGCTTCTCTCTTTCCACCTTCTAGGTTCATTCCATACTGTAACTACCAGCTAATTCCTTCCTGCAGTGAACACAGACCTAGAATGTTCAACCAGCTCATGCATGCTTGAGGTTTGAAATCCCTTGTTTTTTCTCAGATCTATGTCTCAAAGTGTATACCATTAGGATACATATTTTGAAGTAGCATTTGTATTTCTCTCTAAGTAACTTGTTACTTTAAGTTCCTGAATATGTATCACAAGTGCACCATCAAGGCTTCGTTGCACAAGACACATGATGGCACAGTGTTATGTGCTGTCACTGAAATCTCTTGTTTCTTCATTGTCCTTGATAGGTCTTGTGCACACTAGGAAGTGGATGCTGGCATAGTTGCATCAGCACACCCTCCCAACAGAATCATGGCTTGTACAGAGAGACTTTTCTGCCAATATAACTCTACCAATACTAAGGCCATGTCTACACTAGGAAATTATTTTGAAATAACTACATTCAAAATAATAACTACCAAAATAACAAAATTGAAATAGGGTATCCCCACTACGGGGGAGCCTCAAAATTAGTCTGAGGCAGGCTCCATTATTGTGGACGTGCTACCTCGACTTAGAATCCCAGGAAGCACTGGGGAGTAATTACTTTGAATTACTCTGGGGAGTAGTTATTTTGAAATAGCAGCACTGGGGCATCAGCACTAACACTATTTCAAAATAACTATTTTGAAATACGTGTTATTCCCCAAGGAAAGCAGGAGTATGGATTTCGAAATAACCAGCCCATTATTTTGAAGTTACAGACTTGGTAGTGTGGACACTCAACTTATTATTTCAGAATAAGGGGGGTTAATTCTAAATAACTCCCTAGCGTAGACCAGGGCTAAAACTTTTGCCAGCATAGCTATGATGGTTTTGGGGTATATGCTTGTTTTTCTCTCACCCTGTCATAATAAGGAGTGCTGATCAGCACCTGATGACTAAGGGGTTAACCCTTTAGCTAGCCAGGTATCCGGTGGTGTCATGGCTTCTTCCCCACTCTGGCACGATAAATGCAGAAGTGGGGGCCAGCAAAAGTACCCCAAAACCTTATCTATCAGGCTTTGGTATAAAACTTCCCCCCAAATCTTAACAACCTAGATTTTGGGAATAGAATCTCCGCTGCCATCACCCAAGTATTGATACAAAAATCAGGAAAGATCACTTGGGAAATCTTACCCCTAAAGTATAAACCAGGACACAACCATTAACTAATACCAGGTTAACAAAAGGGAAAGAGAAAGAACTTTTATTATCACCACAATATTCCTGTTGCAAGCATAATGACTAGATGAAAAAGTAACAAAATAATATACTCAGGGAGGAGAAATTTGCCATGGGCCAGGAACTTAGTTACAAAGGAGAGCAAAGCCCATTTTTAAATGCACAGACAGATCCCATTTCCCAAATCATAAAAGAATAAAAACCTAATGGATTTATCTAAACTTTATCCTACTTACAGACTTTAAAGAGTATTTTCTTAGAGGGAGACATCCTGTCCCCTTCAATAGCTGGAGAGAAACTGCCCAGGGAGAGGGGAAAAAACAAAAATTCCTTTGTCCTAGTTTGAAATTCCTATCTGCATTCCTATTGGCCAACTCTACCTGAGTTAGGTATAGTTAACCCCTTAGTCCCCAGGCTGCTGGCCATCTCTCATGATCATGACAGGTGGTCAGCCAATAACAATGCAGGTAGGAATTTCAAACTGGAAAGGAGGAGTTTTTCTCTCTCTCTCTCCTGTTTTTGAGGGGCAGAACAGTTTCTTCCAAGACTGAGGGAGATGGGAGACACTTCTCTTTCCAAGAATGGACTTCTTAAAATGTTTAAGTAGGGAAAAGGTTAGATAGTCTGTCAGGATTTGTTGTTTTCCTGGTTTGGGGATTTGGAAATAATGTCTGAACTGTTAATTGTTTTCTCTCCTTTATAACTAAGCTTTTAGCCCAGGGGCTTCCCCTGAGTATCTAGATCAATTGGTGGCTCTTCCTATCTAGCCACTTTACTATGCTTGTAACTGTAGTTTGGTTCTGATAATAAACGATGATTTCTTTTTCAAATTAACCGGTATTGGTCTATTTCTGTGTCCTGGAAGATCTGTCTGTGTGTGTCTGCAGGCCTGACTGAGGGGTCAGCTACCACACACTGCAGCTTGTTTTTCTCTCTTCTTTTTTCAAGCGTTTGGGGAAAAGAGCTTGGGGTATCCCAGGGGTTGGTTTCAAATGTCCACTCCTGTTTGTGGATTCAAAAGCACTTGATGGTGGCAGCGGATCCCTCAAAATCTGGGTATTAGGATTTTGAGGGGAAGTTTTTGTACCAGAGCCTGTACAGGCAAGGTTTTGGAGTGCTCTTGCGGGCCCCCACTTCTGCATTTGTCATGCCAGAGTGGGGAACAGCCTTGACACACCCCAATTAACATAATGATGCCAGCAAATCTTTTAAGGATAGTCTGAGCCTAAGAGAATATATTGACTGGAGAAACCACTAAATTAACTTTTTTTTAAACAAAAATTAGAATATGCTGAAAGTTCTAGTGGCGAAATTTCAAAGGCACAAGGAATAGTTAGGCACCCAGCTCTCATTGAAAGGGAATGAGAACCAGGCACCAAACTCTCATTTGTGTTTTTTAAAATGTATCTCTTAATGCTTAACTTGATTGGACCTGTTCTCTTATAGTCATTTCCCACACACTGCCTTTTTTAAGCTCACTGACTTTTGTAAAGAGATGGTTGATTAAAAAAAGAAAATTCTGCATTGGAGAATATTCACAGAAACAGGTTTTGAACTGAGAACCGCAAGCGTCGTTAGCCCTGAGAACCTGATTCTAAGAGTTCTGCTTTTCATGTGTGTCCACTTATGCCTGTGAATGGGTTTAAATCAAGGTTGGACTTGCCCCACTGCACTGTTCCAAAAAACCCCCCAAACCTGTAAATATCATGTAACCCCTTTGGAGCCCAGGGACTTAGCTCTGGACTACAGCGTTAGTGGTGGCAAAGACTCAGGACTCCAGTTTCCAAGTTGAATGAATGATCTGTAGGGTAGAGATGGAACAAAGCTAGAAGGTTCTGCAGGAACCAATCATTAAAGTCCTGCATGGATACAAAATTTGAATCTGCATCTGCAAAAATGAGCCACAGATAACTGCATCCACATCTGTGAATATCCATGGATTTGCAAGGCTATACCAAGCATAAGCCAGGGCTTGGGGAAAAGGGGTTTGGGCTGGCTTTCAATTTTCGCAACTGTTGGACTGGAGTGAGAGAGAAATACTATAGCCTGGGAAGTCCCATTAAACTTTTCTTTCTTACCCAAAGGGAAGCTTTGAACTCTGTTGATTACTGGATTAGTGAAAAGTGGCAGCCCAACAGAGACCAGCAACCTGAGAGGCTCAGGATGATACTGCCCTTTTTGGGGTGAAGATGTGGTAAAAAGTCCCATTTTTGTTTTGAGTTTTAAGCCAGCCAGTGATGACAGAACTGCATCACCCCTCCAAGAACTGATAGTGAGCTGATAGTCTAAGCAGGTACTGGGAGGAAGTGGGATGACTTGGGCCCATTGTAAATGATGGCTGGGGGAGAGGTTAAGGTACCATTGCTGTTTTATTATTATTTCCCTATTCTTTATGCCCTGTACCTAATAAAGTTCCCCCTGCTGTTGTATTGTTACTATGGGGATTGTGATAATTTTAATTCCCTGAGGAGCAGACTATGATCTTAGGGTATGTCTACAGTACAGAGTTTTTGGAAAAACTTCAATTACGTCCACACTGCAATCGCATTCCTTCAAAAGGAAATCGAAATAACTGATGGGTTTTTCCAGCATTGGTAATCTTCTTTGTACGAGGAAGAAGCCTTTTTCTGATAGAGCTCTTTCGGAAAAAGGCATGTGTGGATGGGGAAGAGGGAGTTCTTTTGAAAGAAGAGGCTTCCAGGGAAAAGCACAGGTGCCCTGGTGGTCACTCCATCCAAAGTAATCACAACTCTATAGTTCCTGTCTCCTGCCCCCTCTTAAAGCTGCAGGTACCCAGAACAAGCCTTGTGGCAGGAAGCCAGCCTGGGAGCAGCACCTGACCATGTGGCTCTCCCCGCTACCCAAAAAATCTACAATAGCCAAGCCACAAACTCTGCGCAACCCCCCTGGCCCTCCTAGGGAGTGGCCCCAGGGTTCCCAGGACCCAGCCAGGGGGACCAAGAGGTGGGCACCTTCCTGGTCTAGAGCGGAGATCCTGTCCCTCCCCGAGCTCTGAGGCAAGGAGGAGACATTGCAGGATCTCCGCTCCAAGTGGTGTAATGCTGATACTTTTGAGCATGTGGCCAAGTCCCTGGCAGAGCGTGGACACCCACCCCGGACTTTGGAACAGGTCTGGAGTAAGGTGAAAACTCCACCAGGGATACATGAGGGCCAGAGAGCACAGCTCATGCTCCTGGGCAAGACCCTACACCTGCCCCTATTACCAGGAGCTGCATGAACTCCTGGGGGGTGGGGAAGCCATTTCTCCACCCCTTGTCACGGACTCTGGCCTCGACACACCTGTCATCGCCTGGCCAGAGGTCACGGTGGAGGATGATGACCAGGGACAGCAGCAGGAGGAGGAGAAGGTGGACGATGCAGCCACTGTTACACTTGCCTCAGAGCTGGTTCCTGTCAGCCTGGATGTCTCCCCAGCTGCCTCTGATGCTGGGGAGGGATCTTCAGGTGAGTGCCCTGTTTGTTACACACAGAAGGTGGGGGAGGCGGGCACAGAGGGGGAAGGGTGAGAGCGTTGCTTGGCCTGCTCAGGCTGGACATTGTGCTGCAGTCTGTGCACGTGGAACCACATGCAGTGGCAGTGTGTGCCATGCGGACTCAGCAGGCAGCCCTTGAGCACAGCCGTGATCCTGCTCCCAGGCTCAGGGGAGACCACACACGCACATCTGGCCCCGGGAGGAGGGGACGGCTGCCCACCACCTGCCATGGCTGGAAGCAGGCTATCCACAAGGGCACAGGCACAACCCTAGACACACTAAGGAGTGCTGCACACAGCATACAGGCATGCCTGCACTTGCGAAGCAGCACCTGCTCCCATGGGCAGCACTGCCAGGTACAGGTGTGTGTGCGGGCCCCAGGGAGGGCCAGACGGCTCCTGGTTGCTTTGCTGCCCATGGGGGGATCCCACTGTGGCCGGACACTTCCCTTGCCTGCTTGTCCATGAGGTGGGTGGAGGAGGGGGGCAGCATGGTTCCCTGGACATCTTGGGGCTCCTGCGAGGCAGGGTGTGCTGTACAGGCCACACATGGCCTTGCTCCCAGGACATCCCCCTCCTCTGGCCTGAGGACTGTTGGTTGCTGCTCATACAGGAGGGCACAGCCTCAGGGACAGTGTCTATATGAATGACTAACCGCCTCTCCCTCGTTGTGTTCTCCACAGCTGGGCCAGTCGGGACTGAGGGGTGAGCCACGCCACCAGAGCCAGCTGCCAGAGCCCAGGGGGCCTGAAAGCGCACCAGGAAGACCTGATGAGGCAGTATGTCAGCGTCCTGTGCGACATGCAGCAGACCCTGGCGCAGAAGATCCGGGAGGATGCAGAGTGGCAGAACCGCTCTGGGACCAGCTCAAGCAGCGGTGTGATAGCATGTGTGCCATCATGAGGGAAATGATGGCACACCCGGCTGCTGTTGCTGCTCCTGCCTACCACCCTCCCTGCTATGCACATGTCCCCTCCCCAAGTGATGCCTATACCTGCTCCCCCTGGCATCCATGACCCTGCTCCAGCCCCCCTCCCCCTACCCAACCCCCAGTGGTCCCAGGACCCACCCAACCCCAAGTCCAATGCGGTCCCCGCACCCAAGGTGGCACATTCAGTGGGCCCCGATGCCACTTCAAGCCCCCCTCCCCATCCAGGTTAGGAGTCTCCCTCCCCTTTTTTCCCTAAAATGCAAATATACAGTTTTTCTTCAAAACCAAACAGGTGTGTTTATTCTGAGGTCAGGGAAGGGGTGAAGGGAGGGGTCTGATGGGCCTGTCAGATGGCAGCTGTCCACGGCTGCTCAAAGGGTCTCCCCTCAAGGCATCTGCCCCCCAACCCAGCAGGAAGGCTTCCCCCTTCCTCTCCACAATGTTGTGGAGGACACAACATGCCGACACCACCTCAGAGATGTTGTGCTCCCTCACACCCAGGTGGGTCAGGAGGCACTTGAAACATGCCTTGAGGGGGCCAAAGGCACTCCACCTGAATCCTTGCCTGGTTCAGGTGGCCATTAAACTGGTCCCTGCTGGGGTCCAGCTGGCAGGCATAAAGCTGCATTAGCCACAGCATGAGGGGGTAGGCCCCATTCCCCATGATGCATGGTGGCATCTGCATGTCCCCAACTGCAAAGTCCCGGTAGGGGAAGAATGTGCCTGTCTCCAGCTTCCCATAGAGGCTGGAGTTTCAAAAAATCCAGGGGTTGTGCGCCCTGCTCGACCACCTGACAAAAATGTCTGTGAACTGTGCACAGTGGTCAACCAGGCCGTGCAACACCATAGAAAAGTAGCCCTTGTGATTTATGTACTCAATGTTGAGGTGCACGGATCGGCATGCGGGTCCCATCAATCACTCCCCCGCAGTTCGGGAACCCCAGGGCAGCAAATCTGGCTACAGTCGGGTTCAGGTCTCCCAGGCAGATGACCCTGCGCAGCAGAATGGAGTTGATGGCCTTCACAACCTACAGAAGGAGACAGACAAACACACAAAACAGAGAATGAGAGGGCGTGTGTGAGCCCTTGAGAGGTGCCTGCCCCCTCTCTCTCCCCTCCCCTCCCCTCCCTCAAACACCCCAGGAGCCACCCCTTATGAGGCCAGTCCTCCCAGCAGGCTGTGTGAGGGTGGGATGGCATAACCATCCAGGGACAGGACTCCCCCCCCTTTCCCAAGGGTTGCCCTTTTCCAGGACTCCCCACCCCCTGCAGGGACTGCAACCCAAGATTGCCTTACCTCTGTGAGGAGTGCCCCGACGGTGGACTTCCCCACCCTGAACTGGTTGCCCACCGACTGGTAGCTGTCTGGGGTGGCGAGCTTCCAGATGGTGATTCTGACCCGCTTCGAGGATGGCGGGCCGCAAGTGGGTGTCGCGTCGTCGGAGTGCAGGGGCGAGCCAGGCACACAGCTCCAAAAAGGTGGCCGCCTGCATGCAGAAGTTTTGGAGCCACTTCTGGTCATCCCACTGCTCCATGACCAGCTGGTCCCACCAGTTGGAACTGGCGTCCAGCCTCTAGAAACACCTCTCCACTGAGGGTTGTGGTTTCAAGGGTGTTGCTCCTGCACCCAAGGAGAGGGTCCTCAGAATGCACTTGGGGTCAAGCTCGGTCAGGACTAGGAAGGCAGCCGGCACAAAGTGCTGCAGAAACTGCAGCATGGCTGTGTGGAGCCATCGCATGCTTAGGGCAGCTCCGGCTCCATGGCACACAAACAAAAGCTGTGGCGTCCAAAAAAGCTGGGCAACCACAGCAGGCACTGAGAGCTTTGCTGTCCCTGGAAGAGGCAGGCAAGCACGCAGCAGAAGCAGAGAAACGGCTGTCCAGGGGAGTCTCTTTAAGCATGTTTTTCTGCTAGGCTCCAGCATCAGCACTCGGAAGCCACTGGTGACCTAATGCCTTGCCTGAAGTGGTTCCGGGTGGCCTTTTATGCGAGAGAGTATCCAGTCAGTCTGGACGATGTGCTTTGGCAGCGTGGACGTGCTTTTTCAGAAGAAGTTTCTTCTGGAAAAGCTTCTTCCGAAAGAAGCTTGCAGTCTAGACAGAGCCTTAGTATAGTAGGTGATGGTAAGCATTTACCTAAGGAGAGCAGCCCTTGTGTTCCAGACACTAGCGAGGGTCTCCCCCTCCCAACCACTCGTGGGGGCAGAACCAGCTAACATCAAGAAAACAGAGCCCTGAGGGGAGAAGCCTTTCCAAGCAGCAAGCAATATGGAAAATGCTTAAGTCATACCTCAGGGCTTGGGTTACAGTTGTACCTTCTTGTTCAATATAGCTGCTTTCTGCATGTCTTCAAGTCTTAGCCCTCAAACTTGCAAACATTAAACATATGCTCGGCTTTAACTATAGGAGTAGTCCCTTGGCTTCACTGGGGCTATTCACCTGCTTACAGTTAAGCATGTGCTTAAGTGTTTCCAGGATTTCTGACCAAGGGTACGTCTACACCGCAGGGTAAAAGTTGAATTAAGCTACGCAATTTGAGCTACATCAATTGCGTAGATGAAGTCAAAATAGCTTATTTTGGCTTTTGGCTCTGTCTACACAGCAGGAAGTCCGAGAGAGAGAGAGCACTCTTCCTCCGACTTCCCTTACTCCTCGTAAAATGAGGGTTACAGGAGTTGGAGTAAGAAGTCCTCCAGCTTGCCATTATTTCAAATTAATGGCTTGCAGTGTAGACATGCTCTTTGTTATTTCTGAATAATGTCAGTTATTCCAAAATAAGGCTGCTGTGTAGACATACTCTCAGTGATTAACACAAAATACCTGGTGTATGCTCTGTCAACATATTTCCCAGACATTAGTGCCTGAAAAATACAGCTCCTTGCAGCAAAAGACAGGATATGGCACTGCAATACATATTAAAACACCAAAGCACTCAAACATACTTTTAAATAGACAGTAAATAAAATTATTAGCTAATAGAAAATGGAATAGTAACCTTATAAAAGACCTAATGTTTGCACTTCAAAGTCAAAGACATTCCCTGCTTCAAGGAGGTGAAACCTAATTTATACAGCTCAGTCATTAATACCGACTGACGTCAGTCACTTATTTCATAGAAACAAGTACTAGAGACATAATTACAGGAGGAGAAGAAAAAAGTGGGCTGTTTTACAGGTCTCTCTGAACAGTGCAGGCAACAGTGCTGCTCATGTGATTTGCGTGAGTGAATGGAAATGGAACTAGTCAACCACCATTATGGAACTTCTGAGTAGAAAGGAAATTGAATTATGGATGAGTTGTTGCCTTAGATGGAAGAATTAAGTTTCCATGGCAAAGATAGGTGATACAGAGTTAAGACAATTGTGACCAACTTAAATACCTGGATAAAAATGAATAACTGTAAACATGATTAGCTAGGCCAATCTGACTTTTACCTGACCTACAGAGTTCCACCTTTTGATCTTCAGTAGTTTTCCTGTGTATGCTAATGGTGCAAGAATGTGTGCGGTATTATAATCGAGATCTCAGCTGAATCCATTGATATTGAAGTTCTCTGTCCAAAACCAAGTTCCGAACCCAAATTCTCTAGCAGAATTTTGTAAAGTTAGCTTGTAACACAATTCATTTCTGTGCTGGGCCAGAGGGAAAGCCTATTAACACGCTACTAACTAGAGCCATTTTTAAGGATCTTTCTGGATAACACTATTTGAACATTAGTATAAAGAGGATTATTTTATCCAGTCATGTGATCTGGTGGTATATGCCAGGGTCCTTTCTACTTACATACAGTAATTCCTCATTTAACACGGTAGATACTTTTCAGAAAATGATTGTGTTCAGTGAAAACGTGTTATTCGGGGTCAATTTTCCCATTGCAAATAATGGAAAAGGTGGGGGTTGTGTTTGCGCTCGCGGCTCCAGCCTGCGCTTGATAGCAGCTGGGACCGGGACATAAGGTTGGGGGAGAAAGGGGACTGGGTTATAGCAGGGAGGGGAGGTGTTTGGCTCTGGGGAAGGAAAGGGTAGGACAGGGGAGGGGGCTTGCAGCTGGCGTCTGGGTTTCCCCAGCTGGCTGGTCGCTGGCAGCTGGATGGGGCTTCCCCTGCCTCCTTGCAAAGTGGCGGAGGTTTGCCGCTCGCCGCGCTGTTCCCCGGCGACCCCTCCTCACCAGACGCAAGGAGGCAGGGGAGGACCCTGCGCAGCTGCCGGCGATCAGCCAGCTGGGGAAACCCAGCCGCCGGCTGCAATCAGGGGGCGGAGGGGAGGGAGCAAGGCATCCAGCCAGAGGGGATCGCCGGGGAACAGCGCAGCGAGCGGCGAACCTCTGCCTCTTTGCAGGGAGGCAGGGTAAGCCCTGCGCAGTTGCCGGCAACCAGCCAGCTGGTCAGGGAAATCGTGTTATTGCGGGGACAGTCGTGTTCGAAAAATGTTCCCTAAAAAAAAAAATCATGCTATCGCGAAAACGTGTTAAGTGGGCACGTGTTAAGCAAGGAATTACTGTATATAGTTTGGAATCTGTGAGGGGCAAAAAGAGGTGAATTCTGCTTCCATGGCTTACTGCTTCTTCCCTCTTCCTTCCTCACTGGAAGTCCCTCTATGTGAATGCTGTGGCCTTCTAGCTCTGTGCCACTGGAAGAGGATGTGGCTGGAAGATAATGGTGCATGAGGGTTGTAAATCTTCCTCAGATTCTTCTCTCTCATCTCTTGTGGGGCAGGCAGCCTATATTACTACAGTGTGTAGCTGCTCTCCATGAGTGAGGGAGCTATTAGCCGGACATCTGTTGCAGGAATAATGCTGTTCAGAGGCCTGTGGAAACAGGCAACTGGGTAGATGTCTCTTGCCATTATACTGATTTTCTATAGATTTGGGTAATGGAAGCTCTAGCCTCTAAGAGTGTGTCTAGACTACAGGGTTTTTTGAAAAAAGTGGCCTTTTTTCCAAAACAAAACAAAACAAAAAAACAACTTCCCCTGCGTTTAGACTGCTGCCATGTTCTTTCAAAAGTAAATCGAAAGAACGTGGCAGTTTTTTCGACTGTGGAAAACCTCGTTTTATGAGGAAGCACACCTTTTTTCAGAAGTGCTCTTTCAAAAAAAGGTGCTATGTAATGCAAACTGTGCTTTTTCAAAAGAGCATCCAGACTGCCTGGGTGCTCTCTTTTGAAAAAGCAGCTTGCTTTTTCGAAAGTACTGGTTGTAGTTTAGACGCTCTTTCGAAAGAGGCTTGCAGTCTAGACGTAGCTTAACACAAAAGGGAGACCTCCACCCCTGGATAGAATATAACTGCCAAAAAACTGAGTTTCCATACCCCCGTGCAGGAGCAGGGTACATAGAGGAGGGGTTTGACCTATCTAGAAGGTGGCATTCAAATGTGATAGGATTCATTAAGACCAATGGAATGTCACACCCTCTCTGCAGACAACTGAACTTCCCACGATTGCCCAGCACAAGATAGACAGACTTTTCTAGTTGTATTGGATGTTCTGTTTTGACATGTAATACTTTTACCTGGTATGAGGCTAGTTATGCTCAAGATTAGGTTTGGCGATAATTAATGGGGGATTGAATATGTTCATGTTATAAAGCATGGTTGCTTCTTTTTCTGATTGTAGCATATGACAGATCCTTCCTGGGGCTTCCAGTGGGCAAATTGTACATTGGATATTTGAAAAATAAATCTCATGCTCTTACATCTGTGGTCATGTGTGCACTTGTGCATGCAAATACAGACACTAATAATGTATTGTGTACAGTCACTTCTATAAACATTTATGACCTGATGTGTCGTCTTAGAAAAATAATCCATATTTCAATAGATGTGGGTGGCAATTGACATCATTGTATTGCTTTGAGATATGTGCAGTTCTTTCACTGAAGACAACCTGCAAAGCCAAAAGAAAAATTGTACTTCTGTCTTTTTATAATTCTTTAGGAAGTCTTAATGTGTTTATAAAAATATTTTATTCTGCTCTCCCCATTGTTTGTTTTTTACATTAGAAATTCAGTTCTTATCTGTTGAAATACTCTGTGGACAACTAGAATGCAAATAGTTTTGTGGCATCACAAGTAGCCAGAAAAAGGAAAACCAGATTCGTTGTGATGAGAATTGTATTTAGACTGTTTTTGAAAGTCCTCAAACAGTTGGTAGAAAAATTTTGCTGTTAAACATTTGGTGTAGGGATGGAATAGTGTAGTTGATTAACTTATAAGCAAAAGTGTATAGGTTAATGCTATAGACTACATGCTTCCTTCCTCCCCCTCCAGTAAATTTTTTAGCAGGCTGGCCAGCAGCCCGGCTCAGTCCTGGCTTGCAATGAGTCCAGGACGTACCCCTGCTGCAGCTCTGCCTTGGCAAAGTGTATTAGGAGCCGGGCAGGCAGGTAGCTCAGCTCAGTCCTGGCTCACGCTGGGTCCAGGACCTACCCCCACTGCGGTTCTGCATTTAAAGTGTATTTGGAGCTGAGTGGGCAGGCAGCGCGGCTCAGTTCCAGCTTATGCCAGGTCTGGGAGCTCAGACCCTCCCCCCCCCCCCCGACAGGGGCAGCTGCCACTCTGCACTGCTTCCTCTTTATAAGAGGCAGCAGCACAGAATGGCAGGGGCCACTTGAGAGTGAGGCTGGAGTGCACTGGCTGCTGGGCCGCCCCCAGGGACTATAGAATAGTCAACTAAATGATAAGAATTCAATTAACCGATATTTAACTGATATTTAACATCCATTATTTGGTGCTTAGGTCCCTTAAATTAAAAAAAGAGAGCACTCCTAATCACAGTGAAGTAAATGGAAGTTTTATTATTTTCTTTCTACAGCACCAAAGCCTCTCCCATACTCTTAAAACTGTGCCTCTTATTCACTTTACCTGGCTCGATGAGGACTTCTCTAATTGCTGGCAGTTTTCTGCTTCTGTTCAACACATGAATAGATAGTAGACTAGATTCTGTTACAAGTTGTGTTGGTGTAAATCTAGAGGAACTCCAGGTTTTACACCCATGTAACTGAGATCAGATTCTGAGCCATGAACTGCAGATTTATCTAATGTGAACTTAAGTAAATGGAAGTAGATAAAGCTAGGAACACATTATTTTCTATTGTGGAACCATTTTAGCTTTGGAATGCAAATCAGTGGTTGCCTGTGGATATAGAAATCTATAATATTTGCTGACACTGAAGGGCTTTCCATGGAAAAAGATGGTTGCGTTTCCAGAGCTGAAAGTCCTGTGCAATGTTGCCTCTAATCTGTTTGGTTTGTGTTGAAAGCATAAAGCTGGGAAAAACAATAGCACCTTGGCAACTGATGGTGGTTTTAATTTTTTTACAAGACCGTGAAAACTATCTACCATGGCAATATCACATTAATATAGCACAGATCTTTGTGAATCTCATGTTTTCCTCTTTAATATAATTAATAAAACTTGAATGCTTATCTACAATACCATTAAGGTTTTATGACACATTGAGTAAAGTACTGATTATAATTATGAGCACTTTTGAATTGTGAGTTTGGGTTATTTCCTTCCCTTGTTCATTTTCCTTTAAGAAATCCACGTGATAATTTAGACTCAATTCAGACACATCATAAAGAATATAAATTGAGTCTGTTTTAGGGGTGGATTTTATTAATTGCATTTTCATAATTTTATTCTTGAAAACTGAGAATTGATGCCAGAGAAGTAACATCTCAAATGCTAATTGCTTCGATTCAGAGGTGGTGATGGTCTGTTGTTTCAGCAAGGGCAACTGCTTTAGCTTGCAATTTGTGCTCTAAACCTGTGCTACCTTGTTATGAAATTATTCTAAATTGAAGTTGTGTCACAAAATGACAAGACAAAACAAAACAAGCTTCAAGTGAATGCTTCCACATATTGGAAGAACGTGTCACAAAACATTGAATAGTTATCTGAATCTCTGAATACTTGGGCACACAGCACAGATTAAGAGTATTTTGCAATCCTTAACTTTCAATGTCTTAGGTTTGGTTAGTTTGTGACACAATTTTCATGGGCACTTTTTTTGGCTGAGTTAACCCAACCTTTGCAAAATAAGTTTTGTAGTCTCAGAGGGGTAGCTGTGTTAGTCTGTAACTTTAAAAACGAGTACTCCTATGGCACCTTAGAGACTAATAAAAATGTATAGTATCATGAGCTTTCGTGGGTAAAGCCATGTGGCTATTCATGTGATAAGTAGGTTTACCCATGAAAGCTCATGATGATATAGGCTTTGTAGTGGAAACCCTGGAGACAAACGTAAAAGTGTTAAGATTCCAGTGGAAGTGGAGGGCTGTATTCCTGATTTAAGGAAAGGGGTTTGGTTTTGGTTTTTTAGTTGAAAGAAAGTATATGGCAGACTAAATCCTGGGTCCAGTGAAATAATTGGAGGAGAGGTTGCTATTCAATTCAGTATGACACAGATCTACCCTGGAGGCTAGAGGAAACACTAGGTTCATTTGTGCCACCAGAACCTTTGGACCGTGTTGGTAGTGGTCTGAAGCTGCACTTCCCTGGTAAGACCTCCAGCATAACATCACCCTCCCTTTTGAAGATCCCTTGAAAGTGGTCCTGTATAGGCTGCTCTCTGTGGCTTGCAGGACTCGGTGTAGAGGGAGCAATGGCCTTAACCCCCTGCAGCCCTTTTGGGATGGCTGTCTGGGGACATGAAGACTGGAACTGTGGCTGCCCTCTACATGCAATGGGGGGAGAGGCTCTTTGTTCTCTGCCTACACTTGTGCAGACCTTCAGGGTCCTGCCACAGGGTGTCTTGTAACTTCTTAGAATAAAAGCAAAGTTAACTGAAGTGTCCTTCTCCAGCTGTGCCCGCTCCCACTTTGCCACACTTCTCTGGAGCTCTACTGCCTGGTTCAGACCTGAGAAGAGCTGCAACATTACATTTCCCTCCTGTTCTCACAGAGCATTACTTTGCATTGAAAATGGGAAGCCCACGTCTTACTGCTATTTCCAGCTGGTAAATTACAATAACAACTTGATTCTGTTTTTGTCCAAACCACAACAGTCTTCCTAAACCCTGCAGCAGGCCACTTAACCTGCAGCTGTGCCTCCTTTTTAAAAGAAAAACTCTCTGTACTATGTAGTTTCCATGTGGGAAACTTTTAATAAAGGAAAAATAAATGAAAAGTAAAAGCCATAGGTTCAAGCTTTACTCCGAGTGAAACTCCGTTGACCACAGGCCAGTAATTTTTCTGAAGTCTAATGTGAAGCCTAAACTGGAGCTAAGGAGGTTCATTAATTGTGCTTAAGGCAAAATACACAAGATTTAATTGATGAGCAAGTTATCTGAAGATGAGCTGATAAGAAATGTTCTTTGAGGTGCATGACATGAGGCCAATGGTGTTACATTCCATCTGGGAAATAGATTCTTATTACTATCTTCTTGACACTATTGTACTGGGCTATGGTGGGTGGGTGTTGTGATTTTTGGATCTTTATCGCAATCACAGGCATTCAGAGCTGACCACATACATTTGAGTTGGAGCAGACAGCACTATATATTTCCTTGGCATGTGAAATGTATAAATTCCATTACTGAGTTCTAAATCTCCATCCACTGCAGTTTAGTCATTTAGATGTCTACAAAACTTTTAAAAGTTCCTATTGTGAGCTGTACCAACCTCTGCAATATATTAGATATTAAAGCCAGAAACAGAATAAAAGGCAGCAAACATCCTAAGGCAAGGAAGGGGAAAACTAAATTGGAGCAATTCCTCTTACTAAACTCTTAAGTTCAGGGCACTTTTAAAGCAGAAATATGTCAGAACTGCAAGTGAGAGTAACAAAATAAAGGAACTGTAATTGTGGACAGCCTATTTTAGAGAAAAAGCACCCTCAAGGTTTGGATTAGGGTCTCAACTTTCCCAGCATTACAAGAGATTGGGATTTGAGGTTTTGGTTCTGACCCTGCAGTAAAATTATTGGATTTTTGGGATGTTTGTAAAAAAAGAAGAGAAAGAAGAGTTTGATGTATAAAGAAAAATTGAGAGAGTAAAACCAAAATGAGACTAGTTCAGTGGGGCGGTGTAGGAGGTGGATATGACAACTGTATACAAGCATCTGAGGGTGGAAACATCCGTGATGCGGATTAATTTGTTTAGAGTGGATCTGGAAGATACAGGTTGGAATAACAGGATGAAATTTAGCAAAACAAAATGTGTAGGATGTTTATAACTCTGAGTTCTGTTGTACTGTGAAATAATAACAGGAAATAAGGAGAAATAACAGGAACCCATCATTTAAATAATTGATAATTAAACAAAGCACTGGAGAATATTCTGTAATGAACAATCTTGCATTGGCCAAGATTGGAAGAGACCAGTCTATCCCTGTCTAACTTCTCATCCCTACTACACAGTCAGCATTAATGTTGACTGTGAGAGAGAAAATCAAACTAGTGTGGATAACTCAGGGTATGTCTAGGCTGCCAGTAATTCAAATTCTGTAGTTATGAATAACAGTGCACACCAAAGTGCTGCACTGTGACTCCCCTGTGTGGGTGTTGTGGATACAAGCTGAATTTGCATAAATGTGGACCTGTCTGTTTGAAGATGACTATTTAGTTCCCATTAACAAACTGTTTGGTGGGTTTTTTTGTGATGACAGTGTAGCCTATCAAATTACTTTCCTATCATGCTAATAATATGTTTGTGTTAATTTAGATCAGTGTTTCCCAATTGGTGCTCCACGGAACCCTGGGGTTCCGCAAAGCGAAAGTAGGGGTTCTGCAAGGAGCTGGCAGTCCCTCGCCCCATCTGAAAGAGAGCACGCCAGCTAACCAGCTTCTTTAAGAAGCAGCACACTTGTTTCCCCTTCCTCCCTGGCAACACACAGGCATAGCGAGGCAGGGGCAAAGGGGAACAGTTGCTCCCAGCTGGCACACTAGGGTGGTGCCGGACAGAGGTGACCCCACGTGACCCACAGCGGGGAGGGAAGCACTTACCCTCCCCAAAGGAGCTGGTGCATGCTGCCTGAACAGCTGGGGCCGTGGCACCCGGTAACTTAGTTCCATGGCCTTTCTGCGCGGTGGGGGGAGGTCAAGAGACCCGGGTCTGCGCAGCTCTAACTGTGCAGGCAGCGCTCTTTTCCCTGGGGCTCCCCACACACACACACATACATACACATACACCCCGCAGGGCAGCATCGTGGAAGTAAATTGCTGGAGTGCAATAGCCCCTGCTGTTCAGGCAGCGTGCACGCCAGCTGTTTGGGGAGGGGAAGTGCAGTCGCATACTTCCTGGAACCCAGAGGTGCTGCAAGATTGCCAGGTACTGGTCCCAGCTGCCCCTGTCCCCTGCCCAGACCCCCCATGAGAACCCTGTCCTCTGCCCCCACCAGCACTGTCCCCAGCACCCAGCAGCAGCCTGTCCCCGGCTCCACCACCCTGCCACTCACCCCAGCACCCAGCAGCACCCTGTCCCCAGCCCCAGCACTCTGCCATCCACCCTAGCACCCAGCAGCACCCAGTCCTCAGCCCCAGCACCCTGCCATCCACCCTAGCACCCAGCACCTGTCCCTGGCCCCAGCACCAGCACCCTGCCACCCATCCTAGCACCCAGCAGCACCCTGTTCCTTGTCCCAGCACTCTGCCACCCACCCCAGTGCCCAGCAGGACCATGTCCCTGACCCCAGCATCCTGCCACCTGTGCCAGCATCCTGACACCCAGCAGCACCCTGGCCCCAGCACCCACTAGCACCCTGTCCCTGCCCCCACCAGCACAGTTGGGACCACATTAGTGAGGCTTGGGGGTTTTGGAGGGTTTTTTTGCATCTCACTTGTGTAGCCCCAAATGACTTTTCTGTGGGTCAGTGACTCTTGGCTCAAAACAGGTTCCCCGCCCCTCTCATAAATAAAGACAATGCTAAAATCTTTTGAGTTTGACATAATGTTATTTAAAAATGAAGCCTGGCCAACATGCTCCCATTTGGGGCCAAATCCCCATCTCACTGCAGCTTCATAACACTCCTGCACCACCTGACCCCAAATCTGAGCCAATCATACCAATCAGGCCCTGTCCTGAGCCTCTTACATCCCCAAACTCCTGCATCTCCTCATCCTCAGTCTTCTGCCACAACGCTCCTGCACCATCCACACATCACAAATCTGTGTCCTGAGCCCGTCATACTCACAGCCTTTTAGCCCTGAGTCCCTCACATATCCAACCCAAACTCCTGCACCCTCACATCCACAAGCCTTTGACTTGCTCGGCACCCCAACCTTCCACCTGAGCCCAACACTCCCCGGCCTGGAGTCCCCTCCCCAAGCCAGCATCCCCTTCTCCTGCATCCAAATTCCCTCCCAGAGCTTGCACTTCTCACCCCTTCCCACACCCAAATCCCTCATTCCCACCTCAGAGCCTGCATCTCCTGTCTCAACCCAGTGAGAGTGTATACAGGCTGGGGATGGCAAGTAATGGAGAGGAGGGGAACAGAGAGGATGGGGCCTCAAAGGGGTGGCGTCTTGGGGAAGGAATGTGATTTTCATGCATTGGTCGCTTCCCTTCCTTTTTATTTATTTACTTATTTATTTTTATTTTTTTGACAAACCAAGGGATTCCTTGAAATTCTGAAAAGCTGAAAAGGGTTCCGTGGCCAAATAAAATTGGGAAACACTGATTTAGATTAATTTGGTAATAGTTAAAAACTCTAATGCAACAAAACTTCTAAAAGCTGCTCTCAGCATTCCCGTAGGCCCTTTGTGATCAGGCTACAACAGCATAAACCCAGGGGAGTCATAATGCATTGCTAGTCATAGGCTCTCAGTCAGAACATCAGGGTAGTATAAATAGGCCCTTAAACTTGATCAAATTTTAAAGGAATTAAAACTTTCAATCCGTATTCTGTTGACATCAAAGAAATCAGAAATTGAAACAAGCTATTGGATTCATCCCATTATCAACAATGGAACAGTCCTTAAAAGTATACCATGGCTTTGTCCGGTCTATTTTTAAATATATCAAGTGATGAGATTCTATCTCTTTCTTTCATTGTGACTTAGTCCCTACTATCACTTTTAGGAAACTTTTCCTGATGTTCAACCCAAATCCCTTTCTCACTTCAAGCCTCGTCCATTTACCTAAATATTTCCTCTCCCTTCTTGGTGTTTACATCCTTCCAGTATTCACAGATTGTTAGTGTGTGATCCTTGCCCTTTTAGCTGACACTGAGGGCTTATCTGCACTCCAACGGGTGGTGTAATTTCCATCTTGAGGGCCGAGCTAACATGATAAAAATAGAAATGTAGCCACAGTGGCGTGAGCAGTCGGAGGAGCTAGCCACTCAGAGTATGTACCCATCAAAGACATATTTGGTGCCTCTGACTGAGCTCACCAAACACAGCTACATTTCTGTTTTTATTCTGGTAGCTCATCAGAGCCAGTATGTGCATGTCTCCTTGAGCTGGAAATTATTCCTCTAGCTGAAGAGCAGATGTGATCATAGCCTGTGTGTGCTCATTTCACCCATTTCATCTTTTTTTCTGGTAAGCCAGTTCCTCCTGTCCCTAATCATTTTTTCCTCTTTGCTGCACTTTCTGCCATTTGCCAGTATATTCCTAATAATGAGGTGCCTAGAATAAACCACAGTTGCTCTGATAAACTCATGAAGTATTTCCAATATAGTTTTTCCTGTTTCCATTAATGGGCACAGAGGTAATGAACCTACATGTTGGCATGGTTCACAATTCATTTCTGCTGCTGTTCTGCTTTTCACAGGTAATGTTTATGCCTGTTGTATTTTCAGAACTGTTGTGTGTGCACACATTAAAGGAGCAATGAACACCGCATCCAAACAAGGATGGGATGAGATCAACACAGGGTACTCTCCAATAAGCTATTGAAAAAGTTAGGACAGATGTAGAGGTGGTTCATGTTTATAACTCATTCCCCAAGATGGAAAGAGGTTTATATCAGCAAGTCTATTAATTAATTAAAATGAGGTAAACAGGCACTGGCAGGGTGCCAGTTCTTATCTGAGAAATTTTACCTAATATTGGCAGTATAACTATCCTAATCAGCGCCAGCATGTTTTGATGCAATATCACTATTGAAATCAAAGGGTATTTCTAAACTAGATTGCTGAGCCTAATAGTTATTTGCTGGTTGTTTCCCCTTTAGGAAATGTACCACCAAGCACCAAATTCTGTCGTTATTTGCACCCAACTTCAGTGAGATTGCACAGGAATAATGAAGATAACTGTTAGGACCCAAGAGATTTCTACTCATGTAGTATTATGAATGTTAGCATAATGTAGTTTTTCAGAATTAAGGCTTCACTTTGAGGGTAGAGATGTAGTCATGCCCTGGAATTTAATGGAGGGAAGTGAGTTTGGATATTAACACATGGTGAACTAAGGCAAACTGCTGCAGAGTTTCTTCTGAGATACATTGGAGTGGAGGAAACATGATGGCTGGGCTTAGTAAATAAATTAGGTCCAGCTTCCCTGTGTGCCATGTCAAATGCTCCTGCGTGGCCAGATGACGCCGCACCCTCATTAGGGAGAATCAGAGACAAGAGTGAGACTCGGTGTGTGCAGAAAAGACCCAGTGAATCAGAACCGCTTGTGTGGAAATCAGGGTCAGGTGAGAACTGTGAGAACCTGTGGGTTTGGGATCCTGAAGAAAGTTGGAAAGGTTTGTGGGTGGCTATCCCCATGCCTCAGCCAGGGTTGAACACAGAAGGAACAAGAGAAGGAGACACCTGCCCTCTCTAATTCAGAGAGCCAGGATTAAAGGCAGGGGAGCAGCATGGGATACTCCTGTGACAAAGAAAATCTTCCAGCTGAGGTGCTTTGGGGGTACCGCTTGGGAAGAAGGAGATTACATTGCAGTGGGAAGGGCTGGGATGGCTGTCTTGATACATGTTGAACCCTCCCTTGTCTGGGACTTCGTGGTTCCGCAACATGCTTGGTTCGGCAGGACCACCGATGTTGCTGGACCAGAGAGCCCCAGCCTCAGAGGTTGAGAACAGCTGGGAGCGGAGCTGGTGTGGTCTCCGACAGCCTGCAGGGGTGGAGAGCCCCAGGAGCAGCTGTTGTGTGTGGGGCTGGGGAACCCCGGGAGCAGCTGCTGCCCCGCACGGGGCTGGGGTAGGGAACAGAGCTCTGTGAGCAGGCTGGGGGCAGCAGACCCAGGCAGGTAAGCCACAGGAGGTCAGGTCTCTGAGTTCTCCCAGGGCAGCTGCCAGAGGGAACCCCCTGAGAGCCCAGATGCCTGACCTCCCCCAGTCCAGCAAATTCCCTTATTCAGGACCATTCTGGTCCCGACAGTGCTGGACAAGGGAGGTTCAACCTGTACAAGGGCAGGGAAGGCTACCAGAAAGTCTGGGTATGCAAAGGTGCCAATGTGTGAGGTGGACTTAGTAACCCAGTTTACCCATTGATCTGCAGTAGGGTGAGAAATGAACTGCGTGTGTTTAGGACTTGTGTTTGCATCACTTACATAATGTCTCATAATCAATCAGCCCTTAGTAGTATTGTCTCAAGAGATGGAATTACAGGGGATTCTGAAAGGAAAAACTAAGGCAGGTATGTCTGCCGTGCTGTAGCCTGCCGCAGAAGGGTGCTCCAGGCAAAGGCTGTCCTAGGACACCTAGGTTTGGACATATTTTCAGGGTGTGCATGCACTCTTTTTAGCAAATTCAGTACCTGTGAAGAGTGCCACTTGATAGCTCTGTAAAATGAGATCTTCTCTTTCCACCTTACGCCGCCCCCAGCGCTCTGTCCAATTCCATGTTGTGAAAGCAGCAGAGGACAATACCAGACAAAAGAGGATTAAAGATTATTTTGGATTCTATCAGCATCAGTCTTAAATTAGCCAACAAAGTGAAGAGAAACCTATCAGGAAAACTCCTCTACCCAACCCCCCCAAGAAAAGTGTATTGAGTCTGAGGGGCTTAGGTGCAGTGTTAGTGGGGATGCTGATGTTCCCTCTCAGCTATCTGAGCCTGTTCTTATTGTACAGGATGGACCTCCCTTGGCACCTGACTGGGAAGTTTGCTGGACCAGGTTTAGTCAATTCTGGCCCCTCTGCTGCCGGCCTCCAGGCTCTCCTGAGGAGCTGCTAGTCTCCTGGTCAGGCTCCCCCCATAGCCACTGACCCCACTGCTGGCCCCGGTCACCAGGCTCCATGGCCAGCCCTGGCTGGGCTCCCTGCCCCTGGCCACTGGACCAGCTCCACTCACAGCGCCCCCAGCTGGGCTCCTGGCTGCCAGCTCCTCTGCTGCCAGACTCCCAGCCAACCCCTGCTTCCCAGCCACCAGGGCTCTCCAGTCCAGGGGCTCTCTGCTCCAGCAACATCCATGGTCCTGCTGATCCAACACCTGATCGCTGTTTCTGAAAAGGGTATTTTGAAAGTGAAATCTCAGTCTAAATGCAGTTCTTTCGGGGAAAAAAACCCTTTTTTGAAAGATCCCGTACTCATTTTTTCAGGAGTACAGGATCTTTTGAAAAAGGTTTTTTTTTTTTTTCCCGAAAGAACTGAGTTCAGACTGAGGTTTCACTTTCGAAATACCCTTTTTTGAAACAGCAGTCAGGTGCGAATATGCAAATGAAGCGCGGGATATTTAAATCCACGCTTCATTTGCACTTTTGATCTGCCTAATTTACATCCCTCTTTCGAAAGCGGGATGTAGTCTAGACGAGCCCAGAGTCCCAGACTAGAGAGGTTCAAGCTGCACCTGCTCATCCTCTCAATAACTATTTTATTATCTCGGACCTCTTCCTTCTGAGGGCAGTTTGTAAAGTATAATCCCTGAAGTGGAGGATAGACTAACAAGCAACCTCCTTCATGACTAAATGTCATTCCACTTTTTGAGAGGGCCACATTGTCATCATCTTTCTCTCTTACCCTGGTCAAGTGAGTTAGCATAAGACCCAGATCTCTAACAACATAGTTTTTGCTGCTGCTACCAAGCTCCATCAGCAGGCTGAATTGTGGTTCTTTTGTAACAAAGATGGATAAACTAGGAGGAAGAAAAATAACTGTAACCTTAATAATTGTGTTTTTATTTCTAGTGCAAAGCAGTTATGCTATTGCTGAAATCCTGCCTCCCACACTCTTGAAGGTCTTTACCTCATTGCTGAGTCTAATCCTGCTCACTAGGGTGTGTCTACACTGCACCGTTATGTTGAGATAACTAGCATTATTTTGAAATAATAATGTGAGCGTCTACACAGCCATTCCATTATTTCAAAATACTTTCAAAATAATGGATGGCTTATTCCAAAATCTGTAAACCTCGTTCTACGAGGAATAATTCCTATTCCGAAATACCTATTTCAAAATAAGGTATGTGTAGACGCTCCACTGCTGCTATTTTGAAATAGCTCCTCACCAGGGCCATTCTAAGTTATTCCTCCCTGGTGCCTCCTCGGGCTCTAAATCGAGACAGCACATCTACATTAGGGAAGCCTGCCTCGGACTAATTTTGAGGCTTCCTTGCAGTGTAGATGTGGTATTTTTGAAATAAGCTATCTTGGAGTATTTCTTGCAGAATAGCTTATTTCTAAGTAAGAGTGCAGTGCAGACATACCCTTAGGGTGTGTCTACACAGCACCCGTAGCTTGAAATAAGCTACGCACTTTGAGCTATGCATATTGCATAGCTTATTTCAAGTGTATTTTGAAAAACTGCTATTCTGAAACATCCCTTAATCCTCGTGGAGCGAGGTTTACAGGGACAGCGGAATAGCAAGCCCGTTATTTCAAAAGCTATTTAGAAATAATGGGCTTGTTTAAAAGACGCGGAATAGCTATTTCAAAGTATCCCGAAATAGTGCCGCAGAGTAGACATACCATTACCTCTTAAGTTCCTCATGGAGGACCTGATCCAGCCCCATTGAAGTCAATGGGGAGCAGGTTCAAGCCCAGAGAACATTTATTTTTTTAACTCTGTTGTAGTAAATAACTTGTATTTTTCAAGGTAGCTCAAAGATCTTTGTCCTCCATCTATCCAAGTGAAACAAATATCTTCAAACAGAGACAAGGAGGGGAGCTCCCAGGAGTTTACTTTTGCTTATAAAAGGCACTTTCTTATTACAAATATTTCAGAGTTTTTCCTTAATGTAATAGGACAAATTCCTCACCTCTGAATGTTTTTAAAAGTGTGATGGAACACAGAATTGCTCTGTGCTGCCTCAAACCATAGATCCATCTAGTCTGGTGTCTTGTTTTTACCAGTGGTCAATTCTGGATGATTCAGAAGGCTGCATAATGTCCAATCTATGTTCCTGTCCCTA
This sequence comes from Pelochelys cantorii, assembly GCA_032595735.1. Classification (NCBI taxonomy): domain Eukaryota; kingdom Metazoa; phylum Chordata; order Testudines; family Trionychidae; genus Pelochelys; species Pelochelys cantorii. Next base: position 56,971,061 of record CM064334.1, read on the forward strand.
TATTGTGCCTATTTGTTACAATTCTATTAAAAAAAGGTACCATGGTAAAAAAATTTCTGACTGCGGCTGTTAGTATCCTTTGTCTTGAGGCTTCCAGATCCATATTCTTAGATGAAGAATTAGTCATACAATGCCATAAATATAATATTCTTGTGACTGATTAGATCACAGAAATCCGCTTCAGGTTGTCCCCCACTGGGTTGCTCATGCCACTGATGCCCAGCTTTCTCCCCACCACCCTGTCCTACTGGGCCAGTAACTCTGGTCTCACCCAGCCGAGGCACAGAGTTGGGGTTACCACTCCCCTACAGAGCAATACAGATGCTGAACCAGTTCAGCACTGGGAGAATTCATCTAAACAGGCTCAGAATCAGGAAACCAACCCCCAAAAGGGTCCAAGCCCCCAAACAAATCCGTTTTACCCTATGTAGAAATTTTACATGGAGAAAGCTCATAAGGTCTGCCCGCTTTATTAATGACAGCGTTTGCTCCCTCGGTAATGTTGATTTACACTGGGCTTGATAATAAACGAGAGTGTTTTTATTAAAGTTTAAAAAAGTAGGATTTAAGTGGCTGCAAGTGAAAACAGTCAGATCAAAATAAATTACTAAATTAAAATAAACAAAAAATCAACTAATCTTAATCCACTAAGAAACGTGTTACATGCAAATTCTTACCCTAAACCAGGGGTTCTCAAACTTTGTGATACCGTGACCCCCCTCTACGTTGCTTGCAACCCCCCTTTAAGTTACTGTGACCCCATCTAAGTTGCTCACAACCCCCCAGGGGGTCAGGACCCACAGTTCGAGAAACGCAGCCCTAAACAGTTGTTTTAAACATTTCTTTCATAAGCTAAGCAGCCTCCTAGCTTAGGCCTGATCCTTCCGCCTGTTCAGTCTAGGATGTTTCCAGCAGGCATCTGAGGTGGTAAGTAGGGGATCTCCTGGCATCTGCCCCTATTGTTTGTCCCAACCCCCCACCCTATAATCCTTTCGCCCAAGGTGGGAGTTCTTTGTGATCATGTAACGGGTTCTGCCCTTCAGGTGAGTGTCCATAGGTGGCTGAGGGAAGTCTCAGTCTTTACTTGCCCATCTGGGGTGAGTCACCATCCAAGCGGTGGCCATGGATCAGGCCTCTTCATTTACACCCCTGTTCTGGGTGTGGTTTGCAAGGGGGTTGGGGGGGGATCCAGGCCCTCCCACTCCTCTGGGTCCCAGCCCAGGGACCCTAAATAGCAGTCACCTGCTTAAGTTTCAATGTCCACAGTCACTGTCTCATCCCTGGGCCACTTCCCCAGGATGCTGCTCTATCCAGCCCCTCTCTAGGGTCTGGGATTGAACCCCATGTCCGGGTTCGGCCGAGTTGCCCTGGCTTCTTGGCAAGCTTCCAGCCGTAGAACCAGGCTCTGTCCAGCTACAATGCGTATCTCCCACTCAGAGCTGTCCAAAGTTCTGAGGTTTCCCCAGTCAGCCCTGAGGTCTGCCAGGGTTGAGTTCCAGGAAGGAACTGGTTGGCCCTGGCCGAGCAGCTCCTTTTATATCAGGCTGCTGCACCCTGATTGGTTACCACAAGGGCTTCCCCTTTACCCAGCTTGGAGGACCTCTCTGCTGCTTCCGCTGCTGGCCAAGGTGCTGAAAAGCCTCCAGCGGGAAGGTCGGCTTTGTCCAGCCCATCACAGATCAGTTCAAACTTTTCTCACCTTGAGTGGGAAAAGTACAAAAAACAAAATGGGTTTCAGCATCAGGTGGCTTGGCCATGTGTCTTTCTGGAACCAACCACAGTTTGGACTTTCAGGAAGAATAAAACCACTCATGGGTGTTTAATTTAGAATTAAAACCAGAATCACATTTAATATTTCTAACTTCACATACAAGTATGATAGATGCACAAAAATAGGATATATCAATTGAGCAGATTGTATCTTTAAAATTGGGATATTACAAGAGGCACTTTACATGAAGCCTCTGTTATGCATATTCATAAGCCAATTTTCATAAAGCGGGGGGGGGGGAGGGGGCGGCAGCACCTGTGACAGCTCTTTTTTGTAATGTACTGAAACCTAGTGATTCTTCTATCTATAGAGCCCTGCACATTTGCGGATATCAGTTTTATATCCATGGATGTTTGCATCCATGGATCAGATGAGGATAGCCATGCACTGTGTGGATCGCATATGGATGTGGATCCAAATTATATATCATAAGAACATAAGAATGGCCGTACTGGGTCAGACCAAAGGTCCATCTAGCCCAGTATCCTGTCTGCCGACAGTGGCCAGCACCAGGTGCCCCAGAGAGGGTGGACCGAAGACAACGATCAAGCGATTTGTCTCCTGCCATCCCTCTCCAGCCTCTGACAAACAGAGGCCAAGGACACCATTTTATCCCCTGGCTAATAGCCTTTTATGGACCTAACCTCCATGAAATTATCTAGCTTCTCTTTAAACTCTATTATAGTCCTAGCCTTCACAGCCTCCTCTGGCAAGGAGTTCCACAGGCTGACTACACACTGTGTGAAGAAGAACTTTCTTTTATTAGTTTTAAACCTGATACCCATTAATTTCATTTGGTGTCCTCTAGTTCTTCTATTTAGGGAACTAATAAATAACTTTTCTTTATCGGCCCTCTCCACACCACTCATGATTTTATAGACCTCTATCATATCCCCCTCAGTCTCCTCTTTTCTAAACTGAAAAATCCCAGTTGCTTTAACCTCTCCTCATATGGGACCCGTTCCAAACCCCTAATCATTTTAGTTGCCCTTTTCTGAACCCTTTCCAAGGCCAAAATATCTCTTTTGAGGTGAGGAGACCACATCTGTACCCAGTATTCAAGATGTGGGCGTACCATAGTTTTATACAGGGGTAGTAAGATATTCTGTAAGTAAGGGATTTGGCTCTAGTCACTGTGCCTTTTAATTTCTGTTTAACTAGCCTCCTCATTTTTGTGTAATTCCCTTTTTTGAAATTAAATGCCAGGGTGCTGGACTGCTGAGGTGTTCTACCCACCACAGGAATGTTGAATGTTGTTATATTATGGTCACTATTCCCAAGCGGTCCTGTAACGGTTATTTCCTGGACCTGATCCTGCGCTCCACTGAGGACTAAATCGAGAATTGCCTCTCCCCTTGTGGGTTCCTGCACCAGCTGCTCCAAGAAGCAGTCATTTAAGCCATTGAGAAATTTTATCTCTGCTTCTCTTCCTGAGGTGACATGTACCCAGTCAATATGGGGATAATTAAAATCCCCCATTATTATAGAGTTCTTTATTTTGGTAGACTCTCTAATCTCCCTCAGCATTTCAATGTCAGTATCACTGTCCTGGTCAGGTGGTCGGTAATATATCCCTACTGCTAATTTCTTATTATTGGAGCATGTAATTACTATCCAAGAGCCCTGCAAATCTGTGGATATCTGTTTTATATCCATGGACCATGTTTGTGGATCACAGATTGGATGCAGATAGATAAAGCCCAAATTTCTATCTAGAGAGCATTACTTTTGTCTAATTATGTTCTTTCAAACCTTAACTTGGAAACTAGTTCAATACCCTGTTGCTACTCTTGCAAATGAGGTCATTGCTATTTAAGGCATTGAGTGCTATTGAAAATTATTATTTATTATTTTGGGGAGCCCAAAGAAGTGGCAGGTGTTTCATAAATCAAAAACATGTCATCTATATTTGATGCGATACAAATGAGGGTCAAAAGCAAAAATGGGGAGAGGAAGATGCTTGTGCTTGGGACCACCTTTTTTTGGGGTTGTTTGTTCAAGGTATACCACAAGGGGCTCCTAGTCCATGACTGGAGCCCTTACACATTACTGTAGTAGACATGATAGAGGGCTATAAAATCATGACTGGTGTGGAAAAAGTGAATAAGGAAAAGTTATTTACTTATTCCCACAATATAAGAACAAGGGTCAGCAAATTAAATTAATAGGAAGCAAATTTAAAACAAACAAAAGGAAGTTTTTCTTCACTCAGCGCACAGTCAATCTCTGGAACTCCTTGCCAAAGGATGTGGTGAAGACTAGGACTTTAACAAGGTTCAGAAAAAGAGCTAGATAGATTCATGGAAGTTAGGTCCATCGATGTCTTTTAGCCAGGATGGGTAGGAGTGGTATTCCTAGCCTCTGTTTGTCTGGAAATGGGTTACAGGAGAGGGATTACATGAGGATTACCTGTTGTGTTCCCTCCCTCAGGGCATCTGGCATTGGCCACTGTTGGCAGACAGGATACTGGGCTAGATGGACCTTTGGTCTGACCCAGTATGGCCATTCTTATGTTCTTAGACATAACAAATGATTAAAGCAAGACAGACACCGGAACGCTTCTGTAGTCATGGGTGGTGAGTGAACCTAGGGCTGGGGGAGCCAACCTCCCAACCCCACCTCTTCCTCCTGAGGCCCTGCCCCCTTCAGGAGCCAAGCTGTCCCATCACAGGGGCAGGATTCCAGCCCCCTCTGCCTCTGCAAGCCACCCATCACTGGCAGGTCTCCAGCCCACCCTCCCTCCCTCCCTGTGAGCCTCCCTGGCTCCTTGCACAGAGAAGTGGGCGGCCCCAGCCTCTCTGGCCCCAAAGCACGGGGGCAGCATGGGAGCAATGCTGAAGCAGGGGGTGATGCATAGGCGGGGCTACGCTTGGCAGTTGGGAAAGGCAATGCCTTCTCCTTCCTCTTATGCCCATGCATATTTCTTGTCTTGCGGGTTCCTCTGAAAAGTGTTTTGTTTGGTTACCTTTTGTGTTACAAGTTTCCCCGTTTTATGACTCAATAATTTTTATATAATAATCCACATTTTCTTTTAACTTGATACACCAGGGATGGGCAAGATCAGTGCCAAGCATTTCTCTGTGTCCGCCTAGCTGATTAGCAGACTGTGCATACTTATAGACGGCAGCGTGTTTTCAGCTGCTCTTCCTCTGCACTTGGCTCTGTCCTGCAGCCAAGTTGCTCCCAGATTCTCCTGTGAACTTTCCAGGGGGGAGTGCTGAAGTTAGGGTGTCCCTCTGCCCCTGTGTCCATCTCTGCAGAACTGCTCCACTCTGAAGCATGGGTGGTAAGTGACTCAGAGGAGTGCCTATCTCTCTGTAGGTCCCAGGTCCAGTCTTTCTGCCTGAGACCCTACACCTTCTGGGGGCGGCTGGAGCCTGCTCGTGACCACATACCAAAATTCATGAAGTGCCACCCCTGTTATACACCATAGATTATGCTGATCCATATGACAAAGAACTATCCTGTGCTTATACTCTGAATGGCTGCTCTCTGAGCATAAGGGGAAACATCTATAAAAAAGGAACAAAAATGGAAGAGCAAAGTGTGTCTGTCCTCTGTAGTAAATTGCTTCCAACCTGAGCAGAGTGTGGCAGCTGCTTCCAGCTAACATCTAAAAATATACAGGGCCAATATACAAGACAGAAAACGTGACAGTTATACACCTGTAAATTGTTGTTTATTGTGGCAACATGTAGGTGTTCCAGCTATGGACAAAGACCCCTTGTGCCAGGCACTGTACAAAAATACAGTCCCTTCCCTAAAGAGCTGACTGTGTCATTGTGTGAAAGGATACTCTATTTGCCAAGTATACCACTTTTTTGTTTTAAAGTACTTCGTAAAACAAATCTCAGGTTAATAGATAGCTTGTTTGGAATGACCATAGGTGTGATCCACTACTACATTCATGGAATTACCCCAGGCTCATACCAGAGGCACACAGTGATCAATCAGGCCTTGTATCTCTTATTAATCTGTAAAGGACCACTCAATGGCATTGTGCTCCACAAATAAATCTCAGATAATCCAGGCATTGCCCATGAGTTTTACACATTAAATAAGGCTGTTTGTAGTTTGTACACATAATTCACAGCTCCAACGTCTGGGGAATATGCTCATTTTACAGCTTTCTCTCCCCTCCGTCCCCATCCAGGGTCTATTTGTGCCTTGAGAAACAGGCAGAGGAGAAAGCAGATTTTCCCCTCACTCACTCTCATGGAAAAGCAGAGATAGGGCGATAATTAGCATAAACAGGATTTGTTACATTCAGATCTTTGGACACAGACAGGCCCTTGAGTTCTCAGTCTCAGTAGACTCACAATAAACCAAAATGAAGTCACTACCTAGGATCCTCACAAACCTGGACTGAACTGAGCACTCGCAGAAGGGATTGTTGTAAGGTGATCACGAAGCACATTCAGGTGTTGAGTCCCCTAAGTCCTACCTCCTCCTCCCCCTTTCCCCTCAGGCCCCAGCCCTGTTCCTTCTCTCTCCCCTGAGTCCCCCTCCCTCAGGCCAGAAACCAGAGCTGAGCCATGATCAGAGCTGCTCACAGAGCCTGGGCCACTGTGTGGAAGCCTGGATCCTCCACCTACCCTGGGTGTGGGGCTGGAGTGCCTGAGAGCAGCCCACATTGCTGACCAGGGCAAATGGAGGGTCTAAGGCCCCCCACAGTAGCATGGGCTCCCTGGGCGGCTCTTACTGTTGCCTGGCTCCAGCTTCAGGCCAGGCCAAGAGGTGGGATCTTGGCGGGGAGAGAAGGAGCAAGGCCAGGTCAGGGCCTTGTAGTGGGGAGGGGCTAAGGCCCCATCAGCCCCGACCCCCTGCAAGAGGCTGGCACAATCCTTGTGCCTTGGGCAAGTATGGAGTGACTGCAGGGAATCTGAGACACATGCTATCCCAGAGTCATTCAGCCCAGGCCCAGGCCCAAGACTTGTATCATAGGACTGGAAGAAACCTCAAGAAGTCATCTAGTCCAGTCCCCTGCACTCATGGCAGGACCATGCACCAGACCATTCCTGAGAGGTGTTTGGAGATTTTTAAGAGCAGGTTAGACAATGGTGGAGATTACACAACTGCCCTGGGAAATTTATTCCAGTGATTAACCACCCTGAGAGGAAGCTTTTCCTAATGTCCAACCTAGGCTCTGCATATGAGTGGCCCACCGACCAGAGTGGTAAAGGGGGCAATTGCTGTAGGGCCCAGCAATTAACCCTGGGTTCTTTAAATCGGTGCTGGAGCTGGACAGCATTGGAGGTGGGGGGGAGCGCAAACCACCCGTCCTTCCCCATCCCTTTTGCCTGAGGCTACACCCCTTCCAGGAGCACAGAGCTGGGCTCCCTTGCACCTTGCCCAGAGGCCCAGCAAGTCTGTCTGTTTGCCTGCATGTAAGACTGTCCCACTTGATTTGATGATGTCACTCTAGCCTGTCAACCTCACTGAGAGCCTGATACAGCTCCCGTTAATGTCTATTGACTTCCGTGAGAGCTGGACCAGGCTCTGAAGGAGAAGGACTGAAAATGTTAATAATGAAGCAAACCAATTTGTTTTTCCTTATAGCAAACACATTTCTTGGTAGGATGGTGATTCTCCCACCTTCGCTTCCCACATACGTACACGCACATTAGCCTAGCTGTGAGCTAGTTTGATATGATCTGTGGCTTTTGCACCTTGTCTTGCTTAATACATCATTAGAGATGTGATTTAGTTATGCAGCAGCATTTTTCATGTCAATATTCATTCTTCGCTGGTGGGCATCACTGAGTGAAACTCATGCATTTGAGAGAATCCATCAGTGCTAGTTTTCAGGCTCACTATACACAGAGGAAACAAACTGAGCCCAATTCTGGTCTTGGTTACATTTGTGCAACCTACATTTTGAACCAAAATAGTGTACACTGGTTTAAAACCTTGTAGCCTGATATTTAGAGGTGCTGAGTGTTCTCATTAATACCATTGGCAGTTATGGGTGCTTCACACCATTGAAAATTGCCTCTGGTTCATAAATACACTGCAGTTAAGCAAGCTACAGTCTTCTCACTAAACTGTTTAGAATACCAGATTACAGAGGGAGACTTCAGAACTTTTATTTATGCTAAAATTCAACACGTTGCAAATGGGCCTTAATGTGGATGATAATTATCGTACACATTACAAAGACAGCCTCCCCACCTTTTGATATTCATAGTAACTCCAGATTAGCTAGTTAATTGACTCTTACAATAAGCAATTTCCTTCTTCCTTGTCTCTTCCTTGTCTCCTTGCCCCCACCTTCTGTTCTATGTAGCTGATTCATTAGTCTGTAATTTGTTTACTTTTTTCATTGTATCCCTCTGTTATATAATGGTCATGCCAATTCACTTTCAGAATATGATCTGAAGAAGTGGGTCTACCCCCACGAAAGCTCATCATCTAATACACTATCTTGTTAGTCTTTAAAGTGCTACATGACTGCTTTTTTTGTTTTACCAAGATCAGACTAACATGGCTACCTCTCTGTTACTTTTCTTTTTCAGTCCTGATTCAAAGAGCAAACTCAGGACTGCCTGCACTGAGAGCAGGGCTCATACCAGTAACCCTGGTTCAAAGGCGTGGATCTAATTTTCTAAAGAAAATATATACATAGGAAAATACTGCTTTTCAAAAAGTGAAAAAGCCTACATATCAATTTTGGGAAGGATTTGTTCAAGATTTTTACAGAAAGAGATAAATTGCTTCAGCTCAAAGATGAATGAACCTAAAATAGCATGCAACCAAAATAGAATCCACTCAGAAAGCTCATGGGCAATATAGTCACACAAAAGACCGAAGAGTAACTTGTTTACTGGACTGTCTGATGAGTATAAAAGAGCCAGCTGGCACTACTGCATAATATATCTCATGGTTTAACATCTGGATCCTGTAGTTAAAATAGAAAATATTGCAGTGCATGGCAGCTGATTATCTTTTTATTTGTCTTATGCTATTACTAAACATCATTGCACTAACAATGCTGTGGTTGACAAAGCACTTTGATTCTCAGCTTCTATTTTAAGATGCTTATAACTACAGGAAAGTAGTGGTGCTTTTGGCTGAAATGTCACCTGTTTTTTTCTCAGCTGAGAAAAGGATTTATTTGGAAAGTTTGAGAAATTACATTTGGTTGTGCTTGGGATCTGAATGTAAATAAATATATAACAAAAAACAGTTTTCAGGTGTGGGGGAGGGAGAGATGATATTTTGCCAAAGTCATCTTTTTTTAATTAAAATTAAATTTGGTATGGCATTAGTATGAATTCCAAAATCATGACTTAAGTCCCAACGTTTTATGAGATTTAAATATTGTAAATAAATTTGGGGTCTTTTTATTTGCCTAATAGTTATTGAGCCTTTTGGACACATTGGAGTCATGCTTTCAGACTTTTCTCCGCAACCATGAGGATCAGAAACTTTCTTCTTCTTCTTTTTTTTTTTTTTTTTTTTTTTTTTAAATGAAAATGTTCTCATATTAAGATGGGTCCAGAAGTTTGAGATCTGGCAACACTGCTTAGTTTCTAATGATGCTAGCACGCTTGAAAGGAACTGTGAATTCTTTGGGTGGTATTATATGCTGACTCCACCAGGCATAGTGCCCACAGGAAAAGCATTGGATACTGGGGCAAAAATTGTTTTGGGGTCCTTGGTATTTTAGTCCTTATGGGGGTTAATGTCACCCTTGGTGCAGCAGGTTATGGTCAACCTGCATGATGAAGCTGCCAAAAATTCCAGTACTCCCCTTCTTAGGGTATGTCTACACAGCAGTGTAATTTTGGAATAACTGACGTTATTCTGAAATAACAGAGTCTGCATCTACACTACAAGCAGTTATTTTGACATAATGTCAAAATAATGGTGAGCTGGAAGATTTCTTACTCCAACTTCTGCAACCCTAATTTTATGAGGAATAAGGGAAGTTGGTGGAAGAGTGCTCTTCCTTGGACTTCCTACTGTGTAGACAGCGCTAAAAGCCGAAATAAGCTATTTCGACTTAAGCTACGCAATCGACATAGCTCAAGTTACGTAGCTTATTTCAGCTTTAGCCGTGCTGTAGACGTGCCTTTACTCTGCCTCTAGCAGTTGCTCATGTTGCTGTGCACCAAGGGGAATGCTCCTCTATCTAGAAATTATTTTTTGAAAAAAAAAAAAAAACCCTCAGTGAAACAAAAATGTAAAAAATTGTTTCCTGTCAAGCAAAACATTTTGTTATTTTTGAATTTTTAATTTTTTTTGTTATATAAAATGTAGGGATAGTCCAAAATGAAGCCTTGTTCTAACATGAAAAATAAAACCATTTTCTTTTGACATTTCTGATTTTTTTTCTTTTTAAGCTGAAATGATTCAGCAAAATCATCTCAAATTTGTGAACAGCTTCAGTTGCCCTGAACAGGTATTTTTCAGTGGAAAAAAAATATTCACACTTAAAATTTGGCCCAGCTCTATGTACGAGATCAGTTGGCCCCTTTCTAAAACTTTGTGTTTTGGTTGGCCCACCTCCGATGCCGAAAGAGAGAGGAGAGGCCAAGGAAGAGTCAGCATACTGGGACAGACTGGGCCTCTGGCCAATCAGAAATCTTCAGACCACCAGCAGCTAGAGCACCCCAAGTCCGTCTCATTGATAGAGCCCTGAGCAGATACAAAATTTGTATTTGCCTCTGCAAAAATGAGACGCGGATATCTGTATCCACATCCATGGATGCAAATACCTGTGGATGTAAAGCGGGTATCTGTGGATTTTCAGGGCTCCTCTGATTGACAAGGCAGCTGGGCCAGCCAGGGAACACCAGCTCAAATCTTGGCCTCCCAAGTGTCCACTGGGGAAGAAGAGCCAGAGCAGTCCCAGATGGGTGAGGAGCTATGGCCAGAAGCCTAAGAGCCAGGGGAGAGGCTGGAGAGGAGCTGCCTAATGAGACAGCGACTAGCATTAGAGAACCAATGTGCAGGGCAAGGGTCAGTACACAAAGAACAAAACCCCTGGCAAAGAGTTGTCAGACCCTGCGGAGGATAGAGAAAAACAGCACCAGAGATGGGGTGGGGACTGGGAGCCCTTGTAGTAGTATCCTGGGGAATCAGATACTGGCTATAGAGGGTCCACAGAGACCCCTGCTAAGGAGAGAGTGGAGCAGCCAGGAGGATCCAATCTGTGGGAGCCCAGTAACAGCAATAGACAAACGCTGTGAGACAAGCCATGCAGGGAGCCATGACTAGCACCAGCCTGGGGTGGTTCCTAGCAGCCCCTGAGTCTAGGGAGAAGGTGGCCAGTAACTGCAGCTGGTTCTTCAGAGGCTTGTCCAGTGCTGAGGCACAGACCGGCATGAGCAGAGCCTGGCTCTGGACAAAGGTGGCCCTCCCTCACAGCACATCAGGGAGTCCTGAGCTCAGAGGAGGACAAGTTTCTTTTTCTGTTCTTTCTCTCCTTTGCAGTTGACCCTTGACTCTGAGGGAGGAATGAGCAGACTCATCCTGTGCATTCACTCCCTTAAGAGGTAGGTCGTCTTCAGTCGCACAAGCCAACTGAGGAACATCACCTAGTAACCTACAGAACCTGGGTCTCTGTTGTAGGGTAAGATTTGGGGCTTGCACAAAAAGAGAAGCGAGGGATGGACATTGGTGTGTTAATTTGTGTGGAACTCTGAGGGTGTGTCGAGACTACATGGCTCCGTCGATGGAGCCATGTAAACTAGTTTACCCGACATAGTCAATGAAGCAGGGATTTAAATAATCCCTGCTTCATTAAAATAAAAATGGCCACCGTGCTGTGCCGACAATCAGCTGATCTGGCACAGCGTGGCAGTCTAGATGTGGATCGGTCGACAAGGGAAGCCTTTTTCAACCGCTCCTGTAAACCTCGTTTCATGAGGCATAAGGGAGCGGTCGACAAAGGCTTCCTTTGTTGACTGATCTGCGTCTAGACTGCCACGCTGTGCCGGATCAGCTGATTGTCGGCACATCACAGTGGCCATTTTTATTTTAATGAAACGGGGATTATTTAAATCCCCACTTCATTGACTGTGTTGGGTAAACTACTTTACATGGCTCTGTCAATGGAGCCATGTAGTCTAGACACACCCTGAGTGATGATATAACCTGCTGGGTGGGACATTCTCCTCGCCATACACCCCTGCTACCACTCTCAATCCGAAAAGCCAAGTTTCACCCCCAACAGATGGTTATTGTTGAAAGTGTGTGTCTGTGTAGAATAAATAGTTTATTACATTTTAAAATGTGTTAACTGCTTAGTACATTTTGAAACCTGCTAACAAGTTTTCTCTCATTTTTAGGCTGTCCCAGAAAAAAATAAATGTTTTGTTTGATTTGGTATTTTGTTGTGTGTGCCCTTTTTAACAGTCTAGTTCAAGCTTAAGCTACCCTAGTTAAGAGTACATTATTTATTGGGAAACTATCTAGTAATCGGTGTGGGGGAGGGGCACTAAACCACCTAGACTGCTAAGATGAGCAACTAGAAAGGATGTACTGTGTTGAGAGGGTGTGGCAATTTGGAACCTCCTTTGCTATAGTCTCCAGGGTTCAGGTTTATTCTCAGGGTCATATGAGCTACGATGATGTCCTTCAAGAGAGAGGTTATTTGGTAATTGCATTGCAGCTAGGCTCTGCTTGCATAGCCTCACTAGAGTGCTTGGGGGAAGGAACTGATTTGGAGTTACTAGTGTCCTACCCATTCCCACAGGCAAGGAACTGTGCCCAGCCTGCTCTTCTGGGTGACTCTGGGGGGTGGGTGAGAGACAAGTTGCTTTCTTGTCCCACCAAGATAAGTTAGTATGGGGAAGGGACCTCGTTACATTTTGGCATCACAAATAGATTGGACTGGATCCTCTCTTAGTCTGTAGAGACTTGTAAGACATGACTAGTTGCTCTGTTTCAATAAGGAACGGAGGCACCTGAGTGAAGACCACGTGTGAGCAGCTAAAACAGCTTCAGAATAAGCTGAGCAAGCAGGAGTTCCTGGAACCAAGAGCAGGCCAAGTTCTTGCAAAAGGCCCTAGAAGAAGAGAGAGATGCCTTGGAACTGGCCAGAGCCATTACTGAGAAGCAGTCAGCACAGCCAGCTGCACTGTATATACCCAGTAATCACCTGACCCCTGATTTCACCAGCCGTCCCATCAAATCGGGAGATGTCAAAGTGAAGAGTGGGTAGCTGCTGCCTGAGGATCTTGCAATTTCCAGTAGAGGATCAAGTTGTGATAGTTGAGCAATGTATCATGGCCAAATTCATGCAAGAGCCCTGGCTCATTCTCCCACATCCCAGAGTGGCCAGGAGAGTCTTAAGTCTGGAGAGTCAGAGCTAGGCTATCTGACCCCTTGCCATGCCAAGGAGAAATTATTCCAACTCATAACAGCACAGGGTGGTATGCCATTGGGTCCCAGGGAGTCAGCTCTCACGTCAAAAGGCCAAATTGAAAAGTGGACATCTCATATGGATAAACTTGGAAGGTACAACTGTTATTTCTGTGAGGAGCCAGGGCACACCGCTTAGAAATGCCCTTTCAAGGGGCATCTCAACCAAAACTCCTCTGTCTAACACAGCGTGAGTAGCGTGAGAGACCAGAGGGCTGCTGTTGGGCAGCAAAGTTTACTGGAAATGACTCTGACAAAAAGTTTGAGGAGAGAGTATTTGGTAGCTGTCTGGTTTTGGAATTGAGATGGGCAGAGTGCCTACTCTCTGCTTATTGGACACCGATTCAGAGGTTTCCACCATGAGCGAGGTCCATTTCAGCTGACACTTTTGGGGTTGCCTATGCCAGATGAAGAATGTTGATTTTGGACAATTACATGCAGCTAATAGACTAGGAATCCCCATGCTTAGATACCTGAATGTGCCAATAATGCTGTTGGGATGGACTTTCCTAAACGAAAGCATGTTTGTCTTCAAGGATGCAGTTACCATAAGTGCACAGAAGAGACGGATCCCCAGCATTGTAAAAACAATCATCCTCAAAGCACTAACTGGACTAATGCCCCTCTTTAGATGGTTTGCCTTCACCCAGGGTGGTAAGACAGTGCTGGCCTTGGTCCAGGCCACAATCAAATGTCCAAGAAAAACTATCAAATGAGGAGGGTTGAGTGGGATTTCTGTGGGTGGCTAGCAAGAAGCCTTTTATGATTCCTGTGCCTAGCGAGAGACTGTTGGAAGGATAGTGTTGTACCTTGTCAACACTGGAACAGGACTCTGCTCTATTGGAAGGGTACCATGGAACAGATTTGCCCAATGGAGTATATGTGGCCAATACTTTGGACCAAAATAGGATTCCATCAGAGTGTTCAAATGGTAGTGCACAAACCATCCTACTTCATCCAAAGGTTCACATTGCTGCGGTCTGCTTGCCAACGACTGTAGTCCCAGTGGGAAAGGTCATGTTCAGTGAAACCTGGTATTACACTCTCACAAGGTTGAGGGTATGACATCTCCAGGCTCCAGCGGTAATCAGCAATGGGAGATTCCAGTACAGATTGAACAGGAGAACCTGCTGAAGAACAGGTACAGCAACTGGTCTAGTTATTGGAAAACTTAAGGATGTTTTTGGTCATACCACCATAGTTACTCACCGAATCCTGCAGGAAGAAGGAGAATCAATTAATTAGAAACACAGGAGGGTGTCTTCCACTGTCTTGTAGGAATTCAACTGACATGGGCAAGAACTGCTTTTCCAAAGCATCCACAAAGAAAGAGCTAGTTCATGGGCTTTGTCTGAGATGATAGTGATGAAGAAAGATGGAGGTGTCCGTTTCTTCTGTGGTTATAGGTGAATGAACCAGGTGACCCAAAAAAGGTGTGGATCATCTTCTGAGAATCAAAGAATCTCTGGATCTTTTGGGCAGAACCAAAATTTTTTCAGCATTATCCCTCACCTCTGGGCATTTCCAGGTGCTGATGGATCCAGAAGACAGGGAGAAGACTGCTGCCATGACTCAGTTTGGTCTATTTGAGCGGACATCTACTTAGCACACACACATAGCACCTTATGCACACAAACTAAGCCTCATAAATACCCAGTAATGTAGATATTTTTATCTCTCTTTTTACAAATGGGAAAACGGAGTGGACAGTCCAAGATCATGAAGCAAGTCAATCAAATCTCTATCTTTACTCTACGGTCATTAACCTGACATCTGGCCATCTAGAAACAGGACTGGGGAAGCCTGGCTCCCAGCTCTCTACTTGAACCTAATCACAAGAATTGCTTCCTCCCATGTCTGTGAATTTGAGTAGAGACTGTATATTGCTGATTGACATCAACTATCATCTTTCTATTGTTACTTGATAGACCAAAATCTTTTATTAGGATCTGTACAAAATGCTAAAAAGACCACATAACAAGATGCTCTACCCTAAATTGTGCTTTCTGCTTTGGCAGTTGGCTTATGAGAAACAAATTTGGATCAAGACTTTCCTTTTATGTTGTATAATGTTCCTCTGAGCTTTTAAACAGTTGCCATATTCCATCCCAGTGGTAACTGCACTACATTGGTGGATTAATAGATCCCTAAACAGATTGAACCTCTGTAGTCCAGCACTTTTGGGTCTGGCAACATCCGTGGTCTGGCATGATTTTAGTTAGATGGATGTCCTTTTATCATGGGTGTGGCCAAGTTCTCAGCAGTCCCATAAAGTTTGTTTACAGCCACCAGTCCTGGCTCTCAATGTTCTGTGCTGTTATTTCGCTCTAATTTGCCCCTAAGTGTCTTCTATGAGCCCAGTAAGCGGTGGAAGTGTTGGTAGCGCTGCTAGACCATATTGACCTCCTGTGATTTGGAAAATTCTCTGGTTCTGGTCCAGTCGGGTCCTGAGGGTGCCGGGCTAGAGAGGTTGAACCTCTCTCTGTGTGTGTGTGTGTGTGTGTGTGTGTGTGTGTACGTACCTTCCATTGATTTACTTTGGAATATAAAGTGCTTTTCGTGTCTATGATGACTATAATGTCTATAATATCAGAGTGTATCATTAATACAACAAATGTTTATCCTGTAACAACAATGATTTCATCATTTGCATTTGGTGCATAGTCCTTACAATGTAGTGTAGCTCTTGAACTGTACTTGCTGTCAATTTCTAGTATTTATTTGCTACTAAAGGAATGGAAGTTGGGAGGAGATACGTACTTGCCTATATTTCTGCAATGCTGTGCATTCCTTGCTTTTCCTTCCAAGTTTCAGGATCAAGAAAAAAAAATCAAACTGACTGGCATTTTAATTTGTGTGCAGACAAATGGAGACTTTTGAGTGAGATAAAAGATCTCTATAAAACATGGGCACAATGAACCTAATCCTCTTTTTTTCAGAATATATCTTTGTGTAGTTTTTCTTTTTTTGTAAGTGTCACAAAAGGGAAACCTGACCTGTCCAGTGATAAGCAGGGGCAGATATGTTTGTGAAGCAAGCAGCCCTGCTTCAATTCTACATATTGTTTGACAGGCTGAGTAGGGAAACTGCTGCTAATCCCTTGCTGTAATCTCAAAGCCACTAGGAAAAGGAAAATAATTTATTTTAACTCTTTATAAGCGAGAGTGTTAATCACATGGTATTGATCTGATTCCACTTTGGGTAATTACATTCTGCTGAACAAAAAATATCACCTTGCCGTGTCAGTTTTGCACTTCTTGACCTAATTTATTTTGTAGAATTTGCTGAATGATGTTAATCAGTTGCTGCTTTTCACCCCAGAAATGGCAGCATTTGAGTGGGGGGTAAAGCGAGTGTAGTGTTTTACGTGGGGAGGTTTCCTGTACGAGTTTTGTTTGTAAAGTACTTTTGGATCCTCTGGGAGGAAAGGCAGGATACAAACGAAGGACATTATTATTATGTGTAGTAGTACACATTATATTATTTGTTTGCCCAAGGGGCATTCAAAGCATCGGTTATAGAGTCATAGAATACTAGGACTGGAAGGGACCTCGAGAGGTCATCGAGTCCAGTCCCCTGCCCTCATGGCAGGACCAAATACTGTCTAGACCATCCCTGATCAACATTTATCTAACCTACTCTTAAATATCTCCAGAGATGGGGATTCCACAACTTCCCTGGGCAATTTATTCCAGTGTGTGACTACCCTGACAGTTAGGAACTTTTTCCTAACATCCAACCTAAACCTCCCTTGCTGCAGTTTAAGCCCATTGCTTCTTATTCTATCCTCCGAGGCCAAGATGAACAAGTTTTCTCCCTCCTCCTTATGACCCCTTTTAGATATCTGAAAACAGCTATCATGTCCTCCCTCAATCTTCTCTTTTCTAAACTAAACAAACCCAGTTCTTTCAGCCTTCCTTCATAGGTCATGTTCTCTAAACTTTTAATCATTCTTGTTGCTCTTCTCTGGCCCCTCTCCAATTTCTCCACGTCTTTCTTGAAATGCCGTGACCAGAACTGGACACAATACTCCAACTGAGGCCTAACCAGCGCAGAAATCACAGTTAATTGCAGTAAGGGGAGGAAGGGAATTTAAAGCCTTATGCCGACCTACTGACTAATTACATTTTGTAAAACCTCCTAGGACTTTAAACACTACAGCAGCACAGATGCAGTGCTGTAGCTGCACCACTGTAGTATTTCAAGTGTAGATACTACCTATGTTGATGAGATGCATTCTCTAGTCAGCATAGGTAATCCACCTCCCTGAGGAGGCAGTGGTTAGGTTAATGGAAGAATCCTTCACTTATCCTAGCACTGTCTACATGGGGCCTCCAGTTGACTTAACTATATCTCCCAGTAGTGTGGATTTCTCACACTCCTGAGCAAGATACTATACTAATTTTCTAGTAAAAACCAGGCGTTACATTGTGTTTATATTGCAAGTTTTTTTCCCCTAAAATTTCCCACTGGTCTCTTAACCCTCGGTAGTGATGGCAGGAGTACTAATGTTGACAGAGCTACATGTGGTTGTGGTCTAACACTACATGAACAGGTCTACAAAACACAGAGGCTCAAACACTGGCAAGCCACCAATACTGTGTCCACACAAGGGCTCCCACCTTTACAGTCACTATTGGAGCTGAAGTCATGGAAGCCAGAGTTGGGAAACATTAAGATAACAATCCTAGCATAGATAAGGCCTTACAGTAAAGTCATTTTTCCTGTGGAATAATTTTCCTCCAAGTTGCTAAATATAACACATATTGCAGCTAGCCGATTACAGTTAACAGAGTTTCATTACATCATGAGTTCACTCAAGTAGGTTCCAGTGGCTCATGGTCAACAGAAATACTCAGTAATGATTGAGAAATAACATGGTTCATTCCGTCTCTTGACCTGGAGCGTTATAAGAACTAAACTCTAGGGTTAATTTGCTCCTGCTGGCAGGTGAAATGAGAAAGAACTAAGCTTCACAAGCATTTCATGATGTCATATCTCCTCCATAGTAACTAGTGACTCATCTTTCTCTCCGTTTAATTCTATTTCTGGATGCCAGCAGGAACAATAGGATCAATACTCATCAACATTATTACTTTTACTGTTAATTTCTTAGTGATTCAGAGGGCAGCCTGAGCTCTCTTTACTCACCACCTAATATTCTCAAAACTTCTTTGTGTTTCATAAGTGACTTTTGCTTAGTCCCTTTCTTTCTGCCTTGAATGCAGAGTGTCTTTTGCAAAGAAAAAATTATAAATCTTATCCCACCATGCTGAAGTGCAGAAACCTCCAGAGTGGGACACTGCAATTCTTTAACAGTGTACACCAACAACTACACAACAGTTAAGACAAAGAAAAGCAGAAAAAACTAATATCCAATTAAAACTACAGAGGTGCAATGAGTTAAAATCCCCAGGTAAGTGCCAATATGGGCAAGAAGATAATATACTACATAAAGGGTGATGGCTTCTCTGTGATAAATTGCACTAACAAAATACTTGCTGGGAAAAGCTATGTAATTATAGCCATCCCAAATTCATGCTGATAAAATCTGTATATAACCCTATGAAATATTGTGGGTGGGTGGCCAACCCTCTTGGTTTTGCCCGGAGTCTCCTGGAATCATTCTCTATCTCCCAGAGGTTATTGAAGTCACACTGGGAGATTTTAGGCCGCTAAAAATCTGGCAGCACAACAGGTCTAGGGCAGGCTGCCCTGGCTCTGTGCCTCTTTCAGAGGTGGCTGGCATGTCCCCATAGCCCTGGGCTGATGGTTATGGAGTCACTACAGGTTGCTCCCAATCTAAGTGCCGAATCCACAGCTCCCATTGGCCAGCATGCGGGAATCTGCTGGCTGCTTCTAGTAGTCATGCAAGGCCAGAGCATGCAGGGAGCCTGACTTAGCCCTGCTTCGCTGTTGCTGAGTTAAGCAGGGCCATAACAAGGGCAAGGCGAGTGAGGCACTTGCCTCAGGCGCATAGCTCAGGGGACGCAGAAAAGACAGCTACTATGCTGTCTTTGCTTGTGCCTCGTGCAACATCAGCACCCCCTGCCCGTGCTGAGGACTGTCTTGCCTCAGGTGCCAAATTAGCTAGTTACGACTCTGGAGTTAAGTGCTGCCCCGCTGGAGCCCACACTCCTCATCCCTCCCACACCCAACTCCCTGCCCCAGTCCTGAGTCCCCTCCTGCACCCACACTCCCTCCCACACTGCAAGCTCCTTGCCCCCACACAGAGCCCACACTCCAACCCTTTACCCCAGCCCACGGGCCACAGCTAAGGAAAGACAAGGGGTGCACTGCCCATGTCACCACCTCCACACGCTATCCCTTGTCAGGGGAAGGACCAGGACCATCCCCCTGTCCACCCTACACCCCTTCTCTTCCTGCTCCCAACCCTGCACCATCTCTGTTTCTCTTCCCCCAAACACCATCCCCCAAGCGATGTGGCCTGGGGGATTAGTGCGGGTCTGGTGCCAGCAGGAGGGGTTGGGGCCCAACGTTCCCTGTAAGCCGCATGCTTGTACGGCCACTCCGGAGGGGATCAAATGCCACCCAGGTGATTAGCAGAGCGCCTACAGCTAGGATTTTTGTTTCTACTGATGCTGCACGTTCATACGTGCCTCGGTGCACATAAAACAATTATTCTGCACATAGATGGAAAAAAAATCCGCTCATGGATAGAAAAGATTAGAAAGAACTTTGGTCGGAAGGCCTCGTATTCACCGGCAGTAGTAGTGGGAAGCTCCCCTGGCTGCACTGCTCCACTTCCCGTGTGTTACACAGCGATGACCACTATTGTAGTTGTTGTGTGTTAAGCACTAACCGTGTGCTTTGTTCTAAGACAGTCTGTCCCTGCCCCAAATCTCTTAGGCTAGGTCTACACTGCAATGTTAAATAGAAAAAAGAAACGCAATTTGCGGCACGCAACTGGCGTATCTTTTTCTGATTTACTTTTGAAAAAGGCTCTTTCAAAATTTGGTGCATCTACACAACGCCAAATGTCAAAAGAAAGTGCTCTTTTGACACATCTCGTATTCCTCGTAGAATAAGGTTTACAGGGATGGCGAAAGAGCGTGTCCACTTTTTTGAAAATTTTTTCGAAAAAGTGGACGTATTCCTTGGACGCAGTGTTGCTTTTCCGGGATACCTCTGGTATCCCAAAAAAAACATGCAGTCTAGATGTAGCCTTACAGTCTAAGACAGACACAGAGTAGACAGAATGTGCTGGAAAAACTAGAGGAGGAAAGAACTAGAATTTTTGTTCTAAAAATATATCTTATATATTATGGACTCATGTCAGAAGTGCGTCATTGTGAAGGATCCAAATGAAGAGAAATCAGTGAGTTAGTGGACTGGAAATGTAAACCTTTGTGTCTGTATCCAAGCAGCTGAACTGCAAATCAATCTTTTATTCATATAGCTGTCTGACCCTTCTTTTTATTTATTTTTTTTTAACCAAGCTGTTTGTCACATGCTCTTCTAGGACAATAGTGGTACTTGTGCTTAGATTAGATTGAGCATGAGGCAGATGAGAAGTTCCACTTTTCTGTTAAGTTCCTTGTGGCCACAAATAGCTGTCAAAAGAAGAATATCAGTGAGAATCCTGACTTTCAAATCTAAATAAAAAGGCATGAAATTGGGGCCTGAAACCTTACGCATGATGGTGTTTTTAAATGCTGTCCTTGGCTTTCTATTTCTGTTAATACTGGTATAAAGAATTTTGGATATGCTAATGTTGTCATGAATAGGTAAGAACTGGATGCTGTAAGTAGAAGGGCCTCTGACACAAGTACTAATTCACCCCATGCAAAATACATTTGGGTCTTTCCCTGTGACTCATGCTCAGCTTTCGATGGCTTGTGTATTGTAAGAGAGGCTGCATATTTTTGTCCACAGATCCCATGTAGCAGGGATTTTTTGTTTATTTTTTGCATATAGAGAACTTAGTTGAATGTCAAGAGGATGTTGAAAAAATGCATACGCTTTTCCAACATTTTTTCGGACAAGCAGACGCATTCCTTGGACACAGCAGATACCTCTGGTATCCCGGAAAAGCTCGGCAGTCTAGACATAGTCTATGAGAAAAGACATGTTAGTTATTTGTACTAACCTAGCTTGCTAAAACATTTCTTTGACCATTTATAAAAAGCTGATTCCTAGTTAGAGACAGCCAAAGAGGCTTCTGGAAAGCTGTTCTTCCTAGACTGTTAATTAGAATGGTGACATTATTTGTGCTGATCTTTGCCTGTACCTCATGTACTTGCTTCCTGTGCCTTTTAATCATCTTAGTTGTATTTTGTCTAGAAGTCTTGCAGGCAACTCAAAAAAGCAATCAAGTATTCATTATTTTTCCCCCTTCATTAGTGGACTCTCCTGAACAATACAGTTAGGCGCTTAGTTACATAGAAGAGCTTGCTGTGTTTTGAGCTCTGGGTGGGATGGAGAATTGCTACAAATGCAAAATAAAGAAATCCAATTGTCATAGATGCTGCAGCTGCATGCAGTATCTTGGGGTGCCATTCCATTAGATTTATGAATGGTTTGTGTGTGATTGTGTTCTACTCCAGGGGGAAGGTTACCACAGCTCTTCCAGGAATTAAAGCCAGTGGGGGATTGATTAAGGTGAGTCACTGAAGCCATGTTTACCCTCTAGAGCCACTGCAGTGGCACAGCTGCAGAACTGTAGTGTGGGTACTTTCTATATTAACTGAAAGGATTTTTCCATCAATGCAGTTAATCTATTTCTCTGGTAACTAGGTTGACAAAAGAATTCTTCCATCAGTTGACCTACCTGCATCTATGCTAGGGGTCGGTTCATTCGGCCTAACTACAGCGTGCAATAGTTTTCACTCTGAAATGCTTTTATCTTAAGAATGAATGAACTGGCTGAGAAAGAGGTGTATGGTAACTTGTAACTGCTGGCAATACACTGTTCATAGCTCTTTGAGAGAAAGCAAAGCCCAGCCACTGGCCTTTTTAGGCAGGCTGGCTTTCTGGGGATATCACCATATTAGGCAGAGAACTGTGCAGCCTTAAAATCTCGCTCATGAGGGAGTGGGACTTATCATATAATGCTAGATTGGAAAGGACCTCGAAAGATCATCAAGTCGAGTCCCCTGCCCTCATGGTAGGACCAAGCACCATCTAGATCATCCCTGATAGGTATCTATCCAACCTGCTCTCAAATATCTCCAGTGATGGAGATTCCACAACCTCCCTAGGCAATTTATTCCAATGTTTAACCTCTCTGACAGGAAGTTTTTCCTAATGTCCAATCTAAATCTCCCTTGCTGCAATTTAAGCCCATTGCTTCTTGTCCTATCCCCCTAGGCCAAGGAGAACAATTTTCTCCCTCTTCCTCCTTGTAATACCCTTTTGGATACTTGAAAACTGCTATCATGTCCCCTCTCAGTCTTCTCTTTTTTCTAAACTAAACAAGCCCATGTCTTTCAGTTGCTCTTCTCCGGACCTTCTCCAATTTCTCCACATCTTTCTTGAAATGTGGTGCCCAGAATTGGACACAGTACTCCAGCTGATGCCTAATCAGTGCAGAGTAGAGTAGAGGAATTACTTCTTGTGTCTTGCTCACAACACTCCTATTAATGTATCCCAGAATCATGTTTGCTTTTTTTGCAACAGTGTCACACAGTAGACTCATTTAACCTGTGGTCCACTATGACCCCTACATCCCTTTCTGCAGTACTCCTTCCTAGACAGTCACTTCCCATTCTGTATGTGTGAAATGAATTGTGCCTTCCTAAGTGGAGCACTTTGCATTTGTCCTTGTTAAACTTCATCCTGTTTACCTCAGACCATTTCTCCAGTTTGTCCAGATCATTTTGAATTATGACCCTATCCTCAAAAGCACTTGCAACCTCTCCCAGCTTGGTATAATCTGCTTGGTATAAACTTAATAAGTGTACTCTCTATGCCATCATCTAAATCATTGATGAAGATATTGAACAGAACCAGTCCCAAAACAGACCCCTGCGGAATCCCACTTGTTATGCCCTTCCAGCATGACTGTGAACCATTAATAACTACGATCTGAGAATGGTTATCCAGCCAGTTATGTACCTACCTTATAGTAGCCCCATCTAGGTTGTATTTCCGTAGTTTATTGATAAGAAGGTCATGTGAGACCGTATCAAATGCTTTACTAAAGCAGGTATACTGCCTCCACCGCTTCTCCCTTATCCACAAGACTTGTTATCCTATCAAAAAAAGCTATCAGTTTGGTTTGACATGATTTGTTCTTTATAAATCCATGCTGGCTGTTACCTATCACCTTATTATCTTCCAGTTTTTCTACAAAAAGGGAAATAACAACCCAGGAAACTAGACCAGTCAGTTTAACTTCTGTGCCAGGGAAGATAATGGAGCAAGTAATTAAGGAATTCATCTGCAAATAACTGGAAGATAATAAGGTGATAGGTAACAGCCAGCATGGATTTGTAAAGAACAAATCATGTCAAACCAAACTGATAGCTTTCTTTGATAGGATAACAAGTCTTGTGAATAAGGGAGAAGTGGTAGAGGCGGTATACCTAGACTTTAGTAAAGCATTTTATACGGGGCTCATATACCTGCACATCCTCTAATGTGATATATGCCATCAAGTGCCAGCAATGCCCCTCTACCATGTATATTGACCAAACTGGACAATCTCTGCGACAAAGGATTGACACAAATCAGATATTAGAAATGGTAACACATAGAAACCTGTAAGGGAATATTTTAACCTTTCTGGACATTCAATAATCAATTTAAAAGTAGCCAGTCTTCTACAAAGGAATGTTATCATCCAATTAGAGAGAGAGAGCTGAATTGGAGTTTATTTACAAGTTCAACACTATCAACTTAGGCTTGAAGAAAGATCTTAACCGGTTAATTAATGCACTACAAAGGCAGTTTCCCCTCCTTTGATATTTGCATATCCACTCCACATGCTATGAATGAGACACATCCTGCCTGACTTAATTAGCTTCATTAACACTGGTCCTACAATTGACAGGTAACTTCTTTTGCTGTTATATATGCCTTGGATTCTGTAATTTCCACTCCAATTTATCTGGTGAAGTGAGCTTTAGCCATGAAAGTTCTAGACCTAATAAATTTGTTAGTCTTCAAGGTACCACAGGACTCCTCATTGTTTTTTAAAGTTACAGACTAACACGGCTACCCCTCTGAGCCTCTTACATTCAGTTTCTCAGTTTTTCTGCTGAATCTATAAGGCCTCTTCAGGGTATGTCTGCATTTCATGTAAGGACCTGTGGTAGGTCTTGCAGGCCTGGTCAGCTGACTTAAGTTTGCAAGGCTTGGGTTGCAGGGATAAAAATTGTAGTGTAGATGTTCAGACTTTGCCTGGAGTCTGGACTCTGAAATTGTCCCTTCTTGTCAAGTTTTGGAGTTCAGCCCTGGTCTACACTAGGGTGTTATTTTGAAATAACCCCCCTAAGGTCGAATTTATAAACAGAGCGTCCACATTACCAAGCCCATTGTTTCGAAATAATGGGCCACTTATTTTGAAATCTGTACTGTTTTCCTTGGGGAATAATGCTAATTTCAAAATAGTTCTTTCAAAATAGCGGTCGTATGGATGCTCCGGTGCCACTTTCAAAATAAGAACTCCCCAGAGTAATTTGAACGACTTACTCCCCAGTGTTTCCTGGGGCTCTAAGTTGAGGTAGCATGTCCACATTAACGGAGCCTGCCTTGGACTAATTTTGAGGCTTCCCCGTTGTGGGGACACACTAGTTCAATTTTGTAAAATCGCAAGTTATTAAGTCAAATTTAGTTATTTCAAAATAATTTCCTAGTGTTGACATGTCCTCAGGATCCTCCCTGAGCCCAAACGTCTGTGCTGCAGCTTCATAGCTCTGCAGTCTGAGCCCAGTGAGCCCAAGTCAGCTGACTTGGGCCAGCTGTGGCCATGTCGCAGGATCTTATTGTAGTGAAGACCTCTCCTTAGAGATTTCTCTCCAGGTCTAGGGGAAGAAAGCTTGCTCATCATGTTTTAAGCTGTGGCATAAAAAGCCCTTTTTAAACGCTAGACTTGTGGAGGCGGAGTACCACCATTCATTTAAGAACTGCTTATCCATGAGAGTAACTGCAGCAATCAATCTATTACGCTGAGCGTGTGCTTGGAAGATAAGGCTCTTGTCTCCCTACAGCTATTTCAGAGCATCCGTAGGCTGGAAGATTGATGAAATACATTTGTGCAAATGATAGATAATACCTCCAAAATGGAAGCTGTTTTAATTACTCGAGTACTGTACCTGCTTCATAGAGCAGATGCAAAGGATTGAAATGTTTAGTTCGTAATTACACTGCTCTACAGCCAAAATGCTTCTGAAATAAATGTAGTCAAACTTTACTAATTCTGGGTCACTGAGAACAAAAATGATGCTTAAAATTGTTGATTGGCTCTAGTTTTCAAGATATGCTATTGGGTCAGTATATACAACCCTTGACTTGGGAATGGCGGAGGATAAGTGAGTTATAAAGGGAAGGGATCTCCATTTAAACCAGAAATGACTAAAATACATCTTTGACTGGATCTATGAATAAATCTATGATTGGGTTTGGACAGTACTTGCTTTTTAGGCAAAACAATGAATGATGCAATCTGAAGCTGGTATTGCGTCGTACATGATATGAATTGCATCATGTTATTCCTAGACGTCATGGATGATGCAATCATAACGAAGCTTACATCACTCTGCTGAACAAATTGCCCTATATCAGCTCTAGAAATCATACAGTGTCGTGCTGTCTTATTTGTCGGTGTTTGATTTTGCAAAGGGACACATTTCTGTTTCGCCAAAGTGAGCAGAGATGCCTCGTACTTGTGTGAACAGTGCAGATAACTTCTGCTATGTTTGTGGTGAAGTGACTTTTGCATCACAAAAGCGCAGTATAACCGCTATGGTTAAGAAAGCCTGTCACCTTTATTTTGGCTGCAAAATTGGAGATCAGGACAAGAGGTGGGCCCCACACATATGCTGCAACACTTGTGCAACAAATCTTTGCCAGTGGTTGAACAGGAAAAGGAAATCTATGCCTTTTGCAGTGCCAATGATTTGGAGAGAGCCAACAGATCAGACCAGCAATTGTTACTTCTGCATGGTGCCTCCAGTTGGGAAAGGTGTGTCAAAGAAGAAAAAGTGGACTGTGCATTATCCAAACATTCCATCAGCTATACGCCCAGTACCCCACGGAGAAGGACTGCCGGTTCCTGATGCACCAGAATCATTCTCATTTGAGATGGACGAGGAAGAGGAAGAGGATGAAACTTCTGGTCCTGAACCATCAATGTCACAAGACCTACATTTTCTCCCATCCTCCTCCTCTGAACCACACCTCATAACACAAGGTGAACTGAATGACCTTGTCAGGGATTTGGAACTACCCAAGAGTAAGGCAGAGCTGTTGGGCTCCAGACTACAGCAGTGGAATCTCCTGGCAGGTGATGTTAGGGTTTCCATGTTCCGTGACCGTCAAAAGGATCTTGTCCCGTTCTTCTTCATGGAAGGTGATCTTGTAGCCTGCAACAACATCGATGGTGTGATGGCAGCCCTCAACATCGTTCACGATCCAGATGAGTGGAGACTGTTCATTGATTCATCGCAGATGAGTCTTAAAGCTGTTTTGCTGCATAATGGCAATGTTTTGCCATCAATTCCAGTTGGTCATGCAGTCCATATGAAGGAAACCTATGACAACATGAAACAACTTTTGAGGGGCATAAACTATGACCAACATCAGTGGCAGCTTTGTGGCGATTTGAAGGTTGTTGCTCTCTTGCTCGGTCTGCAGACTGGATACACAAAGTACTGCTGTTTTCTCTGCGAATGGGATAGTCGTGCAAGAGATTCCCACTACATCAAGATAGATTGGCCACTCTGACAGTCATTGGAGCCTGGGAGGAAAAGTGTTCAGCATCCACCACTTATTGAATCAAGGAAGATTTTGTTACCACCCTTACACATCAAGCTGGGTCTGATGAAGAACTTTGTCAAGGCCATGGACAAAACACAAGCAGCTTTCAAGTACCTCCGTGGAAAATTTCCAAGGTTAAGTGAAGCTAAGATAAAGGAAGGTGTCTTTGTTGGTCCTCAGATTCGTGAACTTCTTCGAGATGATGCATTTGACCATGCACTGCGTGGCAAGGAAAAGACGGCACGGAAAGCCTTCCAGTTAGTGGCAATAAATTTTCTCAGAAACAACAAGGCAGACAACTACAGGTTGTTGGTGGAAAACCTCCTCAAGGCATACAAAAGCCTTGGTTGCAACATGTCACTAAAGATACATTTTTTGCACTCTCATCTAGATTTTTTTCCACCCAACTGCGGAGCAGTGAGCGACAAGCACGGCGAGCGATTTCACCAGGACATTGCAACAATGGAGAAACGCTATCAGGGCAAATGGAGCCCATCAATGCTTGCAGACTATTGCTGGACAGTGACAAGAGATGCTCCATTTAATGAATGATACACGCCAAGAAGCGCCGAGTAGACACTGAATAGGACTAAACTATGTACATAATAGTTTTTTGCCTTTTGTTTCATAATACATTTTATTTATATAACCCTTTTGCTGATTTTTAAGGTGTTACATAAACAGGACAGGTGAAATATTATCATGTAAAGCAACCATAAACACATGAAAAGACCTAGGTTTACAATTTATGATTAAAACTCTACTATCTACACAATATACATAGACGTAAAATGTAAAAACTTAAATATCTTGGAAACAGTAGCCAATCAGTTGTTTTAATTGTCATATTTGAATTCAGCACATCAAAATACATAATAAATAGCACATTTTCTCTCTGAAGCAGACGACTTCTAAAAAATTGTAGACCAGTGTTATAGATCATTTCACCTTTAGTTGCTAGGTTAGATCCGGGTCACCTCAGTTATGAGTAAAAATTGTTACACTCACCTACTAGGGGGCTGTGCTCCCTGCTCACTGCGCTTGCCAACCCCACTGTCATGGGGGGGTATGCAACCCCGGCTTCCACCCCCAGCCACTGGGGAGGGCCGGGCTGCAGCTGCGCCATCCAGGGTCCTTTCTCCCTTGCCCTGATGCACCAGCTTGGTGCCCCTCCTCCCCCTTACATTCCCCCCGCCAGCCAGGGACCTGTTCGCGGTCCTCCTGTACCCACCTGCCAGCCAGGGTCCCTTTCTCCCCTTTCCCTCCCCCCCTCCACCCTGTC
Source organism: Pelochelys cantorii (assembly GCA_032595735.1). Classification (NCBI taxonomy): domain Eukaryota; kingdom Metazoa; phylum Chordata; order Testudines; family Trionychidae; genus Pelochelys; species Pelochelys cantorii. The sequence goes on from CM064334.1 coordinate 56,999,425, forward strand.
CTTCCCCACCCTGCATCGTGTCCTAATCGTAACTCTAGCAGCTGGGTGGTGGCGTACGCCAGGTCCGGCTCTAACCCCAGTAGCCAGGCCAGGCCAGGGCATCTGTGATGTAGTGGGGGTGCTGTCTGCTCTGTAACCCGGTGTTCGCCTGCGCTGTGATGTGTGATTTCCACTGACTCACCCACATGTGTATTAGCCCAGACACCTGATAACAAGGCTCTTTCCCCAGGGAAGAGACAAAGGAAGGGAGGTGGAGACCAACACCTGGTTTGGGGGCAGGGTCTGGGTGCGAGGCAGTCTTGGGCTGGAACCATGAAGGAAACGGACGAAGCAGGGGGCTGGAATCTAGGGGCCCAAGGACCCTATCACAAGGGGGCTGAGGCATCCTGGCCCAGACTCCTGTAGACACGTCATGTCTATGCTGTGCTGTATCCTGGAGAAGCAATAAACCTTCTCTATTCTACTGGCTGGTGGAATCTGTTCTTGCTGCTATGGGGCTGCAGGATCGGAGGAACCCCAACTCGCCGTCATAGCCAGACCGAGCTCCTGAGCCCAGTTTTCCCCCCCATGCTCCAGGAGGGGCCAGACCTGAGCTGTGCCAGCTCAGTTTTCCCACCGGGAGGGTCCTGCCAGGAGGGGCCACACCAGGTCCCAGACCCAGCTTTCCCTTTGGCTGCTGGGAAGGGGAGGGGAAGACTGTGGCCGTATGCAGCCCTAGCCCTCCATGTGAGCCCTGGGAAGGGCCAGGCTGAGGGTGGGTGGGGCATGTTCCTGTGGGACGCAGAGTGACATGATGATGTCACTCTGTCATCCCACAGGAAAAACTTTTTTATAGGTATAGTAAGAAATGCTGCCTGCAGTGACACAAGAGTGTGAACACTAGCTCCAGGGCAGACTTTTAGGAAACAGGGCACAAACTCCAAACTGGTTCTGAGCTCTATACTTAGAGTTCACCAATGAACTGTTAAGTGTAAACTCATCTGGGACTATGACAGCCTTAACATGGAGTATCAGAGAGTCCCCTTGGGTACCCTGGTCTATCTTACCATCTAGGTAAGTTTATTTTTATGATACATGGTCTCTTAGACCAAGAATGACAGCAATATTCTGGTTACTCCCAGTCCTAAGGGACCAGTCACTTATCCCAGGTCCATTGCAGCTTAGATATGGACAGAATACGACCCTGTATTCGTATGCTACATACTATTGTAATAGTATTTGTACAACACATGCCTTGTAAGGGAAACACATAATTTCCTGATCAGTATTGTCCTGATAAAATGTGTGGCAGATTCTCCTGTATGATGTTAACAACATATGCTCCAAACCCCACAGGCAGAAGTTAGGTTTATCGCAAACAAAAGATGGAATGTGTGCTTTGCATTAATTTGCACTGAAGCAGTAAACAGTCATTAAGCAGGGAGGGCAAAAAAAGGAAGTTCAAACAAATGAAAAAAGCTCAGCAAGAAACATCCTTCTACATCATCTCTTGTGTTCTGGTCCTCAGAAATGTTTTTCAAGAGGGGGACTGAAACTATAAAAAGGAGGGACAATTACTCCAAGATATCCACCCTACTCATCCCATTCATGCACCTGAAGAGTTTGGTCAGTTAGGCTGTTGAAAGCATGGGGTGAGAAGACTTTGCTTTGAATCTAATATAATTTGTTAAGTTAGGTACCAATAGGTATTTTATCTTTATTTTTTGTAACTATTCCTGACTTTTATACCTCCTTACTTGTATTCACTTAAAATCCCTTAGTAGTTAATAAACTTGTTTTACCTAATTTAGGGTGTTCTAGCTCAGTGGTTTCCAACCTTTTTATGCTGCGCACCGGCAAATCCATTCACAAACTTTTGGCGGACCAGTAACATTTTATTTGCATATTCATTATTCAAATAATGAATACACAATAAAAAGTTTCCTAGCCCCATTCCAGCCCCTTGCTCCCAAGTGCCCAACACCCTTTGACCCCCCCCCCATATGCCACATGTACCCTTTGACCCTTTAACCTCTGACCCCTAGGGCCGATGCCCCCACCCCCACATTCACTATAGAAAGAGGCCATTACTCCTGCATGGGCAGGGGGAGTGGCTGTTCATGCTCCCTCCTCCTTTGCACCCCCTCTCTCCCTAAGCACGTCTTGCTCCCCCATGGGTGGGGGGGAGAGCATGGAGCCCCAGCTGGGCTTCCTGCTCCACCTCCTCCTGCTGCTGCCTCAGCTCCAATGCTGCCGCCGGTGGCAAAATTGGCTGCGGGCAGGGAGGAGAAAGCGCGGAACCCCATCCAAGCTGCTATTGTGGAGGAAGGAGGGAGGCACCTCCTGCTCCGCCTCCTCCTGCAGCTACCTCAGCCCCAGTGCTGCCGGCAGCAGCAGAATTATCCGTGCAGGTGGGGTGGAAGGTGCGGAACCCTGGCTGGGCCACTATTGCCAAAGTGAGAGGAGGGGGAGGGGGCCTCCTACTCCGCCGCCTCCTGCCGCTGCCTCAGTCTAAGTGCAAAAATCAGCCACCACAGCTGTTGGAGCTGAGCCACCACAAACAGCTGGCTTCAGCTCTGGCAGCTGCTGTGGCCCGGCCGCCAGCGGTTCGTGGACCAGCACCCGTCTGCAGACCAGTGGTTGGGAACCGCTGATCTTGCTGAAGTGTCTGGGTAACTCCATTTGGGGTAACAAGTTGTGTGTCTATTGTTCCCTTAAAGGAATAACTAACAGCATATTGGCACTAGCTGGGAGAGGGCTGAGCAATACAGGACATAAGGAAGGGATGGGTTAATCGAGTCACCCTGTAGCATAACCAAGGTGGGTAGAGCCGGTGGTCGGCATAAGCAAATTGCCCATTAGACAATAAAATGGGCTCCATTTTAGCTTTCTATTAGAAGAACTTGCCTGGTTTTAGTATGGCAGGGGTGTGTGTCAAAATATTCCTTCTTAGGACCCCCAGTCGTTTGGCACCTGCTCTGAAGGCTGGTAAGAGCCAACGTGTGGCAGGTTGGTTGCAACACACACACACAGACACCACTGGGAGTGACCTACATGCTGGAGAGTGTTTGTGAGAAGTCCAGGTGGGAGATGACAGTAGCAAGGCACCCCAGGGAAAAGACTAGGGGTGATTCAGCTATTTCTTAGTCTGGATTGTACCCTGACACGTCACAATCATATCAAAGACAATGCTTGTAGCCAATCATAACCATATAAGTATGTATTACATCAGAAAAGGCGGAGAGTTATTTACCAGGTTACAGCTAGTTCACATATTGGCACAAATGAGTTGCAGTCTTAAGTTTCAAAAGGTAACAGAAGTGTTTGTAATCAGGAAGCTCTATACATCCCTTCGAACTAGCCCAAGCTGAGCAGCTGCTGGGAAGGCAACAGCTTCAGAGAGCCCCTGGGTAAGGTGTTTGTGTGGGGGGGCAGCTTCATGACCCTGGAAGGGGCAGGGCCTCTAGCCTGGAGGGACAGGGATGGGAGCAGAGCCAGTCCTCAGTGCCACATGAAGTGCACAGCATTGGGTCCCTCCCAGCTCTCAGATCCACTGTGCTCTTCCACCTCCCTCCTCATCAGCGGGCCTGGTAGCTGCGATCCCTTGACTATGCCCAGAAAATCTTGAAACCTTGTCCTCCACAGTCAGAGCAGCATAAAGATTCCAAATTTTTGTGTGTGTGTGTGTGTGTGTGTGTGTGTGTGTGTGTGTGTGTGTGTTTTATTCCTCTCCTGCCATATGTTCAGAGTGGCGAACTCAGCTAATGGGAGTAACCCACTTGCCCAATTTATCTTCACATGGAGAAATGCAGTGCAAAAAAATCTTTTGTCCTCTTGTAGCAAAACATAGGAAAATCCAGTTGCAATGCTCCACGATAGCCTGTCTGGTACTGATGGACCTTTCCTTTTGAGAAGAGCATAACATTTACCCTGGAAGGTCAGCCCTTCATTAATTAGTGTGTCTCTTCTGTCTTGTGATTTACGCATGTAACCCCCCTTTTTCCTCCCTGGGTTAGTTGGGAGCAGGTCACACTCATGTGTGCCTGGGCGCCTGATGTTTTAACATAAAACGGGATCCTGAGTATCCCAGTGGTGATGTTGTGTAGTTGGGGATTCCTTATCCACCCCCTGCTGCAGTCCCTTGCTCCTGAAGGATATACTGTGGTAGTGCCTCCACCTGGCTGGCCCTGTACACACTTATGGTGTGCTTTGGGAGCCTCCAGGACTAAAGTTATTCCAGTAATAACCTGGATCTAACTCCAAGACAATTATAAACAATATATATCTCATTGATTAAATTAGAATCAACACGCCTTTACTTAACAACTTAAAGAAACAGGGTTTAACAGATTTAAAGTGAACAAAATCAGTTAAAAAGTACACAGAAAGAAAGGAAACTTATCCATCTGGCATTTGCACTGCCACTATTTATCCCACCCCAGAGAGTGTGCTCCTCTGGATTCAGAGTCCCAGGCACTTGCTTGCATGGGCGCACTTGAAGGCCTGCAGCTGGAGTGGAGAAAGCGCTGGGCAGGTTCTGTGTGTTAGTCCAAGCTGAGCAGCCAGCTGCAAAAATCCCTCTGCCACTGGAGCAGGCCCCACCAAATGCCAGTAGTTCTGGTTCCCTGGGCAGATCACTCTGGCTCTCATCGCACCCAGAGTCAGTTTGTCTTTTGTGCTCTGTCCCAGGCAGCACTTTTCCAAAGAGCCCAATTACCCACAGTTCCCTCCTGTGTAGGTTTATGTAAGCTCTTCCCAGCCACAGGAACAGCCAGGATCTCTCCCTTCCAGGGATAATCAACAACAGCCCCCAAAGCAGCCTGCTAGATCCAAACCCCAGTAGTAACAGTAACAGCTGCAACACAACAGCTCCTGGCCTGAAAAAGGCTCCATACCAGCAGCCTGGCTCCTCTCTCCAAAAATGGAGCCTAGCCTAACTCTCTGTCTGCATAGCCTGGAAGACACACTGTTCTCTCCCCTCCTCTCCCCCGCTTTCCCAAGGGCTCATGGGAGTTGTTGTCTCTAGGGCTAGATTGCAGCACAAAGGATCCTCCCAGTAAAAGTCAGAGGCCCCTTTAATAAGGGGACTACATGCACTCATGGAAGTTCACAATACAACCACTCAAATACTACCTTACAGTATGGCTGCAGATGTTATAGGTGAGATTACTGAGTGCTCGTGAGTAGCTGCATGCCTTAAAGTCTAAACATGGCCTTACGATTCCAATACTAACACGCAGGTGAGCCAGACTGATTCCAGCTATGTACTTGTCAGTGGGGGCTTGGCACAAGCTGCCACTTGGTCTGCCAGCATCACAGACGGGGCTGCTGGGCCGCTGAGCAAGGGGTGGGGCACAGGCTCCAGGCCCCGGAAGGGGCAGGGTTGGAGGCTGGCCTCCCGTAGCCAGCCCTTCAGCACAACCGAGCCTGTGCTGCCTGGGCCTCTGGCAATGAATTAAAGGGCCCAGGGATCCAGCCGTGGCTGCAGTAGAGACAGCAGTGGCCAGGAGCCTCTAGCCTTTTTAAATCGCCAGCCCCTAAAGCAGCTGCCCTCTTTGCTGTCCTCCTTTTCTCCTCCCCCATGGCAACCCTGGTCACAGATGGCCTGTGTGAAATGGGTCAGCACCAGTATTTCATATCCATATTGACAGTCCCAGCAGACAGGCCAAACATTGAGTGGAGGTGAAGATTGAGGGTTTGTTTACACGTGAAATTATACTGGAATTGGTGTTCTGGAATAACTAGTCCTTAATAGTTCCCTATGTCTATAAATTAGTTAAATCCACTTTGGAAGTGGATTGAGCTAAAACCAGAAGAAGAAAAAAAAACAGAAAAAAGGCACTTTTATTCTAGAATAAAAATATAGCCCTGGAGTTATTCTGGAAGTTATTTCATTTGAAAGCTCGCCTACAGGGGACACTCAGCAAAACTAATACAAAGTAACTTTCAAAGTGGATTAGTTAGATCATATTAAATGCCTGTGTGGACACACTCCTTCATAATTCCTGGGTGGAGATTCATATTTACTTTGTGAATTAAATGATTCTGAATTAAAGCCACTTGAATTCTGAGTGACAGTGTCCACACAGGGCTATAATACTATTTATCTAATTCACAGATTTAGTTAATTCAGATTAATTTTCCTGAATGTCCCTGTGTAGACAAACCCTAAAATTCACACATTATTTTCATCTGGAATAAGTATAATGTATAGATTAACCCTGGACTGCTTTCTCTACCTCAAAGTGGCCTCTCCAGACAGGACCTTGTCGACGTAGTGGGTATTGTGCTCCCTGGGGTGTGATTTTTAAAGTGTACTAATGTGTTGTGTGTTAGTTGATTCATTGTAGACCTTGATGGTGTTCGCTACAAGTTTCCAAGTGCACTTTCACATAGTACTGTTTTAAACAGCACTTTCACAAAAGGCACTCAGAGCATCTACTACTCTATGATTAAAGCAAAGATTTCACTTGCTCATCAGTGCTAAATTTTTTATAAGCTGTTTGCACAGAATAGCCCTTGACTGCTGCCCCATTTCCATCTGCTTGGAAGTTTTAACATTCAAGGAACTCTGCCACATTTTGCTGCTACACTGTGTGTGTGGCAGGGAACAGCAATTAAAGGGTTGACATTTTTCCCTTGTTTTTTTTTTTAAACAGTGCATGTGTCAAAACACAATTAAACATAATGAATGCTAAAATATGAACAGAAATCAATTACTATAGTGGGAGCTTCTGTGTACTCAGCAAAATCAGAACACTAATTTATTTGCCTAAATACGGATGGAGGACCCTAAATTATAGTTCTTATTTCTAGGACCCTGGACCTCCAAGCTTAACTTCTACTATTTTTTTCCCATTTAGGATACTGCTGGACAAGAGAGATACAGGACCATTACTACGGCCTATTATCGAGGTGCTATGGGGTTCATCCTTATGTATGATATCACCAGTGAAGAGTCGTTCAATGCAGTGCAGGACTGGTATGGAACACAATTGTTATCCCTCTTCTTTTTTTTTTTTAAGCCAGTTATCTCATCATCAGTGCTTGTTGACTGTTTCATGTGGGGTGGGAGTAATTTCCTTACCCCCTGCAGTTGCTTTGTATTACAATATTCTTCATTGTTCATTTGAAATTCAGAATAAATGTTTCACTTTGTAATTGCACTTAAAAAGTCACACAACATGACTAGCTAGTTCCTTTAGTTTTTTTTAATTTACTTTATAAAAGGGCTCATTTCCAGTGACAGATTTTTAAAGCTTTTTTGTTCACAATAAAGAAATATATGCAGTAATGCATGGCACTTATGGGTTATTGAGGTTCTTCCCTATACAGCAGGGGTTCCCAACCTGGGATACACATACCCCCAGAGGGTACGAGAAGTTTGTCAAGGGGTACGGGGAATATTTGATAAATAACTAGATTATCCTAATTGAAATATTCCAAAAGTAGTAGTGTTAGTGAAAAAAGTTGTGGATTCTAGAGTCTAGAATTTATTTCCTTTCATATTGAATAGGGGGTACGGGAAGGTTTACTAAAAGCCAAGGGGGTATGGGGACCGAAAAAGGTTGGGAAGCCCTGCTATAGAGCCAATATAACCCTGTTAAATGCTGGTTTTACAGGCCAGTTGGACAAGGCCAAACATTATTATAACCTGGGTAAAATCTAAAGAATAGAGGTAAAATTTTCAAAAGCGCCTAACTCCTCTTTTCCAATGTGATTTAGGCATTTGAGAGTCTAACCACTTTTGTAACTGGAACTTGGGTTCCTCGCTGACTTGGGAGTTTTTGAAAACTTTAGCTTAGGTTTTCAAATTAAACTTTATGAACGCTATGGCAAAGGTTAATTGGTCTTCCCCATTTTCATTTGTGGTACCTGGTTCCGTTCTGTGAGGCTCACTGCAACCTTACCATTATAATTGCTGCATGTGGTTAAAGCCACCCAAGTCCCAAATACAGTATTAATGGGGGGGAAAATAGGACAGTACCTGTCAATATATGCTTCATGGCATTTTGAAGCACCTTAGTTTAGCTAGGAAGGGAAGAGCTGTGAAAGTAACAGAGTAGAGAATAGCTTTCAATACTCCCACAAGGGACTCTGACTAATATCTTTAACCTTTAGTGGGCCTTGTGCATAAGGAACCCATGTGTTGCATGCGGTGAGCAAGGTTACAGATTGGAGAATCTTTTCATTTGTATTCCTTTGAAAATATTTGTTCACAACCAGGAAAGGCGACAACAACACGTGGTAAACAAACTTATATGCAGGAAAGGGCAACAGCACATCAGAAACAAATGTATATTTCCTGTAGCTGTTGGAGATGGTTATTGCTCCGACAAATATGCTGATCATACTGGCCCAGTGTTAGGGTTGCCAAGTGTCCAGTAAGAATGTTAATGGTAACTGGTTAACCACCATTTAGGAGCTGGGCCTGATGCACTGCCCACTTCCCCGCTAGTCACAACACACAGCTGAGGATGGCTGGGAGGGGCACCTGCCTGCCAGTCACAGCTGCTCCATGCTGGGGCCAGCTGTGAGGGATGTCTCCCAATCAGCTGTGGCTGCTTCATGCTGGGGCCGGCTGTGAGGGGCGCTTCCCTGCCAGCCGCAGCAGCTTTGAAGTTGGGGAAGAGGCATCTCGCCTCTCTGCAGCCCTGAGCCCCTGTGCAGGGCTTAATAGGAAACTGGGCAACATCACAGCTTAGCAGGAACTTGGCTGAGAACAAGCTTTAAAAACCCAAGGTGCTGTGGTATATGTCCCCCAGCTGGCGGCCAGCCACAAATAGGCAAACTCTCTGAAATATATAGTAGATAGCTGTCCCTTTTTCCACCCTGCCCCCTGCAGCCCAATGGGGTTATAGCTGTCCCAGTCCCCATCTCTGGCCTCCTGCTGCTCCCTTGTGGTCATTATACAATATAACTGTACCTCCTACCAGACCCCTCCTTTTCCATTTTATGAGAAACAATTGAATTCCAGGCACATTCAATTGTCCCTGCACAACCAAACCCTGACTTTGCTTTAAGTTATGATAAGAGGTAGCTGGCTACCAAATTTGAGAGAGTTTGTCTGTTTGTGTTTCTGTCTGTTCATGTGTCTCTCTGTCCCCCAGCCAGGTGACATACACCCCTCCCCTGGCTATGCCTGCTGCAGCTGCAACATGAAGAGGTGCTTCTCCCCTTGCCCCAAGCTGCTGCGGGGAGAGAGGGTTGGCCTCTCTACCCAGGCCAGCTTACATATTGAAACCTTCATCTCCAACCCCACCCCAGAACAATGATTTGACTGAAGAAAAACAAAACTTATTTGAGTTAGGAACCCAAGCAATGCCGAGTCAATCTTCTGGTAGGTCATAAAGTAGAAAAAGTTTGTCAGTTTGCAAAAAGGCAGACCAGTGATTTAAGGAATCTAGAATGATTTGCAGAGCTTTTAGTGATCCTGTTGGAGTCTGATAGAGACATGTATGCAACTTTTCCAGTTTCCCTAACTGATCACTGTAAAGCAGATCAACTTCAAAACTTGTTCTGAAATTAGCTCCCAGCAGAAATATGATAAGCTTTGATATTAACTGTCAGCATCGAGTACAACTTAGGTTTCTGCTGAATAACAGTTCTTTTTAATAATGTGTTGATGAGATCTGAGTCATTATAAATATGCAGAAAGCATGTGTGCTACTAGAAGGTGTACATCACTTTCCCATCTGTACAACCTTCAAACACTAAAGGATTATTTCCATCAAGGCATGTTAAACACAGCTTTGATTAGAAACTACTGCTGGTTTATGCCTAAATAATGAGTAAATCCATGCTTAATTAGCTGTTAAATTCACAAGCAGAGGCATGCATCATATCACTGGAACTATGAGCTAATGAAAAGTCCCTCTCATTAATAGTTTCAGTTGTGCATTCTCAAGTGAACACTCACAACTCCAAATGTTTAATGGACATCTTGGGCAACTAATCCCAACTACTGATGTTTAGAGAATTCTATTTGGTGTGAGGTACAGATACTCTCTCTCTCTGAAAATCAGTCCACTTTTATTTAGATGTCCGCTTTTATGTAGATGTCTGCTTTAGATACCCAAATTTGAAAATTTTGGCCACATATTAAAAAAATTGTAGCCTACTTTATATTATTAAGGATTCAATACTTTTAAAAATCAAATTTATTTTGAACTAGCAGACTTACCCGGCATTGCTCGGATCCTTAACTCAATTTAGGTTTTTTTTTTAAATAAAAGGAACATGTGCATGCTTTATTTAAGTGACTTTATTTTTCAAAAATATTTTTATGAAGTGAATTTTTATTTTGGATTTCTTTGAAAAGGGCATGTTAAAATTTTTCTATCATTGATTTAGCTGTGCCAAAACAAAGCACTACTCCAAATTTCTCTGCTTTATCTGTTTTCTATAAGGTTTATCAAAAAGCAAACCTATTCCAGGCTCATCCTATTTTTCTAGATCATCTTGGTTCAGACTCTTTCAATATTTACTCAGTTATGTCAGTTTTGAGGACTGCATTTGATCTGGTGATTCTGTCTCTTTTCTGTTTGGTTTAATGAGAAGCAATCCCATTCTAGGCACATGCCGTTTTCCTGGCACAACCAAACCCTTATGCTGCTTTCAGTTATGATAAGAGGAATTTGGTGGCCCTAGCTCTTACTGTTTAGGAGGAGTTCTTGTCAAACAGACAAACTTTCTAAAATTTATAGTTGATCATGTAAGCTTTCTGTTTATTTTTTTTAATTTTTTGCCAGCTATGACAATTAAAGCAGAATAATCATTTTCATTCTGATTTGCTACCATCCTTTACAAGGTGCAATCCTGCTTTTACTGTAGTCAATGATAAAGTACCCTGTCAGTTTCACTGGCAGGGCCTTATGCTATTAGAATGCTGCTCCTGTGCTTTGCTTACAAATGTAGGGAGAGTATTTACTTGTTTACAAAAAAATCCGGTGGAATTTTTTTAATTCATGAAAATATTTTGTGAAATGTCAATAGAAGTTTTATGTTTGCCAAATCTAAATTTGAGTCAGATTTATCCTGAGTGCTTGTTCACTTTTGAAAATATTTTTTGTTATGTTTTTCCTTGCCATATCTCCTGAAGCCTGATGTAATAAAGATAATGGGTGTAATTCTGCTGATTAATTTGAGGCATGTATAAGCTTCAAAGATTAGTGTCTTGGTGTTCTAACTCTTCTGGATGGAAATAGCAGTCAGATGAAAATATCAGTTATTGTTGAGCTATGTGGCCTATTAACTAATAAGTGAAAAAAAATAAAATGGCTGCAAAGACTCAATTATACTTTACTACACAGAATTTCAGCTTTTGGAGCTATATTCTGCCCTGAGGGTTTCAGAGATGCAACTTAGAGCAAACTTGAACACTGAGTACCTTGAGCAGAAATAGTCTGACCCATTTACCGAAAAGCAAGTGGGGCTGAGGATGACATAAGAGGGAAGAGATCTGCTTTTTTTGTCAGGGCAACAAATGGTGCACTGGAGTCCCTTGATGCATTTCCTTGTGATATCCAGCCCCTGACCTCATCCACTGGCTACTCACAAAAATCCCAGGTCTTCTGCTCCCAAAGGAGCAGTGTACCCCAGTTTACCAGTTTTACCCAAATCACCACTCCTGTATAAAGCCCAACACTTGTGAGCACTTATAATAAAACAAGGTTTATTTAAGAAAAAAAGTAGAGGCTCCACTAGAAACAAGAGGGGATATTGGAAGCAAAGGGTTATAATATAAAACAAAATAAAAAACACAAACATGGCTGTACACTTATTACCTTTCCTTTCCAATAAAGTAGTTTCCACCACCCTCACGCCCCGCCCCGCCAAAAAATTAAATCTGTCTATTGCAGAGCAGACTGGCTTCCCGGGAATCAAGATCCAATCTTTCGTGAAACACCCTTGCTCAATGTTTCCTCAGTGAATGTGTGCACATTGTCAATCTCCACGTTGTGGTATATTGATCCAATCTTTGTGTTTATTCACAGACCGGGTTGTTCCCCAGTCAGTTATAACATTCCTTTCTTATCTCCAAATGGCTTTGATTGTTTTCAGTTATCTTTGGTGAGTTTTCATTGACCCTTTGGAGAGGGGGCAAGGGTAGACAATTGAGCTTTGCATGGCATCATGGGCTAGCCCTGGATGGAGTGGATTCCTTCCTGCTTGCATAGGCCATCACGGTGATTTCCTGGTGACTAACTATCTTTATAACAGTGTTTCTCAACCTTTTTTTATAAAGTACCCCTTTTTAAAAAAAAATAAGTACCCCTTTTAAAAAAAAATTATAAGTACCCTCAGTACCTACAGTTTACAGACATAATTTTTTTTTCTACCATTGCAACACATTTGTTTAAACAACTTAATCATATCCGGGCGGGCAATGAATTTTTTGGGTGTAAAAAGTACAAAAATAACAAAGTGCTGTAAAACTTAAAACAAAAATTCAGTTTTCTCCAAATTTCAGTTGTGTTGACATACCCCCCCAGACTTCTCTTGAGACCCCTGAGGGTACTTGTACCACTGGTTAAGAAACACTGCTATATAAGGTACACATCTCACAATGATTGTGAGTGTTGGTAAGTTTCAAGTTTTCAAAAGAGACCGCACATGCTACCCTTCAAGGGTCTATACCATGAAAGTGGTGTATTAGATGTAGTGAGTTTGCCAGGTCTGAAACAGAAGTTGCTTATAAAGAACAAAGAATGTTATGCTCAGTGGCACCCGTGGAGCTGTGTTACAGTGTGGTAGGGAGATATTCTCATTGGAATCCTGGTGGATGGGACTCCTTCTGCCAAGGAACAAAGGTCAGGTATGTCTGCTGATTTTATTAGATTTTGCAATCTTTTTTTTTTTCTCTGCAGTGGAACGTGAGGTGCTGTTAATGTGTCCAAGAGACCTAGCAGGGCTAGATGGTGTTCAATGGATCAATCCCTTCCTTTGAGAGATTTCAGAGTCCAGTGATAAAGCTTCTGTAGAAATGCAAACAACATATACTTAGGCAGGGAATTGGAATTAGAAACCTCATCCTTCAACTGCAAAACCACAGATCTCTAACACATGAGCTAAAGGAGAGTTCCCCAAACTTTAATTTTCTATATAGGCCAGATACTAGAGAGGGACACTGCACTTGCTGATAAATACAAAGCCCCTACCTTACAATCCTGCATTGCCTCCTTTTATCTCCTTTTCTGTTCAGCTTTTGTGAGGAGGGTTCCAAGGAAGGCAGGGCGGTTTCATAGGTGGCAGTGCCCCACTGCCCTGCCTCTTCTTTCCACTAGGTCTGGATAGTGCAGTTTTCTTGCTTTCCCGGCAGCTGCCTCAGATGAGGACCTGGATAAGAAGGAGAGGGTAGAAACTCACAAGGGAGATAATGGAAATGATATTGGTTCGCAGAGGGATGAGTCAAGACTCTAAAGAGTTTGTCTTTGAGGAGTGTTCCTGTGGGTGCTCCATTTGAAGTGAATCTATGCCCCTGCACTTGTAACCAGAGATTTGTAGTAGTAATGCCAGGCTGTGTCACCCAGGCACTGTCCCTGTCTTGCACGGCCTCAGGAAGTTCCACCCCACCCCATCCCCAACTCCTTTTCTACCACTCATGGCTTGAGACAAAGCGTTTAGCAGCGCCTCGGTGCATTGGCTTCCTTTAGTCTAATTCAGGATTCTGATTGCTTAATTAGTAGTCAAATAGGTCGTAACCCTTCCTTGTTTATTTTTTCTTACCAGCCCTCCTCCCCCAAACTCTTACATTAGGAAATTAAGTTTTAGTCATTAGATACCACTTAATGTAGCATAGTTATCCTCTCTCATGGGAGAAAACCCTTCTCTACTGGACATCTCCAGCTCTCCAGGTTTTAATGCTGCCTTATGTGCAGACTGTCTATCCTGGTCACTGACATACATCCAGAGGGTGCCTGCCGCCTTGGCCAGACACATTCCACACAAGCGCTCACACTGCCAACAGCTTGAAAGCCTAGAGCAGGAAGGCACCTGCAGTTAAAGCTCCTCATGACAGAGATGTCTCTGTGCTTGGTGTCTAAGCCTGCATCACAGACCCTCCCTGGAAACTGGGCTCTGATGACAGCTTCTAACTGAGATTCCCCTCCACCGTTTCACGTAAAGGAGCATTCTGCCAAAAATATGGCAAAGAAGCAGGCTCCAATGTCACCTCCTTGGGGATCTACCAAAAAGGCAGCGTTCTCCAACTCTGCAGACCCCATCAGTACAAATCACACAAGCATCTTCCACTCTGAGGTGGCAGGACCGTATGGTACCATGGGTACTGTGCAAGCAAAAGTCCCTAAGTGAGCTTGCTTGGAAAAAGGCATCAAAGAGAAATCTAAGACCTCTACCTTGGTACCATCAGAGCCGATAAAACATATGGCATTCACGATTCATCACGGTTACAAGTGATGGCATCACCTGCCTTAACTGCGCATAGCACATGATCCTTGGCACCAGCAAACAGGGCAAAGATCTCAGTACCACCAACCACCTTTTTCAGTACTGATGTTCTTGGTACCACAGCAGTTCCTCTGCCACAAGGATCTTCTGGTCTCTTACTGCTGGAATTTCCTCTTTTTGGTACCAATCTCACTCCAGTACACTTAGTACTGAGCCAGTAGGACACACCACTCAGAACAGCCCCTTCCTCATCTAGTGACAAGAAAAATGAGGATGAAGGAGAAATCTACTCTTTGGCTATGTCTAGACTACAAGCCTCTTTTGAAAGAGAGCGTCTAGACTACAAGCAGATTTTTTCGAAAAAGTGAGCCGCTTTTTCGAAAGAATCTAGACGCTCTTTCGAAAATGCACATTTTGCATTCAATAGCGCCTTTTTTCGAAAGAGTATTTTTGAAAAAAGGCATTATTCCTCATAAAATGAGGTTTATCGCGATAAAAAAACTGCCGCGTTCTTTCAATTTGCTTTCGAAAGAACGCGGCTGCAGTCTAGACGCAGGTGAAGTTTTTTTGAAAAAAACCCTGTAGTCTAGACACACCCTTACAGATTTCAATCTCCTCCAAGATGGCTTTACCAATTAACTACTCATGGACCCAGCCAAACTATCTGGAAGACCCTGGCAACACTCCCACCCACCTGTAAAATGTGGATTAAAAATATTATGTTCCTTCTAAAGGAATGGAATTTCTGTTTTTGTATTCCTCACCAAACTTCCTTACAGTGAAGGCTGTGAATGAAATCATTCCAAAACCACCCCATACAACTGGAAGAGATTAGATCTTTTTGGACACAAGGTCTACTTGTCAGTAATCCTGCAATTTAGGATCACCAATGACAAGGTTTGATGGCCAAATATAATTACACAGCTATTCAAAACTGGCTAAATGTGTTGATTTTCTTCCTGAAAACAACAAGGAGTAATTCAGAGAGACCACCTTGGAAGACCACTTTCTCACTCGAACAGCTTTGCAAGCATCAGTGGACTTGCAGACACGGCAATGTCCATCACCGTGGTTGTAGTCATGCAATGAGCTTCATGGCACCACCTCTCTGGATTTCCCAAGAAGGTACAATCACTGGTCGAGGACCTCCCCTTTGAAGACCTCAAGCTGTTCACAACCAAAACAGATGAGTTCCTTCATATGCTGAAGGAATCTAGAGCAACTCTGAAATGCTTAGGCATATATACACTACACAGGAAAAAAAACAGATCAAATATTACTCAGCTCAAAGATTTAGATCTGCACTTTTATATACAACCCCAGAGGAAATACAACCCAAAAAAGGGAAAGCAGAGACCCACAAGATGACTGCTTCCTTCCCAGCCTTCAACACCCCAGCAGCGTCCTTCCAAACAATGATTTTGCGGGCTTGAGCAAGGGCCTAAAATACCTCCCACATTTTCAAGTGCTAAAAGCATCCACTACCATCCTTCATGCAGAGACTATCTGACCCTATTCCACTTATGTTGGCAGACTATCACATTAAATAAATGGGTATTAGAGGTCATTGGGACTGGCTATTCCACCCAATTTACTTTTCTGAGGCCTTTCTCATGAACATCTATTGTGACAACAGGTAAACCATCTGATACACATAGGTGCAGTAGAATTAGTACCAATACAACACAGAGAAAGGTTTTCTATTCATATTAGGGATGTAAAATCCCATTTAATTGGTTAATCTGTTAAATGTGATGTTTAACTGGTTAACTAATTAAAAGGAGGGAAGATTGGAATGGCCCCACTGTGGCTGGGCTGTAGCATCCCCCCAGCTGCAGGCAACCACTGTACAGGACTGCAGGACAGCATCTCAATGGCTGGAAGGGGCTGGTTCCACACCTTCATTCCCAGAATCTGGACTGCGTGTTGCCCAGACCCACCGCCGCTACACCTCCTGCCCCGCCCCCTCCTGCAGTGCCTTCTGCCTGTTGCTATTATCTGTTTGGCAGCGTGCTGAAGGCACGGGGGGAGAGGGGGAAACGACAGAGATGATTGTCAAGGTGGGTACTCTGCTATCCTCCCTTTTCCCCTCTACTTCAGTGTTTTCACACTTGAGACTGCAGTAGGTGGTTGCACGGTGCTATGTAACTGTCTGAGGCAGTGCTGGATGGGGATAGCACATGTGCGACCCAGCCAGGCACTGCGACTACAAATCTCTGATTACAAATGCAGGGGCGTGGATTCCGCTATTGTGGAGCCAACCACAGGGGCAACCATCTCAAAAATCCTCAGTTACTAGTAGGGACGTGACTGGGTAACCAGTTCCCCAGTAAGCATCACCCTTACTGGGTAATGATTAACTGGTTCCCTGGGCAGCAGGCTGTGGGTGGAGGACTGCTCCAACCCTGCACAGCTGGGGCTGGGAGCTGGCAGAGTCAAAGACAGCCCCAGCACGGTGCTGGGAGTGGGAGCCCCGCACCCTGGGGGGCTGGAGCGGTGAGTTCCTGATAGTCGGTTAATCAATTAAATGTTAGATTAACCTAATGTTAATTGATTAACTGGGATTTTACATTCCTAGTTACTAGATAGGGGGAGTAACCCCTTTGTGATTGATCCTTATGTTGGTGGAGTTTCTCCCTCCCTTTCCTAAGAGATTCTCAAGCCTCATTCCAAGTAGCACAGCAATGTTTCCCACTTTAACTAAGAGGTTCTGGCCTGATATGGGAATTACCTCACTTCTTGCTGGTTTTTAGGTAGGTAACACCAGGCAATTTTCTACAACCATAGAAGTCCGCAAGTCTTGCAAGGCTTCTGGCCAGCTCCATGTATTAACAGACATTTTTACTGAGCGATTATTTTGCCTGCACTTACCTAGAGCATTACTCAAGGTGCAGTCACAGAAGACCCCTTGGGGCTGCTTCCCGGTGTGCTGAGAGAGCCACTGACACACGCCACCTTGCTCTCTGGAGCTTCTCACTACCCTGTCTGCTGGGCCAGATCTCCTGGTCTCCCCCAGTCAAGGCACAGAGCTAAGATCACTGTCCCCTCCCCCCCCACCCCAAAAAGAGCAAGGCAGACACGGAATCACCTCAGGACTAAGGAAAATGCAGTTTTAGCCCCAGCTTCCAGGGAATCCACTCTCCAAATGGGACCAGAACTCCAGATATATCATTCAGGTGAGCCTCCTTTCACAATGAATGGAGGATGCATACCCTGATTGCTCCCCCAGGTAACAATTATTTACACTGGGCTTGACAGTAAATAAAAGTGATTTTATTAAGTACAAACAGTAGGATTTAAGTGGTTGCAAGTGAAAACAGGCAGAGCAAAGTGAATTACAAATTTAAAATAATAAGAAATACATAGCTAGTTCTAACACCCTAAAATTGTTCTTATTTCAGCTAAACCTCCAAGCCAGGGAAGATTTTTTTCTCCGGGGTCTCTGGTTCATTGTCTGGGAGTGACATACCAGCCAAAGACAAAAGCCCAAAAAGTTTGTGTCCTAAATAGCCTTATTTGTGGGCAGGAATTCTGTTTCTGCATTCCGTCCTTCCATGGAAAATTACCTGATCAGGCCCTACCAGTTGGGGGAGGGGATCACATGTCTTCCTAAGACCAACCACTGCTAAGGCTTAAAGGACAAAAGGGCTGTTTACAATTGAACACGTAGACATTCAGGGAAACACCCTTGATGGCTTTCATTTGCACATTTAAAATCACAAATTATTCCATACTCCATATTCCCAGTGTTACATACAAGAATGATATGTACACCAATATAAGAGATGCAGATCCAGCAAACTGTGACATTAAAATTGATAGGTTACATGAGATATTCTGTCCAAAGTATCTTTGAGTTATGTATATTTGTAGCCATAAGTCAATTTCATAAAGCATCAGGTGGGGGGGAACCATCACAAACACTAGGCAATTTTCAACAACCATAGGATGTCTGCAAGGCTTCTGGCCAGCTCCATGTATTAATAGACATTTTTACTAAGTAATTATTTAGCCTGCATTTACCTAGAACATTACTTAGAAAACTATGAGAATTAAAGAGGAGGGCACATAATACTGAAAGAGCAAAAAAAGATTTGGAAGAAGGATTTCTGAATTAAAAAAAAAAAGTGGTAAGGGCTAAACCATTCTTATTGTGTAAAATCCAGAAATACATGACTGACTTCACAAATGCTATGGTGCTGAGTAAAGTTAACAGATATGCATTTTGAGCCTGAGACTTTGAGAGGATGAATATAGCTCCTTCTGACATCAGACAAGTGCCAGACAATATTTAAAGGTCAAGAGTCAAATTCATCCTTCAATTACTCCATGTTATTACCCCATAAATCACTGGAGATTGTAGCAGTTGACCCCAGGCATCTATTTTGTCCTCCAAGTGCCATGTTATTCTGTCTGCTTCGTGATGTGTTGTGTCCAAACACAGTAAATACACTATTGTGTAAATAAAACATTCTGTCATAAATGCAGTGTGATGTGGTAGGCTGCTGACACTTTAACCTTTGGGAATAAATCCAAAGCATTCAAGAACACTTTACCACTCTCATACTTTAAATCTAGTGGGAAACCCTTCAAACTTCTTTGAAAACAAAGCATTTTGAAGTCTCAGAGAGATAGCCGTGTTAGTCCATATCTGCAAAAACAACAAGGAGCTCTGTGGCACCTTAAAGACTAACAGATTCATTTGGGCATAAGCTTTCATGGGTCAAAACCACTTTGTTAGATTGGGCATAAGTTTTTGTGGGTCAAAAAAACTTAGTCAGGTGCATATGATGAAGTGGTTTTGACCCATCTGACTAAGTTTTTTTACCCAATCTAACAAAGTGGTTTTGACCCATGAAAGCTTATGCCCAAATGAATCTGTTAGGGTATGTCTACACTATAGTGTTATTTCGAAATAATGCGTCTACACACAAAACGCATTTCGAAATAGCATTTTGCTATTTTGAAATAGCGCATCCACACTGAGTGGACTCTGAATCACATTTAAGGCTGGCCGGAACCAGTTCCGGCAGGGCACCAGGTCAGGACTTAATGTGTGGGGCTGCTGCCTGAGGCTATCTGAGGTCTGTGCTTAAAGGGACCCCCCCCCAGACAGCCAGTTCTCAGATTTCCCTGCTTGCTTGTCTACCTTGATGAGGGACAGCAAAGCATTTTGTCTCTGCGTGCTCTGGTTGCCCTCACTTGGGACACCACAACACTCTGCAACATGGAGCCAGAGCTGCCCCTGGGCACTCTGGTGCTTCTCTTGGATGCGTAGCTTGTGAGCCTGGCTGCACTTTCTGCAGGCTGCCATCCAGGAGGTCCATCGGGGGGCTGTCAGTATCCAGGAGGCCCTGCAGGAGAGCTTCCACCCTGAGGAGCACTAAGAGCCTCCCTGGTCTGCCCCACTGGGGGCTTGTGTCTCATTCCTCCCTAACCCCCCTTCCTGATGTCAAATAAAATACACATATTTTCATGAACACAAACTCTCTTTATTTAACAAAACTGTGGGGGGCGGGAGAATGAAACTCTGGTGAGACTGGGGAAAGAAGGCAGGAGAGGGGAGAAGAGAGGGTGGGAGAGGGGAGGGGGAAACCTGGGAGGAGGGAGCTGGAACGGGGAAGCAAGGGGAAGAAGGGGGAGGGAAAGCTCAGGGCTCAGGTTTGGGGGTCTCGCCGGACCAACTTGATTGTCATGCAGACCTGCTCCTGGGTTCACATGTGTCTTTTGGTTGCAAGGCTGGCAGCTATCCTGCCATAGACGGCCACATTCCTCCATCTAGTGCGGAGATCATGGACATTGGGGCATCCCACCCAAACCTGAATAAGGTCCATGATCTCCACCCTGGACCAGGAAGTGCCTGCCTTCTTCGGGCCCTGGCAGGCTCCTGGGAGCTGGCAGACTGCTCCTGGGGAGTGGTGGAGGGCTGGCTGCCAGTGGCTTGCTGGCTCATGTTTTTGGGCCACTGGGTCAGGGGCAGTGTCTGCTGGCTCTGGACTGGCAGGCTTGAAGCTGGCACAGGCACTGTGGCCAGAGTCTACCCCTTAAGAGCTCCGGGGGGACGGGGACGGGGAGGGAGTGGAGTATTCTTGGTTGAGGCTGGAGTGGCCACCAGGGCTCCCTGAGAAGGCTGGAGGCCCCCTATTTTGAAATAAATGTCTACACAGCACTTATTTCGAAGTAGCTATTTCGAATTTGGCATTATTCCTTGTAGAATGAGGTTTACCAAATTCGAAATAAGGGCTCCGCTATTTCGAATTTATTTCGAATTTATTTCGAAATAGCGGTTTGGCTGTGTAGATGCTAGGAAAGTTATTTCGAAATAAGGGCTATTATTTTGAAATAACTTTGCTGTGTAGACATACTAAGTCTTTAAGGTGCCAAAGAACTCCTTGTTGTTTTTGTTAAAGCATTTTCACTTCTTTTAGAAATTACATCTGGGCACACAATTTCAACATTTTCTCTTGTATAAAAAGATTATCTGTAAGACGTTAACAGAATTCATACAGGTTGTTCACTGCTGTGATTTTTTTTTAATGTGACTGAGTAAAAGGTGCTTTGTGTCCTTTTTTTCTCACGGCAAGTAGCTAAAAACATGCAAATTAGGTAGTGTGCTTGTGTCTGATTCAGGTTAATTTGTTTCTATGAAATTTGATGAATACATTTATAAATAATTATGAGAAGCAGTGTAGGCTTTTGCAAGGAAAAAGGTTAATACACAAAGGTACAGAATTTATATCCATATCTGATCTGTGATCTGCAAACATTTTTCTGTGGTTATCTGCAATCTGCAAGTATAAAGCAGATAGCTATGGATTTGCAGAGCTCTACTGACAACTCCACAGCTCACTCTGCACCCGTGATGTAGGGTTGTGTCAAACTCCTGATCTCCAACCACCCCCACTACTCCCAAGAACCCCTGCCCCACATCCCTCTCTGCCTCCACCACACACCAACTTCCCCACTCTGGGCAGGGAGGCTACAATCCTGAGCTCTCATATACAGCACCACTTTTCAGTAGGGGCTTTGGACACCCTACATAGCTGCAGTGACTCTTACACGCGCAGACCTGGCCAGAACAGACAGCAGTGACAACTACGGCCCTCACAGTGCCTGCTAATTTAAAGTACAATGCCTCTTTCAAAATGGCCCTTGGCTCACTGTGCAGGAGCACATAGATGTGCTCCTTTTTGGGAGCTGTAGTTTACCTCCTCCACGCGAGCAAGCTGGGGATTACAACTCCCAGAATGCCCCAGCAGACGGTTGCCCCATATTGATTCAGAGAGCTGAGCTGGAGCCAGAGGGCTGGGTGATAGCCATTCTATTCAGGTGAGTGTGTGTTGCAGGCCCCTGCGTGAATAGAAAATGTGTATCTGCATATGAGCCGCGAGCTGCAAAAATGGTCTCTGGACATCTGTGGATGTGTAGGGCTCTGGACAAGGGATTTTTTTATATTCAGGGTATTCCATGCCAAAAACAAAACGTGAAAGACTTTCAAAATGAGCAGTTCTCATGCATGTTTATGGTCTTTGCATGGTAAAGTGTGTGTGTATACATGTGCATGCGCGTCGGCATGCATGCAAATCAAAGATTAGCATTGGTGTGCTCAGAAAAATAGAAGATCATCACATAATAAGAAACAATGCTGCGTGCCAGGGAGTTGGACTTAGATATCTTATCAGTTCTCTAGAGCCTGTGCGCCAATTTCTGAAGTCCTTTCTCAGCTCTACACTCTACCTTGTATCAGTACCAGTAAAGGTGTATTTTCTAATCAATTTAATTGTTTGACTGGTGCAGTTTAGTGTAAACCTGTTCAAAATGGATTAAGTTAAACTGAAATAAGTGTCTACACATGTAACTCTTCTATCAGGTGGTTAGTGGCATCAAAAAAGGCTGGCTTCAATATATTTAGGAGTCCCTTATGACAAATAAATGGTCTTGAGACCCCACCCAGAAACATGAGAAAATTAAACAAACCCTCTCTGGGTGTAGCGTTGCCAGATACTTTTATAAAAAATCCCGAACATGGTGGGGACCAAAGTTGTTAAAAAAAAAAAAAAAAAAAAAAAGGTCACTATGCCTTTAAATTCCTGCACTCCCCCACCCCACCAGACACGGCAAAGGAAGAGTGTCCCTGCCGGCCTTCCATCTGAGAAAAACAGAAAATACCGGACATTTTCTGGGGTTTTTTACTGGACAGGGGCCACAGATACTGGACTGTCCAGGTGAAAACCGGACACCTGGCAACCCTATCTGGGTGCCTTTAAGATAAAGAACTTCTGCCACTTGTAAACAATCAGGGACTGATATAGAGTAATGAAAGCTTCATTAGAAGAAAGCGAGCACAGTTCTATATCTGGGAAAGCATAGCAACCTAACAGACATATAAATATTACAAAATATCAGCTTCCTTCCAGTAACAGGGTAAGAAGTCCACCTAATTCCCCTCCAATCTCCTTATGAATATGTCCCAAGGTGCTGGGTAGGCAAAGCTTTGTTGGAGTCCATTCATTTCTGCTTCTGTCCTCTGTGTTGTCCTCTTCACCTCCCCGCTCCCCCCTCTGTCCGTAGGTCTGTATAACTATGGTGTCTGTATGCTGATGTAAGTTAGGTTGACTTAATTTGCAGTGTGGACATGCCCTCCCCTCCCTCTGCTCACACTTGAACTCATCAAACATTAGCGAGAGCTCATCAGGCATAAAGACATCTGCTTTGGAGTGTCAAACAGAAGGAATGGGGCTTCTGCTATTTCTCATCAGTTTTGGTGACCAAGGCTGGCAGCTGTAAGCCTAGTTGGGATCAATTCCCAACAGATTTTAAGGGATCATAATGCTACTTGCAGCCTTTTTTGTGTGCGCTTTGTCTTGCATTTCATTTTTTTCTTGCTGGGCTGGTATCCCCAGTTGATGTCATTCAGTGGTTTGATGATGATAAGGTAATTCTTCATGCATCTGTGTTAGTATCCACTAAATCTTAGAAAGGTCTTGAACTCTGTAATTTCATGGACAGAGCCATGTAGTAGAAGCCTGAATTTTATCAAGGTCTTTACTTGCACCTTCTTGCAATTATGTCTCTCATACTTGACTAATGTAAAGTACAATGCCTCTTTCAAAATGGCCCTTGGCTCACTGTGCAGGAGCACATAGATGTGCTCCTTTTTGGGAGCTGTAGTTTACCTCCTCCACGCGAGCAAGCTGGGGATTACAACTCCCAGAATGCCCCAGCAGACGGTTGCCCCATATTGATTCAGAGAGCTGAGCTGGAGCCAGAGGGCTGGGTGATAGCCATTCTATTCAGGTGAGTGTGTGTTGCAGGCCCCTGCGTGAATAGAAAATGTGTATCTGCATATGAGCCGCGAGCTGCAAAAATGGTCTCTGGACATCTGTGGATGTGTAGGGCTCTGGACAAGGGATTTTTTTATATTCAGGGTATTCCATGCCAAAAACAAAACGTGAAAGACTTTCAAAATGAGCAGTTCTCATGCATGTTTATGGTCTTTGCATGGTAAAGTGTGTGTGTATACATGTGCATGCGCGTCGGCATGCATGCAAATCAAAGATTAGCATTGGTGTGCTCAGAAAAATAGAAGATCATCACATAATAAGAAACAATGCTGCGTGCCAGGGAGTTGGACTTAGATATCTTATCAGTTCTCTAGAGCCTGTGCGCCAATTTCTGAAGTCCTTTCTCAGCTCTACACTCTACCTTGTATCAGTACCAGTAAAGGTGTATTTTCTAATCAATTTAATTGTTTGACTGGTGCAGTTTAGTGTAAACCTGTTCAAAATGGATTAAGTTAAACTGAAATAAGTGTCTACACATGTAACTCTTCTATCAGGTGGTTAGTGGCATCAAAAAAGGCTGGCTTCAATATATTTAGGAGTCCCTTATGACAAATAAATGGTCTTGAGACCCCACCCAGAAACATGAGAAAATTAAACAAACCCTCTCTGGGTGTAGCGTTGCCAGATACTTTTATAAAAAATCCCGAACATGGTGGGGACCAAAGTTGTTAAAAAAAAAAAAAAAAAAAAAAGGTCACTATGCCTTTAAATTCCTGCACTCCCCCACCCCACCAGACACGGCAAAGGAAGAGTGTCCCTGCCGGCCTTCCATCTGAGAAAAACAGAAAATACCGGACATTTTCTGGGGTTTTTTACTGGACAGGGGCCACAGATACTGGACTGTCCAGGTGAAAACCGGACACCTGGCAACCCTATCTGGGTGCCTTTAAGATAAAGAACTTCTGCCACTTGTAAACAATCAGGGACTGATATAGAGTAATGAAAGCTTCATTAGAAGAAAGCGAGCACAGTTCTATATCTGGGAAAGCATAGCAACCTAACAGACATATAAATATTACAAAATATCAGCTTCCTTCCAGTAACAGGGTAAGAAGTCCACCTAATTCCCCTCCAATCTCCTTATGAATATGTCCCAAGGTGCTGGGTAGGCAAAGCTTTGTTGGAGTCCATTCATTTCTGCTTCTGTCCTCTGTGTTGTCCTCTTCACCTCCCCGCTCCCCCCTCTGTCCGTAGGTCTGTATAACTATGGTGTCTGTATGCTGATGTAAGTTAGGTTGACTTAATTTGCAGTGTGGACATGCCCTCCCCTCCCTCTGCTCACACTTGAACTCATCAAACATTAGCGAGAGCTCATCAGGCATAAAGACATCTGCTTTGGAGTGTCAAACAGAAGGAATGGGGCTTCTGCTATTTCTCATCAGTTTTGGTGACCAAGGCTGGCAGCTGTAAGCCTAGTTGGGATCAATTCCCAACAGATTTTAAGGGATCATAATGCTACTTGCAGCCTTTTTTGTGTGCGCTTTGTCTTGCATTTCATTTTTTTCTTGCTGGGCTGGTATCCCCAGTTGATGTCATTCAGTGGTTTGATGATGATAAGGTAATTCTTCATGCATCTGTGTTAGTATCCACTAAATCTTAGAAAGGTCTTGAACTCTGTAATTTCATGGACAGAGCCATGTAGTAGAAGCCTGAATTTTATCAAGGTCTTTACTTGCACCTTCTTGCAATTATGTCTCTCATACTTGACTAATGTTCTGGAGAATTGGCATTTATCAGTTGATAGCTTCAGTTCATAGGCTTCTCGGTGGTCTGGCATTTTCTGTACGGTCCTCCAGAATTCTCCCAATGGGGTCATTCAAGTATAGTAGACGATAGCAAAATCCCACAATTTTCTCCATGAAATGCTGACATATTGTAAGTGCTCCAGAGGTTCCTTGGGGCACATGCTCAAAGTGACAGAAGCCCATGGAGCAGATAATAGCTGTCTTGTCTTTAACATCTTGTCCCGATGAGATCTGATAATCATTCTGAAGGTTCTACATTGGAAAACCACTCACTCCCTTGCCAGCAGCGTAAAGCATCTTGTACAGAAGGAGTGATATACTGATTAATCTTAGTGCATCTATTTAAGTTCCTGTATTCTAGACACATTCTTATTTTACTGTTTTTCTGCCTGGCTGCTACTTTGGGGAAGACATACAGAATGTATGATTCCACAATAATTCTATTTTCTAGCAGTTCCTGGAGATACATTCTCCATCTTGGATATAGCATTTTTCTGAGAATGCTTCTGAAAAGTTGTGGATCGTATAATAAAAAATTACATGGTTTGAGAATATTGCCTATCTTAGTACTACCAGCCAGATGCAAGAACAAAGCAGCTGGTAAACTCCAGTAAGTCTCCCCTAAGGCACTGCATTCATATCACTGTCCTTTTTGCTAGACCCTCAGGCTGGCCATCCTTTTAACTATTAATCATCTATGAAAAATATGTTGCCGGTAGGAATCAGCTGAACAAACACAGAATACAAGAAAAAAGACTTAAAACAGCCTACAACATATTAAGAGAGGAAAAGATTGTGTTAGTAAAGAGTAAACACAAACCACAGGTGTTACTTTCACCATACAGGCTAGGAAATGTGTTAGCTTCAAAATACATAATTCTGCTTAATTTTTGCATTTTGAAAAATCAGCCTGTACTCAAGAAGGCCTTTGTTTAGACTAATTTAATCATCTAAAAATCAAATGTGCTGTTTATTTATTTAAGGCAATTTTCACAATAAAATGAACCTCTGCTTCACAGATACTCATGGAATAATGTAATTGGCATTTCTGAGGGAGAAGAGAGTGGGCTGCTCACAACTAATTAAAATGATCAAGACTGACTCAGTATTGGTGGTTCTTTGTGAATCAGAAGCTGAACAAATCAAGCACCATGTTGTTAAAGGGAGAACAATTTAAGTAAATTAAATAGAAATAATAATTTGGGTAGAATCCTGGCTCCCTTTTGGCTAATCTGCCAATGCTGGAAAAGGGGGTTGGGTGAAACTTTGCTGAAACTGTTGGATGTACCAGACCCCCTTCACTGGTGTAAACATAAGAAGTAATTAAGCTCCTTCATGGAATAGACAGCCATCACCCAAAACAGGCCACTGACAAGGCTAGTTAAGAATCAGAGCTCTGTGAGAGAGGGGATTCACTGAGGTCTGAATGAAAACACTGGGGGGTTCAGTATTTTTGTGGCAGGTGTGTGCGCGTGCATTTAAGGATATGTCTACTCCGCAGATAAACTCTGTGTTCTTAATTTAGGTTAGGTACCCTGGCGCTAGCTAACTGAGACTATGTCTACATTACAGAGTTTTTTTCCTTCAGTGCATTTTTGCACAAAAAAAAATCGAAAGAACCGAGGGGTTTTTCTGGCGTAGGTATTCCTCATTCTGAGAGAAAGAACGCCTTTTTGCAAAAGAGCTCTTTTGCAAAAAGTGTGTGTGGATGGGGAAGAGGAGTTTTTTGCGCAAAAAGAAGAAAGAGGAAAAAGCACAGGTACTCTGGTGGCCATTCTGTGCATAGCAATCAGAGCTTACTTTCGAGAGCGTCCATGCAGTTTGAGAGCTTCAGGGGGTAGCCGAGTTAGTCTGTTACAGAAGAAAGCAACAAATGGTCTGCTAGCACTTTATAGACTAACAAAACATGTTGGTATCATGAGCTTTAGTGGGCACAGCCCACTTCTTCAGATGACTGGAGTTATGAGTAGGGGATATGAAAACTGGAAGCACTTTAGACGCTTTCTTTCACAAAAGCACATCACTTTTTCGATGCGCTTTTGCAGTGTGGACGCGCTCTTGCGCAAGACGTTTTGGCGGAATATCTCTTCCAATAAAAGCTTTTTGCGCAAGAAGACTGCGGTCTAGACATAGCCTCAGAGTAACAGTATTGAACACACAGCAGCGCTAACCCAGGTTGAGAGCCAAATTGCCATGCCATCTTTGCAAGGTTATCCCGAGTTAACTAACTGTAAGTTACCTAACCTGATTTAAGAAAGCAGTGTAGATGTACCCAAAGAGATGCAAGAGAAACACTACAATGTACATGGAAGGCTGTGAGGAAACCACAGAGACAAGCAGAAAAGCACTTGTAGTGTAACCCTGAAAGCAAGCTAGAGCTTTTTGGTAGAGTGCTGGCTAGCAAGAGGCTTGAAACTGTGAGGAAAGAAAATGTTTCCTGCTAATTGATTCTCCTTTGTTCAGGGACAAAGGCTTTTGTGTACATTTTTTGTAAATAAACAGGATGCATCAAAGAAACACCTGACTTTGCCTTAGTTTCTCCTCCTAATGGAAACAATTCCCAAGGTCTTGAATATTGGCTAATGACTCATGTCAAAAGCAGTAAAATTATTTTGTTTAGTCTGTATTCTGTTCTGTATCCTGTGGGAGCTGCTGGATGCTCAGTTCTCTTGAAAAATCACAATTCTTCAGGTGAATATGACCTTAAAAATAAAACTTAAGGACCCCCTTCTC
The DNA here is from genome assembly GCA_032595735.1 of Pelochelys cantorii. Classification (NCBI taxonomy): domain Eukaryota; kingdom Metazoa; phylum Chordata; order Testudines; family Trionychidae; genus Pelochelys; species Pelochelys cantorii. The sequence continues at coordinate 57,027,635 of CM064334.1, forward strand.
TCTCAGTTTTTTTTATTGTTATGGTTATTTATCTGTGCCTACCACAACCATATTGCCAAGCTTCTCTGCAGCTCAGTGTGTGGAGGGTTTGCAAAGAGTTAATTCCATTGATTTGGGGAGTTAAGATAAAGACTCAACATAATTTTTCCCTCCCCTAGTTTTGGGATTTGGGACAATACACATGTTGTCTAAAGCTAAGATTTGATCCATAAAATCTGACTGCCATTAAACATCATCTTCCAACCCGAAACCCTCAGGTTATGTCTACACTGGCACTTTTGTCATTAAAACTTTTGTCACTCAGCAGTATGAAAAAACAGTACTTTGTGGCTCCAGGTGATGAAGCTACCACCCCTCAATGGAGGTGGTTTTATGTTGTTGCTGGAAGAACTCTCTCCTGGTAATAAGGAGTGGCTACACAGTGCCCCTTACAATGGTGCAGTTGCTGCAGCACAGCTGCGCCATTGTAAGTGTAGCTATAGACTTAGTCTTGGTCCCACTACTAAGACTTAGCCTATGTCTACACTACCACAGAAAGTTGACCTAAGTTATTCAACTCCAGCTATGTGAAAAACGTAGCTAGAGTCGACGTACCTTAGGTTGAGTTACCATAGGGACTGCACCGAGGAGAGTTGATGGAAGAAACTCTGCTGACAACTTTACTCTTCTTGTTGGAAGTAGAGTTCAGGAGTCAACTGCTGAGCAATCTGTGGTCAATTTGGCAGGACTTCGCTTGATCTGCTAAATTGACCACTGGTGGATCAAGCTCAGAGCATCAATCCCCACTGTAATGTAGATGTATCCTTAATTAGCTTATAGTTAAGATTGTGCAAGTGTATTTTCCATCAGTGCACTCAGGCTATGTCTAGATTGCCGCTTATTATCAGAAAAAGGTACGCAAATTGCACTCTGCAATTTGTGTACCTTTTTCCGATAGTTTTGTCAGAAGAGGCTTTTCTGAAATTTGGTCCATCTACACTGGGCCAAATTTCGGAAAAAATTCCTCTTTCGGAAAAGCCCTTCTTCCTCGTGGCACGAGGAAGACAGGGCTTCCGAAAGAGTGCATCTGCTCTTCCACAAAAAATGTTGGAAGAGCAGACGGATGCAGCGGAGTTTTTCCGGGATACCAGAGGTATCCCGGAAAAACTCTGTAGTCTAAACATAGCCACACTGAAAACCATGGAAATTCAGTAGTTAAGTTCATATTAACATCTCAGCAATTTCAGCATATATGCAATATTGTATAAGTGTCAAACATAACATTTTAGACTCCTCAGAAACTCCATTTCTATGCCACCACATACAAAGCCACATGGTGCTTTAGACATTTTAAATTTGGATATTCAGTCTACATTTATCCTATTACTATGGTTGATCCCCCATGTATCACACTAAACAATTCCTCAGTCCTTGTAGTTAACAGTATTCAGATACTTGCAGACTGTTGTTGCGTCTGCTCATTGCTTTGTTAGACATTCCTTAGCCAAACTATATATGTGAGCTCATCTTTCACTAAACTGTGTTTCGCCCTAATTTGATACATTTTATCATCTTTACTTTTTGTAGAGGCTTCTAGCCAGCATTTAACATAAGAATGTAAGAACGGCCATACTGGGTCAGACAAATGGTCCATCTAGTCCAATATCCTGTCTTCTGACAGTGGCCAATGCTAGGTGCCCCAAAGAAAATTAACAGAACAAGTAATCATCAACTGATCCATCCTCTGTCGCCCATTCCCAGCTTTTGACAAACAGAAGCTAAGGACACCATTCTTGCTCATCCTGGCTAATAGCCATTGATGGACCTATCCGCCACAAATTTATCTAGCTCTTTTCTGAACTCTGTTAAAGTCCTAGCCTTCACGACATCCTCTGGCAAAGAGTTCCACAGGTTGACTAAGCATTCCTTGCATTTGTTTTAAACCTGCAACCTATTAATTTCATTTGGTGACTCATGGTTCTTGTGTTTTCTGGGAGCAAATAAATAAATTTCCTTATCTACTTTCTCCACACCCGTCATGGTTTTATAAACTTGTCATATCCTTAGTACACTCTTTTCAAAGATGAAAAGTCCCATTCTTATTAATCTCTCCTCATAGGGCACCTGTTCCATGCCCCTAATAATTTTTGTTGCCCTTTTCTGAACTTTTTCCAATGCCATGATATCCATTTTCAGATGAGGCAAACACATCTGCATGCAGTATTCAAGATGTGAGTATACCATGGATTTATATAAAGGCTATATGATATTCTCTTATTTTCTATCCCTTTTTAAATAATTCCTAACATTGTTTTCTTTTTTAATTACTGTTGCACATTGAGTGCATGATTTCAGAGAACTATTCGCAATGACTCCAAGATCTCTCTTTTGAGTGGTAACAGCTAATTTAGTCCTCATCATTTTATATGTATAGTTGGGATTATATTTTTCCAATATGCATTATTTTACATTTATCAACATTAAAATTCATCTGCCATTTTGTTGCCCGGTCACCTAGTTTTGTGAGATCCTTTTGAAGCTTTTCACAGTCTACTTTGGACTTAACTATCTTAAGCAGTTTAGTAAGATCTGCAAATTTTGCCACCTCACTGTTTACCCCTTTCTCCAGATCATTTATGAATATGTTGAATAGGATTGGTCCCAGTACAGACCTCTGCAGGACACCACTAGATACCTCTCTCCATTCTGAAAACTGACCATTTTTCCTACCTTTTGTTTCCTGTTTTTAATCAGTTATCAATCTATGAGAGGATCTTCCCTTTTATTCAATGACTGCTTACTTTACTTAAGAGCCTTTGGTGAAGGATCTTGTCAAAGGCTTTCTGGAAATCTAAGTACGATATATCCACTGGATGTCCCTTGTCCACATGCTTGTTGACCCCCTCAAGGAATTCTAGTAGATTGATGAGACATGATTTTCCTTTACAAAAACCATGTTGACTTTTCCCCAACAAGTGATATCCAGATAACAGCTGTCCTGCTCTAGTCAAGATGATTCAGTTTTTCAAGTATGAGTTCATGAGAAACAGTTTCAAATACTTTACTAAAATCCTAAATATTACATCCATTGCATTTTCCTTTCCAACAACATGCATAAAAATAAAATAACAGCAATGGCAAATTAAACATAGTTTATTTGTCCAGAGGCACTGAATTTGTGATACAGTTCTGGGTTGTTTTTCATCATATATTGTACCAGATATTGTGATCTCTTGAATCTACCAGAATTAATATACTTTAAAATGTTGCATTGCTGCCTCATATATGGTTGGTAATTTACCTTTTAATCTACAGCTGATCTACAATTGGAATTGGGTTTAATGTTTATAAGTATTTATTTTCATTATAAATGAACATGTAAAACTCTTGGCACTTCTGACAAGACAGAATCTATTTTCTCTGTTCTGCTGTAGGGCCACTCAGATCAAGACCTATTCCTGGGATAATGCACAAGTCATCCTGGTTGGAAATAAATGTGACATGGAAGATGAAAGAATCATTTCTTTGGAAAAGGGTAAACATTTGGCTGATCAGTTAGGTACATGTTAAAGCTTTTCCTTTATAATGTGTTCCTTTTAATTTGTATATGAAAAAAATCTTCTAACTGTAATAATATCAGTGCTGCAAAGATGATGGTGGCCTATTTTAATATTATATGCTGAGTAGTAGAGTGTCATTTTCAGAATTTAGTTGCTTTTACATCAGATTTCTTTTTGCAATTTATCAGAGATTATAAATTGTTCTTTAAAGTGGAGTAAAAAAATCCAGCAGTTACTGTGACCCAAGTAACCCTTAATGCCAGCTAGAGTAAGCAGGTTATAGGAGTGTCCTGGTTTTGGTATGTACCTTCATGTTCACCAAAGAAGGTCATGTGAGGTCTTAAAGCCAGGGTCACACTTTATTTTCATCGTGAATTGTATGTACGGATACTATATAAGGAGTTATGTGTTTACCCTGCATACTGAAAATACATTTTAAAGTCTGTATTCAGAGAGGACTGATAAATAGTTTTTGTCTGACAAGAAATGTATATTCACCTGTTGAGAGATGTAAATTAAGCATAACAAGCTAACACAATGGATGTCCCTTTACATACAAAGTCAACAGAGGGATGTGAAATCAACAAGGAAGAACACGCAGGAAAATGCACTAATATGTTGAGCATTAATTGGTCCTGTAGACCCTGCTGGTGCTCAAAAAAAGTTGCCTAGTGCACTTTGCTGTATGAAACACTAGGGAATATTACAAATAGATTACTCATTACAGTATATACTAATGTAATGAGTAATATATTTACTATACTTTACACATTACAGTTTAAAATAAAGGAGAACCCTGAAACCTGATTTGGATATCCACATAAAACTCAAAAATTGCTAAAAAATAAACACTGAAAAACAGAAGGCCTATTAAATACAGTGCTAATGAAATAAACATGTTTAGTTTGCAAAAGGTATAAATAGTCCTTTTCTCACATGAAAGCATTCAGCTTGTCCTGAAAACACAAACATTTTGCGAAACAGATACCTGTCTTACATTCACAACTGCATATTTTACAGAATTTGCATGTGTGCGTGCATATTTTTCAAGAGTAATTTAGCTTCCAGTGATTGAAAATGTGGATTATAATGCCTAACTATATTATAACCAAATGTCACGTTCTGTTTGAGCCACTATCCCATCTTCTATTATTTTTTTCTAAGATGTTCTTCACCAAAAAAAGTCCATTCCCTCACACACACAATATGTATGTTGTCTCCATACCAACTGATTACATCAATACAAAACTACTTTAATGAACAATCTGCACTTGCATTTCTTGACCTATTCCTGACCTTGTCAAATGCACCAAGAAGAAATATATCCCCACCGGCAGAAGCAAGCAAAAGCTAATTATGCTTCTGGATGCTCCTGTCAATTCTACGTTGCTCAGACCTCATAATGTATGAAATGTTGTCTATTTTAAAATAGTTCAGGTTTTATCAGGCAGCTTTTCTAAGTGCTGATTGTGGCATTATGTACAGTGTTATCTGAAATTATTTTGTGAGGGGAAAGTTGTTTGATTAATTGGTTATTGCCTGCTTAAACTATTAGTTTTCATATTAATGGCTTCATGTAAAGGGTGTGCCTATGCGTATTTCTCCAATCATTTATAGAATAAAATAATCTGAGATAATGTATGTCAGGGGTGGGGAACCTTTTTTGGGTCAGGGCTGCTAACCCACAGAAAAATCAGTCAGGGGCCATACACAAGTGAAAAGCAAAAAAAACCCCACCAAACCCTCACTGACATAGTCCCCAACTGAGAAGGAAAAAAACACTCACCACATTCTTCTCACAGAGCAGAGCCTTGGGGGGCCCAGGCCAGTAGATTTTGTGTGCTCTAGCCCCATGGAGCACCCTCACAGGCTTTCCAATATTGGGGGGGAAAGCCCCCAGCCTTGGGGGCCAGATCCAGCACAGCTTCACAGGTGACTAATCAGCCCCGCCCAGTCAATCAGCTTCCTGCATGGAGCCCTGAACCTCTGACTGGGCAGGGCTAATTAATCATGGGTGAAGCTGTGCTGCCCTGCAGCTGAGAGGGAACACTGGTGAGGAGTCTGCATTGATTATCTTAGGCCTGGTCTAAACTAGGGCTGTGTCTAGACTGGCATGATTTTGCGCAAATACTTTTAACGGAAAAGTTTTCCGTTAAAAGTATTTGCGCAAGAGAGCGTCCGTGGCCAATCTAGACGCGCTTTTGCGCAAGAAAGCCCCGATCGCCATTTTAGCCATTGGGGCTTTTTTGCGCAAAACAATTCTGGGTTGTCTACACTGGCCCTCTTGCACAAAAGCATTTGCGCAAGAGGGCTTTTGCCCAAACGGGAGCGTCAAAGTATTTGCGTAAGAAGCACTGATTTCTTACATTAGAACTTCAGTGCTCTTGCGCAAATTCAAGCGGCCAGTGTAGCCAGCTGGCAAGTTTTTGCGCAAAAGCGGCCGCTTTTCCGGAAAAACTGGCCAGTCTAGACACAGCCTAGGAGTTTAGGGCAAACTTAACCACATTAGGCTGAATTTCTAAATAATGAGTCCCCACCACCAAACCTATTCCAACAACTTTAAGGGACGTCTATTTTGGAACTCCTGTTTTTCACATGGAGTAACGATAAATTCACCCTTGCATGGTCAACTTTACAGTAGCGCAGACACAGCACTGTGGAAGTCGAAGTTCTTAGTCTCTGGGAGGTGTCCCACAGTAACCTCTCTGGCCAGGACTTTCAATTCTGCTGCTCTCCAACGGAACAGGAAAAGCCCCAGAAAACTTTGAATTTCATTTCCTGTATGGCCAGCCTGGTGAACAGACCTCAGAGCAGGCAGCACACCTGAGCAACAAATCTGACCATAAGTTCACCACATTATGGAACATGCAGAAGATCCTGGATTTCATTGCTGTGTGGGGAGAGAAATCTGTTCTTGCAGAACTAAGAACCAGCAAAAGGAATGCAGCGATCTATGCCAAGATTTCAAAGGGCATGGAAGAGAAAGGATTCACCAGGGACACACAGCAGTGCCGAGTGGAAATAAAGGAGCTGAGACTATTGGACCAGAAGACAAAGGAGGCAAATGAACGGTCTGGATCATCGCCACAACCATGCCACTTCTATGAGCAGCTACATGTGATTCTAGGAGAGGACCCCACCAGCTTCCCTAGCCAGTCTGTGGATTCCTCCCAAGACACGCCTCTGGTAGCCTCATGCAACAGCTCCCTGCTACCAGAGGAATGTCTCTGCTGACCCCGGGCTCCATATGGGCTGCCGCTTTGAAACGCCGCGGGGAACACTGGGTCAGTGGGAGGCTGCTTGAGTCCCCTGCTGGCTCCGTGCTCCCCTCAGCACTTTCGCCTTTGAAGTGTAGCAACAGAGCTAGGGCTGTTGGTACACTTCAAAGGCAGAAGCGCACTTAATGATTAATTGAATAGCTGATGCAAACTGCATCAACTATTCAATTAGCCAAATAATTGAAATTTTACATCCCTAGTCTTCACTGAATCACACAGAGTGACAGGGAGCAGATGCCTCTGAGCTCTTCACTATTTCCTCCTTGTTTTATAGAGTCAGTTCCCTTGGTAGCAGAAGGCTTTTGATTGCTTTGGCTATTTGGATCACAACTGCCCCCGCTATAGATTTCTCCAATTTGAATTGATTCCCAATTGACGGGTAGCTGTCTGGCACTGCAAGTTTCCACAGAGCAATTGCCATTCACTTCTCCACTGTCAGAGTAGGTCTTATTCTGGTATTCTTGTGCCTCCAAGTAGGGGAAAGCAATTTGCAAATGTCCATGAAAGTGACCTTACGCATGTGAAAGTTTTGCAGACAATGCTGATCATCTCATCTCTGCATCACTATGCAGTCTGTGTATGTCTCATGGCACCAGAACCGGCATTTGACTGTGTCCAGAGGATCAAGTGCCAGCAGCATTTGCCAGTCGCTCAATTCAAGTGCTTTGCAAGACTATGGTCTTGGCCTCCTGAGATTCTTCCTTGTTCTGGCAGACCCTGGATACGCTCTAGCATAAGGCTCACTATGATTAATATGATTGCCATAATGGTTTGATACTCAACAGGACCCACGATGGATTCCATGCTTATGCTGCTATGGTGTCTGCATAGATAATCAGGGGGGAAAAGGGCATGAAAAGACTGCTACTGCTTTCAAACAGGAGGTGGGGGAGGACGCTGATGACACATACCCAAAACCACCCACTGCACAGTTTTGGTCCCAGCATGCACTGGGAGCATAACTCAGAATGCAAAAGGATGCAGGAACTGTGGGGTAGTTACCCACAATGCATCACTCTCAAGCCGATGGTAGCCACCCTACTGGGAATGTGCTACTTCAAACTTTGTTGAGTTCCTGTGCACAGTGGGAACATGCACCTTCAACTTTTCAAAATCAGGTGCTAAAAAACGGAACTCAATAAATTTGACCTTTCCTCTCATTGTGGACAAGGCTTAATCAAGTTATCCCACAATTTGAGTCTCATCTTATATCCTTAGCACTAGCTATGATTTCAACCATGAATGGGAATTTTGTAGGAGCAGGCCTTTAATATTTTAGGACAATAATTATTGACTCTACAATATGAATATATTAAGATTATGAACTTTGGTGCATCAGGACATGCCTGAATGTAGGCAAAAAATTCCCTTGTTGGGTGAGTTATGCCATAGGTCAGCGATTCCCAACCACTGGTGTGCGGACCAGAGGCAGGCTGCAACACCTGTCTGTCTGGCAATGGCCCATTTCCAGACCATGCCCCCAGCTTTTATTTAGCCCTGCCCTGAGAGTTCCCAGGGAATTCCCTTCCCGCTCACTTCCCCACGCCGCAGCAGGGTGAGTGGCAAGGTGCAGACGGGTGTGCTATGGCGGGAGGCTGTCCCTACTGGCGCTATGCGACCCAGCTGGTGGGGCTGCGTGAGAGCAGCTTAAGCCCAACCGGCGGGATTAAGCTCTGTGTGGCAAGTGGCTGCTCCAGCCAGCAGGGCCAAATGCTGGTGGGAAAACGACTGCCCCGCCCAGTAGGGACAAGCGCCATGTGATGGATGGCTGCCCCTGCAATCCCTTTCTTCTTCCTCCCCATTTTAAAAATACTGAAACATGCATAATTTCATGCATAAGTTAAATTGAAGCAAATGTGCTGTTTTAAGCTGCTTAATATGAATCCCCATGAACAACTTTTACCCGAACTTGATTATTAGAAATCATTAACTCTTCACCGCCCAGTCAAAGAGAAGCTAAGATTTACCAAACAAAGCACAGTTATCTTGCATTATCTTCACATGCAGCTCTTAGGTGTGAATTGATTAGTATTCCAGCTGGAGGAATATTTCTATTCTAGCAGAAATGTTTGGCTCTCTATTCTTATAAAAATAATACTTCTCCAAAAATTAGTGAAAACCAGAACTATTTTGCATGTATCATGTGCATACAGATGCAATGTAAAATAACATGTGACCTCTTAAAATTACATTACTGAATATGCAAATGAATTAATTTCCCTAATGAACATGCATATATTCAGTGCCGGTCCACCAACAGTTTTTGAATGTGTTTGCTGGTTCTTGGTATGAAGAAGGTTGGGAACCGCTGCCATAAGTGATTCCTTGAACTCTCCTCTGTATACATCCAGTCCTAACCACAGTCAAAAACTGCATACTGGTCCACATGTAATGGGTCTGGTCCATTACAGCAGTGCCTTACTTAGTAATAAGCAGAAATTCAATTAATATTTTCCCTCAACATCTGTGAAAATATTTGAATAACTCTGGATGAAATATATCAGCTGCAGACTCCTGAGCTAACTTCAGACTCAACTCTTGTGTGTATAATATGTGTATGCAAATTCCCCCGTCACAGAAGCACCAAGTGCTATGAGGATTCTAGGGTTCAGGACAGTCCATGAAGATGGCTTAAAATTACCTTTGTCTTTCTGCTCTGTGCCTTTCACGAATCCACTCTGCAATGTCTGTATGTCAAACAAACTGAGGTATCCTTGATAGCAGAGATTTATTTATCTGGAATCTCTTGGTTTTTGTTGATCGGTTATTATATAATTTTCACTAAGAACCAATTTTAAAAGTTGACCTCTTCAAATTGTCTAATGAATCAAGCTGCATAGTTACAGCCAATAGTTCAGTGTCAGTATTAGCACTGTTAAAATTGAGGAACCTTTTAAAATTTATTCTGAAGTGATAAAAGCGTTTAGAAACATATTTGTTATTTTACAGATTGAAAAAATGAGACTGGGAATGACAGAACGATGGCAAACTAGTCAGTAAATGGGCTTTTCTTTCCCGTGGTTTAGTAATGGGACATGAGACCTGAAGTGCTACAAACAGCTCCTGACACAAATAATCATGGATTATAATTTATTGCCAAGTAGATTATTTATATAGTAGTTTGACTTCTTGCTGTAGACAATATAAGAGCAGCAAGAACTGACATAACCTAATTCTTGTAAATAATAGTTAGTCTCTTAGACTTCTGGGAATGGGAAGAAAAAGAATGGTAGGGGCTGCATTGACTTTCTGCTCTGGACTGAGGCATTATGCAGAAGTCTCATGCAAGAATTCAAATTTGTAATTAAAAAGGAATAAGATCCTTGATTTGATCTGAGTGGGCAGAAAGGTTGGTCTGGGGGGGTGTTATGGCTGACTGCTTCATGGGTGCAGGATGCCAGTGGCACGCTACGAAAAAAAAAAGCAACCTGGAATCATCAGTAACTTTACATAAATCCAACCTTGTTGCTCTCTGATCAGCAGGGAGCAGTGCTGTAGGGATCTGCTTATCAGCACTGCTTAGAAAGCTCTTTGCCATGGCAGTGTTAAAGGTTAGCTTCTCCCCTTAGACTTCCTGAAACATGACAGCTTCAGTCTGTTCGGATGTCCTGTATTTCTGGTGATTCTTGGCTACTGAATGAATACAAAACAAGTTGTTGGTGTTAAACAGACCACAACATTTACTTCCAGCATGATTTCTATAATCAGACTTATTTTTTTCATGTATTTTTTTCCTTCCTTCACAGGTTTTGATTATTTTGACACCAGTGCCAAAGAGAACATCAATGTGAGACAGGTCTTTGAGCGCCTAGTGGATATAATCTGTGAAAAGATGTCAGAGAATATAGAGTCTGACCCGTCCAGAGGCAGTTCTGGGAAGAACATGCGACTCACAGACAACCCACCCCTTATGCAGCAGAACTGTTCCTGCTAGTGATTTTAATCTCTGTGAAATCTCTCTCCCCGTTCCTGACACACATTTTATCTTTTCACATGTGTTGATGTATTATCATATAGTCTAAGGCTGAAGTTTCTGTTATAGTGGAAATGGACGTGATTGTTAAATGTCCTGAAAAGTTTTATGTTAAATATATTTAATGCATTTGATATTGTAAAACAAACAAAAAACCTAAATATATATTGTAAGTGCGCCTAGTGTTAATGGGTGAATTACACTGAAGTGTAAGAATTGTATATTGTAAATGTATTTTTAGATGGTTCCTACAGAGAATGTTGTTTTGCTGTTATAGGCCCTCTTGCTGGGGGGAGAGCTCTATGTGAACATTCATCTCAACAACTGATAAATAGCACTGAACATGCAAAAAATCAGAAAGAACAGAAAGGAAAGGACTTTTGAAAAAAAGAAACCCACAGTCCCCTCACAAAATAGGAAAGTATATCCTGCCTCTTCAGAGGCTTAGCATAAGAATCAAAGCTCAAAAAGACAGAGGGTAAAAGTGGCTTTAACATAATTTGCACTTCCCTAATTCTGGGCTTGTCGAGGGTCAAGTGCAGTTTATTTAACCCTGAATGTCAATATCTCAGACCAAATTATTAGGAGCCAAGATACGAGTGTTTGTAACCAGTTAGTCTTCTTGAAGCTCTTACAGTTAGGCTACATCTACACAGTTTCCCTCTTCTGCAAAAGCCTATGCAAATGAAGCACGGATTGGCATATTGCCATGCTTCATTTGCATAATTAATTAGGAGCCATTTTTGCGCAAGAGGTTTTTGTGCAAAAATGGCTCCTAATTAATTATGCAAATGAAGTGCAGCAATATGCTAATCCGCGCTTTATTTGCATAGGCTTTTGCGGAAGAGGGAAGCTGTGTAGACATAACCTAAGTGACCTACCAGAACAGCCAGTATATCTACATTTATGTATTATTTATATTGCTATGGCACCTAGGAGCCCCAGTCATGGACCACAGCCCCATTGTCCTTGGAGCTGTGAAGTGAAGATATAGGATAAAAAGATGGTTCCTGCCCCAAAGAGCTTACAAGATAAGCAGTAAAATCTACTCACAAAAAACTGTTAGGAGAGTCCTGAGTTTATAGTCAAGATTATGATGTATTTGGGGGCTCTGGTTATTAGAGGAAAAGAATAATTATTTTTGCTATATTGTTAGAATAATTACTTTTCTTCAGCATGACAATTAAATTAATTAAGTATAGATTTATATGTAAACCTCAACAGGACAAATATAGTACAGTACTTTATACTAGTGTTTCTCAACCAGTGGCACGAGTACCCTGAGGGGTACTTGAGAGAAGTCTGGGGGGGTACGTCAACACAACTGAAATTTGGAAAAAACTGAATTTTTGTTTTAAGTTTTACAGCATTTTATTATTTTTGTACTGTTTACACCCAAAAATTTCATCGCCTGCTTTTGTTTAAACAAATGTATTGCAATGGTAGAAAAAGTTTTTGTGTCTGAAAACTGTAGGTACTGGGGGTACTTACAATTTTTTTTTTTTTTTGCAAAGGGGTACTTTATAAAAAAAAAAAGTTGAGAAACACTGCTTTATACAACTCAGCCAACTCTCCTGCATGGAAGCCGGAGGAAGGAAAACACGTGCACCCACAATGTTTAAATCTCACAGAGCATCTGATAGATCTGCCCCTCATGAGGAGGTGCTTGAACTCAAACACAAAAGAAAGAGGGGATGCCATTCTTGGAAGTCAGCAGAAAACTGTGTGAAGTCCAATTCATCTCAGACAAGATTATCCCTTTTGCATGGCTTTCAAAGTCCCCTAGGAAAGTGGATACATTTGAAGTCATGCTTCTATTGGATCCCACTTTTATGCCTGTACAATCTTTCCTTGTTCTCTGTGGGTATGTCTACACTTGCCCCCTAGTTCGGACTAGGGAGGCAAATGAAGCATACCGAAGTTGCTAATGAAGCGCGGGATTTAAATATCCCACGCTTGATTAGCATATTCGCGGCCGGTCGCCATTTTAAAATGCCGGTCGCCCGATTTAACTTGCCACATGTAGATGCGGTAGTCCGATCCAAAACCCTTCCCTCGAACTAAGTGTTACTCCTCGTGCAATGAGGAGTAACAGTTAATTTGAGGGAAGGGTTTTGGATCGGACTACTGCGTCTACCTACATGTGGCAAGTTAAATCGGGCGACCGGCATTTTAAAATGGCGACCGGCCGCGAATATGCTAATCAAGCGTGGGATATTTAAATCCCGCGCTTCATTAGCAACTTCGGTATGCTTCATTTGCCTCCCTAGTCCGAACTAGGGGGCAAGTGTAGACATACCCTGTGAGTTTTTGCATGCACTGGAGGGAATTACTACAGCTAGCAATATCTAATGTATTGATTTCCATTGGCAATCAGCATAGTAGTTGATGGTTTAGGGCCATCTCCAATTTTACCTAGCAAGAGCTTCTAACTAAAGCTTTTAGAGACACTTCCTTAAAATTTAAATATGCTTTCCAGGTCATTAAGGGCCCAGTCCTGCCCCACTGAAATCAGCAGGAGTTTGTTTGCAATGGGAACAGGAGAAACACTAAAGGATGATCTCTGAGCATGTATGGTTTTATGGAATAACACGTCTATTTAACCATCAGACATACATAAGAATAGCCATATTGGATCAGACCAATGGTCCATCTAGCCCAGTATCCTGTCTTCCGACAGTGGCCAATGCCAGGCGCTTCAGAAGGAGTGAACAGAACACGTCACCCATCCATCCCATGTCACCCATTCCCAGCTTCTAGCAAACAAAGGCTAGGGACAGTTTAGTGCAGGGCTGGCCAACCCATTCTTGGCAAAGAGGCCAAGATATCAGTGAATTCAGCGCGAAGAGTCGGGGCAAAGTTGTTGAGGGGAAAAAAAAAGGACTGTCCCTTTTGCCCCTTTAAAAGGAGCCCCCAGTCGCATTTGGTAAAGCAAAAAAAAAAAAAAAGGTCTGCCCCTTTAAGAAAATGCATTTAGAGGCTTTTTTGGCCACATCAGGCTCCCACCGGCCGATGCCATCTTTAATTTTCCATCTTTAATGGCCACGCCCAGGTCAGCACAAGGAGCTGGGAGGAGAGGGCCGTTTTTGAGGGTGCAGGGGGGGCTTCGCGAGCTGCACCCTGGGGGGGAAGAGACACATGTGGCTCGCGAGCCGTGGGTTGGCCATGGCTGGTTTAGTGTATGTTTTTTTCTTCCCTGCCCATCTGGCCAACAGAAATTGTTGGACCTATCTTCCATGAACTAAACTAGTTCTCTTTTGAATCCTGTTATAGTCTTGGCCTTCAAAGAATACTCTGGCAAAGAGTTAAACAAGTTGACTATATATTGTGTGAAGAAATACTTCCTTTTGTTTTAAACATGCTTCCTATTAATTTCATTTGGTGACCCCTACTTATCATGTAATGAAAGGGAATAAATAACTCTTACTTATTTTTGCCGCCAGTCATGATTTTATAGACCTCTATCATATCTCCATTTAGTCATCTCTTTTCCAAGATTAAAAGTCCCAGTATTGTTAACCTCTTTTCATATGGAAGCTTTCCAGACCCCTAATAATTTTTGTTGCCCTTTCTTGTATCTTTTTCAATTCCAATATATCTTTTTTTGAGATGGGGTCACCCAGCTACAATGACCAACATGGATCTTAAAAGCTAAGATGTTACTCCTATTAATCTTGATCAGCCTAGTGTTCTTTCTTGTAGATGTGAATTTCTCCCTTCAGTGTGGTCAACTGACAGAACTCCTGGAGTGACAGATATCAAACTGTATGCAAACCTAAAATTAAATGGAAACATCCACCAGCAGGAGGACCTGTAATGTATATAAAACAACAGTTAAAATCCCCAGCCTTGTTTATGTTACATGTATTTCTTCTTTTCATGTTGTTCTTGGCTTTTTTTAAAAAAATGTGCACTCATCATTACATTATTTCTTCTAGTTTCAGACTTAACTACAAAGTCAAAAAACTTCAGTGAAGAAGGGATTCATAAAAATAACAAAGGCTTAAAAATGGCAACAGTGAACAGCAGATGACTGATATCCTGAAAAACTGAAATACCAACATCCCAATGCCTGCTGCTCTCTAGGATGCAATTTTTACATTTAGATCTAGCATGCCCTTGAATACCCAACACTTCTGATGCTAAGGTTATTGTTTACAAAATATTTATATGAGTACAATTCTGTGTGAATATATATGTAGTAGTCAGATTCCTAGTGTGCATATATACACAAATAGGTGTGGGGGTGGGGGGGCTATTTTTGCAGATCTCTAAAACTTTCTAGGCCAAATGTCTTATTTGCTAATACAGTTATTATAGAATCCTAGGACTTGAAGGGACCACGAAAGATCATCTAGTCCAGTCCCCTGCACTCATGGTAGGATTTAGTGTTATGCATAGACTTAAATTTGACAGTACAAACAACACACGTACATAAAATCATTGATGTCAAATTAGCCTTTGACACACAAAGTTGCAAATTGAGGCCACAGTTTTGCAAGTTATTCTGTGCAAGTGGGCAGCGTGTTTGTGTGAGACCCCTCACTGCAGTTGGTGGGGTAATGTACAGTGGTCTGTCCTCTGCATTGTAACTAGCCTGATCAGAGCTTCAGGCTGCCTTTATGTGTCCTTCTGTCATACCTCAAACATTTTTAATAAAAGTCTAGTAATTTTCTGGCATGGTAAACCAGTTAGATTTAATGTAGCTTATATATCTATTGTGCTAATGAATCAAAACCTTGCTATAATGTTTGTTTGAGACTGCTAATTCTTGCTTTCAAAAGTCATCTCACAAAATAAATGCTGTCTTTTGCGAGGTATTTCTAAGCTGGTGGTGAACATGCAATTTGTGCAGTGCTAGGAGTGTACATAGTGTATCTATATTTATGAAGCTGACAAAATAAAAAGACATTATTTAGTCATTGAATGTGGCCAGAGATTGCTTGAGTGTGAGCTACGTTACTTATCTCAGTAAGGATGGAGCCATCCATCAGGGAAGCGATGGTCTTTTTCTGAATCTTGAATTAAACTGAGCTGCTTGTGTCTTTTCTGCCAGAAAGTGTTCCCTTTGTTGCAGTTGTCATTAGGAACCACTGTGGGAGGAGATGCTGTAGGCTGAATGGTAAAGCAAGCATTCACAGAGTAGCAGGTGTAGCATTTCTGTAGTGACACTGTTTAGAACAGGGGTGGGCAATAATTTTTGATGGGGGGGCTACTCCAAGATTTTAGAAAGTGGTTGAGGTCCACACTTCCATTATATTAATGGAGGAAGTGCAGGGTCGGGATGGAGGATGGGTGCAGAAGAGATTTTGGGGTAAAGGATTGGGATGCAGGAGGGAGAATGGGGTCTGGGAGGGAGTTTCAGGAAGGGGTTGTGACCTGGGGCACTGGACTGGCCAACTACTCATTAAATGATTTAAAGTAACTTTAATTCAGAGAAGTGGCTGAGTGGACATACAAGGGGCTGCGGATTTCTGACCACTGAGAGCTCTTGCATATATGGATGCAGGAGGAGGGCAGAGGGTTTGGGTATGTGGAGTAGGGGGACAGGTGTGGGGGGGCAGAGGGTTGTGGAAGGGAGGGGCTCTGGCCAGGACACTTCCCTGAGTGACTCCTGACCAGCAGATTTTGCAGGCAGGCAGGAAGGGAGCCTGCCCTGTCCCTGCACAGGCTGCAGGGCCGTGTGTGTGTGAATAACTATGACCTAGAGGGGAGGGGGATGTGGTGCTTTGTGTGTTGCCTGTTATTCAAATAGGCAGGTCCCATTGACTGGTTTCTGGCCAATGGGATTATGCTGGGGGTGGGAGCAGCTCCTAAAGTCTTACCCTCTCCCCTCCGGGCTCACAGTTTTTAAAGAGAAATGGCCCCACAGTCACTTTTCTGAGCAGTGTGTGAGTGGGTTGAGACAAATAGGGAGTCTGTCTGGGGTTCCCTGCAGCATCTGCAGGCCGGGTCCGGTGGCTTGGTGGGCCGAATCTGGCCCATGGGCCGTATTTTGCCCAGGCCTGATTTAGGATAAAATTTATTTTACTAGTAACAAAAAATAACTCAGTGAAAGTTCATAGTTGAGGGGGGTGGTTCTCAGCTATGACAAAGGAAGAAGAGGGTCTCATACTGCAAAGATAGCTATGGGATGGGAATAGGAGATGCATTTCTGAACTGGTGAGGGGTGGACTGGAAGGCGATGAGGAAGTTTGAGAGGTTCTGAGCTGAGAGGGGGACAGGCTGAATGCAAAGAACAATGGAATCAACTGGTGTCTGAAGATGTGGGTTAACTGGTGGTGCATGTGGCAGGGGAAAGCTAGATAGCAGGGAGAAAGGGGACTAGGAGAGCACAGTGGCAGGTTTAGAGGGGAAAATACAGTTTTCTCCCATCCTACATTTGCAGTGAAGTGTGCATTTTCATGGTAAAGATGGGGAAGCAGAGGAAAGAGAAGCCTCTCTCCCATTTGCCCACCAACTTTCCTTCTCCTACTTGCAAAGTCCTTGTTTTCCACTTTAGAATTATAACCCACCTAAGTGGGAGGGTGCAGCTTGTAACATTCAACTTCCTTTGTTGATCTGGGCATCAGCCCCCACTACAAGGTGTCATGCTGTGACCTACTTTCTAGTAAAGGCCAGTACAACTGTAGCTGTTGGCAGTTATTCATTGGCTTTTATGAAAGCACCTGATTGTCTCCCTCCATCATTCATTGGACAAGCATCCACCTCATGAGTTGCCCAAGGTGGCAGCATTGAAAGAGAGGCCACGGATTGCACGAGCATGGAGGCTGAACCTCTCTCCTAGTAAAAACAAAAGACAGAACTATGTAGCACTTTAAAGACTAACAAGATGGTTTATTAGGTGATGAGCTTTCGTGGGCCAGACCCGCTTCCTCAGATCAATTTGTGGAAGAAAATTGGCACGACCATATATACCAAAGTGATACAATCAAAAAAAGGGAACACATAAAATTGTATCACTTTGGTATATATGGTCGTGCCAATTTTCTTCCACAATTTGATCTGAGGAAGCGGGTCTGGCCCACAAAAGCTCATCACCTAATAAACCATCTTGTTAGTCTTTAAAGTGCTACATAGTCCTGTTTTTTGTTTCACACTGAATGCAGATTCCTAAATGAAAAGCTGCATGTCCCATGGAGAGAATGAGCTCCAGGTTATATATGCTTTGGGGTCCATCTTGTGGTTGTAGAAGGTAGAGAAATATTGTTTAGAAAACCTCTGAAAGGTAACATCTTCTCTGTACCCCTCCATGACCCACAGAAAGATCTGTAGTTTGTGTAATTCTCTGACCTCTTAGTTTTGCTTCCCCCCTGCCACACACACACTTTTTGTTCTTCTCTGTGGATCTTATACAGTTTGTATGGACATGTGCAGCTGGGACAACTTCCTCTGAAAATAGTAACTGACTGGAGAATGTCTCAGGGCAAGCCTTTCCAAAGGTGTAAAAGAAATATCCCACCAACACAAGAGAAAAAAATATTGCAGGAGGACCTGCCTTGAGTGAGATCAATAGAACACATACCAGGGACATATAAACTGTGTATGATGATCAGCTAGATAATGTTTCAGGGAAAAACATATTGGGAAAAATTTTCAAAAGCAGCTAAGTGACTTAGGAGTTTAAGTCCTATTTTCAAAAGTAATTTAGAAGTTTAAGTACCACTGACTTCCAATGACATTTTGGCTCCTAAGTGCTTAAATCACCACTAAAAATAGTACTTAGGTATTTTTCAAATTTTATTTATCATCTGCAAAGCACTTAACATTCTCGGATCTACATAAATGAAAGCATAATAAATTACCCTTTTATCTAGATTTAGATTACTTCACTCTACATCTACATCTACACAGCACCCTTACCTTGAAATAAGCTAAGACGCTATTCCGAAACGTCCCTTAACCATCATGCAATGAGGTTTGCAGGGATATCAGAATAGCAAGCCCATTATATTTCAATATAACAGGCTTGCTCTTAAGATGCAGAGTAGCTAATTCGGGATACCAGAGGTCTCTGCAGTGTAGACATAGCCCAGTGGTGCGCAACCTTTTTTGATCTGCGACCCTTGCGCTGTGGGGGCCGCCAACTGCTGAGCCCAGTCCCTGGCCAGCCAGATCTAGGTGCCACGCTGTGGGGGCTGCCAACTGCCAGGCCCAGCCACTGGCCAGTTCTAAGCACCGCACCATGCGGCCACGCCCAGCTCCCGGCCGGCCAGATCTAAGCGCCGCATCACATGGCTGCGTCCAGCCCCCAGCCAGCCGGATCTAAGCGTCGTGACCCCCCAGGAACACATCCATGACCCTTTTGGGGGTCGCGACCCACTGGTTGCACACCACTGACGTAGCCTATGGTATTTGGATCCTTGAAGATGTCTTATCTTGCTACTTAAAATTGCTCTGTTCACAGTTAATAATCTGGTTTATCAAATCCAATGTGTTTAAACTGAAGTGCTTGGGAAACTCCATTTGGGGTGGCAAATTATGTGTATATTATTTCTATTAAAAATAACAGATTTTATATAAACTTGTATTAAGAGAAGCAGGAGAGCATATTGCAAACATTTCTGGAAGAAAATCTAAGACTGGGAATGTGTTGGGGCCACCCTGCAGACTAACCAACTAAAATATGGCTGGCTGCAGCACACACACACTTCAAAGTGACCTGCATGCTAGATGTTGTTTGTGAGCAATCCAAGCTAGAGGATACAGCAGCACAGCATTGTAAAGAACACCCCAAGAGGGGAGGGGTGACACAGATACTCAGCCTGAATTGTACCCTGATATCTCAGAGCATATCATCACAAAAGAGTGTGGGAGGGGGGGATGCATGCCTCCTTCCCTTACTTGCAGGATATGCAGCCTGAAGATCTGCCATGCACATAGGTGCCCTGGAAACCTGTGAAGAACACAATTCTGCCTATACCGCCCTGGAGATCTCCCTGTTGTTCCTTTACCATGCTTGAGATCCCTATTCCAATTCCCTTGTGACATGTCTCTAATTCCATCTTCAATTCCCTGATTCCACTGGGAACCTTACTTTGATTCCCTGCTGCCTTCTACACTGATTCATATGCTCCACATATTGCTCTGGAAAACACAAACAAACCCAGCCCACCCTATTGCAGAAACAGAACCAAACCAAGCATTTTGCAACAGAGGCAATAGAAAGGGAACACACATGCACTGACATGGATCTGGCCTGGCCTTCAGGAGAAATGCTGCAGGGAATTTCACACTGCCCACCAGAGCCCGTGAGGGAAAAGCCCCAACCCTAGCACCCTACTGCTCCCCAAACCCTCATCCCCAGCTCAGTCTCAGGGCCCATATCCCCTAGCAGGAGCCCTCACCCTAACCCTGACCTCAGCCGGGTGAAAGTGAGGGAGTAAGCAACCGTGGGGGAGAGTGAGTAATGGAAGTCAGGGGGTGTGGTCTCAGAGAAGAGGCATGGCTGGGGCATTCAATTTTCTGCAATCAGAAAGTCGGCAACCTTACACCTCTCCCTTAAACTAACTCACCACCCACTCCATCCCACCCTGCCACAGCCACATGTGCTGTGCTGCCTTCATCCCTACTCACAAGCCAGTGCTAGCCATGAAATGACATGGCATTGGCAGGATCATGCTGTGGGAATCTCCACATAAGCCCAGGAGGGTGGGAGAAGCGCAAGTCTCTCCGGACACAGCACTTTAATAGTAGTGTGTCCAGGCTCCCTACGGCTCCAGAAGCAGCCACCAGGTTCCTGCAGCCCCTAGGTGCAAGCGGGGGCAAAGAAGGGCCCACTGGCCATGTGCCCCCCTCAGCCCGGGGAAGGGTGGAACAAACACATTTTGTCCCAGACCCCACCCCTCTCCTGCTTTGCCCTCCTCCTCTCTTCTTCCCCATCCTTGCTCTGCCCCCACTCTATCTCTTCCTTCTCTGCCAAGCAAAGTGGCCCAGGGGAAATAGCAGAGCCAAGGGCTGGTGCCAGCAGCAGCCCCTGTGCCTCCCCGCCCACTCTCACTGGCAGCAGCAGTGGAAGCGGAGCAATGTAGCCCAACTTGTTTTGCTCCTCTGCTGCATTGCTCCACTTCCTGGCGGTGAGAGCAAGGGTGTCCTGCCTCTTCCCTGAGCAAGGTGGATGGAGGAGCACAGAGAGCTATGGACCATTGCTCCACTTGCACTGCCACTGCCAGAGAGTGGGGGGGAGGGGGCGACAGAGAGACCCTGGCTGCAGGTACCTCACCCGCCCCCTCCTAAGACCCCTGCTGGCTACTAGTTGGCCCCTTGCCCATCCCACCACCGGTGTTTGGGGGCACTTGGCCCCTCACCCTCTCCATCTGTCACCTATGGGTGCAGGGAGGGTCTGCGCACTGCACCCACCACAAGTGCTAGCTCTGCAGCTACCAGCGGCCAAGAACGACCAACAGGAGCTGCAGAGGTGGCATCTACAAGTGCAAGGACAGTGAATGAAACCGGCTTGTGCTTAGAGGCCAGGGTCCAGAAAGCTTCTCCCTGGGGCTGAGGTAAGTGCAGCTAGGATCCTGCACCCTCCCTAGACCAGCCCTGAGCTCCCTGCAACCCAAACCTCTCCTCCCAGCCAGAGCTGTCACCCCCTGCACCCAGCCCCTCCTGCATCCCAAACCCCTCACCCCCTGCCCCGCCCAGTGAAGGGACGGAGGGAGGGGGAAGGAGCAAGCCGGGGCGGGGCCTAGGAAAGAGGCGGGGCGATCGGTTGTGTGACAACCTAAGCCCACCCTCTCCCCCTTTCTAGCCTGGGTGGAACCTCCCTCGCCATCTGATTGGTGCCCAGGCAGTGTGGGCGCTTCATGGAACCAATGGGAAGAGAAGCGCCGCCTCCAAACCGGCTGTTGGAAGAGTCCAACGCACGAGCGGAGGGGAGACTTAATTAATCAGCCCGAGCCCTGGAGGGCGGCAGCGGAGAGAAGCGGCGCTAATTCCCGCCGGGAGCCTGTTACGCTGAGCTCTGTCCTGCTCCCTTCTGCGCCGCCGGCTGGATCCCCCGCTCTGTCCCTCCCCGAGTCGCTATGGTTTCCCCAGCCCCCACGCCACAAGCGTCCTGTCTGCCAATCAGAGCCGAGCTGCGCCGGCTGGGGCTGCGATTGGTTCGTCCTGGCCATGTGATCCTGAATTGGGGGTGCGGATTGGCTGGAAGGGAAGGCCTGCGTGAGAATCGCTGGTGCGGCCGCGGCGGCGGGCCGAGCAGCGGGAGCCCGGCGGTGGATGTGGAGGGCCCTGGGCGCCCTAGCGCGGAGGAGGCCGGGAGCGCGAGTCGGTGCGGAGCCAGCTCTCTCAGCCGCCCCCCTCAGGCCGCCGCGGCGCGCCCCCGCCATGCCCGGCCGGAACAAGGCCTCGTGCAGCTGCCCGGACCTGCCCTCGGGGCAGCAGGTCGGGGACGCCAAGGGCCGCCTGCTCCACGAGGCGTCTGAGGAGGAAGCAGGGGACCGCGGGGCCAAGGCCAATCTGGGGGACCCCGACGTTGTCAAGTCCCCCAGTGACCCCAAGCAGTACAGGTGAGGGGGCGGCCCCGGCAGAGAAGCGCGGCCCAGGCCGTGCGGGGCGGGAGGGGGAGCGCCCCTCTCCCCTCCAGCAAGCTGGGGAGGGGGGCAGCTTGCCAGTGGGAACTTGGCTGGGCCCCGTGCGGTGGGAGGGGGGTGCAGAGCCCTGGGTGAGCTGGGATATTTCATAGAATCCCAGGGCTGGAAGAGACCTCAGGAGGTCATCGAGTCCAGCTCCCTGCCCAAAGCAGGACCAACCCCAACTGAATCATCCCAGCCAGGACTTTGTCAAGCTGGGACTTAAGAATCTCTAGCGATGGCGATTCCATCCGCTCCCTAGGGAACCCATCCCAGTGCTTCCCCACCCTCCTAGTAAAGCAGGGAACACGAGGCAGGGAGAAGTCCTGTGAGGGGAGGATATAAGGTTGGCAGGATACCTGTAAGGGAATGGAGACCTGGAGTGGGGAAGTGCCTTGGAGGAGGGAATGGGAGCCTTGGGGAGCCAGCCATAAACAATACTGGGATGCATGTGGAGAATGTATTAGGTGCTGGGTTTCTAGCATTACAGGCTTGATGTCTGGGGAGGGTAAGAAGCTTAGAGTTGAGAGAAATCTAAGCAGTGCGAGTTTGGGTTGTGGCGAGGAAGGAAGTGTAGCTTGAAGTGTCTCATACAGAGGACAGAGATTGTGATTAGATATCTTACTGTAGTAAGATGAGGTCCTAAAACATACCCCACGGTCTGGTATGAGGCCTGTGCACTGACAAACAATGGTTAAGATTTTGCTAATATAAAGCAAAGCAAAGCTTGAGCAAAAGGCAGGTCTTGCTAACACAATCTGGAACAAACAGGGCTGATGGTGCACAAACACTAATTGGTCATAGGCACAGGTTGGAAGCACAATCCAGTGAGATAACATAACTTTAAGGAGAATCTTGGTACCAACATACTTTTCACAGATAACAGGGATATACCAACCCAGGTGCAGGACAGGGTCTAAAATGACAGCATGAAGGATAGAGATGATTTTTGATCAAACCACCGTGTGCAAGGTAATGGGTGGTATCTAGGTAGCGTCAGAGGGTGACAGCCTTATATGTCAGGAGTGATACGCAACTTGTTTGCACCTATGTTTAAAGATGTCTGGAGGGGCTGTCTTTCTCTGGCCTAGGGTGCCCATGTTATTAACTGCACCAAGTCCATTGTTGGGGGCACGTATGTACTAGTAGAACTACAGATATGTGATTCGGGGAGTTGGAGTCTGTTTTGTTTGACAATAAACATGGCCTGGTACCTTCAATCCTTATCTGATTTTCAGGTCTTTAGGATCTCTCTTGGAGTCTGCTGGGCTGGCTACCTTTGCAGAGCCAGCGCAGCATAAAACATGCACAGCCAAATGGTTATCATCATTAAATGGAGTAGAATATCTGTCAGAACACCCCATTGGTGATTTCTGACCCACATTTATCCCTAAACAATTTTTTTTGAGGGTAGCGCAATATCAAAGTTAGTGATAGGGTTGGCAGTATCTTGTAAGGCTTATCCGTTACTGTGGTGCCACTGTGTTTTATATTTTCAGGGTTCAAAATGTAAGGCCAGTCCTAAACTAAGAATGTTAAGTATCTGGTAATTGCCTAATCCCCAGCTGATCCCAGGCTTCATGCTGCACTGCTGCTTTGAAATGCCAGGAGGAGCCTGAAGCCAGGCTCCCTGCAGCATTCAAAGTGGCAGCGCTGCACGGAGCAGCTGACCCTGGGCTCTGTGTGGCGCTGCCACTTTGAAGTACCAACCCCCCCCGCCCCCCGCAAGGTGTGTGGGGGGGTGATTAGTTGACTATCCGATAAGCATTTGCTTATCGGATAGTCAACTAGTCCTTCACATCCCTATTCTAAACCAAAAAAATTGCTGTTATAACTGAACAAATAAACTGTCTTAGGCCTTGTCTACACTTACTGGGAAATCAGTGATGCGGGGATTGATCCCCTGGGTGTTGATTTAGCAGGTCTAGTAAAGACCTGCTAAGTCAAGCACCGATCATGCTCTCATTGATTCTGGTACTCCACTGGATGAAGAAGCATAAAGGGATTCGATGGGAGAGTTTCTCCTGTCGACCCCCTGCAGTGAAGATGCAGTGGTAACTCAATTTACGTAGCTGGAGTTAACCCGTAGAACTGGCCTTAGTGTAGATACTGCCTTGTACTTTCGAAAAGTGGGGGGAAAAGTGTTTTTTGGCAGTATAACCATATCAGTTTTCTGTGTGAAAGAAGCTATGTGGGCAAAAGCATGTTGATGTAAGTTGTAAGTGCCTCTATACTAGGGATTTTGTATGTGCAGAATTGTTGCCTCTCCTCCTTCCCCTCAAAAACCAACATTGCTGATCAGGCAAAAAATTTGTAATAGACCTGGCCTGAGTTTTCTAGTTTGCCAGTGACACAGTGAAATCTAGTTCTGTCAAGCAAGAGGGAAACCAGTCTGGGGAGTGTCTGACTTAGCACTTCAAGTACCTTGCTCACATAGAGCCTACAGCATAAACAACTACCTGATGTAGAGCATGTGGAGTTACTTTCATGTTAAATATGCGGTGAATTCAGCAAGGCATTTGCTTCAAGGAGGTGAGACCGAATACTTCAGTGGGCATGGCTAAGTAGCCCTTCTAATGGTGGCACATGATATCTGACTGCTGTAATGAGGAGCTTTCCTGGATCTGTTTAAACTAAGAAGGGTGTGTGGGTTTTTTTTTTATTTTATTAAATACAGGCACTTTATTTATTTTATTAAATTGGGATATGAATGGTTAACTGGTAAGCATCACCCTCAGTTGGTGATGCTTACTGCTTACGGTTAATCAGCGGCCCAACCTGGCTGGGATAGCTCCCTCCACCCCCTGGTGCGGGGGTGGGACCAAGCCCGCCATGCCATGCAGTGGGTGGGCTGTGCTCCAGCCCTGTCCTCTTTTGTTGAAGCGGTTAACTGGTTAAGCAGAACATTTAACCAGTTAACCAATTAAACAGGGTTTTGCATCCATAGTACCTAGCCCTTTGAAATACATCTTAACATCTAGTGTAGGTACAGTTTAACAATTTTAAAATTATCTGGCTGACACCCTCCTCATTATCTAACTTGATTTTAACGGTGTTAATCTGCATTTTATGCACGTATTAGGAGGTGTTTCAAAAGGTGCTAAGTCCCCCATTTTTTAAAAAGCCCACCTGTCTTCCTAGTTTAGACAACACCTCAGGTACCAGAAAAATTACTTTTATGTGTTGAGAGAAAAATGAAAGGAGGTGTCTTCATAGAGTCCTTAGCAAAAATGGCCACTGTCTACATTTCTGGGAATCACCTAGGTAATCACTGCTCACATCGCAACCATATTTTGGCCCATTCCTGTAAATTGCTCTTTGACAGACCCTTGCACAGGCATAGGGGTCTGTAATGTGGAATCCCATTCACTTCACTGGGCTTTCTGGGTGTGGAGGTCTGTATGCATAAAACTAATTGCACTATAAGCATATTTGCTTCAGGAAACTTATCTAGCATGCTGTTTATGAAGTTCTTTCCCTAACTGCAGCATTTAATAGATGATTAGTAAAAAGTTACATGAGGAAATACTGATTATCTGACTGTAATTTTTTCATCTGCCTTCTGCCAGTGCTTTGAGCTATTTCCATTTTTTTCCAGTAATGTTTAAAATGCTTGTCACGTATAGTCTGCTCTCAACAGGTCGTTGTCAACACTGGATACTTCACATATCTATATGACTTGTGATGCTGTATGCTACTTTTAGACTGAATACTTGATAAATAATGAAATATTTCACATCTGTCTTCAAAAAAATAAGCTGTGCCAATAATTCATTCAAATAAAGATAACTGTTGTCAAGTAATTTAGCTTAATTATTATGTTTTGTTTTCATACTTCATAAACTTAGATCTGAAAAACCTGAATTGGGGATTGGTCCTTGTAATCCTTAACTGCATGTGACTTAATTATGTAGGTATTAATGTGTGCAGGCAGCTTTATAAAATTTAAGCCCACGTGAGCCTACAATGCAAATTTAATTAGATGGCAAAAAATGTACTGGTAGCTTAAGTTTTGATTTTACGTTTGCATGGCAAAACTATTCATCTTGTTTAGATCTTCAGCTGTTTTGCTCTTAGTGGAGTTTTGATTAAGGAAGTTTAGTTGACGAGCCTGTTGTGTTTTTTGGCAAATCCAGAAACTCAAACTTTTTGTGAGGTTTAGAGGTTTTCAGAAACAAGTGAAAATCTTCATTCTCATACCTATTCTTCTAGGTACATCAAATTACAAAATGGCTTGTGTGCGCTGTTGATTTCGGATTTAAATAACATGGACGCTGCCCCTTCTGTGGTGTCTTCGGAGGGGGAGGACAGTGATGAATCTGAGGATGAAAGTGATGAGGATGATGACTCTGGAGCAGAAATTGAAGATGACAAAGAAGGTGGTGATGATGATGATGATGATTATTATGATGAAGATGATGATGGTGGTGATGATGAGGATCTCAATGACCCCGACGACAGTGAATTGGAAGAACTCGCAGAAAAGGAAGAGACAAGAAAGAGGGGTTGTGCAGAAAAGCAGGTATGTATTCTACAAAGTGAAAAATTGTTATGCAGAGGACTCTTACGTAGTCCCAAACTCTGAAGTACTGTGATCAGACAATCAGGATAGTCTTCCATTCCTGTGTGTGTCCCCTACCTAAATTATCTTTGTATTTACTAGGGGGCTGCGCCCTCTGCTCACTACGCTCCCCTATCTCCCTCCCTCTCTCTGGCTGCTTTCACTTCGCTGAGAGAGCCTATTGATGCTGATGACGTGGTGATGTCATTCTGTCGCCCAGAGAGAGATATATGTATAGAGAGAGAGATTGCCTTCATCACTTTTATGTGAGACCCTATGTCTTACCCAGGTTTGAGACTGCTTTTACTCATGTACACAGTGTTTGTCCAGTGATTGTAGCAGGAATAGCATCAGAATGAAATATAATATAGTTGTGGTCCATTTTCCTCTACTGTTCATGGGAGAATAGGGTAACTACTTGGTAGGTGTGGGATTCTTTGCTATATGATACTCTTTTGAAAAGTGGCTGACTGTGGTGTATTTTCTAGTCCGCAGCTGCCCTTTGTGTAGGTGTTGGCAGCTTCTCTGACCCTGAAGACCTACCTGGATTAGCACACTTCCTGGAACACAGTAAGTATCTGCTTATATTTCATGTTTTCCTAATTAACTGAAAAATATGCAGCATTCTAGACTGCAGAATTATTTTCCCATTTCAGATAGCTTGTGCCTGAAATTTTTTTCTCCGCTAAACTCCAACCAGATGTAGAATACTTGCTTAATAACTCTTTGTATCCAAAATAATTCTTCCTATCTAAAACCTTGTGATATATTATAAATAATATAAAACGCAGTTGAAGTTTAGTTTGCTTTCATTTTGAAGCGTAGAGTGTACTGTTTTGCAATAACCTAATTAAATAAGAGAATGCAAAACATATAGTAAAAAGGGATGTGTGAAATATAAATATATATATGTTGTACAAATTAACTCCTTAACTAGATTGTTATGGCCTTAAGTATTTGACAGTATGAGTAACATTAACTGAGTCTAAATATAGCTTTTTGTATCTGAGACTAGCACGCTACAGAAACTAGGGATGTGAAAGTGTAACCATGTACCTGGTTAACCGATGATTAATGTGCACAGTTATACACAGCACCCCCCCGCCCCACAGCAGTGGGGGGGGGATGGAGGGTGTTGGGAAGGCAGGTGGGAGCCCACTTTTAAGCTGGCTGCCCGCACACGTTGGTTCCCATCAAACTGTGTGCCCTACCTGTGCCGCTGCCTCTGTATCCCTCATGTGTGATCCTCTTCCCCCCCCCCATGTTTACTTGAATAAACACATTTTAATATCCCTAACACACCCACGCATGCCACTCTTTTTCTCTGTGCACAAATAAGAGAACACTGCTTCCTAACACCTTTTCACACACCTTGATTTGATTAGGGTTTGTCTGGTTAGGTGTGCTGGTCTCCAGTAGAATTTTAAATTCAGCTGTTATTTTAATTCAATGAATTGCTCCATTGCAAATGTCAAAACTTTTTTTTCTGAGAGCCATAGTTGGGTGATGGATTTCTCTTGTTGCTGTTTTGAGTATGCTTTCCCCTCTGTAAACTTGTAAATTTGGGGAAGAATCTACCAAAACCATAGCAAAAATGTTTTTATTTAGTGTATAATGAAGGTTATCTTGTAAGCTTTTTGGTATTCACGGTTGGTCCCAGAAAACATGCATGAGAGAGAAAGCACTTTAAAAAAAAAAATCCTTGGTCTTGATTTACATGCTCTTTTGCTACTTTTGCTCCCATGTAACTTGATTTCAGTAGAATTGTACCTGATGTACATCAGTGTATGTGAAAGCACAACCAGAACCTTTGGTTTTGTTGTTGTGCTTTGTGTTTTCTCTTAGGATAGGCTGTTTCTGTGTTTAAATCTTTACTTTTCTGTCAAACTGACTTGACTAGAAGGAAATTTAGGGATGTTATGTCTCATCAATCCTGAGCTTTTTTCATTATAGCTTATCTTCCTCTCCTTTTTCTGTATGCAGTGTAGTTACAGCCTTATTGGTCCCAGGATGTAGAGATTCACAGTAGGCAAGATATTTTATTGGACCAGCTTTTGTTGTTCATGCTAGGTGTACCTTTTCCAGACCTGAAGAACTGTGTGTGGCTTGAAAGGTTGTCTTTCTCACCAACAGAAGTTGGTCCAATAAAACATCTCTACTTTTCTGCGATGAGTCTACAGATAATTCAGTGGCGGTGCTGCTAGATAGCTTGCATAACTGTACAAAGGTCAGACACCACTGGGACTAGATTCATACCAATGTAGTTGTGGCTTAAAGGCATATTTGACAACAAGTGTCATGTTTCTAAATTATTCCAGGTGTTAGGACCACAGTAACTCATTAGCCTGCTTTTAAGTGCCTTACCCATGGTACAGTTATTTATATCTGAGGCAAGTTAGTGTAAAATTTTATTATTATTATTTGGCAGTATCTGATCTTATACTCACTTGCTTCAGGTGTAAATGATTACACAAAATGCAAGACAGTAGAAAAATCAGGCTATTCAAATGCAATTACTTCTCATTTTGTTTGGTGACCCTTTCAGGTGTCTTTCTGCAGCCAAATGCTTCAAAAAGCTCTCTAATTCTTTTGTTTCAGTGGTATTTATGGGCAGTTTGAAGTATCCAGATGAGAATGGGTTTGATGCGTTCCTGAAGAAACATGGGGGCAGTGACAATGCTTCCACTGACTGTGAACGGACAGTTTTCCAGTTTGATGTACAGAGGAAATATTTTAAAGAAGCACTTGACAGGTAATACGAAACAAAGGCTAGGTTAAAATGTATCTGCTTGAGGAGCCTGTGTGTAACTTTGCATTGCTTTGTTTTGGTCTGATTGAAGGGAGTCTGCTATGGCTTAACTTCTAGGGGTCTCCTTATTACAACAGGTGACATAGATGGAAGGACTGACTTTCTCTTGCAGTCTTTGGAGACAGTAGCTGTACGTCACGGTTGTGTACATTCTTCTTGGGATTTATGTGATTTGTGCACTTGCTACAAGAGGAGAAAAGATTTCACTGGGTATGTCTGCATAGCCTGTGGCAACAAGTCTTCTAGTCTGGGTTGATAGACTTGGGCTAGTGGTACTCATGCAGGCGCTCTAAAAATAATATGTAGACAGCATTCTGAAGTTGTGTTAGGAAACAGTTTGTGCTCTGAAGTCTGCCCTCCTTGGCTTCAGAGCCTGTCCCTGAAACCCTATCTATGCGCTATTTTAAGGGCATTAGCGCAAGCCTGCTAGCCCAAGTCTATCAAACTGGGTTTTCTTTACTTCAGATGAACATGTAGTTATATTTTAGGACTGTGTAGTACAAGTCTCCTGTTGCCATTTCTAGTTCATTCCATTTATCAGTTACTCAAAAGAGTTGTGGATAGAATCTTTTAGTGGCCTATTTCTTTTAAATATGTGCCCCCTGAAGCTGTTTAACTTTTGGCTAAGTGACTTTAAAAAAAAAAAAAAAAAAAGGACCTTCAGTCTTTTAAAAACTCTAGTTTGTCATTCAAAATACTATTCAAGAAAGTAACTGTTTGGTGCCATGAAGATAATTTTAATTTGCTCCCACTAGGCCATAGGACATGTTAAGATGACAAAGTAGGGGTGGGGAACCTTTTTTGGGTCGAGGGCTGCTGACCCACAGAAGAATCAGTCAGGGGTTGTACACAAGTGAGAAGCAAAAGAAAAAAAAACTGAGGTGGCCCCCAGCTGAGAAGGAGAAAGACACTCCATATTCCCCTTGCACATCAGAGTGTGGGGCCCAGGGTAGTAGATTTTGTGTGCTCCAGCTCTGCAGGGAGATTGGCAGGGGGAGGGAGAGGGCTGGAGCACCAACCTTGGGGCCGGATCCAGGCCCCGGGCCTTAGACTGATGAAGCTTTATTGCAAGGGTGGGGAACCTAACTGGATGCCTGCATCAGGAAAAAAAAATTCTCTCTTTATGAAAAGTGCAAGTTAAATATTTGATACAAAGATTTCCTTTGTCTTGCTCATCCTCCCACAGGTGGAAAGTAGACTGCATTGCAATTAAGCATTTTTATCAAAGTCCTTAATATGTTGATTGAGCTAAAGTCTGCATCAGAATGTACACACAATAGGAATTCTGCTTTTCTGGGGGAGATGAGCAAACATTTAAAGGCAGAGTTGAACCTTTTAAGAGTTGAGATCAGGCCATTTTAAAGGGGTCTTAAAACTAGCAACAAAATTATTAGAGGTATGCTAAGTTTTTTTTTCTTGTATAGAGAGAGTGAAAAGAATGGGGCTGTTCAGACAAAGGTATAATGGAGGTCTAAAAAGTAATGTATGGGATAAAAGGAATTATTTTTGTAACGCTTACTCATATGAGAGTGACTGCTGCTAATGACATTCAATGGCAACAAATTACAAACTAATGAAAGAACATATTCTTTTGCTCTAGGCAAAATACGCCTATGGAACACGTTTCCTCAAGATGTTACAGCAAAAAGCTGAATAGGATTTTAAAAAGAGATGATCTATTTATCTTCATTGTTTTAGTTTTCAATAAAAGATCACCTACCCAAAGCTTTTACTAGTCTCTAAAAATACATGTCTAGGTAGACTTGTCAGTTATTTCAGAATCAAATCACATAGCTAATAGGGATGTTAACTGTGTAGTTGACAATGATTTTGTCAATTACACAATTAACTGATAAGGGTTAGCCCTGCAAGCACTCAGTCCCAGCATGTGCCAGGTTTGGTAACTACCTCTGCTGTGGCTCTGCACGAAGAGTATTTTAGGAGCCGGTGAACAGGCAACCTGGCTCAATCCTGGCTTGTGCCGGGTCCCAGGGGCAACCCCCAATGCGGCTCTTCAAGGAAAGTATTATTGCAGAACCACAGTGGGGGTAGTTCCTGGGATCCAGCACAAGCCAGGCTCCTGGCCAGCCCTCTAAAAAATTTACTGGCAGAGCTGCTGGGGAGGGAGAGGTGATGCGTGTAGCCAGTAGCATTAATCAATAATCTTTTGCTTATAGGTTAATTGTTTAACTGACTGCACTATTACATCCAAGGTTCCCTGTAAGTTGTGTGCTTGTGCAGGTGCGCAGCCTTTTTCTGAGCCTGCCTGCTGTACTGGCTCCAGCCTCTACTCTGGTCCTGTTTTCTCACCTCCTCCCCCGCCCAGGGTCTGTACTCGCTGGAGCTGAGTGAGTTCTCCAATCAGGGAAGCAGGAAGTACTTGGGGGATCATGTGCCCCAGATCCTGGTGAAACTGCCAGCTGAAGGGGAGGAGGGATCGGTGCTTCATTGCCTGCCACTAGCCAGAAAAGTTGGGTATTTACAGGCACTACCAGATCAAGTCAGTTTCTCTTCTTTACTCCCAAATGTTCCCTGCCCTGTGAACTGCTAACAGGCCAGCAGATTTCTGCTCCTTCCTGCTTATCCCCTATCCCTCTCATTGGGGAATTGACTGGGCAGGGATCCCCTATATTTCCCTGTGTCCCCCTCCTCTGCTGCCCATTCAGAGCAGGACATTTGACTTTACTTCTCTGCCTCTTATTTTCCTCCTGCTCTTGCCACTTTTCACCACTCTTCCCCTCCCCCTTCTCTGTGGTAACAAGACAGCACCTCTCTCTTCCCCCTTCCTGTGCTTTCATACTTCCACCCCGTTGAAAATCAAGTCAATATCTCACCAGTGAGAAGATCAAACTTCTCCTTGCCCTGTCACTGAAAATGGGAAACACCCCCCCCCCCCCCTGTTTCAGCCATCTCTCTGATCATTTTAGCCCTCTGCCCCCCCTGAGTTCCATGCTTGGAAAGTTTCCCTCTCCGGTTGCCCGAAACAGGACAGTCAGAGTCTATATGTGCAGAGGCTGCAAATGAGTCGGAGGGGAGGGGGGTCTTCCTGTTAAATCAAGACATTTGGTAAGTATAGGGAATAATTCAGAACACACTGGGTACAGTTGAAAACAAGCTGAGGATTTATTGAACACCTGCGTTGGCACAGTTCTTGGGATCCCAGCTGATTTATCTGGAATTACAGGAGACAGTGAGGAAAAACCGCGCAGCCTGGCTGGTACCAGCCAGGCCTTATCAGAGTGAGGCCCCTTTGGAATGTAGTTGCCAGGGGAACCAGGGTCACGGTAACTGCCTATCTGTATGCTTCCCAGGTCTGGCCTAATGATTTAGGATTTGAGTTCTCAGTTCTCAGCAAGATACCATGGACTGCCTCAGTTTACCCCTACAGTAAGGATTTTTGGGGAAGGGAAAGAACCCCATGTTGTGAGGTGACATAGTGAGAGGTGGAACACAACACTTTGGATTGAAGTGTAAGATGATTGTGAAGCTGTGTGTTTCCTTGGAACAGTACAAGCTGAAGCCTCTGGTAAATCTGTTGTGTAGATATCATCTTAGGCAGTTAAGGGAGGGAGGACTTCTTTTAGTACCATAAGAGTTCCTAAAGCAGGCTACATGGGGGGGAGGGTGTATCTGCCAGGACATTTGCATGATTACATTTCAACCAAAGTTTACATAGATGTTAATGGCTTAAGGTAAGAGATAAAAGAAGATTCTTTTCACCATAATTTTTTTGAGTGTTGCAGATATTTAAAAGTCTGACCTTAATGATTATTTAAAAATATTGTGTTACTAATTAATGCGTGGTAAACTGTATTGCAGTGGTCTCCAATGCGGTGCCTGCGGGTGCCATGGTGCCCACTGCTGCATTATGTGTGCCCACCGAGTGACCAGGGCCAGCCCAAGCCATTCTTGCGCGCGGCGCATGCACAGCCCCTGGGCGCGCGGCAGCCCCAAAAGGTTGGGGACCACTGCTGTATTGCATTAAGGCCAGATCTTTGCTATCTGGTAGAATTCTGTCTCTTATGAGTCAGAAATAGGAAGTACTAGGTGTGATACTAGCTGTTTTGTAGGATGAAACCTTATTTGCAAGATCTTTGAAACTTGTATCTGTCTGTTAGGATGATGATGATACATATACTCCAGGGTCTCAGAGGGGTAGTCGTTTGGTCTGTAACTAAAAAAAACCTTAAAAACCAACTTAAAAATGGCCCGGTAGCACCTTAGAGACTAGCAAAAATATATAAATAGTATCATGAGCTTTTGTGGGCACAACCCACTTCTTCAGCCAAGGGTAATTATAATTTTCTTTTTATTTGATTTAATATTACATAATCATATGCATTGCTCCTTGTTAATATCCCTTGTTTTAATATATTTTCTTCCACATGTATGGATTATTAAAAATATAGGTTTTTATTTGCACTGGTGGGTACACATCCACAGACTACCTCAATATTGGTGTTGCACATAAGAAATTTCAACCCGCTCAAGGATGGAAAATCTTAGAGGGAACACTGATTACATCCTTAATGGATACATGGATATTGTCAAATTTAATTTAAAATATCTATACTTAATCCCTGACTTTGCATCTGGTACTGGTGGCTGCTGTTGGAGATAATATCAGGCTAAATGGGCCACTGATATGATTATTCTTAGGATGGAAAGGCAAGATAGCTGTGTGTTCTTTTTTACTGAGTTCTACCAACAGATTTCTGCTCCAAGAATGGGCCTGCCTTCTGATTTAAAAAAAAAAACAAACTTATGAATTGATTTCATACGTTTTTATAAAAGCTTTAATTGGGAAAAATGTATAGTTTCGAATTAAAACATTTCTGACTTATTGCAAATTCTAAATGTAAAAACAGTGGATGTTTATCACAAATAGATTTATTTGGTGTTGAAAATCTTGTTCTGCTTACTAGACAATTGTCAAAAAATTTATAATTTTTTTTGTTTTTGTTTTTTGGTTTTTTTTTGTTTTTTTTTTTTTGTTAAGGTGGGCACAGTTCTTCATTCACCCACTAATGATCAGAGATGCAATTGACCGGGAAGTTGAGGCTGTAGACAGTGGTAAGTGTAATGTTCTTCTCAGCAGTATTTTTCCCCCATCCTCTTTGTTCTTCAGAATGTTTATTTGGTGCCTGGTATAACAATATATTACAAAACTCACCACTTAAGTACTGAATTTATTTAGACTCTGATTTCTTCAAACTAAGGATGTTAAGTGTCATGTAATTGACTAATCAAATAGTCGATAGGGTGGTGCCGCCCTTTTGAAATGCCACTGCGGTGTTTCAAAGTGGCAGGGCTGCATGGAGCCCTGGGTAAGCTGCAGAGTCCCCAGCTGATCCTGGGCTCCTAGCGGTGCTACCACTTAGAAATGCCATGAGGAGTCTGATGCCCGGCTCCCTGCGGCATTCAAAGTGGCAGCACCACACGGAGCGGCTGACCCTGGGCTCCAGCGGCACTGCTGCTTTGAAGTACCCCCCTTGTCTCCCCCTTCTCCCCCCCTTTGTTGCCTCTATCAGAGGGAGAGGGAAGGGGGCGGAGTGACTAGTCGACTATCCGATAAGCATTTGCTTATCGAATAGTCGACTAGTGCTTAACATCCCTACTTCAAACATGGCCTGTGGGCTCTACTTCTCATCAGCCACATATTCTAATAAAGCCAAAAGCAGTCTCTGTCTGGGCAGGTAGAACCTAAGCTTCTGATAAGTCACTAAATATAACAGCCAGAAGTATGCCTGAAAAGCTTTGCTATATCGGGGAAGCAAAACAAAACTGATGTACAGAATGAAAGAAAACAAGGTTAGAAGTAATCTGCAATGAGTTGAAAATGATTGGTATTGCTTTTTTGATGGTCTTCTGATATATAAAGACAGCCTGAAATGGGTATGGGGGGGGGGGGGTGTGGGTGTGTGTGTGTGTGTGAGAGAAATATATTTTCTGCTTGGTTTTTAAATTCGGAATTATAATCTGGTCTTCCCTGATCTTGTTAGAAGACTTCAAATGTGCTTTGTGAACTTTCTCATCCCATCCCTTGATGGGGAAGGTGGGACAATAGGATCTTTAAGGACCACTTTTCTCTGATGTGCTTCTTAGGGGGCTGAGTTAAGTTTGTTATTAACAAAGTTTTATACAATCTAAGAACCATTATCCTTCATTAACTCAGTGTTCAATCTCTTAATTTCTTAATCCTGCTAGAGTTTTAGGATAGATAAACTTCTATAGACTACAAAAATATTAATATTGAACTTATTTGTTGCACTTTGTATGTGAGGCTCCAATTTTGCAAGGTGTCACGGGCCTTTAATTCCCACTAAATGGAAGTTGAGGGCATGCAAAACATTGCAAGATTGTGCACTACATATCCCCCTGCCTCACTTTTCTCCTTGCCTCCCTATTCTTGCCTTCTCAGAAACAAACAGGTTTTTTTTCTCTGCTCTTGTGTCCATTTTGAGCATGGGGACTAAGTGGTGTAGTTTGGCTGCTTCATTGCTACTTCACGTACCTGGTAAATGCGTGTCCCTTTCAAAGGTTAGTGTTAGTGTTACATTGGAACATTGCTTCACATCGTGATGTTTCATACAGTGCTAATTCTTTAACAGAGTATCAGTTGGCAAGACCCTCCGATGCAAACAGAAAGGAAATGCTGTTTGGAAGCCTTGCGAGGCCTGGGCATCCTATGAAGAAATTCTTTTGGGGTATGTTCTTCCCTGATATTTTAAGACTTAATCAACTATGGGAAAAGGAAATAAGTCTTAATAATATGGGATTATTTGTAGTGGCAGTTGAACTAAAATCTGATGGCACTTGAAATGTGTGAAATTTGTTCTTCATTCTGAATACAGCAAAACACTTTGGGAAAACAGGTGCAACATCAGTTTAATGTATTTTCAGTAGTAGCCCTGATGTTAATGAATGATTGTTGTTTTTCTAGCTAATGCTCAAATTCATGGTCATTTTGTGTTCATGTATTGGTGATGCCCTCTAGGGAAGTTCTGGTTTGCATAACCTCTTGTCTTTTCCATTAAAAATCCTTGGAAAAATTTGTATCCACATGCCAAAAAGTTACATGTGGGCTCACAAGGACTGAATCTTGGGGAAGGAGTTGGTTCAGTCTCAGCTGCTACCACAGCTTCTGAAATATCACTTCACTGACATGCCACAGTCTTGTGGGTAGGAGAGAATTGACTTTATATGGTCTCTGTAGAGCTCTTGTGTGTGCTGCTGTGCATAAGTTTCAAGGTAGTGCTTATCTTAAATCCTGTCAGTTTTGGAATCCAGTCAGGTACAGAAACAGAGTTTGGGTCCATGTGCTACAGCTACAGCTGAATCTTTCCTAACAGCTGTTGCAGTTCTACAGTCACGTTTTCTTTTCTTTTTTTAATTACTTTTGCAGTGGGGGAGATGGTGTATGGCCTTCATCGTTTCCCCTATATATGTGACACTAAGAGCTATCCAGTGCACAAAGTGAACATGCTGAAAAATGCAGAGAATACTTTTTCCTGCAATCTTCGTTACTTGTAACATTTCATGCAGTTTTTACTTAGTACTGTAACTTCAGTGTTCCTTTAACTCTCATTTTCCTGGCAATTGCTTCCATGGGGTTAATATGAACTTTAACATTACTTTAAAAATTGGCCTGCCTTTGTGCATTTATGGCATTGGAGCACTCTGTGCCAGATCCTGCATCCTTGGCATATGGAGAATTCCTGTTGACTTTTACTTGGAGTTTTTGGTACTCCTAGAGTCCAAGACTGGGTCCTGTGATCGTATGGTAAATGGGACTCTGGCATATCAGTATCTAGGTAACTGACCATTTCTTGGAAATTTTTACAGGCAATGCAGAGACACTCAAACATGAGCCTAAAATGAATAATATTGATACCTATACCAGGCTGAGGGATTTCT
This sequence comes from Pelochelys cantorii, assembly GCA_032595735.1. Taxonomy (NCBI): domain Eukaryota; kingdom Metazoa; phylum Chordata; order Testudines; family Trionychidae; genus Pelochelys; species Pelochelys cantorii. The sequence goes on from CM064334.1 coordinate 57,065,285, forward strand.
GGCAGCGCTATTATTCTGCTCACTATATGACTTTAGTCGTCCAGTCTAAAGGTAACTGCATTTGTTGCTTTTGTTTGTCGGTTATATATTACTTTGAAATAGTGGTCTGTTTCAATCTCACCTCAGCTCTAGCCCCATCTGTTTTCAGATATGAAGCATTATGTAGTCTGCATTGTTCTACAAACTTATCAAGAAAGCATCTGTGTGCATAGCTTTTAAACATTTAAATTAGTATATGGGAATGATCTAACCATGATTTGTGAAATACCTAACCAGAGAACCGCAAGCTTGAATCCCAGCTTGACTCTTTCACCTGCCTTTGGTATCCTTATGTTGATTTCCAGCAGCTTATTTTTTGTGTGGTTTTTTTCAGGTGAGATCTTAACAGAGATGATCTGTCTTCTCTGTGTGGAAATTAAAGATTCTGTGATTTACACCCTCCCCTTCTCCCCCCACCCCCAGAATTATGGGTTTCTCCTGGGCAAAACTGCAAGGCATACATCACAACTGAAGGCAGGTGAAAGTGATAATATTTTCAGTGGTGAAATAATTTTGTACTTTGAGCTGAAACATTATGTACAGGAAGTACTGATTGTCCATGTGTTAGTTTTCAGCTCAGCAAAGCACTTAAACTCCCTTTAGCCTCTAGTTTATCATGCTTAAATAAGCATGGGCTTGAATTCTTCCTGAATAAGGATATACTTAAGCCCATAATTAACTTCAGATGCTGCTTTGAACCTTAAAGTTCTCTGTGCCTCAGTTCTCTCTCTAAAAATGGAGCTAATCTCTTTTCCTCTTGGACCTTTATTTTTCCTATCGAGACACAGTACACTTTTCAGGGCAGAGCCTGTGTGTTACCAGACTTCTGTAGGGCATCTAGAGATGCTACTATGATAATGAAAAACATGCTAAGTTTGGGTACATGGATAGTAGTTCTGTTAGTTACATTTGCAATTGGAAGAAATGCATTGGTGCCACTAGCTGTGCAACTCCTCTCTGTAAACTCATCTCTGTTAAAGGAAATGTTTTCCTGTTCTATAAAAATCATTAGTTTTCCTGTGATAAAGGGACCACTGATGTCTTAGTTTAAACGCAGAATTCTTGAGTCACACTTTTGCTATTTCATTGTTCTTGTGAGCTTTTAATATATATTCCTTCCTTTATAAGGAGGTAAGAGGGAAAGTGTCTACAGTACTCTGCAAGATGCTACTTAGGTGCATAACTGCACCAGATTTGCCCCCTCACTGCCGCATCAGTCTTTGGGATAATTGCAAAATGCTTCGTATGTTAGATCTGTTCAAATCCCAAAGGTGTGTTAATGCTTATAAATAGGCACTCCAAGTACCACCAATCTTTTAATAATACTCCTAATAAGCATGTGGTGCAGGAGGTATAGCTCAACATCAAGACGTGACCCAAGGCCAAGTCTTTATGGAGTTTGGGAAAATCCGAGTCAGCCCAACAGGTTTTGATGTTTGCACTCCAACACTTAGAGATCTGGTCTGCTGTCTCCCTAAATTAACTTAGGCAAATGGGTCCGGATTTGTAAACTGTCCTTATTTTCCTGAGATTCTGCCTTAGTCCTTCAGTAGGGTATTTTTTTTTCTCATTACTAGAAACTCTGGATACTTTGGAAATGTGGGTGACTGAAATCTTCTCTGCAATTCCAAATAAGTAAGATTCTTGTTTGATTATTTGAAAGCTATGAAATTACATTTACAAAATTCTATGAATGCACTGTTCAAAACTGTTTAGATTTTTTTTAATGTCCTGTTACCTCCATTATTGAGGAAATTATCATCTTCTGACTACTGTTTGAATTAGATGTTAAAAGTTAATGTCTCTTCATATCAAGTTTTGAGCATTTAAGAGGGTATCTGGTATCTCTCTGAATGCTAAAACATGATTGGCCTCTGCTGTTCTAGTGCAGATGCCTTGTTGCTTGCTGTAGTTGAATGGAAAACTTAATCTGCAGTTACATCATACTAAATTTTACATCACTGCTTTGTTAGCTAAATGGCAGCAAGTTACAGCTGAATTACAGTTTGTGTTGCTTGTTAGCTGTCATCTTTATAGCTACAACAGATTTTGTGGCTTTTCAAACTAATACAGTATAATCCACGACAGCATGCTGTCCAAAATGGGCACATGATCTGAATGTATCTTAACCTTAAAATTGCTGAATTCATAAGGGAATATCCCCTCAATAAATAATGACTAAATGTAAAAACAATAGCTATCTGTGGGGATGTGTGTGTGTGTGGATTTTGTGACATTCTTGCCTGCAGGTGCTCCAAACTCCATTCCCTGCTAGCTTTGGGAGATTCAGTGCCATCTGTAAGTGATGTGCCCAAAACTTGGAGGGCAGAATTTGTGAAAGTAATCAGGAAACCGTTGAATGTAGTGTGTTCTTTTATTCAGGATCTGTGTGGATCTTGTGCTCTAATCCAGAGTCACATCAAAAGACTACACATTCCCTAGGGCAGATGTCTGCAACCTATGGCTCAGTACAAAACCAAATATGGCTCTGTAGTCATTCCTAAAATACACAACTTTTTAAATTCAACTGAAAAATTCATAATTTTAAAAACGTGTAATTACTCATGTTACAATTATGTCTATTTCACCTTTAACTGTTCATTTTAACAACCATCCATCCTCTCCACTTATTGGGAATCATGCATATTCTCTTTTTATTTGATTGGTCAAGAAACCCTTCCATCATCATCATGCCATGGTGAACTCTGTAACCCCCTACTAGTAAAAATGAAGAAGAGAAAGAGAAACGAGTACCGAAATTTTCAGAAGGAGTGGACACACTTGTATGCGTTTGCGGATAGGTCTGGATTCTCCACATGGTCTCATTTGTATGAGACGTGTTCTCAAACCTAAAAAAATAAATAAAAAATTTAATGACAAAACATGCAGCATTCGCTACAAAATACCCTGAGGGTGATGCATGGAAAAAAAAGCCTGTGAGGAGCTGCAGTGAAAAATGAACATTGGACGAAATAGCCTGTTGGCATGGTCAAAAAAAGGTGGGAGCTTAAACTCCACAAGTTTTGCGGGCTCACAAAGCATTATTTGAGAGGGGAAGTCTTTCACTGACCAGGATTACATGAAGAGATGCATTCTAAAAATTGGTCATGAACTATTTGACAAATTTTACAACAAGGACAAAAGTTACGGAAAATTCAAGTCATGCCATTATCAGCAAAAACAGTTCATGACAGAGCTGTGATGATGGCCCATCAAATGCAAAATTTCAGTGTAGCTACTTATTTTTGTTTGCTTTGAACAAGACAGCTAACATGTGACATTAATCAGGCGTGTATTGTGGGAAGATATATTTGTGGAAATACTGTGCATGAAAAAATTATTGGGATATTACCAGTGAAAAATCAAACAAGGGGTGAAGACCTCCGTAAAACTGATCTTTGTAAACGAGAGAAATACAGTTGGATAATCTTCTATCTGCGTATACAGACAGTGCACTTCGCATGGTCGGCAATTACAGGGGATTTCTTACTCTTGTCAGAACAGCTGAACTACCCACTTTTGTACTTTCATTGCATCAGGAGGCACTTGGTGCACAATCTTGTGGAACTGAACTCTGACTGGTAATTCATGTTGGCAGTTGGATTCTTGCCTGAGCCCTTAATCACCATCAATTTCAGTCACTGCTTGAGGAAGTACATTCCAAATACCCCGATCGACTAATGTACAGTTATCTTGTGGCAAAGTTTTGTCTCGTTTTGCCACTTGCGTTAATGAGTGTCATTTTTTGATATGAAGGGTGTCAAACACACCAAGACTGTGACTGGTTGCTCAGGTTTTACCATCTCGTCAACATTACTGGTCATTTGAATGAGTTGAACTTTAAGCTATGGGGCAAGGAAATACAGTTCTACCTCTGCAGCAGGTAATGTTTGGATATGAGTCAAAAGTGACTGTCTTCATCAAAGCTATTGACACGGGAAGACTGGCGCATTTTGAAAGATTGAGTGTTTCATGATTCGTATCAGAGAAAATCCAAATAGCAGCCTTGATTTGCAGCAGCTTGCTGGGTTTGTTTCTGAGCTCCTGATGGCATTCAAGTCTCTTTTTGTTGACTTTTGCAAACACAGTGCTCTGTTTAAGTTGATGATGTGTCCACATAAACTGTCCACTGGAGAACTGGATTTGAGAGTCATTCTCGGCATCTCAGTCAGCAATTTGGAAATGGAAATAGCAGATTTCAAAGAGTTGGATATCTGAGTGGAAAGATTGGTCAAGCTGAATTCTGATTTAGAATGCCTTGCTTGACAACATGCTGAATTGGCAAAACTGCACAAATGGGCTGACACAGAAATTGGAGCATGATGATGATCTGATTCTGCAACCTTGGAAAGACCTTCTTGTCACAACACCATGCAGATTGTCAGCTTAGACTTACTTACACATAGGTGGAGCCAAACACTGTGAGCAGCCTCTCTCTCTCTTCAATCACATCAAAGGTAATTTGCACTCAAGATTGATGGGAGAGAGCCTGAATACGTGCATGAAGCTGAATTTGACCAGTTGTGATGTAAACATCAAATAAATGTGCAGCAGCAAAAGTCCCATTTTAAATAAAGTCCTTGAGTACAATGTTTCATTTATGCTATTAATTTAAACAGTGGAATAAATTGCCTAGGGAGGTTGTGGAATCTCTATCCTTGGAGATATTAAAGAGCAGGTTGGATAGACGTCTGTCAGGGATGATCTACAGAGTGCTTGGTCCTGCTGTGAGGACAGTGCACTGGACTGACCTGTCGAGATCCCTTCCAGTTCTGTGAATCTTTGATTCTATTATTAATCATCATGTCCGTTAGTAGTAGTAATAAGTTTTTTTTTTTTTTTTCCAGGCATGTAAATAAGCATTCTTATACTAGCTTTGTGTTGACCACTTGTTCTGAATTTTGATGTGGTTTGGCCTCTTTGGTTTGAAAAGGTTGCTGACCCCTGCCCTGGGGGCTTGGATTATAGGTATAAAGCAACTTGCACTTGCATCTGTATGGCCCTGGATTGTGGCTGGTAAACATCATGCTACATACTTCAATTTTATTTTTATTTTATTTTTAAGTGGCTTACCCAGACCAAATTTTGATCACCTGACACAGCCTTTTGACACACCAGAATTTAACAAACTCTACAGAGGTGAGTGAACTGATCTCTTCTTTCTGTATTAAGTGTTCTAAATGGGAAATGTATATGCCACTGTGCAGATTATCCCTTTGTTTTAAAATGGACATTTTTGTTGAATTAATGTATTTACCTGTTTTCCCACCATGTTCTTCAATAAATAAAATTTTACTATTTCTGATTATCAGACTTAGACAGAAGTAGTAGAGTGTCTACATTTAATTAATACATTTCTTCCTGTTCAGTTGTTCCAGTCAGAAAAGTTCATTCATTGAGCATCACCTGGGCACTTCCTCCACAGGAACAGCATTACAGGTGAGGTTCGATATTTTATTGAGGACACTTGCTTGATTATAGCAAAAAAGAGAATTTGCTAAATAATTGAGGTTCTTAGGATATGTTCATATCGCAAGTTATAGTGGTTTAAGTAAAGGTGTGTTTTTAAATCTTAATAAAGTAGTGTGTGTGAACACTCTGAAACTGATTTAAATCCATTTTATATACATGTAGCTTAAAATGATGATGAATCAGTATGTGGGCTGTTAATCTCAACATCCTGATAAATTTTCAGTTGGGTCACTAGGTCCTGTCTTCCTAAATTCCAGTTGTATTTGCAATTTGATACGTCTCTTTATAGAGATGCTGTTTAAAGATGACTGCTATGGATGAACTAGGCAGTTTTATAATAGTTGTTAGTCTGGTGACATGGGGTCTTTTCATAAATTATTTTTATTTTCACTTCTTGTCATCATGAATTTTTTTTTTGTTTAGGGTGAAACCACTTCACTATATCTCCTGGCTGGTAGGACATGAAGGCAAAGGGAGTGTTCTTTCCTTTCTTCGGAAAAAGTATGTATCAGATCGCAATATAGTGTCCACAGCAATAAAGGGAAAATAATATTCTGAAGTTAGGATAATTGGGAAATTTGATTTAAGATTGAGGCAAATTCTCATGGTGATTCCTTTTCAAGTTGGTGACAGACATGTTAATTATTGCAGGATACTCTGAGAATTCACTTCCTTATTGTCATGGTACTAGAAACAAACAAAAAAACCCCACTGCATCTGAAAAATTGTATATAAACCCCTCTGTTTTTGTTAGAGGTGAGGATTAAGGTGATAAAACTACTTTGAACGTGAACAAAATGCTTTTTAATAATGCTTATCAAATTCTAAATGTTGAGAATAGATAGAAACTCAGAATTGCAAGTTGTATGTAAAGAAATTAAAAGTGAATTATTTTCTTATTTACCGAGGCCCTGAAATTCATTGCTTCTCCTCTGGTGTATTTGGATAACACAATGTAAAAAGCACTCTTCCCTGCACTTGTTTAAAAAAAAAACAAAAAACAAACACACACTACAACAGACATGGAAGCCAAACCTCCAGGAGAATGAAGTGGTCATGATTTGTCCCAGCAGCATATTTGTTCTTTAAAAAGTATTTTTGGCTTATGCTAAATAAATGTCGAGGGTGTTTGTCCTTCTAAAACTTTCTTTTTCTCTTTTTAAATTTCTCAAAGCTCTGCATTATGTTGTGTGAATTGGTAGAAAGGTATCTTATGGTAGCCTGTTTTGGTATCACTTTGAAAGTCCTTCAGCCAGTCCTTTAATTACTCAGGTCAGAAATGAGCTCAAATAAGAGTACTGTTATTTCTTCAGGATAGCTTTTAACTGTAATAATTGATACTAGGTTTGATTCTTCAATAGATTTTGGGCTCTTGCATTATATGGAGGAAATGGTGAGACGGGATTTGAACAAAACTCTACATACTCTATATTTAGCATTTCTGTGACTTTGACTGATGAAGGTTACAAGCACTTTTATGAGGTAAACCTTACAGCAGCTTGGTTTTCTGATCATTTTGGTATTTGTGTCAAAAGAACTTCATCAGTTTGTCTTTGTCTTCAGGTTGCACATGTTGTATTTCAGTATCTGAAGATGTTACAGAAAAGAGGGCCAGATAAAAGGTAACTATTTAAATCCATTTGTAGTGTTGCATCCTTTTACTTTTTTGATAACTTAATTGTTCCTAGCAGCCTTAAGGTAGACCAAGCAAGCCTGTTTTTAAACTGAAATAAGTGTCCATGCAGCCTTTCATGCTGGTTTAACTATATTTATTTTAAAATAATAGTATAGTTAAACTGGTATAACTTGGCATGTAGATATTCATTCCCTTAGGGGGAGAGACACAAGCAAAAAGTGAAGAGTTCTGTCTGAGGGAATTGCTGAAGAATTCCCTGCATGGTGCATCCTTCCCAAATAGTAAGCTCAAGCATTTCTGAATGTGGTATAGTAGTTAGAGTCTGAGACTAAAAGTCAGGAGTTCTGGGTTCTGTTTTCAGTTCTTCCACTAACTTGCTATCTCATCTTGACTGTTTTCATCTTTAATAAGGGGCTGTTTTGCAGCAATAATGAGGGCAAACTAACAATGGTATAGCACTGTGAGATTCCACATAAAAGGAGTGATACGTGTATTTCAATTACACTTCTCATCCGATTACTAGGTCTCATAGATGTCTGAATAATTATTATTGTGAAGAAACTAACCTGAATATCTACTCTGGTATCTTGCCTAGAAATGGTGTTTCATTTGTGTGTTGGTGATAAATGTTGCAAGGTAACCAGGGAAACTCCTTTTTTTCCTCCTACAGAATTTGGGAAGAGATCCAGAAGATTGAAGCTAATGAATTTCATTACCAAGAACAGGTAATAGTTAATCTTCACAAGTTTTTTTTCTATGGGTAGGAAGAGAAGCCAATAACTTCAAATTGCTGTTGGAAATTTCATGGAATAGATTGTAAGTGGATTTGCAAAATTCTGATCTCGCAACACTCTGAAAACAAACTGAAATGAGGCAGACTGAGAATGTTAAAGAAATCACATTCTAGCTAGAGAAATAAGGCATGCTGTGGCACCGTACAGACTGAACAGATTTATTAGGGCATAAGCTTTCATGGGTAAAGTGGGTTTTACCCACGAAAGCTTATGCCCTAATAAATCTGTTCGGTTTCTAAGATGCTACAGGACTCCTTGTTTTTGCAGATACAGGTGTGGCAGGGTCCGTCCCACTCCTGGGCCCCTGACCCCAGTTCAGCCCATTGTCCCACAGTCTAGGAGTCACAGTATATGGCTCACTCGCCTTGGTTAGAGATTTGTTGTCTCCCTGTCATCTTTAACAAGGTCGATGCTGCTCTCTTGGCTCCTCCTCCACTCTCCAAAACTCCTTCACAGCTCCCCAAACTCTCTGTTGGCCAAACTCCTTCTCAATTCTCTCCACACTCCTTCTCAGCTCTCTCCCCTCTCACCCACAGGGAGAGTTCTTAAATAGGCCTCCAGGCAGCCCCAATTAGTTTCACCTGGGCCTTAATTGATTTTGCAAGCCACCCTGTCTCAGCTGCTCCTAATTAGCCAGGATTGCTGACTCTCTCTGTAAGAGCTGCCTCTTTCCCCTTCCACCAAGCTCTTTAACCTGCTGTATCGCCCCTGCTCTGTCACACAGGGTAACATGGCTAGCCCTCTGAGACTTTTTAGCTAGGGAACTGTTGGACTTGTGAAATTTAACAACTTTTGTTTCCTTTTAACAAAACCAAAACACAGCTTGAATTTTTTGTATATGGTGCTCTTGCAGCAGCAGTCCTCTATCTTCATGTTTTGATCCTTTTCTTGTTAATTATAGTTAGTTTCTTTATCTTCTGATTTAGACTGTAAAATTCTTACTTACTGATTAAACCTTGTCTTACTTACCTGTAAGGTGCTATGAATGCTTAATGATCACACTTTCCATACATTTTCTCCTTCCCCACTCTTCTTCCCATGTTTCTGCAATAGTTTCCAGGACTGGGAAGCCCCAGCATGGCTGACAGTGGCTGTGGATCCCCTGGGGCAGGGGCAACAGGCAGGAAATAGGGATGTTAAATATCAGTAATTGAATAGTTGAGTAACCTAATGCATTTTTATTGGTTAGTTGACTATTCTGTAGTCCCTGGGGGGCAGGGCTGGCAGCCAATGTGCTCTGGCCTCACTCCCATGGAGCCCCCTGCCACTCCATGCTGCTGCCTCTGTATCAGAGGCAGCAGCGCAGGGTGCCAGGTGGGAGCTGGTCCGTGAGGGGAGCCAGTTTAAAAACTAGTGCCCCTGAGGACGAGCTGCCTGTTGTCCTGTGCTGCTGCCTCTGATAAAGAGGCAGCAGCATGGGGTGGCAGCATCTCCTGTCTGGGGTGTGACAGGCTCCTGGACCCAGCTTGAGCTGGGCTGCTTGTCCGCCTGGCTTCTAGTACGCTTTAAATGCAGAGCTGGAGCTGTGGGTGGTTCCATGCCTATGACGAACCAGGACTGAACTGGGCTGCTGGCCAGCCTGCTGAAAAACTTACTGGCTGGTGGGTGGGGGAGGAAATGTGTGTAGTCTGTAGCTTTAATCTGTAAGCTTTTGCTTATTGGTTAAGTGACTACACTATTACATCCCTATCTGGAAACACACAATCATTTGTTTGGGACCGGTCAGGTCCCGAGGGTGTTGGACCAGGGAGATCCAACCTGTATTTTAGATATCTGATGCACAAGTCACTGTTTTCCTCATTTACAGACTGATCCAGTTGATTATGTGGAAAGCCTTTGTGAAAATATGCAGTTGTTTGAAAAGGAGGACTTTTTGACTGGAGACCAGCTTCTGTTTGAATATAAGCCTGACGTAAGTAGAACTGTAGCTCTGAACATGTAAATTGGGGAAATTTAGGCATGTTGAAATGGGTTTTCTAGGTTACTTGTGTCACATCAAATTTTTTAAATTTATTGGTTGCTTTAGGAGTAGATCTGTAATCTTTTGTCTTCTGAATTTTCAGAGTAATTTTAATTTTTTTACAGCTTGGCAGACAGAGTGAAAGTTCATTTGAACTCAGATGTTTATTTTTGTAGGTCATTGCTGATGCCCTTAACCAGCTTTGTCCTCAGAGAGCCAACCTGGTTCTGCTGTCTGCTGCCAATGAAGGAAAATGTCATCTAAAGGAGAGATGGTTTGGGACACAGTACAATGAGGAAGGTAAAATGACCCTTTGAAGTGTCTGAGTATTCAAAATGCTCATAGAAGCTATTTAACTGGGTGGCAATACAGCATGCAAGTACAGAGGAGTGTAGTGTGATTCTCAACTGTGATCTTGACCTTTTTAGAGTCATTAGAGCCTTAGGTGTGCTTTGTCCTATTTTACAACCACTCTTTTCTGTGGCATTGGCAGGTCCTTCTGTTACGGGTCTCTTTTTTGCAGGGAATAGGGGACAGTCATGGTGAGTCTTCCAGTTCACCAAGACAGTACTGCATGCAGATTAAAACACAGATAATAAAGACTAAGGCAACATGTTTTTTTGGTAGTGTGTGATGCTAATGCACCCAGCCTTGAGTTTTAAGCATGAGTATAAGTTTGCTTGAAGTGAGGTCTGAGCAGAGACTTAGAGGAGACAGGGAAGACAAACCAAGTGGCATCAGGAAAGCAGAGCTAGTCTTTTTTGCAGACAAGCACCAAGACAAACTAAAGAGAATAATTTTTACTTTAAGGGTCAGCACCTAGATATCGATGCAGTAACTTCTGTGCCACTAAGCTTATCTGCTTTTAACTTTCATGTTTTTTTCATAGATATTGACAAATACTGGAGTGATTTATGGGCCAGTGACTTTCAGTTAAATGAGGACTTGCACCTACCTGAAGAAAATAAATATATAGGTGGGTGAGACACTAGTATCTCGGTGGACTCTTGTCACGTTTCCCTTCCCAAACATTCCATTTGCAAATAGTGGTTTTCCTAGGACATGATCTTTGTTTTCCTTTTTTATTAATGATTAGCTTTTAAATAAACTGTTTTTACTGGAAGAGATGGAAATATGTGTTCCTGAATTTTTATTAAAGCAAACTTCTATAAGTTTAATTTTTTTGGACAAATTTGACCTGACAACATGTCTCCAAAATACACTCAGCATAAGCAGAGCAGCTAGGGTGCACACGTGAATCATTTGTATGTAAGGATAGATAATGGTATTACTGAGAGAAAGCAAATATAGGATTATTCCCTGCTCTGGGGGGGCACACCACAGATTCTATGTAAGGCTCTGGATCTGTTAACACCCCTCGCCCCCACCTCCAGAACAAGATATAAAATGCCGCCGCCTCTTTACAGTGCAATGACCGATCCATACTTCGCCAAAGAAAAGTGTGCAACTGAATGTACTATAGTGACAGGAGTGAGGAGAGCTGCTGTTTACAGTTTTGAAACCTGCATTTATGTTAATGGCTGTGGAATTGAGATACAGTAACCCACATATTCTGTTTCTATATTAGCCACTGACTTTGCTCTGAAAGCACCTGATTGCCTGGAGTCAGAGTATCCTGTCAAAATATTAAGCACACAACAAGGCTGCCTGTGGTACCGGAAGGATGATAAATTCAAAATTCCCAAAGGTAATGCCTATTAACTGGTATATTACACACAATGTGCAAAGCTTTTCATATGCAATAAATAAGCATCTAAAATAGTTCTAGAAATGTATTTGGAGTTCGGACTTGTAGCTTAACTTTCATCTGATTTTCAAACATCACTGAGCATCATTTCAATTGTCCTTGTCCTTATGAGCCCCTTATAGGTTTAACTCCTTGTTTAGGTGGCTTCAGGATGCTTGGTGTTCAGATTTTTACATTCATAGGGAGTTGAATTCATTCACTGCATAGTCCTTTTTTCCCTAGCTAGCTTCTGCTCCTCTTTCCTGCCACTCCTAGTTTGTCGGTGGTGGTGTTTGAGTTGTCGAATGTAAGCCTCGAGGACATCCATTCCTCATTTAGGCTGTTTCATTGGATTTTACTTGACTGTTGTTTTGTAAGCCTGCTTGAAGTGATTGTTCATAAAATCTAGGTGCCACTTGCTTGCATTAGACCTAGTAATTGTGGTAATTCCTAGAGGCCCTAGTGACTCAGCTCAATTGTGTGCACACTACACATACATATACACACTAGGGACGCGAACAGGTAACTGGTTAACTCTTACTCAGGAACAGGTCGCTGCTGGAAGCTTAGTGCAGAAGCAGTGGGGCTGAAGCAGATCCTAACTGCCTGCGTTCAATGAGTTAACTGGTTAAACTTAATGATTAACCGGTTAACTAACTAAACAGGGTTTTTCATCCCTAATCCACATATCCCAAAAGGACAGTTCTAGCCCAAGATTTCAGCTCAGGTGGAGTATATTTCCAGGCTAGGTACCAAGAGGTCTGGGTACTATGTAAAATGTAGAACATTAGTATCTTTTAAACCAGCTCTCAGCATGCACCAGCTCCCAGGGAGCCAGTTAACATCTGTAGTTAGAAGAACTTTAGGTTTTTCCTTTAAACAGAAAATGTGATCTGGAATCATTGTTCGCACATTTGAGTCTGTGTTGCCATTCTTGAGTTCTGTTTTCAAGCAGAATGGCATTTTAGTTTTCAGTGAACAATGCCTTTTTAGGGTTTGTATATTTTTAGAAATTTTTGTACAGGCTTTACTCTGCTTTAAATAAAAGTATAACATTCATTAATTGCAAATACAATTTAAATGCATAAAGACAAGGTCTCTGCACCAGTCAGTTTACACTCTGACTATGTGTTGTCTGTTACCAAACAAATTATGCCTCTTTACAACTCTGACAGTATAAATAGTTTTTTCAAGGTTCAATTATTAGCAAGTATTTAGTTTAAGGAGTAAAAGTGGAGAGAAGGAAACTACTTTGATTTAATGTGGATAAAAACATTGTCTCAGCTGAGCAAACATTACACATGGGGTTCAAATACAGTAACTGGAAATAGCAAATGGTGTGAAGGAAAAAACAGTTGAATTGTTAAAACTGCATGCGTTCCTGGAGTTGCTCATGTGTGCGTTTTTTGGCTTTTTTTTTCCCAGCTTACATACGTTTCCATCTGATATCTCCACTGATACAGCAGTCTGCAGAGAAGTAAGAATTACCTTTCTGATGCTTATCTTTCAGAGCAGTTAAAATTCCTATACAGGGTTTTTAAACATCCCCTCCTCATCTTGAAAATAGAACAGGGTTTCTCAAACTGGTAGTCAGGGTCTCTGAGGGGGTCGTAAGCTGTCAACTTTCAAACTGTTTTGCCTCCAGCATTTATAATGGTGTTAAATATATTTAGTAGGTATTTTATATTTATAAAGTGTGTGTTTGGGGTGGGAGGGTCATAATCAGAGGCTTGCTATGTAAAAGGAGTCATTGGTACAAAAGTTTTGAGAACCACTGAGAACATTTCTTCTTTCATGTTCTTTACAGTTCATTAGTTTTGGGGGAATGGTTTATTGGTGGGAGGGGAAAAGTATTGGTGTGAAGAAGGGAAGTGAGATTTTTAGTGTAGTCTTCCCATGATCAAGGGCAGGGAAAGTGAGTGACATGAGAGTAGTAGTGCATCTGCTAGAACAGAATGTTTCTGCAGAGGCTTTGTGCTGAAAAGTTACCTGTTGTCAACATTGTAGCCAACAACTTGGAGGGAAAAGGGTCTAGATGAGGGGGAAATGGATGGAGAGCAGCTATTATATGTAAGGATATTACACAGGCTTTGGATTACAGTTCAGCGTATGTGCCTCATCCTCCCATTCAAGGCACCACTACACACCCTGAAGTGGGACTGTCTGTTGTAACAAACAGCATAGCGACCTTATCAGAAGGGCACTAATAAGGAGCTGCGAAGGAGGAATGGTTTTTTTTAAAATATATCTTCGTGGAACTGATGTGTCTAGACTCATTGGTTAACCTTCATGGTTAAGTGCAGGATTTCCCCCCCCCCCCCTTTCCTCCTTGCTGCTTCCTCTGTATCAGAGGCAGCAGTATGTGGGGGTGGGTGGGCAGGCGGGAGCCAGTGCTTGTGGGGAACTGATTTAAAAGTCAACTTCCTGCGTGCACTGGCACCTGCCTGTCTCTCCCTCGCCCCTCCTACTACTGTCTCTGATACAGAGACAACAATGGGGGGTGGGGGGGAGAGAGCGGGCTCTGTGGGAGCTACCTCCCCAATGAGTAAACATGCAACTGCTTACTTTCAGCAGTTACACATTTACCAGAATAAACACATTTTAAGATTTCTACTTTTTATACCTATTAGGATTTAATAACTTCAATTTTAAATAAAACTGTCTCTCTCAGATTCCTTTAACATATTTTTATATCAACACCCTGATGATATTCAACAAACACATTTTGCTATGAGCTGACATTGCTTGAAATCTGTATTCTTTATTCCAGATGATTTCAGCCACATATGCTAGATCACCTAGGTTGCTTACATGCTATCCTGATATGCCCCATAAAAGGGAATAGCTTCTCTTTTCTCATGCAAAGGTATTTTAATTAAAGCCAGAATGACTTTTAGGTAATCTTGTCTTTTGAATAAAGAGAGAGATTCATAGCTGTCGACTTCATTACCCAGAAATAAACTTCTTGCAGGATATAAATCTGTTTTTAAATTGGGTTCTATGATTTAAGTCGTAAGTGTCTTTATTTAACTAATTAAATAATTCTCAAGGACAACTCTGGGTATACCCTCAGATTCATTGACCTTATGAAGGCTTGTGTTTTTTCCTCTTCCTTTTTGGTTTGCACTTTTGCCCCTTCCTCTATGCAGCGTGGTGCTTTTTGATACTTTTGTGAACATTCTCACCCATAACCTTGCCGAGCCAGCATACGAAGCTGATGTTGCTCAACTGGAATACAAGCTGGTAGCCGGAGAGCATGGTTTGGTCATTCGAGTGAAAGGATTCAATCATAAACTACCAGTAAGTACTAGCAGCATGTTTTCTCTGCTTTGACTCAACCAGCCATCTGTTGGGCACCGTTTTCTAAACGGTTCATAGTTCTGTCCTTAACTGTTGGTGTCTGTTAGCGATCTCACAGCCCATTAATGGTTTTGTATGCAGTTAAAAAAAAAAGGTCATCTTGCTGAGATGCTCATAAATCTGCAAGAGCAGAGAGAGAATGTGAGTTCCCATGTCAGCAAGAAGGCATAGTGAGAGTGAGTGATGCTGGTAGAGGAGGAGGGGGAGTCTACCGAGCATGAAGTGCAGCAGAGGTTCAAGAGACCTGGTTGTGGAATAGTGTTCCTCAGAGATGATCAGATGAACTCAGCCTGGCCATCTTCAGGGGAAACTGCAAAATACATTCCTATTCGATCACTTCTACCTCCATGACTAGAGTGACACTTTCAAAATCAAGTTGACTCCTCTTATCTCCTTCCAAAACTAAAAAGAAGAAAAACTTCTCCCAAACAAAACTTCCGATAAAAAGAAAAGCACTAGAGACTTTTGATGTTCAATAGGGATTTTGATATTGTTGTTGTATTTTACGTAGAAGGCACTCGGAGATGGTGATTGGGTGGCAACACGATAGCCTAAAACACATATTGTCTGTGTTAATGCTCTCTGCCTTTCCTCCTCCTCCCATCCAAAATGAATATTTTTAGTTAGAAAGTTTTTCTGCTGTCTTCCTGGTCCTACATGTTCAACTGTATTTCCTGTGTCTCAAATAATCTTCACTGAGTAATCTAGTTGGGTTTTTTACTGAGAAACACCAAGCACTCTTCATAGTTGTAGAGCTGTTGAGGCAGCTATAGGCACTTCTAAATAAACCTTTGAACATTCCTTTTCAATATACACTTCACCAAGTAGTAGATAAAGTTACTCAGACTACTAAGGATGTTAGCTGTTGGTTAACTGAATAGTCGACTAACCACATGAATGTTTAGCAGTTAGTCGACTATATTCTGTGGTCCTTGAAGGCAGGGCGGATTTTAAAAACCGCTCCCCTCACAGACTGGCTGCCTGCTGTCACCTCTGGTACAGAGGTAGCAGCATGGGGTGGTAGAAGTCCCTGTCCGCACGGGGTCTGAGCCATTGACAGGCTGCTTAGGTGGAAGGGAGTGGGGGAAGTTGCCCCAAAGCAGTCTCTGTCTGCAGCAGCCCAGGCTGGGACCCTGGGGGCAGGGGCTGCTGCTGTAAAGATGGAGGAAGCAGCGCAGAGCCCGTGCTGGGAATTGGCTTTTAAGCCAGCTCCCCCCAGGATCATCTCCTGCTTCTCAAATAAATCTAGGCTTACTGGCTAATCAGCTAGTCGACTGCTTATTCACATCGTTAGAGACTACTGCTATAAAATTCAATTTTCAGATATTTTTAACAGTTTTCCAAATCTCTTTTGAGCAGCAGCTTTCCGTGCTTTTGTGGATTTATTTAAAATGAGGAAAAACTGGTGTGGGGGTGGGAGTTAGGTATAGGACAGTGCAGGAAAAAAAATTATTTACATACATTGTTCATCTGTAAGCCAGAAGAAGTTGAACAAATCAGACTTGCATGCGTACTGTTATTGTCTGTAAGAATAGTCTACTAGATAAACTTTCAGCAGGAAGTAGAATTAAGTTAAAACTAAGCAATTAAAAGCTAAAAAGAAAGCCTTGACAAAGTCCCTAACCAAAGGCTCTTGTGTAAATTACATTGTCACGGGATAAGAGAGAAGGTCCTTTCATGGATTGAGAACTGGTTAAAAGACAGGAAACAAAGGGTAGGAATAAATGGTAAATTTTCAGAATGGAGAGGGGTAACTAGTGGTGTCCCCCGAGGGTTGGTCCTAGGACCAATCCTATTCAACTTATTCATAAATGATTTAGAGAAAGGGGCAAGCAGTGAGGCGGTAAAGTTTGCGGATGATACTAAATTGTTTAAGATAGTCAAGACAGAAGCAGACTGTGAAGAACTTCAAAAAGATCTCACAAAACCGAGTGATTGGGCCACAAAATGGCAAATGAAGTTTAATGTAGATAAGTGTAAAGTAATGCACGTTGGAAAAAATAACCCCAACTATACATATAGTATGATGGGGGCTAATTTGGCTACGACAAATCAGGAAAGAGATCTTAGAGTTATCGTGGATAGTTCTCTGAAAACGTCCACACAGTGTGCAGCGGCGGTCAAAAAGGCAAATAGAATGTTAGGAATTATAAGAAAGGGATAGAAAATAAGACCCAGAATATCTTACTGCCCCTGTATAAAACTATGGTACGCCCACATCTTGAGTACTGTGTACAGATGTGATCGCCTCACCTCAAAAAAGATATTTTGGCCTTGGAAAGAAAGGATTCAGAAAAGGGCAACTAAAATGATCAGGTGTTTGGAACAGGTCCCATATGAGGAGAGGCTAAAGCGACTGGGACTTTTCAGTTTGGAAAAGAGGAGACTGAGGGGGGATATGATAGAGGTATATAAAATCATGAGTGGTGTGGGAGAGGGTGAATAAAGAAAAGTTATTAATTAGTTCCCATAATATGAGGACTAGAGGACACCCAATGAAATTAATGGGTAGCAGGTTTAAAACAAATAAGCGAAAGTTCTTCTTCGCACAGCGTGTAGTCAACCTGTGGAACTCCTTTCCAGAGGAGGCTGTGAAGGCTAGAACTATAACAGAGTTTAAAGAGAAGCTAGATAAATTCATGGAGGTTAGGTCCATAAAAGGCTATTAGCCAGGGGGTAGGAATGGTGTCCCTGGCCTCTGTTTGTCAGAGGCTGGAGACGGATGGCACGAGATAAATCGCTTGATCATTGTCTTCGGTCCACCCCCTCTGGGGCACCTGGTGCTGGCCACTGTTGGCAGACAGGCTACTGGGCTAGATGGACCTTCGGTCTGACCCAGTACAGCCATTCTTATGCTCTTATGAGTATGCTTGCTTGGATCTAAGATTTTATTAGAGGTTAACAAATTTTCACTCCACACCTCACTCCTCCTCCTCCTGCTGCTTACTCAGGACATAGCAACCTCAAATGCTGTTTCTGTCTGGATGCTGATTGGCAAGTATTGATGAGGGAGAAGTGCTTATCTGTCCTATAACTATTACTGGGTCAGGGGACATGGTTACAACACTATTAAAACTTGTTGGGTAGACCAGAGTTAAGGTGAAAGTATTGGACAATTCAGATTGTAGCTGGGACTTGATTCGTTGTAGTATATATGGGGCTAACATGTATCCTTTGAAATATACAGAGCAGAATCTTCAACAGTGAGAGAGAAGGAAAATCAGGTGTGGAGAGAGAATTGAGGCTCTGATTTGAACTGTATTCTGTAACTTTTTATGCATTCTCAGCTTCCATTAATAAAAAGCACTTTTTTCCCTCACTGAGGAAATGCAGTAGTCAAAATAAACTAATAAGGCAACAGAACATTTAAGGTGACCTGCAAACGAGGGATAATAGACTTGTGTGTGCATATATAAGATTTTTGTCCTTGTCCTTTTTACTTTAGACTCAGTATTAATGATGTTTCTAGTCTTCCCTGTTGTGTTGGGGCATGGCTGGGGAATCCGAGTACTTGACTGGGAGCTTTTGCAGTCCTCCACTAAAGGGGCATAAGTGGGGAATCTTTCACAAGGAGAAATTTTTTTCCAAGCATTTGAAATGCCACAATCAAAATAGACCCTAGAGATTTTAACATTCTGACTGAATACACTTTCCCTTGTGATGTCGTCATATTAATTCTCTAGTTGCCTGAAAAATATTTATTAATATATGGAGATATACCTATCTCATAGAACTGGAAGGGACCTGGAGAGATAGTCCAGTCCCCTGCCCTCACAGCAGGAGCAAGTACTGTCCCTGACAGATTTGCCCCAGATCCCTCAATGGCTCCCTCAAGGATTGAACTCAAAACCCTAGGTTTAGTAGGCCACTGCTCAAACCACTGAGCTATCCCTCCCTTCAGAAAAGGTTCTGAATTTGTAATAAGAAAAAAGGTTTAGAATTCATTTATTTACTTAGTCAAATGTTCTCCTGTTGACAAAAATAACTTAGAAAACAATTTCTTTCTTTCCAGCTACTGTTTCAACTCATCATTGACCACTTGTCTGACTTCAGCTTTACTTCAGCTGTTTTTGAGATGATAACAGAGCAGCTAAAAAAGACCTATTTTAATATCCTCATCAAACCGGAGACCCTGGCCAAGTGAGTGTCTGTGGGGAGATTAAATAGATGGACTTTATCTGACTTAGGTGGAGGTACAGGCTGAGTGGAGTTTACTATGTTGTGCTGCTAGAACTTTGTAGCCACTGTTACAAAGATAAATTATTGTGTAGTGTTCTGCCTGGCCAGTTATAAAATGATTCTGCATCTTTAATAATAGAGAACAGAACTTAAATGGTAACGTTCTGCTTTATGATAGTGCTGATGCAGCTGAGTAGATGATAAAGCGGAAGTGTTTTTTCATTCATAGAAGGGTAGGTATTGAGTAAATTACAGCACAAAAGAAGTTAGTATAAAACAATCATCAGTAATCAAGAGAGGATGGCTCGAGTGAAGGAGTGGTGTGATTTGAGACTAATAGAATCAGTTGGTAAAATTAGCTCTGGATTAATATTAAGGAAAATTGCAAGTCTATTTCACAGTGAGAGGAGGGTTGGTTAAAAAAAAAATTCTTATGATACATTAATACTTCATCAATTTCATGGACCTTAATCTGACACCATTTCTATAAAAGCGTTTAAGACACTTGTGCAGGCATATGCTTGACATTATCATTTTGAATTAAGAATTGTGGAAAAACTGATTTTATTCTCCCAAACACAATTATTTTTTATTTTTCTGAAAGCTGCCATGGATACCTGCATGGAGTCTCTAAAGTGTTTTTTCTCTGCTCATAATAACAATGCAGTTGTTATCCTTTTTAAGATGAGACAGACGTGAGCAGAAAAATGCCCATCTTAGAACGAAGATATAATTGTCTGTCATTACCATAGACCACAGATTACATTAATTTTATTAAAAGTGAGGAGTCCTGTAGCACCTTATAGACTAACAGATGTATTGGAGCGTAAGCTTTCGTGGGCAAAGACCCACTTCGTCACATGCATCTGACGAAGTGGATCTTTGCCCACGAAAGCTTACGCTCCAATACATCTGTTAGTCTATAAGGTGCTACAGGACTCCTTCTCGCTTTTGCAGATCCAGACTAACAGGGCTACCGCTCTGATTAATTTTATTGTTAACTGGGAATCATATTTAATGTCTAAAACTGCTTCTAAAATCATATAGGCCTTGTACCTCCTGTTCCAAAACACAAATGATACACCATGTAGAGAGAAAATTCATCCCTTTCCTGGTGGTTGGTGCTATTAATTAAAGAAACTAGTAATAAAATGGATCAGTCCACACCCTTGGGCTGCTCACAAGCTCAAGAATGGTGTGTCAATACAGTCAGTGCAGAAGCCTGCCTCTCCCTCTGTTCCTTCCAGCTTGATATTTCTGGCAGATGGAAGATGGGTCAGGGCTGGCTTCTGCTCTTTTTGGCTGAACCCTGTAACCAACTGCCTTGTCCTGATACAGGCCAGGTCTGCGTTAGTGGAGAAAAATCAATGTAAGAGACACAAGTGCAGCTATGACAATTGCATAGCTAGAGCCGGCTTACCTCACATTTCTCCACCCCCCATTCCCAGGGTGGCCCCAGAGCAAGAGGTTGATAGGGGAAATGCTCCCATTGACTTCCCTTACTCCTTGCAAACGTGATTTAGCTTTCAGTGTTTTCCCCAAGGACAACCCAGAGCAGTTGGGCTACAGGAATCGCAGATTACCTGAGGTATTTTGGAGCTGAAGCAGGGCAGAAATCCCAGGGCAGATTGATCAGTACTTGATATTTCTAGTTAGGATTAGCTGAAATCATGCTGGTCATGGACCCTGGGTATAAGAAGTTAAGGGTTGTAAATCCTTGATGGGTAACATCCTGAACTAAATATTTTTTTCTTTTGTTACAGAAATGTGCGTCTCTTAATTTTGGAGCATGGCAGATGGTCTATGATAGATAAATATGAGACATTAATGAAGGGCCTTTCCATCGAGTCTCTCTCATCCTTTGTTAAGGCTTTCAAATCTCAACTCTTTGTAGAGGGTCTTGTACAAGGAAACTTCACAAGCAGAGTGAGTACTAACCTGCTCAGCTGAAGCCAAAATTGAGTTTAGAAAGTGATTTAAACACAGTTGGCACAAACCTTGTTTCACCAGCATATGGTTTTATCTCCACTGGCAGTTTTTGGAGATATCTCACATAAGTGCAGATCCCCTATTAATGACTTGGGGAGACTTTTACGTAGAACTGGCCACTGGTGACTTTACCCATGCTGTCTACACACTTCGTAATTTTTAAACTCCTGGTATTGATGGAATAGTGATTTAAACACTTCAGTGCAGTGTGAAAGTTCCCTAAAACTGTCAGTGTAGTTACAGTCTGTATGTGGCAGGATGTTATATGGCAGGGCTACTCAACTTGAGAAGCTCCAGTGGCCACAATGATATTGCCGAGGGCCAAAACTTAAGGGTGGTTGCATATATGTAAATAGCTTCCTTCACACTGATGGGCATGAATACAAAGATGAAGGCAAGACTACACAACACGCAGGCCCCATTTAAGTCAGCTCTGCTGATATTAATAAAATGCAATATTTACCCAATTTCCACCCACCTGACAGCACTTTTAATGAGCAATGATCGTCCGGAAATTTAACTACTAAAACGCGTATCAACAGGAGACTGTTGTATTGATTACTTTTGTTTTGGCTCCCACCCATGTAACCCCTAACTTGCACTGTGGGCCGCATGCACATGTTGAGTAGCCCTGTTATACAGTGTCTCTAGGGTCCAGTACCATTATTGTTACTCTCTTCACTGCAGTCCACTGTAGACAGACTAAGTCAGGCCTATGGCTGGATCAGACAAACAGGCTTTTTAGAATTTGGATACAGCAGGGTTTGGCCCCCTCCATGCAGCAACATAAACATGGCCATTGAAGCACAAAACTTGCAGTCTTCACTTTATGCCCATCAGTTTGTCCTTGGTCTGTCAAGCCTTTTGGGAAAAGGAGCACTCGGGGGAGGGGGATTCTTGTAAGGACAAATGTGGTCACATGGATTGTAGGGGAAGTTGAGGTTCAGTCATGGTTCTTATGGAGTCTTTGTTTGCAATGTATTTGGCATTGTGCTGTAGTTTGAGTAAAATACATTTCAGAACCCTGGATGCCCTGCAGTCGCACAGTGAAGTCCTGCAGCATTTACCATCAGCTCTGATGTTTCGCTCATTTGCTGGCACTGCCCTAGCAAGTGCTGAACTTGCTCCTGCGTAGCTTTCCCACTTATCTCCTACTTTTTGTGCATATCTGTTCAACATTTCTCTCATTTAGTTTTCTCTTTCCTGACTTCCACATTGTCCTTGCTGCAAACTCCCAGAGAAGAGACAGGATTGGAGAGGTCTTTTTCCTCCCACAGCGTAACACAGATCACACTGTACTGTCACATTGTAGGGGAAGAAGTGATTTGTGCTGGGTTAACTGCTGACCAAATGCTCTGATATGTGGCAAGGGTGGGGAGGACTGGGTACTTCTGTGTTCACTGGTTCCTTTCTGGAGGCTGTAGTATATATTGGGACGATACCAAATAGGCTAATAATTCTATTCTCCAAAGTAAAACTCTCTATGCTTTATCTTTTAGGAATCAAGGGATTTTCTGAATTATGTTGTTCAGTGAGTATTTCTCTTTCACCTTTTACCAGATGAAACTAATTACATTACAAAGCTTTGAACCTTTCTTGGGGGGGGTGTGAAGTGAGAAAAAATGTTGGAAATAGTTGGACTCTCCTTCCCCTTTTTTCTTCAAAAAAGTGGTAACTGTTGTCACAATTTTCTGGAAATCTGGTTTTGATCAGATTTGATGGCAGCGAGATGTATTTCTAATTTTTGGAAGCGGGAGGGGATTGTAATTTGACTTGGGGTATCTGGAATATAAACATAGTTTTGTTGTTTTGGTTTAAGAATGGGAAGTATTGAGACTTTACTGTTTGGACTCTCTTTAGAAAGCTGCAGTTCAGCCCCTTGCTACATCCATGTCCTGTTCAGTTTCGTGTGGTGGACTTGCCTAACACACACCTACTTTGCAAGGTGAAGGCCCTTAACAAAGGTGATGCCAACTCAGAAGTGACAGTCTATTACCAGGTACTGTGTTAAGCATTTGAGTAAGCTCATTTATTTTTCTTGTAACTGCTGCTTGTTATTCTGATGGCTCTTCTAATCTAGACTTCACAACAGTTCTCCAGCTGTTAAAATTCAGAACATATTGTAGAAAATAAGTTACCCTCTAAACGGAATTCCCATGAACCAGGCCCAAGTTGCTAATAAAACGTTGTTAATGATGTTATAGTTGGGTGAGCGATCTAGAACTATTACTTCTCAGAGGAGCAGCTGTGTTAGTCTATAACTTTGAAAACTTAATCCTGTGGCATTTTAGAGACTAACAAAAATATATATGAGAGCTTTTCTGGGTAAAATCCACTTCATCAGGTGAACTTGAGGGGAAAGACGAAAAAAAAAATCTGAGCTTGAAGCACACAGCCTGCAAGCAAAGAGGAGGTTGCTGATCTGTAATCCTGTTCTATGTTCCTTATAGAATAAAGCTTGTTTCTGGTGGTTTGTCTAAGTGGGTCTGGTCTGAGTTGTGTAAAAAGTCACAAGGCTTCCCCTATGGGCTAGTGAACAGGAGAAGCTACGTTTTTAGCTAGATCTATTACATCGTATGCAGGTATTTCATCATCATCATCCATCTTAATATTGCCTTCCTCCCCCAGGCTATGTCTACACTGGCAGCTTCTTGCGCAAGAACATGTCCACACTGCCCTGTGCAAGCTGTGCTTTTGCGTAAGAGCGCCCATGGCCGTGTGGACGCTCTCTTGCGCAAGAAAGCTTTGATGGCCATTTTAGCCATAGGGCTTTCTTGCGCAAGAAATCCCTGCCGAGCATCCACACTGCCCTCTTGCACGAGAGGGCTCACACCTGATAAACAAGAGCATAGCGCTTGTGCAAGAAGCCCTCTTACCACGCTGTACTGTAAACTTCCTTGCTCAAGAACAGGCGGGCAGTGTGGATGCTCTGCAGATTCTTGCGCAAGAATGGCTGTACTTGCACAAGAAGCCATGAGAGTAGACTCGCACAAGTCTGATTGTCTACTTACCTCCCTGTTCTCTGATTGCCTTGAAGTTGCATTTCCAC
The DNA here is from genome assembly GCA_032595735.1 of Pelochelys cantorii. Taxonomy (NCBI): domain Eukaryota; kingdom Metazoa; phylum Chordata; order Testudines; family Trionychidae; genus Pelochelys; species Pelochelys cantorii. The sequence continues at coordinate 57,089,510 of CM064334.1, forward strand.
CCTTGCGGTGATCTCTCTCCCATGAACAAACCCTTGTCTTTCGCTCAGGGAGCTGTTTTGAGCACATATCAGATGCCAGAAAGGCTGAATTCTTTTCTTGCAAATTGCTTAGCGCTGAAATCTATCCTGAGTTTTCTTTCTTAATGAGGCCATTCTAGTGACATAGGAGTTTCTCATGGAAAGAGTAGAGCTAACTGCTTTCAAATTTTTTCTTTTAGTCCGGAGCTAGGAGTTTAAGAGAATACACCCTTATGGAACTGCTTGTGGTAAGTTTTTGCTCCTTTCCTAACATATCTTGCATGCTTATTAACATGCCACCCCAGAAGCTCCTGCTTTCAAAACAACGGCTGGTTTCACAACACTGCTGCAGATGGAAATAAAACAAAGGTGAGACACATACATGCCTGAGACTTGTTCTAATTAATCTTTTACTTCCTTTCTGGATGTTGGGGATACTGCTGAGTGCTCACGGATACCACTCAGCAACTGAACAAAGCGAGCTTGCTTCCGCTTCCTTCAGTACACTAATGTTTCTGAATATCAGGGTCTCTAGAACTACCATTACAAGGTTATAGCTTTACCCTTCCCTACTCTTCTCCAATTCCTTTCTGAAATGGAAGCGGGGAGAATCATTGAGGCTTTAGGGTCTGTCTTCAGGTTAGGGCGCTGCAGTGGTGCAGCTGTAGCATTTTAGTGAAAATGCCGCTATGCCAATGGGAGATTGTGTCCGTGTAACCCACCTCCTCAAAAGGTGGCCGCCATGTCAACAAGACAAGCTTCTCCTGTCCACAAAGTACTGTCTATACTGGGCATGGGGTTGGTGTAACAAAGGTTAAGTCTACACTGCCATTTCAGTTTACTGCGCTGCAACTTCATGGCTTAGGGGTTTGGAAAAACACCCTTCCCCTGAGTGCAAGTTACAGTGCTGTAAAGCACCAGTGTGAAATGGGCTTCAGCACTGGGAATCATGCTCCCAGCATACTTGTGAAAGTGGTTTATGTAGAGCACTGGCAGACCACTTTCCCAGTGCCACTGCTGTGGCTGCTCTTTAGACTGTCGAGTGTAGACAGAGCCTACATTGCTCAGGAGTGTGGTAGTGTAGGCCTGGCCTCCATCTCTTTTCACTGGTTCCTGCTTGGCTCTCTTGTGCCAAGCCTAAACCAGAACTGCTGTACAAAGCAATGTTTTCTGATGGACTCATGCTTTATTTCAGATGCACATGGAGGAGCCTTGCTTTGACTTCCTGCGAACCAAGCAAACCCTTGGGTAAGTCTGCTGTATTGGGGGTACTGCAAATTCAGCTTTTTATTATAATTGAGTTCTGTGTATCCGCACTGTATAGTGGCTGAAAGTAGTGTAATACACCACAATCAAAGCTGGCAGCATTCTTTGACACTATTTTTAAGTGAGTGGCTTCGGTGCCCTTGGAAAAATGGCAAGGTTGTGCACTTTCACAGATCTGGGTGGCAGGAGTTCTCAGTACCTGAGTACTCAAGCATCTTACAAAGCCCAAAAAAGATTTGCTGAACAAGAAAAGGTCCAGACCATTTGATGCAACAGATCCGGTTTGTTGTTCGAGTGAATCTCTTGCATTGATAAGACACCTCTTTGTCAATATTTGGATATAAAGTATTAGCAGTGTTCTGATTTTCATAGCTATGGATGGTAAATGTAAAATGGCTTTAACTAGTGGAATGACTTTCTCCTTTTGGTTTAAGCTACCACGTGTACCCTACCTGTAGGAATACATCTGGGATTCTTGGGTTCTCTGTTACTGTAGCAACACAAGCAACAAAGTACAAGTAAGTCTTACTAATCTAAGAGGGGACTTCATGTTGATTCCATCTTGGGGCCCTTTGAATTCTGAGATGCCTCACAGCTAACCACTGTAGATTTTGGCTGCAGTAGTAGCTGCTTATAACCTTTCAAGTAGACAGATGGGCCGTGAAGGTCACCAGAGCACAAATGGAGACAGAGCACCTCATCTCTGGAAACAGCCTGGGAAGCTGTTACACAAACAGGGTTCAAAGCTAGGGGTGATTTGAGAGAGCCTCCTTGATGGACTCAGCTGTTAAGATGAACTGAGTGCTCTTAACGCCGAAATTAGACTGAGTCTGGTGCAGCATATACGGCTTTATATAACAAACACAATATCTTGAAATGCATCAAAAAGCTAATTGGAAGCCATTGGAATCAATGTGCTCCAGACAAGAAGCCTGGCTTAGCAAGTGGGGGCACTACGCAAAGCTTCTAGGTATAGCTACAAACACGCTGATCTAGATTTCCCCCAGTCAGCGAAGTAACTTTAAGCATATGTTTTGCTGAATTGAGACCTTAAGCAGGAGCTGGTAAAAAGATGGTGTGGATAACTGGTAAGCTCCACAGATGAGGAGAGGTCTCAACTCCTTACCAGCAAAAAGCAGCACTCCAAATTGGAATTCAAACTATGATGAAGGGAGGGATATTAACTTCTCTCTATTTCTGATCCCTGTGTTATTCTTATGGATATTAATGTATAGGGGAGAAGCTCTTGATGATGTTGAATACTGAAAATAACAATGGAGGATTTATTTGTGATGCTGTAAGAAGTGAATAGAATGCAATGAAGTTAATTGAAAGATGTAGCTTAAATGTAAGGAAAAAATCTTCCTGGTAAGATGTAACCCCCATTGTGTGACTTACTTAAAACTAAGCTGCATAAAATGCTAGAGAATAATCATAGAGCAGCAGGGATATGGACTACTTTGTCAGGCAGGGTCCTCTGGCTTTAATAGCTCCTTTTTATCTCCTATTCTAAAAAGAGTTGGATCAAGATGAAAAAGGATGTAGGTGGTGTAACTTGTAGCATGTGAATTGACTTTTGACTTCACAACTAGATCTATATTTGATCTAGTTTGACAATAGGCAGCTTTCACTGACTAAAACAAATCTGGTGTCAGTGATTAATCCACGTCTCTGAACCACCATAGAGCTAACAGTCTCTTCTCAAGGAACAGTTGTGCTTTGAAAATCCTTGAATGATACTCACCTTAAGATTATTTTCTTTTGTGTAATTATTTTTTGGTGACCAACAATCTGACCACACAGTTGTGCAGCTGGATACACCCTTGTTTAGGGCTGGAATACTGGAGGACTTATTTTACCACTAGTTGTAACTACTATGACAGGAGATGTGTATTAATATTCTCATCCTATTGGGACAGTTCAACAGCTGGTGACAGCAGTCATTCTTTTGTCATTTGCTTCACTCCCCCCATTATGAAGTGGAACTATTTTTTGTAATATTGTGTCTGCCTTGGCAGATGCTGAAACAGGCATTAATATTCTCTTGCTTAATGTATCAGTGGCATTATGTTCCAAGTTCTTTCATAGTTGTATTTACCAAGGATGGGAAGAAACTGCAAATGGAAACATCTTCACATTGTGTACAGCCCGGGGGGGGGGGGGGAAAGGTCTTGTCTTCTGCTAGGCCAAAATATTGGTTTCCACTTTCTTTTAAGTATATAGTTCCTCAGACAATGCTTTGCTTTTGATATTAGATCCCATATTCCAAACTGACTTATTTTGTTTCTACCAATTTATATTTCTCCAGCTCTGAACTTGTTGACAAGAAGATAGAAGACTTTCTTTCTTTCTTTGAAGAAAAGATCAAGCACCTAACTGAAGAAGCATTCAGCACACAGGTAAAGGGGAAAGGTGTGACTGCCCCTTGTACTCATTAAGCAAAACATTTCTGCTTTCTCCAAACAGATGGTATATGTAGCTACAATAATATCTACTCCTCCCTGGTTTCTAGGAAGTGGCTGCAGTGCAGAGTGGCATCTCTGGAGGCTAGTGTCTGAATTTCAAGACACTTTTCTCTTTGGGGGGAGGAGGGAAGGAAGATTCACATATTTGTAGTGGAGCTTTCAGTGTGTTCTGGAGCTTGGGACACCTACAGCCTTATGCAATGTAGTCTAGGGCTGTTAATTCAGTATTTAAAACAGACCCAATATAAACGGCATAGTAGATTTAGCACATGGAATATTTGCTTTGAAGTAGAATCCCATCTCTTTCAAGAATACCCCAGTGAGGTTTTCTTCTCCAGGTCACGGCTCTAATAAAGCTTAAAGAGTGTGAAGATTCCCATCTTGGAGAAGAAGTGGATAGGAACTGGAATGAAGTGGTGACTCAGCAATACTTGTTTGACAGGCTTGCCCGTGAGGTAGTGAATTTAATATTACAAATAAAGTTGATTGAACGTATTAACTGCATTAACTAAACACAATTCAAACCAATGTGTGTGTTCAGCTTTGTACACACATCAGATCTTGATTCTTGTGGACTGCAGAGTGGTTTTTTTTAGGACTTGAAAGCATTGGTTCAGTGAAGGAATTTACATTGACACAGAGCAGATTGTAGCATGCTTATACAGAGCTTTCAAAAGCTCTGAAAATAGTTTGTTTCTCCACACAAACTCTTGCTTTGAAGGCTTAAACTTGGCTGCAAATAACAGTTCAATGTTTGGGAGTAGAAGGCTTTTGAGAGATTTGTTTCGCAGTTTGAAAAATGCGCTCTTGTGCACTTTAGATTGAAGCACTGAAATCTCTTACTAAAGCAGACTTGGTGGACTGGTTCCAAGCTCATAGAGGAAGCAAGAGGAAAGTGCTCAGTGTTCATGTAAGTATGGGTGGATGCACTACTATAGTAGACCAAAGTCTTTCTGGTCATTACTCTTTTTAGGCTCCATATTTAAATTTTGGCTTGCACCCTTGTGCTAGCTTTTTAGAAAGACTATGCCATTTTTAGACTTTAGTTGTGTTGTAGCTAGTTAACTGGAACATGTCCAGTTACCTGTTTGAATTTCTTCCTTGAAGGATTTAAGAGTACCGTATAATGCTTAACACTGAATTCAGAGGCTGGATTTTCTTCTACAGTTTTATTTAGTCTTTTCAGGGGGTGCTATTGAAACAAACTTAATTTTAATGACTGGGTCTCAACGCTTTATTTTCCTTGATAACAATCTGGCCTTTGGCTTTTCAGGTAGTTGGATTTGGAAAACATGAAGGGGACTCAGAAGTACCTGCTGTTGCTGATGTTCAGAACTCCTCATGCAGTGAAATACCTCAGTTAACTTTCTTGCCTCCTTCCTCCTTGATGACTAACATCACTTCAATCAAGGACATCAAAGCTTACACATCAGCTCTGAATGTTCTCCCTTACCATAAAATATTGAAATAAATGTCATCTTGCCCTGCAGTAGTAGTGTGTAATTTAAGTTATTTACTGTTTGAGAATTACAAAAGACTCTTACTACTTACCCCCTTGTGAAAGCTGGGACAACTTCAGCTGTAACAAGGAAAATGTTCCTGCCCTAAAGCAGTTGCCTATTTTTAAATAGCTTTTTGCCTTTAATGTATTTCTTTATTAGAGGGACAAAAGGTTACTTTCTGTAACTAATCACGTTAAGTTCTCAAATTTACAAAAACTATTTTAACATTCATGTGTAAGTGAACAGTGCAATAATTACTGAAATAACTGGCTAGTTTGCCATAGACTGATACAATGCTTACTCCTATAACAAATGTATTTAAATAAAAATGTTTATTTTCTATCCAGGCTGCTGTATATTATAAGGCAATCACCTTTTTTCCAGTCTACTGTGTAGTGATTGGGCCATTTAAGGCTTGCATTTGAAGTTTAAATTTCATTATTTTAACTCATCTTACTGGTAAATACCTCTGTTTAACTGAGTAATTTAATTTTTCCACACTAAAGAATTAAATAGGATTGTCGGTGTATGCTTGATTAAATTATAGCCTAAACCTACATAATTATTGCAATATTAACACTTGTCTGGTTTAAATGCTACTTTCACATCCTCCAGCCCTTAATTACTGCTAGACAAAATGAATTTTGTGTGTGCAAAAAATACTTATCTGAAACAGCAACAAATCAGTTAACCTGCACTCTTTCCCAAAGCAACAATTAATCAATTACCACCTCATTTCCATCACTATTGTGGGAGAAAAGACTTCCTCTAATCACTGAAGATAGACAAACAAGGCAATGGATAGAAGGTTAGTGCTCCATTTGCAGCCATGAGGAAAAAGAAATTTAAGACCAGTTCTACCAAAGACAAATAGTTACTCTCCTTCACAGATGAGTGCTACAGGGGGAGTGGTCCCCTCTAAAGCTTTTCAAGCAGCTCCTATGTTAGGTTTCTAGCAATGCTCAAGTCTTTGTACAAGCTGACAACACTGGATAGTGGTACACTTAATGTTTCCTCAAAGCGCAAAGTATAGTCTTAACTAGGATAGTGAACACAAACACTGTTCAACTCTTACACAGCACACTTTTGGAAGCCAGGGCCAGCTTACAGAAAAGTCCTGTTAGAGAATTCCTCTCAGCCCTTGTCTGGTTCATGTCTCATCCTTTCCAGTGAACCCTACTCGAGCATGGGCATATGGCAAGAATATGGAGGCACACATTTCACTTCATTAGAGCAGCTCAAATTAAGCAAACTGACACTGGGTAAAACATTCAAAAGTACATACATAATGCTCAAACTACCATCTGCTTGTAACTTTTGAAATAAGATTCAGGGGCTTTAGAAGAGGGATTTTTATGAAGCTATACTAATTTTACTGACATTTCTTTCTAAATGTTCAAAGAGTCTTTTTTCAAAGTTATCAACTTGTATTTATTTCAAACTTTAAAGCATCTATTTATGAAGCTTTAAGATACACTGAGTATTTCAATCGTAGACAAGGGTTGCATTTTAATTTCTAAAATAAAAAACAAGCAATTTTGAGTGAAATATGCCAAAAGTTGATTATCATACAGATGGTAAATAACTGTCATTTTCTAATCACCTGTTCAATTAAAGGAATCCTCATATTTACACATCAAAAATGTTAACTAGATTTAAAGTGAAGTCTTGCATTTTTATATATGATGCAGCTGATACCAACTATGTCCTTTACAGTGGTTATACAGAGTGTATGCATCCCATGACTTAGGCCCAGGTTTCTTGATGCTTCTGAAGCATGGTGAGGGCTCTGCCATCATGTCTTTGAAACTTCAATACATTATCTGAATGGTAAAGTCCAAAGCTACTACACAACTGTCAAATAGTTAAGACATTTCTTGCTTTAATTGTTTATTATTGAAGCCAGTATCCCTGAGAGAGGAACCACTTTAACTGGAAGAGGGACCAAGATCTCCCAAATAAAAGTACTTGATAGTCTCAATTTATCTTGATATCCGATGTAAAATTCACTAAGCCGAAACCCATGTTTTAGGTTTTTATAATCACCTAGTGTTTAGTAGCAGCAAGTCGTTTCAATAGTGGCTCGTCATAAACCCAACATTCGCCATCTTCATGGAATAACTAGAAGAAAAAAGGGGATAATTACCTTTTTATGGAAAAAGGTAAAAGCCTGAGGTCACAGGCAGGCCTCACTGTGAGTTGTGTGCTTGGGCAGCCCCCCCAGGAAAAATTCAAATTAGGAATGTAAGGCTAATGCTTACATGGCAACTGGTTACCAGCATGTTTACTTGTGGGCAGGGAGCTCCTGTAGCCAACAGCAAGCTGGCCATCAGGACCAAAACCAGAGGGCTTGCCTGGAGCAGCTCCCACTGCAAAACTCTAGTGGCTCTGCAGCAGCCCTCCACAGTTAAAACATTAAAATTCTATTGTTTAACCAGTTAACTTTTTAAATGGGTATTTACATGCCTAATTCAGATGCCATCCAGCTGATTAGCAAAGCACCCACAGCTGGCAACATGTGTGTCTAGTGGTGGTACACAGCTGCACATGCCTCAGTGCAGGGGAACCCCTTGAGTATAGGCTGACTTGGCTGTTGCCTAGGGCACCCAATGATGTCACGCCATTGACAGCCATGCAGGCAGGGGTGCCGATCACGCGTTCCGCCTGGGGCCCCAGCTGCCGCAGCCCACCTCAGGCCACCCCTGCCTCAGTGCACAAAATCTGTCCTGCACATGGGTTGAAAAAATTAGAGCGAACAGTGATCAGGACACTGGAAGAATTTTTACGGGGGGGGGAGGGAGGGAGAGGGGGAGGCTGATGATGGAAGCCACACATGTGGTGTATGTTGTTACTACTACATTTTAAAGGACAAAAGCCTTGCAAGTTTACATTACTTAAATAAAGCTCACCCTTGTTTCCCATGGTGTCTCTTTCTCCTTTCTGGCTCTAGCCTCTGCTCTTTGTCTTTCTTCCAGTCTGTGCTTTGCTTCTGTGGCTTCATCAATGTCTCTGATTTTTAAGTTGTAAGTTACATCTTTCCATAGGCTAAAGAAATAGAGGCTATTATTTTTAGATACCTATGGGAGGAAGCAGTGCTACCAGGCTGTAGAAATATTTTTACTCCATCTTACCACTATAAATAAATCTGTAAAGCCTTTAACATGTTGCTACAACTGAATCAAGAAAAAATTCTGAGGGCCAAGTCCAGGTTTGTATGTACTTATTTGGGAAACACTAATTAGTCTTAGGGGAATTCTGTATTGCTGTGCATGTAACAGAGTTCATGGCCCCCACATACTTTTGCTTCCCTTTGGAAAAATGACTTCTGCAGGGTATGTAAAGAAAAGCTACAAGAACGCAGTGTTCCCTCTTATTTTTTATGTCCATGTGTGGAATGACTTTGATCATGTGCACCAATATGGAGGTGGTGCATCACATGAAAAAAGTCATTCCACACATGCACAGTGTAACAGGGGAGAGAGAAGCACACATGCTGAGGGGGCTCAAGGCTGGGGTGTAGGCTGCTGAGGGGAGAGGACTATACCCAGCCCATTCTCTCCACAACTCCAGTGGGCACAGCTGGGACAGGTCTGAGCCAGGCTAGGTAGGGGCAGCTCTGGGCTGGTGCTGGGGGAGAGGCACTCCAGGCCCCTGCAGTCAGGGCAGAGGGACCCCTTCCCATCAGTCTTGGCCCAGAGCTGCTGCAGGAAGAGCACTCCAGCCCTGCAGCTGCTCCAAGCCAGCTCTGTATGGCAGCCCTGTGCCCATGCATAGGGCTTATTAGGTAGTTGCATGGTCACACAGCTTGGTGGGAACTTATGTCACACATCCCTCCTCTGCAGTGCAGGCAGGTTCAGTCACCCAAAGCAGTGGGTAGAGATGGTAAAATCACTACTGGAGCAAGGGGAGTAGGCAGTCATGTATGTGAGAGAGACACTTTGCTCGCAGCATGCTTGGTGAGGAGGGCCCAGGGCTTTGAGGAGGTAAGTGGGGGCAGGCTCTGTTCCCTCAGGCAGAGCAGAATGTAGGTGCCTGCTTGCTTAGTCAATTCCCCGAGGAGTATAAAACAGGTATAAACATTTTAAGGATACTTTACACTGTAATAGACAGTAAGGTCTTATAAATGCTTATGGTACTTTAGTGTTAAGAACTTTTGTCAGTCCAAAAACTAACTAGTTCTCATCAAAATGTGGTTTGGTGTTTCCTACTGACCTTTCTGGAAAGTGTTACTATAAATTGTGTGCCTGAGTCCCCAGCCCTCACTTGGCTCTTCAGTTGCCTATGATGTTACACTCATTATATAGTTACATAGATTTGGACTAATAACTAGAAGTAAAGAATTAATGCTCACTACATTACTGTTCGACCAAGTCTATGTCCAGACTTACAACCCTCTTTCGAAAGAGGGATGTAATTAGACATATTGAAATTGCAAATAAAGCCAGGATTTGAATTTCCCATGCTTTATTTGCATAATGGCAGCCGCATATTTTTGAAAACGGGTATTTTGAAAGTGAAACTGCTGTCTAGACGCGGTTCTTTCGGAAAAAAACCCTTTTTTGAAAGATCCTGTATGCCTCAAAAAATGAGATTTACAGGATCTTTCGAAAAAGATTTTTTCCCCCAAAAGAACTGCGTCTAGACAGCCATTTCACTTTCGAAATACCAGTTTTCGAAAGAACGCATGGCCGCCATTATGCAAATGAAGCACAGGAAATTCAAATCCCGGCTTCATTTGCAATTTCAATATGTCTAATTTACATCCCTCTTTTGAAAGAGAGATGTAGTCTAGACATGCCCAAAGAGGTTTGCGGAATTTCCACCAATATTCCCCAATCCCATTCTCCATCCATTATACTGTTTTTTAAATAAACTACCAAAATGACCAATATTGCATTTTAAGAAATAAAATATATAGAATTTTGCAGAATTTTAAAATATAATGTGCAGAATTATTTTTTGTGCAGAGTTCTCCTAGGAATATTTAATTTAGTACCAGAACTGATCAATGAACTATCAGCTATAGCCCCACAGTGCTGATCAGTTTGAGTAAATTTAATTCAAATCAGCTTTTTACTGAAGTTTTATTTTTTAAAAAACCCTCAGATTTATGAACCGGATAAGAAGTCTTCATTTGTCACTTTAATGAAGTTCTTACCAGCGGGATTCATATTCCTCTTGGTCTTCCAGTTTCCTTACCTTCTTCTTAATTGTAGGCATTTTCTTGGTATCTATAAAGACTACACTCTCCTAAAGAGAGAAAGTTAATGTGCTGTTAATGTGTTAAAAACAAAGAATAAGTTAAAGTTTAGTCTAGGCTTTGTTCATATGTACAAACACATTTCCTTAACATTTCTTTGCAGAGGACAGAAAATCTTGAGAGAAGAAATAGACCTTTTCCTATAGATATCTGTAGCAAAAGCCTACAGCATTCAGCTACGTGCAATTTTAATCTGGTGTGAACATTATTCAACACTTCCTATGAATAGTCGGGCAGCATTCTCCCTATGCTTTTAACATCTCAACTACTGAAATAAAGGAGTGTAAGGTGCTCCAACTCTTCACTTCAGGTCTTTAGTTTTGACCTAAAGTCATCATTTATAAAAAGCAGGAGTGAAACTGCAGTCTCTCACTATATAAAGTAAGGGTTTTCTATGTATATACACACACACATATATACATACACACATACAAAATGCAACTGCATACTCTCATCTGCCAGCAACACCAGGTACTTGAAATGTTTCTGATAGAGTAAAAACAAGGTAAGTTGCTTTACCCCTGTTGCGTATTTTGCGTACATGACACCATTCCATTCACCTTCAATTGAAGCAGAAAGATTTCTTGTCATTAGGAGAACTAAATGGAAGGAAAAGTAAAATAGTTAAGTTCATTATTGCACTACAAAACCTCACTTAGGATCAGTTCCTTGTTATCTTAGGTAATACACTTCAAGACAGTAAGGCAGTGCCTGACCTATAGAAATCGTCAGAGATAGGAGAAACGTAGTATCTCCATTTTACAAATGTGACAACAGGTGGAGAAAAAGTGGGGGGCATTTTTTGGTTTAACTGCTCTGGTACAATCCTCAAAACCTCCAGTGCACATTACCCTAATCTAGACAAGCCCTACATTAATAAATACAATTCACAAAGCTACAAACAATCTCTCTGGAAAACCAGTAACAGAGGGCAAGATTTTCAGAGGCTGAAGATAGAGCGAAAATGTCCAAATTGCATTGAAATGCAATGGGATTCAGCAGTCTAGCTATTTTAGACCTACCATATGAAAATCCCAGATAGCTTGATAGTACAGCTAAAAGAACAGGACGCATTAATATACATGATGTGATAAACTAGGAGTATAATGCACAGCCCTTGTCAGCCTCCCTCCCATTAATTATTTGCATTACAGTACAGTGACCAGTCAGGACTGGGCCTCTAATGATGTTAAATGCTGATTTAATGCTAAGTAAAAGACAATATTTGTATTGAAGAGTTTACAGTCTAATTTCAGATGATGCAACAGGTGAGTGTGATAAGAAAGGGAAAGGAAAATGAAAATATCAGTGACAGGATCATGTGCTTACACAGTCTCTCTAGCCACAATAAGCCTGAATTTAACTACACAGAAAAGTTTTATTAGTCTCCCTGTACAGAGGCCCACAGGGAAACTAAGACACTATTCTTCATCAGCAACATTACAGAAAGGATCTTTTAGGAGTGGATCTAAAGCCGAGTAATTTCTATAATAAAGTTTTTGCTGCTATGTATGTAAAATATAATTTGTTTTTGGTATATGGGCAGGATCCATCTCTTATTGCAAAAGGAGTCAGGAATATTTTTAGAGGAGGGCATGATGGATCCAGGTTCAAGCGGCTTTCCTTCCATCCTAATGCACGTCTTCTGACTTGACATGCCCGAATAAATCATGGCCCACACCTGGGAACAATGACCTGGATGTCATCTTTTGCTATAGTTGGAGATACCAAGAACAGCCAACTAAATTACCCTTTCTTTGAAAAAAGAGTTGTGAATATTTGCACAAATGGAGCCAAACTGAAAGGGAAAAAAAGGCTTACAAAATTTCAGCTGTAATTCTATGCTTCTTTCCTCCATAGAAAGGTTTTGTGTGGAAGATGATGCTAGCATTGTAGCCTGTTTTTGAGCAACTAATACTGCATTCTCCACCCAGTTCTATCCATGGCACTGTGAGAATAGATCTGCAATGATAAAATAATTGCACTTTTCAAAAATGAAAAGAAACAGGTGCTCACTGCAATCTGAAAAACTTTTAAAGACAAAGAGATATAGCATTTACTTGCCTTCCATAACCATTGGGGAAAGTCAAAATATAGTGTTCATCATAATCTAGGCATGTCACACAACCTGTCAAAGAAAATAATTACTACTGATCTAATAATCATCAGCACTTTTAGAGCACATTCAAACAGAAATCTCAAAGCACTTCACAAAAGCAAATACTACAAAAATGAAGAGATTAGGCCCGATTTTAAGAGAGGTCGAGTATTAATTCCTACTGCTTTCAATGGAAGGTGGAGACGTTCAGCACTTCTGAAAAATGGCTCACTCAAGGACACTCTGAGTCTGTGATACGCTGAAAAAGGACCATGGGCTTCTAGCCACTGACAAGACTTTTATAATAGCTACTCAGTCAAATCATCAATGATTTTATTGAGCATGAGGAATACATCACAGAAAGTTTATAGAAATTGCTTTTGCTACACAATTAAAACGGAGCTAACCTTAGTTTCCGAATGCTCCAGTGTTTACCTTTTAAACTACATGCACACACTTACCTTGCCCTATATTATGAACACCAATAGACATCCCTAAGAATTTTGACTTGGTCCAGATGTGAGCATTGAATTGTATTCTCTTGCTAAAACACTCTGCATAAAATGCTGAAACTTAAGAAGAAGAAAAATTAAAATACAACAAGATACAGGTTATACCCCCCAAAACCAGCTCTCTCTAGTCCAGCAACATCCATCAGCTGGCAGGACCACAAATGCTCCTGGGCCAGAGAGCCTACAGGCAGGAGGGTCAGCTGGATCTGGAGCAACAGGGTTAGCAGCCCAGCTGGGGGCAGCATGGGACTGGGCCAGAATCCCGTAGCACCATGGGTCAGAGCTGGGCTGGTGCCCTGTGGTAATCCCCAGGAGCTAGAGGCTATGATTGGAGCCTCAGGGCAGCGTGGAACCCACAACCCCCGGCAGCTTTCTGGAATGCAGGGCCGGGGCACTGCAGCAGCCCCCAGGAGTGTGGGGCTGGAGTCCCACAGCACACTGCTGGAGTGCAGGGCTGAGGCCAGGGCCCTGCAGCAGCTCCCTGGAGCATGGGTGTGGAGCCATGCAGCTACCCCCAGATACGCAGGGCTGGAGCAAACAGCCCAGACAGGTTAGGGGTGGGGAAGGGCGAGGCAGGATGCCTGTGGGGGCAGCCTGCCAGCAGCAGGTGATGGGCTTGAGAGCCGGTAGCAGGAGACCTCCCCTTGTCTGGCAAATTATCTTGTTTGGACGGGTCAGATCCCGACGGTGCCAGACCAGAGAGATCCAACCAGTATTTACAATAATTGTAAGTGATTTTTACATCCAGATAAATTACAGGATATTTCACCTCCCCTGCAAAGGGTGGAAAAAAAGCTACAGATAATTTACTATTTACTTCCCAGAAAAAGGGTTTAAGGGAAAGAGAAGTTTCAGACTGAAAATTCCTTTCTAAATAGAAAATATTAATTCAAGGTCAAAACTTAAAAACTGACTTCACTGTTAATCAGTTTTTGTCCAATAGTATAAGACTCTAGTATCATATCAACTTACTTGGAGGGTGGTGAGAGACCTGCTCTGCTACAAATGTTACACTGTTTTTGGTAACCCAAGGAATTGGTCCCTCTGAAACAGGCTCCTGCAAGCAAGTTAAAAATTAACTTATTTTAACATGGCATATTCAGTTTTCAAAAGGTCCGCTGAAGTAGCTTCTAATGAATACAGTTTCTAGAATCCCAATATGGTTGTCAGTTTGTTGGTGGGGTGTGGGTGTGGGTGTGTGTGAGAGAGGGAGAGAGAGAGAGAGAGAGAGAGACTGTATGTATGTATGTGGAAGGGGGCACAAATATCTAGGACAGATTACTTCTGAGTTCACACCTTGCTATCTAAAATTCCTAGGATACATTTATACCTTCCCAGGCTGGGAAAGTTTGGGTTTACTAGAAGGGTCTGAGAAACTGGCAAGAGACTAGAAAAATGACTAAATTTGCCATTCTGAAGACCAAGAATATATCCTTGGTACTGGAAGGAATTAGAATGATTTCTGCATGACAAAGTGTTCTTAAGAAATTAACTACTGAAATAATGTATTATTTGCAAAGTAACACACATCTGAGAAGTTGTCCTAAAAAGGAGGGCCGGGAAACATCCACTAGGAAAGGAATCACAATATTTTACATGGTTTGCTTCTGGGATGAATCCCATGTAATTCTAGTCAGAGATCTGGGGAATTATTAGAAAACATTCTAAGTAATAAAAACCACCACCACCAAACTAACCATATTATCTTCATTTTCAGCATTTGGTAATATCCAATGACACCGGAAGATCTCACCCAAAATCGGATTGTAAGGCTTTTTAGCAACAGATCCTTTCCTTCCCGCATGAAATGCTGAGAGGTACCACCTAACCACTTGAACCATTCGGTCTTTTGGGTCCTTCTGGTCACTAATACTGGGGGGGGGAGGAGATGAGAGAGAAAGTATCATTACTAAACAGTGAATTAAGTCATTGCTATTTGAATTTAGGAATAAGACATAAAATTAACACTCCAGTGCGTTTTGGTTTAAACAGTTTGAGAAAAGCTTTTTCAACAATAAAATGCAAACTAGATGATAAATAAATGCATTCTGTATCATTTGGGGATGAAGACCAAAAACATTCCTCAAAAGAGTCAAGTATTCTCAAATACCTCACAAATAAGTCCGGATGTGCAAAAAAGTCAGCATACATTTCCAAAAGTGATCGTCTTTCCAGAATAAAAGTTGGGAGAACCACCTAAAAAAGAACAATACCTCAATATTCTTAGAATGCTAGTATTTTAGTAGCTAGACAAGCCTAACTCTACAGCATAGATGGTTTTCTATACAGTTAAGACTTGCAATTAGCATTCATAAAAATACTTGGAATGTGTAACACAAGAGGTGAGTATTATTACTGATGGAACATAACTACAAGAAAAGCCTTATCTGACAGCTACTAAATAAAAAAACAACCTTTCCAATCTGTGAGGTCTGTGATGGATTTGCAACTGCTCTATAATTACTTGTGGACAATGTATACTGACCTGGTTATTGGGATGTTGACTGTATGAATGCAGGTTTAGTTTAATGAGAGTATTTATGGGAAACCAATACTCAAGATAAGCCACCTCACGTTACACATGACAATGCCAAAGACATTGGAAGCTTTGGAAGATCACAGAATCACAGAACTGAAAGGAACCTTGAGATCATCAAGTACAGTCTCCTGCACTCATGGCAAGACCAAGCACCATGTAGGCCGGGTTGGGGAACTGGATCAGGCTCATTCCTTAATTTGATCAGCCCACAGCAAGTCTGCATCGCTGCCTGAAGTCCAGTCTCTTTTCCCCTGTGGAGCTGGGGAGCAAGTGTTAGTGAGGGGCAAGTGAGATGGGATGGTTTGGATTTTTTGGCTTGTGAATGACCCCCCCCCCCCATTGATTTTTCTGTGGATCAGTGGCCCTTGATGGAAAAAAGGTTCCCCACCCTAGACCACCCTGACAAATATTTGTCTAGTCTGCTCTTAAAAATCTCCTATGATGGAGATTCCACAGCCTCCTTAGGCAATTTACTGCAGTGGTTCACCACCTTAACAGGAAGTTTTTCTTAATGTCTAACCTAAACCTCTCTTGATGTAAGCCCATTGCTTCTTGTCCTACCACCAGAAGTAAAGGACAGTATTTTTTCTCCTTCCTCCTTGGAACAACCTTTTACTTACTTGAAGTAAGGATGTTAAAATGCGATTATCTGGCTAATCGTATGGTCGATACAATTTGTATCGACTATATGATTAGTCGATAAGCGCCTCTGCAGAGCTGCAGCAGGGGTAGCTCCAGAGGAGCCAACTCGAGCTGGGACTGATCAGTCCTAGCTCATGCTGGCTCCAGAGCCAACAGCGCTGCGGCTCTGCATTTAAATGTAGTAAGAGCCGCTGGACTCTTACTACATTTAAAATGCAGAGCCACAGTGATGAACAGTAGCTGGGACTGCTCGGTTGTGGCTCATGCTGAGTCCAGCAGCCCCTTTTTGCAGCGGACAGCCCTGTCTGTCTCGAACAGGGGCTGCTGCTGGAGCAGTCTGTTTGTGGTGGCCAGGGCTGGCCATGGGCAGGGGCTGCTCAGGCAGGAGCCCCTGTTAATGGCCAGCCCTGGCCACTGCAAACAGAGGCTGCTTGGCAGCAACAGCCCCTGTCCTTGGGGGGAGGGGGGAAGCTCCCCGTTGAGACCCCTGTGGACATGGGTTGCTTTGCAGTAGTGTCCCCTATCCCCCACCCTGCTGCCTCTGATAGAGGAAGTGGGGCGGGCGGCATCCCGGAGATAGTGCTTTTAAGCTGGCTCCCCCCAGCACCAGCTCCACAGAGAGCATGGGGCGAGTGGGGACTGCTTGAATCCCTGCTCGCCCCCTGCGGTACTTCTGCTTCTGAAATGTACATTTCAAAAGCAGGAGTGCTCGCAATGGGAACCAGTGCAAGCGGGGACTGAAACAATCCATGCTCGCGCCATTTCCCGCTGTGCCTCTGGCTCCCCTGCCCCCCACAGAGACGGTGCTGGGGGGGAACCGGCTTTGACATGTGTGGTCCCTAGTAGGCATGTCAAAAAGCAGGTTTTTTGGAAATGCATACCATTGCCATTTTCCTGCCTTGCTTTCCCGCCCCCCACCCTGGCGCTGCTGCCTCCAATACAGAGGCAGCAGTGGGGGGAGGGGAGGAACTTGTGTGTAACCGCGAAGGTTAGTTCACCATTTATCTATCTACACTATCACATGCCTCGTCTCTATGGGTACGTCTACACTTGCTCCCTAGTTCGAGCTAGGGATGCAAATGTAGCCGATCGAAATTGCTAATGAAGCGGGGATTTAAATATCCCACGCTTCATTAGCATAATCTCGCCCGCACATTATTCCGCTCAACAGCTGATTAGAACCAGGAAGTGCACTCCGGGACGCATTAGTTCGAATCAAACCCCTTGGTTCGAACTAATGTTACTCCGCACTTCCTGGTTCGAATCAGCTGTTCAGCGGAATAATGTGCGGGCGAGATTATGCTAATGAAGCGTGGGATATTTAAATCCCCGCTTCATTAGCAATTTCAGTTGGCTACATTTGCATCCCTAGCTCGAACTAGGGAGCAAGTGTAGACGTACTCTATGAGTACTATTCACTGTGGGTGCTCATGCACATGGTGTGCCTGGGACCAGAAATTCTTCAGTAGTGTCCATTGGTTTGTGCCTGCATCTCCCTGAGCTGCAAACTGAGTTGCAAAGAACTCCAGTTACTATAAAGGAATTAAACTTATTTTGTTGTTCTTCAAGTGGTGATCCCTATAGGTACTCATAGTGGGTGTCTCTCAAGCAGAGACTAATAAGGAAGGAGCTGGGAAGACAAGTTTTGTATCACAGCTAGGAGGATCATTGAAGCGAAAGAAACATCCCTGTACAGAAGTTTGAATCAGGGACAGTGCTTGGTAAACATGTGGATGAAGATCCAGACTGCAAAGATCTCTGTGGGACCTTTTGCAGGGATGCCATTGAGGCTGCCTGTGCACTGACCCAGTGAGCCCTGGCAGGTCGAGGTGGCAATCTTACCTTTTCATAATAGAGAAGGCTATAGATAAAAAATAATTTTGAAAGTCTCCGAGAGGAAGAAATATGGAAATTTCTGAAAGCCTCCATCCTATCAAGATAGAGAGACAGAGCTCTATACACGTCTCGGGAGCAAAGCTTCATGTACTCATTCTTCTGAAGCGTCAGATAAAATGCAGGTAAATGGACAGTCTGGATTAAGTGCAAATCAGAAGGCAGCTTGGGAATGAATTTGAGATGCACCATAAGAAAGGCAACTCCAGGATGGTACAAGTCAGTTCCACCATAAAAGCATCAAGTTGGCCTGCTTGTACAGCCTAGGTGACAGCTGTGAGGAAGACTCCCTTCACTGTTAAATGGAAGAAGGAGCAGGAGGGCCAGTGGTTCAACTAGAAGATTTGCTGAGGCAGAGAATACTAGATTCAGATCCCAAGCCAGTGCTAGTCCTGACAATCTGTGGGAATGTTCTCATGATACTTTTCAAAAAGTCCATTGTGAAGGGTGAGTGAAAATTGATCCGTTTTCTACCAGGGAATGGAAAGCATTAATGGCTGCTAAATGTACTCTCAGCAAATTGAGTAAAAGGTCTGAAGATTTCAGTGAGAGGAGACAGGCAAGAACAGAGGGAATTCCAGCCACCTTTGGAGGCAACTGATGCTTGTAGCATCACAAGGAAAAGAGCTTCCATTTGGCAGCATAACACTACATTGCAGACAGCTTCCTGCTATTGAGAAAGATGGCCTGGATTTATGTCAAGCAGGATTTTTCTGTTGGTCGCTCATGCAAAAGATAGGTGTCAGATGGATGCCATGTTAGGAAAGATAGTCCTGACCCCATTCTGTAAAAAGATTTGGAAACATCCATTAGGTCAGCTAGACAGAATACCATTTATATGGCCTCATTGTCCCAGGCAGGTGCAATGCAGAGAGGATGATCTGATGTTGGCCGCGCCAATTCCAGAGCTATACTGCCTCCCTGCAGAGTAATGCGGTACTTGGTCTGCCCTGTTTGTTTATATAATAAACTGATCATATTATCTGAGTGAACCTGGACTTGAGTGGACTGGATGAAAGGCAGCAATTGCTTGAATGTTCTTTATACCGCTTGACGTTGCAAAGTTCCCTGAATGTTAGGGAAATAAGGGGGGACAAGGCGGGGAGCAGGAAACCACATATGTACTAACTGAACTACAGCTATTAATACTACCTATAAAACTAGGAGAGTAAAGCCAACAAACTACTTAGGATATTTTTACATGAAAAACAGATTTACAAAGTTAGAAGTTATAGAAGAGGATTTCATCCCAAAACAAAACAGCTTTCTTAGTTCCTTTTCTGCTATCAGTCTATGCTACCTCTTATGCCCTTGTTTGCAGGATGAGGCAGTGCAGGCATGGACCAATGGACACTGAAGAGTTCCTAGGCACATGGAACACATGTGCACTTACAGCGAATACCTATACAGACCATCATTAAAAAAAGAACCGCGACCAGAACTGTTAGGTAAGCATGGTTGATATATAGAGTGGAGTATTTTCCAATCCAATAATTTCCTAATAGCAGCGCCTCCCTTTAATTCTGATACATATGGGCTATTTCCCTCGAGTCTGCATTTTCTGGAGGCAGTTCGAAGCTACAGCACAGCTTGTGTTAGGCACGTTGGCTTGCTGCCAAATGATTCATTTCAGAGCTGTGAAAAACTATTGCAAAATGATAAGTAACAACAACAACAACAACAACTTCTGTGCCAATTAATTAGGTATAGCAGGCCACTTCTTATGTGGTAACTATCCAAATACAATTCTGATCTGTGAATGGCTGTAAAGCCAACCACAGTTGGCAGTATTGTAAAAAAGGTGGCAAGCAGAAAGGAAATTATCAGGTACATAATTTTTAGTTCTGTGGCACCAGCATCTCCCATGATTTGGATATGTATGAGAAGTATCAAACTGTGAACAAAGGAGTGGGGAGGGATGTAAAAGTGAACACAATAGGAGACACACACACACACCCCTTTGAATTGTTCAGATAGCAGCAAGGTTAGATCAGGACCAGCACCTTCTGGCCAAAGGAGGCCTCTATGGAGATAAAGTCCACCTTGCAGCCTTTGACAGAGGTGTTAGCTGATGACCATGTGGCTTCTCTCAGATTTCTGCAGGGGAAGCATGTGTTCTTTTGGCCCAGGAGATAGTCATGCATGTGCACCCAAATTCCTTCCAGAACAGATGACTGGATGATGTGTATGCCTCCAAGATGCATAACCTAAGCCATCTATTAAGAGAGGTTGGATACTTTAAGCAACATGGGATGAAAGAATGAACAGGGATCCCAATCTCCTTGGGGATTCCGCATGCTTGAAATAAGTCTTCAATGCTCTTCTAACATCAAGGGTGTACCACAGCTTCTCACTTGAGAGTTCTGGGAACAGGCAGAATGAAGAAAGAGGCTCAAAGGGATGAGTCGTTAGTGCTTTCACCACCACATTTAGGAAAGATCTGAGCAATCAGACTGGCCAGAAGGATATGGATGCCTGATGTCAAGCTGGCTGAATGGAGGGTAGGCAATTTTTAACTTCTGCTGAGCTTAAGAAAGCTTCCTCATATACAATATTGCAGGATACTTGTGCATCTGCTCTGCCATGTCTGAAAGGGTATAGAGGAACCCAGCAGAGAGGCACTTCAGCAGAAGCTCCAGATAGCTGTGACCACCATGTTGCTAAGTTCCCAGACCAGGAGAAAGCGAGTGTGCTTGAAAACAAATAAAAACATGTTTGCTCCTCCCCCCTCCCCAAAAAGCTAAAAATAACAAATCTAAAAGAAAATTATGGGAGCAAAATGAACCAGCATTTGACTGATGCCACAGCTGCTTGCAGTAGGGATGTAAGTGAGTAGTCAAGTAGTCTGCCTCACAATTCTGACATGTATGGGCCAAGTCCTTGCTGCCTCTGTATCAGAGGCAGTGGGGGGAATGGAGCAGGAGCCAGTGCTGGGGGGAGGGGGGGGAGGAGGGCAGCTTAAAAGCAGCAGTCGCAACAAGGAAGTGAGGCCAGGGAGGCTGCCACAAAGTAGCCTCTGCCCACAGTGGGCCCAGGCTTGCCACAAGCAGACGCTGCTCCACATCCCGTGGAGCAGCTCCTGTCCGCGGGGGTGCCAGCGGGGAGCTGGGACACCTCAGTGGACAGGGGCTGCTGCCAGAGCAGTCTGTGTTTGTGGCCAGCCTGGGCCACCACGGACAGGGCTGCTTCACAGCAGCAGCACCTGTCAGCAGGGGGGTCCCAGTTCTTACATTTAAAATGCAGAGCCTCAGGGGGGTAGCTCTCAGACCTGGCGCGAGCCAACCTTGCTCAGTCCTGGCTCGTGCCAGGTCCAGCAGCCCCCGTCCACGGGGGATCCGGCACAAGACAGGACTGAGCGCCTTCCCTTATTGACGAATCATGTAGTCGATACAAATGTTATGTTACGAATCGTGTAGTCGATACAAATGTTATCGACTACACCTGCGTTTCTCAAACTGTGGGTCCTCCCGGGGTCGCAAGCAACTTAGAGGAGGGTCGTGGTATCACAAAGTTTGAGAACCCCTGGACTACACCATTAACCAGTTACCCGCCTCTTAACATCCTTAGCTTGTAGCAAACAGGAGAAGGGGGCATGGGTAGCACAGGCTGTGTTGTGGCTTTGCACTGCCTCCAGATGCAACAGACAGGAGAGGACTAGCTCAGACATGTCAGAATTTTGGGAGATGCTGGGCTACAGAACTGTGAAATTCCCCCTTCAGAAGAGGTAAGGGCATGAGGCCTGACTCACAGGGCTTGTCTGCAATACCACTTAAGTCAACATAACTTACATTACTCAGACATGTGAAAAAGCTCTCCGTCACTGCCCCGCAACGATGCAAGTTACACTCATTTAATGCGATGTTCACACTGCGTTGTATTAGCAGGAGATGCTCCTGCTGACACAGCTTCTGCATATTTTTGAGGTTGGAATAATTATGTTGACAGGAGAGTGCTCTCCCCCTCGGCATAACACGTTTTCACCAGATGTGCTACAATGGCACAGCAGGCTGTAGTGTAGACTAGCCCACAGACTGGAAAGGGGGGCAATGGAGCAATTAGACCTGTAGCAGTCACAATGTTGACAGGTTTTTCTTCCAGCAAGAGAATACAGAATAAGCAACTAGTCTTTTTTTTTTGGGGGGGGGGGGGGGGGGGAGGGGACGACGGGCGGACGGGACTAGAATTCCACAAATAGCCTGCCTAATGACTTGTAACAGAAGAAACCTCAGAAGAAATCAATAGTCTTTGCTAACAAAAGTAGCAGCTAAACATGTTTTTAAAGCCAGTTTAAGTCAGTGTAAACCTTCTGCCAACGAGGCAAAACAATCCCCCTAGTTATTGAGAGATTCAAGATAGCATCTTTCTTCCATCACTTCTTGCTGAAAGAGGATTTCAAATAAAATATTGCCATGGATTTCAAGTATTGACATATTGCTAAACAGCCACTAGATTCAGGGAAGTAGAGAAGAAAATTTAAGATGAACCAATATACTTACTAAGCAATAAAGGTAACTAAATTTAGGTAACCTTTATGTACAAAAAGAAATAAAAACAAAACAGACTTCTATATATCACTAGTACATGGAGATAGTTGTTAACGCTATGTTACATACATGAAGTGCATTTAAAAGGTAACTGCATAAATTTAACATATAGGCTTTACAAAAATTTAAATACATGAGCCATAAACATGTATGGAAACTCAAATCTGTGCCATGAAACAACAACGAAGATAAGGCTATATTAACAAAAGCATGTGAAGATAAATCACTTCTCTATTCCACTCCCATGCAGAGAGACCGGAAATCATGGATTATTAAGCATCTAACCACACTTTTAGTGTTTATTATGTAGAGCTGGCTGGAAAAAAACAATTAAAACATTTGTCAGAATTTGCTGGTTCACTGAAATCAAATCCTTTCATGGAAAGTGTTAGATTCTAAAGAATTTCCAAACAAGACTTTAGGCAGGTTTCTATCAGACAACTGACTAGTTTCCTGCCAGCTTGTCCCCTAGCTTCTCAGATGCTTGCTAAGATAGCAGCCTCACAACTTCGTGGCCAGTTGTCCTAGACTCCCCTTCATCCAGGCAAGCAAGCTGCTAAGGATCTTGGATTCCTGGCTCCCTGGAAGCTAGCTCTACTAAGGCCTGTGAGGTACTGAAGACTCAGAGCTACCCAGATCCCCAGCAGTCCCCGCAGCTGGTTTTCCATGATGTCACATACTCCAAAAGCTCTGGCAGCAGCAGACTGAAATGGACATAATTCTTGTCAGTTTCACAGTTGCTAAAATCTGAACAGCAATTCTGAAACTGATCAAATACGTCTTAACTTGACAAGGACACTATGATCTTGTACATCTCTGCTTTGGGCTGTGAGGGCGAGAGGGCAGCAGGAAGTACTGCCTCTACAGATCTTTCTTCTCTTATCCCAAATTCATAGGCAGTTTAGGGAACAGAACTCAGTTACATAGGAATAAGCAAATGATCATTTTGCTGGCTAATTGCTTCCACAGCTCATCAGATTTTAGCAATTCAATTAATGTTCTCAGCATTAAATATAGCCTCTTTCCCTCCTCTACATTAAGACATATCCACTCAAGGAATAGAAAGAGTAATCTATAGAGAGGCTAAAATAGTTAAAACATGGTATCAGAACAACCAATGTACAATTGCAATAATATGAAAAGTGTAATATCCTAATGAATACCCTCATTTATTAAAATCTTCACTTAATACATTATTGTAGCATTATTTCACTAATGGGCATTCAAATTTTTCATGAAGTACTGCCTTTAAGACTTACCTTTGTTAAATCCATTCCTAGTCTAACCTGTGATAAAAGATGCATAATAACGCTCTTATGTTCTTCCACTGACTCTCCTTCACCATCATCATCTCTATCATCATGAGGATCAAAGAGATCTGAAAAGGAAGACCACTCTGCTTATTATATTTCTTAAAATATTTTCAACATTCATAATAGAAATGTATGTCAGCAAGTCCTAACACATTTTATTTAGCATACAAATGGATTTTCTTTATTGTTTCATTGAATAAAGCCCTGCTGATAAATACAGAGATCATAAAATATTTTAGCATATAAATAAAAAAGCTGAACTTACACATGTGCTGAAATACTCCCTTTTAAGATTATGAGACAGACTGAACCCTCTTTTTTTGCACAAACAACCTATCAGAAACTATTTAATTAGGCACTACATTATACCTGGATTCATGCGCAGAACTTTCCAGTAAAAGAGCTAATGCAATTATCTTACCAGCATCATTTGTTCCATTAGACATAGAAGAATTAAGGGATTCTGTGGTGTCTGGGCGTTTCAAACTACTTCCTGTGCTGCTGCGAGTCAGGACTGCTGCAGATCCTGAGGAGCTATAAGCAAGGTATCAATTTCTCATGATTCAGAACATTTATTTCAGGGCAAAATATTAGGATTTAACTAAAACAAAACATTTATGGAGAGTTGGTTACTCAAGAACTGTATTTGCAGAGAAATGACAAGATATTGGAATATTCGGAAACTAAGACAATGTATGCCGCTTCACAGAATACAATATTTGGAATGGAATGGAGCTTAATGATTGAGTAAAAACTCTGAAATGGGACTCAGAATGCAGCCCATACAAAAACTCTAATGCATAAAAGGTATTGTTTCAAATACAGCCTCTTCCCGACTTACGAACTGGTTATGGACCAAGCAATTGGTCGTAACTCGGTTCGTTTGTAAGTCAGACCCCATAGAATTACATGCGACCACGCTGTTCGTAAGCGCGGATCGCGTTCGTAACTCGGGGTCCGCCATTTACGACAGCTTCAGTCGTAACTGTGAACGGTTGTAAGTCCACGGTTCACAACTCGGGGACTGGCTGTACATTATCGACAGTGAATACCAGTAATTTAAAGAGTTAGTTTACTCTCAAAATTCCCCAAATGGCAGAAATAAATGAAAAAAGAAATTACTTAATTTGAAAAATACTGAGGTTCATGGAAAAGTGGGACAATGACTGCTTATCAACTGCTGCAGTACACATCAAGTTGGGCATTTGACCAGTCAAAAATTAACTGGTCAATTGACAAGTCAAATATTGATCAAAAAACATCAAAAATAGTCAAATATTTAAAAGCATTAATTTATTGGAACAGTAACAAAAAAAGAGTGAGATTTCATTGTCTCCAATAGATATAGCATTAAATGTTATACCTAATTAAAAACCTTTAACTGAGTTATTTAACTCAGTTTGATTGTTTTGCAATTTTTCTAACTTCTCAAAAAATAAAAGATTAGCACAACAATGCTATCAAGGCAGGCTGGCCACTGGCTATTTCAGGGCATTCTTGCTGATATATTTGGCAGTAATCAAATAAGACAGTAAAGTGACTGAGCTACTGACCAGCTTTCTAAGCCAGGCTTTCCGGATTACTCCCAAATGCCCACACCAATAGCTTCTTACACTTCCAGGAACTCTGTTCAATAGTGCGCTGTGTTCTTTTACTACTTACTCCATGCATTGCTTTGGGGAAGAACTGCTCTGATAGAATTCATCAGCATCATAGAACTCATCTTCACTGCTGGAGTAAGAAAAATCTGGAACTGTATTTGGAGACAGATTGACATGGCTTGGCGAGGTTAAACTGCTGCTGGGTGCCGACTGCCCGCTTCCTATGAAATTAAAGACATCTATAGCTGTGAAAATTATTTACTGATTTTTAAACCACCCATTTGTAATCAACTAACTGGATTGATTAATTTGATAAAGACATCAGCAGAGTTTAGAAACTAGAATTAAAAATCTAAGTCAGTAATGTACACATGTAATTTCTCACAATAGGTAACATAAAATACATTACAGGGAATGATCAATGAGATAGAGTACCAGGCCAAAATTTTCCAAAACTGTGTGCATGAAGTTAGGCTCCTGAGTCTATGACAAGCCTCCTAAATAAACATGATCTAGTTTTTAGAGGTTTTGACAAACTTGCAACTCTTAAAGAAATCTCAATGAAGTTTATGGGAACCGCAAGGCCTCAGAATCTTAATAAATAAATAAATAAATAAATAAATAAATACACACATACATAAATCAGGCCACATTTATTTAGGAGCCTAACTATGGATTCAGGAGCCCAAGCACCAACGTTCCTAATAAAAGATACAAAAATAGAGTGCAGCTGAGACAAAGAACAGCCAACATAAAAATAGGCATATATTTAGGGGCTACCTAGCCTTCTGTTTTTTACATTTTTCTAGGTTACCAGCAATAATACATTTTTTTATTATAAAATTCAAAGTAATTAAAAAAAAAGGGAAAGAGAACTTTCGAGGCCAGAGAAAAGAAAGAAGATAAAAGCATAGTTGAGGATTTCACTGAGTCAAGGTATGTGATAGCCAGGCAATCACTACAGAAACAGTCAGATATACATGTGTAGGAGATACAGGATGCTAGTTCATTATAAAATATAGTGAAGCAAATACAGTCTCTATAGTAATGTGATGAATGGACTCCTCTTGCTTAAGTGATACACTTAAATTTAGTTTAAATAATCCTAGAAGTTGACTTGGGTAGGATTAATACATTACATTTTTAAAAAATTACGTCCAATTGAATATTAGCAGGATTAAAATGGTAGTTCATGTGGAAGTTCAAGACAAGGGAAATGTAGCTTGAAATGGATTTTCTTTTTTACTTGCACTATACAATGTAACTTTCAATTTTAGGACTATATCAGATATAAATTCTACAAAATTCAATTTGGATTTAAAAAAACCTAATACTTTAACATGAAAGATAGTAACCCAGAAATATACCTGTACTATTTGGTGTTGAAATCTGATGGTTTCCTAGTGATGTTACTACAGGTCCAACTGGCAAGGATGAAGGTCGCTGCTCTGATTTCAACAACTGAGCAGGTTCTAGAAAATATTTCAAGACGTAAAAACAAAAACAAAAAACATGCAGGTGTCAGATCCCTGCTTTGGCATGGAAGGAGACTCCTAGCAGTTTTACAGTACCTTTGATAGCCATGATTTAGATAATTTTTGCCATTTTCAAAGAGAGTAAATGATTATTTCCTTCTTTGCTGTTAATCTTTTATATTTAACAACCTGTGAAGCTGGTTAGAAAGTCTCATTTCCCCCCACCAAAGGAAAAAACCCTTTATAAATTACTGGCTTATATATTTCATATTGTATTGTTCCTGTAATACAACATATCCAAAAAAGCGACATAGTAAGAGGACTGCGATAGAGAAAAGGAGTAAAGAAGAAAGGGACAGAAAGAAGTTTAGTCTCCAATCAATAGCTAAGTGCTACCCACAAACTTTTAAAAAACTGCGATGTATTCTCTCTCTGAAGTGTGTGTGTGGGGGGGGGGGAGCATTGGGGGAGAGAGAGGCAGACCAAAATGAACAAAGCCAAAGTTGCACATCAGCAAAAAACTATATTTTTGGTTAAGGATCAGTGAGAGCCACAGTTACATGGACTACATAAACCAGTTCACAAGCCATGGATGTACGCTGACAACAGAACCCATTAAAGAATAAGCCTCTGTCCTTGTTTTAGTTGTATACAGTTTTCATTCATTCACAGCTATGCTACAAAGAATAAACCAGTAACTTAAACCAGCTGAATGCAAAAAACACAAATAACTTTATGAATGCATCTGTCTGTGTACTGTACCTGGAGGTAAGACAGTCTGGGTGGGCATTGTAGTGATCACTGTAGGTTCCAAAGGACTAGGCTGATATACTGCATCAACAGGGTTAATAGTACTCTGAGAAAAATAAATTAAAGGTTTTTTTAAAATAAAGTAAAATGTGTTCCATGTATGAAGATGCCCAAATGCAAGACAGCAAAGTCCTGAGAGAGAGACTTGACATACAAATTGACAGCTGAAGATGTGAATTATTTTTCATGTGTTAACACTTTTTATAAAAACTCTTAATTAAAATATACTAAACTCAACTTGATATAGACCTGAATTCTCCTGTGAAAAAGTCTAGTTCCTCAGTTTTAGTTTCTACAACTCCCACTAATGGCCATTGTGTGCACAAAGGAGAAAGAAAGTGAGCCCTATTTTTTCCAACAACACCATCAGATACGTATACTATCATTTAGAAAACAAACCACTACCCAGACTGCACTAAGGAACTACATTACACTGTAAAATCACAACAACATTTATAGGCATACCTTTCGTGGTTTTACAGAATTCATCTCAACACAGGCACTCTGATCCTAACCCCAACTTCCATTCAAGTCAGTGGAACTGTATTGATTTCAGTAGGTATGGATCAGGTCCTAGCAGAACAAGCATCTCAGAAACATATAATGCAAAGGCTTTTGAGCCAAACAACATGTATGATTATCCCTTACACTTCATTCTATATTATACCTATGGTTCCCTGCCACTACACTGGACTGTTATATTTAAGTTGGAAAAGGTTAGACTTATTGATAAATATCAGTCTTCAAAAAGACTGGGGGCGAATGCAAGGCCAAACGGTAGCGCACAGTATTGAAAATGATCGTCACCGATAGTAAAGCGGAGGAAACACCTGTGGGCTGGATGGATCGCTATATGAAAATATGCATCTTGCAAGTTGAAGGCTGCAAACCAATCGTCCTTTTCCAATGATGGTATTATCGTGGAAAGGGTCACCATTTTGAACCTCTGTCGGCAGAGATAGCTGTTAAACTTCCTGAGGTCGAGGATAGGCCGGTTTTTTTCTCTGTGAGAAAATACTGCATATAGAACCCTCTTCCTCTGAACTGGGGAGGAATGGCCTCTATAGCTCCTATGGACAATAGATGCCGGGCCTCTTGTTTCACCAGGGTCTTGTGAGATGGGTCCCCGAAAAGGGACGGGGTTGGTGAATTTGTCGGTGGTATGGTCGTGAAGGGGATTGTGCGCCTGGATACCACAAATTGTAAGACCTAGAGGTCTGATGTAATAGCTGTCCATTGAGCTTGAAAAGGTCATAGTCGATGGTGAAAGAGATAGGTGACCTGCTGTTTCACCACTATTGGAAGGACTTGCTGCATGCCCTCGATGAAAAAGTCAAACCTGCTGTTTTGAATTTTGCTGGTTGGCTGTACAGGGGGGTTGGGGTTGTCTGCGCTGCAGACGTTGCCTTGTGCGCAACTGGCAACGTTGTTTCCTCTGGAAGGGGTAGTCAGACCTCCTCTGATAGGAATAGTATCTTCTGTGCCTAAAGGGAGGTGTATACATCCCCAAAGTGCAGAGCATTGAGTGGGAATCCTTTCCCGAATGGAGGACCTCGGCTATTTTGTCCGCAAATAGCTTGTTTCTATCAAACAGGAGATTTTCCACTTTCGCTTAAAGCTCCTCGGGGACCGCCGCAGAGGTAAGCCAAGACGAGCGTCTCATTGCTATTGCTGTCCCTGTGGTGCAGGCCGCTGTGTCTGCCACATCCAATGAAAATTTGCAAGCTTGCTCGAGCTGCTGCAAAACCCTCTTGCATGTAGGATTTCGAGAGAGGGCGCTTGGTTTCCGGTAGATACTGAAGCAGCTGTGCTATCTTCTCATAGTTATCAAAATTGTGATTAGATAACAAGGCAGCATAATTCACTATGCATAAGAGCAAGGTTGCGGAAGAATAAACCTTCCTATCAAATATGTCTAATTTTTTCACGTCTGGCGTCGTCTTATACTGTCGTGTTTTGGCACATTGTTGGGCCAAGGACTTTGGCTGTGGGTGATTAAACAGGAACTCCAGATTTTTGGAAGGGACAAAGTATTTCTTGTCCGCTCTCCTGCGGATCAGTGGAACCGACACTGGTGTCTGCGAAATGACCTCCGCAGCCTCCATGATGGCTTCGTCTATAGGGAGGGCAAGTTTTGCACTCTGTCAGGGGTGAAGATTTTTTAATAGCCAGTACTGCTTTGTTTGCACCTCTATTAATTGGACCTCCTGGGACTGAGCCACCCGTTTGAAAAGGTCCTGGAACTGTTTGAAGTCGTCCGGCAGAGACAAGTCTGCTGGGAACACCACTTCGTCAGGAGAGGAAGATGAACGGTCAGGAATTGGGATCTCCGTCTGTTGGTCCTCCACTTCCGACAATTGGCCCTCTTCCAGTTCAGACTGCTGTGTGGTTGCACCCAGACTGCGTACAGGAGGGGTCGGCTGACAATTATGTTGCAACTGCGGTGACATATGTTGTGCTGGCGGCCGATCAGAGCATAGAGATTGCTGATGTGTGCGCTGGTGATAGCAATAGCGCAAAGAATAAGGTGAGTCATGTCAGTGCTCGTAATAATGGTCAGATTGGGTGAGGTGACGAGTACCTGGACGATCTGCAACTTGCATATCGCCTCTCGTAACTGGCATGCGGGGATCGAAGCAGAGAATACGAATAATGCGGCAACCGCCTGTGTGGTGGGGAGTAGGATCGTTGCCTGTAACGTTCATTGTAATGAGGACGAGATCTGTATGGCGAGTAGTGAGTCCTGCGATAATAATGATATCTTGGACTGTCATGACGGTAGATATGTAGTGGCGACCGGTATAGTGGAGGCGAAGGGGAGGGTCCCAGTGAGAATGTTAGAGATGGAGAACAGGGACTCCCCTGCTTCCGTGTTTTCCCAGCCGCTTTAGTCGGTGCTGTTGCCTGCGTCGGTGCCAGCGCCTCCACCGGTGCCGGCACCTGACTCCCCAGAGGCTCTGCTGCCTCTGCCGGAGTCATCTGCACCATGGGATATCCATGCAGTGCCAGCATTGGCGCCGGCACGCTTGTTGGTGCCGGCGGAGTTTCCTCTGGTGCTGAACCTGCCCAAGAGGGTGCCCGTTGCTCTGGTGCTGCATACAGAGTCAAGTAGCGCGGTGCCCGCGCCTTTGAAGCGTGGGCGCTGCTTATCGGCACTGATGCCGCTTTCGGCGCCAAGACCGCTCGGGGGCTGTCATCTTTTTTGATTTTGTGACAGACCCTGGTGCCAAGGGTTGTGGGGTACAGCCAGCGGTACCCGGCTTATCTCCTGCGCTGATCCTGTTTGCAGGATCAGGCAGCAATGATTGCGCAGGGGATGCCTTCCTCCTTTTTTGCGAAGCCGGTTCAGGGGAGGAGACTCTTCGTTTGTGAGTCCCTTCTGGTTGGCGTCCTGCAGCTGATGTGCCTGGCTCCAGCGCCTTGTCAAACAACAACATTTTTAGGCACATCTCTCTGTCCCGGCGGACACGGGACATAAGCTTAGAGCGATGCCCGCATTTTTGGGGGATGTAAGCCTCCCCTAAACAGTGTATACACGCTGAATGGCCATCCGAAGCCGGCATGGGTTCCCAGCAAAGAGCACACTTTTTAAAGCCTGGGGATCCAGGCATCATTTAGTTTTCAGCTATGTCAGTTTCGCGTCAATTTCACTCAGTTTCTAAAGCCACTAACCACAAAAAGCCAGGGCAGTTCAGTACTTCTTAAAACAATCCTTTTTTTTTTTTTTTTTAAGGTAACAGAAGAACATTGAAGAGAAAGGGGGTAACCTATTTACAATTCATTACATACAGATCTCCTGAGGGAATTCAAAGAAAACGCTGAAAAGAGAAGAGCTCCTTCTGTGGCCGCGGATGGTTGAAAGGAACTGAGCGGAGAGCCAGGTGCGCGCAACAATCAAAGGATGTGAACTGTTGATCGTGCATGCGCGGCCCAGCTGAACACAGCTATTGAAAGTCTCCGAACTGCGGCGCCGGGATGAGCCCGACACCATCAGTGGAGCACCCACGGGGACCACTCAAAGAAGAAGATTAGACTTATTACTAAATATCAGTCAATATCAATCTCGCTGTACAAACAAATCAATGCATTCTTTCTATTGATAATTGAAATTTATAGATAGAAAGAAAAATGCTGCTTGAGACCTTAGGGTCAAAATATAGTGATTTAGATTGCTGAAGTGGGCTAGTTAAAAATGGACTAGAGAAAGTATACAGCAAAATAAGGTTTGCTTTCTGATTTAAGAATATTTACTTCATGTATTGTGACAGGCAGTGTTGACAATTTATGTCTTAGCAGTTTAAAAAGCTTTAACTTTTTTAATTTCAATGTCTACTGTGAAATATTTCTCTTGAAACTGTCAACTGTACAATCGCCTGAAACTGTAAACGCTTTTTGATCAAATTAAATTTTCAAAGAATATTTAAACTTTAATATTGTCAAAATTATTAAAAAATTGAATTTTGCCAAGCTTAGCTATATTCATTTTTGTTAACAACTGGATACATAAAGTAGATCCTGTCCCTACTCCAAATATTTGTGCTATTTAAGGTGACACAGATTTTGTACTCAAGACCTATGCATGGATGCCAGATCCCAGACTAGGGCCTAACTAAACAAGGACCAGGGACAGGTGCCAACACGAGATTAATCCGTTCATACTTTCCTTGCTTACATATATTTTTCATCCTTCCTTATTTACCTTTATACATTTTCTTTCTTTTTAAAAACTCAACACTGCTTACTTTCTCATTTATCTAAGTCCAGATTCACCTTTAATCCTACTCTACTTTCAGATCATTTTCATTACCCTTTGTGAAGTGTATTGTGGTTGCTGTGTTTTGTTTTTACAAATGCCCTATTTAAAAATAAAGATGTTAAAAAATAAATTACTGCCCATGGTCATTGTTTTAGCTCTGATACTTCCCTCCTCTTTATGTTTAAGGACCTTCATGTTTTGATACAGGCTAAATGTGGTTACAGCTTTCCCCCCTTCCCTTTTCCCTATGTAGTGGCACAAGAATCCAATGGGAATTAATTATGTTAGGTGTCAGTGGACTACTGAAGGAATGAAAGTTAATTCATTTTCAGTTATTTAACTGGCTCTGATGGAAGCAGCTCACCTCCTCCTAGTGTTGAGAAATCTGCAGCTTCCTATGGTTGAGAAATTGCTTCTCTAAACCCAGTGCTGATGTAACACAGGACCAGTTTATATGCAGTAGTTAGTAACCCATTACTACTGTTGTTTAGACTCGGTTCCTCTTTGCATTAGACACACAAAACTCATTCCTTAAACACTTTTAAAAATTAATATAAACAAGAACCTCCTGAATATTTTTATTCTGTCATTAGACACCCCGCAATTAGCCTGTACAAGCTGACTCAGGTTTGGAGTCTTGGGTTATGGGGCTATTTAACTGCATGTAGACACTCCAGCTCTGGCTGCAATTTGAACTTGGGACCCTCCCATCTTGCAGGATCCTAGAACCTGGGCTCCAGATTAAGTGCAGATAATTAAAATAGCCCTGCAACCTGCATATACCCTCTACATACACAATGGCAATGTATTTGGCTGTAAAAGGAAAGAACAAAAAGCAAACATCTAATTTTCAAGTCATTCATCTAAGTCATCTAAGTCATCTTTCGACTTCCTCTCATTCAGCTTACTTTCCATTTTCTATATGGATAATATGGATATCAGTAGCATCAATAAAACATTTCCCCCCTTTCAAACAAGCTAAATCAAAATTTTAACCTGTCAAAATTCTTTGGAAGGTCTTTCTTAACTATGAAAGAACTACTTAACATTATAAACAGCAAATTTTTGAAGTGAATATTTTGACTGTCTCAAAGGCTCTCCACTGCATGTAGCAAATTAACTGTCTATATCTAGGACTGCTCATCTATTAATTTCCATTAATTATTCTGCTATCCCCCAAGAAAGCACATCAACAAGTGAGAGTATTTGATAGCTCAGCAACAAATATGGTCAACTGGATTTGAAATTTTAAATTAAAACATGAAAGTTTCATGTAGGCTGACAATATGGGTCACATGCCAGCCCACTCTGTTTCAAATGGGTAAGATATTAAAGCTCGGTGATCAAAGTTTGCAACAGAAATCCTTAATCTGAGCAAAGAAGGTACTAAATTGTTGTCAATGAAGGTCTTAGCGTACACGACAATCCCTTATGTAGATAATGCTAAAAACCTTTCGTAACTAGGCAGAAAATACAAGCTTTCGAAATGAATAATAAAGAAGTGCACTAACATTAGGTTTGTGTTAGGTTTTAGTGGAATACCCATTACAGATTCCAGTTACAGAATCACAGAATCCTAGGGCTGGAAGAAACCTCAGGAGGTCATCAAGTCCAGCCCCTTGCCCAAAGCAGGACCAATCGCAACTAAAGAATACCAGCCAGGGCTTTGTCAAGCCAGCACTTAAAAACCTCTAGGGATGAAGATTCCACCACCTCCCTAGGAAACCCATTAGTACTTCACCACCCTCCTAGTGAAATAGTTTTTCCTAATATCCAGCCTAGACCTCCCCCCCACTGTAACTTGAGACCACTGCTCTTTGTACTGCCAACCGTCACTACTGAGAACAGCCTCTCTCCTTGCTCTTTGGAACCTACCTTCAGGAAGCTGAAGGCTGCTTTCAAATCCCCCTCATTCCTCTCTTCTGCAGACTACATAAGCCTAAAGCCCTCAGCCTCTCCTCGTAGGTCATGTGCTCCAGCCCCGTAATCATTTTGGTTGCCCTCCACTGAACCCTGTCCAATACGTCCACATCCTTTCTATAGTGGGGGGCCCAGAACTGGACACAATACTCCAGATGTGGCCTCACCAGTGCCGAATAAAGGGAAATAATCACTTCTGTAGATCTGCTGGCAATGCTCCTCCTAATGAACTTTAATATGCCATTAGCCTTCTTGGCTACAAGGGCACAATGTTGACTCTCATCCAGCTTCTCATCCACTGTAATCACCAGATCCTTCTCTGCTGAACTACTACCTAGCCAGTCAGTTCCCAGCCTATAACAATGCTTGGGGTTCTTCCGTCCCAAGTGCAGGATTCTGCACTTATCCTCGTTGAACCTCATCAGATTTCTTTTGGCCCAATCCTCTAATCTGCAGAGGTCACTCCAGACCCAATCTCTGCCCTCCAACATATCTACCTCTCCCCCTAGCTTAGGGTCATCCGCAAACTTGTTGAGGGTACAATTCATCCCTTCATCCAGGTCATTAATAAAGATATTGAACAAAACCAGCCCTAGAACCGATCCTTGAGGCACTCCGCTTGAAACCGACCACCAACCTGACATCGAGCCGCTGATCACACTACCTATTGGACCCAACAATCTAGCCAGCTTTCTATCCACCTTACAGTCTATTTATCCAATTCATACTTCCTTAACTTGCTGGCAAGAATACTGCAGGAGACCATATCAAAAGCTTTGCTAAAGTCAAGGTATGTCACATCCACCGACCTCCCTATGTCCACAGAGCCAGTTACCTCCTCATAGAAGCTAATCAGATTGGTCAGGCATGACTTGCTCTTGGTGAATCCATGTTGAATATTCTTGATCACTTTCCCCTCTTCCAAGTGCTTTAAAATGGATTCCTTGCGGAACCGTTCCACCTCCCCCCCCACACAATTTTTCCGGGGACTGAGGTAAGGATGACTGGTCTGTAGTTCCCTGGATTGTCCTCCTTCCCTTTTTTGAAGTTGGGCACTTCATTTGCTTTTTTCCAATCATCCAGGATCTCTCCCGATCTCCATGAGTTTTCAAAGATAATGGCCAAAGGCTCTGCAATGACATTTGCCAACTCCCTCAGTACCCTCGGATGCATTAAATCCAAACCCATGGACTTGTGCATGTCTAGCTTTTCTAAATAGTTCTTAACCTGTTCATTCTCCACCGAGGGCTGCCCCCCTCATTCCCATACAGCATTGTCTAGTGCAGTAGTCTGGGAAATGACCTTATCTGTGAAGACAGAGGAAAAAAAAAAAACCACGCAGCATTGAGTACTTCAGATTTCCCACATCACCTGTCACTAGGTTACCTCCCTCATCCAGTAAGGGCCCCACACTCTCTGACCACCCTCTTATTGCTAACATGCCTGTAGAAACCTTTCTTGTTACCCTTCACATCCCTTGCCAGCTGCAATTCCAATTGTGCTTTCACCTTCCTGATTACTCCCCTGCGTTCTCGAGCTATATATTTATACTCCTCCACAGTGATCTGTCCAAGTTTCACTTCTTATAAGCTTCCTTTTTGCCTTTAAGCTCACCAAGGATTTCCCCAATAAGCCAATCTAGTCACCTACCATGTTTCCTTTTCTTACTGAGCATGGGATGGTTTCTTTCTGTGCCTTCAATAAGGCTTCTTTAAAATACTACCAGCTCTCCTGGACTCCTTTCGCTTTCATGTTAGCATCCCAGGGGATCCTGACCATCAGTTCTCTGAGGGACTGTTTATTTATGTGGGATTATTTTTACCACAGAATGTTTCAAACAGAAAACTACATTCAGCCTATAACAAGGGATTTTTAACTTTTCAATTTGGGTTACTCATTATGAATTTCTACTGTTTTACATAGCTGTTTAGAATTCTGAGATCTAATGTTGGTTTCCATCAAAGATGACCAACATACAATTAAATTCCACTACATGTGTTATTGCAGGCCCTGTTAAATCTACTCCTCTACCATGGTTACTGGCTTTCTGCAATATCATTCCGCCCAATGTTCACCAAGAGGAAAGCATAGCAAAGCTCATGATGCAATTGCATGACAGGCCACATCGCTGTTAGTTAACTACTTGGTTAATCTACCACTTGGTCATCTGCCCTCATGTTATTCTGGATAAGTTTATCAGGTGGTTTACAGTTAGGGACACATGATAAACTTCATGGTCCTCAAAGAATCTGATGAAAATTATCTTGTCTCAGACTCAATATCAACCTGGGTTTGATTTAGTAATGGGGAGGCCCCAAGAAAATCCTTCAGCAGAAGATTTTCCTAATGCCTCTCTACTGCCAAAGCTTTCCCCTACTGATAGTGTATTTTACTGAATCAGAAAAAGCTCCAGCAATGGGAAAGCAACAAGACACTACATTGCTAAAAATATTAATGTAGATGTGAGAGGCAGGGACCTGTAGAGAGCCATGTAAGGTATCTAAGGTTCTGGCATGCCTTTACTTGCATAAGTAGTACCTCACTGCGTACACCACTATTTATACCTGTGCTAGGAAGGCATACAATGTGTGTACACGACATTAGGGATGTTAAATATCAATTAACTGAATAGTTGAGTAACCTTTTAGTCGACTATTCTACGGTCCCCGGGGGCGGGACTGGCAGCCAGTGCACTCAGGTCCCACTCTTGAGGAGCCCCCTGCCACTCTACGCTGTATCAGAGGCAGCAGCGCAGGGTGCCAGGCAGAGCCAGTTTTCTAATGTAAACAACCAGTTTTCTAATGTAAACAACCCCAGGGATGATTGGCACAGCTGTTACTATAAGCTCAAGGCTCGGACTACAAATAAGTTGCTGATACCCCTACCCACTATACCCATGTTGGGGATTTTTGCCAGTGGATATGCATAGTTGCAAATCCACTGTCCGCATCTCCAAACCCTCCCAAGTACTGCAGAGAGTGCTGCTATACAATACTGCTGCACGACTCCTCTCTCTCCGGAACTGTTCTGCTACATGTAGAACAATATCCCTCCCATGGATATAGGAAAGGTAATTTACACACTGACTCCAAAGTTCAGACACTTATCCATGTAAGAAAAACATTATATAACTGGCATCCTTTTAGCACCCTTGACCACACAAAAAACCAAGTAGACATAAAAATTGGTCTACCCTTTCACCTCCAGAAAGAGTCCTTCCACAATGGAGGGAAAGTCAGAAGAAACTATTAGACCTGATCTATAGAGGAGAGCCTCAAGGTCCTGTCCCATCAACGTGGCATTGTTTGCTAGCACTAAATTTTGAACTTTTCCTGTAAAACTTTAATTTCACTTTTAAATCTAGATGTACATGATTACCAGATGATAAATATTTCCTTTCACAATCAGAATAACCATTGTGTTGGAGCACATCTGCTCTTTTATTGTCATGAGATTAAGTTCCCCAAAACAATTCAAAGTTCTGATGAGCTTACATGTAAATACATTTCCAGATCTCAAGCATGTTGACAAGGGTTGGTGTCTACAGTTTTTGTAAATGCTACATTTAGAAGAAGAACTGTAGAAGTTCTACAGCTAGTATTGATGTCTACTTGAGAGACTGCCTCTCCCCATGCCGTGGCAGATGGGATGTTCTTTGTGAGGGTCCTTTGGCTCTGGAATTCACATTCCACATTGGTTTGATGTTTAGATCTTCAGGATATACTACAAAAGACATTAATCTGATAAGGCTTTTGGGGATGGCTAAAGGGAGGGGCTCTAGGTGGTATACTTTGCACCTGCATAAGGACTTCTATGTTATACTTTTTTCTGTTGAGTTATGCTGTTGTCATGATGCCTCAAGCTTATGCATACACTTTTTATATGTTGAACAGAAATATACATTATATCAAGAGTAGAATCCATGGAAGGAACAGATTAAGGGATCAGAAATAACATAGTCAATAGTTACGAAAATAAAAAATAAAAACTCCAGTTTTTAAGGAAATCAAGTTCGAGAGCCATAGTGTCAAACCAAGTCTGAAGCAGTAGTCACTACAGTGGCTACTGTTATAGCAGGCTATCCACACTCAACCAGCCAAAT
Organism: Pelochelys cantorii; assembly: GCA_032595735.1. Classification (NCBI taxonomy): domain Eukaryota; kingdom Metazoa; phylum Chordata; order Testudines; family Trionychidae; genus Pelochelys; species Pelochelys cantorii. The sequence continues at coordinate 57,128,226 of CM064334.1, forward strand.
AGCTACATTGTTCAAGCCAACTAGCCACACTCAATGGCTAGTGGCTAGCTTCTTGGACACCACGGTTCAAGAGGAACCAGTCCCTTATCAACAGGGATGTGATTCATACTTAAACAATGACAAAAAGGAAATAAAGAAGTAATAAAGGACTGAAAACAAAGATAAACAGGAAAAGTTATATTAAAAATGAAATATGTTGAAGCAGACTTGATAGAATCTTTTTTCATTTCTGTATCTCAAATGCAAAATACCATACAGAAAATATCACCCCACTTACAGCATGTAAGGATGTAAGTGACTAGTTGACTAGTCAACTATCCGATAAGCATGAGCTTATCGGATAGTCTAGTAGTGACTCAACTAGTCGCTCCCCCACACACACACCTTGCTGTCTCTATCAACAAGGGGGGCTCAAATACATTTAAAACGCAGAAGTACAGAAGGGGGACCAAGCATGAGCCGGGAATCAGCTGTCCTGGCTTGTGCCTGATTTCCTCATGCTGCGCTTCAGCATTTTAAATGTATTAAGAGCCTGGCGGTTCTTAATACATTTAAAAGGCACAGCAGCAGCGAGGTTAGCTCCCGGGGCCGGGAGCTAACCCCGCTGCAGCTCTTCAGTTCCCCCCCTTATCGACTAATCGATGGAAATTCCATTGACTAGTTGATTAAATGCAATTTACCATCCCTAATAGCATGTGGACAACAAAACATACTCTATTTATAAAGTATGTCAGCTTTAACATAAGCAGCTTATTTATATCCCAACCATTTCCCCTTACATTTGGTTCACATGCAGATTTTCAATTTGTTTAATAAAGTTTAAATAAACAAGGATACATTCACAATACAGCTCTTCAAAAGGAAAAGTAGAAAACCTGGAAAATATTATTGTTCCTAATGGAAATGATGGATGGCCAACTGCAGAAGTAAAGTTTCAACAGATAAAAAGCAAGACATTTGAAGCAGTGAATAAGAGAAAGAAGGAAGCTTGCTGTAAATGAGTGGAAATTCAGGTCTCTGTTCACATGTTCTGCAGAAATAAAGGGAGATGAAAGATTAGATTTAAACTTACTATAAATCCATCTGCGTGCTTCTCCTCATTACTTTGATCCTTAAGGAAAAATGTTAAAAATATTAACATATCAATCTTTTATAATTAATTCAGTTATGTATTGTGACAAATATACATATTGCGTGTTTCTCTTAAGGATGGTTCAACCTGTGATTAAAAACATGAAATGACTTTTGAAATTAACATTTAGCTGAGATTTTCAAACACTTCTATCACAATTATAATAGATCAGTTGTTACCAGGAGGTAAAGATTTAGCATGATTTACGTTACGTGTGCAGGTGAAACTTTTTACCTAAGAGTCTGTAATACAAGCATAAGTCTTAGGGAAAAAATATCCTATACACACAACCAGGGGAATAACGCTAGCCACACTTCTACCAAAAAAAATCTGCAATCAAAGGCACAAGGGCATATGCACACCTGAAGTGAAGTACCTATAAGAAAAAGTCTAAGTTTTTAGATACTGTGAGATGCTATGCTTAGTTTAATATAACCATAGTACCATGGTCTCCTCATATTAGAGTAGTTATATATCATTGCTAGCAACACAAGTTATATAGATTTATTACACATGAAAGACCAAAGCTGGGCAATTTGAGTTGTCATGTATACAGAGGACTCTTCAATCTATCAGAGAAAGGTATAATAATCCAGTGGCTGGAAGTTGAAGCTAGACAAATTTCAAATTAGAAATAAGATCTAATTTTTTTGAGGACACGAGTAATTAACGATTGGAACAATTTATCCTGGGTCATGGTGGATTATCCATCTCCAGCAACAGACTGGATGTTTTTCTAAAAGATGTGCTCTTGCAATTATTATGGGGAAATTATATGGCCTGTGCTATCTAAGAAGTCAGAGAAGCTAATTTCTGGCTTTGGCCTATGAATCTACAAAAAAATTAGCCAGCTTTTGCCTTTGTGGCTTTGGAAAAAGAATAATGCTGGAATCTCAAATTTTTATAGAACAGACCACTAAACAGAAAGCCTAACACTGGAATCAATAAGCAGTTTCAGGGCAACCAGTCCATAAAGTGGCTTTAAGTAAATAAGAACATAAGAATGACCATACTTGGTCAAACCAGTGCTCCATTTAGCTCAGTAACCTGTCTCTTGACAGCGGCCAATGCCAGATGCTTCAGCGGGAATGAACAAAAAGGGCAATTATTGAGTGCTCCATCCCCTGTTGCCCAGTCCCAGCTTCTGGCAGGTAGAGGTTTGGGCCAATCAGAACACAGGATTATGTTCCTGACCATCTTGGTTAATAGCAATTAATGGACCTCAATATATAATGTAATTGACAGAACTACACACAAATTCCAGTGCTATGAACAGGACCCATTGCTAATATTCAGAAATTCATTCAAGAGAAGATTTATGTAGCTTTACAAAGATTCAGAAATACTGGGCAGCCACAAATTATAATTACATGTGAATGACATTTAAGATGGTGGAGACAGAACTAAAATGTCTTGTAGTCAATAGTATATTTTCTCGGTGTTCAGTTAACTTTTCCCAGTTTGTGTATAAACTGAACATTTAAACAATTAAAACATTATCTCTTAATTATTTACAAAAGCCACAGATGAATCTAAGTGTACATGCTGACAAAACTAAAATAGAGAGTAATTCTTTTTTTTTTCCTTTTTGTTAAGTGAACACCAGCTAGTTACAGGTACCGAAGGAAGGACTTGAGGGAACATTGGTCCAATTCAGTAAAGGCAAACAACTACATTTGTAAGCTCACAGGAGCACAAATTGTGTCTACTATATCTGTACAGCACTCAGAACAACAGAGCCCTAATCCTTATGAAGGCTGTGCAGCTGCTACTACTGCAGGCTTTTCCAGTGCCAAGAAACCATTTACAAAAACTTAAAACACTTATATTGGTATCATTTGAAAATTATAGGCCACATTAGTCCTTCCCGTGAACCTACCTTGGACATGAGAGAGATCTGGAAATTTTATATTTAAATGAGGACAAAAAGCCAACTCAGTCACTGTGACAGACTTTGAAGAAGATTATATTTCAATATCTCCTAGGGAGAATCTGCATTAGGAAATGTTGCCCGTTTTTGCAGCTACAGTGCAGTTACACTTGTGCTATTTACAGTGAAAAATCTAACATAAGCCAGGCATAGATGTTCATCACCATGTCAGCTAACTCTGAACAGGATTAGATGACATTGTGCTAAATATACCTGTGCATGGAGACTTTACATGACTGACAGTAATTGTAAAGCTACACTGGGATGAAAACCAGGTACAAAATTTTGTACATACTGAACCTCCCTACATGACAATAGCAAGCTACCTTAAATTACGCTTTAACCATTTTAGCACACCATATTTAGTTTTGAAACGAAAGATCAGAAGGGCACATGGAACAATGTTTCTTCAAGAGATACCCTCACGTTAAAAGCTTACATTTCTTCACAAGGCAATAGGAAAGTCTAGATTTGTACTAAATTTAATCAATAAATAAAGCCCCTCAAGAAATAGGTTTTTCTAGCTCCAGGTTTACATGGAACAAATTGTTATGCGCCCTTTGAAGCAATTACTACAAATCCAACCTGAACAATAACAATGTTTTTAAATACACAAAATGATATTAACACATTTAATATATTTTGTAACTTTTAAAATATTGTTATTCCATATGAACATGTCAGCTAACACAATTCTCCACCAACTGAACAGTTTTCCAAAAATGAATTTGACTGTATTTTGTCAGGTTAGTAATTAAGGACATTTCTCACTTTATCCCCTCTAGGACAAAAATTAAAGATGTTCTTATATTATTCTTCAAAAAAAAGTTTTTTTCCCCAAAAATTTAACTGAGACAACAATTAAGCATACTGAATCTCACATAAATACTGGTCTGGCCCTAAATATAGAGAGAACTGCTCCTGTATGGTTCGATCTGCTCCCAATTTCCAATGGCATCAACACATCACATGATGTACTCAGCACTACAAGATAAATCCCAAAAAGGAACACTATCTTTGAAAACTTTTTAAAAATAAGTTAAGTCTAGAATACAACTGCTTCCTTTAAACTATTCAAGAACCCCATTACAAGTTGGTGTGTTTTGGTTGCCAAGGTCTCAGTCCTACAAATACCTCTGTAAATGCTCAACAATTTGCAGAACAGGGGCCTGCATATTATATCCCAGCAAGCAGTAACACAGTAAATTGGACAATGTTATAATTAACATATCTTAAATATAACAAGTCCCAAAACAGTAAAACTTTTGAATATATTTTAAAACACTTCTCAAAGTGATATGGAAAAGCCTGAATGCATTCCCTGTATTTTAATATGATATAATATATTTTCTACTTCAAAAAGGCCCAATGTCAACCTGGAAATCATTTTTTTTAAATTTCTTATCTGTGTTAAGGGCTTGAAAGAACCTTGTTGAATCAAAATTTAGATATTAAAAGGGATTTTTAAATATAATTTATTTTTTCTTTCATCATATATCCTGTTTTCATTCTTGTCCAACCTGAGTGAAATGCAAAGTGCAGTTGTCAGTTTCACTTACTTTTATTGTTTGTTTAACTTTCTGGGTATCCCTGCATGACAAATAATGCTGCATTAGCCAAACTGCAAGCCCTCTTCACTGAAATACTTTTAATATAAAAGCTGAATGGCAATTTAAAAGGTTGGGTTTTGTAAAACCTACATTTTGGGCCTAAACTACCTGAAAATACCCTCTCAAAAATTAATAGGTTGGGAGAAGGTGTTCTGTTCACACGTACCCCAAGGCAAGTATAGAGGACAAAGAAAGAGTATTCCAGGTTACCTGAAACTCAGAAACAAGTTCAAAGCACCATCAGTGACAGTGACTTGGGGCTGCAGCAGGTTACCACTCTGTTCCTATTGGAGGCAATACTAGTAGTATTACAGTTATTGTGCTATAAAACTCTAACCATTGGTTTTATAATGGGTACTCTGAATGGATAACCCAACAGGTTCTTCACCAGAAACAGAGATTAAGCTAACACTGGCAGACAAGTGAAAACTATTGTTGCCCTCCCTGCTGTTTATCAGATACAGCTAAAATTATTTTCTGGTGAGTGTAGATTTTTGTACTTCCCTGATCTACTGGTTACACTGCCGTTATTACTTTTACTAATGCATTCTGAGATTCAGAAACAATAGGAAGCAAACTTTATGACAAAGGAAAAAAAGTCACCCTTGGCTACTATCTTCTCAAATTTCAAATTTAGGAAGTGCTTTCTTCTCACAACATAATAAACACTATCCATGTAACTAAGAACATTTGCAAGTCATTACAAAATAAAACTGGTTCACATCTAAGAGCTTAAAAATGAATAGTTTATAATTTTGTAAGTATGATTTACTGGCAAAAAGCAAAAGGACTACAGTAACATCTGGTTTTCAGTATGAACTGCACACACATTTCATATAACCAGAAATATTTCAAAGATATTTATTTTAAACAGATGTAAAAAAGGGAATACAATTTTACACAACTGTGGGAATACCTTACAATATGAAGTTCAGAATAGAAAGTATACTTACTTTAGCAATCTGCAGCAACACAATGCAGTGTTTTATTGATTCTACCATACTCTAAGAGAAGGAAATAAAATGTTTAATATCTTTCTGTCACAAATAGTTTAAATATAAACTATTAAAAACTTCTTGCCTATGATGAATGTTAACTAAAAAAAAGATTTTGGCTAAAGAGTTACGGGCCACTCAAAGATCGCAGAGCCACGACCTATTGTTCTCCTCTCCCTGTTTACAAAACAGTGTGCAAAAAATGTGTCAATATGGAATGTTAAAGAATCTGTACTAGCAACATGTACACAACAATGGAGCAAAGGGGAAGGGAAATCAATTTCAAGCTGTCAAGCAAAACATTTAAAGACATTCATAATGTAAATGTCATACCAGTGCTCCCCACATCCCCTTTGTGATCATGTCAGATTCCCCTCCCCACCCCACCATGTCCATTCACTGGCTCCTGTCACTTTCCTAATAAATAAAGATGAAGTTTGAACACTGATCCTGCATGATCTCTCCCATCACTCTCCATTGCCAACCTGTAGTGTCCCCACCTCCTCGCTCCCCTTCATCATCTTTTCCCTCTCACCTTCCTGACATTTTGACATGCTGCTCCCTACAATAGACAACACATCCCTGTTTTCTTTGATAAGTTTCTTCACATTTCTTCAAACCCACTCCTTTCAATTTGCTTTCCATGTCAACTTTAACTGCTGAACCTTGGTACACCAAAGACAGGGGGATTGGGAAAGAAGTGAACCAATGATTTAACAGCAGGGAAAAGAACAGATTTTAGAAACGTTAATAGAAACATCAACAAGATTTGGTGAAATCCTGGATAGGATATGAGAAGTAGCAAGGAAGAAAGTCAAAGATAACCTGACAGCTTGACAATCAGAGAGAATAAGAATATTTGTTTGTCAGCAGTCACTGAAGAAAGAAGCATGGAGAAAGAGAAAGGGAGTTGGGTAAGAAAGGTGACATGATCAGTTTTTGTCATATTACTTTTAAAGCAGAACATGCATAAGGAGACAAATAGAAGAGATGCCCAGAAAGAGCAGGAAGATGTTAAACACACAGATACATCTGAGTGTCTGAAGAGTCACAATGACAGATCACTATAAATAGTTGAAGTTACCCCAGGGTAAGTACAAGAGGAAAACTGGAGAGGGAATAAGGATGGATCCAGGAAGAAAGACAACAGAATAGGAAGAAGGGAGACAACCTAATAAATAGCAACTATTAGTTAAGTGTCAGCAAGACTGGAGGAAAGCCAGAAAAAGGATCACATGAAAAAGCCCAAGGAAGATCTAGAAAAATGGGTTCTGAATTGTCATCAGAGTTTTACAGTCATCCTTATTGACCCTTTAAAAAGAGGGAGGGGGAGGCAGGCAGAAATGCTTGCTAACGAAAGAGTAGCACTGGTCAGAAATTTTCTGATGGAATATTCTTTTATTAGAGAACACTGATCTTTCCATTCAAACTCTTTGGAATAGACTGCTTCAATTTTCTATTTGTGATGTTTTTGGTTTCATTATAAAATATAAAGTCAAAACCCCAATGAAACTTTTTAAATGTCTTGAAACAAAAATGTTCAAAATTAGTGTTTTCGGGAAATGTTTAATTTTTTTTCTTCCCTCCTGAAATGGAATGCAAGGTTTCAGAATTGTGAAAATCCCCATAAAACCAAAAAGCTGATTCCTGCACAGCTTTAAAAGAAACAAATACCTTTTCTGCCATCATATTTTTTAGAACTTTAAAGGTTTAAAAGGATTAAAAATAAGATCTTTCTCTATACAGTCTACAGAAAAATAAATGGAAAAGTTATCTTAAAAACTTACATTGGTTGTTTCTTTGAGATTTTCGATTTTCTGTGAAAACAAATTAAATAGTTTTAATAATTTAGCTGAAACAAGAATTCTAGCCCCTGGTTACTCCCTTTATTAGATACTGGTATAAAATACTACACATTTTAAATACCTGAATGAGAAAACAAAACATTTTAACTTCTGTATGTGTAGACATTTATGAAAAATGCATATTATCTGTAATGGACAAGAGAAAATCAAATTAAGAATTAAACCAACAACATGATCAGGTGAGAAAGCTATCCAAGTACTATACATCCACCATCTACAGTAATTCCTCGGGGTCTTAACTCTTACCTGACAAGACTTACACTTGTTCACTGCAATATAGAACACTGAAAATGTTAATCTAAAAGAACCCAATTTTATACCTGGAGCTAGTTCCTATTGGCTAAAGCACAGATATAAAGTAAGTTATAGGAATAAGTTAAAATTGTAATGCAAAAAACCTATAAGCCAAAGCTTGTCTAAGACAATAACTTCACACAGTGACATTCAGACTTCAGGACTCTAATTAGTGACCTACATTTCTCAAAAGAACCACAGTAGTGTGAATTCACTGTTTCATTTATTATGGTACTAGATATTCATTAGGGTTGTCAACTGATAGCAGTTAACTCAAGTTAATAATTCAAAACAAATTAATTAGATTAAAAATAGCCACAATAGTAATTTTAATCAGTTAAATATTTTATTTTCAAATAGTGATTTCAATTACAAAACAGAATGAAGTGTACAGAGATCACTTTATATTATTTTTCATTACAAATAGTGCTCTGTAAAAAGAAAAAAATTGTATTTTTCATTTCACCTCACACAAGTACAGTACTGCAATCTTTATCATGAAAGGGAGACTCACAAATGGAGAATTTTTAAATTTTATTTTTATATAACTACATTAAAAAATAAAACAATGTAGAACTTTAGAGCCTACAAGTCTACTTGTTCCTACTTCTCGTTCTGCCAATTGTTAATACTAGGGATGTTAGCATGTAGTAGTTCACACCATTAACTGATACACCTGGACTCATCAGTTAATCCTAACAACTGCATGCATCTCCCCCTTCCTGCCTTTGTATGCAGCAAGTGCTAGGAGGCAAGAGCGGGTGCCTGTGGGGAGCCAGATCCCATGGAGCCGTCTGCCCCAGCACTATTGCCTCTGATAGGGTATGTCTACACAGCCGTTATTCCAAACTAACTTCCATAGTGTCTACACAAGCAAACTGCTATTTCGAATTAAATTCGAAATAGCGGGGCGCTTAATTCAAAATAAGCACTGTGTAGACGCTTATTCCGAATTAGCTGGCCTCCAGACCTTCCCAGTTGGCCCTGGTGACCACTCTGGGCCAAACCAGGACAACTCTACTGCTCTCCCACCCCACGCCCAGCCCCGGAGCCCTTAAAGGGGCAGAGTCCGTTTGGCCACAGGGCCTGTGCCGCCTGCAGGCGCTGCCCCTGACCCAGGTGCCAGCCAGCCCTCCGCCGCTCCCCAGGACCAGTCTGGCAGCTCCCAGGAACCTGCCAGGAGATGGAAAAGGCAGGCGCCATCCTGGTCCAGTACGGAGATCATGGACCTGAGGGAGGCCTCCAATGCCCATGATCTCTGCACTAGACACAGGAACACAGCCGTCTACCGACGGATGGCCGACAGCCTGGCCACCAAAGGCCACATGCGCAATCAGGAGCGGGTGCGCACTAAAATTAAAGAGCTGCGGCAGGCCTATGCGAGGGCTGCAGCGGGCAGCTCCCAACCAGGGGCAGACCCAGACCCCTTCCCGTATTTTGATGCCCTGGACCACATCCTGGGGGATCAGACGGTCTGTGCCCCCCAGGTGGTCATTGACCCTGGGGCAGAGGGCCCTTACGAGGGCACGGAGGAGGAGGACGATGGCCAGGAGTCCCAGCAGCCTGGAGGGAGCATGCCTGGCACCCCGGAACCTAGAGCCGTGCCAGCAAGCCTATCTCCTGTGTCGTCCAACGCCGGGGAGGCCTTGACATGTGAGTGCCATCACTGTCCCCTTATGTTGGGCGGAGGGGTGGGGAGGGAGCCCAGGGACTGCACGTGTGGTCCTTGGTGACCACGGATCACGCAGGAACCTGTGCATGTGCCACACCAGCTGGGGCATGTGGCCCTGGCTGGCTGCCACACAGGGGCCCTGGCCTGTTACCCACACGCATGTATGTATGAAGGCACATGACATGCTCCTGACCCCGGGGAGAGACATTGCACAATGCCTTCCCTCCAGAAGCCCCCTCTACGCAGAGGCAAGGCACATCTCCCCTCCCGCCCCCACACATACCTACACTAGATACAGCACAGGGGCATGGATGCAGTCCTGGGCCAGCTCACACTCCCGGGGATAGCAGGACATAATGGTGCGGAGACTGCCGTCCTCACCTTGCAGAGGGGGGCTGGGTTTCCCCAACTGCGTCCCCAGGGATAACAGAGCACTTCTCTGGTTTCTCCACAGACGCACCAGCTGCGACTGCAGGGCGCACAACCCCACCCAGGACAGCCTGCTGCACCCAGGCCAGCAGGATGACCTGCCACGTGGAGGAGTACCACCAGCAGCACCTGGCACTGTATGCTAAGCAGGTCCGCTGCCAGGAGCGCTGGGCAGAGGAAGACCTACAGCTGCGGCGGGAGAGCTTGTGGGAGCTGCTTGCCCAGGGCTGTGCCATACGGGATCACCTGCAGACACTGGTGCACAGACTGGTGCCCACTGCTGCTCCAGCCCCTGTGGCCGCCCCAGCTATCACTTCTCCTCCCACTCCTGCTCTCCCTCCCGCTTCTTTCCCCCCCCAACACACCTGCCGTACCCGCTCCCCCCAGGGATGCCGACGCCCCCGCACGCGCAGTGCTGCGAGACAGGAGGGCTGGCAAGATCCCCAACCCTGAGCTTCTCCTCCCCATTCCAGCTCCCTCCTCCCAGGTGTCCCCCTCCCCTCTCCCGCCTCCTTTCCCAAGTATCACCAGGGTTTCATTCCCCCACCCCAGTTTTGTGAAATAAACAGTGTTTGTGTTTATGAAAATACATGTATTTTATTTGACATTAGGAAGGGGGCCTAGGGAGGGGTAAGTGGAAGGACGTGAGGGAGGAATGAGACACAAGCCCCCAGTGGGGAAGATCAGGGAGGCTCTGAGTGCTCCTCAGGGTGAACGCTGTCCCCGCAGGGCCTCCTGGATACTGACAGCCCCCCGATGGACGTCCCGGATGGCAGCCTGCAGCAGGTGCAGCCAGGCTGATAGCAACACGTCCACGAGACGCACCTGAGTGCCCAAGGGCAGCTCTGTCTCCATGTTGCAGAGTGCTATGATGTCTCGAGTGAGGGCAACCAAAGCACTCCGAGACACAAATGCTTTGCTGTCCCGCACGGAGGCAGGCAAGCAAGCAGGGATACCTGAGAGCGGGCGGGCGGGGGGGGGGGGTGTGTGTGTGTGGTGTGTGGTGTGGTGGTGTGTGTGTGTGTGGTGCTGTGTGTGTCCCCCTTTAAGCACAAGCCTCAGGTAGCCTGGGGCAACAGCCACACAGACACTCCTGACCTGGTTCCAGCCGGCCTTAAATCTGAGTCAGTGTCCACTTAGTGTGGACACGGTATTTCCAATGAGCAAAATGCTAATTCGAACTGCATTTTGTGTGTAGACACGTTAATTCGAATTAGCTTAATTTGGATTAACTAATTCGAATTAAGATAACTCGACTTAATGCTGTAGTGTAGACATACCCATAGAGAGGAGGCACGTGGGAGACTGTACATGTAAGACGACAAGCTGGCTCCCTGCGCGTACCCACTCCTGCAGAGCCACCTGCCCCTCTCCCCATCCTCACTGCTGCCTCAGAAAGGGTTGGGCAGGAGCTGGTGTTTGTGGGGAGCTGGCTTAAAAGCCAGCTTCCTACATATACGGTCTCCCATCTGCCCCCTTTATCAGAGGCGGCAGTGCTCGTGGGGAGCTGGCTTTAAAGCTGGCTACTGGCTCCTGCCTGTCCCCTGCATGTAAACATGTAACCACTGAAAAATTCAGTGGTTACACATTTACACAAATAAACATTTGCTTACATCCCTAGTTAATATAAGTTTGTTTATATTTACAGGAGATAATGCTGCCATCTTCTTATTTACTATATCACCTGAAAGTGACAGCAGGCATTCGAATGGCACTGTTCTAGCTAGTGTAGCAAGGGGGTGTGTGTGCGTGTGTGTGTGCGTGCGCACGCGCCAGCCAGACATGCTAAATACTTGTATGCCCCTTCATGCTTTGCTTTTTTCCATATTTTTTGCAGGGCAAATATTTTTAATAAAAGTAATGAGCACTGTACAATATTTGAAAAGGTTGAAAAAATTCAAAAAATATAATACATTTAAACTGGTATTCTATTATTGTTTAGCAGTGTGATTAAAATGACAATTAGCCTCAACTTTTTTTTTTCAATTGTTTTTTTCAAATTGAAATTTTTTTTTTCCAATTGTTAGACAGCCACAATATTCGTTTTTATACAGTATGATGGGACATTATGTTCTCACAACAGAATGACTGACCAAATAGTATTTTATCAAGTGCAACTGGTTAATCGCTAAAATCAGCGTTTTAATAACATGCGCTGCAAAGAGCCACAGTAGACACATTAAAGAGTTACTTGAAGCTTGTAGGCCTCATTCTCGGTGTCACTGGCTTAGCATAAAGCCTTGGCCCACTGGTACTCAAACTTTTGTACTAGTGATCCCTTGCACATACCAGGCCTCTCAGTGCAATCCACCTATTAAATTAAAAACACTATTTTATATATTTAACACCATTATAAATGCTTGATGCAAAGTGGGTATGGGGTATAGGCTGAAGGCTCGTGACCCGTCACATGAGCCTGTGACTCTCTGAAGGATTCTGACCCCCCAGTTTAAGAACCCCTGCCTTAGCCTATGTAGACAACTTGGAGTCGGGGGGGGGGGGGGGGGGGGGTGTTACTGAAATATGCCAGTTAATGCTAGTTTATACATTTCAGGATACAAACATCAGCAGACATTTGACCATAGAAGTGCCAGTGTAACCAACTGATGTATATACTAATAAGATTAAGATGATTAACATACATATGGGGAGAGAGCATCTCAACAAAATCAGGGTAAGAAAATCTAGAAATGGATGAACGAGGCAAGACATCCTTATATATTCATGGCCACCACAGAACCCTAAATCAGGGCTAATCACAGCATAAGCCACTGGGATCTTGGCATGTCAGGGACAGGACAACCTCTTGCAAGTGATTGCCTGTCTCACCCCTTTTGGCATATCCACAAGGGATGGCACAAGTATATAGACAATCAAATGTACTAAAAGTCTGATATCTACTTTGCTGGATTGGAGTGTTTGTACTTATGCTAATTATGGTAATAAAAATATTACAAGGACAGAATGCTTTTCCAGACTGTGACTGTCTTAGACATGCACACTAATATTTCTGGATCTGGTCATGGGGCTGAATCTTCCAAACAACCAAGTGTTCACTGGATTTTCTAATCAACGTACTAACACAGAATCAGCAGATCAAATAACAGTTATTTTCTCTGACAATACCCCCACTGAGATTTTGATATTGATGACTTTGCATGTTCTTACATAAGAAAATAACATTTGTTCTCACACAGTGCTTTCATCCACAGATCTCAAACTTCTTCAATGAAGAGGTCAGTGTATCACTACATCCATTTGCAGATGAGGAAACCGAGGCACTGACAAAAGTAGTTTACACTAGGTCACACAGCAAGTCAGCATCAGAACCATGAACAGAGCCTAGGTCACTGACTCCCAGTCCTATGTCTTAATTGCAGGACCTTAATCTTATTCTTATAGAGCATTATGCTGAGACCCTTTGCAAACAGGCAAACTGCAGAAGGGACTAGTTATGTCCACTTTAACCAGCTTTATCCCCTTCTACATTACACTCTGACACCACCCCTGCAGTCGCTCCACACACAGAGAACTGGTTAAAATGGGTTGTATTTTATGACTATAAAGAAAAAAAGATACTATTTTAAGAGACTGTAGCAAGGGCTGTAATAAGATGAGGGCCTGAAATATAACCCCATGTATCACAGGCTTGGTATCAGGCCTGAGGCCTAGCTAAAAATGACTCTGCTAATATAAAGCATAGCTAAGCTGTGAGCTAGACACAAACCCCTGCTCACCGAACTTGGCACAAACAGGGCTGATAGTGTAAAACATTAATTAGTAACAGGCACAGGTGTAGAACAGTAATTGGTACTGGGCATAGGTTGAAAAGCACATTCCAGAAGGATGGTAACAACACCTTGTTAAAAGGACCTTGGTACCCACACACTCCCCACAGATAAAAGGGACATAACAACCCAGGTTCAGGAACGGGTCTAAAATGACAGCATGGTAGATAGAGCTGTTCTAATCAAACCACCAGGCGCAGGGTGATGGGTGGTATCTAAGCAACATCAGAGGATGGGAACCTGATGCATCAAGAGTGATGTTTAACTTGTTTGAAGCTGTATATTAAGTTGTGTCTTGGAGGGGCTGTCTTTGTCCTGTCTAGAGGGCAATGGGACCTCCCACTGACTGAGCTATTCCCTTGTCAGGGGGTAAATATGCATAGTGTTTTGGCAGAGTGTACTCACAACTATTACTGTACATTGTCTGACAACAAACCTGGCTGGGTGCCTTCAATCCTTATCTGATTTTGTGGTCTTCTGGGGCTCTCTTGACTACTTGCATAAAGTCAACACAACACACAGGAGAAGCACACATGCACACAGCCAAACGATTATCACTGATGGAGCAGACCACCTGTCAGGACACCACAACTGTGACTTTCGACTACCACAAGGGAATTCATTCCGTTCCTTAAGATCATATGAATAAATACCCTTATTTGTCTAAGTCTGACATTTTAGGGTCAGGGTTGGCAACCTATAGCTCGCTCACCTAGGAGTCAAATATGGCTCATGGCTTGAGCTCAACTTCCCTCTCCATCCACCTGTCACAGGGAGCTTGTGCTGGTGATCCAAGGAGACGGGGGGGGCCCTGAGGCTCTGTGCTGGGCTTCCGGGGAAATGCGCGCATGCTGCTCCTCCCCTTCCCACAGCAATGCGTGCACTTCCTTATCCACCCTACCTCCCCCCATGCTCTGGGGAGGCAGGACAGAGGAGCTGCATGGTGATCACCAGAGAGAGCACATCCAGCTGTGCTAGATATGGTAGTGATGCATGGAAGCGGGGGGGAGAAGGGGCCCTAACATGGCAGTGCAGGATCCAGACTCTGGGGACCAGGAGCGGCTGAATTTCCTAAAGGAGAGGCAGATGCGCTTCTTCCAGCGCTGCCTGCAGATCCTGCCTGAGAGATACTTGTCCCTGGAGACCAGCAGGTATCAGCCAAGCTGCTCCTGCCCCCTGGTCAGATACCCACCAGTGCCCTGCTCCTGCTCCCGCTCCCGCTCCCCATGGCTATACACCTATCCCCAGCTTGCTCCTGCACTCTACCTCCCACCCAGATTCTGCACCCCCATTCCTATCTCATTCACTGGCAATTCTGTCCCGCACATTGGACCCCTCATTTTTGCACCCACACCAGAGCCTCAGGGGGGCCCACATAATCCACTAACCCTGGAACCCCAGAAGAGTTTATCAGGCCCAAGGTGTTGAGCACCTCAGTCCTCCCTGCTTTTCTCCCCATGGGGCTGGAGTACAGGAGAGTGAGGTGTCTCATTTGGGGGCCACATCAGTGAGGGTTGGAAGTCTTTGGAGGGATTGTTTTTTGCTTCTCACTTGTGTGGTCCCCGACTGAGCTTTCTGTGGGACACTGGCCCCTGACCCAAAAAGGTTCCCCAACCCTGCCATAAATAAAGACAATGTTGAAACCTTGTGTGTTGGACATAATATTTTACTTTATTTTAAAATGATGCCTGGCCAACAAGCCCCCAATTGGGGCCCAGCCCCCATGTGGCCACAGCATCATAACACTCCTGCATCCCCCACATTTCCCAACCATGAGCCCATCATACACCTGAACCCCCTGCCCTGAGCCTCTCATACCCCTACATCCACGAACTGCTGCACCTCCACATCCCCAGTCCCCTGCTGTAACATTTCTGCACTACCCACATAACCCAAACCTGTGCCCTGAGCCCATCATACACCCAAACCCTCAGCCCTGAGCAACCCCAACTCCTGCACTCCCACACCCTGCCATAAGATTGACAGAAGACAGCCTGAATGCATGCATGAAGTTGGATTTGATCAATTATGTAAACTTCCAAGAAATGTGCAAAAAGATGCTGCAGCAGAAGTCCCATTAAATAAAGTCTATGAGTACAATGTTTCATTTATGTTATTTTTAATAATGTCAATTATCAATAATATTATTTGTATATTTTCAGTCATGCAAATGGGCATTTTTATACGGTTCTTTGTTGACCACTTGTTCTGAATTTTTATGTAGTTTGGCTCTTTGGTCTGAAAAGGCTGCAGGTCCCTGCTCTAAACAGAAGAGAAAAAACAAGTTTTCAAAACTTATCTGTAAAAGTTAACCTCTTAAAAAGAAACAACATGATGTTGTAGGGCAAGAGACAAAACAAGTTCAAGACATGTTTTTAAGAGGTTACTAATTTTAAAGAGACAATATAAGGTTGTAGCTTCAATTGTTTTGTGACCCAAGATCATGGTAATTTATAATTTATTCAGAACATTCCTATTTGCCATAAATCCACAGCAAAAACTCAAGTAAAAATTTAAATCTATAGCTTAAAAAAATTCACAATTCCCTAACACAAGGAAAGGCTTTGGGGACAGAACCTATAATACCTGAAACTAAAATGAAGAAGCAACTGTCATTTCACGGTTCAGTTACAGTAGCTAATTGTAAGAACTGGTACATTACTTGAAGAAACAGACAAAATTAGTTAAAGATACCTTCCAGAATAATTAATTTTTAGACTTGCCACTAAACTAACAATTAGGAAATATATTTAAATTGATACTTTGCATCTAGTCTTCAACAGGTGAAGAATTCAAGAGTTGCTTGATATTGTTTTAAAAGTGGATTACTGAAAAACAGAAGTACAATTTTGCCTTAGGGTGAAATCCTGACCACTGTGATGCAATCAGGATTAGGGATGTGAGTAGTCAACTACTCCCATTTCCCCCCCACACACACACCTTGCTGCTTCTGTGTCAGAGGCAGCAAGGTGCGGGAGGGAGCAGGAGCTGGTGCTGGGGGGAGCCAGCTTAAAAGCCAGTTCCTCCAGCACCATCTCCACTGTGCTGTCTGCCCCCCCTCATGCTGCCACCTCTATCAGAGACAGCAGCACAGGAGAAGGGGCAGGGGGGGCTGCTGCAAAGCAGCCTCTGTCCGCAGCGGCCTGGACTGGCTGCAGACAGAGGCTGCTCTGGCTGGGCAGGCAGCCCAGCTCAGTCCCATCTCGTGGGACCTACCCCTGTTGTGGCTCTACAGTTTAAATGTACTAAGAGCTGAGCAGGCAAGCAGCCCAGCTCGCACCAGGTCTGGGACCTACCCTCACTGCAGCTCTATAGTTTAAATGTACCAAGAGCAGGGCAGGGGTAGGTCCTAGACCCAGCACAAGCCAGAACTGAGCCAGGCTGCCTGCCCACCTGGCTCTTAGGACATTTAAACTGCAGAGATGCAGCAGGGGTAGGTCCCAGACCTGGCACGAGCTGGGACTGAACCAGGTTGCCTTTCCTTAACTAAATTGAGCAGTCGATAAAAATTCTATTTGACTACTCAATTAGCCAATTAACCACATCTTAACATCCCTACTCAGGATAGGATTTCAATGCTAGTTTCTAACAAGCAATGCTTTAATTCATATCAACAGAAATGGTTCGTGTGTAAAATGGGGAAAACAATACATACTGACTTTTTAAAGCACTTTGAGATCTATGGATGAAGAGTGCTGTGTAAAAGCTAAACAGTATTTAAAAATGTAACCATTCTTCAGTATCACTATATACATGTTTTCTTAACTATAACACATATTCCTTAACTTTTAGTTTCCTTTCTCTTAATATGGCTTTCAAAGGTAAATAACAGTATTTTGTATTATCTAATGTTGTGTAATAGTCTATCTTAATGAAGATGGGATAGTATATATATTACTTGTATTTTCTCCAAATGGTTATAAAAGGTAGTCTGCTTAATGTCTTAAGAAGCAATAGTTATTTGCCACCAATTTGTAGAAACATCATAACTAGTTCCTATCATATCATCAAAAAGCAGATGCCTAGCAGCGCTGGAAGTAGAATTTTTCCACAAGAAAAATAGGTAGTGCTCAATTGTTTAGGAAGTCATTATTTCCTGGCTCTTTGCAATGCTAACCAATGTCTGACTCAGTGCTTAGAGCTAGTTAATTTTGGTTCACATTTCCAATCCTGCCCTGTAGGTGAACACCAAACTGAGAGTTTCAAAAGACATTACAGGAGACTAAAAGAAGCCTGACTTTGGTCTGCTAGAACAATGCAGCTAACTTGAGGTTTCAAGATGAACTGTTTGACAACAACGAATGGTCTGTTAGCACTATATAAACTAACAAAACATATCGACTAATCGATATGTTTTGTTAGTCTATAAAGTGCTAACAGACAATTTTATTTTTTTTATCTATCCTGTACGGACTAACTCGACTACCCCCTGCAGTGTTTGACAACAGTTTTGCTTTGCTTTGATTCCAACTTAAAAAAAAAAATCTGTCTTCTGATGGCCCATTTAAACTTATGAACCATACAAAAAACATGGGAAAAAATCAAACTGCTTTCTGCTAGGATTTTTAATGATGACCTAGTGGGAAAGAAAGCATAGAAATGGATTTCTAGCTGCATAACACTTTCCCTCAAACATCTCTCTGTGGAACAACTCCTCAACTAAAGTACAGTGAAAAGCTTAATCCTTATCTAAGGAAACAGAAACATTAAGCTTCTGCCAAAGAATTCCTTACCTGTTGTATCCCAAAATGGACAGAGAGATTCAATTTAAAAAATGTTATGCTTTTTGTTTGTTTTAAATGGTGAAGTAGAAGAATCTGTAGCAGAAACATTATTACTACAACATTAAAAAAAATTATGGCAAACTGGACTCCTGTTTGAAATCTTACGTCTTCCTGTTCTGCTGGTGTATGCTTTGCTCTGATGAAATACGAAAATATATTCTCAGGCTATAATACAATCCTTGAGGAAGCCTCCAAGGATTAAAACTGAATCAAATGTTTTTTATTGTACTCAGGAAAGCTAATGTACTTTCTGAGTTGCATGAGCACAAATGGACAGAGGCAAAAACTGAAGGAATAACTTTTAGTTAAAAAAACAAACAACAACAAAACCCAGTTATACTCTTGCTGTTTGTTCAACTACAATACTGAAAGGAAGAAACTTATCTTTTAAACACAGGGTAAGAATGGGTGAAAG
Source organism: Pelochelys cantorii (assembly GCA_032595735.1). Lineage (NCBI taxonomy): Eukaryota > Metazoa > Chordata > Testudines > Trionychidae > Pelochelys > Pelochelys cantorii. The sequence continues at coordinate 57,147,140 of CM064334.1, forward strand.
ACGTACACAAAATTTCCAAAAGCCATAACTTTAATTGTAATTCCCTATTTCCATATATTTAAGTTCATTAGGATTTGTTGTTGTTTTTGTTTAACATTACTTCCCTTTCCCCACTCCCAAGGGAAAAAAAAGTAATTAATAAAACATCGGTCTTTCTGAAAGATCGCAATTTGAGTCGCTTTGTCCTACTGCCACACTGCCAAAAATGACACTGAATGAGTACAAGAAAATACATCAGTTTTTAAACTGAGCTCTAGCCTGGCTGAAAGTTTCAAGTTTTTTATTCTCTAGATGACACCTTGCATTCTGAAGCATACAGTTCCAAAGCAAGTGAATATGTTACAGACTGTACATTTACACAACCCTCCCTGACCAAAAAAAAAAACCCTTTTGTTGTTGGGTTGAAGGAGAAGGGGAAAAGAAATAAGTGAAGACAACCAGAAAGAATATATTCAGCGTGATCAAAAATAAGACTAGCTAATCAGATTTTTCAGTAGGTCTTTCTGAACATATGGAGAGTTCCAAATATTTGGAGCTCAGCATTTCACGTATGTGCACTACTTAAAAAACAAAACAAAGTACCAGTGCTAGCTGCATGCTTTTCCACTATGCTCGTTCAACTTTCAAAAATTGATGAATGAACCAAAATTTGATTATTTTAAACCAAAATTTCTTCAAACACATCAATGACAGTTGTGTTTCAGAAGATTTGGAGGCTTTAAAATTATGCTCTGTTGTCCACACATCTACAAAAGGTATTGGAACTGTTTCGTAAAAAATGAAACTTTAAAGTTTTAAAACAAAGATATCCCTATGTCACAAAAATTAGGCCCCTCATATAAAATTATATTAACCAAGTTACTCAAAATATGTAACTCCTGTAAAAATCCTACACAAGACAGATCAAGGATTTATTTTTTACTCAATTGCAGACTAAAATCTAGCTAAAAACATAATTCATAACTATGAGATCAAAAAAAAAAATAAAAAATGTCAAAAAGGAAAGCCTAAACATGTAAACAAAATAAAGTGTACTTGCTTTTCTCTGTTCTTCATCTATGCAGTGCTGAAGCTTCTCATCCAAGAGCTAAAAGAAAACAGATTTATGAAAATACTGCAAGTTGTTTTCCATAAGTCAACCAGTTTGAAACTACAAACAAAACACTTATTAATCTTCCAGAACTTGTTCTTTGAGAGGTGTTGCTCATGTTCATTCCAATATTGGTGTGTGCATGCTGCATGCATAGTTACCATAAAGTTTCTCTCAGTGGTATCTGCCAGGCAAACTCTGGTGCCCAGGAGTTGCACCCTCAGCGTGCCAGTATATATGGTCCTGCTCTTTCTTGCTGGCTAATTCTAACAGAGGATTAGGAGGGTGAGTTGTGAAATGGACATGAGCAACACATCTAGGAGAACAGCAGTTACAGAAGGTTAGCAACTGTTTCTTGGAGTGCTTGCTCATGTCCATTCCAATGTAGGTGACTTTCAAGGCAGATGTAGGAGACAGGTTCGAAGTTCAATAACAAGCAGACAGTAGCCAAATACAGCATTGTTTCTGGCCTAATGAGCGATGCAATTATGAGTTGAAAAAGTGTGGACTGAAGAAATTTTGCTGCTCTACAGGTATCCTAAATGGGAAACTGCGCCATGAATGTGGCTGAAAATTTGGCCAGGTTGTAGCATGCATGAGTACAAAAAGAGATCCACAGTGAAATTCTCAGGACTGACACAAGGAAACAGGGTGGATAAAAAACAATTATTTAAAAAAAAAAAAAACAGATTTTTTTACATTTAAATCAGATTTTTAATGTTTTAAAATCAATACTAAATTTCTCTAATTTAAAAAAGCTACAATTAAATTTAATCACAAAGATGCTAATCTTACACTTGCAGTCGCATAAAAATGAATTAATTACTGTAGTCTGTCCAGCCTATCAACCCTTGCTTCTTGAAAGTTCTGGGCTTTCGGATTCTGTTTCTCAGCAGACTAAAGTCACCTGTGCAAAGAAAGACAAGCTGGATAGGACTATTGTTCTGTGCTTATGTGGTAATGGATTTGGCCCAAGCAAAGCAGAGGAGTTAGTTAAGACCGTGCCTGAAGACAGACAGAATAATAAGAAATGAGAGGCAGAAGAGAAAGGAACAGTGGAGTGAACTGGAAAGAAAAAGAGAAGACATTATTCAGTACCCACTAAGGATGTTAAGGACTAATCGACTATCTGATAAGCAAATGCTTATCGGATAGTTGAGTCGACTAGTCGCTCCCTCCTCTCCTTGCTGCCTCCATCAGATAGAAGAGGGGGTACTTCAAAGCAGCAGCGCCACATGGAGCCCAGGGTATGGGCTCCGTGCAGTGCTACCTCTTTGAAACGCCATGGCTAATGAAGCTAATTTTCATTAACATGGGTCCTACAATTGACAGGTATTTCTTTTGCTGTTATATAGGTCTTGAATTCTGTTGTTTTCACTCCAACTCATCTGATGAAATGGGTCTTACCCACAAAAGCTCATGATCCTATATATTTGTTAGTCTCTAAGATAGGGGTGGGGAACATAAGGTCTGGGGGCCAGATGCAGCCCCCAGCTTGTCTGGATCAGGTCCCCAAAGCTCAGGGCTCCCCTGCCAGCATTGGGGAGCCCACACTGGTGCTGCAGCCCCCCTCGCTATCCTTCCTGCAAGGCTGGCACACACAATCTACTAGCCTGGGACCCCCTTAGGCTCTAATGTGTAAGGGGAATGCGGGCAGTGTCTTTCTCCTTCTCAGTTGGGGGCAACATCCGCGAAGATTTTTTTTTTTTTTTTTGTTCCTCACGTGTGTGTGTGGCCCCCAAATGATTTTTCTGTGGGTCAGTGGCTCCCAACCCAAAAAAGTTCCCCACCACTGCTCTAAGGTGCCACAGAACTACGAATTGTTTTTAAAGTTACTGCCTAACACAGTTACCCTTCTGTGATTTAACAATTCCCAAGGTGTTTGCTCTGTTGGATGTTGCTAGTGGAAAAAAAGTTAGCTTAGCTAATCCTTATGGTTACTTTCATTAACTAACTAGGTTTAGAATCTATCCAAGCATAGATTTAGAATCCAAGCATACATTACAGAAAGCTACAGGTGAGAGAAATCTAGAGTTGCCAGTTGCCAGTGGCTGTCATTTTCTTATATTACACTAGCACATTTACCTCGTGTTGCTCAAGCCCTTAACTCACTCCTGTGCTCCCTAGCCACTGTGTAATGCAGCAAACTCTGCACTTTCTCTCAATCCCTGACAGTGACGAAGGAGAACAGTCAGCAATATCCCTGTAGAAATCTGGGGAAAGGGGAGCTTCAGCTCCCTCCTGCCTAAAGGGCGTATGCGGAGTGAGAAGCTCGGGGTGGGGATAGTAATGGATGAGGGGTGCCAGCCCCTTTCATCTGCCTAGTGATTCTGTCTGTTTTCTGTACGGTTTTATAAGAAACAATCCCATTCCACTTTCCTGGCACAATCAACCCTAATGTTGCTTTAAGTTATGATAAGAAGCAGCTGTATTGAATTTGGTGGTCCTAGCTCTTACTGTTTAGGAAGAGTTCTTGAACAAACAGGGAATTCTCTCAAATACATAATAGAAAATGATCCTTATTTTGGGGCATCATGGCCACAGATTTATGGCGGCATCATTACAGTCTATTCCCTATTTTACTTCAGCATAACTCAGCTTTGCCAAGGGAACCCCATCCTATACTTGTTTTCTCAAAAAACAGAAATGCCAGTGAGTTCAAAGGGGCTTACTTCAAAATTTAGTACACTCTAAGTTCAGTCTTAGGTTTTAGGGTAATTTGGAATTGAATCTGTATCCTTGCTGAAAAAAAAATGTAATGATTAACTGAATAGCAGAGTGAGAAGAACTGAAAACAACTATTCAAAGTCATTTATAAATTCTGTTTCAGACTCCCATTTAAGCATAAAAGAGTTAGACTGTCCATCTGCAACAACTTCAGAATGATCTGCTGGTGGTACTTTTAGCAGCAGTGCTGCGACTAAACATACTGTAAACAACAAAGTATCAATAGCAAGCAAACGACTTCTATCACCCAGTAAAACCACCACCATGGGATGGGTCTGCACTGCTCAACTAGAGCCAAGAAATTGGCTCTAGATTTCTGTAATATTAACTTCTTGAACGGGCTGTCACTAGGGAGTTGTGGGGCAACCCCCCATCTGATCCAGGCACCATCCCATCTCTTCCTGTCATTGCTCTATCCCCACCTCTGCTCCAGCCCCATTGCACCATTTTCACCAACATACAGCCTGGGTGCAGCAACAGGGTCCCCCACACTCACATTGGGAAGCAGAGCAACCCAGCAGCCTACTCTGCCGCCATCTCGCAATCAGGTTTCTCTACTTGACGGGAAGTTGAATGACCAGGTCCCAGCCTGTCATGTTCCCCAAGCCCCGCATCACTCACGGGACTGGAGCAGGCGGGGGCATTCTACTTCCTAATGTCATGGTGAAGCTGAGCAACCCAGCTGGCATATGGCAGCAGAGAGGAGTAGGATGCTGCGCTCCTGCTGCCATGGTGAATGGGGGAGATGGGGACAAATGGTCCTTCTAATCTTTTCCATCCATATGTGGATTTTTTCCATTCATATGCAGAATAATTTTTATGTGCACCGAGGCATGTGCATATAGAAGAAACAAAAACCTAGCTGTGGGCACTCTGCTAATCAGCTGGGTGGCATTTGAATCTCTCCTGAGGGGCAGCACAAGCACCCAATTTACAGGTAATACTGACCCCAACTCCTGCTGCTAAGGTCCCCCCCAGGTAATTTCCGAGGTCGCCCTGGCCCTCCCCGTGAGCTAACATCAATATGGGGGACCATCCCATCCACAGAATGCCTGGGGAAGTTGTTGTGGAATCCTTCCTTCCAAACACAGGGCCCAGGGCAATCACCCCAAACTGTCCTATAGACAAAACTGTCCTGAACTTAATCATTGCGCTCCAGGTGATAAAGTCAGAGTGGCTCAGGAGAGCCTATTTATTGGCGATTCCAAGTTGTAGACACTAAGGATGTTAAATTGTGGTTAATTTACTAGTTGAGTAGTCGATGGACTTTCCATCGACTACTCAACCAGTTGACAGGCAGTTCCGCATTGCTCCTTTGAAATTTCAGAGGAATGCCGAATACCGCATGCAGCCTGGGGCCAGCAGGAAGTCCTGCTGACTTCGGGCTGCACACGGGCGTGCCAGCTTTGAAATGTACAGGAGTCCCCTGCAGGGGCTCTTGTGCATTTCAAAGTCACAGTCCCCCACTAACTCCGGGCTCCATGCTGCGTTGCTGATTTGAAACGCCGCGTTGGAGCCCCAGATCAGCTGGGCACTCCCCAGCTGACCCTGGGCTCAGCTGTGTCGCAGCGTTTCAAAGGGGCAGTGCCGCACAGCTGAGCCAGAATCAGCAATATTTACCTGATTTCCACCCATGAGACAGCACTTTTAATGAGCAATGACAGTCCAGGAATTTAACTACTAAAATGCATATCAAAGAAGATCATTATACTGACTCGTGATTATGGAGCGTGTTCCCAGTGGAGGCCATGTTCAAAGGATCCCACCCGCAGGCTGCATGTTGAGCCCTGCGTAAACCCAAACTGCACCGTGAGCCACAAACAAACAGGCTATGTGTTGAGTAGCCCTGCTGTGAGGTAGTTTGTAGCTGTCCCTTCCCTCACTGCCGAGCTGCTCCTGCCTTCTGCCCGGAAGCCTCCTGCTTGCCATGCAGGAGAGGGAGGGGAGTGCTGATGCCAAGATGCCCTCTTTCTCCACCGATCGAGCCCCCCCGGTGCCCCATCTCTACAAAGCAGGTTATCACACCTACAGATTCCTGAGTCTGAACTTGATCGACTGTACTTAAAAGGCAAGCATACTTTAAGTACATTGACCCCACTTAAACGGGCAGTGGCATGTCTCTGCCTCTCACTCTCAAACACACACATCATGTGTAAGCCTATGTTGGTCTCTCTCTCTCTCTCTCTCTCTCACATACACACACTTGGCACAGTTCAGCCGTGTACGTGCCATTCAGAGGACAGAGTGGTGCACTCCAGCAGGATACTGTGGGTTCATCATCATGTTCAGTTTCTGTAGAGAAGTGTTTGTGGCCATTACCATATGTCTTTAGTGTTTCCTCCCTCAGTCCACACTGCCTTGTAGTTGTGAGGCTATATTAACAACAATTTAACCCTTGAGGGCTCAGCTGACTGCTAGTTAACCATTTAGTAGCAAGACATCGCCAAAGAAATATTCTAACCTCTGATTCTACCACCTCAACCAAGCTTCGCAGTCATTGCTATGTACAGTATTAAATTGTTTGTTTGTAACTTATACTGCATATATATGTACTGCTGAAAAAGTTTCCCTGGAACTTAACCCTCCCTATTTATATTCATTCTTATGGGGAAATTGGATTAGCTTAAGATCATTTTGCTTAAAGTAGCATTTTTCAAGAACATAAGTACAGACTAGACCCCTATGGTCTGGGATTCTCTAGTCCAGCAGGGCCACAAATGTTGTTGGACCACAGAGTCCTAGGAGGCCAGCAGACGGAGTGGAGCTAGAAGCCTGGTTGAGCCCCTGGGCCTTGCAGGAGCGTCAGCAGTGGAGCCCCAGCAGCCCGGGGGCACTGGAGCTGGGAGCCCTGCAGCAGGAAACAGGGGAGCTTTACTGGTGGCAGGGGAGCCCTCTGCTGACGGACCCCGGGAGAGCCTGTAGTCTGTCAGCAGAGGGGTAGAACTGACCTGCAAACTCCCTCATTTGGCAATCAGTCAGGTCCTGAAGATGCTGGACCAGGAGTCAAACCTGTACAACATTAAGCAAGGAGTTCTTGTCTACCTATTCAAACCCCACAAGGAAACTAAATACTTTTTGTTCACCCTCTTTCCAGTGGGTTGCAAAGAGACTAGAGTCTACTACAGGGCCTTAACAGGTTCCAGAATGGCACGGTTCAGAGGCAAAGCCACTCACAATGGCCCCAAAGGCCAAGATGTCCACAAGAGCATAGGAGGCCTCCAAGATTTCCTCCACTTAGATTCCCAGGTTTTGGGTTGAGGAGCTTATGGTGTTTGTTCCCTGTATTTGTCCTAAACAGGTGCAATTTAAGTCCCCACTATCACCTCATCAGGTGAGGACTAGGGATGTTAAATTTAATCAAACAACTGACTAGTCGATGGAAAATCCATCGACTAGTCGATTTGTCGATAAGAAGGGGAGCTGCAGCAGAGTTAGCTTCCAGCCCCGGGAGCCAACCCCACTGCAGCTCTGCCTTTTAAATGTATTAAGAGCTCTTAATAAATTTAAAAGGCTGAAGTGCAACGGGGGGGACCCAGTGCAAGCTGGGACAATGATTCCCAGTTCATGCCATGTCCCCATCCCGCACACCAGCCTTTAATGTAAAAAGGCTGGAGCGCAGCAGGGGTACCTGGCGTGAGCCGGGAATCAGCAGTCCCAGCTCGCACTGGGTCACTGCTGCACTTCTGATTTTTAAATGCGTAAAGAGCTGGCAGGTTCTTAATACATTTGAAGAGCAGAGGTGCAGTATCTGAGACTGGGAAACCAGGAACCAACTGATTCCTGGCTCGTGCCTGGTCCCCGCTACGCCCTGCCTCCCTTGCCCCCGGAGACTGTGCTGGGGGAATTGGTTTTTAAGCCGGCTCCCGCCAGCACTGGCTCCTGCTCACCGCCTCCTTCCTGCCTCTGAGGGGGGAAGCAACTAGTCGAGGGACTAGTCGACTAGTCACTTACATCCCTAGTGAGGACCCTGTTAGGACATGTACAGTTCCTGTCCATCGGGACCTGAAGAATCCCGCAGTATCAGGTTGTGACTTTCAGTGCTGGGCTTGCTACCAGGTCCTGATTCCTGTACTCAGGGAGGTGGCAAGGGAGCTCTACCCTCTGACACAATGGCGTAAGATCTCCTCAACTGAGACTTTGGATTGGATAGAAGGCTCAGGGATTTCAGAAAAGCCACTGCATTATCATCTGACACTGTACTGGCCAGCTCATTGGTGGGAACCCTTGGCTGTCAGGTGTCAGATCTGTTTTACCTCCTGTGAGATGTACAAGATTCCACCTCAGAGTCCAATTGCGAGGAATCTCTTCTTAGTGGCCATAGAGTAGTGGCACCAGGAAGGAGGCAACTGGTGCAGTATCATCAACAGCGTCAATTTTCCCTTTATGGCACTGGGGCCTTAGTACCATAGCCATTATCATCTCCACTGCCCACTCATGCATAGTGGAGGATGGCAATACCAAGAGGGACAGTAAATCCCTTGCTGCCTCAAATGCATCTGGCATAGATGGAAGCACCAAAGCCGCATTCCGATAGCTCTCCCTTGGAGAGGGCTCCAACAGTACCGGACTGGAGAGGTCCCTCTCCTGGGCAGGAGTCAACAGTAGTAGATCAGCAACCACAGAGTTCAAATGGCCCAGCACAGGTCTCACTTTGCCAGCTTCCCTATGACCTGTTATCAGAGCCCAGGGCACTGCTGACCATTTTTCTTTGCTTTTTCCTTGGCACCGGTGACTGGGATAGATAATGAGTGAGGCATAGATCTCCTCTATTACACGGAGCCCTAACTGTGCCAAGACTCTTGGGACACGCACAAGGAGTTCTTCCTGGGTGCTGGAGGGGCCAAACTATGCTGCCTGTCCCTCAGAGAAGCCAATGCACTGCTCATCAAAGCAGAGGTACTCTGTGCCAAATCTGCATGACTTGGCTTTGAGCACCTCCATGAATCTTTGGTCCCTGTTCTTTTTGGCATGGGGTTTGAACACCTTTCAAATTCTGCAGTGCTCCCACAGGTGAGACTCCCCAAATACTAAAGGTAGCAGAATGAGTGGGTCACTAATTGGCATGGGTTTATGGCAAGCCTCACATGGCTAAACCCTGGAGACAGAGACATGTTCTGGTCCTGGGGCAATCCTGGTAAGCATGGACCTAATATAGTTACTGCTACCTAACAATTAATTCTAAGCTCTAACCACTATTATTTAAACTATAGATAGGAAAAGAATCAAAGAACACTGAGGAAAACACTTTTGTGCCCTGGGACTTCGTCTAGCTGATCGACTGCTGGCCAGATGAAGGGTGGTGGCCTTGATTCCATTTCAGAGGCTTCAGGCATGAAGGGGCCCTTTCTGGGGAATAGTATTAGCCCTTTTGTTGGGGGTCTTGCGGCTTGAACCGCTTCCTCTCAGACATGGGGATGTATAGTCCCAGGGTTTTCAAGGTAGCGCGGGAGTCCTTAAGCCTGTGCAATCTTATATCTGTCTGTTCTGGGTACAGGGCTCCCTGTGTCAAACAACAGATCTTGAATGGAGTTCTGTGCCTCTGGGGACAGATCCAAAAGGAGGAGCCAGGCTGCCCACCTCATACAAATGGCTGAGGTCATGGATCGAACTACTGAGTCCGCAGCATCTGATGCCGCTTTTAGAGCCACCAAGGAACCTTCCTCAACGAGGGCCTTAAATTCCTTGCAAGATGCTTCGGGCAAGGAGGCCTCAAATTTTGCCAGCATCCCCCACGTGTTCACGCCATATCGTGCGAACAGGGTCTGGGGGTTCACCACCCTCAGCTGGAAGCTGGCTGAGGAGTAGAGCTTTCTCCCGAACGACTCCAACTGTTTGTGGAGTATTTATTCTTAGGGGTGGGCACTGGCTGGCCCTGGCATTCCCTGTAGTTCATGGACACCACCAAAAGAAGTTGGGTAGTGGGTGGGTATAAAGGTAATCATGGCTCTTTGCCAGGACAAAATACTTCTGCTCTGCCCTCTTGACTACTGGCGGAATGGAGTGTGTCTGGCAGAGCACCTTGGTGATTTTGGCCACCACCTCATGCAGGGACAATGCCACCCTGCCCAGGCCCGCTTGACCCAGAACCCCAAACAACAAGTCCGAGGATTCTTGCACTTCCTCAGCTTGTTGGCCCAGGCGATTGGCTACCCTCCTGAGTAGGTCCTGTGAGTCCTCCTAGGGTACCACCGGGGAGGACACCACAATCGCCTCATCTGGCAGTGAGGAGGAGGAGAAGGCCAGGACCAGTTGGGCTTTCTCACCATAATGCAACTGGCACTGAGTCCGGCAACGCAGAAGATCACATATTGTGCCCTGGTCTCTCATGTGCAGACCTATCAGGACTTAGTAGTGTTCTCCTCTCAGATGCGGGAGGGGAATGGGAACAGACTATACTGGGCAATCAAGGACTAAATGGTGGTTTACCCCAGTGCCAGAGCCCCGTTGGTTTCGGAGGTGGAACCAGCATGGCACTTATGTCAAGTGCGGCCTGGAAGGCCTCCAGTGTGAAGGGAATACGGATCTCCAACAACGACAGACCCGGATGCAGGGCTTGCTGACCTCTGGCCTATCTGTGGGTTGATTGCCCTTCCCCCCACCCCCCGTCTTTATGAGGGAACTTGTCTCTGCCCAGCTTCCTAGTAGGCCTAGCTGTGGCCAGCGAACGGTGCCATGCCATCGATAGTGGCAGTGTACTGTGCACCAAGCCACCGGAATCCGGTGCCGAGGCCAACCGCTGGTCCAACGATGCTAGCCCCTCAACAGTTCTTAAGCCGAATACTATGCTCCTCAACAATTCTGGGACAGAAGGACCTGCAAATGCAACACTTGTCCAACACAGCAATGTTAACAGTCAGCATGCAATGTTAACAGTCAGGTCACTAACTGGCATGAACCTGGGACACCAGGGAGTGCGGGACGTGCCCGGGGGCAGAGACTTTCCCAGAAGTTAACAGTTCACAGGTATCTCAGAGTTCGTTAAGGGGAACTTGAATGCAAAGGGAGTGCTTGCCACAGCCAAAGCTGGAGCATACTGTTCCAAACACCTTCACTGGCAGTAAGGAGGAACTGAGGAGGGCAGGGATGGGGAGTGCCCTATATAGCATGGCGTGCGTGCACCACTCCAAGAGGTGCTGGGGACCCCAGCCCCCACGGGTACTGCTTAGGGAAAAACTTCTGGCACCGGTGCACATGGCAAGCACACACATGTATGTTGAATGGACGTGAGCAATCACTCAAAGAAGAATAGGTAACATATTACTGAACAAACATCATTGACACGGTATTTTATAAAATACACTAAAGTACATCTTGAAAGCAGTAAAAAAATGCAGTACTCATTTAGTAAATCGATGTAATAAGTAAGAATGTTAACTCGCGGTTAATTCACAAGTCGATTAGTCAATGGAATTTCCCTCAACTAATCAATAGGCACTGCCGCATTCCTCCTTTGAAATGTACAAGAGCCCCAGGGCCAGTGGGAAGTCCAGCCAACTCCTGGCTGCATGCGGGCCAGCTTTGAAATGTACAAGAGTCCCCAGCGGGGGCTCTCGTGCATTTCAAAGTGGAAGTGCCCTCCTGGAGCCTGGGGTCAGCAGGAGACTCAGAGTCCCACGCTGGCCCCGGGCTCCATGCTGCGCTGCCAGTTTGAAATGCCAGGCTCTGCACTGCATTTCAGTGGAACCCGGGATCAGCTACGGAGTCCCCAGCTGACCCTGGGCTCAGCGCTGCCCCTTTGAAACACCGAGGCGGCGTTCAAAGGGCAGCAATGCATAGCTGATCCCCAGCTCAGGTGTGCGGCGCTGCCACTTCCAAGTACCCTCTCTCCCCCTACCCCGCTTTCTCTGCTAAGTATTTGTTTATCAGATAGTCGAGTAGTTCTTAACATCCCTAGTCGTAAGTAGGGATGTTTACAGGTAACTGGTTAAACAGTTACCCAATAAACATCTCTCTTTATGGGGGATGCTTACCAGGTAACTGTTACCCAGTACCAGCCCCACTGCCTGCCTGCTGCCCAGCCATGTGTGCAGGGCTGCTCCAGCACCGCTGGGGCATGTGGGGGGGGGGGAGGAGGGGGAGCCACGGCAGTGGCAGCAGCCTCTGTGGGGGGGGAGAGGGGTAAGGATCAGCTGGGCTGGAGGCTCTAACCCAGCCCCAGTGAGCATGGGGGCCTCTCCAGCCTCTGAAGCCCCCCTCCCCTGTTTCATCAGTTATACGTAGTGTTAGCAACCAATTAAACAGGATTTTACATCCCTTGTTATAAGCAGTTTAAGATAGATATCTGCGACTCCTGAATATACTACTTTCCCCCCCCTAAAAGATACATTCTAGAAATTATTTTGAAGATGTTCTATGGTCTATTATACAGAAAATCAAACTAAATGATCGAAGTAGTCCCTTCTGACCTTAGCATCTATGCCGACATGCTAAACAAAAAAAGAAAAAAAGGAATGGGACTTTGGCCATTAAACCTCACAAATCTGATTTATGAGAAAAAGAAAAAAAAATTATGAATTCTATTTCAAGACCCAATGACACCTCACAAATAGAATTCCACTTACACCTTAGAGACAGACAATTCTTCTCCTTCAGCTTTTGAACTTTCCTGTTCAATGCTTAGAACATTTGCATGACCTCACAATTTTATACTGTTAAGTATTAATCTGCTCCTACAAAGTAAAAGAATGTAAAGGCAGCTAATTTATATGGAAAAGTCCAACCTTTGACAGTGGGAGCCATCCTAGAATCTTACTAAGAGTCCAAGAACTGCACCTAATTTGCATACAATCTTAATTTGTCCATATCAAAAGGAAAAAAAAGTCATTTGAATTTGTAACTTCCTTCAGAGATGGATTAGTTAAAATTGCTTATTTAAATTCACCAGCAATTAAAACTGGAGGTTAATCACATTTGTTCTTGCCCAACAGAGAGAGAGGGTTAAGAGGGACAAAGACTGCATTTTATGTCTCGACTGATCAACTTTTGTTTTCAGACTGCTTGTTATATATTACTACCACACATTAAAGATTTACACAGACACACACACACCTTGTTCTCCCTGAAAGAGGACTGGGAAAACAGGGGGGAGGTCTGAAAAATTTTAGTTTTTTATGTTACTTTCAGGTACCAAATTTAATAAGATATTGAAATGAAACATAGAAACACCAAATGCAATCTCCTGTCTAAAACTCAATGTGTCACTTCTCCCAGCTTTACCTCTTCTCTGGTGCCATATCTCTCTTTCCCTCAAAAGCTGATATCTCCTTCTGAAAAACCCCTTGCCTTAGTTTCTGGAAGTCTCTCCCATCCTTTGTTTCTGTTTTGCTTTCACTCAATTATGAGCTATGAGGGAAGACTGAAAGAATTGGACTTGTTTAGTTTGGAAAGGAGAAGACTGAGTGGGGACATGATAGCGGTTTTCAGGTATCTAAAAGGGTGTCATGAGGAGGAGGGAGAAAAATCGTTCTCCTTGGCCTCTGAGGATAGAACAAGAAGCAATGGGCTTAAACTGCAGCAAGGGAGGTTTAGGTTAGACATTAGGAAAAACTTCTTAACTGTCAGGGTGGTTAAACACTGGAATAAATTGTGTAGGGAGATTGTGGAATCTCCATCACTGGAGATACTTATAAGCGGGTTAGCTAGACATCTATTAGGGATGGTCTAGACCAGCGTTTCTCAACCAGTGGTATGAGTACCCTTAGGGGTACTTGAGAGAAGTCTAGGCAACTGAAATGTGGAGAAAACTGAATTTTTGGTTTTAGTTTTAAAGCATTTTATTATTTTTGTACTTTTTACACCCAAAAATATCATTGCCTGCCCAGCTACGATTGAGATGTTTAAACAAATGTGTTGCAATGGTAGAAAAAAAAAAAGTGTGCGTCTGAAAACTGTAGGTACTGAGGGTACTTATTATTTTTTTAAAGGGGTACTTTATAAAAAAAAAAAGGTTGCGAAACACTAGTCTTGATGGTGCTTGGTTCTGTCGTGGTGGCAGGGGACTGGACTCAATGGCCTCTCGAGGTCCCTTTCAGTTCTGGTGTTCTATGATTCTATGATTTGTTTCCATCTTTTTTTCAGTCACCCTCAGGAGATTGCTGAAGAGAACAATCAAGGCATATCCTTTCCTCCAAAAATGAGGGCTGCCTGTGATGATCTCCTCCCCTCTGCTGACAAGAGCAAGGAGCAAAGCTGCATTCTAAATTTTTAGACCTTGGGCCAACTCTTATTCTGTATGTCTCCCTCATCCAGCTCCACCGTAGTACACATACTCCTTTCTCTACTGCAAAACTAAATTTGTGCTGATGGTCCCACACACAGAGCTTGACCAGTAATATCAGCAAGAGAAGCAGAACTTAATGAAGCAGCATTAATCAGTTTTAGCTGCTGGGTTAGGGGAAAACGTTTTAGGCAGAAAATGTCCAAGTGTCATCTTCCGCTGTTTCCAATAGTGTGGTGGGAGATAGGAGTTTGTCATTCCTCATCTCCCACTCCTAACCTCAAAAACACATAAGCAGAAGACAAGTAGTCCATCTGTGCTGCTCCTACTTGACCATGGGTAAATTGCTCTATCAGAATCACACAAATACAGCAGCAAAATGTTCTCAGTTGCCAGCAACCCACGTTGAGCACTATGTGCAGGAGCAACAGCAAAGGTGGGATTCCTCTACAGGGGAAAAAATTAAATGTCATAGGCAAGACGATAATTCTAAGAATTCCACTACAAATTTAAACTCATTTATTTAAGCCATCTCTGCCAATTCCCCAACATTAACTCACTGAATTTAACAGAAAGCAGATTTTCCTAATGATTGCTAGACAACCTGTTTTGAAAGAAGGCTAGTTTGTTGCTCCAATTTTCTAACTCAGTTTTACTTGAGTGATACATGGTTCCAAGATCTCCATTCATCTCAAATTCAACATAGTTTTTATGTCTGACTTTTCATTGTTACTTTTGTAATTTTCTTTTTTCCAGAAAACATATTCCTTTCTATGGTAGATCAAGAGGAAAAAAGAGCTTTGTCATTAGCAAGCTCCAGGGATGAAAAATCCTTAAGCTTTTGACAGGCTTCTCATGTGGTCACATGAGCCTTAACCAATCCATTCCATCTCTTCTACTTTTTCTATGTCATAAGACTGTCTTCTCTGATACTGCATTGCAGTTCTGAAATATGGGCAATTCCCCACCACAGCTGACAAAGGGCCTGAGTGAGACAAGTTCCAGAGGAGACCCAAAAAAGTACCTAACATTAGCCATTCTCTTTATAGGTGCACAAGATTTAATTCAACATACCTTCAATTGGTCTATCAAGATCTGTAAATAAGCATCAGCCTCTGTAAGTTTCTTATCAAAATCCTGAACACTGGGAACAAATCCTGGATCCACACCCTATGTATAAAAGAGAGAGACACAAATCAAATCTATAATAGTGTTTGAGCAATTTACTTATTATATTTATTCATAACTGAAGAACAGTCAATGAAGACTTCCTTATTTCTGTATACAACTACATACATGTCAGAATACTTTAAGCACAAGATAGTTTTCTTTTGTAATACAAGTGATTCACAACATGGTAACATCCATAGATTGCCATTATTCTTCTCTGGTGTATGTAAGATTACTGTATGACCATACTAGCATGTAATTATGGTTACTAAAAGATGTATTTTTCATGTAGACATTTCAATTTCATTTGAAACGAAAGTATCAAAGAAACAAGTTTCCCATTTCAGTGCCAAATATATACCACCAAATACCATTACACTGACTATGCTAGTCAACCAGTACAGCTGTTGAATAAATGTCCTTGTAACAGCTGAAGAAGTACTTTCATCAGCCAAAAGCCAGCTTGATTCACATATGAGTAGCCAAAGAATGAAAAAACATGAATACTGAACTAACCTCTCACTATTAGAAATGGTAGCCCCTGAAAAACATTTCAGCCTCAGTAGGACAGCTGGGAAATTTAAGTCCAATTGTTAACTCCTTCTGAATGTGTAGTAATTAGTGTAACGATTACTTACATAAAAAATCCAATTGTAATAGACACATGTAAATGTTTTTATTTTTCCTAACTTTTGCTTTTAATTTGTCCACTATGACATTAAATTAACAGAGTTCATATTTAATATTTTTCTCTCTGAAACTGAAATTCAGTTAAAATAACTGTTCCAAACTGAAGTACCACATATTTAATGGAAAAGGGAAAGGCAAATAGATTTGACACATTTAGTACTTCTCTTTTTGTGCACGTGACAGATTTACACACCATGCATTTCTTCTCTCCCGCCCCTCCAGGTAGAAAATAAGCTTTTTCAGCATATTGAAAGAGTTACAACTAGCGGATTTGATGGTGCAGTGTGTTATTTTTCCCGACCGTACCCAATGTAGAAAGTTACGCCTGTCCCAAAGTATTATTTATACATCATCATCCTTAGAGATGGACAAGGAAACATACCTAACCTGAAGAGCTTTACAATGTATACCAAGACAAATGACAAAAATTCGAAAAACGTGGAGGAACAGGCAGAAAAAAGGACAGACAGATGTTACTAAGGTAACATAATATGGAAGTTATGATTACTAATTAATAGCTCTTACTAAATCCACAACCATGAAAAATACATCAGACTATGAAATCTGGTCTTGTGTGCTTTTACCCTGTACTATAGATTGTTCCAGGGGGGGAGAGTGTGTCTCAAACTGGGGGTCCTGACCTAAAAGGAGGTTGGGGGGGGGATGCAAACTTATTGTAATGGCGGTTGGGTATTGTCACCCTTATTTCTACACTGCATTCAGGGCTGGATAGCCAGAGTGGTGCCAATAAAAAACTTCAAACCGTCATAACACAATGAAATGTAAGAAGTGAACCATGTCAATCTTGGCCTAAATCAGTTATGGGATTTACTTGTGACACTGATCAGGTATGTTCTACAACTTTAATAAAAAAAATTGCTTCATGGCTAAAGGAAGAGGACACTATCTAGCGGACAGTACTGCCTTACAGTAACTGCTGTAAGTAGTCTGGCACACTCAAACATTCTGAAATAGTAATTCATGACTACGTATCAAACTTACTTGAGCTACAGAAGATTTCTGGTAAAGACTCTGCACTGCTATATACCTTTAACATGACAGCACAGAATACTGTGCAAGAATAGTCTCTATATCACATTCAATTGCTAATTTTACTGCAGTCGCAATTCAAAATATTACTATGTGAATAGCATGGTATTTAGATTATTACCTATGCTGACAGGAAGGGCTGTCCCATTGTCATAGGTAATCCACCTTTTCAACAGGCAGTATCAAGGTCAATGAAAAAATCTGCAGGAGGACCTACAGCTGTCTACACTAAGGACTTAGGTTGGTATAACTAAGTCTCTCAGGCATGTGGATTTTTCATTACCTTAATTGGGGAAGCAAACTCTCTTGCTAACAACATCTCAAATTTTGCATACCAGAAGACAAAGGAGGCAAAGTGTCTGCATCAGCGCTACAAACACACTGCTTTTATGAGCAGCTTCATACAATTCTAGGAGGACCAAACCAATCCGAGCTAGGGGAGACCCAAAGCAGTCCAATAATTCCAACCAGGACACTCCTCTGGCAGCCTCGGCTAGCAGTGTGAAGGACGGTGTGGATGAGCAAGGAGGAGGAGGAGAAGGGTCAGCAGGTGAATTAAGCATTCAATCTCACTGACAGCCAAGACCTTTTTATAACTTTGGAGACAATCCCCTCCCTCCCAGGACATCTCACTGTCAAGTCCTGATGGCAGGGAGGGAACTTCTGATGAGTTCACATTTTGTAATTGTGTTACAGGTGGGTTAAGGCAATTGAGTGTGATCTGTGGCTGCCATTCTGCCTACACAGCAAGGACTCCCTGGAACAACTTGTTAACATGTCTGATGAAGAAGCGGGAATCCTCCCTACACATCTCCATAAAGCCGTGGTCACCAACCGGTCGATCGCAAGGCATTCGAGCCCACCCACTCCCCCCCACCCCCAAGAAGCCCCACTACCTACCTCCAGCAAAAATGGAGGTAGTGCCGGCTTCCCGCGGGGTGGACAGAAGTCATGCAGCTTGGCGCCACTTCCGGGTGTTCCGGAAGTGCGCTGGGTGCTCCCCTCCCTAAGTTCTTTGGCATGCCAGGAACTTGCCTGGGGGGAGTCCTCAGAGGCGGCGTGCACGGGGGCTTCCCTGAGCCGGGGGAGGGGGAATTTGGCCCCGGGGGCAGCGTGCGCAGGGGCTTCCCTGCGCTGCGCAAGGGAGAATTTGGCCCCGGAGCAGGCACACGCACAGGGGCTTCCCTGCACCGCGGGAGGGGTGAGTTGGCCCTGGAGGAGATGCGCGCAGGGGCTTCCCTCCTCTGTGGGGTGGGGTGGGGCGGGGCGGGGCGGGGCGGAGCAGAATCCTGGGAGGGGGAGGGGGGTAGGAGTGAGGGTGGGGACTCCCTGCCCCCACTGGCACCCTGTCCCCTCTCCTGTTCCCCACTGGCACTCTGTCCCCTGCTGCAGAACCCTGCCCCCACCCCAGCACCCTGTTCCCTGCTCCCACTGGCACCCTGTCCCCTGCTGCAGAACTCTGTCCCCTCCCCCCAGCATCCTCTCCCCTGCTGCAGAACCCTGCTCCCACCCCAGCACTCTGTCCCCTGCCCCAGCACCCACTAGCACCCTTCCCCAGTACCATGTCCTCTGCTCCTATCAGCATAGTTGGGGCCACATTAGTGAGGCTTAGGGGTTTTTGGGAGGAGGTGTGTGTTTTGTTTTTTTTTTTGCATCTCCATTGTGTGGTCCCAATTGACTTTTCTGTGGGTCAGTGACCCCCTGACTCAAAACAGGTTCCCTGCCCTTCTCAGAAATAAAGACAATGCAGAAACTGTTTGTTTTTAACATAGTATTTTATTTTAAAATGAAGCCTGGCCCAAAAAAACAACCCAGTTGGGGCCAAGCCCCCATCTGGCCACAGCATTATAACACTCCTGCACCCCCCAGACCCTAGATCTGAGCCCATCATACACTGAAACCCCCTGCCCTGCGCCCCTCACATATGCCAACCCAAATTCCTGCATCCTCACAGCCACGAGCCTTTGGCTTGCTTAGTACCGCAACCCTCCATCTGACCCCAACACTCCCCAGCCTGGAGCCCTTTCCCCAAGCCAGCATCCCCTTCTCCACCCCTCCTGCATCCAGATTTCCTCCCAGAGCTTGCACCTCTCACCCCTTCCCACACTCAAATCTCTCATTTCCACCCCAGAGCCCACACATCCTGTCTCAACCCAGTGAGGTTACGGCTAGGCTGCAGGAGTTTTTCCAGGATTCCAGAGATATCCTGGAAAAACTCTTCCGCATCCAGGGATGCATTAGTTCTTCTGCTTTTCTTAGTGGAAGAGCAAACATGCTCTTTCGGTAACCCCTATATTCCTCGTTCCACGAGGAATAAGGGGGATTCCAAAAGAAGGGGTTTTTCTAACATTTGGTCCAGTCTAGACAGGCCAAATATTGGAAAAACCTCTTCCTACGTAAGAATTGGGAAAAAAGTGGCAGTGTACAGTGTAGAAGGGCTGTGGATAGCAAGTGATGGAGAGGAGGAGAATAGAGAGGGCAGGGCTTCAAGGAAAGGGGTGGGGTCTTGGGGGAAGGGTGGGGCAGTAGATCTTCACTTGTTCTGAGATTTAAAAAGTGATCTTGGGTGTAAAAAGGTTGGAGACCACTGCCATAAAGCTTTCATAGAAGGAATTCTTTCATCCCCCTCACAAGGTCTCTGGGGAGGCCTGCCTTATTCCATCCTCCATAGCAGGACCTCTTTCCACAAGCCAGCAGTAAGTGGTCTGGTATCATTGCAGCACAAAACATTGCAGTATAAAAGTCCAGGTTTCTGGCACATATACTCCCTATCACTCCACATGTTTCGGAGAAGACTGGTATCTCCAGGGCTGTTGCTACACTTCAAAGGCAAAAGCGATGCGAGGAGCACTGGGCCAGCGGGGGACTGACCGACTCCCCCGCTGACCCCTTGCTCTCCGCAGCGTTTCAAAGCGGCAGTGCCACGTCGAGCCTGGGGTCAGTCCCCAGCTGACCCCAGCTCCACGCAGCACTGCCGCTCTGAAGCTTCCCCTCTTCTTCTCTCCCCCCTCAGCCCTGTTGCTGCCTCTCTCTGATAGAGGCAGCAAGGGGGGGGGGGGAGGGGAGCAGCTAGTCAACTAGTGTATCCATTATCCGATAAGCTTT
This sequence comes from Pelochelys cantorii, assembly GCA_032595735.1. Taxonomy (NCBI): domain Eukaryota; kingdom Metazoa; phylum Chordata; order Testudines; family Trionychidae; genus Pelochelys; species Pelochelys cantorii. The sequence continues at coordinate 57,167,188 of CM064334.1, forward strand.
TGCTTCTCAGATAGTCAACTAGTCTTTCACATCCCTACAGTAAACCTGTTTTTTCATTCCCAATGAAGCATGGTTTGAGCCCCTGCCCTGCCACTAGTCTCCTACCCGCAGGATCCTGTGGGAATAGAAAATTGTACCCTTCCTGGCAAACAAGGGGTGACAAACACATGGGCTATGTCTATACTGGCGGCTTCTTGTGCAAGAACATCTTGCGCAAGGGTTCTTGTGCAAGAAGTCTTGCGTAAGAAAACGTCCATAGTGCCATGTGCGAATTGTGCTTTTGCGCAAGAGCGCCCATGGCAGTGTGGACACTCTCCTGCGCAAGAAAGCTCTGATGGCCATTTTAGCTATAGGGCTTTCTTGTGCAAGAAATCCCTGCCGAGTGTCCACACTGCCCTCTTGCGCAAGAACTCCTACGCAAGAGGGCTTACACCTGATAAAAAAGAGCACAGCACTTGCGCAAGAAGCCCTCTCTTACCGCGCCATACTGTAAATTTCCTTGCGCAAGAGCAGGCGGGCAGTGTGGACACTCTGCAGATTCTTGCGCAAAAACGGCCGTACTTGCGCAAGAAGCCGCGAGTGTAGACATAGCCATGGTCACCATGTGAGTTCCCGCCCTGCTGCCATGGCACCATGGGCCTGCCTCTGCAAATGCAGATACTTGTCTATCTCCGGGAACTACTATTTGCAAGCACTGTCACATATACCTTCAAAGCAGAAGCAAAAGGGTGAGACCTGTCCTCCCCCTTAACATGCCTGTCACCAAACTGAGACAAGCTGCTCCCAAGATCTCTGTGACGTACCCGCTGCATAATGGGTACTTAAAACATAACTGTGGCCTTGTACGTAAGACATGACTATTGTCCAGGGACAAACCTTCCTTTATGTTAAGAGATTAGATTCTACATTCCAAAATGTACCTCCTGTAAAGTCTGCCCTTCACTTTTCATTACAGCAGGAACAGCAGCATGCCTGCTGCACACTCACCCAGGTCTGGCTCCTCCAACTGCTAGGCTACCACACATCCAGAGGCAAAAACATATTAGGGATTTTATGTTCAATGAGCAAATGCAATCTGTGCACTTGGACAGGGCACGATTAAGTGAATGGAGGAAAACACTACTGCAGGAGATGCGAGAAGCATGAGGACAAGACAGCATGCATGGAATGTGAAGTGAAGACACAGGAGAATACCTTGATGGACATGATGATGCACATGGTGGACTCAAAGGACAGTCAGACGCACAGGTACACCCTCTGGCCTATGCTGACCCATATTCCCTCATCACCAAGTTCCATAGTCTCCTTTCCCAAGGGCCCTAGAGCATGGTGGAGGAGGACTGTCAAGGGCAACCTCACACTCAACCCCGAAGGATATGCCCTGGAACAAAAGGCTGTCCTTTTCAGACTTGTCTGATTGCTGCACAAGAGGACTATAATACATCGCTTTCCCTACCCTCTCTCCTGAAGATCCCAACCTGAACTCCTTTATTGTCCCTGTTTCCTTGTATCCCTTCCCCCCCAAAAAAACAATTTCTCAACAACAGTAGCTTTATTGCTTGTGTTAAAGGGGGCAGAGGGTTTACAGGCAAGCACAATTAGTGCAGTGTGCACCTCGTTAAAAGCAACACACGACTGTCATATCACTGTGCGGCCATTCACAAAGCTGTTTTTCAAAGCCTCTCTGATTTATAGCAGTGTTTCTCAACCTTTTTTCATGAAGTACCCCTTTAAAAACATTGTAAGTACATCCAGTACCTACAATTTTCAGACACACATTTTTTTTTCTGCCATTGCAACACATTTGTTTAAACAACTTAATCGTAGCTGAGTGGGCAATGAAATTTTTGGGTGTAAAAAGTATAAAAATAATAAAATGCTGTAAAACTTAAAACAAAAATTCACTTTTCTCCAAATTTCAGTTGTGTTGACGTACACCCAGACTCTTCTCGAGTACCCCTAAGGGTATTCGTACCACTGGTTGAGAAACGCTGATTTATAGCGCCCCTTGATGTGCTCTCTTTATTGCTCTGGTGTCTGGCTGCTCATAATTACTGGCTAGGAGTTGTGCCTCAAGCCCCCCTACATCCTGCCATCTATCCTTCCCCTTTACCCTCACAAATACTATGGAGCACGCAACAGGCTGCCACCAAAATCCGAATGTTCCTTTCACTGAGGTCTAACCACAATCAACTGCAAAACCTTCCCTTTAAGTGTTCAGAAGTACCTTCTACCACCATTCTGCACTTGCTTAGCCTGTGGCTGAGTTGTTTCTTATTGTGGTCCAGGCTGCCTGTGTACTAGGGATGCCAACATGTAGACAACTGCACAAGTAACCAATAAGCCTCAGCTTATCAGTTAATCTTGTTGACTACATGCATTCCTCCCCATGCTGCCTCTGCATCCCATGGAGCAGCCGCTGTCCATGGCAAGCCTGGGCCCGCCATGGACAGGGGCTCCTGTCATGGGTAGCTCTGACCCTCCATGGACAGAGGCTTCTGCCACCCTGCACCGCTGCCTCTGTCTCAGAGGCAGCAACGTGGGGCAGCAGGCAACTGGGAACTGGTTTTTAAACTGACTCCCCTCAAGGACCAGCTCCTCCCATCTGCCACCCCACCCTGCTGCCTCTGACACAGGGTGGCAGGGGGCTCCCCAGGAGTGATGCCAGAGTGCACTGGCTACTGGCTCCACCTCCGAGGACTATCAAATAGTTGTGTAACCATTAAGACTTCATGAGATTACACAACTATTCAATCATACGGCACCTAACATCCTTACTGCATACAGCTTCAGGAGGCATGAACAAAGAGTAAGCTGTGCTGCCAAAGATTATTATTGGCATTTCAATGCCTCTGATGGTAATTTTCTGGTCTGAGAAGAAATTCCCAACTTACAGCTTTCTGAACAGGCAGGAATTCCTAAAGATGCATGCATCATGCACCATTCCCAGCCATCCCATGTGGATGTCAGTGAAATGGCTCGAGATGCATTTCAGCACACGCAGCACCATCATGAAGTATTTCTTGAGGTTTATGTACTCTTTGGCCAGGTTGTCAGGGTGCCAAGTTAGGAATGTGCGTTCCCATCTATCGCCCCACCGCAGTTAAGAAACCCCATCGCAGCAAAGCCCTTCACTATGACCTGCATATTTCCCAAAGCCACTACCCTTTGTAGCAGAAAGATACTGACTACAGTAGCTACTTGGATCACAGCAGCGCCCACTGTAGATTTCCCCATTCCAGATTGATTCCCAACTGACTGGCAGCTGTCTGGCATTGCAAGATTCCACAGGGCTACTGCCATTTGTTTCTTAGTTGTCAGAGCCAGTCTTATGCTGGTATTGTTGTGCTTCAGGGCAGGGAAAGCAATTTACAAATTTCCATGAAAGTGACCTTAGGCATGCAAAAGTTTTGCAGCTACTGCTGATTGTCCCACAGTCACATAACTATACGGTTCCACCAGTCTGGCGTATGCGCAGGTAACCAGGGACGAGAGTTGTCTACAGACCACTGAACAGGTAAAAAGACAGCATGAACTAAGAAAGAACTGAGCCATGAACAAACTGAATAAACAAATTCTATACTGATATGTTGGACAAACAGTAATACTTTTAAAAAAATTCTACAGAAGGGAGAGGATAAAACTTGTATATAATTTTTTCATGAAGTTTTACAGAAAAAAATTCTAAAATTATTCCCATACATTATACCCAACACATGGTGTAAAGGAAGATGAAAAAAATTGCACTGACAAGACTAACATCAGGCCAGATCTATGCTAGCACATTAAATTGGCACAACTACATGAAAAATTCACTCCAGTGTGGTAATGTCAACAAAGCCCTCATTTAGACAGAACAATCTGACATGTAGACAAAACCTAGCTATAACCTCTCTATACTTGTCTGCACTGTCAAGTTAGCGAGCTAAAGCTTCTTCACTCAAGGGAGTATAAAATCACCCCCCCTACACACAGCAAGTTTCAGGAACTTGCCAGCACAGACAGGCTCCCAGTGCTGGGAGCTAAACCCCTCACCTATACCTAAGCACTAGAATGATGCCGCTGTGTCACTGTGTAGCGTTTTAAGTACAGACAAGCCCTCGGACACACACACTTCCGGGTCTCTCATCCTCTTATGTTTGTTTCTTTTTAAAGGTCTGTGCCACTAGTAGACATTCATACCTAGCTTTTAGTGTTAACTTTTCAGAGCTCTATAATAGGTACTGACTTTTTCCAAACTTTGCACAAAAAGTTCACTTCTGGCATGGCAAACTTGAAGAATCCTGAGTCAAAAAGTAAGTAAATGTTTTCTGCTTTATTAAGACAAGTAAATTAAAAGTTGGATTGAGAAAGGATTATAAGAGGAAGTGTCTTGTAGACATAAAGGGACACTAGGGCAAAAAATAAGTTTGTAAAACAATTTCTTTATTTAAAAAAATCTTATTTCCACTTTTGATTGTAATTTCAACTAAAATAATTCTACAGCAAATAACCCCTCATCTGCTGTGTTTGAAAGCCAAACTGAAAGAAATGCAAAATTACAACAGTGCACAGATAGTCCCTAAAGCAAAGGCATTACTTGAAAACAAACAATTGCTACAACATACATCCTTTACGTTCACAGAACATCCCCTTCAATACAGAATCGCGGCAAAAGAAACTAGGTAATATCTGGAGCAGCACATGAAAGTTATTTCCCCAGGAGTTTCTACGAACTCTGCGAGCGGAGGAAACACTCGGCCCCGGTTTTCTTCCCGTTTCGAGCGGGACCAGTCGCACTTGCGCCTTGTGGTGAGCTCTCAAGCTGGGTGGTTCCTCCTCGCAGAGACCTACTGGACAGCACCACCACCCGCCAGCTGCGTGGGGGGAGTGGCGACGAGACCTGGGAATCCCCGCACCTGCACACCCCGCGGCGGGGACACGAGACCCTGGGGGCAAAGCCCCCCCGTACTCACAGCGGCCATTCTCCGCGCGGCAGCTCCGCCTCCCGCTGGGAGCGGGGTGGGGAGCAGCCCCCGACCGCCGCGACACGCCGCTCGGCGTTGGCCTCGGAAGCAAGGCGGCTCCCGATTGGCTGCGGGTCAGACGCCTGCCCCCACCCCGAGTGAGCGGCGGTTGCGGGGGGGGGGGCGGAATTGGCCGTTCTCCCCCAGCGCGCTCCCGGCGGAGGGCAGAGCCCCTCCCGCCCAGGAGGTGACATCCGGCTCCCCTGGGATTGTGCGAGCAGTGCCCGGGGGCCTGAATCCCGCCGGCGACTGCTCCTCACACCGCTGATGTCAGGCACGTGACTGGGCTCCGCGAGCGCCAACCGGCCCGCGACGGCGGCGTTCGGCAGCGACAGGGCCCGGGCCCAGCGCACCGCATCGCTCGCCCCGCGCGACGCCAGCACAGCAGCGGGGTGGCAGCGAGAAAAGCCGCCTGCGGGCTGCCAGGGGTCCGGCCTGGCCTCCACTCACACGGAGTGCACGCGGCCTAGGTCTCCTTTCGCCCTTGCCTGCGCGTGGCTACAGGGTCTCCGCCCCGGCTGCTTCCCGTGCACATTGCTCTCGCCCCCGCCCTCGCTAAGAGGGGAGCTGCGCCGCAGGGTGGCGGCAACACAAGTGTGAGGAGGGGCACTAATATTTGCGGTACTTGTAGTTGGCTCAAACTCCACCAGGAACCCCCTAGGCGCGCTCCCCCTCCCCCCCCAAAGGTCTCAAGAGGGACCACAAAAACCGAACAAGGGGTAACAGGCAAGAGAAGAAACTTTTCAATAAAGGGGTGTCCATAAATGAGGTAAGCGGGAATGGAAGAGACCTTGTGTGCATGGAACACAAACAAGGGTAGGTCGATCTTGAAAAAAAAAAAAATCCACCCAAACCTGTTAGGGCAATTATGGACAAACAGCTTCTAACGCTCTAGCGATATCTCAGGGTTTGCTACAACCTATATGAGCCTTATCTGGATTTAAGACATAAAGCTTTTTAGATGTGGTAGTTACCTTGATCCAATTTACATACACCACCTGAAAGTCTGGACAAACAAGACAAACTGCTTTAGCAAATGCTTAATTGGTCTAGTCCAACTGAAGTGCTTGATAATGTATTGCATGTCTGCCTTTGTCTTGAGGAGTTTTAGGAGATGTTCCTTAGATCAAGCCAGCAAATATAGTCTGATAAACCTTTAAATCCTTATTTAAACAAAAGATTTAGAAAACCTCTTCTTCACTGATCTATACCAGTCACTACCAGCAGTCTTCTTAAAACAACCAGCCTCGTTCTGGTTTTCAACAAAAGGTAAAATGGCAGAAAATTCTTTAAGATGGCATTTTGATTGAAGTCAAAAGGGAGTTGAGCTGGGGAGTCTAACTCCACATGAATTTCCCGACTTCCCTTTGACTCCAATGAAAATTTCAGTTATCAATATTTGAATTCTAAGGAGCCAATCCTGTAGAAGGTAGAGCTGACAACACTGAAGTTCTTTGATCCTGTAGAAAGAAGATTGATCAAGGAGTCTAAATTGGGGTTATGCTGGGCAGTCTAGCACTGGTTTATAGCATTTTAAATAGAAAAAGGGTTTTCAAGATCACCACTGCTGAAAAAAGACCTCAGGGTCCAAACAGTTATCACATACAACATTGACCTTGCTTTCCAGACTGCTTACATGATTAACCAATTAGCCTGAGCTCATCAGTTAACATGCATGGTTATGTGCAGGCACCCCCCACCCTCCCACACTGCTACCTTTGTGTTGGAGGCCGCAGTATGGGGAGCCAGCTTTTAAACCAGCTACTGTACCTGCACGTACCATCTGGCTCCCCCCCAGCATGGGGAGTTGGGGAGAGGGAAGGCAGGAGCCAGTGCTCACAGGGAGCCATTTTAAACCACGGAACTGACTCCCCCCTGCCCTCCCTCCCCGCATGTAACTGCTGAAATTTTCAGCTGTTACAACATTTACTTCAATAAATGTGTTTTATTATCCCTAATAAAAATAGTAGTATTAAATGGTCTCACAATACATATCTTTACTCTAACCACTTATTTTATTAGATTCATTTACTTATCTATGTAATTTTGTTCATTTGGAGAACACTTTGAACTTGAATGTAGTTTATCAGAGTCAGATCTCAATATCCACTACTGGTACAGACCCATATGTGGGGGGGTGGGGAGGGTGAAGCATGCGAACGCAACCCCCCATGGGGCCAGAGGGGCCAATTCCAGCTGGCTGGGGGAAGGCTGGAGCAGCACACTGCCTGAGTCTCCCCCTCACATGCTCCAGCGGACAGAATGCTAGGGCTGATTCCCCCACCTCTTCTCTCAAGGAGCAAGGCCCTGCCCTGCCCTGCCCTGACCTCACTCCTGGTGGCAGCTGCAGCTGCTGCTCACAAGAAAAGGCTTGGGGGACAGAGGAAAGCAGGGAACATAGGCAATGCCAGAGTTGGGGGCAACAGGAGCCAACCCCTGGTGCAACAGAGGGGAGTTGTCAGGCTTCATGCTTGTAGCAAAGAAGATAGGAGCCCAGTCACTGCACAACCTTCAACAGCTCCTGGGGAATTGGGTATAGTGGCTCTAGCTCAGGAAAGCAGTCGCTGCCTGCCAGCTCAGTGCGGGGAGTTAAAGCGTCTCTCTCCTGGGTGGAGTACAGGGCGTAGCGCCATGCTCCTTGCAAGGGGACAACCCCCACAAAGAGAGGCTAAAGCAGGGGTGGACAAAAGGCTGCCAGTGGGCAGGATCTGGCAACAAACAAAAATGACACCCTGCAGAATATTTCCTTACTGACACCTGCAGCTAGGTCTCTGAAAACCTGAAACATGAGCTTTTAGCAAGCTAGGACATAAACTGAGACCCAGCACTGGTAAGTCTTGCCTGCTACTATCACAAGCAACACACTCATACACTGCATTCAGAAATTTGTCCAACTCTCTTGAAATTAAATTCTTGGGTGTCACAACTCTTATTGCATGCATCTCACCCCTTTGATGGTAAGAAACTCTAAATTTCCAGCCAAAATTTGTTCATGGCCTGTTCTTGTGCACACATTATTTTTAGCATACATAGCTCTTCACCCTCCCTGGTATTTACCTCTGTAGCTTATTTACAGAGAGTAGCAGCCTTCTTTTTTTGATATACTAAACAAGCCAAACTTTTACAGGATCTTTTCATTAGATAGATCCTCCATTCCCTGATGATCCTAGTAACACTTCTCTGCGCCTATTTCTATTTAAATTCATCTTCCTTGAACATGGGTGATTACAATGGTACACAGTATTTCATGTGTGGTCTTATCAGTGCCTTGTGTAGTAATTTTATATAGTATAGTCATTCTGTATGGCTGTTAGAAATGCCTCACCTGACACATCCTAGGATCCCATTTGTCTTTTTCACAGCCGCATCACATTGATGGCTCATAGCCATCCTGTGATCAACCCACACTTCCAGCTTTCTCTCTCTGCTATCACCTTCAACTGATGAGGCCCCAGTTTGTAACAGAAATTATTGTTAATAGAACATAAGTGCATGATTTTGCACTTTATACCACTGAATTTCATCCTGCTCCCCACTCTCTTTAGAGCAAAAGAACGGCCATACTGGGGGTCAGACCAAAGGTCCATCTAGTCCAGTATCCTGTCTTCCAACAATAGCCAATTCCAGATGCCCCAAAGGGAGTGAACAGAACAGGGAATCAAGTGACCCCTTCCGTCACCCACTCCCAGCTTCTGATAAACAGAGGCTCAGGAACACCATTCTTACCTATCCTAGCTAATATGTATTGATGGACCTAACCTCCAAGAATTTATCTTGTTCTTTTTTGAACCCTATTCAAGTCCTGGTCTTCACAACATCCTCTGGCAAGGAGTTCCAAGGTTGACTGAGCACTGCATGAAGAAAACCTTCCTTTCATTTGTTTTAAACCTGTCACCTATTCATTTCATTTGGTTACCCCTAGTTCTTATGTTATAGGAACAAGTAAATAACTTCTCCTTATTCGCTTTCTCCATACCTGTCATGATTACACAGACCTATCATATCCCCCCTTACTCTCCTCTCCAGAGCACTCTTACTCTGGGAATGATGGGGGGGGGGAGGGTGTTTGCAGCCTGTAGTCCACATTTACAAATAAAAGCACATACCCCCATGGAAATTCCTGCCAACAGGCCTGTGATACAACACTCGCAAGTCGTCTGCCAACAAAATAAGGGGGGGTAAATGAGGAAGGAAAAAAAATCTCTTGACAAACTGAATATATTGTTCAGGTTGCACTACCTTGCCACCTACCTTTCTCATCTTTTTAAGACTATAAACACTTGCAGTTAGAGACTGTATTTCTATTTGCATGGCACCTTCCCTCTCTCACATCTCAATCACTGTTGTCTTAATATCTTCTCCCCTGAGATTAAGGCTTTTTAGCAAGTCCTTAGTCCCTAGGCACAATGGCACTCTAATTATGATGATATGCATTTGAAGGGGCACAGTCTAAAACTACTTAGATATTTATTATTTGTATCAAATACTAGGAGGCATTCAAGGAGACTGAGTAAATGACCGAAGTGCCATTGTGCTTGGGACAATACAACAAAATAATGGAGAAATGAAGCATTAGCCCCATTGTACAGATAAAGAAACGATGCAAAAGATTAAGCAGGGTGCTTAAGGTTACACAGGAAGACTTACAACCAGGAATTGAGCCTAGAAACCCCCAAGATCCCAGTCCAATACCTTCATTTTAAAGCCAGCCTACCTCTTTCAAAACCAAAAAATGTTAATTACTTCAAACATCACACTATGGCTTTGTCTACACTTAAAAGTTTTAAGCACCACCGCAGCAACACTTTAAACTGAAAGTGTGGCCATGGCAGAAACACTGGGAGACAGATATCCCAGCACTGTATGTAAACTACCTCCATGAGGGGAATACCTAACAACACTGAGAGCTCCCAGCACTGTAACCTGGTTCACACTAGTGCTTTACAATTCACCTTGGCACTGTTGCACAAAGTTTTACAAGGTATAGTGGAATATCAGATATCAGAAGTTGGGTCAGTCAATTTAGTTATTCTGAAAACAACTGCAGGATCAAGAGTAACAATTAACTTTACCTGAAGCTGAAGAGTATGACGGACAATTGTTTCCTCTAAAGCATGAATCCACTTCTCTCTTTCATCAGCATCTCGAGCTGCAAAAAATATTCAAGATCTTTTAAAAAAAAAAAAAAAAAAAGACATTTTTCACGTAGGGATGTAATGGTGTAGTCAATTAACTGATAAGCAAAAGCATATAGGTTAATACTAAAGACTGCACACATTTCCCTCTCCTCCCATCAGTGAATTGCAGCCCAGTTCAGTCCTGGCTCACACCAGGTCTGGGACCTACCCCCACTGCTGCTCTGCATTTAAAGTGTATTAGGAGCCAGGCAGGCAGCCCAGCTCAGTTCTGGCTTGCGCTAGGTCCGGGAGCTCAGCCCCCGCCCCGACAGGGGCTGCTACCACACCATGATGCTGCCTCTGTATCAGCAGCCAGTCTGCAAGGGGAGCTGGTTTTTAAACTGGCTGCCCTCGTGGGCCAGCTCCCGCCTGGCACCCCACGTGGCTGCCTACGATACAGAGGCAGCAGTGCAGAGTGGCAGGGGGCTCACTGGGAATGGGGCCAGTGCGCACTGGCTGCTCGCCCACCCCTACGGGACTATGGAATAGTCGAGTAACTGACAAGAATTCATGAGGATAACTGACTATTCAATTAACTGATATTTAACATCCCTATTTTCAAGGCTTTCAGACTGATAACTTATGTTGTGTCCCCAAACTTAAATTAAACCACACTGTCTAAAATGGTAATAGAGATGTAGCCGTGTTAGTCTGGTCTAGCTGAAACAAAAGACAGGACTATGCAGCACTTTAAACTAACAAGATGGTTTATTAGGTGATGAGCTTTCATGGCTCACCACCTAATAAACCATCTTGTTACTCTTTAAAGTGCTGCATAGTCCTGTCTTTTGTTTCAACTATCTAAAATGGTTTTCCAGAAGAGAATTCAACAGCAAGTTTTAAATCCTATGCTTTTTTCCAGCTTACATAGCTATTTATCAACTGAGAATTTCTAAATAGGCATCATACTTTCTATTGGTCAGAAGTCAAAACCTTTACTCAGGCAAAACACCTTTTAGCCTCAATGGTTTATTTCAGTAAGGACGTCAGGTTTGGACCTCACAAATAGTTCCAGTTCATGTATTAAATTTTTATTTAACTTAGGCTCATAAATTGACAATTTCAAAAATATATATTTAATGTTTTTAAGATATCAATTTTTGAGCCATATCAGAAAAGGTAAGTTAGACATTAAGACCCCAATCCTGTCATCAGAAACATGTAAACAGACCTTTACACCTGCACGTAGCGCCAATGAAATCAGTGCAACTTGGTTTAGGTACAAGAATCTTACCACATTGATCTAATTGTGAGATTAGGGCCTTAGAACCTTTTTCATGCATTACTTATTTAAACACTGTCAACCCAAAATGAAAAAAAAGTTTATAATTCTTCCTTGTGCACAGCTTAGCAGAACCCAAAACCAAGAGAAGAAAAAAATACATTGCCTTTGCATTTTTAACCCCATTAGGAAGTCAGTTTTTCAGAGCTTCCTCAGACTTTACCTACATAAAACAGTTGCACCACTTTTTTAAAAAAGTGTCGAACTAAACATATTTAGTAAAACTAGTGCAAAAGACTGTGTGGACACATATTTCAGTTTAAGAGTGGCTTACTTTGGTTTATGTTAAATGATTAATTGACAGCTTTTTACATGAGTTTAAGATGGTTTAAAATCACAATTTTAGCTAAAGGAGTCTAAGTTTTTCATGTAGACATGCTTTCACTGGAAAACCTGTACACCATTTTGCCAAATCAGATGCTTAGCTTTTATCTTCTGTAACAGTGTTTCTCACCCCCTTTTTTTTTTGATAAAGTACCCCTTTTTCCAAAAAAAGAAATTGTCAGTACCCCCTTTCTCAAAAATAAATTGTAAGTACCCCCAGTACCTATAGTTTTCAGACACAATTTTTTTCTACTATTGCAACACATTTGTTTAAACAACTTAACTGTAGCCAGGCGGGCATTGAAATTTTTGGGTGTCAAAAGTACAAAAATAATAAAGCGCTATAACACTTAAAACAAAAACTCAGTTTTCTCCAAATTTTAGTTGTGTTGATGTACCCCCCCAGACTTCTCTCAAGTACCCCTAAGGATAGTCGTACCACTGGCTGAGGCCATCTGAAGAAGTGGGCTGTGCCCATGAAAGCTCATGATACCATCTACATGTTTTGTTAGTCTATAAAGTGCTACCACACCATTTGTTGTTTTTTATTGTTCTATAAAGTACAGTTTTGCATTATACCAGCTATGGAGAATACACTGAGCTTTCCAATAAAATATCAGTTCTTCAGGGTTTATAGTTTAGCTGTTAATAAAAGGCACTCCAGATTCAGATTAACATACACCATGTCATCTTTGGTGTTATTTATGAAGAGTTAAATAGGAAGATTTTGAAAATTGCCATTGCAGGTTTTAACAGCTGTTTTTTCAGAGTTTTTCTACTCTGATCAAATATTTTAAAAATGTAAAGACATTCTTGCCTAACATCACATTTCTTGGCCAGAAGATGCACTTAAGCCAGTCAAATTATATTATTATAGTGGACCACAAGCTGAATATGAGTCAGCAGTGTGATGCTATTGCAAAGAAAGCAAACATGATTCTGGGATGCATTAACAGGTGTGTTGTGAGCAAGACACGAGAAGTCATTCTTCCGCTCTACTCTGCACTAGTTAGGCCTCAGTTGGAGTATCGTGTCCAGTTCTGGGCACCGCATTTCAAGAAGGATGTGGAGAAATCGGAGAGGGTCCAGAGAAGAGCAACAAGAATGATTAAAGGTCTAGAGAACATGACCTATGAAGGAAGACTGAAAGAACTGGGTTTGTTTAGTTTGGATAAGAGAAGATTGAGGGGGGACATGATAGCAATTTTCAGGTATCTAAAAGGGTGTCATAAGGAGGAGGGAGAAAACTTGTTCATCTTGGCCTCTGAGGATAGAACAAGCAGCAATGGGCTTAAACTGCAGCAAGGGAGGTTTAGGTTGGACATTAGGAAAAAGTTCCTAACTGTCAGGGTAGTCAAACACTGCAATAAATTGCCCAGAGGTTGTGGAATCCCCGTCTCTGGAGATATTTAAGAGTAGGTTAGATAAATGTCTATCAGGGATAGTCTAGGCAGTATTTGGTCCTGCCATGAGGGCAGGGGACTGGACTCGATGACCTCTCAAGGTCCCTTCCAGTCCTAGTATTCTATGATTCTATGAAATCAGTAGCATGTGATGAATTTTAAAATGTTATATATTTAAAAACATATATCCAAAATTTGGGCATGTCTGAATTCATTTGTTCAAGAACTAGGGATGTTAGCGTATAGTTATTGAAACGATTAACCAATAAGCCTGGGCTTATCAGTGAATCCAAATGACTACATGCACACACCCCTTCTCCGTGCTGCCTCTTTATCTGAGACAGCAAGAGAGCAGGGAAGGTGGAAGCTGGTGCCCATCAGGAGCCACTCCCTGCGGCGCTACCCCCTCCCCACTGCCTCCCACAGAGGCAGCAGCACGTGGGGCAGGCAGGAGCAGCTCCCCACGAGCACCAGATCCAGCAGAGCCATCTGCCCTCCCCCTGCCGCACTGATAGAGAAACTGCAGTGCAGAGGATGACAGGGACAGGCGGGGGCCAGTATACACAAGAAGCCATCTTACAAGCTAGCTACCCACATATATTGTCTCCCACAGAGTTGCCTGCCCTCCTGTGCTACTGCCTCTTTATCTGAGGCAGCAGCATGTGGAGGGGGAGGCAGGTGGGATGCTGGAATCACGATTTCAATTATTTAAATCTGAAATTTCCTGGTCTTAATTGTCAGGATCCTGACCCAAAAATGAGCTATGGGGGTTATTTGTGTGTTGGTGAGGGGTGACAGGGATGTAAGAGTGTAGCCATTTAAATGGGTACCTGATTAGCTCATGCTTATCAATTACCCAAATGACTACCCACCGCAGGAACGTGATGGCTACTAGCAAGAAGCCCAGCTCTGAAAGCACAGCTACTGCCAGCAGTAATACAGAAGTAAAGGTGGCATGGTATGGCCCCCATTGCAGGCTATATGGGGGGAGGGTGGCAGGGCTCCAGGGGCTCCCCCTGGCTTGCAGTGGCTCTCTCATGGCCTGAAGACAGCCTGTGGGGGCGGGGCTCCGGGGTGACCACGGCTTGCAGCAGCCTCCCCTGTGGCCTTCTGGCTGTTCGGGACAGCAGAGTCCAAAGGCTGACCCTGGCCTGCAGAGCACCCCTTCCTCTGCAGCTTGCAGCCTTGCTGGAGCCAGGCCATGGTTCTCAACCCTGACCTTTCTTGCTTGGGGGGGTAGGATCAGAGGGATTACTTACTTCGTCTAGAGCAGTCAAGATGGCAGAGCCCCAACCCTGCTGGCCACTGTCTTAGTGGTGTGAGCTGCTCCCAGTGGTCTCTCGGCATTATGGCTCTCCCCTGTATGGGTTTGGGCTCCTGTGGACTGCCCCCAGTAGCCACTCCCAGTATTGCATCCCTCCTCTCGTTTTCCCGGCACAACTAAACCCTGACCTTGCTTAAAGGTAAGGTAAGAGGAATCTGCACACCAAATTTGATGTCCTAGCTCTTATTTTGGAAGAGTTCTTGATAGGGATGTTAGATATTATTTTAGTAATCAAGCAACCACAACAATTTTTAGCAGTTACATGGTTATTAAAATGCTCCCCCCAGGAGGCAGGGCCACCACTCAGGTGCTGGGCATAGGCAGCCCACAGGAGTCCAAACTCCTTGTGGCCCCTACAGGCCCGAGCCAGCACTCACACCTCCTAGACGGTGCAGCCACAGTGCCCCTGGGCTCCAGCCCCAGGGATCTGGCAGCCAAGCAGTGCAGTAGCCACACTACCAGGCCCAAGCCCTTCCATACACTCCATTTAGAAATATAACTTTGTAACCCCTAAAAATCATAGCAGTTACATGAGTTACAGGCTCTGCCAAGCCTGCAGCAAAGCCTCCCTGGGAACAGGGCCAGCAGGGACGGCCCCGGCCCTGCTCCCAAGGAGGCAGCTTTGGTGCAGCAGTAGGGCCTGGGCAGGGTGAGGCTTAGTGGTTAACATTTTACATTCATACTCCCAATCCCCTTCCTTGAGGCCCCTGCACTTCATCCCACACTTAAATTGCACACAGGTACTGTCCCATGGCAACCCCCTGCCCTAAGGCCTCTCCATCCCTCTTTCCCCCAAGAGGTGTTGAACAAGGTTAAATGATCCAAATTCAACCTTTAAAGGCATTTTCAAAGTACACAAATGGCAATTAGAGGCCATTCCTTATAAATAATTAAAAGTTGTGTTAGATAGACTAGAGCTTTGCAATGTAAACTGATATTCTTAGACCACTGGAAGAAGATACTAATTGTGTTTGTGTTTACCTATCTCATTAGATATTATATAACCAGACACACGTCTTGTCTGTTACTATATTTTATTGATTCAGAGATCAAAAGAAATATTAAAATTTAGATGAAACTTGGGTACAATCATATCTGAAGTTTGCAATAAAATGTCTATGAGCTGCTTCATGGAAATTTACCTTATGCTGATGAATGCAACTATTATCTGAAAAAACACAGGAAGCACAAGTTTTACTTGAAAGCCACAATGCTTCACCCAAGGAATACCTGCTGTCAAGAGGCTATGTTTTGTCAGACATTTATAAAAGAAAGTAGAGGGAGAGAAAATACTGAAAAACCAAGAAAAAAATCTGTAGTCAGGTCCTTGTCAGTCCACAACAGGAGAGGCATCAGAAGCACTAATTCAGCCAGGCATCAGGAAAGATGGGCATAAGAAGGGCTGAGTCAGATGAGGGAGAGGAGAGATACAAAAAAAAAGATTTTTTTTTTTAATTCTGATGAAGTTCAATAGATCATAAAAGGGAAGATAAAGAAGGGGTCTCATTTCCTTTGCAGAAGGACACTCTCAATCAATGTTCTTTTCTCAAAATACTGCAGAATGATTCAGTAGTTTCATCTTCAGATTCATCATTGTATTCTAGTACTTTGTTTAGTTTGTCAGTGTTAGAGGGACTACATGTTTATAAACAACATGTATGTGGAAGTATTGGGTAACTTTGCTTAGCAAAGGCTCAATGGCATTCTAACAGGAAGATATAAACAAGTTTGACATGTCTTCTAGATTACACAGCACTAGCAGTTAGCATTTCTAGGTCATACAAAGCAGTACGTAAGGACACAATGTACAAATCCACCATCTCAAAATTAGCTCTGTAAAAAGCAGCAGCAAATGAATATGAAAAGGAACAAATATAAAATAAGTTTTTAAACAAACTGTTGTAACACACATGATCTCTAAATTTAAATTTTGTTTTCATTCATTTTGACCTACTTACCAATTGACTGATCTGTCTATAAGTAATGTCATCTCCCTAACAAAGGGGGGAAGTCTATTCCACCCACAGAGTCAATGGGGCTAATTATGCATTCTTTATTCAGGCAAAACTCCCACCGACTCTGAGTTCCTGCATTCTTTAAAATCTAGCAAGATCAAGCCCTGTGCATTGTGTTTGGTTTAGTCAAACTCTTGGGGTGAAAATCTGGCTCCACTGAAGTCAGTGGTAAAACTCCCAATGACTTCAATACAAAAAGTATTTCACACTCAGTACAAGGTAAAGTGGGAAGAGTCAGAACTCATTGGAAGGCCAAAGGGCTATTTCATGGCTATGACCTTCTAGATCAGGGATCCACAGCTTGCCTGGATCCGGTCCCTATGCCTCGGGGCTCTCTCTCCTCCAGCACTGGGGAGCCCACACTGGGTGCTCAAGCCTCCCTGCCATCCCTCCCATGGGGATGGAGAACACAAAATTTACTAGCCTGGGCTAGGGATGTAAGCGACTAGTCAACTACCAACTAGTCAAATGCTCAACTAGTCACTTCCTTCCCCCTTGCCACCTCTGTCTGAGAGAGGCAGCAAAGGGGGGAGCACGAGCCGGTGCTGGGGGGAGCCAGCTTAAAGCTGGTTTCCCCTCCCAGCACTGTCTCCACAGGGGGCAGCAGGTAAATGGTGCAAGCAGGGACTGAAACAGTCCCGCTTGCACTGGTCCCACTGCTGCCACCTGCGGCTCTTGCACATTTCAAAGGAAGAGGCACAGAGGAAAACCCCTGCCAGCAGGGACTGCTTTGCTCCCTGCTGGTGCAGGTTAGGCTGCCTCTCTCCCTTTGAAATATACAAAAGCCACAGGCAGCTCCTGTACATTTCAGAGGGAGAGAGGCAGAGGGAACTGTCTCTCTCCCTTTGAAATACACAAGAACTGCAGGAGGCTGTTGTACATTTCAAAGGGAGAGGCAAAGGGGAATAGAGAGCTCCCCTTATTGACTAATCCCTCATGGGGAGTTTGCCAGTGAATTCAGTACCATCAGATCTGGTGCCTAGGAAGTGCTCAGAGGAGTGGCCATGAGCGCAAGGCAGTACACCACTGGTTCCCGATTCAAATACACCCATGCATGAATTGCTTCCTCCATCAAGAATTTCCAGAAGCAAAGTTCTTGAGCCTCCCATGTTCAAAGCAGGAATGACTTACAGATAGTGCAGTGGATAGCAATGTAGACCCCACCTAGGCAATACAGGCAGGGCTGGTGCTCCATACTCACCAAAAGTGAGTGCAGGGAAGAAGCAGTTTTTGAAGCCAGGAACTCAGAGTTCCTGTGAGAGAGGGTCCCGCAAAGGGGCAAAAAAAAAATGTACACTATCAACTAATAACTACAGCTACATATCACTAACAACAGCTACATACAAGAGAAACAGGCATGAGAAAATAATCAGTCTTAGAACATCAGAGAGAGGCAGCACGAGCCAATTAGCCAATGCCCTTATTATATGCTCTAAGAGCATTAAAAAACCCAGGGATTCTAACTCCAGCTGTGAAGCTGTAAAGAAGAGGGAAGTGGAGACACATCCACCCACATGGCCTATGATACCGTCAGCACGAGGAGATACACAGGCAGGTCAAAAGACACTACTAAGAAAACCTTCTGGCTCCAGCACATGATGTGCATGCTTACCCATGTCTTTAATCTATATATGGAAACATCACTCAAAGAGATCCTCATTATTCTGTACTAAATAATCCATGGGAATACATTAAAAACATACATACAATTTAAATATTCTGAAAATGACAACATCAACTTGGTAAAAGCTACCTTTGGGACTGAATCAAAATCTTTATTAAATTAGTCCAAGGCCTGGCTATTACTGAATTAACAGGCAGAACTTAAGTTATTCTTGCTATTCAGAGTTTTTTCCTTGTTCAAGTTTTAGGTGGGAATAAAGGAAAGTCACACAAAATGATGGTGAAACTGCTTACACTTTTTTTCACCTGTTAAAAACAGAAATTAAACCTTCCTAACCCCACTTCCCACCCTGTTGCCATATTCCTTCCCTTTAGGACAGCAAAGCACTCTTCTCCCTAGAATATCTCTGATGTGTGTACATAATATGTATTACTTCCACTGCTTTTCTCCCAGGTCTTGACTACGCTTACAAATTATGCTAGCATGTGGTCAGGAATCGCATACCTAACCACTAGGATATCCTAGCAAAAGCTCGTGTAGACGTATATAGACAAAATAGTGTTCTTTTGATGGTACAGATTATTTTGTTTGGGGACCTTTGAACTATATGGCAAAAGAACTCGTTTGCTGGCAAATCCTTTCTAATGGAGGCAAGACCAGGAGGAACAAAAAAGCCTGGCTGATCTGCAGTCAGAGAAGAGGACAGAAGAGAACTGTTTTTTTTTTTAAATCCTATCACCTGTTCAGCAGTTTGAGGGCCCCATATTCTGTGCTCTTCTGTCATATGAAGTCTGGAATTTTGCTACTTAAACAGCAAAGGAGTGAGGAGCCATTATGGCCATATTTTTTTCTAACAAAAAACTGACTTCATGGGCCACAGTGAAGGTTGCACATCACATTGTGGCTAGAAAAAAAACGAGTAATTATTCAGATACTTAAGTCATCAGAATGTGAGGAATTCCATGGTCTAAAAGAAATTATACAGTACAAGAAAGTCATAATTGTACAGACTCTCTGCACTCTGCTTGAAAGTTTTACTTCAGCATGGTGATAGCATTGTGCTAGGGTGTGCGTGTTTGTGTGTACTGATTACCACTACATTATGTTTCAGTCATGTCTCTCTCAATGATGCTTCAAGTGGCAAATATATCCCAATTAATTTTTGGCATATCTGCAGTACAAAGAAAGAAGAAAGACCGAATGTAGAGGTGGCTGTTCCCACTGCTCCCCTCCCAAGGCCCAGCTCATAGTGCAGGCATGTGTGTGCACTTGTGTTAGAGGGGGCTGAAGTGGGCAGTGCCGGCTGAAGAGTTCATGGTTATCTGATTAATGCTCCTTCCTACCATTCTTCCTTGGCTGTGTTTAAAAAAAAAGAGGTGAGGGGGCGGGGTTGCTACTAATGTAGTCCGGGCACACTGAGAATTGTTGAAGAAAATCTGCTAGACCTCCCAATAGTGTTACGGTTCAGAGCCATCAACCCAAGCAGTCAAAATAGTTTTAATCCCCTGTTGACAAAGTTGATCAGGAAGGGCCCAAGTTTTGCACCTGTTAAATGATCTCTAGCTGTTTCCTATTGTAAACAAAGACTTGGAGTACAAATTTTCAAAAGTCAGTCAAAAAAGAATAAAAGGCTACATTTTATGTATAGTAATTTGAGTATTGTTTAAATAATCTAATATACATGATTAGACATGATTGGACAGTTATAAGAAAACCTGGTTCACAGAGTAAGAATAGTTTCTATCACACTCAGTTGTCCACAGTACTGAAGTTTGTTACAATTTTAAAACTGACTATGAATACAAATCTCTCCTCCCTGTCCTCTGATGAGAAACAGATTTAAGACAAAAGGAAACATGATCATGTAATCTGATCTCCTGGATAATCAGCTAAAGAATTTCACCAAGTAACTCCTGCAGCAAGCCCACTACTTAGTTGGATGAATTGGAGCATCTTTTTTTTTTTTTTGACAACCTCTTAATTATTCCAGTACCTAGTTACCTTCACTTAAAAAGTGTGCACCTTATTTTTGTCTGAATTTGTGTAACTTCAGCTTCTAACCATTAGCACATATCTTTTCAAAAGCCATTTACTAATACATATATTCCCTATGTACATATTTAGATAATGATCAAGTCATTTATTAACTTTCTCTTTGTTTTACTAAATACATAAAGGTTCTTTAATCTCACTGTAAATCGGGTTTTCCACACCTCACATTTTTTAGCTCCTGAGCACTTTCCAACTTGGTTAACTTAATTTTGAAGTGCTGACACCAGTGCTGGACATAATGTTTCAGAAATGTTTTCACTTAACAAGGTAGAGATCTTTTGTCAGAGGAAAACGTAAAGGCAGTTGCAAAGATATGCACACACACACCTGCCTTGACCATGACAGTTCTATGAAGATGGCTATCAAATACTTCTGTTTTAACTTGTTCAGTAATAGATTGATTTAAAAAAAAAAAAAAAAATATATATATATATATATATATATATATATATACACACACACACACACACACTCTCTCTCTCTCTCTCTCTCTGAATTATTTCGGAGAAATTCTATGGACTGTATTCTACAGGAAGTCAAACTAGATTATCACAGTAGTCTCTTCTAGCTTTATATTCTATGAACGGCAATCAGGAGATATGCATATAGCCAGGGCTTGACAAACGGCAGCGAAAGCCGCTTGCCAGTCCCACACTGCGCATGCGCAAGAGCCACATTGCGCATGCGCGCGCCGCCGGTAAACAGGGCTCGCGGCTGAAATCTACTCGCCATGGGTGAGTAGATTCTATAGTTTGTCTAGCAGTGCATATAGCAATACACAAGGCCACCTCCCACTCAGTCGCGATGCCATCCCACTGCTAAACAGTCATCTGCACTTTGTGTTGGATGTTGGTATGAAGATCTCTTTTCACTGAGTGACCCTAGGTAAGGCAAGGCATATCCTTCAAAACACATTATTCAGTTCCCATTTGTGGCTGTGATAGAAAAATGCCTGTTCATAGAGTCTGCTACTCTGTTCTGCAGTCCTTGCTAGATAAACTACTGAGATCTACATATGATGAGATCCGTACCAGTTCCATAATTTTATGGATTGTGCACATAAAGGACTGAAATCTTTTAGCTGATGTGATACATCGCTGTTCTTTTGCTTATTATTCTGAGTTGACTCCTGATATGGAGGAGTAGGAAGAGATGGCAAGCACAACAAATCACCCTAAAGCTCTAATAAGTTGATATGGAAAGTCACCTCCTGAAAGGACAATCTACCCAGAAGGGTGAACTTCTGAAAACATGTGCCCCAGCTTAGCAGCAATGCAAATGTGATGACAGACTTTGTGAGGGGAGGTTGCAAGAAGAGAGGATTACTCAACCTCTGCAGTAACTAAGTCTCTTTGAGATGGATGTCCCTGTGGGTGCTCCACCTTAGGTGTTTGGGCCCCCGCCGGAAGATTTCAACAGCAGTGCTAGTGACAGGTAGTTCATGCATGCACAGCACACTCCACATGCTGGGCAGCTAATGCAAATGCGCGGGCTACAATCCCTTCAGTTCCTTCTCTGCCCTGGTAGAGATGCGTGATGATGCACCGAAGCAGAGGGGAGGAAGGGTAGGTGGTGGAGCACCCACAGGGACACCCATCTCGAAACTTAAGAGCTGGAGACATGCCCTGGCGGGTAGTTGGGGAGCTGTGCAGTGGAGCTGGATGAGCTCCCATATGGCTAGGAATCTGTGATGGGGCAGAGATGCAGTGACAGTGATGCAGTCTAATTGGGCCCCTATGAACTCGAGCACCTGGGTTGGCTGGAGTTGACATTTTGAAAAGTTTATCTGGAAGCCCAGGGATCGAAAGAGTTCCATGGTCGTACTGACTGAGTTTTGTGTTTCTTGAAGGGAGTCGGCTCTTAAGGCAGTTGTCCACATAAGGGAAGATGAACACTCCATGTCTGCGCAAATGAGCTGCGATTAATGCCAGTACCTCGGAGAATACCCTCGATGTGGTGAAAAAGCCGAAGTGGACTGGAAGTGGTATCCACCCGCGGTAAATCTGTGGTATACCTGTGCACAGGGTGGATAGGCACATGGAAATACGCATACTGGAGGTCAAGAGTCGCCAACCAGTTGTCTTTGCTGAGGGAGGGAACAATGGTGGAGAGGGTAACGATGAGGAAGCACTGGGAAAGAACATGCCTGTGGAGGCCTCTGAGATCTAAGATTGGTCTCCATCCCCCTGACTTCTTTTCCATAAGGAAATATCAGGAATAGAAGCCAGTGTTGCAGTACTGATGGGGAACACATTCCACTGCTTTGATGGAGAGCAGGTGGTCGATTTTTTGGCATAGGATAGGCTCGTGAGATGGGTCCCTGAAGAGGGACGGGGTGGGTGGTTGGGGTTTTGGGATGGACAGAAACGGTATGCAGTACCCGTTCTTTATGATGTCCAGAACCCACTTGTCGGATGTTATTAGGCACCAGTGATGATAGAAAGGTGCTAGGCATTGTGTGGATTTTGGAGTACCATGAGGGGGGAGGGGAAATTTCATGACTCCCAACCTGAACATCAAAACTTTTGTCTATTATTAGAGGGCTGGAACGGGGTGGGCTGGTCGGCGGATTGCCATCTTCTGCCCTGGTGCTGTCGCTTCCTCTGGTCATAGCCTCTGTAGTTGAGTGAAGGCGGCAAGTCTGTATCTGTGTATTTAACCTTTGTTTTGGCACAGGAACCCGAATGCCCAGCATGCGAAGAGTGGCTCTGGAATCTTTCAGGGAGTGCAACAAAGTGTAGGAAGACTCTGCGAAGACCTATGGGCCCTCAAATGGGAGGTCTTCTACCCTTATCTGGAGGTCCTTTGGGAAGCCAGATATGTGGAGCCAGGATGCTCTCCTCATCACAACCACGGCTGCTGGGGAACAACAGTGGTGTCAGCAGAGTCAAGGGTGGCCTGTAGGGCTGTCCTTGCTATTAGGGAGCCCTCATTTGTGTTGGCTTTAAACTGCTCCCTTTTCTGTTCTGGAAAATACTGAATAAAAAGTGGATATCTGCTGCAAAAGTGGTGGGTATATACTGCAAGCATAGCCATGTAGTTTGAGATACGTAGCTGGAGGGAGGCAGAGGAGTAGGCTTTTCTGCCCATAAGGTCAAGTCGTTTCTACTCCTTACCAGGGGAGTGGATTTTGCTAAGGTATGTTTGGTCCTCTGGTTGGCAGCATCTACTACAAGTGAACTGACAGGGGTGTGTGTGTGTGTGTGTGAAGAGGAACTCCGCACCCTGCAAGAAGACATAGTATTTTCTATCTGCCTTCCTGCCCACTAGGGATATGCTGGCGGGTGTTTGCCACGATTGTTTAGTGGGATCCATGAGGGCAGGGTCCATGGGTAGTGCTAATTTAACGTCTGGTGTGGCGTGTAGGATGCTGGTGAGTTTATGTTGGGTGTCAGGCTGTGTCGTTAATGAAATTTCTAATACATCAGCCACCCTTTTAAAGAGGTCCTGGAAAGCTCTGGAATCATTGCCTGCTGAAGGAGGCAGTGGCATGAGGGCATCCTCCGAAGCGGAGGAGGACAACTGAGTTGGTGGGTGAGCTGATTCGTTAGAGTCATCATCGCTGGAAGAGTGACTGAAATCAGTTTGATCCCCAGAGACATTTAGGGAAGTCTAGAATGAACCTGATCAGCATGATAGTATTGTTGCTGCTGCTGGTGTGTTCTGAAAGATGCCCAGGAGTCTCCAGTAGGGCCAAGTGGGAGGCATAGGCATAAGAGGTGGTAGCCATTGGTTCAAGTGCCACTGAGGAATCACAGGTTGTGGCTGAAGCGTCTTCCTCTTAGGAGAGGAATGCCTGGGTGACATGGCGTTTGGGAGACACGCAGCTTCCTCCTCGCTAGATAAAGGAGGTGCAGAAGCTGCTATAGTTGCTGGAGAGAACCTGGCTAGTGCCAGGGTGGTGTCAGTACCGAAAAGCAGAGTTGTGGGCACCGAGGTAACTTTTAGTTGGTCTGCAGATGTAAAAGAACAAGTTTGAGGCACAGGTGGCAGGAGGTACTGTGCCTGTGTATCTTTTGACCTGCCCGGTACCGGGGAAGGTGCACACGCCGATGGTATCACGCATGGGGCTTTGGTGAAACCACTATTTTTATCAATAGTGGAGCGCGGTGTCGGCAGAGCCAGTGGTACCAGGCTTGCCCTGGTTTTTTGTGCCGCAGGGGGCTTAGGCTTGTTAGCGTGTTTTGGAATTGTGGCCAGCTCCTGGGACCCTCAGGGCGCAGTGGGCAATCACAGCCGCGGCAAGCCCTTGTCTGGAGCCCTCACAGGGGATGGAACTGACTTGGATTTGTAGGATTGCCCTTTCTTGGGTGAAGGGGATTCTCTGTTAGCATCTTCATGCGGCCTCTTAGATTGTTTAGAGGTTGCAGAGCTTGCAGCTGAGGCAGCCTTGTCTGACATCGCCACTGTGAGAGTTTAAGCGGGGATGCAGAGGACCAGAGCCTAACACCGGTCAAATTGCTGTTCAAGTGAGATAGGTTTCCGTTTTAGCTCTCTTGCTTTGTGTGGTCTGGCTATCAGGTATCTATGATGAGTGCACAGAATCACGCAGTGGTGCTCCCCCAGGCAATCGAGATAAATGAATGCCCTGCCCTTCTGGGCGCGAAATATACAAGCAGCAAATAGATGGCACTTGAACTCAGCCCACTTTGGTATGCACCTGAAGGGGGTGTTCTGAGCAGGTTTCTGAGAAAAAAAATTTCCTCAGACGGAGTAAATCAAATAAAATCAAATAAAATGCAGAGGGAATTGAGGGGGAGAGCCCCTGTGGGGCGAGCCCCGCAAGGGAGACAGGGAGCCTCTGCGGCTCTGCAGCTGATCGCAAAAAGAAAAAAAATTCTTCTTTAAAGTGAAAGGAAGGCGATTTTAAGGCTAAAGTTGACTGAAATATGTGGTAAAAAGGCTAACTATCTGAGGAGCTCAATGCAGAGCACACTTAAATGAGCCAAAATATTCCATAGAATCTCTATGGATAGTAATTCCATGCTCCAATAAGACGAATATAGCAGTATGGATATATTATCGACCACCTGATCAGGACAGTGATAGTGACTATGAAATGATAAGGAAGATTAGAGAGGCTATCAAATTAAACTCTATAATAGTGGGGGAGTTCAACTATCCCCATACTGACTGGGTACATGTCACACGGGATGCAGAGATAAAATGTCTTAATAATTTAAATGACTGCTTCTTGGAGCAGCTGGTACTGGAACCCCCAAGGGGAGAGGCTGTTCTTGATTTAGTCCTAAGTGGAGCTCAGGATCTGGTTCAAGAGGTAAATATAACTGGATCTCTTGGAAACAGTGACCATAATATATAATATAACATTTAACATCCCTGTGGTGGGAAACACATCTCAACAGCCCAACACTGTGGCATTTAATTTCAGAAAGAGGAACTACACAAAAATGAAGAAGTTAAACTGAAATTAAAAGGTAAAGTGACAAAAGTAAATTAAAAAACCACAGTAAGAGAACCAAAAAGTGCCACCGTGGCCTAACAACCACGTAAAAGAATCAGTGACAGATAAAAAGATATCTTTTAAAAAGTGGAAGTCAAATCCTAGTGAAGAAAATAGAAAGGACCATAAACTTTGTCAAATTAAGTGTAAAAATATAAGAAAAGCCAAAAAGGAGTTTGAAGAACAGCTAGCCAAAAACTCAAAAAGTAACAGTAAAATGTACATCAGAAGCAGGAAGCCAGCTGAACAACCATTGGGGCCCTTGGATGATCGAGATGCTAAAGGAGCACTCAAAGATGATAAAGTCATAGCAGAGAAGCTAAATGAATTCTTTGCTTCAGTCTTCAAGGTTGAAGATACTGGGGAGATGCCCAAACCTGAGCCATTCTTTTTAGGTGAAAAATCTGAGGAACTGTCCTAGATTGAGGTGTCATTAGAAGAGGTTTTGGAACAAATTGAGAAACTTAACAGTAACAAGTCACCAAGGCCAGATGGTATTCACCCAAGAGTTCTGAAAGAACTCAAACGGGAAATTGCCAAACTATTAACTGTGATTTATAACCTATCCTTTAAATCAACTTCCGTACCTAATGACTGGAAGATAGCTAACATGACGCCAATATTTTAAAAAGGTTCTAGATGTGATCGTGGCAATTACAGACTGGTAACTCTAACGTCAGTACCATCAGCTGAAACTATAGTAAAGAATAAAATTGTCAGATACATGCACGAATATAATTTGTCGGGGGAAAGTTAACATGGTTTCTGTAAAGGGAAATCACGCCTTACTAAGTTGCTAGAGTTCTTTGAAGGGGTCAACAAACATGTGAACAAGAGAGATCCAGTGGATATAGTATACTTAGATTTTCAGAAAGCCTTTGACAAGGTCCCTCACCAAAGGCTCTTAAGTAAAGTAAGTTGTCACAGGACAAGAGGGAAGGTCTTTTCATGGACTGATAACTGGTTAAAAGACAGGAAACAAAGGGTAGGAATAAATGGTAAGTTTTCCGAGTGGAGAGAGGTAACTAGTGGTGTCCCCCAAGGGTGTGTCCTGGGACCAATCCTATTCAACTTATTTATAAATGATTTAGAGAAAGAGGTAAAGAGTACAGTGGCAAAATTTGCAGATGATACCAAACTGCTCAAGATAGTTAAGACCAGAGCAGACTGTGAAGAGCTTCAAAAAGATCTCACCAAACTAAGTGATTGGGCAACACAATAGCAAATTAAACTTAATGTTGATAATTTAATGTTGTCCTGCCATGAGGGCAGGGGACTCAAGGTCCCTTCCAGTCCAGTAGTCTATGATTGATTGATTCTATAAATGTAAAGTAATGCACACTGGAAAACAATCCCAACTATATATACAATATGATGGGCAGTCATTTGGCTACAACTACTCAAGAGAAAGATCTTGGAGTCTCTGTGGAGAGTTATCTGAAAACATACATTCAGTGTGCAGCAGCAGTCAAAAAAGCAAATAGAATGTTAGAAGTCATTAAAAAAGAGATAGAGAGTAAGACAGAAAATATCATATTGCCTCTTTTTTAAACCATGGTACACTCACATCTTGGATACTGCGTACAGATGTGGTCGCCTCATCTCAAAAAAACATATATTGGCATTGGAAAAGGTTCAGAAGAGAGCAACAAAAATGATTAGGGGTTTAGAATGGGTCCCATATGACGAGAGATTAATAAGACTTGGACTTTTCAGCTTAGAAAAGAGGAGACCAAGGGGGGATATGATAGAGGTCTATCAAATCATGACTGGTATGGAAAAAGTGAATAAGGACAAGTTATTTACTTATTCCCACAATAAAAGAACTAGGGTCACCAATTGAAATTAATAGGCAGCAAGTTTAAAACAAACAACATGAAGTTTTTCTTCACTCAGCGCACAGTCAACCTGTGGAACTCCTTGCTGGAGGATGTGGTGAAGGCTAGAACTTTAACAGCATTCAAAAAAGAGCTAGGCAGATTTATGGAGGTTAGGTCCATCAATGGCTATGAGCCAGGATGGGTAGGAATGGTATCCCTAGCCTCTGTTTCGTTGGAGGTGGGTGACAGGTGAGAGCTCATGTGAGGATTACCTGTTGTGATCCCTCCCTCTGGGGCATCTGGTATTAGCCAGCATTGGTAAACAGGATACTGGCCTAGATGGACCTTTGATCTGACCCTGTATGGCCATTCTTATACACTGTGGGTTCCGATAGACTACACTGGCGGCAGAGAAGGAACTGAAGGGATTGTAGCCCACGCATGTGCATTAGCTGCCCAGTGTGTGGAGTGTGCTGCGCATGCGCAAACTACCTTTCACTAGCACTGCTATTGAAATCTTCCAGCCAGGCTCGCCGTGGAGCCCAAACACTTAAGGTGGAGCACCCACAGGGACACTCCTTGAAGAACAGAGCTCCCATACAGATCATTGTGATATCTCTTCCACCAAGAGAAAGTATGGAGGATCCTCAGAAGTAGACACACCCATTTGGACTGATTGATTGTTGGGGATGTAAATGGTCCACAGCCAGTCTTGAAGATACTGAGAGCATAGACTTGCTAAGGGTGCCACAAATGTATAGGTTGCCATATGACCCAGGGCTGCGTCTAGACTGGCATGATTTAGCGCAAATACTTTGAACGAAAAAGTTTTTCCGTTAAAAGTATTTGCACAAAAGCATGTTTAGACTGGCACGGATGCATTTGCGCAAAAGACATCTTTTGCACAAAAGCATCCATGCTCAGTATAGTCGCGCTTTTGCACAAGAAAGCTCCGATGGCCATTTTAGCCATCGGGCTTTCTTGCGCAAGAAATTAAGGTGCCTGTCTTAATTTCTTGCACAAGAGGGCTTATCCCTGAGCGGGAACGTCGAAGTGCACAAGAAGCACTGATTTCTTACAGTAGAACGTCAGTGCTCTTGCGCAAATTCAAGTGGCCAGTGTAGACAGGCGGCAAGTTTTTGCACAAAAGCAGCTGCTTTTGCGCAAAATCTTGCCAGTCTAGACACACCCCAGGAGTTGAAGACAAGCCCTTCTGTGGTTTGTGGGTTTTGCTTTGTTGCAGTCATGAAGCTGTACATTGTGGCAAACCTGTCCAAAGGCAAGTGTACTCTGCTGGTAGAGTCCAGAATTGTATGGGTAATACAAGAGACTTTTACACTCTGCACTGAGATGGACAGGACACTCTGGCTACGTCTACACAGCAGCGTTATTTGGGGCGGAGGGGTGGGAGGAATATGCAACTGCCACTCCAAGTAAACAAATGAACAACACTAACAAAGCCTAGGCCCTCCCCCATCGATGCACACACTTGCCCATCATGGCTATAGTTTCACTTTTGTGGCTGCTCTTGCTGGCCTCTTCCCCTGAACCAAGCTGCTGAGTTGCCTCTTCTACTATCCAAGCTTCTTACTGCTCTTTCACGGATCCCCTCCCTCCATTTGTAAGGACTGGCCTCTCCTCTCACTGTCAAACTCTCAAGCACTCAACCCTTAAGGGCTCTGAGCCAACTCTAGTACCTTGCCCTTACTTGCTGGGGCTTCAGGCTCTCCATATTTACAGTGACTGTATGTACCCCCACACCAATTGTCCATATTGCCTGCTTTTCCCATGAACTGAGACTGTAAGTTCCCACCAGCACAAATATTGATTAGGCTCATAGCTTTACCCCATACTAATGAAGTGCTTGCTCTTTTCTCTATGCACAAGGACTCTGTGCTTGCCCAGCCACTTCCTCAACTTCCTAGTTGTGACTGCAGGCATCCAAGAAAGGAATTGAGGGGCTGAAAAGGCAGTAATCTGCTTTTCTCTCTCACAGTTCCACTATGGAAGTAGAAGAGGTGCACAGGTGCATTTATACTTCCTTCTCACAGCACTGTTGTGAAACTATGTTGAGTGTGGCATGGGAGAAGAGGTTCTGCTGTTTTCTATGGCTAGCTACAAAAAGCAAGAGCTACTCCAAGTCTAGCTCAAATCAATGCATGGCACCCTCTCTGATCTCTCAGCCTTTTATTTACACCATCACTTTATTTACACTTTGTTGCTGCAAATCCTGCTATGAAATGATGATCTGTTCCCACAACACATTTTAAGATGGAAGCAAGAGAGTGTGACATTGATGGGCATCTCTTCAGAGTTAAGAATTCCACAATTTATAATTCTTTACATAAATACACCAAAATCACCACCATATCACACTGTAACCCAACCACCACCACCACCACCACCACCACCACCGCAACTGCAAGGAGCGATCAGCGACGGATTTAGGGGCAGGGCGAGCTGGGCGGCTGCCCTGGGCCCCATGCTTGCCGTGGCGCCACGGCGCATGCACCGTGTCAAAGGGGGGGCCCCGCGAAATTTCTCTGCCTGGGGCCCCGCGGCGCTGCCCGGGGCCCCACAGCACTCTCATCTGCCCCTGGGAGCGACAAATCAATTCACATATCAAGGAGGCAAAACTGCAGCTGAAACACTATATTCTGTGCATGAGATGTGTTTCTAACACTTAATATTCTAGAGGGCACTGAACAAAAAGTCATGTAAGGGGATGAAGGATTGACTTTTCAAATGAAACAATCTAAACATGCCTAGCTTGGCTAAGCAATTAGCCAAATGAGTGATGGGAAGAGGAATATACTCTACAGGTATTTCAAGGATGTGAACACTTAGGCTATGTCTACACGGCCTCTGTTTTGCAGAAGAGGCAATGCAAATGAAGCGCTCATTAGCTCATTCATGCTTCATTTGCATATTCTCTTCCGATGCTTTTTGCGCAAAAACAAGCAGGGTAGACAGGTCCGTTTTGCTCAAAAAAACTCCTTTGTGCAAGATCCTTCAGAAGGCAACAACTCTTATATTGGATAAGTTCCATAGTTATACAGGGAGCAAAACCCAACAAATTTGTTCTGAGCACGGTTAAATTTATACTCAGGGCTACATGATTTTATAGATACACACACACATTATATATACACACTAGGGACATGAAACGTTAACTTGCAAGCATCACCCTAAACAGGTAATGCTTTCCAGTTCCAGTTAACTGTGGAGGCTGGAGAAGCTCCCTGCTCACCGTGGGCAGGGAGCTGCTCCAGCCCTCCGGGGCCCACTGCAGGCAAGGGCTACTACGGCCAGCCAGCCAGAGCAATCTCTGTCCAAGTCGGGCCCAGCCCAACCCTGCCCCTGCTCCCCCACCACCACCGCCGCCGCAGGTTAAATGCTGGCTCCCTGGGAGCAGGGCCAGCAGGGGCTACCAACCCCACTCCCAGGAAGCTGGTTGCAGAGCCTGCAGGGAAGCCTCTGCCGGCCCCACTCCAAGGAAGGCAGCTTCCCTGAAGCAGAGAAGCCGCCTCCCCTGGAGGTGGGCTGACAAGGGCTGGCGGCCCCACTCCCAGGAAGGCTTCACTGAAGGCTCTGCTTTATACTACAAAGCTCGCAGCTAGCACAGCCACTAAAATTTTCAGCAGTTATACAGGTACCTTTTTAAATTTTTTGCATTCTTAATATACACACAATATGGGCACACGCATATATCCTATATAACTGTGTGAGATACATTTTATAGCAACAGTTTAAAAAAAAAATTTCTACAAGGCTAAGCTTGTTTTATATTGTGACCTCAAAGTATTTCCATCTTTACAGTAAATTAAAAATACAGAGACATGGGTGTACACTGATATTTTCTCTAACCTCAGCACAATTTGTTGGCTATTGGCCAATTTGCAGTCTTCAGAGAATTCATGTAAACACTTCTTAAAACTGTTCTAACAGAAAAATTGCTGTTTCAGACAGATCCAAATTTAGAAAACAAAGGTAAGAGTTTAAAATTGACCTGTATTTTTAACATCTTAAATTCTGAAGCATGGTTTATTTATGTGAATATGAATGACAGAATTAGTACTTATGGAGGAAATGTTTAAACATCCTACGTCTTACAGTTTATTGTAAGAAAAACTCATGTTTGTATCATATCAAAATCTTCTCTCAAGAAGTACTGTTCCCTTTCCATAGGGAAACGATACAGCAGATGGGGAACTACAGCAAGAGGGAACTGCACAAGGGGTATTTCCTTAGAAACTGCAAAAAAGAATTCTGGGTTTCACCCTTTACCTGAGTCAAGCTCTCATGCAGAAATATTTAGCTTTGTAGCAATGAAGAATGCCAGTGTTCTATATCCAGTCATCTGCATTAGCAGTTGGCTTATCCTTTTGTTTTATCAGCTATCCTTGAGAACAGAGGAGTTATGTGTTGTTGTCAGCACAGCTTTATAAAGGGAAGGTTTATGAGGCTTTAATGCAGTGAAGCTAGAGTACAGCCATATCTCATTTATGAGATACTGTAGCATAGGAAATAAATATCCCAGTGACAACATGACTAATGTTTATCACAGGACATTCTAGAAATACACATTCTCAAATACTGCCCATATTTCACTTGAATAATTCAAAATGCATGTTGATTTTGAAATACTCATTTGCAAATCTACACAGCACAACGAAGGTTACAGACACATGCCCATTTTATACAAATGTAAATAAATACTGATGGTCACATATACACCCCTGAAAGATCAGTTACATTTCCAACTCTATATGAGATATGAATAAAATTCTTCCCTCAGTCTACATTTCAGAGAGGCAGCAGGGAAAGGGGGGATAGAGGGAGAAGGACAAACAGATGTTAATTTAAAATTGTAACAGAACAGACAGCTACATGATTTTAACTTTACAACAGGAGAAAACAAGTACTTTAGAACAAAACATCATGACAACATCTACTAATGCTGTAGTTAAAGATATTTAAGGGTTCTATAGCAACCACAACGAGCACAATTATACAGTACCTTACCCTTTCTACCGGTGAACCATAGCATGCAATGACGAAACATAGCAGTGGCAGATGGCATTGGAGTTAGTAAATATGATTAAAAGGATAAGAGCAGAGAAATGGTGATTGGCAGACAAGACACAGAAATGCAGATGAAATTAATGCAAACTTGCAGATCCTGAAGCAAAGATGCATCTTTAAACCAAATGTCGCCTCTAGTCGCCTCAAAACTGAGTTTTAAATCCAAATGAACACAAATTGCAACCTTTACATTGGTCTTTTCACTGTTTATGCAGAAAGACTTAATCGTACATCCTGACAATGAAGATCTGGCAATGTTTTGTCAACACAACTCATCAGCAGAAGCCCATTATGACTGATTTATCCTTTAAATTTTTAATCACAGAATCCTGCTGAAGATATAGTCTTTTCTAGTACACATGTATCCACTGCAGATATAAATCCCCGCCTAACCTGCAGCACCTCTGGATCCAGAATGTTCCCTGGATGCTCATTCATGCAGCTCAGTTGCCAAACATTTTAACATCATTCATCAAACACCAAAACAGGAAGGTAAATAGCAGCAGTCGGATCTATTACAAGAAGAAAGAACCTCATCGTTCAGCTCACCCTGGAAATGGAAGGTCTTCTGATCAACAGTTATTGTGAAGGTGCTGTCGTCCTCATCGTCTATACCAATCACAGCTCCCTGTGAAACAAAGAGCAAAAATCCTGATAAGGCAAGCAGTGACATCAGCAGCACACACTATCACTACCCTACTGGAATGTACATAGCATTGACAAAATTGGAAGTAGCCTGCACACTGCAAAGAAGGGTGGGATTTACCGTATTTAGGTACAAGAATTAATAAAAAAAACTGTACCTTGATTATAGATAAAACAATGGCTATTTCTATAAAGGCTTCCTAATTTTCTAAAGAATACACTTTGGTTTTGTGATAGACTTATCATTGACTATAACAGCATTATGAACCCAACAGTACTCTGTTTTGTATCGAGCACCAAAAAAAGTAAGGAATATCTTTAACCCTATCGTATATGAAACAATAGTAGTGTTAAATACATAATCAAATGAAGACCCTCTCTTCAATCTCTCAACTCCAACTGGCAGAGATGGCCTCTCCATTGGAGGGCCCTGTGCTTTGGAAGCGGAGGGGGATGCGAGGCTTGGGCAGCATGGAAGCAGGCAGCAGCATGACCGGCTCAGCTTTACTGGCTCCCAGCATTGTTCAGAGAGGAGGGATCAGAGGTTTTGGGAAGAGGGTGGTATGGATATGTGACAGGAGCAGAAAGGGAGCGGGGGGGAGAATTGTCCCAGCCCTACACCCAAAGGACAGCCCTGCCTAGTGGCTAAATTTTGCCTTTGTTTTCTCATGTGCAGAGTTACTAGAAGCAATAATAGATATTTAAAATTTATTTTCACTCAAGTATCAGAGGGGTAGCCGTGTTAGTCTAAATCTACATAAACAATGAGAAGTCCTGTGGCACCTTATAGACTAACAGAGTTATCGGAGCATAAGCTTTCGTGGGCAAAGACCCACTTTGTCAGATGCACCCCAGTGTTCATTTCGACATCTGTTCACACAAAAACAACTGTGTATGCTTGAGGAAAAGACAACAATGAGAAACATTACAATCCCCTGCTGGCTGCTGAATGTAGTGAGGAGCCTGTTCAGAAGGTTTTAAATTCATCTACAGATTTACTTCAACTCTATTCTCCCTCCTCAAGTCATCTAGCAACAACCTTCCTCTTTGTCCTTTCCTTACAGTTGCACCCAATGAAAGAGCCTTCTCCTGTGCAACCCATAAGTCTGAAACTGTCAAGCTACAATCTCTCTCATTTAAAGTTTCAACTGATGACATATTTTCTGCCCTATTACTGATTACATCTGATTTAAACACTACTGAAATAGAGATACAGCTTACATGAAAGCTGATCATACAAAAAATTTTAAGATAAAATCACTTATCCTTCCCACCCCAACACACAGACAGAAATCGTTGTGCATAAAGTGTTCTCAACAAGCAGATAGATTCCCTTTACAATCTTCTTCAATGAACAGCCCCAAAAAAGTCACCTTCATGTACAGACTCACCCCTACACAACCACTGGCTGAAAGACTGTAGAACCCAGCTATTAGCTTCAAATTGCTTAAACCAGTGAAATCTAGAACTGATCTGGATTCACTGGAGCATTAAGCATACCTCATTGTGCAGAGGTCACTGTTACCCACATGTTTGCAGCAAGCTAACAACATACATCATCATATAAAATACATTCACTCTTGTCTGATACCTCACCCAACTGAATTTCCACTTTGAAGTTTGCAGTGTTGTTGAAGTTACATGCTGGTCCCAGATATTAGTTACTGACTGGGTGGAAGATGTAATATCTTAAATTTGACCAACTTCTGTGGATGAAAGTGACATGTCTTTGAGCTAAAAACAGAACTTTTCCTCAGCTCTGGGAAAAGGTACTAGGGCGTGGTCCACACTAAGAAGTTAGGTTGACCCAGATGTGGAAAATCCACATTTCACGAGCAGCATTGCCTACCTAAACCCTGGAGTAGACAGTGCTAGGTTGACATAATAATTCCTCCATTTACCTAGCTACCATCTCCCTAGGAGATGGATTATTTATTCTGCTCTTTCTGTGCAGATGTCTATGTTGAAGCACTTCAGCCTTGCAGTCACAGTGATACTGCTGTAATATTGTAAGCCTAGACAAACCTTCATAGCATCACAGCTAAATGAAAGGTGGAACAGACTGTTTAGTATAAGTAGTTAACACACATTTTAAGAGGCCATTCAAAGAGAAGTGGTATTTTACCTTTGCAGGAACAGGATAAAAAAGGAAAGGTTAGTGGTTGCAGACTGTCATAACCACCCATAACTCCAGGGTTTTTATTAAGACCATTTTTTAGTATGCAACAAAATTATGAATTTAAGTTCACTAGCTCATCTTTTGAACAACTGTCAAGAAGAGTTAGAAGTCATTTTAAAAGGTAACCATGTAACCACTAAAAATCTTAGCAGTTACACGAGCTGCGGGCTCTGGAGTATAAAGCTTAGTTTTAGATTGCAGAGCCCATGGGGAAGCCTTCCCAGGAGGAGGGCCACCAGCTCCTGATGGCTTCACTTCCGGGGGAGAGGCTTCATCGCTGCAGGGAAGCTGCCCCCCCCAGGAGCAGGGCCAGCAAGGGCTGCCAGCTCCTCTACGAGCTCTGCAGCCAGCTCCGTGGGAACAGGCCAACAGCCCCTGATGGCCCTGCTCTCAGGGAGCCACAGCAAGTAACCTGCAGCAGGGGGAAGGGCTGGGCCTGCCATGGACAGGGTCTGCTCCAGCCGGAACTTCCCCCGTCTGCAGTGGGCTGCGTGGGGCTGCAGCAGCCCCCTGCTCAGGGCAGGTGGGGAACTGCTCCAGCCCCTACTGGTTAACCTTTTACAGCCCTAGTTGTGAATGATTTCATTTGAGGACAAGGAGAACTGTGGAGTGATCGTCTCATGAAAAAGTGTTTACTCCTGGGTGACAGGGTGATTTTGCTTTGTTTTTCTGCACAAGTTCATTAGCAAACCTAGTTTCACTCACATAGTTGCTGAGGGGGCATTTAGTGAACCAAATGCAGTACACCACAAGTTTTGATAGGCAAGCAGAGGAGCCATGGTTCTTGAAAGATGTGTTGTGGAAGGCAATGATCATCACAGAAGTGGAGGTATGCCTGCAGATTTGGCACCTGTTATGGCAAAGTCTGGTGCCACTTTGATTGAGAACATCCTGGCTGTGGAAACTAGGGATGTAAAATCTTGTTTTAATTAGTTAACTGGTTAAATGACAGGTGGAGGTATGAGGTAGGGATGTATGTAAGCGAGTAGTCAACTAGTCCATTACCCAATAGACAACTCACATTCCTCCTCCCACCCTTGCTGCCTCTGTATCAGAGGCAGCAAGGGAAGGGGGAAACAGGAGCCAGTGCTAGGGGGAAAAAGCCAATGCTAGGGTGCTTAAAAGCCGGCTCCTCCCAGCACCATCTCTGCCGTGCCACCTATCAGAGGCAGCAGCACGGGAGGAGGGGGCAGGAGAGGCTGCCTCAAAGCAGCCTCTGCCCACGACAGGCCCAAGATCACCGTGGGCAGAGGCTGCTCCAGCAGTAGCCCCCGTCTGCAGGAGGTCCCTGCTCCCCACTGGATAGGAGCTGTGGACCCAGCCCAAGCCGGGACTGAGCAAGCCGGCTCAGTCCTGGCCTGTGCCAGATTGGTGACCTATCTCCACTACACCTGTGCAGTTTAAATGTTGTAAGAGCCGAGCTTCCTGCACACATAGCTCTTACTACATTTAAACTGTAGAACCAGAGTGGGGGTAGATCTTGAACCAGGTACAAGCTGGGACTAAGTGCCTTCCCTTATCAACTAATCATGTAGTCTATACAAATTATATCACACACAATTAGCCAATTATTCGCCTCTTAACATCCTTAGTAAAAGAGGCCCCATCCCTCCACCATGGCTGGACTGGCTACACCCTCCACTGGAGCAGCCTCCTGCCTGGGATGGAGCAGCCCCCTTTCCACAGTAGCAATCCCCTTTCCACAGGGTGCTGCTTCAGCCCCTACCAGTTAGCTGTAACCAGTAAGACTCACTTTTAATGAGGCTTAATGGGTGAGGCTTACTAATTAACCTTTCACATCCCAAATGGAGATCTTGCCTCTGATGTTAATCTTAGTGAGATTGGGAAGTTGTTAGAAGGCCAGAAGAGGGGAGTTTGGGAGAGATTTCACATCCAACTACATGCCACATAAAGAACCACCTTCCTCCAGCAAAGAAAAGGCTTCCTCCAGACATTCCTTATATTTACCACCTCCCTCAGAACACCATATTTACCATGGATGTCACCTCATTATACACCAACATCCCTCACAATGACAGCACTGCTGGCTGGCTCGAATATCTACAAGACAATGAGTAATATGCAGTCATCTACCCCAAACATCAAATGTATCCATTTCTTCTTCACCCATAACAATTTTACATACGACCACAGTTTGTCAAAACCATAGGAACAACCGTGAATAGAGAGATGGCTCCCCAATATACCATCCTCATTTTGAGCCACCTGGGCAAAGAATTTATGGACAATCGTACCACAAAACGAATGATATACCCAAGATACAGTGAAGATACTTGCATCCTCTGGACAGATGACCTTACGTCACTCAGATTTCCATCAGCCACCACCCATCCATCAAACTCTCTAAAATGCTCCTGCACCAGCAGCAGCTTCCTAGACACCACAATCATCTTCAACAATGGAAATCTACCAACAACTATATATGAAAAACCCACCACACACCCCTACAGAGATCCAGTAACCACCCCAAATATACCAAGAAATTTGATATCTGCAACCAGGCCCTAAGATATGACAGAATATGCTCTGAGAAAGAACTCACTATATTTAAAACCACCTTCGCCAAACAAGGACACTCTACCAAGGGAGTAGCTCACATCATGGAATGGACCACCCAAATACTCCCAGAGAATCTGCTTTACTATGGAAAAAAAGCCCAC
This sequence comes from Pelochelys cantorii, assembly GCA_032595735.1. Classification (NCBI taxonomy): domain Eukaryota; kingdom Metazoa; phylum Chordata; order Testudines; family Trionychidae; genus Pelochelys; species Pelochelys cantorii. The sequence continues at coordinate 57,205,269 of CM064334.1, forward strand.
AGATAGGGTTTCATTATTGAAGTTGACTGTGGTGTCCATCATCAATACAACAGCTCCATACAACTTTATCAATGCATCTCTATCCTGATGCAGCTGATCCAGTCACCCCAATGTTCATGAAATAGCTTCACATGTGCTGGACTTTTCAACTCACTTTGTGCAAAATTTGAGCACCTTGACTTCTCAACAGAAACATGGACAGTGACATCACATACTTTCCTACACCTGCATATCAACAGATTCACTTTTAAAGTTGAGGGAGAGATTTAGTCTAAAAGCCCTCTCAATCCTGAGCCTCTCACTTATTCCAGTAATTGTAATCAGTATCAAACGCTACTAAAATACTATTGTGGAACAGACCCAAATGTTGCCTTTTTGAAATAGTGAATGCCTACAAAGATGCCTATCTCCTGCTCCCTTGCCCCTTTTGCTGCATGCTGCCAAATTCTTTTTATGAAACTTTCTTAGCATGAAGGACGCACTGTTTTAGACTCCAATCCAGTTAACAAGTTCAAGGTGCCTCAAAAGATCATGAAAATTAGGGAGACAATATCCAAAACCAGCGTTTAAATAAATTGACTTTTAACCAACATAACCGGACAAACTGGTAAGAATTTGACAATTTAGTGTTCAAAATGTTCGTGGCATCCTAGGGGCTGCAACCCAAAAGCTGAGAAAAGCTCTCTAGTCTCAAATGGATTATAGCTTTTATATGAAGAGCACTATTCCCTCCTTGAATGTTTAAACCTCTGGGCTATGCAAAATTAGTTGTATCTAAAAACAAAACTCAATATAACTAAACTGAAATATGCTTTCTGAACAGTTCTTCCTACCCCAAGTAAATGAAGTGGATGTTCTGTTAATATCACAACATAACCAGGGCTAATGGATCTACAAAAAAAAAAAGAAAAAAAACACCCCACAATCAATCCCCCAGCACCAGCTCCTGCTCCACCCCTTGCTGCCTCTATCAGAATCAGCAAAGGGGGGAGGGAGAGACGTGACTAGTCAACTCGACTACCCGATAAGCCTATGCTTATCGAATAGTCGACTAGTCGCTTACATCCCTATTATCCGTTACCCTTTATACACTACTCTACTTCCCCTTGTAAATAAAGTGCATCTTGACTACCGGTTCATCCATTACAGAGATGTCAGAAGTGTATATGTGGTATCAGATTAGTCAGAGTTCCTGACCACCTCAGACAGGTAAGTGGAGTCGCTGTCAGTTAGTAGCCAAGAACACACGCCACTGATACCTACCACAGCCAAAACAGGAAGACACCAAGGGTGTCTCTTGATGATTAGCTGCTCTTAAGGGTTCAGCAACCCATAAAACCCACTTACACAAATATTTTTGACCACCACCAAAATGGAGACCAGTTTAGAAAATAAGTGATCCCTCATGAGGGCTCTTCAGTCTACGGCTGGATTTGAAAGAGATTATAGACAAATTTTGCCAATCATGTATTTGTTTGTCTTAACATTTCCTATCCTCTAACTCTGAAAGGTACCACACCACACAAGAACAGCTTCCACAGTAGTGATTCTGTAGTTGTTTTGGATTGGGGAAGAGGAGAAGTGAAAGAATGAGAAACGGCAATATTTTAATGCATGTTTCCATTTCAGTATCTTCTGCATGATCCTCTTTGGTTTCCTCTAATGTTGTCAGAATGGTGCCAAATAACTTCACACCTCAGTCTCCACAGTGCCCAACTCCCTCAACAAAGCAGCCATAACAAGGCTATGTTGTACTCAAATATTTCAGATCTTACATGTAGATTATGCAATAAGCAAGCCCTTTGTATATCTCATGGCAAATTAGACATCAACTAAAAACTTAGATACTTTCTGACCTTAAACTCTCATAACTGGAACAACAATAAAGTGACATCATGAGAATTAAGTGAGTGAAATCTATTAAGTGGAAAGGATTTCTGAACAGACTGTTTAATAACACTTCTGTTTGTTTTTGTTCACACCTACTTAACTGCTATGATTAACAATCAATTTAAATAGAGGACATCTTTGTTGGAGATTCAAATTTACACTTCCCCTCCTCCAGACTGCCTTCATTTTCATGTGTGGTAACAGCAGCTTAAGTGACACTGAATGGGGAAAGACTGGGAAAAGGAACCAAACAAACTACACTAAAAAAATGAAAGCATAATAAAAAGGCCTGCTCTGAAAATCTTCAGAGAGTAATCTAATAAATACCTAGTAAGTTAATATTCTTACTCTGCTCTTTTTAAATAAGTAGCTGATATACTACACAGTTAACATGATAGCTATCAATGTTTACTCCTTCTCTGGAAGAGAACTTGACCCGTATCATAAGGTAGCAGTCTATGCTGTGACTATCCTCTGCACTAAGGACTTACCTTACATGCCACTGCCAGTGTAGATATGTGCAGCCACATGCCACAGTGAAAAGTGGACTATCCATGCTAGGGATGTTAAAAAGCAATTCATCACGTAAACATGTAACTGCTGAGAATTTCAGCAGTTACATGCAAGGGAGCTGGTGCCCCCACCCCACCCCCTGGATACAGAGGCAGCAGCGTGGGGAGTGGGGGGACAGATGGCTCCCCTGAAGCCAATGTGCATACCAAGAGCCCGCGTCAAACTGCGAAAGTTAATCCATGAGCACAGGCTCATCGGTTAACCATGTACACGGTTACACTTTCACATCCCTAATCCACACTGCAATATCGCAGTGAAAGGCTCTGGCAGGGGGAAAGCAAAACTGCAGTGTAGACATGAAAGGCACTATTTAGACACAGAGAGCCATGTAGGATATATATCCTAAGGTTTTGGCATATCTTTAAATGCCTAAGCAATATCTCATCATAATATTTATACCCACACAACAGGGACTAGTACGAGGTGGATAAATCCCACGCTGGAGAGCCTCGAATGCAAGGACAACACTGGGCTTGCTCCCATTGGAGGAGTTTAAAAAATGTTCGTTTAGCACAGCAGGGTAGTGGGTGAAGAGAGGCAAATCTGTACTCACTGCTATGGGAAGACTACAGAAAACATGTCGCCAGGAAAGGACTGCTGCATGAAGCCAGGACTCCCTAGCCTGTTGAGGCCCATGAGTCCGATTACAAGGAACAATCCACAATATGTGCCCGAAGTGCTAAGCAGTAGGAAGAGGCAGAGAGGAAAGTATTAGTCTTACTGCAGACACGGTTGCCTTTCTTACAGTGCCCCAGAGAGATCATTGATCAGAACCTCATGGAGTGTGCATGTGGGGGGGGGGGGGAGAGAGGAAGGGGGCCACGCAGCTCGTCCTATTCCATTAATTGCTAAGCACAGCTGCCACCAAAAGTTATTAGGTGTATGGAAGAGAGATAAATAAGATTGGAGCATTTCAGCTTGCAAATGTAACAACTAAGGGGGGAGGGATATGACAGAGGTCCATACAATCATGACTGGTGTGTAGTAAGTAAATAAAGAAGCGTTACTCCTTATAACAAGAACTACGGGTCAGCAAACGAAATTAATAGGCAGATTCACAATTTTTAAAAATATTTCTTCATACAACTCTCAAATCTGTAGAACTCCTTGCAGGAGGATGTTGTGAAGGCCAAGATTATAACAGGGTTCAAAAAAGAACTAGATAAATTCATGGAGGATAGGTCCATCAATGGCTATTTGCTAGGATAGGTAGGATTGGTAGCCCTAACCTCTCTTCACCAAAAGCTGGGAACAGACAACAGGAATGGGATCACCTGATTATTGTTCTGTTCATTTCCTCTAGGGAACCTAACATTAGCCACTGTCAGAAGACAAGATACGGGACTAGACAGACCTTTGGTCTGATCCAGTATGGCTGTTTCTACATGACCCAGCTGCAGAAGCAGCAAAAGAATCCATTACTGCAATGGCTGGCCACCCATAAACAGCAGCAATTCATCCAGGAGCTAACATACCACCAAGAACAGCAACACCACCTGGTCCAGAAGATGGCAGCACAACAAATCCAAGTAGCCACTGCTAACCCCTAGGTAAACCTGATACCAAGGATCCCAGTCAGACTGAGAAAGACAGGTCCAGAGAATGACCCTGAACTCTTCTTGGTGACATCTGAATTTTGTGGCCACCATAGTAGCATGGCCACTGAGCCACATTCTTGGCCCCATACCTGACTGGGCAAGGCCAAACAGTCTATAGGATGCTAGATCCTGGGCTGCCCAATATTATCTTACACATACTGACAACTCTTCCAGAGGGAAAAACACCCACCAGGGGCCTGACATCAGGTAGTCACCTAGCACCTGAACAACTGTTGTTGGTGCTGGTTAATCCCAGAAAGGTGCACTAGGGTCCAAGTGGTGGAGGATATGTTCAAACAATTTAGCGAGGTACTTGGGGACTGGGATTGGGTCCAGAGACATCAAGAAGATAGAGCATCAGAGACAGTGGACTTTATGGAAAATTAACTGGCTGTGAGAGAGGCAAGCCCCCAAGGCATGGTTGCCAAATGTGGAAGCCCCAACACAGCTAGGACAATGTGGCACAGGAAACCATTGGCTGGGGCGAGGCCCAAATGCCTTCCAAGGCAAAGACTATGAGGATGAACAGAGAGCTAATGCTCCTCTGACCAGGATAACCCTAATGAGCAGGGAAGGAAGAACAGCAGCCCCAGCATCAAGAAAATTGCTTGAAGCATGGCAGCACAGTCACTTTCAATTGAACTGTCCTTTTATGGACAATAGCTACACTCTCAGAGCCCATAAACAGGGACAGGACAAGATGATAGCTCCAATAAGGATCTACGGTCCAAAGCCATGTACTTAAGAGGGTCTAGCTGCACCTTGAATCTATTAAGGGAGAAGATGGCTGAGGCTCATGAGACACCATCTGTCATCTTCCTACATTATTTACACAGAGATACGTGCCCAAACCCCCCAAAGGACATATAGTTGTCAGTGAAGAACCACAATGAGACTCTCTGTGTGGGAGTCCTGTGCTATGACCAAGAGTACTTTGGTGAAGTCTTGCAGATGCAGGAGAAAGATCCAGCCATAGGGGATTACCATGCCTTTGAGACGGGAAAAGAGATGAGGTCTGTGAAGCTGGCTGATGCAGGAACATGAGAAAAGCCAGGGGAGGGGACTTCACAACTTGTGAGAAGGCCCCTGAGGAACCAGTGAATTCAAAGTCCTGTGGACAAGAAACGGCTCATCTAAAACAAGGACACAGGGGAACAAAAGATTCCACTTTGAGTAGAGCACATCAACAACTGGCCACTGCCAAAAGGGAAGCAGTCAACCAATAGACACTAAGACAATCGCCATGCGTCCAATTACCACCAGGTGGTATGTGACCACCAATCATCAAACTGTGGCCCCAATTTCTGATACTGTGGTCCTTTAGGAGAGAGTTACTCCAGCTCACACAAATTACCTTACATCAGTCACCTGGAAAAGGCAAAAAAAATCCTTGAAAGAATTACCAGCCAATTCTATTGGCCAGGCATCTACAAAAAAATAAGGGATAATTTACTAGTTTGTCCTGCCTGGAATGTCAGTTGACAGGACCCAAGAGCACCGTAAGGGACTCCCTGATACTGATGCCAATAACATACACCCTTTGAGAGAATCAGCATTTGTTCAAACCCCTAGGCTGTGTCTACATTGGCAAGCTTTTGCGCAAAAACTTGCTGCCTGTCTACACTGGCCGCGAGTTCTTACACAAGAACACTGACGTTCTAATGTAAGAAATCAGTGCTTCTTGCGCAAGAACTATGACTCTCCTGCTCAGGAATAAGCCCTCTTGCGCAAGTGTTCTTGCTCAAGAGGCCAGGGTAGACAGGCAACATGAATTTCTTGCGCAAGAAAGCCCGATGGCTAAAATGGCCATCGGAGCTTTCTTGCGCAAGAGAGCGTCTACACTGGCATGGATGCTCTTGCGCAAAAGCACATGCCAGTGTAGACGCTCTCTTGAGCAAATACTTTAACGCAAAATCTTGCCAATGTAGACGTAGTCCTAGAGAAGAGCATGAACAGCTAACAGCTCACGGATTATGCCACATGGTGCCCTGAAGCCATTCCATTTCCATAGCCTATGCATTGACCGTGGCTATGGAACTCATGATGGTCAATGTTTGCTCTAAGATTTTCCATCCATGCGTGGAGTGAATTTCGTTGTGTACCAATATTGAGGTCATGTGCGCTTGTGCAGATGTGTGCCAACATGGCATCCACCAGTTACTAGCAGATATCTTAGATCAATGGTTTTCAAACTTTTTGGCCCATGGAACTTTAGTTGCTCATGGAAACTCACAATTAATTACACAATTACGCCCGAGCCATTTTGCTAGTGCTGCAGCTAGGGAGATTGGTTTAATTTAAATTATTAAAGAGATTATGCGCTTTAACTTTCTCATGATATTTTATTTAAAATTACGTTTGATAAATTAATAGTTTATGTCCAACACAAAAGGTCTCAATATTTTATTTATTTATGGCAGGTGTGGGGAACCTCTCTTAGGTCAGGAGTCCCCACTGACCCACAGAAAAATCAGTTGGGGACCACACAAGTGAGAAGCAAAAAAACTCCTCCGAAACCCTCCCAAGCCCTCACTGATGTGGCCCCCAACTCAGACACCTCACTCCTCTGACATTTCAGTCCCATGGGGTGAGGGGAAGGGACAGGGAGGACTGAGGTTCAGGGCTGCTTGGCCCCTCCCCCCAGACTGAGTTACCGTGTGCAAAGCCCCCACCTGCCTCCTGCGTGTGCAGGGTCCTCAGCCCCCGTCTCGCTTCCTCTCACTGCTGCCGGGTATGGTGCAGCCCAATCTGCTGCTGAGGAAGGAGGGGCGCCAGCCACTCATGCACCATGAGAGCCCACCCCGCCAGGCCAACCCTGTGCAGCCCAACCTGCTGCCTACTCCAAGGGACCAACTGAGGGACACGTCGCTGTTACCATGGTGGCAGCATCCTCCATGTGTAGCTCCATGGCCTGCATACAGAGCGCAGGGGAGGCGAGTTTGTTTTCTTCACCACCCCACCTGCCAGCCGGAGCTGGGACTGCATCCTTGCAGCTCTGCACCAACCACAAGGCTGCAGCGGCAGCGCAGGCTCCCCACTGCATAGGGGTAGGGGGGCAGCCTCCCGCCACAGACCACCTGGGAGGCAGCCACACTTTGAGAACCACGGTCATATATATATTTTTAAATGTGATGGAAGAAAAAAATACTATAACAAAGGACAATTAACAAGGTACATGACTTTATTTAATATTAAATCAAATAAATTAATACTGCAAAATTTTCAGTAGCCATTTGGTATCTTACATGTATCTGTTCCTTTGAGGCAAAAAACAAAATTGTCCATTTTCTTGACATAGCAAACAAAATATTTTATCATTAGTATCGATACATGAAATAAAATAGTTGTTCATTTTATGCTCAAAATTAAAGGTTATTTTATTTAATGGGTTCATTTCTGAGCATTTTTTGCGCACATATTGCTCCCTATTATCTAGGAAACAGTGTTTCTAAAATATTTCATTTGTTTACATATCACAAATCTTTCATTCAAGCTGGTGTGATTCAGCTCTGTGTAAAGAGTGAGGAATGAAATCCTTCTGCATATTTTATTCATTTATTTGTATTTGTGCACCTAAACAGTGTCTGAATAAGATTGGTGGACAGCAAGCTTCAGCATTTTAGCACCAAATTAGCACAGTCTCATTCTCAAGTCTGGATTACTCTCTCCTTTTGTGGGTACTTCCTGCCTTGTACTCTGAACAGCAGCCAAGCACCTGGGGGGGAAGGTGAGGGGCAGAAGAGGCTTTTTTTTTTTTTTTTTTTTTTTAAAGCAGCCCAACAAAACATGGGGTTTCCGCTGGAGAGAGGGAAGGAAGAGGGGACAGGAGGCAGAGAGCTGCCTGGCTGGCTGACAGGCTTTTTTTAAAGCAGCTCATCCTCTCCCCCACCAGCTTACCTTTTTTCCACTACCAGCTACAGGTCAGGAGCACTCTGGAAGAAGTACCTAATTAGGGCAAGTATCAGAGGGGTAGCCGTGTTAGTCTGAATCTGCAAAAGCGGCGAGGAGTCCTGTGGCACCTGGAAATTTCCACTACATGCATCTGACGAAGTGGGTCTTTGCCCACGAAAGCTTATGCTCCAACACTTCAGTTAGTCTATAAGGTGCCACAGGACTCCTCACCGCTTTTGCTAATTAGGGCAGGGCTGCAAGAGCTGCTGAACAGCTCTGCTAATGAAGTGGGCAGGTCTTAAATTATTCCTGCACAGCCATGCAACTGCACAACCTATAGGGAACTATGATAATGGTCTCTGTGAATATGGGGATGTCCAAATCAACAAATTAGGGGATGAACTACATGTCACAACTGATTATCAGTAGCTTGCAGATTTTTTTTTTAAATCAAATTTCTAGATCATCTGTCTACTACTCCCAAACAGATGGTATAGTCAAACACTTCAACAGAACCCTGAAAGCGATAACAGTTTGTGGCTGAAGACACTCACCACTGGGATCACTTGTTATTGTCTCCACTGCTTACAGTGCACAAGGGCCTCACTCCTTCAAGTTATATAGGAGACAACCTCAGGGGATTCTACATCTGATTGGGAAACCTGGCATCTTGTTCCTTCCAGACGCACTGCAGTAATAAAGCACATTCTCCAGCTATGGGCAAAGCTGAAGATACGGGGGGCTTTTACCTCTTACGGAGCAAGATTGCCAAGGACAAGCTTATAATAAAGCAGGGCTACTCAACCACGGGACACATGCAGCCTGCAGTTCAGTCTGGTTTTATGCAGGGCTCGACATGTGGCCCGCAAGTGGGCTCCTTTGAACATGGCCTCCATTGGGAACATGCTCCACAATGGCAAGGCGTCTCCCAGGTGGGGTGAGCACTGAAAGATGCAAGCAGATGGGCTGGCTGGAACAGACGGTACAGCATGTTGGCATTTCTAGCCCCCAGGGAGGAAGTGCTGGGAATGCTGGGGCATTGTGGGAAGTGCTGGCTGCTTAGCCTTGTGGGCAGAGCCTGAGAGGTGCTGACTGGCTTACACTGGCCACATTTGGGTCTGGTGCCGTGGCTCAAGGCTTAATCTTTGTATTTGTGCCCATCAGTGTGAGAGAAGCTATTTGCATGCATATTTGCATCCACACTTAATTTGTGGCCTTTGGCATGTGCTGTGAGTATCACTGTGGCCATCGGAGCTTCCAAAGTTGAGTAACCCTGTAATAAGGAACCCATCCACACAAATTCCTGCACTGGGATTGAGTATTGCTATTACAGTCCAGCTTGAGAGGGGTGCCAATGTTAATGGCAAGGACCCTTTGCTTTGGTACATGAGGTAGGAGCATGTATTATGAGATCTAACAAGAAACCCTGGTTTAGCTGAAGGCTTGGCAAGACTTCAAGAGTTTATTCATCAGCCCATTGCCCCCTGATCCAGAGCCAAATCCCCAGGCACCATTACTCCAAGGCCCAGACACACATCCATTGAGGGGGGACCTTTGGCTGTCCCAGTGGATTCAAATGTTGCATGTTGTCCCATCTTTCCCTTCCATGATCTCATCATGATGCTGAGGAACTTAGCTGAATTGTTGACATCCCAACAGAGCAAGACACAAGGTCCGTGACAATCATCATCCCCGTCCAGGAAGATGCAGTATGATGTACAGATATTGAATTTAGATCAATTAACTAATCGAACAGTCGATGGGATTTCCATCAATTATTCGATTAGTTGATAAAGGCACCTCTGCCTTTGAACTGTACAGTTCAAAAGCAGAAGCCCTGAAGGGAGCACGGGACCAACAGGGGACTCCCCCATTGGCCCCATGCTCCCTGAGGGGCTTCTGTTTTTGAAATGTACAAGAGGCCTGCTGGGGCTCTTAGACATTTCAAAAGTAGAATTGCAGCAGAACCACCGTGAGCACAGACTGCTTCAGTACCCACTCATACCGTTTCCCACTGTGCCTCTACCTCCTCTGCCCTCCGCTGAAACAGTGCTGGGGGGAAAACCAGCTTTTAAGCAGGCTCCCCCCAACACCATCTCCTGCTCCCCCCCACTTGCTGCCTCTCTCTGATACAGGCAGCAAGAGGGTGGGGGGGAAGCGACTAGTCACATCACTAATTGACTATCCAATAAGCTTATGCTTATCAGATAGTCAACTAGTTGCTTACATCCCTGGTATGATGTCCATTAGGAGCTGCAGAGAACGTTGGACTTTGAGCTGGTAGAGGAATCCACCACAGGATGTGGAAGACCCAACATCCTGCTGCCCAAGGTAGATGGGATTACTCTATTTTGCAAGAACTTCAAGGAAGTGATTGCAATATCCACATTTGATGCATATTCCAAATCTGACCATGATATCTGAAGAGAAAACCACCTTTGCAACATCTTTCAGCCTATACCCTATCAAGACTATGGCTTTCAGTCTTCATAGGACCACAGCCACCTTTTAACAGCAGATGAACAGAGTCCTACACCCACACAGCCAGTACAAGGAGGCCTGCATAGGCTATAGTCATTTACAGCTGTAATTGATAAACACCTTAAGCATATATTCCTGGTCTTACAGCACTTGAAATAAGTTGGCCTCACCACAAACCCAGCCAAGTGCTGGGTGGTAGGGATGTTAATCAACTAATCAAACAGTCGATGGAATTTCCATCAACTACTTATTAGTCTCTAAGGGCACTTCTGCTTTGAAATGTAGCAAGAGCCCACTGGGCTCTGAGTCACCCACTGGCTCCAGGCTTCATGTGGCACTTCTACTTTGAAATGTACAAGATCCCCAGCAGGGGCTCTTGTGCATTCCAAAGGTGGAATGTGGCCACTGTCTGCCCCCTCCCACGGAGCTGGAGGGAGCAGGCTTTTAAGCAGGCTCCCCCCAGCACCCTTTCCTCTCCCCCCCATCTTGCTGCCTCTTTCTGATAGAGGAAGCAAGGGGGGAGGTAGCGATTAGTCAAGTAGTATGTCAACTATCTGATAAGCTCTTGCTAATTGGATAGTAGACTAGTCACTTAAATCCCTAGTGTACATACTCTACATGCTGCCATAAGCATAACATAGCCTAACAGACATACAAGTAACCCAATGACACCAAATGAAAAATGACAGAAGATGGGCATATATGGCTTTCCAGAGAATAAGTCCTCTCTCACACGAGATCTTAAATTTCAGCTTAACAAATCTTTGTCTTGAAATGCTATTTTAAGAGGGGTTTTAGTGCGTACAGCTTTTTAAAAGGCTAGCATTAAAAAGACAACAGGACTCAAAACATTATACAAGGAAATACAGAGTTCAAGTTGTGTTGCTCAGTCTGGTGGCCTCCCTGCATTAGCATCAGGTTACTGCGGCTTGGCAAATCCTCTTAGTGGCCTCCTCAGAAATCCACCTGCAATCTTAGACCCAAAGGGAATGGAACAAAAGCAAGGAATGAGCTGGAAACAAGTGAGGAGCACAGCTCTGCTCCAACACAATGTAGCAGTGCATCAGAGTACAGCTCCCCTTTCCTCCACTTCTCCCACTGCAGATCCCCAGTATCCCCATGCTTTCCACACAGCTTCAGAGGGTCCCTTCATATCTCTACTCACTCTTCCCTGACACCTGCTGAATCCCCATCTGCTCCTGATGGTAGGACTGCACTTGCACCAAGTGTACCAGAAGGCATGGGGATGAGAACAAATGGAAGCGTTGGGAAAGTGATTTTTCAGGTTGACTAGAGAACTTATGGGAGAGAGAGAAGAAGAGGGCAGACCTCAGTACCCATAGAGAACTAGATGTTCAAAGGCTCCCCTCAGCACAGCTGTCTCTCAGCACAAGAAATCCATCAAGAAAAAATACTTGGACACAGATATACTCAGGTTCTTTGATGCAGCTTGTTGTTTCTCCCCACTTCTTCAATTCACATTGTTCCCCACCAGCTGAAGATTCTGTGGTTTTGCCTGCTGTACTCTTCCTGCCCCGCCCCCGCGCCCCCGCCCTCCCCCCCCACTTTTTTTCCTGCTCAGCATTCTGTTTACTACCTCTGGCCAATAGCTGGTTGGTGCTGTAATACCAAGCATAGCAGCACTGTCAAGAGGCAGAGATGATAATATTTCCACTTTTTTCCTGCCATTTTAATACCATTCAATAGAGACCATATCAGATCAGAGTGACAGAAATAAAACATGTTTGGTACATTGTGCTCAAGTTCAGCAGGCATTTTGGGCCTAAGCTCACTGTTTCAAACTATCTAAAAATTTAAAAGCAAAAGCATGCAGCTTTCTCATTGTACCTAGTTCAGTAGGATCACATTACTACCTACTTCTTTATAGAGCTCAGATAGGCCACTACCAAGTTCATGACCCATTCTGATCAGTTTCAAAGCCAGAGGGTTTTTAAATTAGTCAACCTTTTCAGTTGTTGACATCTGAAATTTCATGGTGGTGTAATGGTGAGGGTCGCAATCTGAAAGGTACCCAGAAGTGGGTCCAATCTTCCTGTTTCTCCCCAGCCCAGTAGGGACTCTCAATTAAGAGCTCCCTGGCTGGGGCACTCCCAGAAGCAGGGGGATATCTGACCCACCTCCACAAGTCTTATCCAGCTACAGGAACTTCTGAGGCTCGAGCTTCCTGCAGCAGTAGGAAGGCAGAGATTCCCAAAAGGGTTTTCTCTCCTACTGAGAGCAAGAACTGGCCAGTAGAAAGACAAATCCTCTCCCCTCCCCAGTCCAGCCAGGACTTGCAGCTAGGAGCTCTATGACTGGAGCACAACCAGCAAGGGAGAGATCAGATTTCACATAGAAGGGCTTATTTCACAATCCATGACACATTTTTCATGCTGTGAAACTGGTACGGCCCTAGCCATAGATCTCAGGGCATTTGATTAATAAGGTACAGTATTGTTATCACTGTTTTATAAATAAGGAAATTGCGACACACAGGTCAAGAGCAGCATTCCTGGTAAGCTGAGCGACTGGGTGGCAACGAAAGAGAGATTCAAATGCCGACCAGCTGATTAGCAGAGTGTGCAAGCTGGCAGCATGTGTTTCCACTGGTGGTGCACACTCTCACATGCCTCAATGCACATACATTTTATTCTGCACATGGATGGGAAAAATTAGAGGGAACATTAGTCAAGAGATCTAGGTACAGTTTCTGACTCTCAAGTCCCAGTCCAATGCCCTAACCAGTAAACCACATTATCCATATTATTGTATAAGGAATTAAGAAGTGTAAGAAGAATACTTACTCTCAGTCTCACACACCCTCTTCGTGATCCTCTCATCATTTTGTCCTTTGACTGAAACAGAACAGATTCATTAGATTAATAGATTTACTAAGAATCACATAAGAAAATTCTTCAAGACAATTTGGGAAGTAGTAAAAAAATGTGGAATAAAGTTTTGTGGACTGGTGAAATAAGACTACTGCTTTGACAGACGTTATACGCTATATTGCACAGGAAGAAAACACAGAAAACTGTTTCCAGACCAAGAAGTGCTAGAGTGAAAATTCTCAATGTTTTGAGGGGGAGGGGAAAGGACAAGTTTGTTTTGCAACCTGTATCCAATCTGTCAAACAGCTTTTGAGGAGCAAAAATAGATTTGTTTGCTTGTTCATTTAAAAGAAACTGTGAGCAATATTAATAATGGAAAGAAAATTGCTTCATCTATTATGTACATTTAAGATGCATTTTCTGTGCAGATTTTCTTCAATACACTGCCACTTTAGAGCAAAGAAAAAAGATTCAAGATACAGCAATTGAGCAAAAATGTAAGCTACTGAAAGATAATACCTTAGCCCCTCTGTTTTAAATCTTACACAGAAGGATCCCTCCCCTCTCAAGCAGAGTTAAAAATCATGCAATCTTACATTATGTTTGACAGACAATGTTTGAGGTCATCTAACTATCTGAGTCAATCTGGACGTTTGGATCTTAATAGGGCAGTAGATATGAAAGCACTATGGAGGTTGTATCTCCCTCTGGTGAATGCAAGAAGCAGCAGCGGCAGAAACCTTATTCAGCCCTAAACTAGCAATCCAAATATGCTGATTAACAGGGGGCAGACAAACAAAAGGGACTTTTTACAATCACCTCAGACTTGGGGGAGAAATAAATGGAGTATAATTGTATGAGTCCTTGTTTTAAAAATATATCTTGTGGATTTACACATGCACACAATTCTGCTCTCTTGTTAAGTTACACACATTAGTATGCATCTGCAGGATTTATTCCAGTTAATAGAATAAATTACCTAGGTAATCACTATCATTGGAGATTTTTAAGAGCAGGTTAGACAAACACCTGTCAAGGATAGTCTAGATGATGCTTGGTTCTGCCATAAAAGCAGGGAACTGGCTTCATGACCTCTCAAGGTCTCTTCCAGTTCTATTATTCATTAAGGCCATGATTTGGAAAACATATAGCCCATTTATAGACTTGAACCATTTTGATTTTTCTAAATGTATTTAAATGTAGCATTCTACCACTCCATACTTTACTGCACTTCTCAAAATATGAAGTTTAAAAGTCATACTAAGGATTAACTAATCAAATTTTTGATTATAGAAGTCAAGGCTCTTTTTGGTTTAGAAACAGTCACTTTCAGTTATCACCTTATTTGCAAATTATGGCATAATCAAGTAATTGCCAATGACACTAAAACAAAACACTGTAGCATTAAGAAGAAGCCTTGTTTTAAAAAGTACAATCAACTTTCTAAGAAGTCCACTTGTACAATCCTAAGATTATAAGGCCTAAACTTACTATAATCAAAGGCAGAGTTCTGTTTTCCAGTTTCTTTACTTTGACTGTACTCTGTCTATACTCAGTGAAGCCCTGATTCTGAAAACTGCACCAATACAATGGACTCCTGCTCCTGTAAGAAATCTCACTCACTTCACCAGGACTCTGAATAGAGGGATCCAAAGAAGCAACCCTATTTACAGAAGTAGTCCTACTAACTCTGGTGTCTTTGCAGGGTTGCAAGCTTAGAAACTCTCTCTCATTTATGTCGGAAGACACGTGTTTTATTGTTTTACAATTACATTTTCCAAAGACCAGCAAGGAGACTCAGGACCAGGCATATTTCAAGAGGATCATCTTTCTACCATCTGCTCTGACACATTTTTATTAATATTAACCAATTAGTTTCTATTTTTTTCTGTCATGTTATACCAGAGTAATCACTATAGTATCTCCTTCCAGTAGTACTCCACCACAGTGATGCAACTAATATCTGTTTTACCATATGACTCTTTTTCCATCAAATTCCCACTCTTGCAAACTTAGCTGATCAAAGTAACCACTATAAGTTTTAATTCATTTGGCATACTAAATTCTCTCCCCTCTCCAGTAGAAGACTCTAAGAGCAATGATTCAAATAATGTATAATAGAAAACTTAATTTCTTGTATGGTTTAAAAGAAAAACGTCAAAAATTAGACCACGTGCCTCACAACCTATAAAGCACTGGTATGATAGTACCACACCTTGCCACCTTTCTATTAAGAAAGCTATCTTTAAGTTGCATCATGAGTGCAACAAAGCCTATCCTCATCAAACACAGCAAATCTATACCCATAATCTAGACACCAAAAAAATGTCTTCTTAGAATTAAATAGCATTCTGTGAAAGTAGAAAGAATTATATTGTAATAATAGAAGTAGTTCAAGGAATACTGTTTGTCCTTGAACAGGACAGAGAAGATTATGTTAATGTTGTTTGTAGGTATGCAGGATGGATCAGAGTGGAACCAGGTGTGTCTGGGATAACAGGAAAAGGAACATTAGGTGTTAGGCAGAAAGTAATTGAGATAACCAGGGAGATACGGACAGGAGATTGCTGAGGCTTGATATGGAAATGAAGATACTTAACTAGTCTCATGCTAATCATGTGAGTTTTGCCTCCTTTTTGGATCATATTAATTTTGCTTTCTTTTGTCTGTATAAATCCAGGGGTTTGAGCCTTGTATAGTACTCACATTTTCTGGGTGAATTAGCAGAGCGGCTTTGCTAATAAACAGAGCGGTCTGACAAATTTGAGTGTCCTAGTCTGACTTTGACAATTCTGAACACCTAACTCTTTTTGTGTATGTTTTTTCATGACTTAAAAGTTGATGAATCCTATGTGTTTTGTCCATTTTGTGCTTTTTAAATTTTATACATATTGCAGCTTTAATATGCAGCAATTTCTTCAGAGAAAAATGCAAATTTTATCTCCAGCCAAAATAAAATTTTTACTACATGGAGACTGAACTTTTTTCCAGGCACGATGTAATTATTTTGAGGCTAATGGACTTATGTGCAGATGTAGTGACAAGGAAGTATATAGTTTAAGATACAGCTCGATCACAATATATATGAACCAGCATAGAGGTAAGACTTTCCATGCAGTGAGAGAGCACAGTTTCCTCCAGAAAAATCCTAACAGTGAACAGATATTGTACAGCTTTTCTTCCAGATTTACAGTTACTTTTGACCCACACAAAATCCAACCCCAAGGACAGATTCGGTCTAATCCTTGGGTCTAATTTCTGGCACTTTGGCAACATACAATTTAAGATTAAAAATTACGGTTTGATCTATTTTTAAATTAAAACAATCTATATATATAGGGTTACTGCTGATTTCATTGCAGAAAGTTAAAATACCATGTAGAGAACTATATTTCAGTATAATACTCAACCGCTAAGTATACCCCACGCCATATCCACACTACAAACTTACCAAGTCAGGGCTGTCAGTTAAGAATATGAAGTGTGATTCCTTAATTGATAACTGTGCCAATAAAGCCTCCTCATGCAGACAATAGTCACCCAGGCATAGCTGCACTTCTGCCTGTTATAGATTATTTTGTGTGGTGGGGCTCGAATAAACTATCCTGGCAAAAGCAGTTTTGCTAGTATAAGCTGCATCCACACGAGGAAACACTGGCAGTACTTCAATACCAAGCAAGAAAATACCCCACTTCTATTTCCAAAATAAGAACATCCATGCAGATTTGCAATAAAACAAAAAATATTAAAGCAAGCTTAGCTATTTCAGTGTACACCTTTATGTAGAAAAGCCCTTAATGAGGAAGATGAAGGGAGTCCACAGAGCTTTATCAGTGTTGAAGACTCAGGGTATGTCTACACTGCAGTGTTTTTCCGGAAAAAAAGGCAATTTTTCCGGAAAAACAATACTTACGTCCACAGTGCTATTGCGTTCTTTTGACAAAGTCAAAAGAACAGAGGGGTTTTTTCTGACGGCAGTAAACCTCTTTCTATGAGGAAGAAGCCTTTTTCCACAAAAGATTTGTCAGAAAAGGCATGTGTGGACGCGGAAGAGGGTGTTTTTTTGAAAGAAGAGGCCTCCAGGAAATAACACAGGTGCCCTGGTGGTCACTCTGTCCCAACTAATCAGAATTCTATAGTTCCTGTCTCCTGGCAGCTCTTAAAGCTGCAGGCACCTGGGACAAGCCTTGTGGCACGAAGCCAGGCCTGGGAGCTACACCTCACCACAGGGCTCTGACTGCCACCCACATTTGCAGCAATGGCCCAGCCACAAGCCCCCTGGCCCTCACAGGGAGCACCACCAGGGCTCCTAGGACCCAGCTAGGGGCACAAAGAGACGAGCACTCTCCTGGTCCACGGCGGACATCCTGTCCCTCCTCGAGCTTGGGGGGTGGGGCGGGGCGGGGGGGGGGGGGGGGGGGAAGAGACCCTGCAGGATATCTCCACTCCCAGCCAAGAAATGCCAACATCTATGGCCAGATGGCCGAGGCTCTGGCCGAGAGGGGGGACACACCCCAGACATTGGAACAGTAAAAGAGCTCCGCCAGGGCTATGCCAAGGCTAGGGAACAGCTCTCGCTCCGGGGCAGAACCCTACTCCTGCCCCTACCGCCAGGAACTCCACGAAATACTAGGGGGTGGTGAAGCCCTTTCCCCACCCGTGGTGGAGGAGTAGGGGCTTGAAACACCCGTCATCACCCACCTGGAGCTCCCTGCCGAGGAGGCGGCGGAACAGCAGCTGCAGAAGGAGGAAGACATGGCCAGCACAGTCACCCTGGAGCCAGTACCCCAGGCCCTGGAGATCTCCTCAGCATCCTCTGATGATGGAGAGGGATCATCAGGTGAGTGCTCTCAGTTTGTCACACACAGAGGGCGAGGGAGGCAGGCACAGAGGGGATGGGGTGCGATCGTTGCTCAGCCTGGACATCATGCTGCAATCCGTGCACGTGGAACCATGTGCAGCGCTGGTCTGCACCACACAGCC
Source organism: Pelochelys cantorii (assembly GCA_032595735.1). Taxonomy (NCBI): domain Eukaryota; kingdom Metazoa; phylum Chordata; order Testudines; family Trionychidae; genus Pelochelys; species Pelochelys cantorii. The sequence goes on from CM064334.1 coordinate 57,223,516, forward strand.
TCAGGAGGCAGACCCGGAGCACCCCTGGGCTCCTGCTCACAGGTTCAGGGAGGCCCCACACACTTGACACCCATGGGGGGAAGCCCTCCCACCACCCATCAACGCTAGAAGCAGGGTGGTCCCAAGGGCGCACACATGACCCCACTCAGACCGAGGAGTGCCACACACAGCACATAGGGATGCCTGCCCACGCAAGGCACCACCCGCTCCCGCAGACAGCGCTGCCAGGCACAAGTGTGTGTGCGGGCCCCGTGGAAGGCCAGGCTACTCCAGGTCCCTCTCCCGCCCATGGGATCCCACTGTGGCCAGACACCTCCCTTGCCTGGCTTGTCCATGGGATGGCGAGAAAAGCGGGAAGCGTGGTCCCCTGGGCACCTCGGAGACCGTGAGGCACAGCCTGCTGCGCAGGCTACACATGGCCTTGCTCCTGGGACCTCCCTGTCCTGTGGCCCAAGGACTGTTGGTCGCAGCTCACAGAGGAGGGCATGGCCTCAGAGACAGTGTTTGCATGGATGACTGACCGCCTATCCTTCTTTGTTCTCCACAGCCAGACCAGCTGTCATAGAGAGGCGATCACTGCCAGCCAAGGCAGCTGCCCAACCCGGCGGGAGCCGCAAGCACATGAGGGTCCAGGAGGACCTCATGAGGAAGCATGTGGACGTCCTGCGTGACATGCAGCAAACTCTGGCCCAGAAGGTCTGGGAGGATGCTGAGTGGCAGAACCAGCTTGCGCAACAGGTCAACAACATGTGTGCCATCATCCGGGGAAATGATGGCACACCCAGCCCCTGTCCCTGTTCCTCCCCCCACACTCCTGCCCCCCCACTATGCCCATGCCCCCACCCTCTGCCCCCCATATAGTGCCTATGCCCTCTCCCCCTGCCATCTCCGACCCCGCTCCAGTTCCCCCTCCTGCCCACCCCTCTATTGTCCCAGGCCCCATCCAACCCCAAGTTCGCCGAAGTCCCTGGACCCGAGGCGGAACTTCCAGCCGCACCACACACCATTTCCAGCCCTGAGAGCCCCCCTGCTCTCTCCCCCATCCAGGTTCTCAGCCCCCGCCCCCTCCTCAGTTTATTTCATTATAAAAAAAATACAAAGTTGTTTTGTTCAAATGAAAACAGGTGTGTTTATTCAGAGTTCAGGGAAGTGGGGAAGGAAGGGGGTGTGGCGGGAAAGGTATAGTGGAGAAAGGTACTCCCCTCGTGGGGAAGCCCTGGGGACAGTTACTGGGGTCCTTGAGAGAAACTCTCCCTCAGGGCCTCCTGGACGCACACCCCCAACTGACAGGCCTAGCAGATGGCAGCTGTGCATAGCTGTTCAAAGGCCCTCCCTTCGTGGCTGGCCTCTGCCCTCCACCCCAGTAGGAAGGCCTCCCCCTTCCTCTCCACAATGTTGTGGAGGACACAACACGCAGAGACCACCTCGGGGATGTTGTGCTCCCCCACATCAAGGTACATCAGGAAGTACCTGAACCTCGCCTTCAGGTGCCCGAAGGTGCATTCCACCTGCATGTGGGCCCGGCTCAGGTGGGCACTGAATTGTCCCTGCTGGGGTCCAGGTGGCGGCGTACAGCTTCATCAACCACAGCACAAGGGAGGAGGCCATGTCCCCCACGATGCACACTGGCATCTGTACTTCCCCAACCCCAAAGTCATGCTGGGGGAAGAATGTGCCAGCCTCTAGCTTCTGGTAGAGTCTGGAGTTTCTAAATACGCGGGTGTTGGGCATCCTGCCCCACCACCTGATGAAAATGTCTGTAAACTGTCCACGGTGGTCAACCAGGACCTGCAGCACCATCGAGAAACAGCCCTTCCTGTTGATGTACTGGGCAGCTCGATGATGTGGTGCGCAGACTGGGATGTGGGTTCCATCGATCACTCCCCCGCAGTTGGAGAACCCCAGGGCGGCAAATCCTGCAACAATCGGGTCCAGGTCTCCCAAGTGGATGACCCTGTGCAGCAGGACGGAGTTGATGGCCCTCACAACCTGAAGGAGACAAACACACAAAATAGAGAATGAGAGCGAGTGCCTGAGCCCTTGGGAGGTGCCCACTCTCCCCCATCCCCTCCCAACATCCCAGCCAGGAGCCACCCCCCGAACAACAGTGCTGCGTGAGGGCGGGACGGCAGAACCCCCTTGGGACTTACCTCCCACCCCCGCACCCTCCCTTTCCAGGACTCCCCCCTACTGCAGGGACTGCAGCCCGAGAGTGCCTTACCTCCGTGAGGAGGGCCCCAACGGTGGACTTCCCCATGCCGAACTGGTTGCCCACTGACAGGTAGCTGTCTGGGGTGGCAAGCTTCCAGACGGTGATGGTGACCCGCTTCTCCAGGTGGGTGTCCCATCGGAGGAGGACAAGGGCAAGCCAGGCACACAGCTCGATAAAGGTGGCCTTCCACATGCGGAAGTTTTGGAGCCACTGCTGATTGCCCCACCGCTCTATGACCAGCTGGTCCCACCAGTCGGAACTCGTGTCCAGCCTCGAAAAGCATCTCTCCACTGTGGGGTGCAGTTGCAAAGGCACACAGGGAGAGGGTCTCAATGATGAGCTTGGTGTTGACCTTGTGCAGGGCCAGGAAGGCAGCCTGCACAAACTGCTGTAGAAACTGCAGCATGGCAGTGTGGGGCCATCGCATGCGCAGAGGCAACTCCAGCTCCATGGCTAGGAGTATGCTGTGGTGTCCAAAAGCTGGGCAACCAGAGCATGCACTGCTAAAGCTTTGCTATCCCTCAGAGAGGTAGGCAAGCATGCAGCCAAAGCAGAGAAACAGCTGTGGGGGGGGGGGGAGGGGGAGGGAAGGGGGAGGAGAGGACCCTTTAAGTGCATGTCTCAGCTAGCCTTAGGCAACAGCACTCAAGCAACTGCTGACCTAATGCCCTGCCTGAACTAGATGGCCTTATATGTGAGAGCGCCTCCACACTGACTGGATGCTATCTTTCGAAAAAGCAGATCGCTTTTTCGTTGTGCGTTTGCAGTGTAGACGCTTTCTTTCGAAAAAAGCTTTTCCAGACTCTCTTCTGGAAAACCTTCTTCTGAAAGAAGCTTGCAGTCTAGACCGAGTGGATGTGTCTGAGGAGGTGGAGTGAGCATGAGAAAGACAACTGTTTTCTAGGCTATGATTCCACTGCAGAGTTAGTCTATGTGATTAGCATACACATCTGAGAGCTCAGGCCAGCCCAGCCCGGGGGCGAGCATCCCCACAACAAAACCAGACCCACGTTATTATGGCATCACTGTTTCTGCCAGTGCCCATATACATGCATGAGGAAGAATATCCCACCATTCTTTTTTGCTGACCCATTCTAGAATTCTTTTCCAGTCATTTGTGACAAAACTTGTCTGTCCTTTGGAGAAACCTGTGGAAAGGGTATTTGAAGACAACACCACATCACTGCTTTTTGCCTATGCCTTCTCTCCAAAGTGGGCTGTTTCGAGCCCAAATAGAGCAGAATCCAGTAATAGATAAATCTCTCCCCTCTCCACCCTTCAAAAAGCTGGAAATCTAGCCCAAATTTAAGGCACCTTTGAACTCAGGTCCAAGGGTTTTTTGTGCATACAATGGTGAGGATTAGGCTAAAATTCAGCTAAATAGGAGTTAATTGCAAACACAGACTCACCCTTGTAAGCCATGGACAAATAAGCTTATCTATGCAGTCACCAGACATACTCACTTACCTGTGTAAGCAACAAACATAACTAAAACAACTACTACAGCTAAGGTTGCATTATATAATCTAAACCATCATTTTCACACTTCTAATTTTTCCAAACAGTGATCTTTATAACAAAAGCTTTCCTACCTTAGCCTTGTTGCAAGACTATTTTTGTATTAGAAATTAAGAAAGAAATATTTTAGCCATTTGGGAATACACAGAGTGAACTCTGAGTGCTGCACCCATCAGAATTCTGCATATGGGATCCCTAAAATACATGGTACTTAAAAATATAGTACATACAGACCACCAGCTTCTGCTAATTTAATTGCTTCATCCCCCTGAACTGCACCTAAGGAAAGGTGTGCAGCTAATTGAGAATATGTAGAACATGTCCTCCAAGTCATTAAAACACATTTCTTAGGGGGAAAAAAAGAACTATCACAAAGTTTATGTTTTTAATCAATACTGTTTTGCCTGGGAGTTACAAAAACTAAGATCAGCAACAGGATTTTTTTGGAAAGGGGGAGGGAGGGAGAACAACTGCAAGTGAAGAGTCTAATTTTAAAAAGTTTAGAAACTTAAGATATTTAAACAGTAGTCCTGAACCCCATTCTTCATTGATTGACATCTAAAAAATTGAATTGTTCCACTGTCTCTGAAAATAGATTTTGGCCTAAGTACAGAGGAAATACGGGAAAATGCAACCCAACCACATTTGTCTCCAGGAAGTAAGGACTGCTCTATTGTGTAGGCAGATACTGTCCCTCAGGAGTGGAAAGAGGTAACTCGTGTGGTCCCCCAAAGCTCTGTCCTGGGCCCAATCCTATTCAACTTATTTATAAATGATTTAGAGAAAGGAGTAAACAGTGCCGTGGCAAAATTGGCAGATGATACCAAACTGCTCAAGATCATTAAGACCAAAGCAGACTGTGAAGAGCTTCAAAAAGATCTCACCAAACTAAGTGATTGGGCAACAAAATGGCAAATGAAATTTAATGTTGATAAAGGTAAAGTAATGCACACTGGAAAAAATAATCCCAACTATACATAAAACATGATGGGGACTAATTTAGCTACAACTACTTGAGAGAGAGATCTTGGAGTCACTGTGGATAGTTCTCTGAAAACATCCACTCAGTGTGCAGCAGCAGTCAAAAAAGCAAACAATGTTAGGAGTCATTAAAAAAGGAATAGAGAATACGATTGGGAATATCTTATTGCCTCTATTTAAAACCATGGTATGCCCACATCCTGAATACTGCGTACAGATGTGGTTGCCTCATCTCAAAAAAAAGATATATTGGCATTAGAAAAGGTTCAGAAAACAGCAACAAAAATGATTAGGGGTTTGGAATGGGTCCCATATGAAAAGAGATTTAAAAGACCTGGACTTTTCATCTTAGAAAAGAAGAGACTAACAGGGGATATGATAGAGGTCTATAAAATCATGATTGGTGTGGAAAAAGTGAATAAGGAAAAGTTATTTACTTATTCCCACAATATAAGAACCACGGGTCACCAAATGAAATTAATAGGCAGCACATTTAAAAACAAAGTTTTTCTTCACTCAGCACACAGTCAACCTCTGGAACTCCTTGCCAGAGGATGTGGTGAAGGCTAGGACTTTAACAGGGTTCAAGAAGAGAGCTCAATAGCCATTGATGGACTTAACCTCCATGAATCTATTAGCCAGGATGGGTAGGAATGGTGTGTCTAGCCTGTTTGTCTGGAAATGGGTGACAGGAAAGGGATCACGTGAGGATTACCTGTTGTGTTCCCTCCCTCTGGGGCATCTGGTATTGACCACTGTCGGTAGACAGTATACTGGGCTAGATGGACCATTCTTATGTATGTTAATTTTCTGCAGCAATAAACTCTAAACAACTGTTAAGAATCTACAGTAACCCTTTTGTAAATTATCAAAACTATCAAGTTAAATACATGATATAACAAATTAGCTTAAAAGATGAATGCAGAAGGTTGAACAAACAGATGGGTGCTTGTGACTTTGTTTTAAGGCGGTCTCTCCTCCAGGTGTGTAAGCTACCACATTCCAAACAATATTAGTGTAGACTTAAACAAGCTTTGCAAGTGTTCAGGTCTAAAACAGAGCGCTTAGAACCATGGTGTCCAACCAGTTCTGAGCTATAGCGAACTAGCCACACTCAATTGGCCAAATAGCCACATGTGGCTAGCATGTTGCACACCATGGGCTTAGAATATATCAGTCCACATGCCAATGCCACTCCTTGAAATCCTGGTCTAAATAAAGTCAAAGAGTGCAGCCATACTAGAAAAAAAAAAAAGTGTTTTCTTACCTTAGCTAATAAGTGGTGACTAACTAACATGAGGTGAATTCCTAGTGAAGCCAAAGCCAGTTTGTCTTTTGCGTAAATTGCACAGCATTTTAGCAGCCACATTAGCTAATATGTGGTGAGAACAAAGTTTTTCCCTCTTGCATGAACAATGCCTAAGAATACTAACAGTGGATTTTATAATGTTCTGCTACTGTTGAAGAATTACAGAGTTGACATACCAGAGCATTACTAAGGATTTACATGTCAGAAGATAGTAAACATTTGTATCACCTTTTCTTTAGTAAAAAAGAAATTTACAAGATACATCATTGTTTTTCCACTCTGAAATAAAGATATCACTTTTAAAGGCAATATCAGAAAAGACATCTGTACATTTTGAAAAGGAAATGTTCTCTAGTGTAGCATGTACTACTGCAAGACAATGACAAGCAAAGATATTTGGGGACCTAAGAAGAGAAAATGAAAACGAATCCCATCCTAAAATTAACAAACATATTCAAGATCCAAGAAATATGTCCTGCTCTCACTTTTGCAGGTTGTTTTGGGGTTTTTTATGTCAGCAGGCTGCTGGGGAAGCCATATATCTAGTTCAGTGTTTTTATATGCATTTTTGAAGATTTACAATTCAAGTATACCAAAGCATAATGTACAAAATCCTGAGCATTAAATTTAGTCAGTAAGTGCAAAAAATATTAGACATTCACTATAATTCTTTTTATATTTACATAACTTGGACCAGATTTTAAAATACTACTTGCTTCTTCATCTGGCATGTTAATCTCATATGAATGTCAGTTTATTAACAACTTAGTCTCACTTCTGTTTTCACTACCTGTAACCAGAGGTTAAAAAAAAAACAAAAACAAAAAAAAACACAACCAATGGTCTGGTAGCACTTTACAGACTAACAAAACATGTAGATGGTATCATGAGCTTTCATGGGCACAGCCCACTTCTTCAGATGACCAGAGTTATAAGTAGGGGATATGAAATCTCGAAATAAATAGAAGGGGGGGGGGTAGAGAAAGATGCTCTGTCTCCCACCCCCCTTCCTGTTTACTGGAGAATGGGTGTTAGACCAAAGCAGATAAAAATCAAAGTCAGTAGATAGATTGCGAAGGCAAGAAGGATACCATTCAGAAAGCTGTGAGCACCTCAGTGATGAAGTCCCCACCATCCCAAGTCTCAATTAAGCCCAGTAGCATGTGAATTGAATTTGTGTATGTAATGTAATTCCAGGCTTTCCCTGTGTATTTGGCTTGAGGAGGATAGTAACTAAGTAAAAATAAACAACAAATGGTCTGGTAGCACTTTATAGACTAACAAAACATGTAGATGGTATCATGAGCTTTCATGGGCACAGCCCACTTCTTCAGATGACCGGCGTTATGAGTTTGTGATGTGTACACTTGAAATAAATAGGAGAGGGGGAAGGGGAGGGGGGAGGAGACAGAGCATCAGTAAGTATCTGGAGAATGGGTACTTAAACGGAAGCAGATAAAAATCAAAGTCAATAGATAGAGTCCCATGTCACAAAGGATACTACACAGAAAGCTGTTAGCACCTTCAACAGTTGTTAAATTGGTAGTGTCCCAACCAACTTTCATCACGATTGAGTCCATTAGCATGTGAACTGAATTTGCTGATCAACTGTAATGCCAATGTTTCCCTGTGGATCTGGCTTGTAGAGCTGGTTTGTGACAAGACAGCTACTTGAAGATCTGTCAGAGTATGATTTGGAAGGTTGAAATGTTCCCCAATAGACTTCTGTTCGTTTCCTTTACATATATCTGATTTGTGCCCATTGATTCTTTCCCGCAGACTGTCCAGTTTGTCCAATATACATATAGCAGTGGGGCACTGCTGGCATTTGATGGCATAGATCAAACTACTGGATGTGCAGTCAAATGACCTTTTGATTTGGTGGCTTATGTTGTTTGCTCCAGTGATGAATTCGCCAGTATAGATATGTGGGCAGAGTTGGCATCTTTTCTGGTTGCAGGGCTGGGTTCCTGGAGGCTTATGACATGGTTGTGTGGCATGGTTACCAGAAAGAATTCGTTTCAGGTTAGGGGGTTGTCTGTAAGCAAGAATAGGTTTTTCTCCCAAGGCCTCAGAGTGAGGGATCATTTTTCCAAGATGGGTTGTAGATTGTGTATAATGCATTGGAGGGGTCTGAGTTGTGGACTGGAGGTAACAACAAGAGGATTTCTGTTATTTTCTCTTTTGGTTGTGTCTTGAAGTAGTTAGTGTCTGGGTACTTTTTTGGCTCTGTCAATTTATTTTTTCACTTCTCCAGGTAGAGATTTCAGTTTTAGGAACACTCTGTAAAGATCCTGTAGGTGACTGTCTCTGTCTGTGGGGTCAGAGCAAATCCGGTTGTATCTTAGGGCTCGGCTGTATACAATCGACTGAGAAATGTGTCTGGGATGGAAGTTGGCGGCATGAAGGTAAGTGTAGCGGTCGGTGGGCTTCCAATATAGGGTGGTGGAAATTTGTCCATTATTTAGCTGTACTGTAGGTCCAGGAAGTGGATTTCTCGTGAGGACTGGTTCAGGCTGAGGTTGATAGTGGGGTGGAAGTTGTTGAAATCCTTGTGGAATTCTTCGAGAGTCTCTTTTCCGTGGGTCCATGTGATGAAGATGTCATCGATGTAGCATAAGTAAAGTAGGGGTGTTAGGGGGCGAGAGCTGAGGAAACGTCGTTCAAGGTCAGCCATAAAGATATTGGTATATTGTGGTGCCATGCGAGTGCCCATGGCTGTGCCGCTGACTTGGAGACAGAAATTGTCTCTGAATTAGGAGTAGTTGTGGGTGAGGACAAAGTCGCAGAGCTCTGTAATCAGGTGTGCAGTGTTATTGGGGATGGTGTTCTTGATGGCCTGTAATCCGTCTTCATGTGGAATGTTAGTGTAAAGGGCTTCTACATCAATGGTGGCTAGGATGGTATTTTCAGGAAAATTACTGATGTTTCGAAGTTTCCTCAGGAAGTCAGTGGTATTGTAGAGGTAGCTAGGAGTGCTGGTAGCATATGGTCTGAGGAGGGAGTCGATATAGCCAGATAATCCTGTGGTGAGTGTGCCAATGCTGGAGATGAAGGGCCGTCCGGGATTACCAGGTTTGTGTATTTTGGGTAGTAGATAGAAAGTTCCTGGTCGGGGATTGGGGGGCGGGAGTTAGTGTAAATTTGTTCCTGAGTAGCATCAGGGAGTTTCATGAGCAGTTTTTTCATGGTTTTTTTGGTATTCCTTAGTGGGGTCACAGGAGAGAAGACTGTAGAATCTGGTACTGGCGAGTTGTCTGTTCGCCTCCTGTTCATAATCTGTTTCTACATAATAGATTTCTACATCGACTGCTTCTGCAAACATGCTCGAGCTGACATTATCAGCAAACAACAACATATAACATACAACTTCAGTCACGCAGAACGCAATGCTATTCACAGCCTCAAAACCAATCCTAACATCATAATCAAAGAGGCTGACAAAGCAGGCGCTGTAGTTATCATGAACAGGACAGATTATGAACAGGAGGCGAACAGACAACTCACCAATACCAGATTCTACAGATACTTACTGATGCTCTGTCTCCCACTTTTTCTTCCCTCCCCCCTCCTATTTATTTCCAGTGTACACATCCCAAACTCATAACTCCGGTCATCTGAAGAAGTGGGCTGTGCCCACAAAAGCTCATACCACCATCTACATGTTTTGTTAGTCTATAAAGTGCTACCAGACCATTTGTTCTTTTTTTCTGTAACAGACTAACTTGGCTACCCCCTGAAGCTTCTAAGTAGAAATAATTCGTTATACTACTCAAGTACATTTTTTTGGTATTTGTACTTTACTCAAGTAAATTATTTTTGTGATACTTTGACTTTTATTCAAGTAGGTTTTTTAGAAAATATACTTTTTTACTCCACTACAATTTCTGGAAGTACTTAGTTACTCACTATTTTCATCATTCTGATTTGCCTAAGCACACCTGCATGTGCAAGCACCCAATCATCCAAAAAAATAACCAATCAATAAGCACAATGAGGTTGCCAACAAAGAAGCCTTTTAATAGCCCCATCAACACCTTTTCACTCAAAAACAGTATCTATGCAGGCACAGCCAGCCTGAGACTTGAGCAAGCAGGGCAGCTGTCCAGGGAGATGTGATGAGGGGGTGCATATGAATAGTCTCATGTGACCCTACCTGGGGCCAGCCAGCTAAGCAGGAGGGAAACTCAGCAGCCAGCTCAGCCAAGGTCAGGGAGGACAGAGGCACCTCCTTTTGTCAGGTAAATCCTCTGCTCTTGTGGGAGTAGCAGCAGGGTGGGAGCCCATGGCAGGGGCTCCCCATTCTCTCTGGGACAGAGGGCCCCCGTAGAAGCCCTGTGGCAAGAGGATGGGGCAGGCTGTGCTGGAAGAGGCTCAGGGTGGGCAGCTGAGTTTGGTGGGGATTGAAGAATTGTGTCTGTGTGTACACCTTCCCTCTGCTGGCTGGGATTTGGAGCAACCCTGCTATCTGGATATGTGCTAATGTGGAGCAGGTGTGGGTCACCCCCCTCCCTTTTTTCCTCCTTTTCCCTTAAGAGCCCCATAGGAGAACTGAGGAGAGCTGGGCTACTGGCTCAGGAGGGGAATAGAACACTGAGTTGTTGGGGGGGGGAGACCTTTAAATTGCCCCCCCTCCCCATGAGCAGTTGGTCTTATCCTCCTACTTTCTTGGCTGGCTCAGAAGTTTTGCTCAATTTTTGGGAGTGGGGGAGCTGTTGCTGCTGTTTCTCCAATGTGAGGCAGGTATGTACAGAGGAGATGAGTGTTACTGAAATCAGCTCTCCCATGTGCCCCCTAGGGAAATGAGTCACAGTGGTTGATGTCTGGCTGGATGGTTGAAACACATTTACCTTCCATTCAATTCTTAATGACCTATCCACACCCTCAGGTTTTGTTTATGTTTTCACTACAAGTTGTATTTATCAGTACACTGAAATTTATCAGGTCAGGGGGCCTTGTTGAAGCTGTTTTTGAGCAATGTTGTTCTTTCATTAAGATTAACAATAAGGAAATTTTCTTTGCTCCTATCTTAACCTGCAAACCTTCTTCATGCTCTGTAAGTCACTGGGGTTCCTAGTGTGAGAATCTGTAGAGACAGTGTGATTGTTGTGACTTGGCAGTTTCAATGAGGCACTAAAACTCAGAAGAACTCATTAGGAATATAAGCTCTTTCCCCTTCACCCCAGCTGCTCTGGCTTATAAAAAGGCTTGGTGGAAGGGGGGGGGGGGAAATCAGTCAGGGGCCACACACAAGTGAGAAGGGGGGAAAAAAACCCAGAACTCTCACTGATGTGGCTCCCAGCTGAAAAGAAAGACATTCCCCTCGCACACTACAGCCTTGGGGGGCCAAGGCTAGTAGATTGTGTGTGCTCCAGCCCCATGGGAAGATTTTGTGTGCTCCAGCCTCATGTCAGGAGGTTGGAGCACTGGCAGGGAGGGGAGAGGAGTGGGAGGGGAGGAAGCCCTGAGCCTCAGGGTCCAAATCTAGCATGTGGGGGAGAAGTAGCACAGGTGCTGCTGCTCATCCTTCCCCTGGCTGGGGGAAATGCAGTGCTGGAAACTGCTCATGAAAGTTTTCCCACTGCTCTCATTGGCCAGATTTCGGAGCTACATCAGTGAGGGGGTTCTGTTTGTTTTGGGGGGAGGGGTGTTGCCTCTCACTTGTGTAACCCCACCTGATTTTTCCATAGGACAGTAGCTCCCGACCCAAAAAGGGTTCCCCACCCTGATCTACAGTTTTCCAGAAGGAGCATCTTCCTCAAAGGCTATTGTTGTTTCACACACACACACACATATGCACACACACACACACACACAAATATAATGCACATTATGTGTATGAAAAATAATAGTGCCTTACGATAACTCGAGTGGTTAACCATAGATTTCCATAGGACGGCTACTTTTTACTTCTGGATACTTCAGTACAATTAAAATGCAATACTTTTGTACTTTTACTCAAGTAGTTTTCCAGAAGGATACTTTGACTTTTACATAATTACTTTTTTTTTTTCCAAAGTAGTAGTACTTTTACTCAAGTAACTTTTTGGGGTACTTTATCCACCTGTATCTGTAACCTATTGCCACCTGGGAATGGAATGCAGTGACCTTGAAGTTTATCAAGTAATTTTTTTTCCTGCTGAGTCTTCTGAAGTTTACTGTAAAAATTGTTTTAAAAAGTCAAAGCTATATGTGAGCTTACAATTTCATTTTTGTTCTATTTAAGAGGACTCTAGCCTATGGTTAGTTTCAGAAAATTCATTTGCAATAGATCAATATTCTTCATCTGTATTCTGTTTTGCCGCCTCAGGTTTGTACAACTATGATGAAACTCAGGCTATACTTTACCTACATTTGCTTCTCCAACAAACAGCGCTTTCAATGAACAGCAAAGAATTTCTCTAACACGTCAGCAATTAATAGTTAATGCTTTCTGCTCAATTAAGAGTGGGAATACCCCAGAAGAAATTCTGCACCAAAGAGAAAAAAAAAAATCTATCTTGCCTTCATTTTTACAGAAATGCAGCACTTAAATGCCTGTTGTGAAACACTGCTCTCCTATTCAGCAATATCTCTGAACTCAGGCTTTATAGTTACCACATCCCTGGGGTACAATAGGCCCACATGACAAAATAATACATTTTTGTCAGTCTGTAAGGTGCCACAGGGCTACTTGCTTTTTTTAATTTTTTTTTTTTTAAAGATGTGTAGCCTGCTAAGAGAGAAAGACAGAAACGAACTTTACAAGCCAAGACTGTTTCCTCATCTCCCTCTGCTCAGTATCACTCTTATTGTTAACAGTTTCCAAAAAACTGGATTTTTTGGCTATATTATTCCACAAAGTAAAAATTGATATTTTCCACACTTCTTCTAAACTGAATTGGCTGCTAATTTAAAACAAATAAATCTGTAACCAGTTCCTTAGTGACTTAGTTATAAGACTGTAGGCCTACTGGAAGCTGCTGAATGTTACTTAAGGTGTTTATCAAAGTTTATTTTCATATACATGTATGTTGATATATAACTAACTACTGATGTCCAGTCTGGACCTCCAGTCACTGTGAAAGGCTATTTGTCTAATTAAGTCTGCCACAGGAAAGAAGAATCTTACATTAGATTTGTTGATGGGTTCATTTAAAGAAATATACTATAATAAGTTCAAAATGATTTTAAAATATTTCAATTTTTTGGAATGGTATTTGTAATTAGAATTAATAAGGTGCAAAACTTCCATAGTCTGCTTAAAAAAGTCAGCCTAACACACAAAGATAGAGCTTTATTTGTAAAAATCATTAGTAAAGTTACTTTACAATCACACCTATTTATTCTGGTTTTACAGGTTTGTGTAACTATCGGTTTTCATTACACTGCTAAAACAATCTTTTCATTTAGAACAGGAATATCTACAATTTTTAGTCCAAACTGCTACATGAACTAATTTGAATGTGATGTATAGCAGTTTACTGTGCCTTGTATTTTGGAATCAGCTATAAAGGTGATTTTAGAAACCATCAACCAAAATACAGGTTGTACCTCCCTTAACCGGGACACACTGGCCCAGCAACATCCGTGGTCCAGCATGACCAGGGATGTTCCTGGACCACAGAGCCCAAGTATAAGGAGGTCGGGGCCATGGGACAGGAGCATGGTGGGGGGGGGGGGGACCAGCAATTCTCCTGAGAGCCCCACCTGTGGGGGTAGGACAGAAGGGAGGGTGGTGCAGCAGAGAGTTCTGTTCCCTGTGGCCTGGAGGTAGCAGTGGTCTGGCAGTGGCTATGGAGCTCCAGCCCCAGAGCTCGGGGTACGGCAGCAGCACCTAGGGAGCTCCAGCCTGGGAAGCCACAACCAAGCACACAGCAGCAGCGTCGGGCTGGAGCCCTAGCAGGGGGCATGAGTTCAGCACAGATCATGTTGGGAGAGACCTCCCCTGGTCTGGCAAATCCCCTCTTTGGGGATCAGTCAGGTCCTCAAGGTGCGGGTCAAGAGAGGTTCAACCTGTACTGCAAAGTAGAGGTGGGCAAAACTCAGCCGGCAGGCCAGACCTGGCACATCTAACATTTCTGTCTGGCCTACAGCACACTCAGTCAGGCTAGCTGCCAGAACAACCCACTGTGCCATGGGGGGCCACCTGTAGTAAGCTCCTTCCAGCCACAGCCTGCACCTCACATCCCAACCCCCTGCCCCAGGTCAGAACCCACTCCTCCACACAAACTCTCCGAGCCTGCACCCTTCCTCCATTAATACAACAGAATCGTGCTGTGCACAACTTACCAAAATTCATAGAATGGCATCCCTGTGAAAATTGCCCACCCCTGCTACTAAGTATAGAAAATGCAGTTTAAATAGCATACAAAAGTAGCTGAATTGTGTAGAATTAATGTTTGTTTTAAAATAAAAACTTATCAGAAAAAAAAAGAATGCCTATAGTCCTATATACAATGATATAAAATTATAGTCTCCACTACTGCTGGACCAATATTTAATGATGTTTTAACCTTTATTTCCGGTGAAAATGCCTAAGTCAGAAAGTATGGATTGACTTTGTGATCCCAGCTTGACTCACAAGGCTGCTGCTGCAAATCTGTTGTGTGAGTTGAGGGGGCCAGTATTCCACAATTATATTTACAGAACAAGTAAACCAATTTGAGTAGCAAACATCCTTCACTAGAAGTAAACAGAGAAAAAAAAACCTCCATTATTCCCTTCATTCACGAGTTTTAATGGATTGGCTATATAAACATTTTTGTATTCCCACATTTCAAAGGCGCAAGCAGTGGTAGAAACTCTCTGAGCGCGAGTGTAAATGGGCATCGTCTGTTCTCGGCGTGGCGCACTAACACTACCCTAAAAACTTAAAAACAACAACAAACAGCCTAGTAGCACTTTAAAGACTAACAAAACATACAGACTAACTGGGCTACCGCTCTGCAGCGCTACCCTGTGATCCGCGGAGCAAGGGTGCGCCAGGAAGGCAAAATGCTTTACAAATGCGCCGAAACTCAGCTTCGCAGCACCCGGGGCAAGTCAAACGAGGCCCCGGACGCCCATTCTGCAGATGGAGGCCGAGTCGCAGAGGACGAAACCCCTCAGCTCACAGCGCGTGGGAGCGGGGGACAGGAGGCAGGGAGCGCTGGCCCCTCTCACCTAGTGCTCCGTGCAGCAGGGAGCTGACCGGCAGCAGGGCGAGGCCCCCCCCCCCCTCAGGTCAGGGAGAGACGGAGGCGCCCAACGCCTCTGACACTCAGGCCCCTCCTCCCGGCGCCTGCCTTCCAGGGACACATCCCAACGCTTTTCCCACCCCAGGCCCGCCCAGCGACGGCGGAGCAGCGGCCGCTCCCTCAGAGCCAACCACGCAGGCTGGGGGCCAGCGGCGAACAGGCGGATCCAGCGGTCACACGCGGGGAGAACCCCACCCAAGGCCCCTCCGAGGCAACCCCCCCCAGCTCACCTCGCCCCCCCCCCACACACACACGCGTATGCCCCGCACAAGGCTGCCAACGAGAAAAGCGTTTCTCGCCCCCCCCCGCCCGTAAATCTTTCATATGGGCCTCCCGATTGGCCACCACCGCCGTCTCCTCCCTCCCCATTGGCCACCCGTGACCAGTCCCCTCCCCCCGCAGCCACAGCCCGCTCCCCCCCCCCCACCCCCGCACCGCGGCTCGGCAGGCTCCTCACCGTGTAGTAGGAGAGCAGCCCCGCGTTATAGTCTAGCACGAACCAGCGGTACTGCCAGCCCTTCATAACGTTGGTCCACTTGCTCAGCGGCCCCTCCATGATGGACGCCATTTTGGGAGCCGGCCCGGCACCACAGAGCCGGCCCGGCGGGGAAGGGGGAGACGGCCGCGCGAGCGGCCTGGGGCCGGGACGAGGAACTAAGCAAACCACTGGGAGGGGCAGTCAAGAGAGCCAGAGAAACAGTGGGGGAGGGGGGGGGGGGGGGGCCGGGCTTGCTCACGCAAGAGCGGGGCGGAGCAAAGGCAACCCGCGAGGGCGGAGGGGAGAGCGGGAGCGGGAAGCCACTGCATGGACACACGGGAAATGGGAAGGGATTTAAGGAGCGAACGCCTCAGCGGGAGCTGGGGGAATACAGCCCGGGGGGCGGGGCCTGGTCGCTCACCGGAAGTGGCGAAGAACAAAGGGAACGAGGCTCAGGGCAGAGGGCGGGATCAGGGATTGGTTCTTCACCCAGGCAAGGCGGGAGATTAGCGAGGAGGCGGGGCCTGGCTCCGGGTCCTTTCTCTGGGCAGTGTCTGGCGCCTCACGGAGTGGGGGGGCGGGGCCTGGCTCCTCACTCTGGCGGGCTGGGCGCTCAAAGGGTGCTGCGGTGCCCCGCAGTGACTGGGAGGGAGCCGAGTGCGGAGCGGCCGGGGGAGGCGCAAAGGCTGAAGAAGGGCTGCGGTATAACGCATGGCTCCTGTCTTCAGCAACCCACCGCCCATACAAACGGTTCCAGCAGCAGTGTGGGCGCGTGGGGCTGATTTCAGGGTGCAAAAAAGAGCTAGATAGCCATTCATGGACCTAACCTTAATGAATCTATTAGCCAGGATGGTTATTCCTAGCCCAGTGGCCTCTAACCTTTTGACACCCAAGATCACTTTTTAAACATTAGAACAAGCCAAGATCTACCACCCCCTTCTTCCCACAAGAGCCCCCCCCACCCCTTCCTTGAAGCCCCACCCTCTCTAGTCTCCTCCTCTCCATCACTTGCTATCCCCAGTCCTTATACACTCTACGCTGCCGCTTTTTTTCTATTCTTCTGAAAGAAGAGGTTTTTCCAACGTTCGGCCTGTCTAGGCGGGACCAAATGTCAGAAAAAGCCCTTCTTTCAGAAGCCCCCTTATTCCTCATGGAACGAGGAATACAGGGGTTACCGAAAGAGCATGTTTGCTCTTCCACTGAAAAAAGTGGAAGAATAAACGCGTCCCTGAATGCGGAAGAGTTTTTCCGGGATATCTCTGGATTCCTGGAAAAACTCCTGCAGTCTAGCCATACCCTCACTGGGTTGAGACAGGATGTGTGGGCTCTGGGGTGGGAATGAAGGATTTGGGTGTGGGAAGAGGTGAGAGGTGCAAGCTCTGCGGGGAAACTTGGATGCAGGGGGAGGTGGAGAACAGGACGCGGGCTCAGGGAGGGGCCTCCAGGCTGGGGAGGGTTGGGGTACTAAGCAAGCCACAAGCTTGTGGATGTGAGGCTGCAGGAATTTGGGTTGGGATATGTGAGGGGCTCAGGGCAGGGGGGTCCAGTGTATGATAGGCTCAGATCTAGGGTTAGGGGGAGGGTGCAGGAGTGTTATGATGCTGTGATCAGATGGAGGCTTGGCCCCAATTGGGGGTTTGTTGGCCAGGCTTCGTTTTAAAATAAAATACTATGTCAAACACAAAAGTTTCTGCATTGTCTTTATTAATGAGAAGGGCAGGGAACCTGTTTTGAGTCAGAGGTCACTGACCCACAGAAAAGTCAGTTGGGGGCCACACAAGTGAGATGCAAAAAAAAAACCCTCCTCCAAAACCCCCCCAAGCCTCACTAATGTGTCCCCAACTGTGCTGATGGGAGCAGGGGACATGCTACTGGGGACAGGTGCTAGTGGGTGCTGGGGCAGGGGACAGGGTGCTGGGCTGGGGGCAGGGTGCCAGTGGGAGACAGGGGAGTGGGGGCAGGGTGCCAGTGGGGGAGAGAGGACAGGGTGCCGGGGGGGGGGGCAGTGGACAGGGTTCTGCAGCAGGGGACATGGAGCCAGTGGGGGCAAGGGACAGGGTGTTGCTGAGGGCAGGGCACAGGGAGTCCCCCACACCCTCCTTCTCCCGGGACTCCTCCCCTCCTCCCCCCGCAGAGGAGGGAAGCCCCAGCGCACGCCTCTTCCGGGGATGACTCCCCCCTCCCGTAGAGGAGGGAAGCCCCAGCGCGTGCCTCCTCTGGGGACTCCCCCCAGCCCCCGCAAGTTCCTGGCATGCCACAGACCTGGGGGAGGGGAGCAGCCAGCACACTTTCGGAATCCCCGGAAGTGGTGCGCAATTGAAGGACTTCCATCCACCCCTCAGGAAGCCAGCACTACATCCATTGTTGCAGGAGGTAGGTAGTGGGGCTTCTTGGGTGTGGGGGAAAATGGGGGGGACCCTGAATGCCTCGCAATCGACTGGTCAAGCCCTCGCGATTGACAGGTTGGTGACCATGGTCCTAGCCTCTGTTTCTCTGGAGGTGGGTGACAGAGGAGAGATCTCGTGAGGATTACCTGTTGTGATCCCTCCCTCTGGGGCATCTGGTATTGGCCACTGTCGGCAGACAGGATACTGGGCTAGATGGACCTTGGTCTGACCCAGCATGGCTGTTCTTATGTTAATGCCATCAAGTCTGTGTTCACTGTGCAAACTTTCACATGGTTCTCAACACCTTTTGTACCTTTCTCCTGTACATTTAGTGGACACGGTGGAATCCTTGCATAAGCTGCTCACTATGCTGGAACTTGAGTTTATATTGCTAGGGCTGCACAGAGTCACTATCGAAGATCTTATTAGACTAGAAAACTGTGGGTTCCGTCATCCCCATGCACTTCTCATGCCTTTTAAAATTAAGAGTAGCTCTGATGACTGTCTATACGTGAATTACCCCGATTTACAATGTTGTGAGGCGAGACTCCAGCTTCATTAATATTTTTCTGTGTAATGCAAAAGTATGCATCCTTGACTTCAGCAGGTAACAAATACTATTTGTAACTTATCCTGCCATTTCACATGTGACTGCTCTAAAATGTCACACTGGTTGCTACTTTGTTTCCAGCTGCAATTTGAGGAGTTTCCTGTAATATTTCTGGTAAGCACCAGATGGTGCTTACACACAGTCTTATAAATTCTATTGCGGTTATGAACAGAATGTTCAGTCCTGCAGAAGCTCATCAGTTGTAACCAAAAAAAAAATTAGCAGTACATATTTGCACTTAAGTCTGTTTACTTCTTTAGTTTCTTTAAATGGAGAGTTGCTGCCTAACTATTTTTAAATCAAAGCTTACGCCTTAATTTCAGCATGTCTTAAGAGTCTGTGGCCAGTCTGACAGGATTAAGAATCATTATTGTTTTGAGTATTTAAAAACACAAAAAGGAAAAGATAAACATCTAAATATAAAACATTAATACACTGTAAATAGTGGTCAAATCTCAGCACCTTACATCATTTTTCAAATTGATTTTCATCAAATTTGTTCCATGTTCATTCCATACCCTCTCTCTTAATATGATATAAGATGAATTATCTTTTTTCACATGTGTATGATCATTTCATTATTTATCTGAACATCTTTTATGCATATATTTGCCAAGCTAATCAAGTTTATTCAGCTGGATCCCACTGACAAAGATTATAAGTGCTATGTACAATGTACTTCAGTAAGTTGGTACAAACTTTGGTCTTTTTATATATTAAAAACTCACATATCAATAAATTGAATTTTGCCATATCTACTGTATGACCCATCCATAATTATTTGCTTTGAGTGAGCAGTGGCTTGAAAACAGAATTTAGCAGATTAGTAGTTCCTTAATTAACACTGCTGTTTACCTTTCCATGTTCATGCTTTGCCTTGGTTAAAAGTATTTTTAAAATATGATGGTTTGTGCATCTGCAGACTGATTTCTTGTGATAGAGTCCACCATAGCTGCAAAATAGAAACTAGTCAGACAAGTCCATTTTACATAATTAGGTAAAATATTATGTTTTATGTCCATGTGCAAAATGAATGTTATGTGCACCAGTATGGAGGTGATGTGTGAAACATCATCTCCATGTTGGTACACACATAAGAAAATTCATTCATGGACATGTGTAGTGGGGGTGATGCTGAGGGATTTGAGGTGTGGAAGGCACTCAGGGCTGGGGCAAAGGGTTGGAATGCAGGGTGGTGAGGGTTCTGGCTAGGATTGTGGGCTCTGAGGTAGGGTTGGGGATGAGGCATTTGGGATGCAAGCTGCTCCAAGGGGAGAGGACTTTCCTCAGCCCTCTGAACCCACAGTAGCTCAGGGCCCAGTGCGAGATGCCTCTCTATGTCCATAGCAGCCCCTGTCTGTGGCTGGGGTGGAGTGGGAGGGGACTGCTCCAACCCAGCCATGGCGGGTGAGGGGACACTGCAGGCCAGCTAGGCTGGAGTGGCCCCTGTTCCCTATTTAATCAGTTAACAAGTTAAACATCGCATTTAACTGGTTAACCAATTTAAGCAGGATTTTACATCCCTATTTTGAAGTCTGTGGATGATGTTTTGATAAATAGTAACTAAATATATCAATGCCAAGTGTTGTATACAAGAGTCTCCTACCTCCCTTCTCTTCCTGATACCATACAAGGGTGTTTTACTCCCTCTTTATGCAAGCACAGAGTACAGGGAATGGCAGGGTGGGTGGAGTCAGTTTCAGTTTCTGAGGGTGTGGGTGACTATTGTTTAAGAATGACATTTGTTGTAGGAATTTGTGAGGGGGCAGATATATGGATGACAAACACCCCCCTTCAAATACACATCTTTGCGAGGAAAGTAAAATCCTTTATTTGCTGGCACATATAATAATAAAAATTAATATTGTGATTTTTTTTGTTCTGGAGTTATTTAAATAAACAGAATGATTAAATCAGCCCTTGCAGCAGAGAGGAGAATAGTCATGGGTCTTGTGTCTCAGTAGTTTTGAAACAAATCAAAGGTACTCGAATTTTCTTTCCAATGTTTATTGTTATATGTTCAAAATAAATAAAAATCACCAGTAATAAATGTCGCTGTGTCTGAAAAGTTTCTCCCTACACTCCCTTTCCTTTACTAAATATGATTTATTCTTCTATTATTCTTCTAGGGCCATGGTTTTAAAACTGAGGTATGTGTACCTGAGCACTCATCAGCGGGCATGCGAGATAAATCTTGTAATGGCAGATAAGTCATTTTATTTAATCTCAGAGGGATAGCTGTGTTAGTCTGTAACTTTAAAAACAACAAATGGTACTGTGGCACTTCAGAGACTAACCAAAATATATAGAATCATGAGCTTCATCAGATGAATTGGACAGCAGCAGAAGTACCTGCCTACAATTGACAGGTACTTCTTCTGCTGTTTTGTTTTATGTTATTACTCGTGGTTATTTCCACTCCAGTTCATCTGATGAAGTGGATTTTGCCCACAAAACTTCATGATTCCATATATTTTGATTAGTTTCATAGGGCATGTCTACACTAGAGAGAAGATCAACCCTCTGGAGGTTGATCTCCTAGTCTGAAGTAGACCCATAAATAGAATGGTGAGAGCAGTCCCTGCTGTCCTCTGGTACTCCGCATTGTGCTATGAGTAAGGGAAGCCGATGGGAGGGTGTGCTCGCGTCAGCCTCCTGCTCCGTGGATGCTCCTATGGCTTGGTTTAAGGTAAGCCAATACCAGCTACACATTTTGCGTAGCTGGAGCGGCATATCTCAAATCGACCTGCCTGTTCTAATGTAGACCTAGGCTAAGGTGCCTCAAGACTACTCATTGCATTTTATTTAGTAGAAATTGATAATCTAATATATCATGATATATCATGACCCTATCTCAGATAGGCATATGCAGTAAACCACATATCTGAAAGGGATACACAGCCTAAAAAGTTTGAAAACCACTGCTCTTGGGTGAGTGTTTATACCTGTGAACAATGTTTCTCTAGAAAAGAGATGAAAGAGGGAAATCTTACATTCAGAAAAGAGAATTATGAAGATT
This sequence comes from Pelochelys cantorii, assembly GCA_032595735.1. Classification (NCBI taxonomy): domain Eukaryota; kingdom Metazoa; phylum Chordata; order Testudines; family Trionychidae; genus Pelochelys; species Pelochelys cantorii. Next base: position 57,245,248 of record CM064334.1, read on the forward strand.
TGAAACTTCTGGGCTATTGTTTTCCGTCTCCAGGTCTTCTTTTTCCCTCATATCATATTATGTGGATATTTTTAGGATGCGTGGCTGAGCAATAGGCTATTTCCCTCCGTTTGTTCCATTTCCCAGGATATGTGCTTTTTACATAGGGAGTTTATTCTGGCACAACATGTTCATTTTTATGAAAAAGGGAAGTGCCTTTGCGATATTTAGCACCCTGACTGAGATGCTGCTCTGAGAATGTTTTTTAAGATTTGGCTGATTCATCTGTTATTTATTTAGCCCCTTTGAACAATGCTGGTCCCATATTCAGAAAGAGAAATCATGTAAAAAGTACACAAATCACTGAAAATGAATCAACAGGTGCTGATGATTTCTTGGGGACTAAGAAGAAATTGTCTGGTGGTGTAATGCAAGTTAATTGGAGAATATGATGATCCTCAATTAAACATTCCCGAGTGGCTCTCTTCTTTACCAAATCTAATTACAGGTTTCTAGAGAAACACATTTAAAGGGACACTTTAAAGTAGTTTAGCTTTATAAAGTTTGTATAGATTTAAAAAAAATTTTAAATGGCTTTTAAAAGGAGGAATATGATGCGCTTGAGACGTCTGCCTTGATTGTACATTAGCTACTAGATGCAAAAAACCTAAAATATACATTTTATTAAATCAAAAATCCATTTCTCACAACATGCACTTCTCAGCTTGGTGATGTGATCTGGCATTGAGAAATTGGGAAATCTGTTGTAGGCCTTTCATTTGGAGGAGAGCCGAGTGCTCATGCAAAACTTTCATCTGGATACTTCACATTACACAGTTGCAATCTGGTACTGCAAGACCTACCTGTCAGTAAAAGTTTTTTGCAGAGTTTTCAGGATTGAACTATTTAGGGACTAAAATTAAAGAAAACAGAAAGATCACTTATAACCAAAATACAATCTAGACAATATCAATCATAGGAGCATTCTACAATGTTTTTATATGACTGAACTCAAATCTGGTAGCATATATTTTAGAATACATGAACATTAGGCTGAATTTATTCATTGATGAAAATGATACAACACGAGTCCAGAAAAATGAACAATATCTGGATACTGTACTGTGGTGTTGTGCACACTAGGCAAGTCATGATAGGCCAGATCTTCAGTAGATGCAGAGCTAGGGCCTTAGTGTCTCACTTAGGGTATGTCTAGACTACATGCCTCTGGCGACAGAGGCATGTAGATTAGGCTACCCGGCATAGGAAAATGAAGCGGCGATTTAAATAATCGCCGCTTCATTTAAATTTAAATGGCTGCCGCGCCGAGCCGATCAGCTGTTTGTCGGCTCAGCGCGGTAGTCTGGACGCTCCGCGGTCGACATCAAAGGCATTTGTCGACCTCCCAGGTAAACTTCATCCCAGGAGGCATACCTGGGAGGTCGACAAATGCCTTTGATGTCGACCGCGGAGCGTCCAGACTACCGCGCTGAGCCGACAAACAGCTGATCGGCTCGGCGCAGCAGCCATTTAAATTTAAATGAAGCGGCGATTATTTAAATAAACCCTTAGGGTTGCCAACCCTCCAGGATTGTACTGGAGTTTCCAGGAATGATAAATTAATCTTTAATTAAAGATTATGTCATATGATGAAAAAATTAGTGACCCTATCCTCCATGCAGCAGTTTACTCATGTGTAAAGAGGGTACAATAAAACGTACTTGCCTCATTAAGGTCCAGTGATGATTAATTAGCTAATGTTGTAAAGTACTTGAGTTTGTTAGAAGTCCAAAATATTATAAATTAAATTGATCTAAGTTTGGAAACATCATACACATGTGGCCTTGATCAGCAAGATTACAGGTCTTCCAAAAGTCATATGCCTCGGTGTGACAGGGCCGCACGGCCCTGCACTAGCAGCAGCAAAGCCACTGTCGCTGCTTTCCCAGCAGGCAGGGGAAGCCGTGTGGGGGCGAGAACGCCACACTGCTCATGCAGGCCCCGCCGCCTGGGGTCGCTGGCGGGTAAAGAGAGCGGGCTAACCCGAGAGGAGGATGATGTGGCTGGATGTCATGATGCCGGCACAGCGGAACATGCGGCTGGCACACAACATGGCGGGCCCCTTCAAAAAGGCCAAGACCAGCAGAGCAAGGGGGAAGTCCCGGAGCTTCCAAAGGGAAGAGGAGTCGTCTCAACCCAGAGCCGAAGGGGAGGACGGACCGACGCGAGAGGACGACCGCTGCAACGAGGGCAAACCGGCCTGGGAGAACCCGGTAGGAACCCTGGTCGGTGGGCGTAAAGTCAAAGACAGCGAAAGGAGAAGGAAGCAGCCTGGGGCAGGCCAGTATTGGCGCCCATGGGCTGACGAGTTTCAGGGACGTGCCCTGTCAGCCGGCTAGGGGATTACTCATCCCTACGCCTTAGGGATCCCTACGCTGGGACCCGATGGAAAGGGAGGGCCCATGTCCCCCATACCCCTTTCCTCGTGCACAGGTGTCTTCGCTATTTATGGGAAGGGATCATAAAATCGCATATCGGACTATTGAACGTACGGGTGCAGGATAACGAAAACTCACGGGAATTTGGGGACACTAAGGAGGCAGAGGGCGGGACCCCGCTCGGACACAGGAATAGGGGCTCCAGACCTGACTGAACCGCCACACTCAGAAGAAAACAGATACATAAATAGTTTATCAGAAGGCCTTTTTTATAATCAGAATGCATTTTTTAGGCATTTTAAAGATTTTACTAGGTTTAACCTAGATTCACTGGGGGATGGTGATCTAAGTTCTCAGGTAAGTGGGGAAGTGGGATACTGGGAGGAAACACAAGGAGGATGCAACGGGGTAGCCTCTTGATTCATATTGAAAACGTGGGGCAATTGGATAGTTATCTTAGATGCCTGTGATGTGATTGGAATAACAGAAACTTGATGGAGTAACTCACATGACTGGAGCATTGTCATGAGTGCGTATAAACTATTCAGGAAAGAAAGGTGGGAGAGAAAATGTGGAGGAATTGGACTGTGTGTGAGGGTATGTCTACACTTCCACCCTCTTTCAAGAGAGGGATGCAAATAAAGACTGTAGGGTAAACTGAGGCAGTCCATGGTATCTTGCTGAGAACTGAATATTCAAATCCTAAATCATTAGGCCAGGCCTGGGAAGCATACAGACAGGCAGTTACCGTGACCCTGGTTCCCCGGCAACTACATTCCAAAGGGGCCTCACTCTCACTCTCATTCTGATAAGGCCTGGCTGGTACCAGCCAGGCTGCGCTGTTTTCTCACTGTCTCCTGTAATTTCAGATTAATCAGCTTGGATCCCAAGGACTGTGCCAACACAAGGAAGGAGTCATCTCACAGAAGCCATCACAATTTCAGCAAAACACGTTAACATCAACATGTCCATTTTGGGGCTTCCATCCTGTTTATGCTGGCTCATTTAGCTTGTTAGGAATAACTACCTGTATTAGTGATAATATGTTTAATTGGCAATGGGCAGAGATACTGTGTAACTTTCGTAGTTTATTGGCTTATATGCATATCTCACTTCCGCCGTTAGACCTATCAAATCACTTCCCCTCCGTCCATCTGCTACCTATATAATTTAATGTATGTTTTGGTTAAGTTAGTGCTCCACCAGGTTAACTCCTGATGGGAACTCCACCAGTTGTGTGAACCAATAAATCCTCTGCTTGTTTTCACCTGCACCCAGTGTGTCCGGAAATTATTCCCTACAAAGACATTCGAAATTGCAAATGAAGCCGGGATTTAAATATCCTGTGCTTCATTTGCATAATTGCGTTATGGCGCTATTTCGAAATAGCACTATTTCGAAATAACAGACTCTGTTAAGACGCAGTTATTTCGAGAGAAAACCCTTCTCTCGAAATAACCCTTATTCCTCATACAATGAGGTTTACCAGTTATTTCGAGAGAAGGGTTTTCTCTCGAAATAACCACATCGTAACAGCGTCTGTTATTTCGAAATAGCGCTATTTTGAAATAGCGCCATAATGCGATTATGCAAATGAAGCACGGGATATTTAAATCCCGGCTTCATTTGCAATTTCGAATGTCTTCATTTGCATCCCTCTCTCAAAAGAGAGTGCAAGTGTAGACATACCCTAAGAGAGCAGTATGATGGTTGCTCAGAGCTCCAGTTTGAAACTGGAGAAAAGCCTGCTGAGTATGGCTATGTCTAGACTACACTGATCTATTGGAATAAGATATTCAAATTGCGCGCCGCAATTTACGTACCTTTTTCCAATAGTTTTTTTTTTGAAGAGGCTTTTCCAAAATTTGGCCTGTCTACACTGGGCCAAATTTTGGAAAATCCTCCTCTTTCAGAAGAGCCCTTCTTCTTCGTGGAAGGAGGAAGACAGGGCTCCCAAAAGAGTGCATCTGCCCTTCCTCAGAAAAAAGTGGAAGTGCATATGCATTCCCTCCGGTATCCCGGAAAAACCCCATAGTGTAGACATAGCCTTAGTGAGTTAAGATTAGAGGCAAAAGCAACAAGCGTGATGTTGTGATGGGCGTCTGCTATAGACCACCAGACCAGGAGGAAGAGGTAAATGGGATTTTCTTTGGACAACAAACAGCAGTTTGCAGATCACAGCCCCTTGTTTTCATGAGGGATGTCAGTCACCCTAATATCTGCAGGGAGAACAGTACAGCAGTGCACAGACAATTCAGGACATTTTTGGAGAGTGTTGGGTTCAATTTCTTAGTGCGAGTGCTGGAGAAACTAAGTGAGGTCATGTTCCTCTTCACCTGCTTCTCACAAACAGGGAAGAATTGGTAGGGACATAAGAAGTAGGTGGCAATCTGGGCAGCACTGACCATGAGATGGTCAAGTTCAGGTTCCTGACAAAAGGAAGAAAGGAGAGCAGTAAAATATGGGCCCTGTACTTCAGAAAAACAGATTTTGACTCCCTTTTGACTGGGCAACAAAATGGCAAATGAAATTTAATGTGGATAAATGTAAAGTAATGCACATTGGGAAAAATAACCCCAACTATACGTATAGTATGATGGGGGCTAATTTAGCTACAACTAATCAGGAAAGAGATCTTAGAGTCATCGTGGATAGTTCTCTGAAGACATCCACGCAGTGTGCAGCGGCAGTCAAAAAAGCAAACACGATGTTAGGAATCATTAAAAAAGGGATAGCGAATAAGACGGAGAATATCTTATTGCCCTTATATAAATCCATGGTACGCCCACATCTGGAAAACTGCATACAGATGTGGTCTCCTCATCTCAAAAAAGATATACTGGCATTAGCAAAGGTTCAGAGAAGGGCAACTAAAATGATTAGGGGTTTGGAACGGGTCCCGTATGAGGAGAGATTAAAGAGACTGGGACTTTTCACCTTGGAAAAGAGGAGACTAAGGGGGGATAGGATAGAGTTCTATAAAATCATGATTGGTGTGAAGAAAGTGAATAAGGAAAAGCTATTTACTCGTTCCCATAATATAAGAACTAGGGTCCACCAAATGAAACTAATGGGCAGCAGGTTTAAAACAAATAAAAGGAAGTTCTTCTTCACACAGTGCATAGTCAATCTGTGGAACTCCTTGCCTGAGGAGGTTGTGAAGGCTAGGACTATAATAGGGTTTAAAAGAGAACTAGATAAATTCATGGAGGTTAAGTCCATAAATGGCTATCATCCAGTATGGGTAAGGAATGGTGTCCCTGGCCTCTGCTTGTCAGAGGGTAGAGATGGATGGCAGGAGGGAGATCGCTTGATCATTGCCTGTTCGATTCACTCCCTCTGGGCACCTGGCATTGGCCACTGTCGGCAGACAGGGTACTGGGCTGGATGGACCTTTGGTCTGACCCAGTATGGCCATTCTTATGGGTATGATCCTATGGGATGCTAACATGACGAAAATATGAGTCAAGGAGAGCTGGCTGTATTTTAAAGAAGCCTTATTGAGGGTGTAAGTGTAGTAGAAAAATCCCTATTTCCTGTTTTTTGTAACATTCAAATATTCGAGTCTTAATGTACTAAGTCTTAATATGTTTTTATTACTCTGTTTTTAATTGCTCTTTTGAAATTCTGTTTGTCTACCCTTGTTATATGTAAGGATTGTGTGGGAGATAAGTGTGAAGGCCACCACTGGACCAGATGCTGTACAAAGGGCGGATCCAACAACCGACAACAGGCACCAAAGATTACTGTATATCAAAAGAGGGCAGATTGGCAACCCTGGACACTGAGGGAAAGGGCAAGCATTTACCAATTGGGACAAGATATTCATGATCAAAACCAGCTTAGGATTGCAGAACAAAGAACATAAGAAGAAAGAGAAACAACAAGAGATAACAAATATCCATCAGAAAAACAGCATGATGATGCAAAACTTACTGGTCCTAGTGAAGGAAAACTGCTATAAAAAGGAGTTGCTTTGCCATAATTTTGGGGGTATGTCTTGCCAAAACTAGAGCATCAGTCTGTACCAATATAGCCCTCACTCCTTCATCTGTAATCAATCTTGCTGGTCACAGACCATGGAAGGGTAAATATAACATTGATTCGTGAGACAGTGTGTGTATGCATCTGTGTGTGTAAGCATATGCTAACTGCTTTGCATTGTATTCTCAATAAATGCAGCATATTGCCTTTCCCCCTTGAAAAGATCCTGTGTGCTTCTTATAAGCATAACACAAGAACAAACCATCCAATTTGAAGAAAGAATAGCAAATATGGCAGGCAATCAACTTGGTTTAAATAGAGAAAAGTTCAGTGAGCTTAAACATTATCAAAAGCATATTAGCATGGCAGAACAAAGAAGATAAGGAGAGAAACAATGAAAGATACAAGCTTACAAGAATTGGAAACGTGGACATATGACTAGAGAGGAGTATACAAATATTGCTTGAGCTGCAGGGGTGTAATAGGGAAGGCCAAACTGCAGCTGGAATTGCAGCTAGCAAGGGATGCGAAAGATAACAAGGAGAGTTTCTACAGGTATGTTAGCAACAAGAAGAAGATCAGGGAAAGTGTGGGACCCTTACTGAATGGGGAAGGCAATTTAGTAGCAGATGATGTGGAGCAAGCTGAAGTACTCAAAGCTTTTTTTTTACCTAAGTCTTCATGGGGTAGGCTAGCTCTCAGACAGTATCAGCCGCCCATGCAGTTACAGTTTGAGAACATAAGAGATTAACTTCTGCTAACACAGTGAAATCAACAGATAAATTAGTTTCATCTTCATGGGGTAGGCTATCTCCCAGACAATATCAGCTGCCCATGCAGTTACAGTTTGAGAACATAGGAGATTAACTTCTGCTAACATAGTGAAATCAACAGATAAATTAGTTTTTTCTTCACTTGTGCAGATTTTTGTTACATCTTTTTTGTTTAGACATCAGATGATTTTAGACAGGATGGAATCCTTATCCAGGACTCCTCTTATCCAAGTGTTGTGTGCATGTTTGTAAAGCTAAATTATACATATTTCAGCTGTTTCAACCAATGTAAATGCTGTCTTAAAGTAGCTTTACACTTTTCAGTTTCTTACATTGTTTGGAAATTTGTTATGTTTCAGAACAGCAAGAAGACATTCCAACAACTGAATTGCTGCAAAATCTCTTCAGCATGTCTCTGTTCCAGTGGATATACTTCTATAGTTGTTTGCTCTCTCTGATTGTGGATTCTGCTACACTTCAAACATATATTTTACAAACTACTTAGTTAATCAGACATAAAGTTCTCATGGATGGAATCATGAAAATGTAGCACTGGAAGGGATATCAAAAAGTCATCTAGTCCAGTCTTCTGCATTCAAGGCGGTACTAAGTAATAACTAGACCATTTCTGACAGGTGTTTGTCCAGCCTGTTCCTAAAAACTTCGATGATGGAGACTCCACAATTTCCCTAGGCTATTTTTTCCAGTGTTCTATTAACCTCACAGGGTAAGAAGCTTTTCCTAATGTCCAACTTAACCATCCCTTGCTGCAACTGAAGTTCCTTGCTTCTTCTCCTACCCTCAGAGGGTATGTCTACACTACAGTTTTTTGTCGGAAAAACAGCTGTTTTTCCAACAAAACCAGAGTTACGTCCACACTGCAATTGTGTTCTTTCTAAAGTAAATTGAAAGAACAGAGGGGGTTTTCCGGCATTGGTACTCATCTTTCGATGAGGAAGAAGCCTTTTTCCAAAAGAGCGCTTTCGGAAAAAGGCGTGTGTGGATGGGGAGGAGGGTTTTCTTTCGAAAGAAGAGGCCTCCGGGAAATAACACAGGTGCCCTGGTGGACACTCCATCCATACTAATCACAACTCTATAGTTCCTGTCTTCTGCCAGCTGTTAAATCTGCAGGCACGCTGGACAAGCCTTGTGGCAGGAAGCCAGCCTGACAGCAGCACCCTGACCGCACAGCTCTCCCTTCCATAGGCCTTGCCACCCATCGTGGAGCCATAAGCCCCTTGCAACTCCTCTGGCTCTCGCAGGCAGCAGTCCCAGGAGCCGCTTGGGGGACCAACAGGCAGGCACCCTCCTGGTCCAGAGCGGAGATCCTGTCCCTCCTCGAGCTGTGGGGTGAGGAGGAGACATTGCAGGATCTCTGCTCCAAGCGTCACAATGCTGAGATCTTTGAGTGCATGGCCGAGTCCCTGGCGCAGCGCTGACACCCGCCCCGGACCTTGGAACGGGTCCGGAGTAAGGTGAACAAGCTCCATTAGGGCCAAAGAGCACAGCTCACACTCAGGGGCAGGGTCCCACACCTGCCCTTATTACCAGGAGCTCCTCCAGATCCTGGGGGGTGGGGAAATGGCTGGAAGCAGGCTAGCCACAAGGGCGGAGGCATGACCCCAGACACCCTGAAGAGTGCTGCTCCCACGGGCAGGACTGTGAGCTGCAGGTGTGTGTGCGGACCCCAGGGAGGGCCAGACTGCTCTCGGCTCCTCTGCTGCCCATGGAGGGATCCCACTGTGGCTGGACACTTCCCTTGCCTGCTTTTCTGTGGGCCTGTGGGGCGGGGAAGGAAGCAGGCAGCATTGTTCCCTGGGCCCCTGTGAGGCAGGGCCTGCTGTACAGCCCACACATGGCTTTGTTCCCGGGACATCCCCCTCCTCTGGCCCGAGGACTGTTGGTTGCTGCTCACGGAGGAGGGCACGGCCTCAGGGACAGTGACTGTGTGGATGACTGACTGCCTCTCCCTCTTTGTGTTCTCCACAGTCGGGACTGAGGGGCAAGCCATGCCACCCATGCCAGTTGCCACAGCCCGGGAGACTCTAAAGTGTGCCAGGGTCCAGGAAGATTTAATGCGGCAGCATGTCAGCATCCTGCACAACATGCAGCAGACCCTGGCGCAGAAGATCTGCAAGGATGCTGAATGGCAGAACAGTACCTGGGACCAGCTCATGCAGCGGTGTGATAGCATGTGCCATCATGAGAGAAATGATGGCACACCCAGCTGCTGTCGCTCCTCCTGCCTACCACCCTTCTGCCCCTCCCCCCCACTATGCCCATTCCCCCTCCCTCCGCCCCGATGGAATGCACATGTCCCTTCCCCAAGTGATGCCTATGCCCCTTTCCCCTGACCCCCCGCCATCCCTGACCCTGCTCCAGCCCCCCCCATCTGCCCACCCCCTGTCATCCCTGGACCCACCCAATCCCAACTCCAACAACGACTGCCCCACACCTGAGGTGGCACATCTAGCTGCCCCCCATGCCACTCCAAGCCCCCCTCCCTCTCCAGGTTATGAGCCCCTCTCCCCCTGCCCACCTTTTTTTATTGAAAGATAAATACAGATTTCACTTCCTTGGAAACCAAACAGGTGTGTTTATTGAGAGGTCAGGGAAGGGGTAAAGGGAGAGATTGTGTTGGGAAAGGGATAGTGCAGCAAGCCAGAGGCTCCTGTTGCGGAGGCACTGGGGAGACTTACTTGGGTCTCCCTCACGGCCTCCCGGATGCACACCCAGCCTGATGGGCCTAGCGGATGGCAGCTGTTTGTGGCTGCTCGAAGGCTCGCCCCTCGCGGCCAACATCTGCCCCCCACCCCAGGAGGAAGGCCTCCCCCTTCCTGTCCACAATGTTGTGGAGGACACGTGCCACGACCACCTCGGGGATGTTGTGCTCCCCCACCTCCAGGCAGGTCAGCAGGCACCTGAACCGTACCTTGTGGTGGCTAAAGGTGCATTCAACCTAGATCCTCGCCCGGTTCAGGCGGGCATTAAATTGGTTCCTCTGGGGTCTCGGTATCTGGTATAAGGCTTCATAAGCCATGGCATCAAGGGGTAAGCCGCATCCCACACGATGCATAATGGCATCTGCACGTCCCCAACTGTTAGTTCACAGCAGGGGGAGAATGTGCCCACCTCCAGCTTTCCGTACAGGCTAGAGTTCTGAAACACACAGGCATCATGTGCCCTGCCCGACCACCCAACAAAAATGTCCATGAAGTGTCCATGGTGGTTGACCAGAGCCTGCAGCACCATGGAGAAGTAGCCCTTTCTATGAATATACTGGGCTGCTTGATGCTCCGGTGCATGAATCGGTATGTGGGTCCCATTTATGGCTCTAGCGCAGTTCAGGAACCCCAGGCAGCAAATCCGGCCATGATCGAGTCCAGGTCTCCCAGGCAGATGACCCTCTGCAGCAGGATCGAGTTGATGGCCTTCACAACCTGCAGAAGGAGACAAACAAACAAACGAAACAGAGAATGAGAGAGGGAGTGCCTGAGTGCCTGCCCCCTCCCCTTCCTTCCTCCAAACACCCCAGGAGCCACTCCCTATGAAGCCACCCCCCCCCAGCAGCAGGCCTGTGTGAGGGCAGGACGGCACAACTCCACAGGGGCGGGGCTTACCCCCACTCCACCCCCACATCGCCAACCCCCCTTTCCTGAGGGACCCCCTTTTCTAGGACTCCCTCACCCCCTGAAGGGACCGCAGCCTGAGAGTGCCTTAGCTCCATGAGGAGGGCCCTGACGATGGACTTCCCCACACCAGACTGGTTGCCCACTGACGGGTAGCTGTCTGGGGTGGTGAGCATCCAGATGGCAATTGCAACCCGCTTCTCCAGGGGGGATGGCAGGCCGCAGGTGGGTGTCGCATCTCTGGAGGGTGGGGGCGAGCCAGGCACACAGCTCCAAAAAGATGGCCTTCAACATGCAGAAGTTCTGGAGCCACTGCTTATAATCCCACCACTCCATGACCAGCCGGTCCCACCAGTCCAAACTGGTGTGAAGCCCCCCAAAATGCCTCTCCACTGTGGGGTGCAGTTGCCAGAATGTAGTACCCAGGGAGAGGGTCCCAAGAATGAACTTGGGGTCAAGCTCGTGCAGGACCAGGAAGGCAGGTGGCACAAAGTGCTGCAAAATCTGCAGCATGGCCATGTGGGGCCATCACACACCCAGGGGCAGCTCTGGCTCCATGGCACCAAGAGAAAATCTGCGGCATCCCAAGTAAGCGGGGCAACCACAGCAGGCACTGCGAGAGCTTTGCTGTCCCTCAAAGAGGTAGGCAAGCACGCAGCAGAAGCAGAGAAACAGCTGTCCGGGGGGGGGGGTCCCTTTAAGTGCGTGTCTCTTCCAGGCTCCAGCACCAGCACTCAGAAGCAACTGGTGACCTAAAGCCCTGGCTGAAGAAGTTCTGGGTGGCCTTTTATGTGAGAGAGCTTCCAATCAGTCTGGACACTATCTTTCAAAAAAGCAGATTGCTTTTTCGATGAGCTTTTGTGTGTGGCTGCTTTCTTTTGGAAGAAGTTTTTTTGGAAGATCTCTTCTGAAAAAAGCTTCTTCTGAAAGAAGCCTGAAGTCTAGACATAGCCAGAATTTAGGAATAATTTTTTTTACCCTCGTTCTTGAAACAACCCTTTTACATATTTGAAAACGGTTATCATGTCTTCCCCCACCTTGATCATCTTTTCTCTGGACTAAAATCCATTTTTTTTCAGTCCATCTTCATAGGGCAAGTGTCTCTAGACCTTTAATTACATTTAAGTCTGCATTAAATATACCTTGTATTAGATTTCCAGAAGGAAAAGGAGGAAATTGTTCGTCAGGTTGCTGTCAGTGTAATCACAGTACACTCTGGGCTTGACTTTACTGCAAATATAGCTCAAGTTATAGCTTGAATGCTGCCCCAACTCAAATCCTGTCCACACACATAAATTGTTAATCTGATTATGGTGTTGCTTTTAATTTAAGATGACTGGTCTGTGGGGGACATATATAGCTACAACTTGTCATAAGCTGATACAATCATTCTGTGTTGCTCAAGTGTTATCTTGCAGTGTGGTCCCTCCCACTTTAATTTGCACAATGTGAAGTGAGCACACAACTTGATAACAAGCAGTGTTCAGGTAGTGAATGCACAGAGTACTGAGCCAGATTCCCAGGCTAAGTTGTGCAGAATGAATGGAAAACACACATTTTTCCCAGCTAGGGATTCCCTCAGCATACAGGGAAGTCCCTAGTGGACATAGAACTGGTATAGTCACCAGCTTTGCAACCCCAGTATCAAGTGTGTGTTGGGGGTGAGGTGAGGCAGAAATGCCTTGGAGACTATCACTATCTCTATACCAGTGTTGGAATAGAGCTGGCCAGAAAATCTGGGATCTGAAACCAGCTCTATGATGCCTCCATCTCTCTTGCTGTGCCAAGTTTATCCGGGTCACAGAAGAGAATCTGGCCCATACATTTTAATGGTGTGTTAAGTAAAGGCTTTGCTTTGTTTTTGGTGTTCTGGTGGCATTTCTAACATTTTCCCATGATAATTAGTCATTGAGTTTTTTAGCCTATATTTTTGGTTGTTGGTGTGGTGGAGTTTTTTGTCCTTGTTCTTCTTATTCCTTCCCTGTCCCCGTATCTCCTGCTCAGTTACTTTTATGTTTTAGCCAGTTTCTGGGCTTTATGTACATTTCTTGTCTAACATAGATTAGAATGTAACTTTCCTCTTGAAAAACATAAGCATTCTGTGGCTCACTAACTACTGTGCTGAATAACAACATCCCTAGGTGGAGGTGGAGTATATTTAGTTACCACTACTTACAGATATATGGCCACATCCTCCTTCTCTCAGTAATACTGATGTAGTCCCATTAAGATCAATGGAATGAAACTGGTGTAAGGGAGACGCAAATTTGACCCATACAAGCTTGTGATGGAAGTGGTAATTATTTAGAGCCAGTAAGGACACTAAAGGGACACACGTAATTTTATGTAGAGGTTTTCTATATTTATTGTTTAATCTTATTTTGTTTCTTCATTATTGGTCTTCAGACTAGCCAGGATGCTGGATTTATGCATGATCAGCAAGATGTGAGCCCGTTAGTAATGAGGGTCAGACTTTAGTAATTCAGTTTACAGTAAAACATGAACAGAAGCTGACTGTGGTGATAGATGTATTTAACTGTTTCCTGCAGATCTTAACCAAGAGGATATGCATGGAGAGGTCTAATTATTACATCATGTTTGGTATGGTCTCTGAAAATTCTGTATCTGTTAGAAATGTTTGATAGTATTCATTTGATAAAATAATCTTATAATACATATGGGTAACCAACTATAATCTCGGCTTAATAACTCTGTTGCTGCCTCAGACAGAATAAAATCCCACTTCTTCTTTCTTAGTTAATTTAGCTCTATATGGGTGAAAAGAATGCAAAGATATTTTTGTCCAGTCCTCAAGGAATGTATGTGTGACTCTGAGTACGCACAAGGAGTAGATGTATTGCATTATAAACATGACATTTTACATAGTCATTTTTCAAAGACGCACCACACTTCAAAAGAAATAACAATGTCTAGATTGATTACAAAGTAACAATGATGAATGTTCCAGTAAAGTACAAACATTTGAAGGTTGCAGATTCCAGTGAAGAATTGTTAGAGGTGATTTAAGGGGTGTAATAAGGAATAACCATTTGAAAAGGAGAATTTGGGCTGAATACCAGAAACCTTTTGTTAACAAGGAGGTTAATTAGATTGTAGAATAGTTTCTCAGGAGAATTGGTGAGAACCTTCACTATTTGGTTTGTTAAAACTGGACTTCACCAAGCATTGTGCTTCTACTGCAAGAAACAATATTGCCTTGGCAGCAACATGGACTAGATGACCTAACAGCTCTTTTCACCCCTAAGTTCTCTGCTTCTGTGTTTTGTTTGTGTCTTAAAATCTGACATTGTAAAATTAAAATCAGTATAATCATTTTCTAATGCTACAATGTATTGAAACAAGCACTATGGGGCCACATTCCAATGCCCTTTCTCAGGGTCATGTTGTACTCTGTGGATATGCCCTTGTGCTGCAGCTGACCATGGTTGTAATCCCTGTGTACCCTGGAACACTGGGGTTGTCCTTTCATGCATTGCCTGAAGTACAAAACACCCAAATGGGATGGGGAAGAGTGGGAAGAGGCTGGAAGGCCCTGCTCTCTACATGTACACCCTGGCACTGAACGGAGATAGTAACAATCACATTCCTCTGTGTACTACAGAGTTCCAGGCTGAATTTTGCCTTCCTGAAATCCCTGCAGGGATAGTACTATTCTGCATCCTGCCAGCACAGGGTTGTGTCTGAATGGACAAATGAGCCCTTATTGTTTACTCAGCCCTTACTCTGTCAAAACACACAGGGCTTAATATGGAGGGGTGCTGAGTAGCTGAAGCTCTCATTGAATCAAACCATCAAGTCCTTAACTCTGGTAAACACTGAAACTCTACTGAAACTCCCTTTGGATTCATTATCAGGGTCTGTCCCATAGAGAACACAATCTTAGGAACCTAATTTAACAGCCATCGCATTTTACTTGTGATTCCTCTAATTAGACCAATGGGGATAAGCTACTGCTCTTATTTCTGATCGTATCATGCCCATCATTTACAGGGCATATTGAGCTTCCTAGTACACCATCATTTTGCTTGGTACAAAATAAAGCATCTCCTGATTTTATTCCAAATTTTAAAAGCATGGTTCATAATCTGTTTATGTTATAACAATACACACAGCAGGCACAGTGATTTAAATAATGGTATACCACATAGTAATAAAGATCATAAGTCAAGCTATAAATAGCTAGGTTTACATGTGAATGGCTTAGAATGACAAAAGAAAATGTATGTTGTATGTTCACATTTTTCTGTGTATTTTTTGAAGTTTGTTTTTCTGATTGTATATATAATATCTTATATAAGAATGCTTTAGCAGTCACTAGTGTTGTCACTATTACATTATATATTATTTCTAGTGCACTAGCA
This sequence comes from Pelochelys cantorii, assembly GCA_032595735.1. Lineage (NCBI taxonomy): Eukaryota > Metazoa > Chordata > Testudines > Trionychidae > Pelochelys > Pelochelys cantorii. The sequence continues at coordinate 57,260,433 of CM064334.1, forward strand.
ACCAAAAATACACACATATATGTAGAAAGGCACAAGGCCTGATCCTCCTTTTGCTTACAACAGTTGTATGCCATTGGGCCTACATCTCTGTTGCCTTGCATCTTGGGGCAAATCTTCAGCTTGTTTAAATCTATGTAGCTTCATTGACTTCAGTGGAACTATGCCAGCTGGTATCAGTTGAGGATCTGGCTATATATGAAGTTATTTACACGTGCAAGTGCAAAGTGAATTCAGTGCAAACCACTGTCAACTCAGAATTGTGTAAGGCAATAGAGAATCAGGTCCATTGAATACAGGGGAGATGGACCTGTGTGAGACCAAAATCAGGTGCTCAGACCTTCCTTCAAAGAGTTTACAGTATAAGATTAACAAGAGAGTAAGGATTGAGGAAAGGGACAAAATTTTATGTGCAAACAGGGTACCTAGACTTGAACCTTTTGATCTGCAGTCAAATCCATTCCATTAGTATATAATTGAGCTTGGCAGAATTTGATTTTTTTTATCATTTTGATAGATAGTATAGGGTTTTTTTATTTCTATCAATTTAATTTTTCAGTTGCACAAAATTATGGATTTTAAATGTTTTTAAATATATTGCTTTAAATTTTCAGTTGTGGGATATTATGGGGAGGTAGTAATTATTTAACGACAAATAGACTTTAAGAGTAAAAAAGTTAAATTTTTATAACTGTTAATTACAAATTGTCAAGATCATATGTCAAAACGTACAAAATAAACATCCTTCAATCAAACCCCGCTATGTTCTCAAGTAGCATTCTTCTTAATTTGCCTATCTGTATATTTTGATTACTGTTACTTGGAATATTTTTTTATTTGATTTGTGTGTGCATAGTGAAATTTAATTGTTACTGACATTTACCAATAAAAATCTAATCCTTTCAAGCCTAGATATAATATTTTTGTTTATATATTTAGAACACTAATGCAAATTGTTTGGATAATTGAAGTTTTATGATATTCTTTATGCTGATATATTGCAGATCTGGAATAAAGGAGCAGGTTATCTTTAATTACAAAGGACAAAAACTGCTAAATCAACAAAGATAGCAGATAGCAGGTATAACAAGTGTATTTTAACATTGAAGAGACACTCCCAACTTGCAATCTCTTTAATTAAAAAAAATGGATGAAAAGCAATTCCAGTTATTATGTAAACCATTATGTAAACAAACCATCATATAAAAGTTAGGTTGTGTCTTTGGCCACAGCCCTGGCTATGGAGCAGAATATACCTTCATTGCCTCAGGAGGAGAAACATGCACTGTACCTTAGAGACACTCCTCTGAGAGCTCTCTTTTTTTTCTCCACTGTGGAGTCAGTGTGCTGAGTGAGCCCTTTACAAAACAAAATACACTCCCTATAGAGCCATAGGTTTGTTGTGTGTGTAGGTGTGTCAGTCACAGAACTCTGAGTGTGAAGCCCCTAGTTTCTCCCAAGCACCTATAACTGCAGCCTGAGAAAGAGGCAGAAAGAAGTAGAACAGGACCAGGAAGAGGAACTTGGGAGAAGGGATAGGGGAAAGGTCTTAAGGGAAGGAGTCAGATGGGGGCAGGATTAGGGCAGAACAGGCCGTTAAGCACCCCCTGTTCCAGGAAGAAGCTGTGGTGACACAGGTTCCCTAAGTCAGCCTTTGCACCTCTTTTCCCCATAGACCTCAGAAACTGATCAAGGGGGCTGTCAAATGTACAAGAACAAAAAATGTACATGGGGAAAAAAAACCCAAAAAATCCCTTTTCTCTAATCTTTCTTTTATTATAATCTTAGGTTTTACTTGTAATTTGACAGGTGCAAAATTTTCAGACAGAAGTATACTTTGAGTTGACATTGTTCCCTTAGTGGTCCAGATTCTGTCATCAGTTTCCCCTGTACAAGCCCCCTGAAGTCTTGTTTCAGTTAAGGAAACTTAATCTATATTGACCTCGATCAGTGTGTGTACAAACACCACAATGTGCCTGATGGAGTTAAAAGTCAGTACTGGACCCAGGTAGCTCTGCCCCTCCAGACCTGCAGACCATGCTCCAAGTGGAGAAGATGTTGAAAAGGGAGCAAGTCAGTCCAGAAAGGGAAGACTGGGGAGGAAGATGGACCTACCCTGAGAGCTCCTGGACAAGAGTGTTAGACAAGCCTCTGCAAGAAGAACAAGACCATACACTGAACCCACTGTGGCTTAAAGTTTAGTTTTCTTCTTTTTCTAACCTTACTTTGGACCTGGAGCTGAGGGAGAGAAACTGAGGTTAGAAACTGATCTAACTCAAAGCACTCTAGGTGCCAGATGCAGTTGACCCTGCCTATTTACATTTTTAATAACTTTGTCTAGACTGGTTGACTTGTATTAAATCTACCATGCCAAATTATGTATTCAGATAGATTTTTTGCTATTTCCATTGATGTCAATGGGAGTTAGAGCTGTATGACTGATTGATTAATTTGATATATGTATACTTAGTGTATTTGGCTTACATTTTTCTCTTAATTCATGTAGGCAGGATGGAGTCCTGGACATTAATGATGGAGAAGACTATTAAATCGTTTAGTCCACCTCCTGCTTATATAAATACATAACAAGTCACTAATTCTGGCTTGGTCATAAGACCTAAGTAAATAAATGGCATACAAATAGTCAGGGCTCGACAATTAGGGCAATATATTCGCCCGTGGTGAGTAGATTTTAGCCCGGCACGGCGCCGCAGCATGATCAGTGCATGCGCAGCGCGGTCTGCATATGCACAGCGTGCTAAACCGCGTGGCTGGAGAGCAGGGCTCGCCACCATTTGTCAAGCCCTGCAAATAGTCATGATCATGTTTGAGTTTCTCTTTAGGGAAACTGCTATTTTAATAATGCTAGTGCTTTCATTCTGGAATGAGTATGTTTTCCAGGAGGAAATTAAAAGTAAACTTTTGTGATAGTTTCAGTTTGGGATTCATAAGTCTTAGAGTCATAGAATCGTAGGGCTGGAAGAGACCTTAGGAGGGCATCAAGTCCAGCCCCCTGCCCAAAGCAGGACCAATCCCAACTAAATCAACCCAGCCAGGGCTTTCTCAAGCCGAGACTTAAAAACCTCTAGGGATGGAGATTTCACCACCTCCCTAAGTAACCCATTCCAGTGCTTCACCACCCTCCTAGTGAAATAGTTTTTCCTAATATCCAACCTAGACCTTTCCCACTGTAACTTGAGACCATTGCTCCTTGTTCTGCCATCTGTCACTACTGAGAACAGCCTCTCTCCATCCTCTTTGGAACCTCCCTTCAGGAAGTTGAAGGCTGCTATCAAATCCCCCTTACTCTTTTCTTCTGCAGACTAAACAAACCCAAATCCCTCAGTCTCTCCTCATAGGTCATGCACTCCAGCCCCCTAATCATTTTGGTCGCCCTCCACTGGACCCGCTCCAATGCGTCCACATCCTTTCTATAGTGGGGGCCCCAGAACTGGACACAATACTCCAGATGTGGCCTTACCAGAGCCGAATAAAGGGGAATAATCATTTCTCTGGACCTGCTCGCAATGCTCCTCCTAATGCACGCTGTTACACAGTCAGCCCCCTACTTGGGATTGACCCTCCCCCTTTTCCCCTTTTACGTGTCTGTACAATCCTGGTCCACCGTTAGATAGCTCGCAAAGTTCCTGTGCCCGCTGGGAGGGAAGGGGGACCTGGGCCCTCCCTCTCTCCAGGTCCCAGCCCAGGACCCTAAGAACGGGCGTAACTGACGCCTTGTTCGGCCGAGTGGAGCCAATGCCGCAACTCACTGGCCCTCGGGTCTGCCTAGGTCCCATCCTGGGCTTCTTCCTTCCCTCGGGTTGTCCTCCATCCAGGCCCTGTTGTCCCCTGGTCTCGCGGCTGCTCCTATGCGATGCGGGCTGGTCTGTGCCGCCGATCCCCGGCGCCCAACTGGCCCCTGTCCTTCTAGCGTCCTGGTGTCGCCATCCCCGGGTCTTGTGGCTGCTCCGGTGCTCGGCACGAGCTGGTCTGTGTCGCCAATCCCCGGCGCCCAGCTGACCTCTGTCCATCCTCCCCCCCTTCTGGGCGGGAGACCTCCCCTTTTAAAGCCGGCGCCCGTTCCCTGGGACGCCGGCGCATGTGCTCCACAGCCCTTCTCCCCTCCCCCCCCGGTGCGCCGACCGGGGAGACTCCCGCGCCTGCACAGGCAGCTGCCGCCGAGCAGGCTCTGCAGAGCCGCTTGCGTGAGGCGGCGGTGGGGCCGCACACCGCTTGGGTGCGAGGCGTGGGGCTTAACCCTTCTGCCCCTGCCGCCCCGTCACACCCCCCTCCTCAAGTCTCTCGCCTCTTCGCCTTCCCTGTCTCCTCCAGGTTCCTCTAATCTCGAAAAAAAGTCTGCGTTGCTATGTTTACGGCCCGGTCTGTGTGTCACTTCGAAACTGTAGGGTTGTAAGGCCAAATACCACCTCGTTATTCTTGGGTTTACCTCTTTCATGGACTGCAACCACTTCAGGGGAGCGTGGTCGGTTACTAATTTAAAAGTGTTCCCGAGCAGATAATATCGGAGGGATTCTACTGCCCATTTTACTGCTAAAGCCTTCTTTTCTATCATGGCATAGGCCTTTTCTCAGGGGAACAACTTTTGACTCAGGTATAATATCGGGTGTTCCTCGCCGTCTATCTCTTGTGCCAGTACAACCCCTAGCCCTACGGCTGAGGCGTTGTTCTGTACTATAAATTCTTTTGAGAAGTCCGGTTGCCTCAACACTGGGGCTTTCATCAACGCGGTCCTTAGTTTGATGAAGGCCTTCTCTCCCTGTTCTGACTTCACAATCCTTTTAGGTTGTGATGCTCTCATTAGATCGGTGAAGGGTGCTGCTATGGTCGTGAAATGGGGGATAAATCTACGGTAGTAGCCTGCTAAGCCTAAAAATTGCCGTACTTGCTTCTTGGTCATCGGGAAGCTGTAGTCGGCTTGGGCCTTCACCTTATCCATCAAGGGTCTCAGCGTCCCCCTTCCCACTGTATACCCCAAGTACGTCACCTCGCGTTGTCCTATATGGCATTTGGCTGGGTTGGCTGTTAAGCCCGCGTCCCTCAGGGCCCCTAATACTGCTCGTAGGTGTCATACGTGTTCCTTCCAGTCTTGGCTGTAGATGACGATGTCGTCAATGTAGGCCGCTGCATAATCCCGGTGGTCCCGCAAGACTCGGTCCATCAACCTCTGGAAGGTTGCAGCGGCCCCATGCAAACCAAACAGCATTGTCTTAAATTGGAACAAGCCAAACGGAGTGGAGAAGGCCGTCTTTTCTTTGGAAGCCAGTGTCAGGGGGATTTGCCAATACCCTTTTGTTAAGTCCAGGGTCGATACGTATTGGGCTTGTCCCAACCTTTCTAAAAGTTCGTCCACCCGGGGCATGGGGTAAGCGTCAAATTGGGAAATTGCGTTTACTTTCTGGACATCCACACAAAACCGGATTGACCCATCTGGTTTTGGCACTAGTATGATCGAGCTTCTCCATCCACTACAGGATTCCTCGATCACCCCCAGGCGTAACATTTCCTGCATCTCTCTCCTCACGGTGTCCCACATCTTCCTTGGCAGGGGTCTTACAGCGTCGCATACCTTGTGTCCCGGGGTTGTGGAGATGTGATGATACATGGCTTGGGTCCTTCCTGGTGACGGGGAGAGGGTGGAGGCGTGGTCCCGGGCGATCCTTCCCACTTCTTCGCACTGTGCCATCATTAGTTCTGCTCCCATTGCCAGAGATGTCTGGCTCCCCATTTCCTTGGTCCACGATCCAACTTCGGGTTCTTCCAGATTAGGGACTATCATGAGGGCCTCGCGGGGTTTCCATTTTTTTAGTAAATTTACGTGGTATATTTGTGAGCCCACTTTCTTCCCTACTAGCCGCACCTCGTAATCTACTGGCCCCACCCTCCGTATTACTTCGAAGGGGCCCTGCCACCTCGCTAGCAACTTCGACTCCCTTATCGGTAATAAGAGGAATACCCTATCTCCGGGTTCAAATTCCCTTATTTTAGCGCCCCGGTTATAGTACAAGGCCTGCCGGAAATTCCTTTTTGCAAAGTCTCCTAGCTGCTGTAACTGTTCCCTCAACTTTAGGACATAGTTCACTGTCCCCTGTACGCGGGTCTCTTGCTCCTCCCAGGTTTCCTTGATAAGATCTAGGATGCCGCGGGGTTGTCTCCCGTACAACAGCTCGAAGGGAGAGAACCCGGTCGAGGCCTGATGAACCTCCCTTACAGCGAAGAGCAGGGCCGGCAAGGCCTTATCCCAGTCCCGGGGGTCTTCCTCCGAGAACTGCCTTAACATATCCTTCCAAGTTCAGTTGAATCTTTCTACTAACCCATCCATTTGTGTTCACAGGGTCTTTATCCGTAACAATTTACACAACTCTCGTATTAATTTAGAGGTCACATTAGTCCCTTGATCCGTTAAGATCTCTTTGGGGATCCCTACCCGGGCAAATGTCTTGACCAGTTCCCCCGCTATCGTCACTGCTGTGGTATTTCTTAGTGGGACTGCCTCCAGGTAACGGGTCGCATAATCTACCAGGACCATAATATACTGGAACCCGGTTTTAGATTTTTCCACCGGTCCTACGAGGTCCAAGCCGACCTGATCAAAGGGGATGCCCACGACTGGGAGGGGAACCAGAGGGGCCTTAGGGGTTAGCTGTAACTGGTTACGTTGGCAGGTGGGGCACGATTCACAAAAGTCTTGGATGACTTTATATATCCCTGGCCAAAAAAACCGCCACGTGAGTTGCTGTAGGGTCTTTTCCCTTCCTAGGTGCCCTGCCCAGGGGTTCGCATGAACTAGCTGTAAAGCCTTATTCCGATAGCAGGCCGGTACCAGTAGTTGCTGGACCACCTCCTGTCCCTCCATTTCTCATGCAACCCGGTATAGGCGGTCCCCTCGTACCTCGAAATATGGTCCTGTCTTGTCCAGGGGCCCGTCTTCCTCGTTCCTGCTGGCTTGCTCCCAGGCTCGTATGAGTAACGGGTTGTCCCTTTGTTCCTGCAGAAAGTCCCAGTCAGTGACCCAGTCCGGTTTGTTCTCCTCCCTTAGGCATGTAGGATACTCCGGACTGGTCCCAGCCGACACTAACACCTACTCTCAGTCCTCTGGGCATCGCGTTTGGTTCCATGTCTGTAAGATCTGCCGGAACCCTGGCCAATCTCTTCCTAGGACCACGGGGTACGCCAGCTTCAGGGCTAAAGCCACCTGGCATATGCGTTCTTCTGCTTCACTCTGGATCCACACCCAGGCCATGGGGTAGGGGCGGACATTTCCATGTATACACCTCACCCAAACTGTGGAACCGGCGGGCTCAGGACTCAGGACCAACTCAGCTCGGACCATCGTCTGTCCGCACCCCGAGTCCACCAAGGCCTGAACCAGTATTCCCTCCACCGTCACCAGAGTGGTTACTATAGCTCCTCAGTCGGGAGGTGGGTGCACCCCCAAGGGTACCCCTTGCCCAAAGGAGCAATCCATAAAGGGGCATTCCCGCTTGAAGTGCCCTTCCTGACCGCACTCGTAGCAGCGGTTCCGAGGGGGCCCTTCTTCCCGAATCACTCCTCCTGTCTCCCTGGCCCAGGGCCCACCTGCTCCTGGGCTCTCATCAGGCCACTCCTTTATGTCCTCAGGGGATCGTCTCATTATCCCCTGGCCCAGGCCCCACCAGGCCTCCACTCCTTTCCCCCCCTTCCAGGCTGCCCTCTCCCACTCGCCCCTTGTTCTCCCCAGGTATCTCTTTCCGCTTTTCCTGATACTCCTGGAGGTTTGGCGGCTAGATAATTTTCCATTAGGGAGACCGCATCGACTAACGCCTGGGGACAGTGTCTACGCATCCATTGTTGTGCCCCGGGGGTAGAATTTGGAAGAATTGCTCTAGCACCACTATGTCCGCTAATTGGGTGCTATCTCTCTTGTCCAGCTCCAGCCACCGCCAGGCCAATTCCTCAATTTCTGTGCTACTGCCCATGCCCGAGCTCCACTAGGGTATTTCTCGTGCCAAAACCTTTGTCTATAGGTCTCTGGGGTGACCCCGACCTGATCAAGTATGGCCTCCTTCACTTTATAATACTTTAATGCCTCCTGGGCTGCTAGGCTCCTATAAGCCAGTTGCGCCGGCCCTGTGAGGTATGGGGCTAAGACAGTGGCCCAGTGTTCTTCGGGCCAACGGGCAGCTTGCGCTACCCTCTTGAAAGTTACGAGATAGGCCTCCGGGTCATCTAACAGCCCCATCTTTGTTAACTTTATTGGCAATTGGGCTGTTGCCGCCAGCCCCTCGTTCCCCTCTACCAGGGGCATGACACTGGCCCTTCCTAAGTTGGCCCCTTGCTGCACCTATCTTTCCTGTTGCTCTCCCAGTTCTCTAACCAATTGCCGCTGCTGTTCCTGGCTTTGGGTGGCTAACTGCTGCAGAAGCTGTACTTGGTGCTGTTGCTGCTGCTTCTGGTGCTTAGCTAGCCACTCGAATATCTGGGTGGCATCCATGGCTCTCTAATTCCCCTTACAGGTCCTGACGTTGGCCTGCCTTCTGAGCTTCACTCCCCCCCTTCCTACCCAGGGGGAGAGCCGATCCCCTTCTCTCCCTCTCTCTCTCCTTTTTTTTTTTGTGGGTGCCCCTTTTGAGTCGAGGGTCCTTGGGATGGTGCTCACATTCGCCACCACTTGTTACATGGTCAGCCCCCTACTCGGGGTTGACCCTCCCTCTTTTCCCCTTTTACGTGTCTGTACGATCCTGGTCCACCGTTAGATAGCTCGGAAAGTTCCTGTGCCCACTGGGAGGGAAGGCGGACCTGGGCCCTCCCTCTCTCCAGGTCCCAGCCCAGGACCCTAAGAATGGGCGTAACTGACACCTTGTTCGGCTGAGTGGGGCCAATGCCGCAACTCACTGGCCCTCGGGTCCTCCTAGGTCCCATCCTGGGCTCCTTCCTTCCCTCGGGTTGTCCTCCATCCAGGCCCCGTTGTCCCCGGGTCTTGCGGCTGCTCCTGTGCGATCCGGGCTGGTCTGTGCCGCCGATCCCCAGTGCCCAACTGGCCCCTGTCCTTCTAGCGTCCTGGCGTCGCCATCCCCAGGTCTTGTGGCTGCTCCGGTGCTCAGCCCGAGCTGGTCTGCACCGCCAATCCCTGGCGCCCCGCTGACCTCTATCCCCCCCCCCGCCCCTTCCCCTTCTGGGCGGGAGACCTCCCCTTTTAAAGCCGGCGCCCGTTTCCCAGGACGCCGGCGCATGCGTTCCACGGCCCCTCTCCCTTCCCCCCTCCCGCGCCTGCGCAGGCAGCTGACGCTGAACAGGCTTTGCAGAGCCGCTTGCGTGTGGCGGCACCAGGGCTGCACGCCGCTCGGGTGCGGGGCGCGGGGCTTAACCCTTCAGCCTCCGCTGCCCCGTCACACACCCTAATATGCCATTAGCCTTCTTGGCTACAAGGGCACACTGTTGACTCATATCCAGCTTTTCATCCACTTGACTGTGTCTCATCTTGACTGTGTCTGTGTTGATGTGTCGTTATTACAGGTAATTATGATGGTCAAATGCTAAATCTAGAATAATGTAACAAAATTCAGAATGACTTGTTACTGTTGGACAATGCATGGTAGCAACACTTTTACAAAGACCTGTCTGGCATTTAGCACTACTAGTTTCTCATGGTGGAACTCCTACATATGGTGCCAGTGAGGTCAACACATGCCCATCACTATATTGTATTTTTTCCTTCTCATCTTCTTCCCTGGTTTCAGAGAATCAAATGGAAACTTTATTTTACCTGTAGGAGTTAATCTGATTTTCAGATTTCATTTAATCAAAACTCAGGAAATTGGGGATGGGGGAAAACTGGTACTTCTCCAGATAAAAATATGAAAGTTAATGAAGTTACTGGTTAACTCAATGAACAAACAAATCTGTATTGTGATCAAAGGCACACATTTAAGAGAGAATTGAGTATTGTGTAAACCTGTTCCCATCTGACCAGTAGCATTTCCCTGCAATTAATTCACAACACATATTTAGAGCTGTTAGACTTTCTGACACATAAATACAATTTTAGGACTGGGACCATCCAGAACACATTCCTGACCTAGATGTCAAAAAGCCACATGACTGGGATGAAAAGATTCATGGGGAATGGGAACCTGATGATCTCAAATCTGGCTTAAATGGAAAACATGGATGCATATCCTTACTGTGATTAAGGATAATAATAGATTCAGTACATAATGGAGATAATATCTTGGCCGTACAATGCTAATCCTAAAACTGCAGAAGAGGCAGTACACATTTTTCTAAATCTCACAGTTAATGATTAATAAATATTGAAAAGAAGGCACTTTATCACTTATAGGTCTTCAGTAATTCAAATATTCTAGAGTAAATTTGGTTTGAATAGCAACAAAAGACCTTTGTAGTATACTGGAAGAATGTGTAATTTGCTAGTTTTTAATCAAAAAAGCTACATCTAGTCAGCAGGGCTATTTTGGGATACCAGAAATACCCTGAAATAGCAATTCCATGTCTTTAAACGCACATGTTATTTCAAAATAAATTTTGAAATAATGTGCATGGTATTCTGGTGTCCCTCTAACCCTCATTCCACAAGGGGTAAGCAACTTGTCAGAATTGTGCTTTATTTTGAAGTTTGGTGCAGTGTAAACAGTGCCAAATTTCATAATAAGCTATTTTGAAATTACTGTACCTTGAAATAAGCTATGCAATTTGTGTAGTGCAAATTACATAGCTTTTTTTAAGGTAAGGGTGCTGTATAGACACACCCTTAGAAAACTTGTTATAGTCGTCATAAAAATTCTTTTCGCAGGAGCAAATCCTGTTTTCCTGCAGTACCTGCCTACTTCTACAACAACCATGATCTGGCATCCTCCTCTGTTTTATTCCCCACAAATTCCTTGATGTCCTCTTCCACATGAACTTTAGTATTCTTGTGCCATTTTCGTACACTGTATCTCATTTGTCTTATTCATATTGTGATATACTTGGGGTCTGGCCTCTGCCTTTCCTAGATTCTGTCATCTTTATTCATGTTAAAATCACCAGTGATTTGAAAGTCTAGCTAAGTTCTTTCCTATTTGCAGATCATCATCCATAATTTTCACCCATCCATCTGAAGTTTATTATCAGTAGGTTAAAATTCACCATGCTTTCAGTAACACTGTAGATACACCTTTTGCACACCGCACTTGGATTATTGGTGATAATGTGTAAATAGGAAAAACTGATGTTCACATCCCAGTGTGAGTTTTTAGTGTTGGCAGAGGTTTTAAAACTACTGTTTTACTTGTAACTTAAGCAATTTGATCTGAAAGCTATCCCTAAATATGGAGCTTCAAGACCTGGTTTTCACATTGTCACTTTTCAAGGGAGAATCACCTTTCAAATATTTTTTGCTGTGGTTGCCTTAACAATTAGAATGCTTTTACAGTTGCCTCTAGAAATTCATACAGGAAAAGATAAACAAAGTCATATTTTATGAGTGGCCTTCTGATCATTAGGTATAGCTGTCCAATTCCAATTGGTGTCGTCTAATACAATGTTTAATAATTTCCTTACTTCAGATTATGAAAATTGTATTGAAAAGATTTAAAATGAAACATGGGGAATTACAAAGGTAAACAGGCCCATGTTACTGAATGAAACTTAAATTCCAGCTTTTATGTTTGAGTCTAGTCAGCCATGTGTGACCTTCAAATGGCCCCATAAAAGCCTGAGTCAATCGGTTTTATTTTCAAGTTAACTTAGAAAGAGAAAATTAAGCAGATATGCACAAAGCACATTGTTTTTGTTCAGTGGCCTTCCATATTGATCCAATTAGGTATGTGTTTGTGCGCCATAAAATTAATGTTAGCTAGCCATGCATACATTTCTAGAAATAAAACAATAGTACCTGTTATTCATCTCAGCCTTGAATTGTGACAGAAATATTTGCTATGTGAAAAGTAATCATTTTCAGCCTCATAAAAGTACTTTGGTTAGGTGCCTTCTTGTCTGTCCAATTACCTTACTGGTCAATCGGATGATATGACATGTAATAAAATGATGCACTGAGAGAGGAAAGGGGGAAGAGTTAATCTTTTATTGAACAAATGTCTCTTGGTGAAAGAGACTGGCTTTCAAGCTCCACAAAGTTCTTCATTTGGTTTGGGTAAGGTAATCAGAGTGCGTTAGGCTTTATCTACACTTCCATCTCTTTAAACTGGCAGTGTGGTCATGGCTCTAGGTCAGGGGTGGGAAACCTAAGGCCCAGGGGCCGCATTTGGCCCCCAGCTTGCCTGGATCCAGCTCCCAATGCTCAGGGCTGGAGCCAGGTCCGGCTCTAGAGAGCGCGGGGCCCGATTCCAGGGCCAGGGCCGCACATGCGCGGGGCCCTGGGCAGCATGACGCATGCGCCGTGCGTCCCAGACGTCACGACGCATGCGCCGTGCGCCCGGGGGGCCCATGCATGCATTGTGCTCTCAGGGCACGGTGCATGCACCATGTGCCCGGGGGGGCCCCGCGCAAGTGTCATGCTCCCGGTGCACTGAGCATGCGTCGCTAACCTGGGTGCTGGGCCCCCTCAGGTGCGGGGCCCCACGCCGGGGAATTGGGCGAATCGGCCTAAGACCGCCCCTGGCTGGAGCACACAAAATCTACTAGGCTGGACCCTGACTCTGGTGTGCAAAGGGAATGTGGGGAATTCTTTTCTTACTCAGGGGCCACATCAGAGTGGGAGGGTTTTTGGTGGATTTTTTTGGTTTTGTTTTGTTTTTTCTTCTCAAATTGCTTCTCAATTGTGTGCGCCCCTGACTGATTTTAATGTGGGTCAGAGGCCCTCGATCCAAAAATGGTTCCTCACCCCTGTTCTATGTATACCACCTCCACGTCAGGAGTAGCTAACAGTCCTGGGAGCATGGTTCCCTGGGAACCTGTTTACACTGGTGCTATACAGTGCGGTAACTTGCTGTGCTCAGAGGCAGGAGAGATGTTTTTCACACCCCTAAAGGAGAAAGTTACAGCACAGTGACTTGTCAGTGTAGAATAGATAAGCCCTAAATTAGTTAAAAACAAATCTTTAAGCATAAGAAGGGAACAGCTGTTGCAAGAAACTATTCAAAATGAAGTGGACAATTAACACCTTTGCAATCGTAGGACAAAAGAGAGAGAGTTAGTTAGCAGAGTTTGTTGTAATGAAACACAAAACCAGTGTCTATTGAATCTATTCTTTTTGGTGTTTAGTGGATGTGACAGGTTATATCCCAGATGTTTCTCTGAAATCATACCCATGAGCCTGCCTGTCTGCCCTCTGGGGCACCCAACTACTTTGTCCTGCTGGGCCAGAAGCTCCCGTCTCCCCAAGCAAAGGCACAGAGTAGAGGAAACAGGCCTCCAGCAGAACAACACAGATACTGAACTAGTTCAGCTGTGGGAGGGCTCAGCTATAGGGACTTGTCAGCACCCAGGAGTACAGCCCCATTGAGCACCAAAAACCCCAAATAAATCCATCTTGCTCTGTATAAAAGTTTTACACAGAGAAAGTTGATAAGATTTGCACTCTTTATCAATGAAAGACAGATATTCACAATGGTTGCTTCCCCCTCTCTGTAACAATTATTTACACTGGGTTTGATAATAAATAAAAGGGCTTTTATTAAATATAAAAAGAAGGATTTAAGTGATTGCACGTGATAACAGACAGACAGAAGTAAATTACTAAGCAAAAAAAAAATAGAATAAAGCACGCCAGTTAATCCTAATACATGAAGAAAATTGTTACATGCAAATTCTTAAACAACAGTAATTTTAATCATATTTTTCACAAGCTAAGCAGCCTAGTAGCTTGGGCCTGATCTTTCTCCCTATTCAGTCTTAGATGTTTCCAGCAAGCATTTTGGGTGATAAGTGGGCGACGGGGGTGGGCGGGGGTGTGTCTCCTGGTGTCTGGCAACAGGAACTCTTGTTGGGTTTCCTACCATTATATCCCCTTTGCCTACGGCAGGAATTCTTTGTGATCAGTTCAAACTTTTCTCACATTGAGTGGAAAAATTACAAGATCCAAAATGGGTTCCAGCATCAGGTGGCCTGGCCGCATGTCCTGGCAGGACCAACCACAGTCCAGGTTTACAGGAAAAACAAGATTATTCACAGGTTGTTGGTTTGAGTACTGAGCCATTATGCTTCCAGAGCATTACTAATGGCCCTCATTAGCACATTTAGATTTATAAACAGATGCATACTTCGTATTTCTAGCTTCATGTACAAGAATGATAAATGTACAGAACACACATTTAGCAGATTGTAACTTTAAAAATGATATGTCACAATGCATTTTGCCTAAGGGATCTTCATGTTATGCATATTCATATTCATGACCCAATTTTCATAAAGAAGGGAGGGGACCCAGTGACAGTCAAGTTCTGAATTTAAGCTCCGAGGTTTGTCTTTTGAAGGTTTTGTGCTAGTTTCCTTAGAAGAGATTGTTTTGTGTAAAGTGTTTACTCACGAGTCCTAGGGTGGTTTTGTCTTTTATCATTTTTCTTTGTGAGTTCATTCAAAAGCATAGTGATTGTTTACTTTCACCCACATAACTGTTGTTGTGGCATTTGATGTACTGGATGGAGTATACCTCATGTTGTGCTAGACATATGTAAGACCCATGGGTCTTGAAAGGCATATTGTGGAGAGTATTGATCAGAACAGCAGTGGAGATATGGCTGCAGGTTTTGCATTTATTATTATGTCAGGGCCTCGTGCAATGTTGAGTCGATGTGTCCTACTCTGCTGGGAGCTTGATTTTGATGCTCAACCTAGTGAGGTTGGTGGATTGTTTGAAGGAAGAAGCATAAGCACTGATTTCTCCTCTAGCCCCTGCCACTGCCCCCATTCCATTATTTCCACAAGACCTGCTCCCATCTCTTCCTGCCTCTGCTCCATCCCCCTACCACTTCATTCCCCCATGAGGCTTGCCTCCCCCGCAGCGGGAAGCAAGCGCTGGTGTGCACACCTCATGTGTGTGTGTGTGTGGGGGGGGAGATGCACAGGGTTGGAATGCAAGTGCAGGCTCCTCACTGTGTGTGTGAGTGGGGCAGTCCTGAACCCATGGCCCACTTGAAAGACAGTCATCTGTAGACCACACTTTGAGAACCACTGTGCTAGGGTAATCCTCCCTGGGTGTCCTTGAGGAAAACATGAGAAGGGAACAGGCAGGCTTTCGTAGGGGTTTCTCCACAGTGGACCACATTTTTGTGTCACACACATGACCAAAAGGTGTAGTGATACAAGATCCCACTATGTTTGTTGTTCATTGACTTCAGAAAAGCGTTTGACTTGGTGGAACAAAATGCAGCTCTAAATACTCTCCTTTCGCAGGGTGTCTCCTCTGTGTATGTTAGAATCATTCAAGATTCCATGATGGAGGCAACTATGGAAATTACACTTTTTGATGATCCCTTGATTATTGAAGTTAAACAAGGAATAATGCAGGGGAACATTTGTTCACCGAAGTTGTTTGCTAGCATTCTGGATAAGGTCCTGCAGAAGGTCAAAGTGAAAGATGGATTTCTGATAGATGGTGAGATTCTTCAGCTGTTCCTTTTCACAAATGACATTGTCCTAATGGTGTTGAAACCCAAAACATTGCAAACCTTCTTCAGTGACATCAGTAAGAATGCGAAGGAGATTGGCCTGACAATCCACAGTGGAAAAACACAGTGGATGAAAAACGCATATTGTCCAGAGTACGTCATGCAGCTGGATGGACAGTCCATCAAGTTAGTGGATCAATATGTATATCTTGGACAAGCATTGCAGATGGACAATGAGTTGGGCCTGGAGTTGAGCTGCAGGAGGAGGAGGTCAGATTGGATTGCCTTTGGGAGTCTGCGCAGTGTTTTTGTTGATTCCAAACTTTCCACCACTGCAAAAGCCCATCTCTTTAACACCAGTGTCCTTCCGGTAATGCTGTATGGCTGCAAAACCTGGAAAACAACACTTAGAGAAGAATTAAAGCTGCAAACCACTTAAAGGGCAATAGAAAGATGCATGGTGGGTGTAAATAGGCGACAGCATGTTACTATCGACAATTTTGTGCACGAAGCGATGTCAACGATATCATTCAAGTTATGTACAATCAGAAAAGGAGATGGGCTGGCCATGTAGTGAAACTGAGAGATAACAGCTGGACAGCGCGTACATTCCATTGGTATCCATGAGACATAAAAAGAACAAGAGGAAGGCCTCCAGCATGTTGGGTGGATCCTTTATGGAGGATTCATGGAAGGACACGGACAAGAACCACACAAAACAGGATGGCATGGAAAAGTTGCAATCTGCATTGGTGGCGAGACTGTCTGTATTGATGAAATCACGGATCTTCCAAGTATTCCAAGTAAATGTGCTATTTACTTCCTAGGTACAGATGTCTTCTTTCCTTAATAGATATAACCTCCACGGGTACTGCTTGGAGTCATCTAATGTGGTATGAACATGAGCAAGCACTCAAAGCAGAAAAGACACCTGTTCTGTAACTGGTGTTCTTCAAGATGTGTTGCTCACGTCCATTCCATGACCCACCCTCTTTCCCAGCTGTCAGAGTTGCCAGCAAGAAGGAACTGAGGGTGAAGAGAATGTATGGCACTTCTTATACTGCAGCATGAGGGCACCATTACAGGGATCACCAGAGGTGTTCCCCTAAAGCTACTGCTGATGGAATAGCTTCTGGCACTGGCGCATGTGATGAGCATACACACCTAATGTGGAATGAACATGAGCTACACCTCTCAAAGAACACGTTACAAAAAAGTAACTGTCTTTTCCCAGGATGGCAGTTGGCATTTACAGCTTCTTGGGTCAGAAATGCCTCAGCATGTTGTTTTCTCAAGTTACATGGATCGAGCCCACAGAGGGAAGGGTGGTATTACTGCAATCCAAAGATAATAAGCAGAATCTTCAGGATGTGAGAGCTGACAGTGGGAGGAGGCAGCTGGTTTTAGGTTAGACTGAGTGACTTGAGTTAATGTTCTGTGTATATGTTAACTGTGTATCTAATACAGACTTAAGTTACTAGCAATGAATTATTAGGACTAGTGGATTACTTTAATATAAAACAAATGAAACATTTCAAAACATTAAAAGAGTTTGGAGGTACCAAAATCTGTGGAAGTTGAGACCATGGAGGCACTCAGAACCAGATTCTCAAAGGTATCAATGAAATCACTGGGAATTAAGCACCTAACTACCTTTTCAGGATTAGGTCCTCAGTACCTTACAGGATCAGGCCATTAAAGAACATTGCCAATTATCTGTAAATAGGAGAAAAACTTGTCTTCTTTCACACTGTTTGATAGTCTTAACAATTTAACTCATCTGAAGGAGAGGGCAACTAGCAAATTACTCAGTCATATGATTCAACTCACAGTCATCTGTGTATGCTCTCTCATAACTAGATATGAATCTAAAGCCGTGGTGTACAACCAGTTCTGCAAACTAGCCACACTCACCTGACCAAATAGCCACACGTGGCTAGTGGGACACCATGGATCTAAAGGTATGCTGTAGCTCCAATGGACCTTTTTGTTCTCTCAGGACATGATAGTCAGGATTCTCAGGGGACCAGGTTCAGTAAACACTCAGATTCATAGTCTGTACCTTCCTTTTTTCAAGTTCAGCCATTTTAATTTTGCAAATTACACCCAAGTGACAGCACTGCCCTTCAGCTACAGTAAGGCATAGAGCCTTGCCATGCAAAGCATCTTAAATGATTGTGATGTCAGAGGCAACTCAACCAATCACCATCTGTAGTCTTCAGCTAATTTGTATGCAACAATTTCATTGCTTATATGAGTTAGACTGCACAGATGGTGGGTTACTTGACCCTACTGCTGCAGTTCTTCAAAACTGCACATACAACATCACAATCAGCACACCCAATAACTCCAAACACACTCAGCCCCTTTCTGCAGCACACATCCTTCTTTCATCACCCACACAGATCTTCCAGGAGTGTCACTTTGAAGCCTAGAATATCTGTTGAGTCAGGGTGAAATGACTGAAACAGCTACAGTCATGGGCAAGTGCTCTTTGTGTTCAGAATATAACCAGGGCCAATCGTCACGGGGCCCTGTGACTGCCAGATAAAATGTTGGACCCAAAGGTTCTGTGGTGGCTGGAATGTGACAGAGAAGGTGGGAGTAGCATCTATGTGGGGAAACACATGACTGTGCCTCCAACCTGAGGGCAGGTCTGTGCACAGACTTTGGGAGACATTTACAAGCAGCTATTTTCACCTTTTTTATAACAAGTTCCACCCACACAACAGTGCAGACCTTCAGCTACTTGTTGCTTATGTGGAACAATTTCTCACCAGACTCTGTGACTGTCTGTTTCTCCATCTGAAAAATGGGACATTATTACATAGACAGCCTTGAAAAGTGCTTTGTGACCATTAGATAAAAGATGCTTTCAGTGCAAAGCCTTAACTAATGTTTTATTATTCTCCCCGCTCCTTAGAAGTACTCCTTCAACAACTTAAGTACAGTAACATGTCCTTGCCTAGTAACAACAGGGTTGACTCTTGGCTTTGTGAGCCCCTATTCAAAATAATACAGTGTCCTCCTCATTTATAAGTCAATTCTCCTACATCTCTGTCAATATGCTCATGACATCCCTCCACCTACTTCTTGCTTCATCCCTCCAGTGCTTGGGGTCCTCCCATTTGTTGGTGAGGCTCTGTGGCCTCTGGCTACCATTGTCTGTGGACTGGAAAACCCAGAGGTGGAGCCAAAATACAACTTGCTAAGCAGAGGAAGACTAGGAAATTAAATTTTTGCCATGGCCAGAAGCCACACAGGACTCCTGACAGGTAACCAAGAATGTCTCTTTGGCTTCTGAGCAGGTTGTGTGCATGTGGCCCTGAATTAAACATCAAGTTTGGGGTGGGGGAAGGGAGATGCAGCTGCAGATATGGGACAAGACTCGCAATAGCCACTGATTTAAATCGGTATAGATTCTACCACCCTTACAGTGAGCAGGCTACTCATCACATATGATATTATTTAATATGATAAAACAGTACAGATCTGGTCCAACAAGAGCAGAATTGAGTTCAATCTAGTATTTTGGGACGGGGTGGGGAGAAAGGTAATGAAAAAAGGGTGCTGAAAAGTAATGATTACAAGATAATGATATATCACAGCTTTGTTTATATGAGACACCCACTGAAACTCCTAATTGTTTCATTCATTTATACTTAAGGTTTTAAAGTTTGTATTTATAGTATTAGAGTTGTTCATCTGTCTGGCTCTCTAGACCTGAGCACTAAAAGGACTCTGTTCATCCATACAGCTAAGTAAATCATACCTCACACAGGAATGCAGGAGTGAATCATTTTTCCAGTTAGCCTGTTGAATGTTAGATAGTTTTAATAGTCCTTTTGCCTACAATTAGCAGGACCAGTCATACCAAATACGTAGGTGTAGCCTTGGAAAACTAATGAGGTTCCTGAGGCTGGATCCATGGCATAAACAAAGCTATAATAAAAGAAATGATAGTCATTAAAGTTAATATTTCCAGGGAGACCAGAAGATATCGTACAAAGTCATTAAGACTATTAAAGCTATTCTTTGGGGATGTGAATATACTGCTAAAATACATGGGGATATAGAGACCTGATTTTAATTTACAACAAGGCCCCGCTACATTGCTTTGATGATGGTATCAAACTGATGTAAGCTGTGCTGATGCAAGTCATTTCTTATGCCTGGGCAGCATATATACTACTGGTCTGTACCTGTCCAATTATATTGGCATAGTTACACTGGCGCTAAAAAGGCAGGGTAGGCAGGCTTCAGTTACTTTGACTTACCAACTTTTATTCTCAATGCACTTGTTTTATGTGTCCAGTGAAAAGTTAAATTGTGCGTACAGTAGTGATTTGTATATCCTAAGGTAACTCATTAATCAAAACCCCAGAACTAAACCCCTCACCTTCTTCCCCTGAAACAGGAGGAATGTTCAGATCTGGATCCAAACTGTGAAGGTTAGACATATGTATGCTGCAGTGTTAGGGTATGACTACACTACAGAGTTTTGTCGGAAAAATGGCCATTTTTCCGACAAAACCTAAATAACATTCACACTGCAGTCGTGTTCTTTCAAAAGTAAATTGAAATAACAGAGGGGTTTTTTCGGCATTGGAAGACCTCTTTCTACAAGGAAGAAGCCTTTTTCCGAAAGAGCTCTTTCGGAAAAAGGCATGTGTGGACGGGGAAGAGGGAGTTCTTTTGAAAGAAGAGGAAAGCGGAAAAAGCATAGGTGCCCTGGTGGCCATGCCCATAGTAATCACAGCTTACATGTGAGATAGCATCCATTCAGTGTGGACACTATCTGTCAAAAAAGCAGATCGCTTTTTTGATGCACTTTGGCAGTGTGGATGCTCTCTTTTGGAAGAAGTTTTTTCAGAAGATCTCTTCCGGAAAAGCTTCTTCCGAAAGAAGCCTGCAGTCTAGACATAGCCAAAATGAAAAAATTCCATAGAGTAATTCTTTCATACTCTCAAACAATAGCATATTACCAACTTTTCTTTCGATGTCCTTCACATGATGAACACTAAAGTAAACTAAAGAGAATTAATATTGAATGGGGAAAGTTAGAAATTCAACCTAATAATAGAATAAAGTCTTCATGGGCATTCTGATTCTCTCTTGCTGAATCATTTATCATGTCAAATTGCACATCTAATACCTGCAGAATCTGTAGCTTTTAGATCAGCAAATGAGTCCTATGTTTATCCCTATAGCATGATTCAAAGCTTTCTGAGATGATACAGTACTACTTGGCTCTGATTCTCCATTGCCTTATACAATATGCAGTCATATACATGAATGAATGGAAGTGTAAAGTGGGTGTAAAATGCTACCAAACCAGAATGGCAGCATTTTACTCTCATATTGCCCAGGTATAAATTACTGACTATTTAGCACAGCTCTGGAGAAAGAAAATAAAGGTGACTCTTAAAATCATCCTTCCTTAGCCAGAGATCCATTTTGGACCTGGTCTGACTAAGATCAGCCTATGGATTGCTCTATGTTACAGTGGCGACAAGTGATCCTATAGGGATAGCTGTTCCAGCTGACAACTGGGCAGAATGCCATGTGCTTGAGCACCCCGTTGGCTATGCCTCTGATTGCCTCTCTTGTGCTACACCCATGTTTTAAAATAGCTCTTTGGAGGTACCCATGAACTCTGCTCAGAAAGTCCAACTAAAATAGACTCCTGTTCAGAGACATTTTCCCCTCTTCAAGGATTAAAGTGTAAAGGGTGATTCTAAGGTTCTGACCAGAAGACTGACAAGGAGTTTTACAGGCCTCCTTCTAAGGCCTAGTAAATAAAATACATCACACCGGTTATTGAACCAATATCTCTTTATGAACTAGGGGGAACGGGATAGATGAATACAGGGAACCAAGGTAAGAAGGAAAGGGAAAGAAGGATGAAAATGGAGGGCTAAAACTGTCACTTCTTATACCTATGCAGCTTATCTACCCTACTGGTCTGAACCAATCCAATTATGTTGGCATAGCTACACTGGTGTTAAAAAGGCAGAGTAGGCCTGAGAAGGTAAACGGAAAAATGATGGAAACTTTCTAGGTTGCTTCACGGGTGTTGGTGTTATGGACTGCTGGCAATCACCACCTCCTCTGAGGTGACAATACTGGATGTTGACTGGAAAGAGTGGTTGATCAGGATTCCCTAACTAGCTTCTATCCTAATACTCTTTGTACCATCTTGTGTGTGGGTGAGTCCTACTGAACCAAAATAAATCCATGATAATGTGTGTGATCCCCTATAAAACAACAAACACCAAGATATTCCACTTCAACTAGTGAGCAGCTGCCTCAGGCTGACAGCAGCTGCCTCTTTTGGACAGAGAGAAAGACAGCTTGCCTCAGAAAGGTGGCTACCACGTGCCCACTTCCTCTGAGAAGTAATTTGGAGAACCGCCGAGTGAGAGCAAAAGTTCTCTTATATGGATTCCCATCTCCTTCTCCTTCCCTTTCTTTCCAACTCCCTCCTTCTCTTTCCCTTTCTTTCTGTCCTTCCTGCCCTTTTCTCCTCTGGGAGGAACAAGAACACCACCCAACATGCTGGATGGACTTTTGTAGTTATAACCAAACAAAATGGCGATAAGAACATAAGAACATAAGAATGGCTGTATTGGGTCAGACCAAAGGTCCATCTAGCCCAGTATCCTGTCTGCCGACAGTGGCCAGCACCAGGTGCCCCAGAGAGGGTGGACCGAAGACAATGATCAAGCGATTTGTCTCCTGCCATCCCTCTCCAGCCTCTGACAAACAGAGGCCAAGGACACCATTTTATCCCCTGGCTAATAGCCTTTTATGGACCTAACCTCCATGAAATTATCTAGCTTCTCTTTAAACTCTCTTATAGTCCTAGCCTTCACAGCCTCCTCTGGCAAGGAGTTCCACAGGCTGACTACACGCTGTGTGAAGAAGAACTTTCTTTTATTAGTTTTAAACCTGCTACCCATTAATTTCATTTGGTGTCCTCTAGTTCTTCTATTTAGGGAACTAATAAATAACTTCTCTTTATCGGCCCTCTCCACACCACTCATGATTTTATATACCTCTATCATATCCCCCCTCAGTCTCCTCTTTTCTAAACTGAACATCTAACAAACATAACTGAATCCCCCTTTCAATGGACGTACCTCAGTTTAAACAAGGAAACTGAGTTGTTACAAAAGCACACAAAGAAGTATTTGCAATGACTCCAGGTAGCCTTTTCAAAAGTGTAGGGTTTATTAGTCAACTGGCACTGATCCATTGGATGACTGTCCTAGCCAGTCTTCAGCTCCACTGCTTAGTCTTTTGTGTGACTTCCCCAGTGGCTAGTAGGGTCCTCAGATTGGCAAGTAATGGTCATACCCAGATTCCCCTACTAGCCATTGAGGAAGTGGCACAAATGAGGAAGTGAAAACTGTGTAGGACAGCTTTCAATGGGACTTTGGTACTGTGGAAGGGGAGAACTATAGTGACCTGCCTGGATGGACAAACCATGAAGAGAGAGCACCCTGAATCACAGATAGAGAAGCTTTTCATCTGGCACTAGGGCATGTGAACTACTGACAGAAGAGGGTGCCAGACTGGCAAAGTGCTAATTACCAGAGTATTCAAGAGGAGGCACCGGTAGGCGTGAGTGTTTCCTGTGACAAGGCTAAGGATTAAGACAAATATGTAAATTGATGTAAAATCAGGCCTCCAAAGTCTTCCTTGTGCGATGCCCAGCCAACCACTAAACAGGCTCTATACTGCTAGTTCCAGCTGAAATGGTTGCAAGTATACGTTCAAATTGTCCACTTTTCAGATACTAATGGAATACAGAAAGGTGAAATACAAGGAAGCATGTCCTTAGCTGATGGTGTTCAGAACTCTGTGAATAATTCCTCATCATTACATTGTTGGTGTTCTACAGTCTTCCCTCTTGCAATAATTTCTTCTTGCTACTTCTAGTGCTATAGCTGAGACAAATCAATAAAACAGATTTCCTTACACTAATCACAAGGTCTTGAATGGAAATGTGGCAATTTGATTTTATTTTCATCTAAATGTTCATTTCAGGCTCCTTAATCCCATCCCATGGCAAGAAAATAAGACTAAAATGGTCCTTCCTCCCCACATGACCACCAGACTGTAAAACAGGGCTACTCAACACGCGGCCCGTGGGTGGGAGTCAAAACAAAAAAGTATCAATATAATGGTCTTCTGTTGATATGCATTTTAGTAGTTAAATTCCTGGACTGTCATTGCTTATTAAAAGTGCTGTCATATGGGTGGAAATTGAGTAAATACTGCATTTTATTAATATCAGCAGAACTGACTTAAATGGGGCCTGTGTGTTGTGTAGTCATGCCTAAATCTTTGTATTCATGCCCATCAGTGTGAAAGAAGCTATTTGCATATATATGCAACCACACGTAAGTTGTGGCCTTTGGCACGTGCTGTATCATTGTGGCTCCTGGGGCTTCCAAAGTTGAGTAGCCTTGTTGTAAAAGAACCCATGTTGTATTACTCAAAAAAGAATGCTGAGTGAGTCCATGTTGCAACAAATCTGTACAGCAAAAATACTGTTGCTTTAAGGTAGGCAGTGGAACACAGTAGTAATGGGGAAGTATTGAAGTGCCAAGGGAGAACTAATAGTTATGAATAAAGTACACCACAAATCCATTACTGAGTTTTCCAGGATGGGATGGTGCAAACCTAACAAGATATTTACATGGAATTACATTGTGTTCCTCTGCTGCAACAAATAGATGCCTTTTAACATGAGTGGAACGACAGAAACTGAAGTTTTCATAGCAATTAGGAATGACATTTGGAATCTGGCAGCTGTGGAATGAGTAAGGAATGCCATTTGGAACTGGCAGTTTGGAAAAGCAATTGGAACCAGTCAATTGCAGTAATGCTGTCTGTTGGGATTGGTAGTTGAGAAATGATTGGATGGCAATTTGGAGTATAACAGCTGGGATAAGCATGGCAGTGAAATGAAGAAAGAAAAAGGAAGACAGCAATACAAGAAAGAACAGAGTAAGGAAAAATGGATTGAAAGTCAAGTGCAGGTCTTGGTAATTCCCTCTCACTGCACTAAGTATATGAAAATTTGTAATTAAAGTCTGATCTGTATTAGTTAACATCTAAACATAAGAACTATGTCTATTTCCTTTCCCCATGGATTGAATTGTGCAATAATGTCCCATCACTCTGGTGGTGCAAAAGTGCAAGAAAGAAAAACTATTTTTAAACAGCCATTGTTGGGGCAGTGTGCAATGGTAGCAAAAGTACCTTTTGCTCTAGCAATCCTGGCTGCTGGGAATTGTTATCATTTGATGAAACACAGAGCTGCCCTTGTATGTCCCCAGGATTTGAGGGAAGGAAGGCATATGTAACCCACACACCTAGGGTGGTTCACTGTCCCATGCAGTAGCACCTAGACCTCAGCAATAGATAAGAACAAGAGACCTCCACAAGATGGGAGAGCCAGTTGACTTTTAGCTCAAAGGGTAGAAGCTCCTATACTAATCTCCAGAAATGCCAGGTTCAAATCCACCTGGTGGTGGTTACACATAGAACCATAGAGCTGAAAGAGACCTCAGGAGGTCATCAAGTCCAGCCCCTGCTCTAGGCAGGACCAATCCCAACTAGATCAAGCCAGTCAGGGCTTTGTCAAGCCGAGACTTAAATACCTCTAGGGATGGAGAGGTAACCCATTCCAGTGTTTCACCACTCTCCTAGTGAAATAGTTTTTCCTAATATCCAACCTGGACCTCTCCCACCACAACTTAAGACCATTGCTCCTTGTTCTGC
The DNA here is from genome assembly GCA_032595735.1 of Pelochelys cantorii. Classification (NCBI taxonomy): domain Eukaryota; kingdom Metazoa; phylum Chordata; order Testudines; family Trionychidae; genus Pelochelys; species Pelochelys cantorii. Next base: position 57,285,791 of record CM064334.1, read on the forward strand.
CATCCGTCACTACTGAGAACAGCCTTCCTCCATCCTCTTTGGAACCTCCCTTCAGGAAGTTCACAGAGGTACTTCATTTTCTGCAAGGAAAGAGAAGGAGGCAGAAAGAGATAGGAGGCTGAACTCAAAGACTATGCTGCTGATGAGATGAAAGTGTAGCTGGGATTCTTCACATAGTACTTTGCATTGGAGCCTCCTATGTGATTTCTTTTCTGGTTCTATTACGTTTACAGCCTGCCTTATGTCAGAATTAAGTAGACCATCATAATGGTCCCCTATGGCGAAAGCAGTCGCTTCCATAGGATAAATCGGAAAGGCTGCCCCAGGTCCCATGCTTTTGGGGGCTCTGTGGCACCTGCCCAACCATCCTATAGATGGGAGGGATCCAGGAGATTATGGGGGCCTGGCATGGTATGGCAGTAGTGGTCGTCCCCCTATAATCACCATGTGGGTGGCAGGAGCTAGAGTAGCCCAGCAGCCTATTCCGCCTCATCCTGCCATCCTCCTGGCCTGCTGTGCTCAGAATCTTTGCCACATGGAGAAGCGGTGCACAGCAGGCTGGGAGAGGGAGGAGTGGTGGGGTGGAGCAGGCTGTTCAGCAGTTACAGTTCTCACTGCCCCCATGGTGAGTGTAGGGATGGTGCCCCCTGTTGCCACTGTGCTAAGTCCCCTGAAATCTCCCTGGCAGCGTTAGTAGGGGAGATGGGGGGGCTGGGGGAACGTCTGGGGGCAGGGCCAGGCTCTGCATCCTATCGGTATGGCCCTGCTCATGGCCTCAAACTCTCGGAAACCTTTACACAAGCCAGCAGCATAGTGGGAGTTCTCCAGGACGTGGGGGATGGGCTGATACAATCAAGACAAAAGGGGAGTTAGGCGTAGCCTGGAATAAATGGAGATTTCACTGCAGCGAATTTTACAAGTCGAAGGGAAGGCTGCCTAGCCGAGCCAGGCCATACTCCAGCTGCCCAAGTGCTGAGGGCTGGAGGCTCCAGGTCGGGGGTGGGAGCCAGATCCGGCGCCGCGTTTTGCAGCCGCCGCACAGTGCGGAGGGCTGGAGGCGCCGAGGCAGGGCGGGATCCGGCGCCGGGTTTTGCTGCGGGCGGGGCCTGGCTCGGGATCGGGAAGTTGCTGAAGTTGGCGAGTGAGTGTCCGGGTCCCTCTCGGCTCCGGCTTCTTCCTGCAGCCCGGCCGGTGCATGATGGAAGCAGCATGGCCTCCCATCTCTCCCTGACACAGGTAACGGCCCGGCCGCTCGGCTCGCGCCTGCCGAGCCGCGGGATCCTTCCCCCGCGGGGCCGAGGCCTGCAGTGCCCCTCGCGGCCGGCGGGGAGTATCACTCGGGGCCGGCGGCGGCGCCCCGACCTACCTCCCGCTCAGGTGCTGGGTCTCGTCGGGTCCCTGTGCCGGTGACGGCCGTCCCACCGCGCCCCTCCTCCGTACCGCCCCCCGGTAACCGCCGTCCCACTGAGCCCCTCCCCCGGTAACCGCCGTCCCACTGAGCCCCTCCCCCGGTGACCGCCGCCCCACCGCGCCTCTCCCTTGTTCCCGTCCCGGAAACCGCCGTCCCGTTGTGCAGCCCGCCCCCCCCCCCGGACCCGGTAACCGCCGTCCCATTGTGTAGCCCCCCCCCCCCCCTCGGACCCGTCCCGGAAACCGCCGTCCCGTTGTGCAGCCCCCCCCCCCCGGACCCCTCCCGGACGTAACCGCCGTCCCATTGTGCAGCCCCCCCCCCCCCAGAACCCGTCCCGGACCCGGTAACCGCCGTCCCATTGTGCAGCCCCCTCCCCCCCCAGAACCCGTCCCGGACCCGGTAACCGCCGTCCCATTGTGCAGCCCCCCCTCCCCCCGGACCCGTCCTGGACCCGGTAACCGCCGTCCCATTGTGCAGCCCCCCCCCCCGGACCCGGTAACTGCCGTTCCGTTGTGCAGCCCCCCCCCGTACCCGTCCAGGACGCGGTAACCGCTGTCCCGTTGTGCAGCCCCCCCATACCCGTCTCGGTAACCGCCGTCCCATTGCGCCCCTCCCCCGGTAACCGCCGTCCCATTGTGCAGCCCGCCCCCCCCCCCCCCGGACCCGTCCCGGACCCGGTAACCGCCGTCCCGTTGTGCAGCCCCCCCCCCCCCGTACCCGTCCAGGACGCGGTAACCGCTGTCCCGTTGTGCAGCCCCCCGTACCCGTCTCGGTAACCGCCGTCCCATTGCGCCCCTCCCCCGGTAACCGCCGTCCCTCCCCCGTACCGGCAACCGCCGTCCCTCTGTGCCCCCCCGATAATCGCCGTCCCTCTGTGCCCCCACCCCCAACCGGCAGTAAGCATATTCCCTTGAATTATCTCAGTTATCCATGTAGGTCAGTAATGATAACCTGCTGACCCCTCAGACTGCTACAAAGAATTAAATTAGACCCAGGATTGACCTACAGGTGCCACTCCGTGCATTGTGCTCAGTTGTTAGGAGCTGGTAGACTTTTAAAATCCATCCTGCTACAGCATTGTGGAGAGATGGTGGGACAAGCATAGATATGCCTACACCACAGAGGAAGTAGCAGTGACCTTCCTTTATTCTTAGTGTGGTATTTTCCTCTAGCCTTCAGCAATATAACAGTAAATTTCTACTTATGGTAGGCATGAGATTTGTGTTGTGGCATTTCAACCCTTGGAAAAAAGGTTGCTTTTTGCCATCTAAAAAGGCTCAGGAAGCATGTTAAAATTAACACTTTACGCTAGGATGTAATGGTATAGTCAATTAACTGATTAGCAAAAGCTTATAGGTTAATGCTATAGACACTACACACATTTCCCCCCACCCCTTGCCAGTCAATTTTTTAGCAGGCTGGCTCAGCAGCCAAGATTAGTCCCAACTTGCAGTGGCTCCTGGACCTACCCCCCATGGCACTTAAAGTGTATAAGTAGCCAAGCGGGAAGGTAGCTCAGCTCAGTTATGGCTCTTGCTGGGTTCAAGAGCTCAGACCCCGTCTCCCCCCCCCCCCCCCCCCCCCCCGGACAGGGTGCCTGGGACTATAGACTAGTCAACTAACCAATAAGAATTCATGAGGTTAATCACCTATTCAACTAACCTATGGAAAGTAGGGATGTTAAATATTGATTGTCAAGGTGTGTAATAACCCTTCATTGAAGTACTGTAGGGGGCAGTGACTAGATCAGATGCCTTTATGTTAAGTAATTGTGTCAGACTTTTCGACCATGGACCGGTCTTTTAAAGGGATCAGCTTTATTAATTTCTTCTACTTAGTTTGTTTTCAAGCCATTATAGCTCTCCAAAAGATAGCACATAGCTTTTATGTAAAGGATGGTATAAAAGTATTGATAGGTTAAAATATCATCTTAAGTATTCTTTGATTTCAGATAAAAACATGGGCATGTTACTAACAGAAAAGCTCTTAAAGCAGTGGTTCTCAAACTTTTTTTTTTTTTTTTTTTTGCTGACCACTTGAAAATTGCTGAGGGTCTTAATAATCTTTTCAAATATAGTTTGTACCATTAGCTAACTGTTATAAAGCACTTTGGATAAAAGGGCTATATAAAAACACCTTAATGATTAACCTTGTTGTACAAATAAAAGCACACACATCATTTTGTCAGTCTGGGTCTCTCCCCTGCCATAGCAGTCACACCTGAGGCTGGTAGGCATGAGATTTGTGTTGTGGCATTTCAATCCTTGGAAAAAAGGTTGCTTTTTGCCATCTATAAAGGTTCAGGAAGCATGTTAAAATTAACACTTTATGCTAGGGATGTAATGGTATAGTCAATTAACTGATTAGCAAAAGCTTATAGGTTAATGCTATAGACACTACACACATTTCCCGCCTGCCACCCCATGTTGCTGCCTGTACTATAGAGGAGTGTCAAGAGGCTGACTGGGAATGCACTGGCTGCTGAACCCACCCCTGGGGACTACCAAATAATGGTGTATGATATTCCCTCCAAGAAGCTGCAGGGCTGTGCTACTGCACACATCTTAATCAGACCTGCCCATCCAGGCAGCTCTTTGCACGCAGCCCCTGACTCGGTGGGGCTGATTAAGCAGCTACAGGGCTGTGCTGCTGTGCAGCTCTGAGGGAACACTGATCATCTAAATGCTAAAATTTGATGTGGTTACACGATTATTCAATTAATTGCTGTCTAGCATTCCTAATATTTTCCTCCTCCTGCCTGCCAACCAAATCATAATAGATTGTGGTCATTGTAAGCAGGAAACGGAATATTTCCAAACTGAAACCAGGCATTCTCAAACTGTTTGGCGCAGGTGGCATCTCGGAGTTTTCCATCCTTTGTGTTAATGAAGTGCAGGTCCAATATTTAAACAAATTTCCAGCAAATAAATAACTTGCATTTTGGTGTCTAACTCAGAGTGACAAGTACATTCTGTAAATAAAAATGTAAGCCTCTTGGGGAAAAATTTAAATTTCAGCTGTTGAGTATATGAAGGAAAGAAACACAGCAAAATCAGAGAAATTTAGAAAATGGTTATAAAATACCTGCAAAACACATGGATTCATTTTCAGTAAGAACATTCTGAATGTAATTTATTGGAGGGTAAGAGAAATTCTGGAATGTGTTTTTTGTTTCTAGATTTCTAGATAACTTGTTTATATGTAAACAGCTGACCGACATGCTTGCTGTGCATATTGAGTGTTTTTTTTATATATTTGAGGGACATGAGAAGGAACCTCTCTGAATTCAAGTGTGTTCTTTCAGTGCACCTGACCTGCAGATAAACTCTCACTGGTTCTTTAGGACACGGTATAAACGTTAATGATCTGGGGGTCTTAATGGAATAACAAGTTAAATTCAGAATAAGTTTTACTTGGTTTTGATGGCATGAAAGTGTTATGTTTTTAAAACAATTGCTCTTGATAACAGGTATACAAATGACTAGTTGAACAAAACTGGCTAGATTGTCGGGTCCAATGGGTAGTGATCAACAGCTCTGTCTTGTTGGTGGTTGGTTTCTAGTGGAGTGCCCCAAGGATAGGTTCTGGGGCCCGTTTTGTTTAACATCTTTATTAATGACCTGGATGAGGGGATGGATTGCACCCTCAGCAAGTTTGCAGATGATACTAAGGTAGGCGGAGAAGTAGAGTAGGGTTCAGAGTGACGTAGATAAATTGGAGAATTGGGCCAAAAGAAATCTGATGAGGTTCAACAAGGACAAATGCAGAAGAGTCCTGCACTTGGGAAAGAGGAATCCCAAGCATTGTTACAGGCTGGGGCCCGACTGGCTAAGCAGCAGTTCAGCCAAAAAGGACCTGGGGTTTACAGTGGATGAGAAGCTGGATATTAGTCAACAGTGTGCCCTTGTAGCCAAGAAAACTAATGGCATATTAGGGTGCATTAGGAGGAGGATTTCCAGCAGATTTAGAGAAGTGATTATTCCCTTTTATTCGGCTCTGGTGAGGCCACATCTGGAGTATTGCGTCCAGTTCTGGGGCCCCCACTATAGAAAGGATATGGACGCATTGGAGAGGGTCCAGCAGAGGACAACTAGAATGATTAGGGGGCTGGAGCACATGACCTACGAGGAGAGACTGAGGGATTTGGGCTTATTTAGTCTACAGAAGAGAAGAGTGAGGGGGGGATTTGATAGCAGCCTTCAACTTCCTGAAGGGAGGTTCCAAAGAGGAAGGAGAGAGGCTGTTCTCAATAGTGACAGATGGCAGAACAAGGAGCAATGGTCTCAAGTTATAGTGGGGGAGGTCTAGATTGGGTATTAGGAAAAACTTTCACAAGGAGGGTGGTGAAGTACTGGAATGGGTTACCTAGGGAAGTGGTGGAATCTCCATCCCTAGAGGTGTTCAAGTCTTGGCTTGACTAAGCCCTGGCTGGGATGGTTTAGTTGGGATTGGCCCTGCCTTGGGCAGGGGGTTGGACTCGATGACCTCCTCAGGTCTCTTCCAGCCCTATGATTTTATGAAAACTGTCTTACTCTTTCCTGTGATAAGGCAAGCTTTAGCCATGTGTGTAAGACTCGGGTTTGCCCCAATCCACGTATTATTTTTATTGTCTTTAAACAGACAATCTGTATGCTTTATTGTGAGGAGAAAGTGCTTAGATAGATAAGTCTAGTTTTTGTGACTACTCATGCTCTAAAAAAGTGCACGAAGTAAAACTGCTTCTGTGTGTGTGGGTGAGAGAGAGAATTTAATGCTGGATTAACAGTCAAGGTAAGCCCTCCAGTTGCACAGCAGAAACGTTATGGATAATGGCAGTTACATTGTTATTCAGCAATGTGCCTTAACTTGAAACTCCTGTTTTAGAGGGAATGTATGGCTTGTTCAACTCCAGGTTTCTCTATGGAAATTAGCAAGATGTGACAATTGTGATATTGTTCATGTGGGTGCTAAGAACTGAAACTATAGTTTTATTTAATATAAACCTTTGAAAAACACTAGTGACAAGAGTTTCAGAGGGGTAGCCAAGTTAGTCTCTAAGGGTACGTCTAGAGACTACAAACCTCTTTCAGAAGAAGATTTTTTTTTTTTTTTTGAAAGAGATCATCTAGACAGCCACACGGGTTTCGAAAAAGCAATCCGCTTTTTCGAAAGAGAGCACCAAGCAATCTGGATGCTCTCTTTCGAAAAATCCCTGTTTGTGTTCAAGAACGCCTTTTTTTGAAAGAGCTCTTTCGAAAAAAGGTGTTCTTCCTGGTAAAAGTAGGTTTACCAATTTAGAAAAACCCTCCGCGTTCTTTTGATTTAATTTCGAAAGAACGCGACAGAAATCTTAATGCAGATGAAGTTTTTTTGAAAAAAGGCCACTTTTTTCAAAAAAACTCAGTAGTCTAGACACATCCTGAGTTAGTGACAAGATCTTACTTTGAATCACTGATTTAGAGGTGATGTATTCTGTATTTCATATTGAATACCCGTATCCATTTAGCCCTTTCCAGACACTGTTCCCCACCTTGGGTTTGACACTGTCTCATTTGTCACATGCTTCCCCCCCCCCCCCCCCGAGCCCACTCCAGCACACCGCACCATCCAGCATGTCTCTTGGGTTTACCAAGTGCACTTGCAGAGCACAGCTGTTTAAATCAAGGACAGAGTTGGTTAGAAAATTTCCACAGATGCAAATCTGTTGTTCCCTTTTTGCACCCTTTATGACCTTTCAACTGTCCCTTCCAGTTCTAGGAGATGGTTTATCTCCATATTATTGTTTATTTATCCAGATGGGGAGCTAAAATAGAGACAACAGAAAACAAAAGTAATTTGTCACGCTTATATGATTTTTGTCAAACTCAAGTTAAGGTGATGACAAAAAAGGGCAATAATGTTTTGACTTAAGTCTTTCAGTTCTGGGGGGATTGTGCAATTTCACTATGGCTCCAAATGCAACAATTGCTGAATTCCCCTTGGACTAGCCTTTAGAAGTGAAAAGTGATTTGGGGTACATCAATTTTGGGACAAGTAACTTCAAAGATATTGAGAAAGTTCTGAGCACTAGATATGCTAAGCTGGAGACCCAAAAATCACTAGTTAGTTTTGGAAAATTGAAGCCACTGTTTAACTCTTAAAGTTGTGTCTGGTGTGGTGTCACTCTGGGATTAGGAGGGGAGGAAAAGAGGAAGAAACTTGGAGTAGGTTGGAATTGGTAATTTAGCAAAAGAAACACAAAGTTGTGGGGGAGTGGGACAAAAAGTGCAATATTTTAAAAAGGGAAGCACTTTCAAATATTTCCTTTGCAGAATTAGGTAAACATTTTTCTGTTAAAAATGACATGGAAAATGTGATTGTACTGTACCAGTTTTGAAGACTATATTAAGTGTGATGCAAAACAAGATATTGTTATACTGATATTTGCACTTGAAGTAGAAAATTAAGTATGGTGTGTCTGTTGCATCTATAATTATATGTACACTTCATGTTATAAAGCAAATCTCTTGACATTCTTGCTCATTACAAAGCTGAATGTGTAATTATAGCACCCTTGGGTACTCCTTACTGTTGGAACACATAAGCAACAGGTTTCATGTTGGTATATTTCAACATACTAGCTGCCCAATAACATGTACTTGGGGTAGGGATGTTAGCCTGTAGCCATTTACATGATTAACTGTTAAGCCTGAGCTCATTGGTTAATTGTAATGGTTACATGCCATCCTGCCCCCCCCCCCCCCCCCCGTTGCTTCTGATACAGAGGTAGCAAGGGGGAGGAGGCAGGAGCTGGTGACTGTGGGGGATCCAGCTCCTGCAGAGCTGCCTCTTCCCCCCCCCCCCCCCCAGTGCTGCTTGCTCTGATGGAAAGGGAGCAGCACAGTGGGTGTGAAGGACAGGCAGAAGCCTGTATACATGGGAAGCTATCTTTCAAGCCGGCTCCCTGTGCATACCAGCTCTCGCAGAGTAACTTGCCTCTCCCTTTTCTGCCTCTCTATCAGAGGCAGTGGGGGGGGAGGGGGGGGAAGGGGCTGGTGGGAGCTGGTGCTCCCCCCATGTGTAAAGGGGTAACCACTAAAAAATTGAGCAGTTACACATTTATACAAATACATGTTGGTTAACGTCCCTAACCTGGGGTAAAGCTAACCAATCAACTTCCTTTTCCTGTACAATTCCCAGCCATGTCTCTCCTATGCCCAGTAAATCTGCAAAATAACACAATTCAAGAATTTTGTTTTACTACCTGGCATTAAAACTGAGTCCCATTTTGGGAAGAGTAAGGGAGAATCCCCGCTGTTCATCTCTTAGTGAAAGTGCTTTGTGTCCAGTGTAGGAAACTGCAAATCTCTAAGCTTCTCGTCCTTCCCCACCCCATCCAGTAGCAGAAGATAAAATAGCCACTTAAAGTAGATTGAAACAGGGGAGGGGAGCTGTCTCTGCTTTTAGTGAGGGGGAGGAGCTGTATTCACCAACACACCCCTTACCTTAATAACTGAAAACAATATTGAAAACTTTAGAACTGCTCGATATTAAGTAACATTTAGTCCACTTCATCATTTTAGGTAGGCTTTATAGTTCAGCATTGATTATTGTGGTAGAATGGATTTGGGATGTCGACAACATGATTAATCGATAAGGCTGGGCTTATTGGTTAATTTTGTTGACTACATGCATTCCTCCCCCCCATGCTGTTGCTGTATCAGAGGCAGCAAGTGGGAGGGGAGTGCGGGGCCAGTGCTCATGGGGGATTAGCTTTAAGTAGTCTCCCCATGAGCACCGGATCCTCCTTCTCCTCCTTCCCCCTGCGCTGTTGCCTTTGATAGAGAGGCAGCAGTGTAGAGGTGGGGGGGGGGGGGGGGAGGGCAGGTGTGAGCCAATAAGCACAGGAAAATGGCTTTTAAGCCGGCTCTCCATGCCTGCTGGCTCCACAGACCCGCCTGCCCCCGCCCTTGCTGCTGTCTACAGAGGCAGTGGGGGCAGGGAGCAGTCATGAGCCCACTTTTAAATACTCATGGAATCACTAAAATTTGTTGTGGTTATATGACTCTTCAGTTACAAGCTAACATTGCTAGAATGGATGAGGGATTGTATAACAAGAAATCAAACATAGTTAGCTTGCAGAAAAGAGAGAGACAATGTAGTGACATTGTTCAAGTACACAGTGGTCAAAATGTTCTACTGTATTATTCAGTAGGTTTACAGTTTATTATATATTGAAGGTAGAATGAAAGTTTCAAATCTTTTAAATGAACAGTATATTGACGTAGCAGTTCAGATTACAATGCATCTTTATGCAAAGCAGAGTTTTCTGTTTAGGTTTTGTTTGAAAACTACCTCTGGCCTTTAAGAGGATTCCATTGTAACTTTTATCATCTTATTTTATATGGTATAAAATCAGAGAAATGAGCAGAAAATAGTAAAATGAGACTCTGATTGGAAAAGTGCAAGTGAACTTATTTAGGAAAAGCTAATTCAAGACACGCATATTTGATGGAAGAGTGGAAAGCTGAAATATTAATCTGCCTCTGCACAGAACTAAATACTGCAAGGGTGGGGAAAATGACATACTTCAGTCTACAGTACAGTTCTCTTGTTGCTATCACTGATGGGGCTTTACTAATACCAACTCCCCACCTAAACAACAACAAAAAAAATTATGTAGAGAAGGTCTTTTGGATGATAGAGGACAGCAAACTAGACATGAATTGCCTATAACAGCAATAAAAGCTAATCCTTCAGATATTTGTAAAGTGTTCTCCAGACTTAATCCAAACTAAACATTTAATTATTTTGGCCTTTCTCGCAAGCATCTGTGATGTAAGAACATTGTAAAATTATTTGAAAAATATTAAAATTGTAGGCAACCTAGCATTACAAATGGGGTGGGGAGTCTAACTAGACTTAATGGAATGAAATTAGGAAGGGAAAAGTTAGGCTGAAAAGCAAGAAAAACATCCTGAAGCTGATTTGTACTTGGCTGTGGCATAGAGTAAGGGAATTGATGGGAAACCTTTTCTCTTTCAACACTTCAAACTACAATGCAAAACAATAGAATAGATAATTTCTACATTGCCAAGAAGAGAGGGAGACTGACCTAATGTCCTTTCCCGCCTGCACAGAGTTATACTAGAGAAGCCCTCTAGAGTGTAAAGATTTTTTTTAAAACTGACTTTTTAGGATCTTGCCTTTTATCAGTGAGCCTAAATCAATGCATCAGTGTGAGCAATCCACCACTGTCGAAAAAAATATCTCAAGGGTGTCCTATTAAGAGGCTAATTCAGAAGACTTGTATATCCAATCCTTTTTCTGAAGCTTACTATGGAGTCCCATGGAAAGGAAAGAGAAACTGACTGCAGAGCTGATTCTCTCTTCTACTTTTCCCCTACATCTCGTAGATGGAGAGCTAGAACTCTCATTGTTCCTTAAGGAATACTACTTGAGTGTTCTGGGTCTCTTTCAGGATTGGGAAAAGTAAGCTGTGTTTACTCATTTCTAGATTGTGCAATCTTGGAGTGGTGTGGGTCTGCAAGTACTAATATTAATCTTGCATGCCTTCATGTGGAGGCAGAATATGGTATTTCAGTCTCACATTGAGATAGATGGAGAAAACACTAAAATATTAGCTCGTTTGGTGGTTGTATTTTTTTTTTTTTTGTGGGTGGATGGTATTGCTGTTCCTTTACTTCCGGTTGGGCAGAGACCAAGGGTGGGAGAAACTGTTTTAATTATTTAAAATATACCCCTGTGTAGTAGTAGTGGTGATGGATAAAAACTTGAAAGGATATAATTGGCTAATTGACTGAAGACTGAGACTGATGGCTCTGAAGCTGGTCTTTGTTTCCTTGGTTAGGACTCTGTAAGGACCAGACATTCTCAACACAAACTGTAATCTTTGTAGAGTAATTGCTGGAACACATGTTAATGTTAAAGTAATTTATTTTAATGGCATTTACAATTGTATATTAACTTTTTTATACAATTTAGCTTGTTCACACTGAAAATGAGTCCACAGTTTCCACTCTGCAACTGTATGTGCCAAGTCCAGTAAAGTGAAGAAGTGTTACCCAGCAAAATTCTTAACTGATACTGAAGAATTCAAAGCATACTTATATATTGATATAAGGAAAAAGCAATTCAGGTAATCTCTTTGCTCATTATTTCGTTTTGGGGAAAACTGTGAAGTTTGTTGCCAGTTAACTGAAACTGTCTTCCAAACTACCACTTTCACAGAAAATTCCATTTACTTTGGTTGTACTGATGTTATAATGAAAATGAGCCCACCCATCAGAAATCTAGAGGGGAAAAAAGTTATTGGCTTGTATTACGAATGTTGAATTAAAAGATTATTTTGAGTTAGCAAAGTGTTTCGTTCCAGGATGTGAACATGCATATGTTTCCTGTCCAAGAGTATCAGTGATAGGTCTGGCTGGTATAATATTTTGCTGAACTAAAGCATGATTCTGTTTTGTAGTGCATCTAGATGGCAGATAAACAGCCTTCCTTTTGGGAGAGGGGAAGAGGAGATGGGACAGAAAAGACAAATGAAGGCTGTATGTCTTAAAACACTTAGACTATGTCTACGCTGCAGGCTTCTTGCGCAAGAGTGCGTCCACACTGCCATGTGCTTTTGCGCAAGAGCATCCATGGCAGTGTGGATGCTCTCTTGCACAAGAAAGCTCTGATGGCCGTTTTAGCCATAAGGGTTTCTTGCGCAAGAAACCCTTGTTCCCGTCCACACTAGCCTTTTTGCGCAAAGGCTTATTCCTCGTGGGGAGAGGCATAACTCTTGCACAAAAAGCCCTCTCTTCTGACCATCTATTGTGAACTTTCTTGTGCAAAAACGGGCTTGTAGTGTGGATGCTCCGCAAGTTTTTGCACAAGAACGGCCATTTTTGCGCAGGAAGCCTGCAGTGTAGATATAGCCTTAGAGTTTTGTAAGGTTCATTTCTATTTTGCACTCAGCGGCTAGCTAATTTGTTTGCAGAATTTTGATGGAAATTTTAATTTGGTTGCATTTGTAAACTATTGTTGGGTTCCTGTGAATTTGACCCAAATGAGATATTAAGATGATTAAGAGGGACATCTATGTATATGAAATGTTTAGTTGAAGGAATACACAGATTTTAGGCCCTGCCTGCTTGTCACACTGACTAATATAGTCTCCTTGTTTACCTGTACTCTCTGTCTCGCTGTATCCATTTGTTTCTTGTTTTGTACATGTGTGTTAATTCCCTAAAGGCAGGGGTTTGTTTCTTTTCTTTCTTTTCTATAGCACTTAACACAGTGGGATCTTAGTCTATGCCTAGGGTTCCTAGGTGCTAATAAAAAGAATATGTTTCTGTAAGCCTTTTCATATCTTACATCAGTAAAGGTCTCTGAGCATTAGTGCAGAGGTCAATTAGGCAAGTTCTCATGAAACAAATAGAAATGACAGTCTATAAGCTGGATGCCCCTTGTTGGATAATTAATAGCTTGAGGGAAAGGAAATTGATATTAAATAATATGTAATGATCTGACAATACCAGTTGCCAAATTTTTTTAAAGAAGTCCACGTATCAACATCCTCCTATATGTGTTGTCTTACATGCACTAATTTAAATTCTCATGGGGGAACTTGACCATAAAAAAATCAGAGGTGGCATGATCCAGGGTGATAACTATTGCTGCCAGTACCTTCAACCCAAACCTAGTGGTCTGAATTCAACCCCAGCTACAAATAGCTTACAGAAAATAAAACAAACATTCAAGGGTAAATATATTTATCTCTAAATAAGTATACTTTCCAAGTAGTCTACTTAGTAACTTAATCATTTTTATTATACAGTGTTCTCCAGTTGTTTTTCTGTTTGTTTTGATTCCTGAACCTAACTTTCTGGAATATGATCATTAGTTCCCAATAATTGGATTTTTTGAACAAGGAAACTGCCTCCAGTCATCTGTTCCTGTTGTGGTCATGAAAACTGGACTTTGTATACATTCTTCACCAATATATAGCAGTGCTCCAAATAAATTCCTGATTCTTTTAATTAGTATCTCCTTCCAATGGAAACAACCTGGGAAAGCCCCAAATATTGGCTAAATATTGGGCCAAAGACGCTATAGTACAAAGTGTTAATACAAGAAAAATAGATTTAAACCTCTAATGCGCATCTTGTAGGAAATATTTTACTACAGTATATTACAACAATTGCTTATGTATGTTTTGGCAGTGTCCAGTTTGTACATAGGTGTGCAAGATTTCTAAATCTGAAATTAGAAACGAACACTGTTATAAAATCTTTGGGTCAGGTCTTACAAGTCTTTATTCACATATGCACATGTTTGAGGGTTGCAAGATTAGTTAAATATTTGCATTGTACAGGGAATGAATAGTATTTTTGGCTTGTGTGCAGAGGAAATGGTTTTTTGCTTTATTACTGATTTGTGTAGGCACTAGATTGACAGCTGGGTTACTCCCAGTTACAGGTGGCGAACAAACCCCTTATCCATTTGTTGATAATAAGAACATAAGAATGGCCGTACTGGGTCAGACCAAAGGTCCATCTAGCCCAGTATCCTGTCTGCCGACAGTGGCCAGCACCAGGTGCCCCAGAGAGGGTGGACCGAAGACAACGATCAAGCGATTTGTCTCCTGCCATCCCTCTCCAGCCTCTGACAAACAGAGGCCAGGGACACCATTTTATCCCCTGGCTAATAGCCTTTTATGGACCTAACCTCCATGAAATTATCTAGCTTCTCTTTAAACTCTCTTATAGTCCTAGCCTTCACAGCCTCCTCTGGCAAGGAGTTCCACAGGCTGACTACACGCTGTGTGAAGAAGAACTTTCTTTTATAAGTTTTAAACCTGCTACCCATTAATTTCATTTGGTGTCCTCTTGTTCTTCTATTTAGGGAACTAATAAATAACTTCTCTTTATCGGCCCTCTCCACACCACTCATGATTTTATATACCTCTATCATATCCCCCCTCAGTCTCCTCTTTTCTAAACTGAAAAGTCCCAGTCGCTCCAACCTCTTCTCATATGGGACCCGTTCCAAACCCCTAATCATTTTAGTTGCCCTTTTCTGAACCCTTTCCAAGGCCAAAATATCTTTTTTGGGGTGAGGAGACCACATCTGTACACAGTATTCTAGATGTGGGCGTACCATAGTTTTATACAGGGGCAGTAAGATATTCTGGGTCTTATTTTCTATCCCTTTCTTAATAATTCCAAGCATCCTATTTGCCTTTTTGACTGCCGCTGCACACCGTGTGGAAGTTTTCAGAGAACTGTCCACGATAACTCCAAGATCTTTCCTGATTTGTCGTAGCCAAATTAGCCCCCATCATACTGTACGTATAGTTGGGGTTATTTTTCCCGATGTGCATTACTTTACACTTATCCACATTAAATTTCATTTGCCATTTTGTTGCCCAATCTCTCAGTTTGGTGAGATCTTCTTGGAGTCCCTCACAGTCTGCTTCTGTCTTGTCTATCCTAAACAGTTTGGTATCATCTGCAAACTCTACCACCTCACTGCTGACCCCTTTCTCCAGATCATTTATGAATAAGTTGAACAGGATTGGTCCTAGGACCGACCCTTGGAGGACACCACTAGTTACCCCTCTCCATTCTGAAAATTTACCATTTATTCCTACCCTTTGTTTCCTGTCTTTTAACCAGTTCTCAATCCAAGAAAGCACCTTCCCTCTTATCCCATGGCCATGTAATTTACACAAGAGCCTTTGGTGAGGGACCTTGTCGAAGGCTTTCTGAAAATCTAAGTATACTATATCTACTGGATCCCCCTTGTCCGCATGTTTGTTAACCCCTTCAAAGAACTCTAATAGATTAGTAAGACAGGATTTCCCTTCACAGAAACCATGTTGACTTTTGTCCAACAAATTATGTTCTTCTACATGCTTCACAATTGTATTCTTTACTATTGTTTCGACTAATTTGCCCGGTACTGAAGTTAGACTAGTCATACACTTCACAAAAATGTGCTCTAAGGGTATGTCTACACAACAGCGTTAATTTGAGTTATCTTAATTCAAAATAGTTAATTTGTATTAAGCTAATTTGAATTAATGCATCTACACACAAAATGCAGTTCGAATTAGCATTTTCCTATTTCGAAATAGTGCGTCCACACTGAGTGGACTCTGAATCGGAGTTAAGGCTGGCCGGAACCAGTTCCGGCAGGGCACCAGGTCAGGACTTAATGTGTGGGGCTGCTGCCTGAGGCTATCTGAGGTCTGTGCTTAAAGGGACCCTACCCCCACCCCGGGCAGACAGTTCTCAGGTTTCCCTGCTTGCTTGTCTACTTCGATGAGGGACAGCAAAGCATTTGTGTCTCTGCGTGCTCTGCTTGCTCTCACTCGGGACACCACAGCACTCTGCCAGAGGGAGCCAGAGCTGCCCCTGGGCACTCTGGTGCATCTTGTGGATGTGTTGCCACCAGCCTGGCTGCACTTGCTGCAGGCTGCCATCTGGGAGGTCCATCGGGAGGCTGTCAGTATCCAGGGGGCACTGTGGGAGAACTTCCTCCCCAAGGAGCACTAACAGTCTCCCTGGTCTGTCCCACTGGGGGCTTGTGCCCCATTCCTCCCTCATGTCCTTCCACTTACCCCTCCTTAGCCCCCCCTTCCTGATGTCAAATAAAATACACTTTTTTTCAAAAATAGAAACTCTGTTTATTTAACAAAACGGTGGCGGGGGGGGAATGAACCTCTGGGGAGACTGGGGAAAGGAGGCGGGAGATGGGAGGAGAGAGGGTAGGAGAGGGGAGGCGAAAAACTGGGAGGAGGGAGCTGGAAGGGGGAAGCAAGGGGAGGAAGGGGGAGGGGAAGCTCAGGGATGCGGGTCTCGTTGGGCCACATGTCTCCCAGCACAGCAGGTGGGGGGGCCTCGGCGTTCCTGGGGGGATGGGGAGGAGGGTGTGGAGGTTGAGGAGGGAGAGGCGGGAGGGGGAGAAGAAGTGGGAGGAGGAACCGTAGCTGGGGGGTAGCAGGCGCTGGAGCGGCTCGAGGCAGCACGCTCTGCACCAGGGTCTGCAGATGGGTACAGATGGCATGACCCTGGGCAAGCAGCTCCCTCCGGAACTCCTGTTCTTCCTGTGGCCGCCGCTCCATGATGCGGGTCAGGGCTCGCAGGACCCCCAGGTGCTGCTCTCGGTACCCCTGCCATGTTGCGGTCGTCCTGTGGAGTCCTTGGGTGCGGGAGCATGTCGCGGGCAGGGTGGTGCGCCCTGCACGTGCAGCTGGTGCGGCTGTGGAGAAAGAAGAGAAGTAGTCAGTTATCCCTGGGGACACAGTGGGTGAAGCCCAGCCCGCCTCTGCGAGGTGAGGATGACCGTGCCCTGAACCGTCGGAGCCGATGTGCTTGCACAGAGGCCATGGTTGGAATGTCCGGCTATCTGCAGGAGTGGGAGCTGCCCTGAGACCGCACCCATGCCCCTGTGCTGTGTACAGTGTGGGTGAGGTGGGGGGGGAGATGTTAGAGGGGGCTTGTGAAGGGAGGGCGTCCTGCTGTGTCCCGCCCCGGGGTCAGGAGCATGTCAGGTCTCTTCACACACGCGTGTGGCTATCAGGCCAAGGCCCCTGTGTGACAGGCAGCTGGAGCCACCTGCCCAGGGGTGGCACGGCACTTGGTTGCCCGTGCACAGGTTTCTGCGTGATCCGCGGTAAACAAGGCCCACGTGTGTGGTCCCTGGTCTACCTCCCTGGCCCCCCCCGCGCCCCCCCCCCCGGGGGAGGGGACAGTGACGGCACTTACATGGTGTGGCCTCTCTGGATGACCCTGCTGAGTCTGCAGGTGGGACTGCTTGGGGGTCCTGGTGGTGTGGCAGCTCCTGCTCCATGCCCTGGTTAGGGGCCCTCTGGTCCCGGCTCGCTGCCCCCCGGGGTGGCACGGACCGTCCCCCCAGGATGCGGTCCAGTGCCTCGAAGTAGGGGCAGATGTTTGCCCTTGCTGAGGAGCTGCCCCTAGTGGCCCTGGCGTACCCCTGCTGCAGCTCTTTAATTTTCAGGCGCATCTGCTCCTGGATGCGCCTGTGGCCTTTCTGGGCCATGGTGGTAGCTATGCGGCTGTGGATGGCCGCGTTTCTCCATCTAGTGCGGAGATCATGGACATTGGGGGGCCTGCCCCCAAACCTCAATGAGGTCCATGATCTCCTCACTAGTCCAGGAGGGAGCGCGGCATCTACGACCCCTGGCTGGCTCCTGGGGGACTGGGCGGGGGACGGCTGGCTGGCACTGGCTGCCCAGCTCATTGTGGGGCCACTGGGTCAGGGGCAGAGACTGCTGGCAGGCCTGGATCTGGCACCTGCAGTCTGGCCAGAGTCTACCCCTTTAAGGGCTCCAGGGCTGGGGGAGAGGAGAGGAGTTTTCCTGGTTTGGCTCAGAATGGCCACCAGGGGAAACTGGGAAGGGCTTGAGGCCAGCTAATTCGAAATAAGCGTCTACACAGCACTTTTTTCGAATTAGCTATTTCGAATTTGGCGTTACTCCTCGTAGAATGAGGTTTACCAAATTCAAATTAAGCGCCCCGCTATTTTGATTTTATTTCGAAATAGCCGTTTGCCAGTGTAGACACTATTAAAGTTAATTTGAAATAACGGCTGTTATTTCGAATTAACTTTGCAGCGTAGACATACCCTAACACACTGTTAGGGTATGTCTACAGTTAGACACCCGCAACTGGTCCATGCCACGCAAGTTGGACTTGTGGGGCTCATGCTGTGGGACTGTTTTATTGCTGTGTAGCCTGTTGGGCTCAGGCTAAAGCCTGGACTCTAGGGCCCTGCAAGATGGGAGGGTCCCAGAGCTTGGGCTGCAATCCACACAGCAATGAAATAGCCCCGCAGCCCAAGCCCCCCTTCAGCTGGCCCGTGACAGCTACAGCTGTCTATTTGTTATGTAGGCAGACACTTATATAAATACTATAGCTCTCTCCACTTCCCTAGCATGTCTCATACAAATGCATAGGAAAAGACCTGCTTTGCTCCAGACCTGAAAGTCATACAACTACTCACCTTTTCTTGGTCTAGTAGGCGAAGTGAATTGAAGGCCTTTATCTGAGAATATAATTTTACTGTTTGTGTTCATTATGGAGTTAGCTCAGGATGGAGCACCCACCTTTACCATATCTGTGTAAATGATACCCATGGTGGGGCTGTACTAATCTGTTTGCTGGGATGGATTTCTCTTCGTGTACCCTGTAGTTTTTAGTGGTGCATTTAAATTACACTACCCTATTAACTTTGTCCCTCATTTAGTGTGGAGGTGGTGTCTGTGTCAGTGGTATGGAAAACCACATGTAAGTAATTTCCAAATTGAATAAACTTATTAATGCAGACAGTTCTGAAAATGAAGGGAAATAGCATTTAGTATCAAGAATTTTTAAAGAGAATGTTGTTAAGGAGTTAGTCTGCAAACCATAAAGTGATTCATAATGCACCTAACTTTTCTACTTCTGTTTTTTTTCCCTGACCACTGAATATACATATGTCATTGAGACACATTTCCCCAAATTACGGCTTATGCTGATATCACACTGTAGTTATATCAGAAGGTTGGTGTAAGCTTCTGATCAACTGGTAGTGCAGGAGGATATCTTGGTTGGTGTCGATGAAATACTGTGGAAGTGCAGTAGAAACAGACCTGACAAATGTTAGGTTAAAAGGATGACCCAGTATACATGACTTCTAGTGCAGGAGGTAAATGAGAAAGTACAGCCAGGAAGTATTGTGGGGTAGCATTGGATTAACCTCACACAAGCTTGTCTTGACTAAGGTTTCCATTGTAAAATAAGTGGATTGCCAGCCCAGACTGAAGCAAAACCTGAGCTTGAGCCTATTCCCTCTGGTGTCCCTGCTAGCCTGGTTTTAAAGCAGCCCCAAGCCTAAATTAGAGGCTCTATGTGGATGGAAGGGACAGGAGTTAGGGCAACACATGGGTTAGCATCCAAGCTAACAAAAATGAAGTTAACCTACATTGAAGATAAACTGAGTGTAACTGGAAGGACTGGAAATCCCTAAGCTCACCTTCTCATGGCTTCTACTAGGTGCGGACAGAAAAATGGTTTCATAGGTAGTGTTATGCTTATTAGAAGTACATGGGACTTTTTAGGGGAAAAGGCAATACGTCACATTTATTAAGAATACATTTGGAAAGCAGCTAGCATATACTCACATAAATGCTTTCACACACAGGAGTCCTACCAACATTGTGATAGTAGTCTGTTGTTTTATATCAGCCTACTGGCTAGGTTGGCTGAGCAAGGGAGGAAGGGGCATTATCAGTCAGGACTGATGCTCCAGAATCTTCGCAGGACAGGAAACAAAAACTGTGGCAAAGCAGCCCTTTTTTATAGCACTTTTCCTTCATTGGGATCAGTAAGTTTTACAGCATCATGCAGTAATTAGTCACCATTTGATGAGTGCTTGTGTACTTCAGTTATTCTTCTTATATCATAGCTATCTTGTCCCAAATGAAAGGTGCTTGCTTTATCTTTTAAAGTCCTCAGTCTGCCCTTTCCACATGTTACAGGGATTTACAGCAATCTCCTGGCACTTTTACATCTATCCTTGGCTCCTCCCTAGAACATCTGATCTGATCATACTTACCTTTTAACGCACACTCCTCATTCTTCACTCTCATAAACAAAAATTATGTAGTTGCTTCTGTAAAAACAAATCTAGTACAAAAAACTTTCTTACACTCTCTAAATTAAAAAAGAAAACTGTCTTAACAGTAAAAAGGTGACAATAATGATGAATAGGTCCTTTAAATTTATTCCCGTTTTAACATTTAAAAACAAACACAAACAGCCTGCTTTAATGCATCTTTACCAACAGCACTAGGCGATTCCTTTCTGTAAGTCAGAAAGGAAGGCTGGTAGGTTAGATTGAGGCATGTTACATTGTATAAAACTACATTTTAGCTCCATTATCAGGCACACAACTGGAGAGTGTAATCTGAACTTTGTTGCCAACAATGACACCAATTTAACTGTGCATACAGTAACTGTAGATTAAAGAGAATTTTGCAGATTAGGCCACAAGTGACATTTTGAATTTGTGAAGTGCTCATATGGATAAGCTCAAATTTATGTAGTTTATAGTCTGATGTTGAAGTTGTGAGCATTGGCTTGTTGTCAAAAGTGACATGCTCTTCAGCCACACAGAGCTCTTTTCCAGGTGAGCTTTGTGTAGCTTGAAAGTTTGAGAATATTATTGATATAATAGGCATCACAGAAACTTGGTGGAATAAGAATAATCAATGGAACACGGTAATACCAGGCTACAAAATATATTTGACGAACAAAACAGCCCTTCTAATGGGAGAGTGGCATTATATATGAAAGAAAGGGTAGAATCACATGAAGTAAAAATCTTAAATGAAGTCTACTGTTCCATAGAATCTTAGAATCATAGAACTGGAAGGGATCACAAGAGTCACCAAGTCCAGTCCCCTGCCCTCACGGCAGGACCAAGCACTGCCTAGATCAGTGGTCTCCAACCTTTTTACACCCAAGATCACTTTTTAAATGACAGAACAAGCCAAGATCTACCGCCCTGCCCCTTCCTTGAAGTCCCGCCCTCTCTGTTCTCCTCCTCTCCATCACTTGCTATCACCATCCCTTATACTGCTGCTTTTTTTCCCACTTCTTCTGTAGGAAGAGGTTTTTCTAACATTTGGCCTGTCTAGCTGGACCAAATGTCAGAAAACCCCCTTCTTTTGGAAGCCCCCTTATTCCTCGTGGAAAGAGGAATATAGGGGTGACCGAAAGATCATGTTTACTCTTCCACTAAAAGAAGCGGAAGAACAAATGCATCCCTGGATGCAGAAGAGTTTTTCTGGGATATCTCCGGAATCCTGAAAAACTCCTGTAGTCTAGCTGTACCCTCGCTGGGTTGAGACAGGATGTGTAGGCTCTGGGGTGGGAATGAGGGATTTGGGTCTGGGAAGGGGTGAGAGGTGCAAGCTCTGGGAGGAAATCTGGATGCAGGAGGAGGTGGATAAGGGGACGTTGGCTTGGGGAGGAGGCTCCAGGCTGGGCAGTGTTGGGGTCAGATGTAGGGTTAGGGTACTAAGAAAGCCACAGACTTCCGGATGTGAGGGTTCAGGAATTTGGGTTGGGGTATGTGAGGGGCTCAAGGCAGGGGGTTCCAGTGTATGACAGGCTCAGATGTACGGACTGGGGGAAAGGGGAGTGCAGGAGTGTTATGATGCTGTGGCCAGATGGGGGCTTAGCCCCAATTTGGGGTTTGTTGGCCAGGCTTCATTTTTAAATAAAATACTATGTCAAACACAAAAGGTTTCTGCATTGTCTTTATTTCTGAGAAGGGCAGGGAACCTGTTTTGAGTCAGGGGCCACTGACCCACAGAAAAGTCAGTTGGGGGCCACACAAGTGAGATGGGAAAAAACCCTCCTCCAACCCCCCCCCCCAAGCTTCACTAATGTGGCCCCAACTGTGTTGGTGGGAGCAGGCGACATAGTACTGGGGAAGGGTGCTAGTGGGTGCTTCGGCAGGGGACAGGGTGACAGTGGGGACAGGGTTCTGCAGCAGGGGACAGGGGAGTGGGCACAGAGTTCTGTGGCTGGGGAGTGGGGAGAGGGAACAGGGTGCCGGGAGGGCAGGGAACAGGGTGCCTGTGGGGGCAGAGAGTCCCCTGCACCTGCCTCCTCCCAGGATTTGCCCCCCCCCCCCCCCGAGGGAAGCCGGCGCGTGTCTCCTCCGGGCCCGACTCCTCCCTCCTGCGGGCAGGGAAACCGCTGTTGCGCACCTCCCCTGGGGCCGACCCCCTCCCCCCGTGGCGCAGGGAAACCCCTGTCACGTGCCTCCGCCAGGGCTGACCCCCCCCCCCCACGCGGCGCAGGGAAGCCCCCTCGTGCGCCTCCCCTGGGGCTGACTCACCCCTCCTGCGGTACAGGGAAGCCGCTGCGCTCCTCCTCTGGGGCCAACGCCCCCTCCTGCAGCGTGCCTGGCACGCCACAGACCTGAGGGAGGGGAGCAGCCAGTGCACTTGCAGAACCCCTGGAAGTGGTGCGAAGCTGCAGGACATCCGTCCACCCCGTGGGAAGTTGGCACTACCTCCATTGTTGCTGGAGGTAGGTAGTGGGGCTTCTCGGGGGTGGGGGGAAAATGGGGGGGGCCCGAAGGCCTCATGATCGACTGGTCGAGGCCTCGATCGCGATCAGCCGGTTGGTGACCACGGGTCTAGATCATCCCTGACAGGTATCTATCCAACCTGCTCTTAAGTATCTCCAGTAATGGAGATTCCACAACCTCCCTCGGCAATTTATTCCAGTGTTGAACCACCCTGACAGGGAGTTTTTCCCAATGTCCAACCTAAACCTCCCTTGCTGCAGTTTAAGCTCCTTGCTTCTTGTCCTATCATCAGAGGCCAAGGAGAACAATTTTTCTCCCTCTTCCTTGTCACACCCTTTTAGATACCTGAAAACGGCTATCGTGTCCCCTCTCAGTCTTTTCTTTTCCAAAGTAAACAAGCCCTATTCCTGCAGCCTTGGATTCATAACTCATGTTTTTTAGACCTTGAATCATTGTTGTTACTCTTCTCTGGCCCCTCTCCAATTTCTCTACATCTTTCTTGAAACGTGGTGCCCAGAACCGGACACAATACTCCAACTGAGGCCTAATCAGTGCAGAGTAGAGCAGAAGAATGAATTCTCGTGTCTTGCTCACAACGCTCTTGTTAATGCATCCCATGTTTGCTTTTTTTTGCAACAGTGTCTCACTGACTCATATTTAGCTTGTGGTCCACTGTGACCCCTACATCCCTTTCTGCAGTACTCCTTCCTGGACAGTCACTTCCCTTTTGTATGCATTAAACTCCTCCTCCTCCCCCCCCCCCCCACCCTCCAGCTCCACTTGCTGCCTCCGGGAGATGTAAAACCTACCAGCTCCATGCTGCTGTCGACGTGTGTGCAGAGTCGTCCCGTCTATAGGTGTAAGCTATGAAACTATTAATTTTGGAAACCTGACTAGATATCAGAGTAGAGCGGAAGAAAGACTTCTCGTGTCTTGCTCACAACACTCCTGTTAATGCATCACAGAATCATGTTTGCTTTTTTGCAATGGTGTCATACTGTTGACTGATATTTAGCTCATGGTTCACTGTGACCCTCTAAATCCCTTTCTGCAGTATTCCTTCCTAGGCAATCACTTCCCATTCTGTATGTGTGAAACTGATTGTTCCTTCCTGAGTACTTTGCATTTGTCCTTATTAAACTTCATCCTGTTTACCTCAGACCATTTCTCTAGTTTGTCCAGATCATTTTGAATTTTGACCCTATCCTCCAAAGCACTTGCAACCCCTCCCAGCTTGGTATCATCTGAAAATTTAATAATTGTACTCTCTATGTTATCATCTAAACCATCGATGAAGATATTGAAGAGAACCGGTCCCAAAACAGACCCCTGCAGAACCCCGCTTGTTGCACCCTTCCAGCATGATTGTGAAACATTAATAACTACTCTCTGAGACTGGTTTTCCAGCCAGTTATGCACCCACCTTATAGTAGCCCCATCTAGGTTGCATTTCCCTAGTTTTATTGATAGGAAGGTCATGTGAGACTGTATCAAATGCCTCACCAAAGTCTAGGTATACCACTTCCACGCTTCTCCCTTATCCACAAGGCTTGATATCCTATCAAAGAAAACTATCAGATTGGTTTGACATAATGTGTTCTTTACAAATCCATGCTGGCTGTTACTATCACCTCATTATCTTCCAGATGTTTGCAGATGGATTTCTTAATTACTTGTTCCATTATCTTCCCTGGCACAGAATTTAAACTGGGTTGTTCGTATTTGCAGATGATACTAAAATGATCAAGATGATAGTTAACAAAGCGGATTGTGAAGAGCTTCAAAAGGATCTCACAAAATGATGTGACTGGGCAACAAAATAGCAGATGAATTTTAATGCTGATAAATGCGAAGTAATGAACATTGGAAAACATAATCCCAACTATATATATAAAATAATGGGGAGTTGTGACAGGAACAGTGCTGGCCAGCATCAGTGACTAAAGGGTTAAACTCAGGTAGCTAGCAGGGGGGTTGGCAGGGAGGCACAAGAACCAATGGGATACAGTGCTGAACTCTGAATTGTATAAAATACCTTGCCTGCTTTCTTTGTGAGGGGAGTTAAATCAGGAGTTGAGACACACAGAATGATTTAAACCCAGACATGACTACCATGCTTCCCAGGAATTCAGGGCATGGAAGTGAACTCAACTAGGAAGGGATCGTGGGTAAATAAAAGGAAAATGTGTATTTATTCTCCATCAGGGCATTTTTCTTTGTTTTGGTTGTTTGGTTAAACTTTGTGGAAATCTATGCCTTTTCTCCCCCATTCACTATCTAAGAGAGTACCCAGAGATGTTCTTTGTGTTGTAAATTGTTTTACTCAGTTCTGTTATACCTAGCAACCAAGTATGTTTTATTAAGTATATCACTTTGTTTTGCTAATAAAATCACCTTTTTTAAGGCGATGATTTGATGCTTGTGTCCTGGAAAGAAGCAGAAGGTCTCTGTGTGCGTCTGCCTAGCCTTGGAGGTCCACTGTCAGAGAGAGAGTTTGTTTTTCTATGCTTTCTGCTTCTTTTTTCAAGCTCTCTTGGGGCAAAAGAGCTTGGGGTATCCAGGGGAAGGAATTCAAGTGTTCCTTCTTGTTTTTTGAGGGTTAAATGACTTGATGGTTGCAGATACCCTGCATAGTCAGTAAATCTGTGACTGGGGAGTTGTTGTAAGCAGAGCCTAGAGAGACAAGGTATTTAAGGTCCCTTGCAGACCCCCATCTTTTGCACTCCGAGTGCCAGAGTGGGGAACAGCCCTGACAGGAGTAAATTAACTGTTGTCAATAGGGATGTTAAATATTGGTTGATTGAAAAGTTGAGTAACTTCCATGAATTTTTTATTGGTTAGTCAACTATTCTGTAGTCCCCGGAGGTGGGGCTGCCTACCAGTGCACTCTGGCTTCACTCCAGAGGAGCCCCCTGCCGCTCCATGCTGCTGCCTCTCTATCAGAGGCAACAGTGCGGGGTGCTAGGTGGGAGCTGG
The DNA here is from genome assembly GCA_032595735.1 of Pelochelys cantorii. Taxonomy (NCBI): domain Eukaryota; kingdom Metazoa; phylum Chordata; order Testudines; family Trionychidae; genus Pelochelys; species Pelochelys cantorii. Next base: position 57,311,256 of record CM064334.1, read on the forward strand.
TCTGCAAGGGGAGCCAGTTTAAAAACCAGCTTCCCACACAGACTGGCTGCTGAGAGAGGCAGCAGTGTGGAGTAGCAGCAGCCCCGGTCTGAAGTGGGGTGTCTGAGCTCCCGGATCTGGCACGAGCCTCAACTGAGCCAGGCTGCCTGCCTGCCCAATTCCTAATATACTTTAAATGCAGAGCTGCAGCAGGGGTAGATCCTGGACCCATCACAAGCCAGGACTGAGCCTGGCTGCTGGCCAGCCTGCTAAGAAATTTACTGGGCCGGGGAGGGAAATGTGTGTAGTCTATAGCATTAACGTGTCAGCCTTTGCTTACGGGTTAATCGACTACACTGTTACATCCCTAGTTACCACTTGAGAGAGAGATCTTCAAGTCATTGTGGATAGTTCTCTGAAAACATCCACTCAATGTGCAGCAGCAGTGAAAAAGCAAATAGAGTGTCAGGAATATTTATAAAAAGAATAGAGAAGAAGACAGAGATTATTTTATTGCCTCTATAGAAATCCATGGTATGCCCACATCTTGAATACTACGTGCCGATGTTGTCGCCTTATCTAAAAAGGCTATTTTGGCATTGGGAAAAGTTCAGAAAAGGGTAACAAAAATGATTGGGGGTATGGAACAACTGCCATACAAGGAGAGATTAACACTGGGACTTTTCAGGTTAGAAAAGAGGAGACTAACACCTGGTCTACGCTGTACTTAGCTGCATTAGGTTGATTTTTTTTTTTTTAAAGAGAGTCCACATCACCACACCTGTTCGTTTTACTGTAAGTGCCATTAGTCTGTTTTTGTACTTCTGCTGTCATGAGGAGTAACTGCTAAATTTGATTTCGGATGGTTGACTTTTTGATAGTGCAGACACAGCGCTTTGAAAATCAGTATTCCTGGCTTCTGGGAGGTGTCCTGCTCTGGCCACAACTTTGAACTCTGCTTCTCTCCAAGTGAACAGGAGAAGTCCAGGAAAATTTGAATTTAATTTCTTGTGTGGCCGGCATGGCGAGCAGACTTCAGAGAGAGCAACACACCTTGAGCAGCATACTTGACCATGAGTTCCCAGGGTGGGTCACTGATGAGCATCAGCATGGAGTGTGCAGGAGATCTTGTCCTCGTTGCTGTGGTGGGAGAGGACTCTGTTCTCACAGAACTATGAACCAGCAAAGGAAATGCTGATACCTATGCCAAGATTGCAAAGGGCATGGAGAAGAAAGGATACACTAGGGATGCCCAGCAGTGCTGCATGATAATAAAGGAGTTGAGGCAGTTGTACCAAAAGACAAAGGAGGCAAATGGATGATCTGGAGCATCACCAGAAACATGCCACTTATATGAGCAGCTGCATGCAATCCTTGGGGAGGACCCAACCAGCTTTCTTAGTCAGTCTGTGGATTCTTTTTAAGACAGTGCTCTGGTAGCGTCAGGCAGCAACGTGCAGGAGGAAGAGGAGAATGGTCAGCAGGCAAATGGGGCAACAGATGTCACTGAGCACCAAGAACGTTTTATAATTTTGGAGACAATCCCCTTCTCCCAGGATGTTTCACAGTTTGACACTGATCCTGGGGAGGGCACTTCTGGTGAGTTTACTTTTTTATGTAAAAAGTTGGTTATGGCAATCAGATTTCAGCCACTGTGCTTACATAGCGCGGGGGGGGGGGGGCGAAGTGTCCCTGGAACAGCTTATTATCATGTCTGGACAGAGAGCAGGAATTCTCCCTGCACATCTCACTAAAGCTCTCACAGAAGAACTCTTTAATCCTTCTCACAAGGTTTCTGGGGAGATCTGCCTTATTCCATTCTCCACAGTAGGGTACCTTGCCAAGCCAGTAGTAAGTGGTCTGACATAATTACAGTGCAAAGCATTGCCGCATAAAGTCCAGGTTTCTGGCCACAGTCAGTCAGCATCTGTTCCCTATCTCTGTGTGATTCAGAGAAGACTGATATCTGACATGGCAACCTTGATGAAGCAGGGGAAGCTATTCGCTGATGCCTCTGCAGTAAACCTGCGTTGGCTCATCCCCAATGAAGCATGGATTGAGCTGCTGCCATTCCCAGACCCCTCCTGTGTGCCTGCTCCAGTGGGAAGAGAAAGTTGCTCTTTTGCAGCAAACGGGGCGGGAGGAAGAGATACCGAACACATGGGCCACCATTGTTCCCTCTAACATTTTCTATCCTTGGGTGGGTTGAAATTTCTTATGTGCAACATCAGTATTGAGGTAGTGTATGGATGGTGCACCATCAGTACAAATGAAAAGCCTAGAGGTAGAGATTAAAACAGTCGATAGGTGTGGAAGAAATATATGAAAATAAGGGATAGTTAACAAGGAGCAATGCTTACAATATTTATTTAATATGAAATCAAATAAAGAGAAAATTAACATTACCCTTGGAGTACATGTTTCATCATCCTTTCTAACAATTCAAATTAGTAAATACACCAAAATGCATATTAGCCACACATAGCGCAGCTTTAAGATGCTAAACAAATCTGTGAGTCAACTAGAAATAGTCATCCTCTCCTTGTAAGTACTAATACAATATTTATTAACAGTGAAAAGAAGAGAAAAAGGCATTCACTCAGGCTTACGCAGTTTCTCTGGGGAATGTTTAGGATCCACGCTATACAAGAACAAGTTAAACAGAGACCTGTAAAAACAGATACTTTTTCCTGGTTTTCAACTTTCACGTTGTGTGTGTCACCAACTTAAAGAGTAGAAACCCCAGAGCAAATTAACACATGGCTTCAGGGTTTGTAGGCAGATGCATGTTTCAAAGATCTTGCAAATAAGATTTTATCCTACAAATCAACTAGCATCACACCTAGTAGTTGCTACTTCTGATGCATAAGAGCCAGAATTCTACCACATAGCAAAGATCTGGCCTTAATGCAATACAATATACCATGTATTAATTAGTAACTCAGGATTGAAAAAAATCATTAAGATCAGAGTTTTAGATACCTGCAACACTCCGAAAAATTCTGTTAAAAGAATCTTTTTCTTTCTTACATTAAGCCATTAACACCTTTATAAACTTTGTTTGAAATGTAATTATGCAAACTTCCTGGCACTTTCCCTCCCATGCAGCCTGCTTTCCTCCCCAGCCCAGCCAGACAAAGAGGACTGCCACCTGGACTGCAGCAAGTGAGTCAGGACATCCCAAACAAGCTCCCCACTGCCTTCACCTCACTGCATAGATGCCAGCACCCTCCCATCCCGTTTTCCCCACCTACCCATATGCAATTTGCTCCCTCCAGCCCAGCCAAGGGGACTGGGATAAAATCCTTCTTCTCAGACTTGCAGGCACCAGCAGCCTAGCTGGGAGTTACAGGACATAGCACAAACTCTCCACCTTTCTCCACTTCCACCTCACCCTGATGTCAGCACCCGCTCACCCCTTATATCTCCCACCTATCCCAGGTAGTCAGCTCCCCCCCCCGCCCCCTTTTCTAGCCCAGGTGGCTTGAGAAGAGTACTGGGTTTCTGCCTCTCTCTGGGACTTCCTAAACTCTCCTTCCCTCTGACTCCCTCCCCCCGCCCCCCCCAGCCAGTTACTCCCTCCCTCCGTACCTCCTCATCTCCCCAAACTCACCCACCTTACAGCTCTCCCCCAGCCACTTATTTACTCCTTACCTTCTCCTTTCCCCTCACCTGCTCTCTGAGCTCCTTTGTTGGAAGCAGGCAGCTCCCTTTGAAGCTGCTGAGTGAGATGCCCCTTCCCCAGCTGGACAGCTGAGCTCCCTGCCTGTGTGGGAGCTCTGAGCTTCTGAGTGGGGCTCTTTAAACAGCTGTGTGACTGTGCAGCTTACAGGGAACTTAGATGGGCACCATGTGAGCCCCTGACCTGCAGCTACACCTGGAATTCCTCCCTCCTTCAGGCTTGTGCCTGGGCCTGTCCCTTATCATGCCTGCCACCAAACTGAACCCAGCTCTTCCCCTAAGAATTCTGAGGTGTACCAGCTGCATAGTGGCCACTTAAAGCATAACAGTAGCCTTGTACATAACACATCCCTGTTGTCTTTTGATTGGCCTTCCTTTTATTCTAGCAGATTAGGTTTTATGTTCTCTACAATGTGTCTCCTGTAAAGTGGGCCCTTTACTTTCTCCTTGCAGCGGGAACAGTAGTGATTCTGTTGCTCACTGCCCTGGCTCCACCAGCTGTCTGGCACAAATCTGCAGGTGAAAATGGACTACGGAGGCGATGTTTAAGGAGCAAATGCAATCCGTGTACTTGGACAGAGAGTGCTTAAGCGAGTAGAAGAATACACTGCTGGAGGAGATGTGAGCAGAGTGTGAGGACAGGAGAATGTTCAGGGTACTGGAAGTGAAGCACTAGGAGAGTCTTGTCGTCCATGGTGGATATGATGGATCTCATGCGGGTTTCCAGGATGCCTACATGTACAGGCACCCCCTCCAGCCTTTGCAGACCAATGTTCCCTCCTCACAGAGTTCCATTGCCTCCTGTCCTAAGGGCCTAGAACATGGGTCAGGGGAGGAATCAAGGGCAGCTCGAACTGAACCCCCAGAGATGTCACAAAGCAAAAGGCTGTCCTTCTCACAACTGGGATCACCCCCTCCCAAGCTCCTTCCACAGAATCCTTTTCTTTCTCTGCTGTGTTCCCAAAATAAAAATGCATGATTTCTGAACAACAGTCTCTTTTTATTGCTTGTGTTAAAGGGGTGGGAGGTTTACAGGCAAGCATGCTGAATGTAGGAGCACCTCCTTGAGAGTAGTGTGCATGACTCCAAACTGGCCAATCATAAAATTCCTTCAAAGCCTCTCTGACTTGCACTGCCCCTCATTTTCTCCTCTTATCTTGCTGCTCAAAATCCATGATTAAGAGCTGTGTTTCGGCCCCCCCATCCTGTCAGATACTTTTTCCCCTTACTCTCACAAATATTATGGAGCACACAGCAGGCTGCCACCATCATGGGAATAATACGTTGACTGAGGTCTAACCTAGTCAGGAGACTGTGGAACCTTCCCTTTAAATGCCCGAAAGCACATTAGCACCATTCTGCACTTGCTCAGCCTGTAGTTGAGCTACTCCTTACTGGGGTCCAGGCTGCCTGTGTACAGAAGCAAGGGTAGGCTGGGTCACCAAGGATCAATATTGGCATTTCAATATCTCCGATGGCAAATTTTTGGTCTGCAAAAAAAGTTTCATCTCATAGCTTGCCAAAGAGGCAGGAGTTCCTAAAGATGCGTGTCATTCACCTTTCCTGACTATCCCATGTTGATGTCAGTGAAACAGCCCTTCTGATCTACTAGTGCCTGCAGCACCATTGAGAAGTACACCATCAAGAAGCGTGCACTGGGAGCATAACCCAGAATTCAAAGGGGCGCGGGCGCTGTGGGATGGCTATATGCATTGCATTTCTCTTAAAGTCGATGGTATCCACCCTACTCGGAACACAGTACTTCAGACTCCATTTAAAATCTTGCACACAGTGGGGACATGTACCTTTTGGCTTTACAAAATTAGATGCTAAAAAGCTGATCTAAGTAAATTTGACCTTATCTTGTAGTATAGACATGGCCTTAAGGAGGCATATCATAGAAGTCTATAAAATCATGGCTGGTGTGGAGAAAATAAATAAGGAAATGTTATTTACTTGCTTCTATAACACAAGAACTAGGGGTCACCAAATTAAATTAATAGGTAGCGGGTTTGAAACAAACAAAAAGAAGTGTCTTCAAACAATGCACAGTCAACCTGTGGAACTGCTTGCCAGAAGATGATGTGAAAGCCAGGTCTTTAACAGGGTTAAAAATCTAGAGCTTGATAAATTCAATGGCTATTAGCTAGGATGGGCAGGAATTGTGTCCCTAGCTGCTGTCAGAGGCTTAGAATGTGTGATTGCGGGGCGGGGGAATCATTAGATGATTACCTGTTCTCTTCATTCTCTCTGGGGCATCTGCCATTGGCCACTGTCACAAGACTGGGTCCTGGTCTGCATGGACCTTTGGTCTGACCCAGGATGGCTGTTCTTATGAGACCTGTCTCTGTCTGTCTCTCTCTCTCTCTCTCTCATCTGCTGAGACCAGTTCAGCTAAAGCAGCACTGTAAAGTGTTGTATAAGTTGACCCAAAACAACCTTTTAAGATGTATAAATGCCAGACGTTCCTTGTTAAATTATGCAACTTGGTTATCTGATGTGAATTAAATTGGTATAATTTATGTTTTAATCGTATGATTTTCTTTCTTTGTTCATAGCTATCCAGTGCAAATCCTGTGTATGAGAAGTATTATCGACAGGTAGGAGATTTTATTTTCTTACCTTAAATTTCTAGTTCTGTTCAAAAATTTCTTGTTGCAAGTGGATAGTCCTTTTAGAGATGAGGATGGAATATTTTTGTCAGACTTTGTAATGTGGGTTCATTATGGTGTTTCCTCTTTATAGAGTTTCAAGGAAAATCACCGCAGTCTTAAAATACTTGGTTAAAATGGTAGACCATGGGGCAAATCCCATTTAAACCAGTTTTGGTTCTGGGTCCTTGACTTTTTTTTTTTTTTTTTTTTAAATCATGATAGTACCTTTAGGCACTATATTAGTGATTTAATGTTGGTTCAGTGAAGTGTCTCAGGAGTGTGAAAAATCCGTACCCTGGAGAAACATAACTAGCCTGAGCTGTAGGCAATGCTAGGTCGATGGAAAAATTCTTCTGTCACCATAGCTATTGACTTTTGGAGAGAGAGAGATGACCTGCATTGATGGGATAATCTTTCCTGTTGCTGTAGCTAATGTCTGTACTGAAGAGCTCCAGTGGGGTATTGTGCCGCCATAGCATTTTAATTGTAGACATATCCTAAGTGAACTCTAGGTTGAACTTGTTAAATATTACAGTTTAAATAGGATCTCAGTTAAATAGAGGAACACATTACAGGCAGGTTAACACATGTTTTCCTCTTCATCTGGGGCATGTTCTTGCAAATTAACTTGAAATTGTTAGGTTATCAACTCCTCTGATCAGTTGTTGACTCTTCAGAATAGGAGCCGTTTTGATTTATTGAATTATGTTTTGATATGAGTACATTAGAGGTTAAGATAAATTATTGCCATCATCTGGCAGAACTACTAGAGACCACTTGTTAAGAAACTCAGTCTTCAGTTTGCCCCGACTGCTGAGAGGAAGGTGAAAACTGATTGATTCCTATCAAGGTGCTGTCTTTGGACTTGGCTTAGGGGCTCAGTCTATTCTATTAGCCTCTGATTAGAAAGAATCTGATAAATTTTAAATCAAGTCCCCTTAGCAGCTGGAAAGGATCATCTTTCTACTTTCTCTAACCCCTGCCCTCTTTCCACGTTGGGGATGAGTCTCCACTATATTTTTCCTCCAGACTCTGTATTTTGGGTCTAGGTGTCCAGTCCAGTTGATAGGAGCAAGGATGAACCCTGATGTCAAGTTTAAGGATATGATGATCACATCTCCCTTTCTCCTCTGTCGAGGGAGAAATCCAATGTGTGTACAGGTATACGAGTTAAATTCTACTTACTAGGAGAATCTGATATTAGTACAGGGTGAGCCTCTAGTCTGGCACCCTCGGGACCAGAGAATTTGCTGGATCACATGAGGTCAGTATTGTCTAGCAGTGTTATCAACTTGCTTACTGGGCTCTTGGAAGGCATTTGGGGTAAGTTAGAGCTAAATAACGTCACAGAACACTGCGAGCCAGTACTGGTGGTGGTAAACAAACTTTATGGGACTGTAGGAAACTTGACCACACTCATAAGTGGACATCTGGCTAACTAAAATCATGCTGGACCACAGATGTTGCCTGTGTAGCAAGAATCTGCTGTGATGGGAGGCATGAGGTCCTGAGCAAGGCAAAAGAGTCATTGTCTGCATGTCTTAGAAGAGGTGGGCTTGGTAATCAGGTGAACATGCTTGAATGGGTCTCCTTTTGAAGTGTGGACAACATTACATTTGAGGCTAGATGCAAACAGATTGATTCTTTCGCTTTTCCCAGTTCTTACATAGACAGTTCTAAATAACCTGACAGACTTACTCCAGGACAGTCAGCCAATTTTAATAAGATGGTGCTGTTAACTGCAATCACAACTGAGTGTTTTATTTCTAAGCTCATTGATTATGATGATTTTCTTACTGAAGTGAAATGTTGGGAAACTGCTTAGTGTCCTGGATTTCAGAGACAGCTCTTTAGATGAAGCCAGAGGAGCATACGTGAATATTGCTACTCTTTTGCCTAATGTGGAAGAATTGCCGCAGAGTCCATTCAAAAGATTATAGTTGTCCAAGCTTGCACACCTGTGAAACAGATGCAGAGTAACAAGTCAAACTACCTGATATTCACTGTGAGAGCTGGGCACATCTCCAGCACACTCTCCCTTCTAATTCCTGTCCGAGTCATGTCTTATCAAACTCAACTGGAATATCTCTGGCATGATGTGGTTAATTCAATTTGTATAAATATATTTTAAACATAACATCATAAATCTTTTATAAGTAAATACAGATCTTATAGACATCCAACAATAAATAGGAAAATCGATTCCAAATGGAAATAATACTATATGGAAGATAATACTGTAATTGGATAGCTTTTCATTATCACATGAATAATTCATATGAATTATTGAATTTGGGCTCTCTTAAATATTCTTATATTAGAATTACCTGGCATTGCTCAGGTCCTTAACTCAAATAAGTTTTTTTGTTCTTCATTTAAATCATTGTTCTTGTGTGGGGCTGTGGATGAGGGGTTCAGTATGCAGGCTGCCCCAGGGAGAGAGGACAACCCCAGCCCTGTCTCATCGTGACAGTTTGGGGCCAGGTGAGACATGCCTGTCCATGGGAAGGGGGGCATGTTCCCCCGCTTGGGGACAGATACACGAACAGACTCTCTGAACTACGTAGTAGGTAGCGGCCCCTTTTCCCACCTTTGCCTCCTGCTGGATTAATGTGGTTATAGTTGTCCCGGTCCCCATCTCTGGCCCTTTGCTGCCCCCCCCCCCATGTTGATTCTGCAGTATAGCTGTCCCTCCTACCAGACCCCACCTTTCCATTTTATGAGAAGCAATTTAACTCCAGAGACATTCCATTGTCCTGGCACAACCAAAACCCTTATCTTGCTGTAAGTTAGGATAAGAGGAAGCTGCGTACCAAATTTGGTGGTCCTAGCTCTGTTTAGGAGGAGTTCTTGAACGGATAGACGGACAAACATTTCTAAAATGTATAGTAAGAAGATAAAGCTCCTTGATGACAAATTGTGCCTATTGTATTTTGGCTTCCTTTGAGGGATTTACTTTGGCATTAGTAATAGAAGAATCCAGAAATGGCTTTAGATCTTTAAATTGAGCAGCTTATCTGAGATACACATTAAGAATCTTGTGTGGGGAAACATTCATTGAACTTGTTCTCACAGGTGTTTAGGACAAGTATCTCCCATTAGAGAGATGTAACTTGGAAATTTACAAATTAGAAGTGATTTTTAAAAAATGAAATCCATTAAGTGATGTCATTCAGAATAGTATCTAAGCAATGTTTCTGAACTTCTAGTTGAATTTTTTTCTAGTTGGAATAGTACTCTGCATTCCAAGTACTATTTTTCTGCATTCTAATGATTTAAATCAAATGTATCTGTACCTCTTTAAATCTAAAAAATTCCTTTTTAATATTACTGAAGATAGCTTTGATAAACATACTCTCAGGACGCTAAACATGAAAACAGTGAGAGCAAATTAGGGAAATGGTTAAGACACCTGAGCCATACAGCCACTAATTTCCTGCAGTCTAAATCTAAAACTAATTGAATGGAAAGCTTATTCTGAAATGAGCCTAATATCAGGGAACAAAAAAGTAAGCTTGTCAGAATCCACTCAAATGACAGTCACCTGTCTTCACTCCTCAAAAAATGATCTTCCTAGAGGATAGAGTTGAAGGTTTAAAAATAGACAATGCTGACTCAATATAACTCTGGGGTTTCCTTGATAGTGGAAGAACACTGATCCACCAGCTCTTTTCTGAATGGATGCCAAAACTACATGAGGACCCACTGAGTATAAAATGAGGCTGTATTTGACAATACAGTTGCATTAGTTGCAGAGAGCTCCTTGTAACATACTGGTGGTTTTAAAGAGGGAGAGGGAAGAAAAAGGCAACCATAAGCTTGCACAAGTATACCATCCCATTAAATCCCTGAATATTGAGCCCACTACTGTAAGAAATAGAAGTACTGATGATAAACTTAGGTGATATGTAAAGTTCTGGTAAAAACTTTATTCAACTTCAGACTTTTACTAAATCACAAATTCACAGTAGTTGCTTCCAGCCTGTAAAAATCTTTCTGAGTTTGCTAGAGAACAAAAATTACCACTAGAAGTGAAAATATGAACACATGAAGGTGAACCTGCTCCAAGATATCTTCCAAATGGCATTTTTATCAAGGCTTTTGTCAGTGAATTCTATAAATGTCTTTAGGCGTGTGTAGTGCTCTGAATACCTCAAATGTTCTGTTAATCCCTTGAACAGGGAGAATTGTCCATTTGTTTTGCAAGACAATATAATCTGACCCTTGGCTTCAAAAGAAAATCCAAAAGCCTGTAGATACTTACCAGTCTAAGAAAGAACATATTAGAGAAAATTCAATAGTGTGCTTCAAAATGTTTATCTCTAGCATAACTTCTCATTAACCATTGTCAATTTATTCCAGGGAGAACTACAAATTGTAATATTTTGTGAAAATTACACTTGACTGATCAACTCAACAGATTAAAAAGAACCTGGTTGGGATTAGAAAATGCCCTTTCTGCCTCTGGAACTAATGTTTTAAAGTATTGGCCAAATTAATTTGGGATATTAATTTAATTCCATCACACAGCATTCTTTTCCATTTTCATTATTTTGCTTGAACAGCTTCTGATCAGTCTTGGTCTTTAAAGAGTGGCTGAAAGCAAAAGTGTCCTCATTTTATTTTGCTCTGTCCTTATATTGCTTGTAATAGCTGTCAAGTCCTTCAGAATTTCAGGGCATTACAATCTATGATAAACAAAATGAGTTTGTTTTTGTAGATGATTACATGTGAAATGCAGGATTACATTTGATCCTTTACAGAAACCGTGAAGGCCAGTACAGTATACTGTCTGGTATATATGTAAATATGATGAAGTTGAGAGTTTGTTTTTTCTTAGTGGTCTTCTGATGGATTGAAATCTGGGAAGATGGTGCATACAAATTTTGCCTAGGATAACTAAAGCAATCATGCTAAATAAGTTTTTATATGGCTTTACTTTAAGATTTTCCATTACTAACTTAGGTGAGTCAGCTTGATAAAATGAATGACTTTCTTGAAATCCTCCCTGTACTTCTTCCTGCTTGGTATAAAAGAGCTAGCTAAAATTGTTGAGCTGTCTAGAGTAGCTCATGAGCATGAGAGCTAACCTCAAGGCAGAATGTCAAGAAACAAAGTCCAAACCTCAAACTGATTGTATGTTCTATAATTAAATTTAACCAACCAGATACAAGTGTGAACGTCTAAAGCACTCGGACAATTTTAACATGAAACCACAGAGAATTTCTTTGGTCTCTCTTGTATAGCTTGCCACCCAGGCAAGTTTGCTTTTGTAGCAGATGGTCCGTTTCACCAAAAACGCACAATAATAGTCAGGCTACTCCCAGTACCAGAGGATCTGTCCATTACTCCACATTAGTTGACTTTTAGATCTATTACCAAAGATAATGTTTGAAGCCAGTCTTGTGATTAAACTAACTACAAAAGATAATAGAAGCTCTTGTAATATGTAAACTCTTCAGGGCTAAGCAGCTAAGGGATCCTTTGGTTATGATGGGAAATGTGCCATCTCCAAATTCCAGGCAGTATAATGTTAATTTCTCCTTGACACAGACTTTTATGCATTCCCCCACTGTTCAGGCAATTATAGGATGGCTGCTTTTGCACATATCTGCTTCATGGATGTGCGGAAGCCATCAATGAAGTCTTTTGTTCACTGATGCTTTACTATGATTTTGTTTGTGTCAATATATGCCGCCTTTTTCGGGGGAGTAGATGAGACCCCTTGTGGCAAACTAATATTTTACATTTGGTAATGCTTCTTTCGTGACTGAAGTTTTACTGTTTTTAGCAAACATTTTTGTGCTTCAAGAGCAAACCCTTAATGTACCCCTTGTTATCAGTATATGTATTTTAGAGAGTGTCTGCCGGTTTGTTCAAGAACTCCTTCTCATAAGAGCTATGGCTATGAAATTTGATATGCAGCTTCCTCTTACCCTAACTTAAACCAAGGTCAGGGTTTGATTGTGCTTAGAAAATGGGAGGTTCTGGGAGTGGGACTGTTTCCCATAACATGGAAAGGGAGGGGACAGAGAGAGGAAGAACGTGAAGGGGAGGGACGTGATTCTGACAGCAGCTGCTGGTGGTAGCTGCAGCACCAAGAGAATGGCCAGAAGGGCTGGGGTTCTGCCTTCTTGCCTGCCGACACACTGGTAAGGAGCCCCCTGCCTCAAACTTGGAGCCTGTCCCCACACTCCACCATGGAGAGACCTCAGGGCATGGGGAGGGTGCTGAAGATGGGGGCACCCCCGTAGCCTGGCTCCTCTATAGGCAGCCTGTAGGCCACAGGGGAGTGTATGCGGGTGGGGGTTAGATGAAGGAGGAAAGTCCCCTGAGCCTCAACCCCCAACAAACTATAGGCTGGGGGCTGCAGGCTGCCGCAGTGTTGCTGCACGAGAGGGCCTCACTTCTTCTTCCTCCCCCCCGTCCCCCCATAGGCTGTGGGGGAGGACAGTTGCGGGGCCTGCTGGCAGGGGAGTGCTGCCACGGCCCCCTGGAAGGAGTTGCTGCCAGAGCAGTGCTGCCCTTGCTGCCATGGGTGGCCCCGGTAAGCCCTCCCCATTTCCCAGCTCTCTGGCCTGAGCTTCCTGCCCTGAGCTCTGTGCCTCCTACCTGCCTTGACTTTTTTTAGCATCCCCTTCCCCTGTCCTGAGCCCCCCCACATCTCCCAACCATCTGCCTTAAGCCACCCTACCCTCTGCCTCTCCTCACCCTCAATCTCTCACTCCTGCCTTCATTTTCGAAATATCATTGAAATAATACATTTTCATTTATTTTTCCTAAAAAACCTCACCCCTTCCGTTATAGACCAGAGCAAGGCTGAATACATCTGCTAGTAATATTTATAAGATGAAATACATGCAGACTTCTAGAAACATTTCATGAAATCTAAACACATTCCTATAATTCTGATGTTATTTTTAACAATACTGAGACACAGACTCATTTATTTTATTTATTTATTGATTTATTATTTAAATATTTTTACCCCGCCTCTCTATTTAAATATTCAAGGCGGCTTACAAAAAATGTTTAAACACAATACAAATATATATAAAAATTTAAAATACAAGACCCCAGAGGGACATAAAACCTGCTAAAAATATATAGAGAAGAGGAACACATACATACAGACTCAAACATTAATAAAAGCACGAGTAAAAAGGGTGGCTTTAGCCTGACGCCGAAACAATGCTAGCGTTGGCGCCATGTGAATATCCCAAGGAAGAGAATTCTATAGCCTGGGAGCAAAAGCTGAGAAGGCCCTGTTCTGCACAGGTCTTAATCTTATCTCCACAAGTAGGGGAACATGAAGCAAAGCCTCCCCAACTGACCTCAATCTCTGGGCAGGTTCATATGGGAGAAGACGGTCCTTCAGATTCCCTGGACCCAACTCTTTTAAGGCTTTATCGATCATAACTAAAACCTTAAATTGTGCCCGGAAACATACTGGAAGCCAGTGCAGCTGCCGAAGCGCTGGCATAATGTGCTCCATATAACAAGTATTAGTTAAGACTCGAGCAGTCTTAAGATTCTGGACCAGTTGACGTTTCCGAAGGTTCTTTAGAGGCAGCCCCACATAAAGTGCATTACAGTAATCCAGTCAGGATGTAACAAGAGCATGGATCACCGTGGCCAATTCATGCTTGTTCAGGAAGGGTCGCAGCTGGCAGATCAAATGAAGCTGCCCAAAAGCACTCCTGTTTGTCATTGTTCAGTGAAGCCCATGGGCTTTGTCATGAGGTGGCATCTTGTCTGCCAGCCTCAAAAAAACAGGTACGATCAAAAGAACATCAGTAATTGTCTTGTCAAAGACCAAAACAAAGGAGATATTAACCTCTCCCTCTTGAATTTTTGTAGCTAGGCCTCTATAATTTCATGTGGTTGATACTTTACAGACACTCAAAGCTTTCAGTTTATTCTTTCCCATCTGATATTTGGCTATGAACATTTTGTTCCCTCGGGAGATGAGGTCATATCCAGTCCTAGGTACCTCTCTGTAAATGTGGGAAAATGCAATCTTGTACCTAAGTGCCTTGCCAACATTATCATTGACTTCCTGGATATGCAGTTTCCTCCAGGACAGGAAAAGTTGACATTGCAGACTTTTCCAGGGCATATTAGTAATGAACTCTGAACTACTCCATTAAACTTAACCTACCTCCTGAGGATTTCGGTATGTACGTAGAAGTCTGATGCTTTGAAGGCATGGTTACTAATGGCATTACTAAAGGAGAAAATCTGCAATTGGGAAGAACTGATTAGAAGAGAATCATGTGGTGGTCTCACCCAGATAAGATCTTTATTGTACATTGTTTTATTTGAGTATTGCTCAGATGTATACTTGAAATCCTGTACCTTCTGTTGAAGACCTTAAAACTCAAGTGTAATTAATGGTTGAAAACTCTTGAATGCTACTCCTGGCAGACCACAGATGTTGCTGGACCAGAGAGTCCTGGATTAGAGAGGCTCAACCTGTATTAAATAGATACATTTCTGTATGTTTATAAATAAAAATTAATGTAAAAATATTTCAGTCCCTAGCATTAACTCTTGAGTACCAAGTGTGGATAACATTTTATAGTTAGGTTAAGTTTAAGCGAAATAGTGGATTCATTCTAGCACCCTGTTTAAAATGCATCTGTTCTAATGTAAAATGCGTTCATTTTGAAAGGAAGCTGTTAAAATACACTGAAGAGAATTTAGTTGCTTTAGAGTTCAAAAGGGGGAAGGGGGGCATTCTTCCCTGGTAGCCTGCTGATTAAGAATGTGTATTTTGCAGCAGTTCTGGGTACTAACCAGTGGTGGTATCTTTCACAGGTTGATTCTAGTAACACTGGAAGAGTGGTGGCTTCTGATGCTGCTGCTTTCTTGAAAAAATCTGGGCTGACAGACTTGATACTTGGAAAGGTATTAATTATTTAATGAGTAATATTATGCCTTTAATTATGCGGTCTACTCCTGTTCAGTTCAGTTTCCTTTCAGAAATACTATACATGTGTGTACAAAATGCTAGTATACAATATGTAATTTTGCTTTTATATATTGCACCTTTCATACAAAATACTTCAAAATCAGTGAACCTTACAACCTCTGTGGATAAATAATATTGTACTTACTGTGCAAGTTATGCTATGAGGATTAGGGTTTGATCCTATAAATACTGAGTACTTGAGTCAGCATTGAGGTGCTTTGCTCTTCATATTAAGTATCTTTGGCCACATAGCCAATAAGTGACAGAACCCAGATACAGAACTCACAAAGTCTTTATTGTAAATGGTATAAAATACTTATTCTAAGGACATTTATGGTCATCTGGAACTCTGCCTTGCATTTTATACATGATGATACAAACCTATATTATAACATTTTTTTAGGTAAGTTATGCAGGCACTTGAGTTATAAAATATGACTGTTTCTTTTCCTTTAGCTATAACTGACCAAAGTTTCTATAATACATGGAAAAATAAGGACAGAGTAATGACCTTAATTCCATGATTTCTAAACTGTTGACAGATTTGTATTTATCCTAAATGTTGTTTGGCGGATTGAGTAAATAAAATGAACTGTGAGTTTGTTTAAATATTTAATATATAAATTATAAATTTTTACAAATCTGTTATATTTACATTTTAAAATATTGAGCTCAGTGGTCTTTCAAAGAATAAGGACCCTCCAGTTTACTTTTAATCTTCAGGTACCACAATCATTGATTTTTTTTTTTTTTAAAGGGGATTTTTTTTGTTATGGCAATATAAGCAAAACCTACAGTATCTCTTTCATTAGTTTGCTGTCCAAAAGGGCTTTTTCTTCCTTGAAACTTGTGCACAAAGTTACATTCAAGATTTAATGGTAAATTATTGGATTCTGTTTCTTTTGTGTATTTAATAAGAAATCATTGGGCATGATTATGAGATTCTGTAGAAGGTGAAGTAAAATTACAGGTTGAACCTCCCTTGTCCGGCACCCTCAGGACTAGAGGGCGAACAGGAATTGCTAACAGGGAGTTTGGAGAGGGAGTTCTCCAGGTGAAAGAGGAGTAAAAACGGGACCCTTGTGGTAAGTGGCTGTCTGGAGTGTGTGTTTGTGTGTGGGGGAGTTATTTGCTGTGTGCAGAGCTTGTGTTTATCTGTTTGGTTGGTTGAAGGAGCTTCTAAAAGGTTTGAAATCTAGAAGCCTCTGTTAATTGGCTAAGCCTCAGTCAGGGGGAGGGGCTACCAGAGCTATATAAGCCTGTGACTCAGCGACCAGGGAGCTTGCGAACAGGAATTGCTAACAGGGAGATTGGAGAGGGAGGTTAGAGGGGGAGGTTAGAGGGCACTAGTGACTTCTGGCCTTCTTTAAAACATAACTCTTATCGTAATCTATATTCCAGAGGTTTAAAAAGAATCCCAGTTTATACTTAAACTTGTTCATTAGAAAAATGGAGACAGAAGCCCAGCAGCAGAGTGGGGGCTATCCTGTTTATTGCGTCGAGTGTAACATGTATGATTACCTGCCCTGTGGGCGGGTGGCATATGTGTGCACCCGTTGCAAGGAGCTCCTGACCCTCAGAGACCGAGTTCGGGCTTTGGAGGCCAGGGTGGCTGAACTGGAGGAGCTAAGGGAGGTAGAGAGATTTGTGGATGAGACTTTCTGGGACACTGTAGTACTGTCCCACCTCCAGTCTGAGAGCCCCAGCGCTCTTAAGGAGGATGAAAGTCTCAAGGGAACAGAGCATTCAATGGGAGCAGAGGGAAACCATCCCGTAGTTGGGACCCTCCTCCCAGAGGATGTTGCGGTATCCTCTCGCACTGAGGATACCTCTGAGGGGGAGGGAAAGCCAGTTCGGAAGAGGCAGGTGTTAGTAGTGGGTGATTCGATCGTTAGAAACATAGATAGTTGGGTTTGTGATGACCGGGAGAACCGTATGGTCACTTGCCTGCCTGGTGCGAAGGTTGCGGATCTCTCGAGGCATCTAGATAGACTTATGTGTAGTGCTGGGGAGGAGCCGGTGGTCGTGGTACATGTAGGTACCAATGACGTAGGGAAGGGTAGGAGAGATGTCCTGGAGGCCAAATTTAGGCTGCTAGGAAAGAGACTGAAATCCAGGACCTCTATGGTGGCGTTCTCGGAAATGCTTCCGGTTCCACGCGCAGGGCCGGGTAGGCAGGCAGAGATTCAGAATCTCAATGCGTGGATGAGACGATGGTGTAGGGAAGAGGGGTTTGGATTTATTAGGAACTGGGGACACTTTTGGGAGAGGGGGAGCCTATACAGGAAGGATGGGCTCCACCTAAACCAGGGTGGAACCAGACTGCTGGCACTAAACATTAAAAAGGCCGTAGAGCAGTTTTTAAACTGAGAGATGGGGGAAAGCCGATTGGTGTGGAGATGCACGTAAATCGGAGGGAGACTACTCTTAGAGGAGAATCCATTGATAGAGATTCTTTAAGCTGTAGTCAGAAAGAGAGGAGGGGAGAGGGCAAACCATGGGCCAGAGCAGACAAACAACCGTGTACAAAGGAATCCAATGCATCAGGGAAGGGCAGACAAATAAGCAGTGGCAAATTTTTAAAGTGCTTCTACACAAATGCTAGGAGTCTGACTAATAAGATGGGTGAACTAGAGTACCTAGTATTAAATGAGGAGGTTGACATAATAGGCATCACTGAAACCTGGTGGAATGAGGAAAATCTGTGGGACACAATCATACCGGGATATAAAATATATCGAAAGGATAGAGCAGGCCGGGTGGGTGGCGGAGTGGCACTGTATGTGAAAGATAATGTAGAATCAAATGAAATAAAAATATTAAATGAATCAACATGTTCAATAGAATTGCTATGGATAGTAATTCCATGCTCCAAAAAATAAGAAATTAGCAGTAGGGATATATTACCGACCACCTGACCAGGACAGGGATACTGACATTGAAATGCTGAGGGAGATTAGAGAGGCTACCAAAACAAAGAACTCTATAATAATGGGGGATTTTAATTACCCCCATATTGACTGGATACATGTCACCTCAGGAAGAGAAGCGGAGATAAAATTTCTCAATGGCTTAAATGACTGCTTCTTGGAGCAGCTAGTGCAGGAACCCACAAGGGGAGAGGCAATTCTCGATTTAGTCCTGAGTGGAGCGCAGGAACAGGTCCAGGAAATAACCGTTACAGGACCGCTTGGGAATAGTGACCATAATATAATAACATTCAACATTCCTGTGGTGGGAAGAACACCTCAGCAGACCAGCACCCTGGCATTTAATTTCAAAAAGGGGAATTACACAAAAATGAGGAGGTTAGTTAAACAGAAATTAAAAGGCACAGTGACTAGAGCCAAATCCCTGCAAGCTGCATGGAAACTTCTTAAAGACACCATAATAGAGGCCCAACTTAAATGTATACCCCAAATTAAAAAACATAGCAAGAGACCTAAAAAAGAGTCACCGTGGCTTAACCACCATGTAAAAGAAGCAGTGAGGGACAAAAAGGCATCTTTTAAGAAGTGGAAGTCCAATCCTAGTGAGATAAATAGAAAGGAACATAAACACTGTCAAATCAAGTGTAAAAATGTAATAAGAAAAGCAAAAAAAGATTTTGAGGAACAGCTAGCCAAAAACTCAAAAAGAAATAACAAAATGTTTTTTAAGTACATTAGAAGCAGGAAGCCTGCTAAAAAACCTGTGGGTCCCCTAGACGATCGAACTATAAAAGGCGCAATCAAGGACGATAAAGCCATTGCGGAGAAACTAAATGATTTCTTTGCTTCAGTCTTCACGGCTGAGGACGTTGGGGAGATTCCCAAATCTGCACCGTCCTTTGTGGGTAATGAATCTGAGGAACTGTCCCGGATTGAGGTGTCATTAGAGGAGGTTTTGGAACAAATAGAAAAACTTAATGTTAACAAATCTCCGGGACCGGATGGCATTCATCCAAGGGTTCTAAAAGAACTCAAATGGGAAATTGCTGAACTATTATCTGTGGTTTGTAACCTATCCCTTAAATCGGCTTCCGTACCTAATGACTGGAAGGTAGCCAACGTGACACCAATATTTAAAAAGGGCTCTAGAGGCGATCCGGGCAATTACAGACTGGTAAGTCTAACTTCAGTACCGGGCAAATTAGTCGAAACAATAGTAAAGAATAAAATTGTGAAGCATGTAGAAGAACATAATTTGTTGGACAAAAGTCAACATGGGTTTTGTAAAGGGAAATCCTGTCTTACTAATCTATTAGAGTTCTTTGAAGGGGTTAACAAACATGCGGACAAGGGGGATCCAGTAGATATAGTATACTTAGATTTCCAGAAAGCCTTTGACAAGGTCCCTCACCAAAGGCTCTTGTGTAAATTACATGGCCATGGGATAAGAGGGAAGGTCCTTTCTTGGATTGAGAACTGGTTAAAAGACAGGAAACAAAGGGTAGGAATAAATGGTAAATTTTCAGAGTGGAGAGGGGTAACTAGTGGTGTCCCCCAAGGGTCAGTCCTAGGACCAATCCTGTTCAACTTATTCATAAATGATCTAGAGAAAGGGGTAAGCAGTGAGGTGGTAAAGTTTGCGGATGATACCAAACTGTTTAGGATAGTCAAGACAGAAGCAGACTGTAAGGGACTCCAAGAAGATCTCACCAAACTGAGTGATTGGGCAACAAAATGGCAAATGAAATTTAATGTGGATAAGTGTAAAGTAATGCACATTGGGAAAAATAACCCCAACTATACGTACAGTATGATGGGGGCTAATTTGGCTACGACAAATCAGGAAAGAGATCTTGGAGTTATCGTGGACAGTTCTCTGAAAACTTCCACACAGTGTGCAGCGGCGGTCAAAAAGGCAAATAGGATGCTAGGTATTATTAAGAAAGGGATAGAAAATAAGACCCGGAATATCTTACTGCCCCTGTATAAAACTATGGTACGCCCACATCTAGAATACTGTGTACAGATGTGGTCTCCTCACCCCAAAAAAGATATTTTGGCCTTGGAAAGGGTTCAGAAAAGGGCAACTAAATTGATTAGGGGTTTGGAACGGGTCCCATATGAGGAGAGGTTAAAGCGACTGGGACTTTTCAGTTTAGAAAAGAGGAGACTGAGGGGGGATATGATAGAGGTATATAAAATCATGAGTGGTATGGAGAGGGCCGATAAAGAAAAGTTATTTATTAGTTCCCTAAATAGAAGAACTAGAGGACACCAAATGAAATTAATGGGTAGCAGGTTTAAAACTAATAAAAGAAAGTTCTTCTTCACACAGCGTGTAGTCAGCATGTGGAACTCCTTGCCAGAGGAGGCTGTGAAGGCTAGGACTATAACAGAGTTTAAAGAGAAGCTAGATAATTTCATGGAGGTTAGGTCCATAAAAGGCTATTAGCCAGGGGATAAAATGGTGTCCTTGGCCTCTGTTTGACAGAGGCTGGAGAGGGATGGCAGGAGACAAAGCGCTTGATCATTGTCTTCGGTCCACCCCCTCTGGGGCACCTGGTGCTGGCCACTGTCGGCAGACAGGATACTGGGCTAGATGGACCTTTGGTCTGACCCGGTACGGCCGTTCTTATGTTCTTATGTTCTTAGAGTGGTTCCAAACAAGGGAATTTGCCAGACAAGGGGAGTCCAGGTGTCCAGGCCCTCCCAGGGCTCCCCTCCTGGCAGCTGCCCCAGGAGAAACCGGAGACCTGACCTCCTGCGGCTCACCTGCTTGGTGACCTCCTGCAGCTCACCTGCGGCTCTGCTCCTTGCCCTGTGTAGGGGGCAGCTATTCCAGGGTTGTCGGCTCCATGTGTGTGGCCGTGATGGCAGCTGCTCACAGCGTTCCCCAGTTTTGCATGTGGCGGTGGCAGCTGCTGCTCCCGGCAGTCCCCGGCCCCACACGCATCAGTGGCTGCTCCTAGGGTTCCCCAGTCCCTGCTCAGTGGGGGCAGCCGCTTCTGTTCCCTGGCCCCTCATGTGGCAGGGGCAGCTGCTCCCAGGGTTCCCCAGAATGCCAGAATCAGCTGGGTGGCAGCTGCTCTCAGAGCTCTCTACCCCCATGTCACTGCCCCTGCACGCTGCCTCCGACAGTTGGACAAATCAAATTAGTTAATGGATTCAAGTTCCATTATTTCTTATATCTGCTCTTTGATATAACTTAGTTACATAAAACTAGAAGAGTATTTATTTGTCTACCTAAATGAGTCACCATTATGGAGGATTTGTGGTCCTAGGATTAGAAATGTATGCATAGGTTGCATTCCTTGTTTAAGTAGGATGAGGATTTGTCAGTTACCAACAATTTTGCTGGCACATACTATAAAATATTTTTTTGTAATTCTTTTTTAATTTAGATTTGGGATTTAGCTGATACAGATGGCAAAGGTATCCTGAACAAACAGGTAAGATTATTTTAACTGTTGCTTTAAGGGAATAAATGTTTGTTTTGGATGAAAAAATTCTTAAGTTATTTAGTACATCAAACAGGTTTTTTAAAATTAGAGTTCAGAGAAATACAATTTCTTAATACAGTTGTTTCTTTTGTCACAAACAAGATAAAATATTTTTAAACATGACTCTTCCTGTAAAAAAAAAAAAAAAAAATCTATTTTTTTCTATTTTGTCACCCACAGTAAATATGAAAAATGCAATTAACCAGTGTTGATTTCACTGGTTAACCCGTGTTGATTTCACCATTCTTACTTGGCTTCAGTGTCACTATACGTCATATTTTGAGAATTGTGATAATATACTTAGGAGTATGTTAATGTACTACTTCAAATTGTGTCCATACAGATATTTCATTGTAGGTGTCCTAGAACCCCGTGCAACTTAGAGTGGAGAATTCTTATACAGGTTGAACCTCTGTGGTCTGGGATTCTCTAGTCCAGCAACATCCATAGTCTGGTAGGACCATGGATGATGTTAGATCGAAGAGCCCCAGCCACAGAGTTTGCCAGTAGCTGGGAGGTGAGCACTGCTTGCCCAGGAGGCAGGGAAATCTCTGTGGCATGGGGCACAGAGCCCCAGTGGCCGGAGGCAGGAAAACTTCTGTTTTCTCTGGTGTAGTTCATTTGGCAGGCAGGGTATTGGATGAGGTGGGATCTCTGGGCCATCTGAGACTTGCTGAGATTTCTCTTGTAGGGGAGAACATAGATACCAAGAGAATGCAAGCTCGCTCTAGAGTCTTTCACTGTTGATAGGGATTAGTCCATGCTGTATGCAGACCAAGACCCATTAAAAGAAAGGTCTTTAACTGTACTTTGAACCTCCTTCAGGAATCCCGTGAGCTGGAGCCCTGGAGGCTCTTCTCAGCACCCCAACTCTAGCAGCTGACTGAGCAGCAATATCAGTAGGGTTGTCCCAGCAAGTAGCTGGCCCTCCACAATAATTGCCTGCAACTGTTCTCTGTATTTTGTTCAGAGAGGATCAACAAACAAGGTCAGCTTTGTGTAGTTCCCATGGTTGTACTTTGCCATCAGTGCCTGACAATTGGCCATTCTAAATTGTAGGGAGGCTAAGGAGTAAAGCTTTCTCCCTAGTAAATCCAAGCACTTGTGCTCTTTGTCAAGAGGTAGGTATTTATCATGGTGTTACCCACGACCTTCAATCACTGCATCCACTTCCAAGGAGTTAGTGAGGGATGAAAAATAAAGAACCTAGTCCTTCACTGTCAAGCCATGGACTTGATCCATATGCAACTAGACCACCATCAGAGTAGCCTGTATCTTGAGGATTCAGAACATGACTGCAGATGCATTCAGCGGACGCTTCTTTGGAGACCATGAGTGGAAGATGGACCATATAAAACTACCTATTTTGTAAATAGGGTGCCCTCAAATATACTGTTTGTCACAGAGTCAAACAAGAAATGCATCCACTTCTGCTTAAGTGGGTCATGTCATCAATCCTTAGGGCCCCCATGTGAGAAGCAAAACAAACAACCCACCAAAAAAGAAAACAAAGAAAAAATAAACCTCATTGACCTGGCCCCCACTCTTACAACTAGGGGCACTGGAGCTTCCCTCACACTCCAGCCTTGCAGAAGGGTGCCAAAGCTCAGTTTTGGGGCTTCCCCCTGCAGAAAGGCAAGCTGGCACTCCTGTTCCAGCCTTGCAGACAAGGCACCATGGCTTGGAGACTTGCTGCAGGAATGGAGCATGAGCTATGGCTTGACTGGCTGTGGGGGGAAGCCTCAAACCTCGTTGTGGGCCAGATCCAGTAAGCTGAGGGTTGGATCTGGCCTGCAGGCTGTATGTTCCTCCCCCTACCTTAGAGGCGGTTGCTTTTCACTTTCCGTAGTGGTTATCCTGACTATATGCATTTTCCTAATACCCAAAGTTATGCTCAAAAGAAAGAGCCAGAGTCATTCTAATTGTTCCAACCTGGGCCAGGCAAAGTTGGTGGCCTTACCTGATGCAGCTGCCTGTCTGCTCTTGGATTACTCTCCACGCTGTTCCCCATCTCCTCTGCCAGGAGGGTGGGAAGATTTTTTTTTTTCCTCCTACTGTCACTTTTCCTTTAAAAGCATGGTTGGTCAGTGGTTCATGAGATGAGACACAGCCTTCGCAGAAGACATAAAGAGTACTTTTACGTAGCAGATAACAATGTATGTGCTGCATGTATTCTCAAAAATCATTTTCTACCTGGAGACAGATTACGCCAACAACTGCATCACTTTTGGAAATACAGGAATACATCCTAACTCTGAAAATCTTGGCCCAGTCTATGAGCTCTCTAAGGGTACGTCTACACAGCAGTGTTATTTCGGAATAACTGACGTTATTCCGAAATAACAAAGAGCACGTGTATACTGTGAGCCATTGTTTTGAAATAATGGCGAGCTGGAGGACTTGTTGCTTCAGCTCCTGTAAACCTCATTTTACAAGGAATAAGGGAAGTCAAAGGGAGTGTGTTCTTCCTTTGGCTTCCTGCTGCGTAGACAGCTCCGAAAGCTGAATTAAGCAATTTCGACCTCAGCTACCCATTTGACTTAGCTGAAATTGTGTAGCTTAATTTGAGTTTTGCCCTGCTATGTAGACATACCCTGAGAGTCCAGCTGGCAACCAACATGGCTTTCCACTAACCAGTAGAGGATTAGAATGCTGATAAGGTGATTCCTGAGTTTATTTGCGAGAGTGTGGCGTAATTGCTGGCTGGAGGATTATTCTGTCTTCTTGTACCCAACCACAGCTAGATTCCTTAGAGATTTGGGAAACCTGTTGTGTGCCCATCCAATGTCTCTCCTGCACAGGAGCTCAATCTGGTTGTTAAATGCCTTACAAGACTGCTGTTTGAACCTTTGGCTACTTGCACACTGCTCCATTAGTCAGTGAAGATGGCATTTGACAGCCACTTTAGTGGCATGTCTTGTTGGAAAATTAGGGATCCTAATTGCATATCCCCTTTCCATTTTTTTTTAAAGATAGTCATACTGCAGCCTTGCCTCAAGTTCTTATTTGTGGTTTCTTCGAAGTTCCATCTCAATCAGCCCATTCACCTTTCTGTTTTCTGCATTAAATTGCAAGGATGCACTTGCTGCATGCCCTGGATACCACGAAAGCTTTTGATTTCTATCTAGAAAAAACAAAGCCCTTCCAGAAGACCCACAAGTTATTCATCTCACTAGCCGATAGGATAAGACGGTCGGCAGTCACTAAATAGAGACGTTCCAAATGGATATTAGGCTGCGTTAAAACTTGTTAACTGTCTCAGTGCTCAGTCACCTTCCATTATTTGTACTCGTTCTATAAAGACTTATTACTTCTACAGTCTTCCTCAAAAATGTGCCATGATTTTACTGAAATCTGTAAAGCCGCTATTTGGGCATCTATTCATACATTCACCAATCACTATGCAGTATCATGACTCTACCTCTGATACTGTGTTTGGTGTGGTTGTGCTTTCCTCCATACTGGACTTGACTCTGAAGACCATTGCATCTTAGAAGGTACTGCTCAGTAATAACCTAGAGTGAAGCACCCATTGGGACACTGCTTGAAGAAGAAAAAGTAGTTACTCAGGCAGTCTGGTTCTTCAAGATGTGTCTCCCTACAAGTGCTGCACTATCTGCCTCTCTTCCCCGCTGCTTCAGGGCTTGGTGGTAGAAAAGGAACTGAGGGCAGTTTGCAGGCACAGTGCTATATAACAGCCAGTCTCATGCCCTGAGCTAACATGCATGCACAAGCTGAATGAATACTGCCAGTGCTTTTTTTGTGTTTAAAAAAAAAAAAAAATAGTGCCGGTACTCCAGGGGAAAAGTTGTTGAGCTCTGACTGGAGGTACTGGTACTGCGTCTGGAGGTGCTGGTACTGTGTATTGGGCAGTACCATCACAAAAAAAGCACTGGATACTGCTATGAGAAATCTAATCAAAATGCTGCAGGTGCTAATGCATCTAGAGAGCAGCACTGGTAGGGACAAACATTTAGAAAAACCACAGTTACTGCACAGCGATTAACCAATTCATCTCGTTTGTGGGCCTGTTAATGTGTTGCCCGTGTCTTTAAGAAATAATTTACAGAACCATATATTCCAGTCTGTTATCTTATTTAAATTGCCGTATTTGTCAGAAAGCAATATAAAAGTCCAATTCCAGATCAGTAAGGTATTCTGTGGATAGAATCTTTTAAAATCAGATGTACATGTAGCTAGCCTAACATGTTATTGACTTCGCTATATTAGGGGTGTCAACATGTAGACAAATACACAATTAATTGATAAAATTAGGCTTATCAGTTAATCTTGTTGACTACACACATTCCTCTCCCCCATACAGAGGCAGTAAGGGTGGGGAGGCAGGAGCCAGCTTTAAACTGGCTTACCATGAGTACCGGATCTGCCTCTCTCTCACACTGCTGCCTCTCCCCCCAGCACCAATTCTTTCCTCCCCCTTCCCGTCTCAGATCCCCCATGGACAGGGGCTGCTGCCACCCTCTGCTGCTGCCTCTGACAGTGAGGGGCAGCAGGCAGGAGCCCCAGTCTGTGTGGGAAGCTGGTTTTTTGTTTTTTGTTTTTTTTTTTTTAAATTGACTCCCCTTGCAGACCAGCTCTCATCTGCCACCTTGCACTGCTGCTGCCCCGAGGGCTATTGAATAGTTGTGTAGCCATTACAATTCGATGCGGTTACATGACTGTTCGATTACATGATATCTAACATTCCTACACCATATATCGGGGTGGGCAAAAGGGCCTCCACGGGCCAAAGGGGCTTCCCCCACCATGCCCCTTCCTATTTAGCCATGCCCCTTCTGGGGTGGCCATGCCCCTTCCTGTTTAGGCTCCACCCCTTCCAGGGTGGCCTGGGGCTACTTCAAAAATTGTTGAAGTGGCCCCCGGGCAAAAATTATTGCCCACCCCTGCCATATATATTCATGGTGTCCAACTAGTTCTGAAGGAGTAGTCACCATATAGTGGCTACTGCTATAGTAAACGAGTCATATCCTTCTGAAAATGTAAATAATTTTGTGAGAATTTCTGAACATAACAATTCTTGTCTTTTAATGTCAACAGAATGCTTCAACCTTGGGTTTTCAATTTCTGCGAAATGTGATTTCTGCTGATTAATCAGTGGAACACTTGCCAATTCTGTTTCACTGCTAAACCTCTGAAATCAGGCAAAAACTTTTTCACTGACAGCACTCCTCAACTCAGCCTCCATATTTTCATTCAGTAACCATGATCGATATTTCAACTTGATGTATGTTATGACAGAAAATGATGCTTCACAGAGCCATGTTGAACCAAACATGGAAAAAAGTTTGACAACTGCAGTTTTCTAAGTAGCAAACATTCTGTCACAAAAGTGCATCCGATATTGTCAAACCAATTAATTTTTTGACTGATCGAGTTGGCTTTGAAGTGTGAGCATATCTTCTTCAAACAAATGTTTGTCCAGGCCATGCAAATTGACACAGTCTTGAGAATTAGCAATGTCAAACTGAAATGGGTTTTTCATGAATCAAAATGCCAACATGAATGCTGGCTGAATTTCATTACCAGGTTTTCAAGCCATCTCACATAACACTGACAATCAAGGTCATCTCACTCAAATTCACTAACTCCAGCAATTTTCTGCAAATTTGGGAAGTGGGTGAATAGCTATAGCTTAGACGTGAACACCTGGTACTGGGCCCTATCACAAATCAGCTTCCCCTTTCCCTGAAGTTTCAGATAGAATTCATTCAAATGACAGGTGATATCAGTCAGGAACCACAAATCAAATTGCCACTGCTTATCTTCAGTAGCAGAAAAACTGTCCAGCTTTCCTTTCTCAACGAGAAAGTCTCTGATTGGAATAAGCGGTGTAAGGAACCACTCAAGCACCTTTCTACATCTCGGCCATTGTACATTGAACAGTCTGAAATCCTTCTGCCAGATTCGATTTCTTTAAAAAATTCCTCAAATTGGCTATGGTTCAGAGCACTGCTGTGAATGAAATTCACAATTTTGACCACAGTATCCTTCAAGGTCTTTCAGAGTATGTATTGTGGACTTCTGAGCATGCACATTTTCTTGATGCAAAATACAGTGGCAGGAAAGTAGTTTACTGTTCATTTGTTGTTTGATTGCAGGTGCTTTTTCAGAAAAGAGACAAATCCAGAATATTTCCCTGTTATAGTTGGTGCACAGTCAGCTGTAACAGAAGCCCGTTTTGCTAAATCCAAGTACAGTAAAACTCCAGTGGTCCGGCATCCAATGGTCCGGCACCATCTGGAACCCGGAAGTGCTCTGGGCAGCCGGACAATTGGAGCTGCTCTGCCCCGGCTTCCCCGATTCAGCCGCTGCTGAAACTGAGTCAGCCGCTGGTCAGTTTCAGCAGCGGCTGACTTGGGGAAGTCTGGGGCAGAGCAGCTGGGGTGCTGCTGGGTTGGTCCCACAGCGCCGAGGGGCACAACCCCCCCGCCACTCCACCCCAGACCCCTCATAGCCCCCCCTTCCGATAGTCCAGCATATTTGATAATCCGGCACCCCCTGGGTCCTAAAGGTGCCGGATTATCAGAAGTTTACTGTAGAAATCACTTGAGACACTTTTGAAAGCATCAAGTATATGAGATCCCTGGATACCATTTCTCAACCCACACTCTGATAGCAGTTCTCCATGAATCCGGAAATCTTCAGTTACAAAACAAATCCAGAAGATAAGCTGAGCAGTATCACTGATGTCACATGACTCATCCAATGCCAATGAGTAGGCCAAACACTGATCAAGATCGACACACTACTGGGTTTTGAGATGAACAGACAAATCTTTCAACTGATGTGTGAGTGTTCAGTGACTCAGCTGCAAATTTCGAATGCTCTGCAAGATGTTATTTAACATCTGTTCGTTATGATTTTCAAGCAAGGGCTCCATGACAGAAAATAATTTCCTTCACCAATTCTCCATCTGAGAATGGCTTCTTGTTGCAAGCAAGTATCCACATTGCTTTATAGCTGGCCTAAGTTACCAGTTTAGATGAAGATAGAAACCACTTCAAAACCTTCTGCTGCTTTTCAAAATCCAATTTCAGCTGACCAATTTTATCAGCTAACTTTTTGCTTATAATGGGCTACACTGGATTTAAATCACTGTGCTGCCCTTAGAAATGCCTTCTTACATTATCAGTTTTATTTGCCAGAATTGTTGTATTACACAGTAAACGCGCTGCTTTTCATTGACTTCAGTGAAGGCATATTCCAATTCCCATTTCTTTTGAAATTTACGTTTGATGTCCTTCTAATCTCTCTTTTTTTCTTTGCTGCAGTTTCTGCCGACGATTTCTTGTTTTCAGAATTTAGTACTTTCACCTGCTTCAGAATTTCTGTTTCTGATAATGAACCGATCCATGGCTGCTATTCTAGAAAAATGAATTAATATCGTTCTGTTTCAGCACAAAGCAGAAATAAGCAATATTGTTGGGGAGGCCAAAAAAGTACCCTGATTTTTAAAATTCAGTATCTCTGGAAGTGTTAAACTTGTTAAAGATGTATTTTTTTTAATTTTCAAAAACAGAAGTAAAATTGAAACTGTTTTCTTCAAATGTATGCTTCTATGCTAGATTTTTGTTATTTAGAACTTCCATAACCAGCTGCTAAAAAAAAAAAACCAAAAAAAAAAAACCACCTTTTTTGAGAAGAAATTTTTATATACAGCACTATATTTATTGAACAAAATCATTGGCCGGTGAACAGCCTACATTTGTGCCCATGATGAATCTGCATTTAATGTGCATTTAAATTGAAGGTTTTAATGAATGTCAGGAGAAGACAGGCCAGCTTGAAAATTGAGCTGTTTCGTACAAGAACAAATAATTTCACACACACAACTCAGAAGTACTTTCAGAAAAGCTTTGATGATAAATACCAGTGGAAAATTAGTACCTGGAAATACCAGCCGCGGCTTATGATGATGCATGATGATTTCCAGCCTAAGTGACATATTTAAGCCATTCCGTGAACTGGTGGAAGTCACTATCCATCAGATGGATCAAATTAACAGAAAGTGGCTTTAGAACTCAGGAAGATCTTCTGAACTGTTTGTAATTCTCTGCATTTTTTTATTTAAACATTTTTTTAATGCAGTGATTTTTGTGTTTTTATTATTCAAGCCAACTAGCCACTCTCAAACAGCCAAATAGCCGCATGTGGCTAGTGGCGAGCATGTTGGACACCACAGATATAGATATATATAAACAACATTTATGGGGAAACAACAACAATAATAATAATTAATGCAGTTGATTGGTGATTTAAAAGCAAAGTTTATTCAATTCTGGATGATCTCATGGTGCTGGCAGCTCTCCCTTAGGCCAGCTCTTAAGCTACATTAAAATATAGCAGAAGATGCACCACTTCCCAAATAAATGCCTGGTGGAGTACCACAGTTGTGTTATGCAATCATAAATGGGAAGTGGTCCATGTGTCCTTAAAGAGGAGGGAAGTTGGTCCTTGAGGGCCTGGCAATCAAGATGTGATTTCATGCAAGGAGAAAGTTGGAAAACTTCTAGCTTCTGTGTATTTCATAGGCAAAGAGCATGCAGAAGAGAACTCCTATTTTTATATGCCTGCCACATATGTAATAAAGAAGCCAAAAAGGGGCACAACACTTTGGAGACCAACTTTTATAAAGAATCTCTGCACTCCAAAGAAGCTGTCTCTTCACTATCCATGATATAATAGCTCTCTATATGCATCTCCAAACTGCATTGCAAGCTCATACCCAATTTTTTGCGTTTCACCATTAGATCTTTCCTAGCATTACTACTTTCCAAAGATTTTCCTCGCATTATACACTGGTTTATTCTCCAGTTGTATTTATCTTGTTTTTAATTTGTTGAATCACAGTATCTATTAGTATTTCTCACCTTTGTCCCTTAGTATTTGTTTCTGTGGACATCACTGGAAGTTGAAAAAACCTACCGGCTTCATATAATTTGCATTTAGTTAATAGTTATTTCATCTTGTCTTTCAGATGAAATATCAGTAAAAATACCGTTTTTTCATTCATTTTTCATACTGATCTCTGCAGGCTCACTAGAAAAGTGATTCATCAAGTTGTTTTGTTTTAGTCAGTTTTCTGTTCTGTCTCACATGCTCCATGTTACCATTGACTTATGATTTCAGGACAAGTCTCCCAGTTGGCTCCAATTCAAGTTTATCTTCTGTACGTGTTTAAAGAATGAGGCCTGACCACTGCTGTCAGACTGAATTTAGTCCAGATCTGCACTGTAAACTTACATGGGTGTAATTACATCGTTCAGGAGTGTGAAAAAGCCAAATTCCTGAGTGAAGCAGTTATACCAGAGTAACTCTAAGAAGTAGCCAGCACTGTGTCAGTAGGTGGGCTTCTCACATTGACAAAGCTACTGCCTCTTATGGAGATGGATTAATTATGTTGATGGGAGAAGCTCTCATCGGCGTAATTGTATCTTCACTAACGTCCTACATCAGAGCAGCTGCTGCTATGTTTTAAGTATCGTCTGCCCTTAGAAACGTTAAAAAATAGACTGACACACAGGGAATAAATTTTTAAGCATGTGTCTCTTAAACTGCAAATCTGTCAGTTAAAATGAGATGGTCCTGTACTTCAGTAAATAGATGGTGATAATTAGTCAGAGACCAAGGCATGAAAAGAAAATGGCTTATGGAGGAGAATATTTTCATCTGAGAACATTTGTCCCACACTCCTGTATAAAAGCTTTCTCATAGCTTAATCTATTAAGACTGTGTATTGCTATTTGTTGCCCCTCAAGATTATTGCTGTCTTGTCTATGCTCTTTTTGAGGATATTAAGATGTTTCTTCAAGTGTTTTACTTCATGTTTCCAAGGACATATTATGTAAAAATCGTTACTTCTGTCTACATAAAAGCAATAAAACTCTTAACCTTGAAGTTTCATTTCAATAGTTAAATATTTTGGCAGATCTTTTAACAGTTAAGGTTTTCTAGAGTTGCTGCTGAGTTATAATTTAACTACTTTTTTGTGCCCCAGGTTGATATGTTAATATTACTGTAAGTATTTGAAATAAATTAGAGTAATAGTGTATTAGTTTAACAAGATGAATCCTGTTAAGAGAAATAGGCCAGTGGAGGTAAATTATATATTTTCAGCTCTCCAGCTGAATTTAAATTACTTTTGTATTGTACTTTCTTTAAAAATTCTGTTTTTCTTCCATAGGAATTTTTTGTGGCTTTGCGACTAGTGGCCTGTGCACAGAATGGATTGGATGTTTCCCTGAGTAGTCTTAATCTGCCTGTTCCACCACCTAGATTTGTAAGATTTTTTTTTTAATTAAAAAAAAGATTGTTCATTAACATCTGGCAAGATGTAATGTTTTATATCCAGTATCTTCACTGAGAAATCTTAGTGCTGTTAAAAAAAGAAAACATTGGACTTCATGTGCAAAAGCAAGTACTTTTAGTCTAGCACTGCTAGAGTCTTGAGTTAACACCCTGCTTTGGTCACAAGAGCAAATGTTAATTTAGTCCATAGTAAATAGTTTTTGTTAGCATTGCCGTTAAACTTCTACTAGTTTACAAAAGACAAGGATGTTGAAAGGCAACAGTGAAGTTGCACTTAGAAGACTGAATGGGAAAGCTTTCATAGCACATGGTCACACTGTGCCCAATTCTGGTCCCAGTTACAATAAAAAAGTGACATTTGTACTAACTATAAACCACAAGGTGTGTAACAGTCAGGGTTTACCATTTATTTTTCTTTGTGTTTTTAGAAGTAAAGACAACTGAAGTCCCATTTCCTTTTAATTGACGGAATATGGTATAACTATAAATTAAGACTTGCTTTGTTATGATTTGATGCAGTGTTAAGTGTGGAGAAAACATGCCACTTTGAGTTTTCCATCTTAAATTATTGTTTTGTTCTGTTTTCCATTAGAATGATACCAGTAGCCCGTTACTAATCAGTGGAACAGCATCAGCCGACATCACATGGGCTGTGAAGGTATGTTTCAAGTCGTAAACAGTCAAAAAGTCTACATACCAATATCTGATGATTTTTATGACTGTAGTTTGCAAGAGAACAGACTTGCTATAGCTGCTTTCAGGTTATTCTCTAAATTATTCTGAATAGTTTAATGTCTTCTGTTTTCAACTCTTCATATCTGATATTTTTGAAACTGAGTGTCTTATTGTGCTAACTTAAATACCAGGAAAGAAAATATTTTGGAAATTCTGAAATATTGAAGTAAAAAAGCAATTAATTCTATTTCTGTATATTTGGAATTAGCATATATTGATGGGTTTCAGGTTTTATAGTGCTCCTGCCATACCTATGATAATTGTAAACAATACATATGTTCATTTCAGACATTCAGTTTCATGTGAACTGTACTGCTGCTATAAGAGGCGGACAACTGTTCCCCCTTTCAGATCATTGTAGTTTCTTTTGCAGGGCTGTCATATCTAATCAAGACTAAATATGGGAGTTGAGTTATTTTAGTCATAAAATTGGTCTGGATTATATGCCAATTACATTAGAAAAAATTAAGGCTACAAAGTCAAATGTGCAAAAGTTAGAAAATGCCAGATTGAGATTCTTCTTGTTGCACATGTATATTTGAATGTGTGCAACTGTGTTGAATGCACTCAAGCCGGAGGTATTTGGCCAGCAGTACTCGTAGGGGAGGCACAAGTTTGAGAGAAGTGTCATCTTTTTTTCTTGGGCTGGATCACCATTGTTTTCCTTTGTTCAGGATGTGAGAAAATCCCAAGGCTTTTAAAACTCTCTCCTTCCTGCTAGGCAGTCATGCCTCTAACCAATGGGAGCGGGGGAAAAAAGCATTTAGGAGAAGGCTACATTCTAGAAACATGTATCCTATGCAGATTCTTCTTCAGACAAAAGATGTCTGAAGTACCTCACAGAAAAATCTGTGCACTTGGTTTTGGATCCATGTTGCTCCAGTATTGAGTACCCTGGCTATATCATTGAAGAGTGTGGACTCCGCCTCTTCATGATCAGTAACTGCTATGGTTCTGAAGACCTCATCCTCTGAAGGCAGGAGAAATCCCTAGTTTACTAGAGGGAAGAGGCTTTGTTCATTGTCTCCAGAGCCATCATCTGAAACTCTTACCTTTTAGGATATCTCAGTAGGGAAAAAGTCCAGGAAATATCTCTCAAGTGCCTGGTCTGACCCTGAAGACTGAGAATTTACCTCAATGGAGCTTTGAAGACTCAGAACCAGTGATTTTGGTACCACCCTGATTCTCCTTTCAGCTGAGCATTTGTTTGTCGAGAGTAACAACACTGACTCCGGTTCCAAGTTTGTCTTCTGTATTGATGAAGACATTCCAGGTTAGACAACCAGCCAAAAGTACTGGCACTGCCCTTTGCCTTTGTGAAGAATAATCTTTCTCAGTCAGGGAACAGTAGATTACAACTTTTGCCTCCCTGACACCTTTTGATTCCAGAGCAACATTTTATTTCCCTAGACATAGATCTCTCTCAAGGATATATTAACCCTTGAGGGATTCCAGCATTTGCCTCCAGTACCTTTTGTTTATCTACCATAGCCAAACTGGGCACATGGGATATTCCCCATTCAGTAAAATCTGCCTCAGTTGTGCAACTAGAACCTGGATCTCTGCTAAAATGATAACTTCTGCTAGACCATCACTTCAGAGTCCTGTGTCTGAGGCGCAGGCAAAAATGGAACTTGATAACTAATCTTAGCTGATGCTGACATCTCATCTTCCCCAGTGAAGCTATTGCTCTTGACACTATATTGTCTAGGCCTAGGTCTGACTGCCTATTATTTCTGGAGCTCTTGAGGAGATTGGGCTCTTTACTGGAACTTCCTATAGAAACGGACTGTCTCAGGTTACTGAACACGTGATGCACACTTTGGTCCTTGATGAAGTGGTACTGCCTATCTCTGAAGTCCTTGTATATCCTGTGAGTTATGGCAGACCCTGACCTCCATATCACCCAGATGCAAAAAACCTGTCTCAAAGTTGCAATACAGTTTTTTAATAATTCTCACCTGGTGCCAGGATCATTGGTAGAGGCAGCTGTAAATGAGAGTTCAGCACAGGGACTAAGGTATCCTGCTTTTTCTAGCATTCTAGCTGAAGCAGATCTAGCACATGTCTGTCTACCTCATCTGGGAAGTGTGCTCCCTGCTTCATCAAAAAGATCAAGTTCAGAATGGTATCCCTTGTTCCATTATGCCTCTTTTTTCTGGATGACTGATAAGCTGTTCTGTGTCTGCAGGATGCCTATTTTCATATGGTTGTCCACCCAAGCCATAGACAATGTCTGATTGTTTTCAGTGAGGGATTGCTGCTACCAATACATGGTATTTCCATTTGTCCGATCATCAATGTTCACAATTTTTACAAAGTGTGTGGTGGTCTTAGTGTCTGACCTAACACATATGCTTTCAGATTATTCCAAATATGAATGGTTGGTAATTTGAGGTGTCTCCAGACATCAAGTGGCAGATAGCATTCATCAGATCCAGTCTCTCTTCATGCAGTTATGTCTGAAAATAAACATGGGCAAATCAGCATTGTGTCTGTTGGAGAGAATTCAGTTCATTGGAACTGTTCTTGGCACTACAGCAGCAACTGCCTATCTACCTTAAAGGTTCTGGTCCATTTTAACTCTGTGCATTAGCCTAGGGTCACCTGAGAAAAAGTTCCTGCCTCAGATTGCTTAGATACGTGGCATTTCACGTGTATCTTAGCATGCCAGAGTTGACCTGTGCTGCCAGCAAAGTTTGTTGAAATCCATATATCACACAAGCAAGCATCTTCTGGACAAGTTGATTCACATACCTGCTTAAACCCTAGCATTAAGCTGGTGCATGAATATGGAAAATGTCTGTAATGGCATACTTCACTCTCTCTTCTATCAGAAACATTAGTGATGGACACGATACGCTTTCTGTCCATACCTGGATGGGGTACAGACTCAAGGTTTCCAGAATCAGCCTTCAATATAAATGTCTTAAAAGTGAGGGCTCTGAATCGTGCCTGACAAGTCTTTCTAGTCTATGAGCACTATATTTCAAAAGATGATGGATAATGTGACTGCAGTTATTTACTTCAGATAACAGGGTGGAGCAAGGTCAAATCTCTTGTCAGGCGGTAATGCAGCTTTATAACCTCTGCACTGAAAATGACACAACTCTCAAAGCCTCACATCTTCTCAGGGTAAAGAATGTTCTAGCAGATTGCCTCCACAGAAGGTTGTAGAATCATGGAACACTAGAACTGGAAGGGATCTCAAGAGGTCATTGAGTCCAATCCCCTGCCCTCACGGTAGGACCCAGTATTGTCTAGACCAGGCATGTCAAACTGGCGTCTGGAGGGCCACATGCAGCCCCATCAAAGTTTTTTTGCAGCCCGCCAGTGCATTTTCAGAAATAATGAAGTGCGGCCCACTGACCGCTTGGAGCACGTGACTGAGTGCAGGTCACGCTGGCCGGCTGCTCTGCGCACGGTGCTAGCAGCAACTACTCAAGGCCGGCTGGCTGGGCAGCTCTGCTCACGGCCCCCAGCACGTGGCCACAGCCAGCTGGGCAGCTCTGCGCATGGCCCGCAGCACGTGGTCACAGCCGGCCAGCCACTTTGTGCATGGCCCGCAGCACTTGGTCACAGCCGGCTGGCCGCTGTACTCATGGTGCTCCAGCGCCTAAGGAAGTGTGGTAGCGGCAGCGGCAACAGCAACGTGATGACAGCGGCTCCGGAACCCGGGCATTAGGTTAGAGGTGGGGCTGGAAGTCCTTGGCTCTGGGGGAGGGGTGAGGCATTAGGTTGGGGCGGGGGGGCTGCAAGTCCCTGCCTCCCGGAGAGGGGGAGGCATTAGATTGGGGGGGGAGGGGAGGCTGGAAGTCCCTGCCTCTGGGGAACGGGGGTGGCATTAGGTTAGGATAAAATCACGATGTATTATATTTATTTATTTCAATAAATATGTCCATTTTTTTGCAATAGCATGAATAATTGTTTATGCAAAATCTCAAACTTACAAAGTATCTCAAATTTTCACAGAAGCCTGTTCTATTTGATTAACCACTGACTATACTTATTTTTAGTTCAACAAAACAAGTTATGTATCATATACAAAATTTAAAAGTACCTTACATTTATATTTAAATTAAAAATTATGTAAAATTAAATTAATATGAACAAATAATTTTACACATAAAATTATTGCAAGACTATAAAATAGCTAAAACACAATCTATAATAAATTTCAGACTAAGTGGTCAAACCTGTGGCCCTGTGAGCTATCAGTTTTTGTGCGTGCGGCCCGCAGTAGGCTTCAAGTTTGACATGCCTGGTCTGGACCATCCCAGATAGATGTCTATCTTACCTGCTCTTAAATATTTCTGGAGATGGAGATTCCACAACCTCCCTAGGCAACTTATTCCAGTGTTGAACCATCCTGGCAGTTAGGAAGTTTTTCCTAATGTCCAACCTAAACCTTCCTTGCTGCAGTTTAAGCCCATTGCTTCTTGTCCCATCCTCAGAGGCCAAGGAGAACAATTTTCTTCCTCCTCCTTGTGACACCCTTTTAGATACCTGAAAACAGTTATCATGTCCCCTCTCAGTCTTCTCCTTTCCAGACTACACGAGCCAAATTCTTTCAGTCTTCTTTCATAGCTCATGTTCTCTAGACCTTTAATCATTCTTGTTGCTTTTCTCTGGACCTTCTCCAATTTTTCCACATCTTTCTTGAAATGCAGTGCCCAGAACTGGACACAATACTCCAATTGAGGCCTTGTCAGTGCAGAGTAGAGCTGAAGAATGAGTTCTTGTGTCTTGCTCACAACACTCCTGTTACTACATCCCAGAATCAGGTTTGTGTTTTTTGCAACAGCGTCACTCTGTTGACTCGTATTTATCTTATGGTCCACTATGACCCGTATATCCCTTTCTGCAGTACTCCTTCCTAGACAGTTGTTTACCATTGTGTATGTGTGACACAGATTGTTCCTTTCTAAGTGGAGTACTTTGCATTTGTCCTCATTAAATGTCACCCTATTTAGCTCAGGTTCCCAGTTTGTCCAGATCATTTTGACTTATGATCCTGTCCTCCAAAGCAGTTGTAACCCCTCTCAGCTTGGTATCATCTTCAAACTTAATAAGCGTACTCTCTATGCCAATATCTAAATCGTTGATGAAGATATTGAACAGAACCAGTCCCAGAACAGACCCCTGCGGAGCTCCACTTGTTATGCCCTTCCAGCGTGATCGTGAACCGTTAATAACTACTCTGAGTGGTTATCCAGTCAGTTACGCACCCACCTTATAGTAGCCCCATCTAAGTTGTATTTGCCTAGTTTATTGATAAGGTCATGCAAGACCATATCAAATGCCTTGCTAAAGTCTAGGTATACCTGTTCATTGCTTCTCCCTATCCACAAGATTCGTTAACCTATCAAAGAAAGCTATCAGATTGGCTTGAAGTGATAGGTTCTTTAAAAATCCATGCTGGCTGTTACCTATCACCTTATTATCTTCCAGATGTTTGCAGATGAATTCCTTAATTACTTGCTCCATTATCTTCCCTGGCACAGAAGTTAAATGGACTGGTCTGTAGTTTCCTGGGTTGTTCTTATTTCCCTTTTTATAGATGGCTGCTATATTTGCCCTTTTCCAGTCTTCTGGAATCTCTCCCGTCTTCCATGATTTTTCAAAGATGATGGTTAATGGGTCAGATTCTTCCTCTATCAGCTCCTTGGGTATTCTAGGATGCATTTAATTAGACCCTGGTGAATTGAAGACATCGCTTATATTCATCCTTTGTAATTTGTCCTAGTTTCCACTTTTTTATATGACTCCTTTTTGATTTTTAGATCATGCAAGATCTCCTGGTTAAGCCAAGGCAGACTTTTGCCTTCTTTCTTTCTCCCTCCCTCCCACCCACACACAATGGAATAGCTTGCTTTTGGGCCCTTGATAATGTCCGCTTGAAAAACTGCCAACACTCTCCAGTTGTTTTTCCTCTTAGTCTTGCTTCCCATGGGACCTTACCTACCAGCCCTCTGAGCTTACCAAAATCTGCCTTCCTGAAATTCATTGTCTCTGTTTTGCTGTTCTCCTTTCTACCATTCCTTAGAATCATGAACTCAATGATTTCATGATCACTTTCACCCAAGCTGCCTTCCACTTTCAAATTCTCAACCAGTTCCTCCCTATTTGTTAAAATCAAATCTAGAACAGCTTCCCCGTAGTAACTTTTTTTCAACCTTCTGAAATAAAAAAATTGTTTTCAATGCAGTCCAAGAACTTATTGTAAAGTCTATGCCCTGCTGTGTTAGTTTCCCAACATATGTCTGGTTAATCAGCATGAATGGCCTTTAGGAATCAAGAGTTAGTGTAGACAGTGTTCCAGAAATAGACGTTTCCCTGCGTGGACTTGTTCGTGAACAAAAACAACAAATGCAGCTTTTATTTCAGGGTTAGTTAGACCATGAATTC
Source organism: Pelochelys cantorii (assembly GCA_032595735.1). NCBI lineage: Eukaryota > Metazoa > Chordata > Testudines > Trionychidae > Pelochelys > Pelochelys cantorii. The sequence goes on from CM064334.1 coordinate 57,350,446, forward strand.
TTTGATGGCTGAATTCCTGTTTCTGGTCTGTGCCCAGGCTACCTTTGAGGCTTTCTTGAGGAATGTTCCAATTAGAGACACTTGCAGCAGCATCTTTATACACACATTTACACAATATTACACTTTCACATCCCTATCAACAACTGCGTAACTGGAAATATTCAGCGGTATCACAGTTACTTACTTAAATGCATGTTAAAATCCCTAGTTGTTGAAGTACCAAGAACAGATGTTAATTTTGGAAGGAGAGTTCCTCAATCTCTGTTTAAGTAGACTCAGAGTTCCCACTATCAATGGAGCATTGTTTGGGATTCACCTAGAATGGAATAATACATGCACAAGCGCTTGAATAAATGATTACTTACCTGTACAGTAACTGTGGTTCTCTTGCGTTATGTGTCTTTGTTCTGTAAGTGTTCTCATTACCAGTATTCTATATCTGTTTATTTTCTCCTCTCTCAGCCGGAAGAAAAGGCCAAATATGATGCTATCTTCGACAGTCTGAATCCTGTGAATGGATTGTTGTCAGGTGATAAGGTGAAACCTGTACTGTTAAACTCCAAACTGCCAGTGGATGTCCTGGGAAGAGTAAGAACATCATTCTAACTAAAATTAGTGGGCGACTGATTTGATTTGGGAATCATAAATAATACAGATAAATGTACAAATTAGAGAAATATCTAGGTGTTCAGACTTAATGTCTTTAGTAATAAAAAAGTAACTGAGATTGCAAAATGACCTCACTTTCCATTAGAAAATGTATTGGTCTGTTTTTGGAGACAGTTTATTTGAAAGATTTGATAGTGCATATATGTAAAACACTTGCATTTTTTTTCCTGTGGTAGGCTTAACAAGTCCTTGCTAGAATGATTTAGTTGGACTTGTTCCTGCTTTGAGCAGGGGTTAGAAATAGATGACTTCCTGAGGTCTCTTCCAACCCTAGTCTTCTGTGATTCTACGCAGTTATTTTCTCTGCTTCTAAGAAGTTGCCTTAGTGATAAACTGATAATTCTTTTTTTTTTTTTGTTTCAAATGGATATCTTTGCAGTTATTCTGAAAAGTTGCCATATTAACCTTCTTTTAATGTATTGGGTTGCTTATATATGTCTATTTTGACATTTATATTGATGGAGAATGTTATCTTACCCTTTCTCTACACCTTCAGAAAATTGCTTTCTTACACAACTTAACCAAATAAGCATTAGTGACTGAACACTAGTGCTGATGGAAATGTTCCGTATCCCACAGTCTCTCCTGTTTGAGAGAGTTGTTGGTTGTTTTTAAAATCTTAAATCAGATAGAAGCTTTGCTTGTGCTATTTGACACTGCATGTGTTGGGTTTGGAATCCAATCACATACATATTTTGGTTTTCTTTAGGTTTGGGAACTAAGTGATATTGACCGTGATGGAATGTTGGATCGAGATGAATTTGCAGTTGTAAGTACACCTTTTAATTTAGTTTAATAATTCTTCAAACTTAGTAACAAAAGCCAAAACATTAGAACAGCGGGGTCTTTAGGCTGTTTCTCTTCTTCTCTTCACTTTTTTTTCTGTTCATTATTCTAGCTCATGCCACAGTGGCAGGCTAAATTCCCATCAGTTTCCATTGTTTGTGCTATTTTTTTCTTTTATCCCTCCCCCATCTGCCAGGTCAATGTCCTCTTATTGTATAAAAATCACTTATCAGAGTGAACTCCTAAAGGTTTTATTAGCGTTTGAGATGTTGGGTCATGTTGTTAAATCTAGTACACTTACCCATTAATGACAAATATAACTTTTTTTTAAATCTACAAATGTTGGAACAGTTCCTTCTGGTTATCATGAGAGCATACAAGGTTGTAGATCCATTTCCAAGCCCTCTTTTGAATGTTATTTTCAAAGGACATTGCAGATATGCTAGAGTTTAAGCAAATCTTTCCTTCTTTGGTAGAGATTATTTCAACCTTCTTCTCTTGTAGAAGGTGTTAGTCTCATTCCATGTCATTTTCTTGTCTAGGATTTCTATAATTCTGTTTGGAGAGAATTTTATATATGGTGGATTTTTACTTTCACCAGTAGGTACACATACTTGTCACAGCAAGAAATCCTTGTCAGATTAATCATTTTAAGAATTGTATACAACTCTAACATGTTAATTGCTCTCTTCTTTTCCTCAGATCAGGTTTTAACAGCATATAATATTAAATACTGTTACTTGGAATGAATAAAAAGAGCTTTTCTTTGGGAGGCCAATTGTGAAGGATCTAGAACCTTGAAATGTGAAAGCAAACACAGATTTTGACATTCCCAATATTTTTGTATTGGCTCTATTCATAGTGGACAGGAATTGATTCAATTTAGGAAGGGAGATGGTGGAAAAATTGTTTTACGGGTCCAACCAAATATCCTAATACAGTAAAACCTGTACTATCTGGAACTAAAGCATCTGGAAAACTGTAGAAACTAGCAAATTTTTGATTCTGGGAAAAGCGAAAAGCAAAAAAAAAAAAAACAAATCCAAAACTGGCTCTAAGTGCTCCTCAGATGAGTGTGCAGGGGCGAACAGCAGCCGGAAGCAAGCATCTCAGCTCCCCCCCGTGGCTCCTGGCACCCCTGGCAGGCCAGCCCCCCCCGCAGCTCCTGCGCACCCTTCCCCCACTCTCCCCAGCAGGCTGCCCCCGCCAACTCCACCTTCTGCCCCCCAGCTTCCACCTCCCCCCTCACCAGGTCACATCCCACGCCTTCCTCTCCCACCAGCGGCTCCTGGCACCCCCGGCAGGCCAGCTCCCCCACGGTTCCCTCCTCCCGGCAGGCCGCCTCCCCCCCCATCTCCGCTCCCTGGCTCCCCCCCTCCCCCCCACCAGGCTGCATCCTGCCCCCCTCCCGTGGCTTGTGGGGCCCCCCCCCCCAGCAGGCCACATCCTGGCTCCCACACGGCTCCCATGCCTCCCCCCCCATAGGCCCCGCACGCCCGTCTTCCCTCCCCGCCTCCCCCCCCCAATAACCAGAATTTTTAGGTTACCGGCATGCCCTAATTCCTGGGCGTGCTGGATAACTCAGGTTTTACTGTACTGGCATGTGGAGTGGGGACAAGTGCTTTCAAAGTAGATATGCACTCTACAATAACGTTCTTAAATTCTAAAACATATTCTGCATTGATATTGGGTGACCAAATTGAACATTTGGAAAAACTGATATAAAAGGATGAGCATAAAACACTGGCTCTTCATAGTGCTTATTTGTCATCTCTCCCTGTTCTGGTGCCAGTCTTTTGGTTCTGTGTAAGATGTTAGTTCCACTTCAGAACTCTGAAAAATTGAGTTTTCATGGACAAAAATGAGATTAAAAAGAAGCTGGCTTTTGCTTTATTTTGAGAATGAAGAGTAAATAAAACTGGTAGTCTTGCACTGATGTTGAATTAGTCAAAGGGGCATATTCTCTACTTAGCTCAAGTGGAGAAGAAAGAACCATTTAATCAGGGTGGAGGAAATGTATGAGGCTTTGTTTTTTTTAGCTAGAGAAAGGTATAGTATTAATACTACAAAGGTTAAAACATGGTAAGCATTAAGACAGTATTTTCAAACTCATTTGTCTGTGTAAGACTTTTGAAAAATGAGAGAAACTTTCAGAACTGTGTAAAGGGAAACTAGGTATGCATGCCAAGAGCTTGTCTTAAATTTGGGCCTCCAGAAACTGACTCAACAATAGCTCTTTCATATTTGAGTCAAAGATTGGAGAGTTTAGCAGTGACTTCACAATAAAAGCTTTTACATTTCTTGGGATAAAAATGCCAATAGGAAAAGCACCATTCTCTCTCCATCTTATTGACAAGCATCAACATTTTGAGTGTGAGGCTGAAACTTTGTCTCTATGACATGTAAACATGGATATTTAGGCAGCTTTAAGAGGAAGATGAAGGAACCCACAAAATATTTTTACTGGTAACTGCTCCAGTAGTTTTCACCTATGCTGTCATCTTGTTTCAAATTCTTCTAAAATCAGCTATCTAAATCTTCAATTAATTGTAGTTGTGAACATACTTTGATATACATGGTGATAATTCACCTGCATTCATCTTTGCCAATACTTATGACTTTTATAGATGTGTGTGCTGTAATTTTTACATATTTAGCTGAGTTCTAAAACAGTTGATTCATTTGATTGAGGAAGAATTAGCCTACTAGGCAAGCAAGGGGAGGTTAATTAACTTAATGGATAGTCTATAAAATCTTATGAAATAGTATGTCTTAAAGTGACCCTTCCTAAGATTTGAACCTTCCTAAAGTATAACCCCCCAGTGAAATTACAACTTTTAAGTGGAATGATTACAGCAAGAGACTAATGAATATAAACAAAGGCCACTCACTACCTCCACAGGTGAGGGATGTTGAGGGGGCTGGCAACAAAGAGGGACAACCCCAACAGCAAAGAGGGAGAACTTGTTGAGGAAGCCAGCTAGCTCTCCCACCTTCCCCAACACCAGTGTTTCTGGTTCCCGTTGGCCATTCTGGGGGGAGGAAGATACAGTTTGGCTAACACGTGTTAGGTCCAGGGCTTGAATGTGGAGCACAGGCTACGTGGAACCTCTTTCAGCTCTGTTCCACTGTCAAAATTTGTGCACTTGGCCTGGTGGGATTTAACTGCTTAAATTGTTTTCTGATTTAGACCCAAAAGTGGTGGTTGCTGAATCATCCAGCAACTTTCTACAACTAATTTAAAAGATGTTAAGCTTCTCCAGTGCTTGGCAGTGAATTTCAAAGGCTAATGTTTAATGGGGCAAGCCAGAGAGAGCATCAAGGTAGACTCCAATTTGAGAGGGCTTGCAGATAGTACCCTTTGAAAGGCATTTTTCTATATCTGACTAGGATTTTTTAAATATTATTCTTGTAGAATAAGGAGCACTGCTTGGGGCTTGATACTTTCAGAGGAGATGTGTACTGCTCTCTTATGGGATTGGATGCATATGAAGTTAGCGGACAGGACAAAGCATAACTTGGCTGTGCCTCTTCGGCTAGTGTTCAGAAAGCATTTTATGTTTTTCTCATGTACATTTACCTTGATAGTCTCTAGTGTTTAAATAGACTTCTAATGGAAACATTGAACCCAATGGTTACACTTGCTTATTGATAGGCTTTTCTATAGTACTCATTCCTTTGGTTTGAATGCCTTGTACATTAATGAATTTATCCCTGTGAGGTAGGGAGATATGATGATCTTGCTTTCAGACATCAGAAACAAAGGCACAGAGAGATTGTGACCTGCCCAAAGGTGTGTGTCACATGCTGTGGTAGTTCTAGGAGCAGAACTCAGGTCTTCAGATCATTCACTCTGTCCAGTTCTTTAACCTAAAGGCTATCCTTCCTTTCCTGGTTTGTGAAGTAGATACTGAGTTTAAGTAGGTGTTTGCTGCTTTTCATCACTTCTAAATAAAATAGGAAAGTGAATTAACTGTTGAGTTCCTGCTCTAAAAAATGAGGTGACACGGGAGCTATGACCATCCCCCTGAAATTGAAACAGACAGGATAGGTATATAAATAGCAAAAACCAAGAGGGGAAGGCTAAATAATCATTGAAAACCTTATTATAAAATATATCCCAAAATGTGCTGGATAAGTTGCACCTCTAAGCTTTGAAAAGGTTTTTGTATTTTAGATGGCTTCAAAGTTACTTTAGGTTACTGTACTACTTAAAATATAAATTAAAAAACCAACAATCCTGGTTAATGTGTGACCATCACATCTTGTTTTCCTGTTCAGGCCATGTTCTTGGTGTACTGTGCTTTGGAGAAGGAACCAGTGCCAATGTCATTGCCTTCAGTTTTGGTGCCACCTTCTAAGAGAAAAACTGTCAGTATTTCAGGAGCAGCGCAGTTGATCCCATCAGCAACATTTCCTAAAGATTCTCATCAGTCCTTGTCTCCTGTAAACATTTTACCTGCCAAAGCACCACTAACACAGGTATAGTGCTAGAATTGGCTTGCATTGAAGTGTTTTCTTTTGTCACTGCTTGTAATGAATGATGTTATATAGATGAGTCTGATCACACAGACTAGCTTAATCTAGTGGCTGTTTTTGTTTGACAAGAAAGTTGGGGTGGCTGGTGGCACTATCAGATTGGGAAAGCAAATACGATTTAACCAACTATGAAGACATTTACTGGAAGTGATTTTTAGAAGTCTTCTACATGAGTTTGGTTTCAGGAATTTTTAAAAAAATGTTAGTCAAAAAGTGATTATTTTAAAGCATTATGAGCCTCATACAAAGGTCAAAACATTAAGAAAAGTATGTTTAATCACTCTCAACAAAATAGCCCAAGCACACAGCCAGATGACATTTCTCTGATCTGGCACAAAGACAAATCCAGTAATCATCAGGCAAGCAAATTAACGTGTGGGATGTGAGGGAACTCGGTAGCTAATGCAAGTAACAGTACAGTGAGATAATGAGAAATTACATTATTCAAATAAATGAGCCTTGGGGTATGTCCAGAAAGAGCCATTGAGACAAAACGTCTTACCTGTTCTGGTCAACACTGAACCAAGTTACTGGGAGTAGATCTTTCCAAGCTGTCTAATTGCAGTTATTTGTTACAAAGACTGATGTTACTTGAACATTTAGTACTAGAGTGGTATGTTGTTCCTTCAGATAAAATATATTTGTCTTCAAAGAGACTTAACTTTTTTTTCCCCTTAGTGGGTTGTATCACCTGCTGACAAAATCAAATATGATGAAATTTTCCTGAAAACTGACAAAGACATGGATGGTTTTGTCTCTGGGGTGGAAGCCAGAGAGTTATTCTTCAAGACAGGACTGCCTTCTGCCTTATTAGCACACATCTGGTAAGATTTTTTTTTCGGTCTGTCAACTTTTAAAAAAAGTAGAAGTACTTCTTTTTCTCTCAACAAAATACTGTTTATAAAATGTGTGTCATAGGTATCTCTACAGTCTGTGGTTTTCTGTTTAACTATGGAACAGGTACAGTATGAATGGCAGCAGTGTATTTGCCTCTACTTTGATGTCAAGGAACTATATTCAGAGGTGAGAGGCTTAGTACAGTTAATGTGATGATTACCTTTGGCCTCTTGGTTTAGGTTTCATGAGTTCAGTTGTAATCATGATAATACTGGATTTCTGTGATATCCACGTTAAATATCCACCCTGTCTTGTTCATGATATGGTCCACAGAACTATTACAATAAGTACTTTAGCTGGCTTGCAACTTGGGGGGCAAAATCCCACTTGATATTGGTAGCAGGGAAATACCCTATCTCCTAAATTTCCCTCTTGTCTTCTGTGTCTGTTCAATGGTAGACAGGCTGAACTAGACTTCTCTGCTTCAAAGATTTTTCTGAGGGCAATTCCAAATTTTATTTCAAATGGTTAGACTAGCAGGTTGGTTCAATAATTTTTCTCTGTAATTTCCAGCCATGTCCCAAGGCTGCATTTGATTTTTGAGGAAATTGTTTCCTTAGCTGTGTTTCCCCAGCTGAAGATCTGGAGTATTGTGCAGTATTTGACAATTTTGTAGGCTTCAGGGAAGGGTGGAGAGAGCGGGTGAGCTCCAAGAAAAGCCAGAGTCAAAAGGAAGGGGGTGGGTGGTGTGTGTGTGTGTGTGTGTGTGTGTGTGTGTGTGTGTGTGTGTGTGTGTGTGTGGCTCTCACCTTCCTATACAAATAATGTCTTGTCTCGTAGCACAGTCTGGGTGGGATCATCTCAGCCATTCTTCCCCAGACAGGATTGGAGGACTAGCTCTGTTAGGCAAGATGCAGCTTGGACCAGGCGAGGGTCACCTGAGCCTTTTCGCCTGGCAAGAAAGGATGCAGGTAGAACTAGAAAAAAAACTCGCTCCAGGTAAGCAGTTCATTTCTGTGAAAGAGTTGAAGGCAGAAGGGCAATATGCCAGATAGAAAATCTCACTTCAGGTATTTCTCTGGTTGTTAGGGACTTGATGTTTCTACCTAAGAGCAAGTGTGAACCGAAGGTGTTGCCTCTTCACTGCATAGACTTGTCAAAAGTAGTCACGTCCAGGCACATACATTCTTAGCTCCGTCCTTTGGTCATGGAAACTTACAGGTGGCTGACAAATAGAGCCAGATGATAGCTCATATTTCAGTGCCTCAGCATTCTTTCACAATCAGCACTAACAGGTGGACAGTGTTGCAGGTTTGGTTCCCCTCAACCTAAAAATTATATGACTGAGGGGCTTTTCTCTGCATGGGAAAAGGGAAAATATGGCTTCAGATCTGTTTCAGGCAGAAATATGGGGCTAGTGTCTGAGAGTTAGATTCTGAAGTTCCAACTATTTTAATGATATAATGGGAGACTATGGAAAACTGAGTTGGTTCAGAGTAATTGAAAAAGTCAGCTTGCAATCTTGATTCCTGGCAAATGGTATAGAAAGAAATACATGTCATCTGTCAAGTTGAAGCTATGAAGCATAACAGCAGAAAATACCTCTTTGCAATTGGTAGCTACAACATATTTAGGGTCTCTAGTTCCCTTCTATTGCCCCTGAACTATATTCAGGTCTCCTAGCCCTGTCTGGAATTAGATGCCTGATTGGTGTTAGAATCTTTCAGTTTGGGAGCAAAAGGGTTGCCTATATATCAGGGGTCTCAAACTCTTGGCCCTGGGGGCCAACTGCAGCTCAAACTGGCCTGCAACATAGTTTGAAAGTTATTTAATCAGGCCTGCACAACTGATGGCTGGGGAGGGAAGAGGGGTGGCTGAGACGCAGGGACTTATCTGCACACATGGCTCCCCGTACCACCCAGATCCCCCCCATAGCTGCATAGTTCTGGCCGCAGAAAGCGCTGCTTGGTCCGGGAAGCTGTGTTGGCTGCCTCTGCTGTGATGCAAACTGTGTTGGCCAGGGAGCTGCCCAAGCTAATGTGCTTCTGCATCCCGTGGACTTGGGCTCGTGGGTTTAGCTTTTGGTTAACCCAGGCAGGGTTGGGGGATAAGGACATGGATGATAATGGGAATGGGGGAGGAGGGAACTTCACAGCACAAAGACATGGAGGTGTCAGGGGGAGGACTCCATTTCAGTTCTTTTGTAGGATCCTGGTTTCTGTCTGGGCTGCTGAACAGCGGGGGGTAGGGAGGCAGACTATCAACTTGTATATACTGTATTGCCAACCCCAAGAGTCCAAAACTCATGTATCATTCCCACCGCCCCCCAAAAGAGAACGGCTTATTGAAATCACAGATAAAAATACACTGAGGATTTTTTTTTATTTGGCATCTGGTATTCGAGGTCTTTGGCTGAGCTTGGGGCACATTTTCTAGCTTCTCTCCACAAACCATGAGACCTAAAGTTGTCTTGGGGGGGGGGGGGGGGGAAGACTGGGATTCTCTTCTAATACCACACACCAACAAGTAAGCATAATCTACTAAACTAGCCAATTAGCCCGTCATAAGACGGGATTTTCAGGTCTCTCCTCCACGTCTGTCTTCTCTCCTGAGCCTCCGGTCTCTTGCTCCTTCTGTCTCTCTCTCCCTCCTCCTCCTACTGCCTCCCCCCCTCTCTCTGCTCTCCTCCGCCTTCTGCCTCTCTGTCTCTCTTTCTCTTCTCCCCCTCCTGCCTCTCACTCTCTCTCCGCTCTCTTCTGTCTCCGCCAGGGATGCACACTTGTCCAGGCCCCACCCCCTGGGCGTGTACATCACCGCCCCGCCCCCCCTTCGCCTCCCGCTGTGCCGCTCAGCCAGGCTGCTGCACGGGAGCAAGCGGCGCAATCGGCCACTCTCTCCTCCTACTGCCTCACCCCCTCTCTCTCTCTCAGCTCTCGTCCGCCTCCTGCCTCTCTCTCCGTGTCTCTCTCTTTCTCTTCTCCCCCTCCCACCTCTCACTCTGTGTTTCTCTTCTTCTTCTCCTGCTGCGTGTCTCTCTCTCTCTCTCGCTCGCTGTCCTCCGCCTCCTCCGTTCTCCTCTCTGTCTCCTCCACATCCTCTGCATCTGCTCCACTTTCCTCCTTTTGAATCCGGCGCCCTTTCCTGACGTCAGAGACGCACGGTCGTCCAGGCCCTACCCCCTGGCTGTTCCCTCTGGGCGGCGCTGTTGCCTCCCGCCATGGCACTCGGCTGACTTCTGCACCACTCAGCCGGGCCGCCGTGCAGGAGCAAGTGGCCATTTGGGGTCTGCAGGGGTGCTACATGGGGAGCGTGGGGCCCAAACAGCCACTTGTGCTGCTTGCTCCCGCACAGCGGCCCGGCTGAGCGGCGCAGAAGTCAGCCGAGCGCCACGGTGGGAGGCAACAGCGCCGCCCAGAGGGAACAGCCAGTGTTTCAGCATTACAGAGTCACAGACGTTGGGCTACTATATATATATGATTAGAGCAGTCATAGTTGATAGCAGTGCATGATGCATCAGGTAGTGAAGTTCCCAGATCTGGCTTAATTCTAATCATGTGGCTGGGGCCCTCCAGAAAAAATAAAGAAGCCCTAATTATCAGAAGACTTGTGATCAAATCAGTAGAGTTGGTATCACTGATATCTTGTCAGTTTTCCAAAAGTTAATAGTTTCACAGCTTACACCTATAGATGGGGTCTGCACACACCTCGACAGCAGCGTGGAGCTGGTAGGTTTTAAATCTCCCAGAAGTAGCAAGCAGGGATGTGGGGGAAGGGGTAGAGGAAGTTTCACATGTACAAAAGGGGAAGTGACTGTCTAGGAAGGAGTGCTGCAGAAAGGGATCTAGGGGTCATAGTGGACCACAAGCTAAATGTGAGTCAGTGAGACACTGTTGCCAAAAAAGCAAACATGATTCTGGGATGCATTAACAGTAGTGTTGTGAGCAAGACACAAGAAGTCATTCTTCTGCTCTACTTTGTGCTGATTAGGCCTCAATTGGAGTATTATGTCCACTTCTGAGTACCACCTTTCAAGAAAGACATGGAAAAATTGGAGAGGGTCCAGAGAAGAGCAACAAAAATGATTGAAGGTCTAGAAGACATGACCTATGAGGGAAGACTAAAAGAATTGGGTTTGTTTAGTTTGGAAAAGAGATGACTGAGGGGGAACGTGATAGCAGTTTTCAAGTACCTGAAAGGGTATTACAAGGAAGAGGGAGGAAAAATTACTCTCCTTAACTTCTGATGATAGGACAAGAAGCAATGGGCTTAAATTGTATCCAGGGAGGTTTAGGTGGGACATCAGGAGAAACGTCCTAACTGTCAGGGAGGTTAAGCACTGGAATATATTGCCTAGGGTGGTTATGGAGTGTCCATCATTGGAGATATTTAAGAGCAGGTTAGACAGACATCTATCACGGATGCTCTAGTTGGTGGTTAGTCCTGGCGTGAGGGAAGGGGACTGGACTTGGTGACCTCTTAAGGTCTCTTCCAGTTCTTGTTTTCTGTGATTCTATACTTACCCAGTAATTAAAGACATTCTTCCCTCCCCCCACACTCCCTATATCTCACCCTATCTCATCTGTTGGCAGCACTCTAGCTCCAGTGGTGTTTTCTCTGTTCCCTCAACTGGTGACTGCAGAGAGTCAGATTTGCTTTAAATGGGATTTTACACACTGAATTCAGTTCAAGAAATGGGTCTGAGAGAGCACAATACCCACCAGTTGGAACAATGTTTCTTTAAGAAGTTGGAGCACTGTCTCTTCAGTGGATGACAGACCTGTTCTGGTGGTGATAGTGAATGTGTTTGATAGAGTTCTCAAAGTAACTTGGAAGAACATGATCAGATCCATATCCCAAAGAAATTCTTCTGTCCTGTGTAGAGCAGAATTTCATATCTCCATATGCACAGCATATTGAGGAGGAGATGAATACCAAGACTTACATAGCATAATCTGGATTAGTCGTATGGTTGCTGGATCTAGAAATAGCTCATTGTGAGATATTTTGGAGGGTTGGTGATGGATGTCTTTACATCTTGAAAAAGGTAAGTGCCTTGTGTCGGGATGTCAACAAGTAGTCGACTAGACAATTAACTGATAAGCCTAGGCTTATCAGTTAATCTTGTCAACTACTTGCATTCACCCCCCCTCCCCCTTTGCTACCTCTGTATCAGAGGCTGCAATCTGGGGGAAGCAGGGCCTGTTGCTGTGGAGAGCCGGCTTTAAAGCTAGTTCCCTTGAGCATCAGCTCTGCGGTGCCGCCTCCCCACTCCATGCTGCTGCCTCTATCAAAGGCAGCAGCATGGGGGAGTGGGATCAGGGGAGGCTGTCATGAAGCTGCTGCTGGGGGGAACCAGTTTTTAAAGTTTTTGTATGGAAAGTGGCAGCATGGACACAGCCTCAGTACATTAAAGAAATATTCCTTCTACAGTTCAATTTTAAAGTCCAGTCTTTAGGAGCAGATGACTGTCTCAGGTCAGAGTAGTCCTGCCTTCTGTGCTGAGATCTGTTAAGACAGCTATTATTTCACTAAATTCTGCATTCTGCTCATCTAATTTTAGCTAATGCCATTTCCTTTATTTTGCCAGAAATTTTCTCTAAACCATAATATCTAGGAGAGCATATTTATACATAATCTACTTTGTTTTAGATATCCTTATTTATCCTTTTTACGCTATGGGCATGCTGCTATAAAAATCTATTGTAAGTGGATATGTGGCCTTTAGCATGAAGGAAAATAGGAAAACTTATCTGTGCTTTCCTGAATTTCCTTTATTCAAGTTATAAAATCCACAGATCTGGACCACGTTGGAGACAAACATAATTCAAACTAACAGTAGAAATTGGCACCAAAGGATTCGGGTTAGTTGCAAGGTGGAATTTGCCGTGCTTAGCAGTATGATAAATTTTGGTGGTTTTTTCCTCCAGTTATATTTAATGCATTGTGTAATTTAGGAAAGTAGATTTAAATTATCCTTACTGTGGAAGTTGTCAACTGGAGGGAATTTGATGAGGCATGACAATACCCTGTTTCCAGTGACTGAGAAGTCTGGTTCTGTTGTCTACTTGAAAACAGGCTGTCGTTCTCTTTGAAACAGATCTGTGACTGTTAAACCTTAAAAGAAAGGAAATGTTTCCGATAAACAAGGATACTTTTTCCTGTTTTGAATCTTGCTATGTTCTTGGCCTCAGTGACTTCCTGTGGCAATAAGTTTACAATATAATTATGAATTTTATGAATTTTAAATTTGCCAAAACTGATCTTTGCTATGGAGATTTGTCTGTTAAATGTTGGACTGGGAAATAGAATATCCTACAGTATTTTCTTTTGTAATGCATACATTTTTTTTTTTTTTACTTTTTAAACTCTTTAGACATAAGACTTTTACTTCACTTAGTACATTTTTGTAGGAGAAGTTTTGTAAGTACTAGGTTAAAAAGCCTTAGTTAATGTTTCATTTTATATCTGAGGCATCATCTAGTACAGGGGTGGCCAACCTGTGGCTCTCAAGCCGCAAGCGGCTCTTCATAGAAAAAATTGCGGCTCCCGCACCTGCAGCTCTGAAAGGGGCAGCGTGTTTGTCTGACACACAGAGCCAGAGTCACAGTGTCCCGTGTAGAGTTCAAAATGGCCTCCTTAAAAGAGCAATGCCAGCTCTGCTCTTTTTTTTTTTTTTTTTTGCTCGACCGAATGCAGTGGCCGGGGCTTTTTTTCCCCCCCCCCAGCACTTTTTTCCCTCTGCTCTTTGTTCTGTATCCACCACTATTTTGGCTCTTTGTCTGTAACAGGTTGGCCACCTCTGATCTAGTACCATGAGAATAGGTCTAGGAGCTGATTTCTTAACCTGGCTCTGTCATGAGTTAGCTGTTTAGCCTTGAGCAAGTTAATAACGGCTTGGTTTTCCAGCTTTTTGAATGCTGGAAACCCGCCTGAAATGAAATGGGGCTTCAGGTGCTTAGTATCTTGGAAAATCACTCAATTTTTCAAGGCTACGTTCCATATATTCATACATTGAGTGTCCAGCTGAGTTGTGCTTTGGACAGAACCAGACCAGTCACATTATTAGAATCAATGGAATGTCTTGCTTTCTGTAATGCTCTGCAGTTTTGTTCTCTCTCTACAGTGACAGACAGGCTTAGCTAGACCTCACAATGCTGAGCTCTTCTGAGGAGAATTCCAAAACTTTATTTCAAATTTATATTAACTTGGTTCAATAACTCAACATTTCACCTGTGTCCCAGCACCATATTTGTGTCTTGTGATATTTTTCCTTTTGGCTTCTCTTTCTGAGGTGCTGCAGTTTGCTGGTGATCCTGCAGCTGCTTTAGAAGAGAGCAAAGCTGGAGGGAAAAAAACAGGAAAAAATCTCTTCCCTCTGCTCCATATCCCTTATTAAGCATCTTGACAATGATCTTAGGCCACTTTAGTAAGCAGAATGCATCCCTCCCCTCTTAACAGTCCACTTTGGGCAGATGTCCTCTATTACCATTTTTCTGGGTAGAAAAGGGTTCTCTAGAGGCAGAAGGAATCAATTCCAGTGATTTGTAATCTTCAGCCTTTTGTCTACAAGGGCAACAATGTCAGAAGAGCAGGGTGCCAAATAACAAAAAAATGTGTTATTTCATTGAGGCTGCATAAGCAGTCATGTGCTTCTAACCTGATGCTCAGCTACTTCTGCCCACTTGGGTTTTGTATGAAAGGCTTTGGACACAGTATGAACATTACAGAATCTGAAACATGTGACCCTCACTGCTGACACCGTGTGGTAAGGTTGATCAGAGCGCACGTGTGAAAAATCAGGATGAGGGGCAGATTATAGGGGCCTATATAAGACACAGCCTCAAATATCAGGATAGTCTATAAAATTGGGACAACTGGTCACACTACATATAGTAGACATCTGGGATTCCTTCTTGATATCTCACATTTGAACCTCGAGGAGAAGTTAGCATGTATGGTCCCATATAGTAGAAAGGTGTAGAACTATGGGACTTACCATCCTGGATAAGTCTACTCCAGAACATCATTTTTTAGGGAATTGTTTGTGAAATCCCAGTCTGCTCCTTGGGAGATCCAGAAGTTCTCCTATATATGTGTAAGGAATAAAGGGGGTGAGAGTGGAAGGGAGGGGGGCCAGAGAGGAGAATGATACCCACTTCTCTCAGTGATGAGGATTCATTGCTGTTCGTAAGGTGATTAGAAGATGTAAAACAATTTTCTACTATTTGCGGATGCATCCCTGAATAATATTGTACTAGTAGAAGTGGAGTGCTGCACTTAATCATCTATTCTCTGTCTTTGTTTTGTGTACAGGGCCCTTTGTGACACAAAGGACTGTGGAAAGCTTTCGAAAGAACAATTTGCCTTGGCTTTCCATTTAATCAATCAGAAATTAACAAAGGGCATTGATCCTCCTCAGGTTCTGACTGCAGAAATGATCCCTCCATCAGACAGGGCCAGCTTACAAAAGGTAAGGATTTTAAGTACAAACCTCAAACATACTAAACAAACTCTGAGTTCAAGCTATTAACAAATTAAAACCAATTTTTAAAATCTATACTTAATTCATGGTTGTACTATAAAGAAAAAACAAGATTAATTGCCAGGAATACATGTAGTGTTTGTCAGTTTACATCTATAAATATGACTACATGAATGCTTTCTTAGTAGATGTATTTGCTACATTAGTCAACCAAGCAAATAAACCTTGCTGTTGAGGAACCATGAAATTAGCTTGTCTAAAATAAATGTATTCCTGAGTATCCAAGGATGAACTTCATTATGGATCTGTAATACTACATGAACGAATCATCCTTTTCCTTAATATTGAAACAGTTTATAAAAGTGGTATTTTCATATTTTCCTCTTTCAAGAAGTCAGTCTCTACTAAAATAAATTAAATCTGCTTGCAGCTCTGTGGTTAATTATTTTTAAAAACATGTTTTAAAACTATCCACTTGTATAAATAATAACGTTTCAAATATCCTTTGGCCTTTAAACAATCCATTGCTGTATTGACTCAGTGCCTTTTAATTGCTTAAAGTTGTATTCATTAGGGCAGTAAACGGCTTACGACACAATCTTACCTGTGTATGATGCATTGCAATAGCTGTTGTTACTAACATTTTCTCTTAGTTGTGCTAAACATGGACATGGCTGTATTATTTTCATAATAAACCGAATGAGAAATTCTTACCTGAAAAATGATAAATTTGAAGTTTTGCATGATTTCTGAGGTTTTTGCAAATGATACCTAATTTTTTTTTTTACGTTCCGTTAAAACAACAACAACTTGCTTTATTTGCTCGTTTACTAATCTTTTTTGTGTTTTTTGCTTTCTTTTCTGTCTTTTCCAGTTTGGACTATTTTTTCCATTCAGCACCACTCTGCTTTACATCTTTATTATTCTGTCAGTTTCTTAACTCTGCTTTCTCAAGGTTAGAGGTTCTTTGCTTTTCCTAATATATAATATCTGTTGGTTTGAAAATGAACATATCTAAATGTCTGTTGCGTAGTTTTTGAAATAGCATAACATTTTAGGTAGATACTCATTATGCGGATATTGAAAATTTAGCCTTTTTTAATAGACTAGCTTCTCATCTGTCAGGGTCCTAAATTGCTTTGTAAACTTGAACCAACATTTAAAAACTATTTGTTAGCATTTTGATAAACAGAGTTATCAGAGAAATGCAGCCATCTATGGATGGTAAATATTAGTAGCTTTTGTGTTTGTATTCTAAACTTCAGCAGCACATAAAAGTAATGTAACATACTTCATCCAATTGAAACTAATATAGTATAAAAAAGCCTCAGAGGGAAGCCGTGTTAGTCTGCAATTTTAAAAATGAGTAATTCTGTGACACTTTAGAGACTAACAAAAATATATAGTGTCATGAGCTTTTGTGGGTAAAACCCACTTCATCGGACATGTTGGAGTGGAAATAACAGAATCCAAGATAGATAGATATATAAAACAGCAAAAGAAGTGCTTGTTAATTGTAGGACCCATGTTAATGTGAAGATGCGGATGACAAAGGCAAGGGGAAGTTAGCTTTGCAGTACAGTAACCAGTTAATGTCTTTATTAAAACCCAGGGTAACAGTGTCAGATTTGTTGATGAATTCCAGTTATGCAGTCTCTTTGTGGTTAGGTCTTGTAATGGTGTTGACCCACACTTACCCAGCAACTTGCTCTTGCAACAAACCTGGTTGCTAACTCTGGTCATATATCTATACAAGCGACACCATCACAGGACCAATCCACATAAGCTACAACATCAGGGGCTCATGCAACCGTACATCCTCTAATGTGCCAGCAATGCCCCTCTGCCGTGTATATTGGCCAAAACGGACTGTCTCTATAACAAAGGACAAAAGAACACAAATCAGACATAAAAAATGGTAGCACATACAAAGCTGTAGGGGAACATTTTAACCTACCTGGTCACTCAATCATGGATTTAAAAGTAGCCATTCTTCTACAAAGGAATTTCACCACCCAATTACAAAGAGAGACCGCAGAACTGGAATTCGTCTACAAATTTGACAGTTACCCTTGGCTTGAATAAGGACATTAACTAGTTAACCCACTACAAACCAATTTCTCCTGCCTTTCACATCCGCATCTTCATATAAAAAACTATGAACGGGATACATCCAGCCCACTTAATTAGCTTCATTAACATGCATCCTACAATTAACAGGTACTTTTTGCTCGTGTATATATATCTTGGATTCTGTTATTTCCACTCCAACTCCATCTTACCTATGAAAGCTCATGCTACTATATATTTTTGTTTGTCTCTAAGATGCCACAGGACTACTTATTTTTAAATATAGTCTAAACACCCCCAAACAGTTGACTGGCATTATCACTGGAGCTAATATCCATGCTGTTATGGAATATGCTGAGGAACATTTCATGTGCAGACTTTGTGCACACTAGTTGAGATCAGTATTGCTTGCTACTTTTTATAAATATATCATGTGATACCTTCTTAAAATACTGAGATGAACTGAGATTTTCAGTGAATTTTCACTTCCAACGCACAAAGTGAAATAGGGAAGGAAATGACTTTCAGATGCTTCTGTAAATCTCTCCCATACTTTTGAACATTACAAGGGAATTCATGAATTTATTAAGCTGTTATCTGACTGAACATTCAGCTCCTCTCAAAAGATCTCATATAGACAACTGTTTGTCCCCACTTGGGATTTATAGGGGACAACTAAAAGTTAGGGTGAGGGTGAGGAAGGCTTCTGACAACTACTAAAGTGGTGTGTCATACTGTGGCTTGTGCAGAATGAGAACTGCACTTTGAGTCTTTTGATGCTTTCTGCCAATGTGATGACATTCCAGGAGCAAAAAATATCAACAGATGTAATCATATAGCATGACTCACTGTTGAGGTGGAAGAAAGATATCGGTTGACAAGTAATCATTTTCCTGGTAGATTTCTACCTTTACTAACGTGCCTGTCAGCAAGAATTAATATAATTGATTTCTTGGGGGAAGGGAGTGGGTGATGTAATAGGTTAATTTTCTGTAATCGCTCCACTTTTTTTTAACATTCTTTTAAAGATGTGGGGCACCAGAACCTAAATGAAGTATTCTGGTATTGGTTTCACCAGTGCTGTATGCACAATTAAAATCCTCACTACTTTTCCTATTTATAATATCCCAGGAACTCATTAATTATTTTTGCCACAGGATTTTATTGAGAACTCATATTTGTATTGCTTGTCCAGTATGCCACCAAATTATTTTCAGTCCCTGCTTTCCATTATATAGTCGCCCATGCTGTAGGTATGGCTTGCATTCATTGTTCCTAGAGGTATATTTTTGTATTTGGTTGCACTAAAGCATGTTTTGAATGTGCACCATTTACTGTGTGATCCAGATTGCTATGTCTGACTGCCCTGTCTGTCTCACTGTTTGTCACTTCACCACTCTCTCATCCTTAAATTTAATCAGCAGTGTTTTTATATTTACTGGGGGTCAGGTGGAAAATGCCTATCAATGGCTGCTGCACTGGGCACAGCTGGGAGAGGTTCAGCTGGAGGCCAGACAGACACACAAAAAGACAAACTCAAATATGTAGTACATAGCTGTCCCGGTTCCCATGTTTGCCCCCTAGCTTCCCCCTCCCCGGTTATTCTGCAGTAGAACTGTCCCTCCTATCAGATCCCTCCCTTTCTATTTTATAAGAAACAATCAAATTCCATGCACATCCCAGTGTCTTGGTACACTCGAACTCTGATTGTGCTTTAAGTTATGATAAAAGGAAGCTGCATACTGAATTTGGTGATCCTCTTTAGGATGAGTTCTTGAATAAACTGACTCAAGGTGATTTTTATTAAAACATGGTTGGTAAAACATTATTTGGTTGTTTAGATGTTACTGAGCAACTGTATAAGAAAAATTAAAGGCACAGAATTGCTTCTCTGGGATTCAGTTTAAAAGTTACAATGTGTGACTGGGGGAATAATACAGGGGCTCAGCACAGAGAAGTTGAACAAACCCAAAAATAAAGAAAATAACCTGATAGCGTCTGACTATACATTCCCTGTTCTCCTCAGAAATTTGTAGTTTTAAGATTAGGACTTTCCTAGGCATGGATGCCACTGAATATTCCGTGCCTGTTTTTCTGGCTTAAGTCATGTCTGTCCAGCTCTGCTCTGGTCACACAAAGATTGCCACAGGAAGACCACTGCTTCCAATTAAAAAACCCACACTTTTCATTGGCTCTCCTGGCTTCCTGCCAACACTTCCTGCTTCCCTAGCATTGCTGGAGACTCTCTAGGACCCACTGTCTGTGGGTTTTAACCCTTACAGGCAACTTATTTAACTGAATGGTAGGAATATCCAGAAAAGGGTAATACCCCTCCTGTTCATCACACCAGCAATTACATGACAGTAAGCCTTACATCCGTACTAAGCAAACTAGATTAAACTATAGTAAAGAATAAAATTCAAACACATGAATATAATTTGAGTAACAGTCAACATGGCTTCTGTAAATAATGCCTCACCAATCTAATAGAATTCTTAGATGGGGGTCAACAAGCATGTGGACAAGAGGGATCCATTGGATATAATTCACATAGATTTTCAGAAAGCCTTTCACAAGGACCCTCACCAAAGGATCTTAAACAGCGTAAACTGTCATGGGAGATGAGGGCTGGTCTTCTCATGGGTTGGAAACTGATTAAAAGATAGGAGAAACAAAGTGTCAGTTTTCAGAATGGAGTGGTGTCCTCCAACTGTCTGTATGGAACCAGTCCTATTCAACATACTCATGAATGAGCTGGAAAAAGGGGTAAGCAGTGTGGTGGCAAAATTTGCAGATGATACAAGGGGACTTAAGAAAGTTAAGTCCAAAGCAGATTGCAAAGAACTACAAAGGGATCTCACAAAACTGGGTGACTGGGCAACAAAAAGGCAGATGAAATTCAAGGTTGATAAATGCAAAATAATGCACACTGGAAAACATAATCCCAGTTATACATGTAAAAGGATGTGGATCTAAATTTTACGGGTTGGACTTCTCTGCTCCAGCATTGTTGGGATCTCACTGGTCCTGGATGAGGGATTTTGCTGAACTGGGGACGTAATTTCTTGACCCTTGCTATCGCCCCCGCCTGCTGGCCTCCAGCCTGGCTCTTCACCCTGTGCTGGTCCTGCTGCGTTGCCGACCCTGTTGGGCAGCCGTGCCCACCAAGCAGACCCAATGCCACATGCTAGGTGGCCCCACCATCAGCTCACCGCAGGCAGCCAGTTGCCTTGCTGGCCCTGAAGGAATCATTGCTGCTGGTCCTCCATCAGGACGCTCTGGTCCTGCAACATCCGTGCCAGACTATGCATGTTGCCAGACCAGAGACTCCCACTTAGAAGAGTTTCACCCTGTAGCTATTTCCGCTCGAGTGAGATCTTGAAGACATTATAGAGAGTTTTCTCATAACATGCATTCAACATGCAGCAACAGTCAAAAGAGCAAATAGAATGTTGGCAATCATTAAGGAAGGGATATATAATAAGACAAAAAATATCAGATTGCCTTTATATAAATCCATGGTGCCACCACATCTTGAAAACTGCATGTAGATGTGGTTACCCCACCACAAAAAAGATGTGCCGAAATTGGAAGAGATTCAGAAAGGGGTAACAAAAATTATTGAGGTATGAAAGGCTTCCACGTGAAGAGAGCTTAATAACACAACTAAGGGGAGGATATGATAGAGGTCTATATAATAATGGCTGATGTAGAAAAATTAAATAAGGTTTATTTACTCCCTCTCAACACAAGAACTAGGGGCCACCATATGAAATTAATAAGCAGGTTTAAAACAAACAAGAGGAAGTATTTCTTCACAAAGTGCACATTCAATTTGTGGAACTCTTTGCCAGAGAATGCTGGGAAGGACAAGAATATAACAAGGTTCAAAAGAGAACTATATTAATTCATGGTGGATACATCCATTAATGGCTTGCTTGATGATTATCTGCTCTTTTCTTTCCCTCTGGGGCCCCTGGCATTGGCCACTATCAGAAGACATGATAGTGGGCTAAATGGACCTTTAGACTGACGCAATATAGCTGTTCTTACGTTCATGTAAAGTTGAAGTGTATTGCCGTGTTTGTGTGGCCATACCTGGACAACACCACCATTGTATCCAAGTTTATAAACATTATAGAAGTGTGTGCATTAGGGTGTAACCAATGGCATTGAAGAGTTCTGATTTTGATTGCTCCCACACCAAATATGTGCAATTTAGAAGTAAAATGAGGTTTGCTTTTTTAGGTGCCATGCCATACAGCTCCATTTGGGAATTGAAAGTCAAGCTGGGTTACACCTCCGTTATTGGTTTAAGTCAGGGTATAATTTAGCCTGTAGAAACTGTGCCCTGCATGTCCCTTAAAGGTTCAGGTTTTGTTGCTTGATTGGTTTGGTTTTTTCCGGGCTTGACAAATGGTGAACATTGAATTTTGTTTGTTTTATCATTTTTACAGCTTATGCATGTATTTGTATATGTTCTGATTCATTGCATGAATGTTTTATATCAAAGCAATAAAATAAAGCATGAAACAGGAATCTCTCTTAACTGGGGGTGCCTGAGAACATGGAGATGGAGAGGGTGGCATCACCAGACCAGAGTTTGTGCAGTTAGAAAAAAACACTTCTTGTAAATTTAACATGTTTGATCTGGAGTCACTGTATCACAAGGAACTCCATAATGCTGTGTTGAGTCCCTTTTCCGAATAGAACTGAAATTGAATACAAACTCTTATTTTATCAATTTTTGTAAAAAAATCATACATGCAAGGGAATGTGTTCTAATTGCCATACGTTACAATTCACAATTTCGTGCAGTTTTCTTTCCTTTGTACAAAATATATTTAGCTAATGCACAGCTCCAATTTTATGACATTTATGTAGTTACATTTAATAGCTTTGTATCTGTTCTTCGGCAGAAAATTTTGTTCTTGGGCTGAGAAAGGAAAGATCCTGTTAAAGTCCTGTTTAAGGAAGCCAGTGAGATGTATAGGAAACTGCCATATGCAGATAGGGTGCCCTAGAATAAAAACAATGTCTTCTAAAGAATGGCTGCCATCTTTAGTGTTGCTAGTCCAGTGTTTCCCAGATGAAGGATTGCAGGGAGGTTTTAGAATCTATGTGCATCTGCACAGTTAGGGCCAAATTAACCTATCATTGGGTCATGGCCCAAACAAATATAGCCTGTTCTTGGCTGGCCTAGTGCAAAGAGAGAAGCCGAGGGGCAACAGCACTCACCCAAATTTTGTCCAGCTACAGATCCATGATGTCAGAGGGTGAGTCAGGCTAATGCTGACTGGCACTGAGATTCCATGTGCCAAGTCTCAGTTATCAGAGAAAGGAACCAGCTACTGAGGACACAAGCCTCCACTTCAGGGTGAAGGTGGGCTTGCTGTCCAACTTAGAGCATCATACCTTTGGTCTTGTCTGTCTGGGGATACTCAGAAAAATTTGAATGATCTAAAAGTGTGAATTTAAAGTGGATTAATTAAGCTACATCAAGACACTGTGTGGACATAGTGAATCAGAATTGAAATGGCCTTGATCCACTCATTTTAATTTACAGTAGACTTCCAATAATCCGGCACCTTTGGGACCCAGGGGGAGCCGGATTATCGGATATGCCGGAGTATCAGGAGGTACACCGGCAGGGGGGCTGTGATGGGTCTGGGGGGCGGGGGGTCGGCGGGGAATGGCGCAGCGTAGGTTGAACCCTCTGCCGTTTTGCAGGGAGGCGGGGGAAGTCCCGCGCAGCCGCCAGCGACAGGCCAGCTGGGGCTGCAAGCGGCAGCGGCGGACTTGGGGGAAGCGGTGGGGCAGAGCAGCTGGGGTGCTGCTGGGTTGGTCCCGCAGCACCACTCAGGTGAGGGGTGGTGCTGCGGGACCAACCCGGCAGCACCCCAGCTGCATTGCCCCACCACTTCCCCAAGTCTGCTGCTGCTGAAACTGACGAGCGGTGGACTTGGGGAAGCGGGAGGCAGAGTAGCTGGGGTGCTGCCCGGTTGGTCCCGCAGCACCGCCCCTCACCCCCCTGCTCGGCGCCTGGCAGCACCCCAGCTGCTCTGCTCCGCACCGCTTCCCCAAGTCCGCTGCTCGTCAGTTTCAACAGCGGCAGCAGGGGACTTGGGGAAGCGGTGCAGAGCAGAGCAGCTGGGGTGCTGCCGGGTACCGAGCAGGGAGGTGAGGGGCGGCATTGCGGGACCAACCTGTTAGCACCCCAGCTGCTCTGCTCCGTGCTGCTTCCTCAAGTCCGCCGCTGGTCAGTTTCAGCAGCGGCAGCAGTGGACTTGGGGAAGCGGCGCGGAGCAGCTCCAGTTGTCTGGCTGGCCGGAGCACTTCCGGGTTCCAGTTGGTGCTGGACCACTGGATGCTGGACAGTTGGAGTTTTACTGTACTTTGAAAATGAGTTAAGATGAACCTAATTAGAAACATTTTAATTCTAAATAAATACTTCCACATGAGGCCTTAATACAGTTTAATTTATTTTAAGTTCACACTTTTAGTTCATGTACATTTTTTTTATTTTCAAATTTCAATAATCCCACAAGCAATAATCTTCTGTAAACCTTACAGGTAAGTAGGAAATATTGTCTTAATGGTTTTAGTTTTGTTATTAATTTAATAGAAAACTAGCCAAGTGTTAATTATCAAAGAACTTTTTAAAAGTATATGTGAAGGCTTTTCCATGTCAATGCTTAAGATCAGGATTCGGAGTTTGGATGAGTTTATGTAATGACTAACCTTTGCAGAAGAAACACAACTTTGAATTATGGCAGATAATATAGTTTGACAGTCATATTTTGTGAATAAGATAGTGTTTTATAGTATTTTATTTAAAGCTTTTGATCTTTAAGCCTTTATTCTTTACAAACAATTGTTGATTTTTTGTATTGGCTTGGATTGTGTTGATTTCTAATTCAGAGACATCAGACAGATCTTTGACTTAATTATCATGACAGTGCCTTAAGTTAGACTGATGGGTCCTATTGACATCACCATCTCCTCTTCTTACCCAAAGAGGAATGGACCCAGCTTTTTACTGAGCCTGTCATTGTTACTTAAGATTGAGAAGCATTTTCTCCAGGTTTCTTGTATTGCCAGTATAGTGGTGATATTAAACATATTGGACATGAAATAAAAGAGTTCTACAAAATGTATAATCAATATAACTTCTACACCCTCTAAATCTTTATTTCAGTCAAACTTTGTTATTGCAAGGTAAAAGTTCTGAGGGTTTTCACTTTAGTTTCACTGTAGTGTTGGTGGAGAGGGGCAGCTTTAGAAGAGTAGGCTTACAATTAACAACTGTACGTTTCATTTGTTAGCTTCGACCTCAATACTAAGTTTAGTTTATATTTTATAAATTAAGGCATTTATTTTCTGTTTTGCAGAGTGCTGTAGGACTGACTCCAGTGGCAGATTTTTCTGCAATTAAAGAGCTTGATACTTTAAACAATGAGATAGTTGATCTGCAGAGGTAGGTAAAGGAGAATTACAACTGTCTTATATCTTAGTTACTCAAAAATGCCTTATTTAGTATATTTTAAAATAATTTGGTATTTTAAACCCCAGTTGTAATTCAGTAAACTATTGGCAATGTGCTGTTTTGTCTATTAGAGTCACTATGGTCATTCTTTGCAGAAGTGCTGATGTCATCATATTGACATCGTTTTCTGTTGAGTCTAAAAGGTATTAGTTTAATTTGTGCAACATAAGATTTTAACTTGTGCTGGTGTGTGGAGGGGAAACATAAGTGGGTAGTAGAGGCTTGAGCATAGGCATATTGTCTTGCTGCATGGTAATTGCCTTTTTATTAGATAGCAAGGTATGTATGCACCTTTATAAAGATGATCACCTGGAGCTTGTACACTTAATCTGGAGACAGACTCTGAATTTGTGTTAACTTATAATAAACCTTGTCCATTTAGAAGTACCATAGAAGAAAAGCAGAGGGAAATCTTTGGAGAGTCATATGTGTGTAGAACAGTTGTAACGATGATAAATTTCTATCAAGATTTTAAGAAAAGGGTGTAGAAGTAAAGAGGGTAGACAGAATCATTAGACAATCTTTGTACATACCCTCAGGTTGGAGAATTTGTGTAATAAAATGTAAGTGCTTATTTTGTTGGTAGTATTCAGACTAATCTGGTGGAGAAGGGAGGATTCAGGAAAGGGAGTGTGGCTGTGGAATTTTTAACAAAAATAAAGCGAAGTGCAACCACCACCAGTGATGGATTGGAGACAACCTATCCTTGTTATTTAAAGTTATTCCTTAACTTTGGGATTTTATAGGTAGATGTTTATCTAAAAGAGGAGCCTGGGAGTAGTGACAGGCCCAGCCACTGCCACTTCTTAACATGGGGAGAGGCAGCTGCCCTAAAAGCCTCCCCATCCATGTGTGTGGGAGAAGCAGAGCAGGGCCTATAAGAGGTGGAGCCATTCTCCAAGAACAGCAGAAACTTCCCCCACTAGCCATCAGGAGTGGGGCCCCTGTTTTGACTACTCACTCCAGTCTCTGGCAGAGATGAACATACCACATATACTGACGTGGCCCCTGAAAGTCACGAGATGAGATGTCTGGATCTATTTTCTGCAGTGTGACTTGGGGGTTTATCCCAACTTTTTCCTGCCCCTCTTCCTGGCTTTCTTTCCCACTACCATCCTTATTCTTTCTGCAAGACATGTGCCACACAATCCTTCCCTCCTTTCCTGCTGCTTTCCTTTCATCTCCTCCATCTCTTTCTTACATCTTTTCGTTGCCTACTAATAAAATTAATTTTAAATAAATTAATTTTAAAAAGTAAAATGCGGGCCAGATCATCCTACACACTTCACTTGTTTCTTGTCTCCGTTTTCCACATGCTGTTCTTTTTTCTATTTAGATGGTTAGCTCCTTTGGGGTAGAGACAGTCTTTTGTGCGTCAGCTGGTAGATTCTGATTCTGACTGACTTCTCTGGACCAGTGGTATTTACAACTCAATGGTTCTGGAGCCAAATTAGTAATCAGCATTACCCAAAAGTGTCCTAGTAGTGTGAATTTATGTAGTACTATATATTCCTATTTAAACAGTTTAATAGGGGAAATATTTATTTTATATATAGTTCTCTTAATAAAATTACTGACCAAGCATTAATATTTTATCAACTACAAAAAGATCTTGATTTACTAATTTTAGACTGGTTAATAATTAAACCACACAGTTTTAATATCATGTGGTGCAAAGAGCTGCAGGAGCCACTGGTGGCTTAAGAGCCAAAACTTGAGTATCACTGCGTAGATGTTGCCACAATATAAATAATAATTGCTCAAGTCTATTCCTGTGATTAAAAAATAAGTGTAAGGAAATGGGATGAAAGACAATATATTAGATAGCCAGGGACCATGCTATGTAAAGCTTTATAGACTAGTGTCAACTCATAAAATTGCATGCAGTAGTGAATGGAAAGTTTAATACAGTTCCTGGAAAAGAGGACTATTATGTTTCATCTGTCCAGCCATGTAAAAGGCGGACAGCTACATTTGCCACCGAAAGCTTAGTAGTAAAGGATTCTGCATTCATTTAGTCTAGAAATCACAAACGCACGTATTACTGTGGTTAGGTCGGATCCAAAGGAAACAGTCACAAACACCTAGCCAGGAACAAAGGAGAGACAATGAGCATCTTGTGCACCTGAGATTGAGGAACTGCTTGGGGAAAAAATTGTGAATCTGTTGATCAAGAGGCAGAGAAAAAGCCTTTAGCTAAAGGGAGGAGATTTTTACATCAGTTATATTTTACTAATTATTTTAATATGGCTTGATATGATTAGTATTATGGCATTTTGTGTTTAGCTACATTAGAAAATTGTAGTGATTTAGAATGATCATTTTAGGAACTCATTTAGTTAAATTGATAAAATTGTCTTCGGTAGACAAGGCCATAGTATTTCACGTTCTAAGTTGGTATGATCTATGGTAAATTCCATGAATTGTTTCCTACTTGTGTTGATTCTCTTTTGAATTAGCTGAGTATTTCTGAAGACTTTTCTACCAAATAATTTGTTAAACCTGAACCCCTTACTCCATTCATCTGAAGAAATAGGTTGTGCCCATGAAAGTTCACGATACCATCTACATTTTTTGTTAGTCTCGAAGATGCTGCATAACTATTAATTTCTTTTTTTAGTTTTTAATATGAGACATTCTAAAAACTTGTGAGTTACGTAGGTCTCATACTTATGAGCGGGGGAGAAATTTACTTAAGTCTAAAGATTTGCATTAAGTTGCAGTGGGCTGTTTCCTGTACCTGGAGTAAAGCATAGTTTTTCCACCATCCCCTCAGCAAAGATCCTCCTTCCTTTGACATCTGATTGGATATTTCAGTTTCTTTCTCTCTTTTAACACAATCAGTGATTCATGGTCTGCGATTGAAACCTAATGCTATATGCACTTAGTCCCTTGGATTTAGCATTAACAGCAGCATAGAAAGGACCTCTGTGAAAACATGCATTTTACATGTAATTGCCTAGTAATGTTCAAATACTATCTTTATTGCCAAGAATAATTTACTGTGCTTGATATGACTCAGTGGGTTTAGGATATTTTTCAACCTGACTTCATTCTTAGTATCTCTGGACATGCTTTATTGGGATCGAGAACTTTACTCTCTGGAAAATTAAGGAAGAAAAGGAAACTGAATTGGTACAATTTTTGACATGTTTCCGCTGTGCATCCTTAGTGGTTTTTTCCCCCACTTACATTTTGCGGAACATAAGTGAGTCCCTGGAATTGCTATTACATAACAATAACTGGTTCACTGAATTAAGAGGGAAATGTGCATCATTTTTATTATACATGATAACAGATTGTTTAAAAGCTCAACATCACTGTTCATCTAATGAACAGTTAATAAGAAATTCTGCAAACTCAAAGGCTTACACAAAACAGAATAATAGACAATAGCTTTATTAATATGCAGTTTGGCCCAGTTAGGCTTCTGTTCAGACACAAAAATAGCAAACGTCACTTTCATTAAAGGGTATTATCAGAAAGAATAATACCAAAATGTAACATGTGGTTACTTGTTAAAAAGCTGTTAATTTTTTGACTTTTTGATAATCAGTGTTCCTCTTAATATATAACCTAACAGAAAACAAAGTACTGCTCAGTCAGTTTAAAGCAAAAATGTTAGGTAGTGCAGCCTGAGGGCAAGAATATTTCATTGTTCACTCTTACCCAACCAAAAAAACCCAACTGGAAAATGTTATTAAATTACTGTGATCACTAAGACATTACTTTAAAAATCTGATGTAACAATTGGCAGCTGTTAATTGATTATTAAATGTGCATGCTAAATCTAAGATTTCCCTGATAAGCTTCTGTTTTTCTTCTGCTCTTCAGTGTTTGGTTTATGTACTTGTTCTAGAATTACCTGTAAAAAAAAAAATCCATGGAGGGGAAAGTAAATTGATCTATCAAGGAAGTAACTTGTACACAACTTTTAACAAAAAATGGTTTATTAAGCTTTGGATGTCATTGTACAGCAGGAGTGGGAGGGGGGGCCACTTCACAAATTTCGGAAGTGGCTGTGGGCCTCAGGCGGAAGGGGCGGGGTAAAATATTATGTCTGACACACAAGGTTTCAGTGTTTTCTTTATTTATGGGAGGGGTGGGGAACCCTTTTTGGGTTGAGGTCACTGACCCACAAAAAAATCAGTTGGGGACCACACAAATGAGAAGCAAAATCTCCTCCAAACCCGCCCAACGCTCACTGATGTGGCTCCAACTGAGACACCTCACTTCTCTGGTGCCCCAGCCTTGTGGGGTGAAGGGAATGGAAGGGGGAAACTAAGGTTCAGGGCTTCCCATAAACAAGATTTACTTTTCTGGGGTTCTGGAGTTAGTGAATTCTATGGACCTCCTTAGGCTCTGGGATAGGGATAAAAATGAGGGGTACAATGTGCGAGACAGGCCTGCCAGCAAGCACTATAGAGATGGGGTGCAGGATCTTGGAGGGAGCTGAAGTAGCCTGGAAGTAGGGTGTCTGGCCAGGAGGAGGGAGCAGGAACAAGGGAGGGTACCATGTGTGGCCAGAAGAGAGGGTACAAGAACAAGGGAACAGGAATTGCTTGCGAACAGGAATTGCTAACAGGGAGTTTGGAGAGGGAGTTCTCCAGGTGAAAGAGGAGTAAAAACGGGACCCTTGTGGTAAGTGGCTGTCTGGAGTGTGTGTTTGTGTGTGGGGGAGTTATTTGCTGTGTGCAGAGCTTGTGTTTATCTGTTTGGTTGGTTGGTTTGATTGTTTGATTGCTTGAAGGAGCTTCTAAAAGGTTTGAAATCTAGAAGCCTCTGTTAATTGGCTAAGCCTCAGTCAGGGGGAGGGGCTACCAGAGCTATATAAGCCTGTGACTCAGCGACCAGGGAGCTTGCGAACAGGAATTGCTAACAGGGAGTTTGGAGAGGGAGGTTAGAGGGGGAGGTTAGAGGGCACTAGTGACTTCTGGCCTTCTTTAAAACATAACTCTTATCGTAATCTATATTCCAGAGGTTTAAAAAGAATCCCAGTTTATACTTAAACTTGTTCATTAGAAAAATGGAGACAGAAGCCCAGCAGCAGAGTGGGGGCTATCCTGTTTATTGCGTCGAGTGTAACATGTATGATTACCTGCCCTGTGGGCGGGTGGCGTATGTGTGCACCCGTTGCAAGGAGCTCCTGACCCTCAGAGACCGAGTTCGGGCTTTGGAGGCCAGGGTGGCTGAACTGGAGGAGCTAAGGGAGGTAGAGAGATTTGTGGATGAGACTTTCTGGGACACTGTAGTACTGTCCCACCTCCAGTCTGAGAGCCCCAGTGCTCTTAAGGAGGATGAAAGTCTCAAGGGAACAGAGCATTCAATGGGAGCAGAGGGAAACCATCCCGTAGTTGGGACCCTCCTCCCAGAGGATGTTGCGGTATCCTCTCGCACTGAGGATACCTCTGAGGGGGAGGGAAAGCCAGTTCGGAAGAGGCAGGTGTTAGTAGTGGGTGATTCGATCGTTAGAAACATAGATAGTTGGGTTTGTGATGACCGGGAGAACCGTATGGTCACTTGCCTGCCTGGTGCGAAGGTTGCGGATCTCTCGAGGCATCTAGATAGACTTATGTGTAGTGCTGGGGAGGAGCCGGTGGTCGTGGTACATGTAGGTACCAATGACGTAGGGAAGGGTAGGAGAGATGTCCTGGAGGCCAAATTTAGGCTGCTAGGAAAGAGACTGAAATCCAGGACCTCTATGGTGGCGTTCTCGGAAATGCTTCCGGTTCCACGCGCAGGGCCGGGTAGGCAGGCAGAGATTCAGAATCTCAATGCGTGGATGAGACGATGGTGTAGGGAAGAGGGGTTTGGATTTATTAGGAACTGGGGACACTTTTGGGAGAGGGGGAGCCTATACAGGAAGGATGGGCTCCACCTAAACCAGGGTGGAACCAGACTGCTGGCACTAAACATTAAAAAGGCCGTAGAGCAGTTTTTAAACTGAGAGATGGGGGAAAGCCGATTGGTGTGGAGATGCACGTAAATCGGAGGGAGACTACTCTTAGAGGAGAATCCATTGATAGAGATTCTCTAAGCTGTAGTCAGAAAGAGAGGAGGGGAGAGGGCAAACCATGGGCCAGAGCAGACAAACAACCGTGTACAAAGGAATCCAATGCATCAGGGAAGGGCAGACAAATAAGCAGTGGCAAATTTTTAAAGTGCTTCTACACAAATGCTAGGAGTCTGACTAATAAGATGGGTGAACTAGAGTACCTAGTATTAAATGAGGAGGTTGACATAATAGGCATCACTGAAACCTGGTGGAATGAGGAAAATCTGTGGGACACAATCATACCGGGATATAAAATATATCGAAAGGATAGAGCAGGCCGGGTGGGTGGCGGAGTGGCACTGTATGTGAAAGATAATGTAGAATCAAATGAAATAAAAATATTAAATGAATCAACATGTTCAATAGAATCGCTATGGATAGTAATTCCATGCTCCAAAAATAAGAAATTAGCAGTAGGGATATATTACCGACCACCTGACCAGGACAGGGATACTGACATTGAAATGCTGAGGGAGATTAGAGAGGCTACCAAAACAAAGAACTCTATAATAATGGGGGATTTTAATTACCCCCATATTGACTGGATACATGTCACCTCAGGAAGAGAAGCGGAGATAAAATTTCTCAATGGCTTAAATGACTGCTTCTTGGAGCAGCTAGTGCAGGAACCCACAAGGGGAGAGGCAATTCTCGATTTAGTCCTGAGTGGAGCGCAGGAACAGGTCCAGGAAATAACCGTTACAGGACCGCTTGGGAATAGTGACCATAATATAATAACATTCAACATTCCTGTGGTGGGAAGAACACCTCAGCAGACCAGCACCCTGGCATTTAATTTCAAAAAGGGGAATTACACAAAAATGAGGAGGTTAGTTAAACAGAAATTAAAAGGCACAGTGACTAGAGCCAAATCCCTGCAAGCTGCATGGAAACTTCTTAAAGACACCATAATAGAGGCCCAACTTAAATGTATACCCCAAATTAAAAAACATAGCAAGAGACCTAAAAAAGAGTCACCGTGGCTTAACCACCATGTAAAAGAAGCAGTGAGGGACAAAAAGGCATCTTTTAAGAAGTGGAAGTCCAATCCTAGTGAGATAAATAGAAAGGAACATAAACACTGTCAAATCAAGTGTAAAAATGTAATAAGAAAAGCAAAAAAAGATTTTGAGGAACAGCTAGCCAAAAACTCAAAAAGAAATAACAAAATGTTTTTTAAGTACATTAGAAGCAGGAAGCCTGCTAAAAAACCTGTGGGTCCCCTAGACGATCGAACTATAAAAGGCGCAATCAAGGACGATAAAGCCATTGCGGAGAAACTAAATGATTTCTTTGCTTCAGTCTTCACGGCTGAGGACGTTGGGGAGATTCCCAAATCTGCACCGTCCTTTGTGGGTAATGAATCTGAGGAACTGTCCCGGATTGAAGTGTCATTAGAGGAGGTTTTGGAACAAATAGAAAAACTTAATGTTAACAAATCTCCGGGACCGGATGGCATTCATCCAAGGGTTCTAAAAGAACTCAAATGGGAAATTGCTGAACTATTATCTGTGGTTTGTAACCTATCCCTTAAATCGGCTTCCGTACCTAATGACTGGAAGGTAGCCAACGTGACACCAATATTTAAAAAGGGCTCTAGAGGCGATCCGGGCAATTACAGACCGGTAAGTCTAACTTCAGTACCGGGCAAATTAGTCGAAACAATAGTAAAGAATAAAATTGTGAAGCATGTAGAAGAACATAATTTGTTGGACAAAAGTCAACATGGGTTTTGTAAAGGGAAATCCTGTCTTACTAATCTATTAGAGTTCTTTGAAGGGGTTAACAAACATGCGGACAAGGGGGATCCAGTAGATATAGTATACTTAGATTTCCAGAAAGCCTTTGACAAGGTCCCTCACCAAAGGCTCTTGTGTAAATTACATGGCCATGGGATAAGAGGGAAGGTCCTTTCTTGGATTGAGAACTGGTTAAAAGACAGGAAACAAAGGGTAGGAATAAATGGTAAATTTTCAGAGTGGAGAGGGGTAACTAGTGGTGTCCCCCAAGGGTCAGTCCTAGGACCAATCCTGTTCAACTTATTCATAAATGATCTAGAGAAAGGGGTAAGCAGTGAGGTGGTAAAGTTTGCGGATGATACCAAACTGTTTAGGATAGTCAAGACAGAAGCAGACTGTAAGGGACTCCAAGAAGATCTCACCAAACTGAGTGATTGGGCAACAAAATGGCAAATGAAATTTAATGTGGATAAGTGTAAAGTAATGCACATTGGGAAAAATAACCCCAACTATACGTACAGTATGATGGGGGCTAATTTGGCTACGACAAATCAGGAAAGAGATCTTGGAGTTATCGTGGACAGTTCTCTGAAAACTTCCACACAGTGTGCAGCGGCGGTCAAAAAGGCAAATAGGATGCTAGGTATTATTAAGAAAGGGATAGAAAATAAGACCCGGAATATCTTACTGCCCCTGTATAAAACTATGGTACGCCCACATCTTGAATACTGTGTACAGATGTGGTCTCCTCACCTCAAAAAAGATATTTTGGCCTTGGAAAGGGTTCAGAAAAGGGCAACTAAATTGATTAGGGGTTTGGAACGGGTCCCATATGAGGAGAGGTTAAAGCGACTGGGACTTTTCAGTTTAGAAAAGAGGAGACTGAGAGGGGATATGATAGAGGTATATAAAATCATGAGTGGTGTGGAGAGGGCCGATAAAGAAAAGTTATTTATTAGTTCCCTAAATAGAAGAACTAGAGGACACCAAATGAAATTAATGGGTAGCAGGTTTAAAACTAATAAAAGAAAGTTCTTCTTCACACAGCGTGTAGTCAGCATGTGGAACTCCTTGCCAGAGGAGGCTGTGAAGGCTAGGACTATAACAGAGTTTAAAGAGAAGCTAGATAATTTCATGGAGGTTAGGTCCATAAAAGGCTATTAGCCAGGGGATAAAATGGTGTCCTTGGCCTCTGTTTGACAGAGGCTGGAGAGGGATGGCAGGAGACAAAGCGCTTGATCATTGTCTTCGGTCCACCCCCTCTGGGGCACCTGGTGCTGGCCACTGTCGGCAGACAGGATACTGGGCTAGATGGACCTTTGGTCTGACCCGGTACGGCCGTTCTTATGTTCTTATGTTATGTTAAGGGAGGGTGTGGGAGCAAGCTGGGTGCTCGGTCCTGGGGGGGAGGGAAGTGATGGGATTGGGGTGGGGAGGGTCTGGGCATGAGGGGGAACCTTACCTGGCTTCACACTCTCTTAAAGTAATAGCTGCAGCTACGCTCTCGTGACCACCCCAGAGGGAGGCCCCACTGTCACGTCCACGTGGGGCTGGAGACCCTGCTGCCGTAGCCACGTGATCCAGGGCCGGCCCCAACGCACTGCAGCCACAGGCCATCCTGGAGGCTTGAGGTGCTGCTGCCATGGCTACGCGGTCCAGGGCTGGCCCTAAGGCACCGCGGCTGCTACGGCTATGAGGCCTACCTCCAGGGCCAGCGGCTAGACTGCCCTGGAAGCGATGTGGCCAAGGAAGGGCCCCAGAGGTGCCACTGACGCAGCTACGCAGCTTGGGGCGGGCCCCAGAGGTGCTGTGGCCACAGGCCACCCCTGGAGACGCCACGGCCACAGCCAGGCAGCCTGGGGCTGGCCCTGGAGGCACCACTGCTGTGGCCAGGCATCCCGGGGCCACCCTGGAGGTGCTGTGGCAGTGCTGCCTCCTCTTCAACAACTGCCAGCGGGTGAAGGGGCGGGGCTGAGCTACATCCCCCTCTCCCCTGTGCAGACCCATTGGGGGCAAGGCCTGTAATTGCCTCGCGGGCCGGATCAAAGCCCGAGGCCTGCTGAGAGGCTTTTGCCCACCCCTGTTGTACAGCCACAAAACAAAGGGAGAGTTGCATTTCTTGCTCAGATATAAACATGTTTACATGTTTAAAAAAAAAAAAAAAAGCTTTTGTCTGACTTGGGGCTTTTTCTATTCTTGTCAGTGATAGCTAGGAATTTATCAGTGATCTTACTGTTACTTAAACTTGAATATATTTCTACGAAAGTAGATCTGATGTGACACAGCATATATCTGTATCTGGGAATCTTTGAGTTCAACTGGTTAAAGACAAATTAGCCTTTTTGTCTCTAAACTTCTCTGTAAATGGTGCAAAAAACCTTGTGAGTACAGCTAACTTCTTAGTTGATGTCTTGGTGCTGTGTACTGTGTGCTGGTTGTTTTACCTGTGTTTCCAAGGGTTAAATGTGTGGAAGCTGATGCAGTCCCTCCCACTTTTCCCAGCAGTCTTCATTAGACAATTGTTCCATGGCAACAGTGAGATCACTGAAGACAGTATTTCATTGATTTCCTCCCCCCCCCTTTCCCTTTTTGAGCTGTTCTTTTCACCTAACCACACTTTAATGCAAAAGCTTTTTTTTTAATGCTGGGCATATGTAAAATAATCTGTTTTGTAAATAAGGAACAGAGATCCCCCTTTTTTTATTATTTAATGTTTCACTATGTATTTAAAAAGAGAAACAGGATTAGGGGGTTGGATAACTGTGCCTGCTGTAACTGATGTTCTTAAGTATTCCTGCATATTTTGTTGGTCTTCTAGGGAAAAGAATAATGTGGAACAGGAACTCAAGGAGAAAGAAGATACTATCAAACTGAGGACAAGTGAGGTCCAGGTAAATGGGCTATATCATTTCTCATTTTTCACTTCTGATTTTGGTGCATGTGTTCATTCATTCTTACAGCAATATGACTGAGTCTTTAAACCGCCAGTGAAAATATTTCAGTGTCATGCAGATTAAGACTAATAAACTGGTCAAATTAAATCACAGTAAATCTCTAGTTGGGAGGATTATTTGTTGCTCTTATGGAATATTTCTTTTTAAATCTAAATATCCTTTTTAAATGGCTTTACTTTAAAAGGACTATGACAGTGTTTTCATAGAATCAGCAAATTCAAATGTTATTTCTGTTTTCTGTGATTGAAGACCTAATCTAGGCAGTTAAATGCCAGGGCTTATGGTGCTTTTAGTCAGCCAAGCCCTGTATTAAATGCTGCAAAGCTATTTTTCAGTTAAGCGGTAAATTACAATAGCAGCTTGAGTTGCTGCATTTAAAAATCAAAATTTTACTGCAACATGACTACTAATTATCTCAATACTTTTTGGATTACCAATTGACATTAAAAACTTAAGTTTACATTTGATAGAGAATAAATAATGGCGGTTTTCTTACATTTTCTGAACTGAAGTAAAATGTGGCAATGTCTTCCTCATAACTGTGTTATGAATTTTTGCTTACCTCTTTTATGTTATACTCCTTGTGACTGGATGATAATTAATTGCATGACCTTTCAGAAGATAATGAAATCCTGACATATCGGTAACAATGACAGCCAAATGAATATGCAACAAGATGTCAAATAGAAGTCTGCTATACCAGATATGTTAATTAAATCTGGTCACTGATGTGAATGGAATCTAATTTTAATAATCTAGTAAAACCTTTCTTCCATGAAAAAAACTATCATGAATATTCATGTCTGATACACAGGGATAATTTTGTATGATGTGTGTTGAGATCTTCTGGTTCATATGTGTTTGTTTGCTGAAGAGTGAATTCCTGGTTATGATTGAAAAGAAGGCAAATAGTGCTAAATTCAAACTTTTTAGTCTGTTAATTCCTGTTAAGAAAACAGCAAGTCATGCTACTCAAGTGTATTGTGTATCTAGTTTTTGAGATCAAGAGGGAATGCAAGACAAATGTAGTAAATTAATATTGTCTAAAGCAGTCTCATTGGAAGCAACTGTTTGGAAGTTCTGTCAATGTGAATATCAAGTGGGCCTGCATAGTGGCTTATTCATTGTTGTTCCTCTGATCAAAGGCAGACATAGGTGATATGATATGTTGTGATTATGATATGAATTTCAGTTATGTTGGACTGGTGTCTGGGTTTTGGTAAAGTTTACATGCCAGAGTAGCTACAAGGTAACAAATTCAGATTGTCACTAAATCGTCATGTTTTTCTGTTTTGTGATTTTGATTCCTGTTTTGCTCTCTACCAAAATAAATGCATACCATTTTACTTTCTAATATGTCGTCTGCCAGACTCATTTAGTAATATCACTGTCCAGTATCTATATCATCAAAATGATTTTTGTGGTGACCGTTTCTCTCTCAAACATCTCCAGGTTGTACTTTAGCTGAATGAGCTGTGGAGAAGACTTGGGAAATACAATTCTGTAGCAGAAATTAAATTTTTAGTGTGTATATAAAAAGATGCTAAAGAACAATAATGGGAATGGAATTTTAGATTAAAGAATCAGTATAAACACTAAGTTTTACTGAAGTACAGCAACTGAAAAATATGAAGAGCTATACTGAAAGGCCAAAAGGGTCCATTAAATCATCTAGTCTGACTGCTTGTATAATTTTTAACCCAGTTACTCCTGCGTTGAGCCTGGAACATATATTTGATTTAAAGCATATTTTCCAGAAAGATTTCCAGACATGATTTGAAGACCTCGGGATATGGAGGATCTATCACTTCTCTTGATAGCTTGTTCCAGTGGTTAATGACCATCACTATCTAAATAAAATACATACATTTAATATGCCATATTTCGAATTTGAATTTATATATTTTTAACTTGGAGCCATTGCTTCTTGCTATGCCTTTCTTTTTCTGATTTGCACTGCATTTGACAGATTATCTGTAGACTATAGCATAGCCAGAAGTATTAATATGGATGGACAGAATAACTATCCCCTTCACCCAAACAAATATGTGGAATGTTTGTCAGCATAATTCAGTAGGAGCAAATTGCATCTACTGAATATAGCTAACTAAAAGCTATCTTTTCTATTTCCGTTTGTTTATCTTCTTTTGACTTCCTTCCATCTGTTTTATTTTGACTTATCGTCTGTTTCATTCTTCATTCCATTTATTTCCTTTTCTTTAAAAATCAGCACCCTTTCATGTGATTTTTTTTCTTCAGATTGAAAATTTTTATTTTTGTGGTTCTCTTCCCCTTTCTTCTTTACTGTTCTGTCCCTCCTGCTTACTGCATTCTCATTTCTATCCCCCGTTCTCTCTAGAGTTCTTTCTATAGTTTGTTCTATGTATGACAATACTTAGTGCTCTAAAATGAGCTAATTGTCACAATACACTGTAAGGACGTATGTAGCATTGTTTCTGTTTTACAGGAGAGAAGGTATTTATTTTAGCATCCTTAAGCTCCAATTTCAATCAGAGCTTCATGGCCCTTGATACTGTACAAACACATAGATAGTCCCTGTTATAAAGCTTGTAAACTACTGTCCTGCTCTTGTATACACTTATGCATGTGCTTTACTGTATGCACATGTGGCTAGGCAATTGATTTAAGTTAAATGCAAGTAAAGGCTTGTAGGATTAGAGCCTGAATTAAGACAAGGGAAAGGGCAGATAAGCGAAACAGTTGCGGTGCTAAAAGGCTTTGTGGTTTGTGTAAGACCGTAGAGTCTGTTTCAGAGATGGGAGGAGGATCAAGAAACCATTATGTTCAAGTTCAAAATTTAGTCCGCTAGACCAGCGGTTCTCAAAATGTGAGATGGCACCCCCATAGTGGGTCAAGGCCCTATTTTAATGGGATTGCCAGGGTCTGCGTTAGACTTGTTGGGGGCCGGGGCTGAAGCCCAAGAGTTTGAACCTGGTATGGTAGGGCTTTGGCTCCCTCTACCCTGCCTTGGTCATCTGAAGAAGTGGGCTGTGCCCACGAAAGCTCATGATACCATCTACATGTTTTGTTAGTCTATAAAGTGCTACCAGACCATTTGCTTGCTGTTTTTTTCTTTAACAGACTAACTCGGCTACCCCCTGAAGCTCCAAGGTGGCTAGGGCATGGATCCTCTCCCACCCAGGATCATGCAGTAATTTGATTGTCAGAAGGATGTCATGGTGCAGTAAAGTTTGAGAACTGATGTGTTAGACTATGCTTCTTTTTTCGCATTGATCACTTTCTTCATGGCCTGACTCCACAGCCTCTCTACAGAGGAGCCAATTTAGCTGGCTGAGAAGCAACTTGCATTTGGCCCGAATACTGTCATCAGCATTTTGGGCAGCCACCCATTCTCCATGGGTTCCTTTCAAAATGGAGATATCCCGGGCTTGTGGTAGAAGACTATGAATGTTAGGGGAAAAAAACTGAGTCAGGCTTCCAGATGCAGTGCTCACTTTGTGTTAAAGATTTCCAACAACAAAAATGGATAATCTTGTATATTGAAGGAAAAATAGGTCCATGACATTGAGCTTCCAGAATGAGGTTCACAAGAAGGTCTTGTGGAAATTAGGAATGGGGCTATAAATCTAAATATCATTTAAAAAAAACTACTTAGCAGCAGCTCAGAAAGAAAATAGCGTATTTGAGCTTTTGGGGTCCGTTATAGAAAGGAACCTAACCCTTCTGTCAAAGGTGTTCAGATAATTAGTAAGAGGAAGTTATTGGCAAATGGGTTTACATTTCCTGACACCTGAATGAAAACAAAGATTAATTAATCCAGTTTGCTGTCAGAATGAGTTCACAATTTACAGTAAATTAGGCAGAGAAGAACACAGAGTTAGAGTTCACACAGTTAATTGAGCAGATCAAGGTGCAATCTCTATTACGTTGAGCTTTTCTTAACTATGGAGAATTGTTTAATCATTTTCCTATAGCCTACCCTGGCCACCTCATCCCCGTATTTGCATCAGTCTACTCCCTTCTCCTCTGCTTCAAACACCTTTGCTTTTATGGTATCTCACCATTTCACCCCTCCTATCAGATCTATATTTTTACTGAGCCACAAACCTTTACCTTGGCTCTTCCAGAAATGCAAGCCGAGATGGTCTGCCTGTAGAAGCATCTTTGCATTTTTTCTATGCCACCTCTTTACAAGGAAGAAAAGCTTTCTCATGAAAATTTGGAGAGATGGCTTCAGATGCTTGGGCTCTGCATTACATAACTCATGTGCAAGTTGCAAATGGCTGAGAAGTCCAGGATGACTTTAAAGCAGCGGTTTTCAGACTTTTTTTTTTTCTCATGGCCCAATTGAAGAAAAGTGGTGATGCTCGTGACCCAACATAATTATATCTTTTGACTAGAGTGCAGGCTTTGGGGAGGGAGGGCTAGAAATGAGAGGTCTGGGGTGCAGGATGGGGCTCCAGGTTCAGGTGGCTTCAGGGCAGGGGATTGATACTCATGACACAGGCTAACATCCAGCAGCTCCTGGTCAGCGGGGCAGTGGAGGTGCTAAGGCAGCTTCCCACCTCTCCTGGTGCTGAAGACCACACTGTGCCCCAGAAGTGGCCATCAGTAGGTCTGGCTCCTGGCAGAGGCACGCAAGCAGCTCGGCATGCTGCTCTGGCCCACAGGCACAGCACATGACCCCCACCAGCTCCCATTGGCTGGAAATTGGCCAATGGGAGTGTGGAGCCAATGCTCAGGGTGGGGGCAGAGCATGGAGTCCTATGGCCCCCCCCACCTAGGATCCAGACCTGCCAGTGCCAGGACAGTCAGGAAACCTGCCTTAGCACCAGGGTTCTCTCTAAGCTGTGCACTTGTGTGCGCATGCAGGTAAATGCCAACCAGGGAGAGAGGGCGACGTGTGGAGTCAGGCAGAGGTCTCTGGGGGATGCGGGGGCAGAGGGAGGAGAATAGGTGAGGTGCAGGGCCAGGCATAGGTCTCTGGGCGATGGACAGAATGGGGAGAACAGGTGAAATGTGGGGCTAGGCACAGATCTCTGGCTAGTGATCCTTGGGCTGTGGGCCCTAAGCCCAGGTACTGGCTGTTTGTGTTTGGGAGGCAGACAGCATGGCCCTGTAATATATATACTGGTGGCATATGGGGGGCAGATGGCAAGGCTGGGCACAACTGTAGGGAATGTGAGGAGGTAGGCAGTTAGCCAGGCCTATACTGGTACCAGCTGGCTGTGTGTGGTCCTGATGGGGGTACAGGTAGTGGGGCACGCACAGTGTGTATCGGGGGCACAGGCCAGCAAGCTGGGTGGTTTTCAGGGTGGGTGGGTTCAGGGTCATGCACCTTGTTAATTATCCTTTTTTAAGTGTTTTTTCTTACTTAACAGCTTCAGGATTTTTGTTTTTTTAATTTATTTATACTCTCTCTCTGCTTTTTTTTGTAAGGAAAAAAAAGTGCCAGTACTCCAGGGTCAAAGTTGCTGGGGGGGGGGGGGAAAGCTGCGCCGGGGACCAAAATGCAGTCATGGCCCCTTTTAGAGCCGTGTGTCCAGGGTGGGCTTCCATCGAGAGCCAAGCCACCCCAGAAACAGGAAATAAGTGCCGGTGTGCCACAGGGGAATCCCATTCAATTCAATAGGATGGGAAAATAGGTACCGGTACGCTGTCCTGGGGTGTACTGGCACAAAAAAAGCTCTGTGTGTGTGTGCGTGTGCGCGTGCGCGCGCACGTGCACCCCCCCCCCACACGTATATCTAATTTTGTTAGTAAATTGTGGGTGCCACAGTGGCACACATCCAAACCAACACATATGACATTAATATTAGTGCACAAGACAAAACTCATTTCGCTCACAAATAGAAAATCTTAGAGCAGTATTTCTTAAACTGTGTTCCGCAAGGCAGTCGGAGGTGTGCCGCGGAGAACAACAGAATTCGAAATGGCTGCCCTTAAAGGGCTCAATAACTCTCCCCCGACCCTTTTTCCTCCGCAACCTTTTTTTTTTTTTTTCCCTCTCATCAAAAAATCTTTGGTGTTCCTCATTTAAAAAAAAAATATTGTTTGGTGTTCCTCGGTCTTAAAATGTTTAAGAAACACTTTCTTAGAGGGAACACTGCTTAGCACTCCCACTAGGGTTACCCTACAGCAGGGCTACCCTACAGCAGGGCTACTCAGCTTGGGAAGCCCTGGGGCCGCAATGATACTCACATCATATGCTGAGGGCCGCAACTTAAGTGTGATTGCATATACGTGCAAATATATATGCAAAAAGCTTCTTTCACACTGACAGGCATGAATACAAAGCACTTCCCACAGTGCCCCAGTGCTCCCAGCACCTCCTCCCTGGGGGCTAGATATGCCGACACCCTGTACCCATCTGTTCCAGCCAACCCATCCGCCT
The DNA here is from genome assembly GCA_032595735.1 of Pelochelys cantorii. Taxonomy (NCBI): domain Eukaryota; kingdom Metazoa; phylum Chordata; order Testudines; family Trionychidae; genus Pelochelys; species Pelochelys cantorii. The sequence goes on from CM064334.1 coordinate 57,392,499, forward strand.
GCGTCTTTCAGTGCTCACCCCGCCTGGGAGACACCTTGCCGTTGTGGAGTGTATTCCCACTGGAGGCCATGTTCAAAGGATCCCACCTGTAGGCCTCATCTTGAGCCTTGCGTAAACTCAAACCTCACTGCAGGCTGCGTGTTGAGTAGCCCTGCCCTACAGTAAGGTAACCCAATGCCCGACACCGTGTGACCTAGTACTGGGATGTTAAGACATAAAGACAATGACAAGACAGCAGGACATTTCTCAAAGCTGCCCAATTGCCCATTGTATTCCAAAAGCAAGACTTCATAGATGTCCTTCAATAGAATATTAATATTAAATATGCTAACTTTTGCTTTCTGTAAACTAGAATTATCACTTGGTGTTGATCTAGTAAGATTTCTATTATTACCAAGAAACTAAACAAATTAGAATATAATGAAAACATCAAAAGGTGTAATCTAGTGGTCTAAGCAGAGGATAATTCTAGGTTTTAAAATCTGATCCTAACTATTTTTTGGATAACCCAGTTAATGTGTGTTGCCATATATGGATATTACTTTACTAAAATGTTGAGGATTCTTATTTTATGTGTTATAATGCTCTGAAGATCGTTAATTCTAAAAATTTAAGAAGAGTTTTTAATTATATTTCAGTTGTGGCTATACTTTTGGAATCTCTGTTTTGACTTTTGCACATTTTTTAAAAGCTAATTCTCAAAGGATAACAGCATTTTGACTTTATTCTTTTATGGCTCTAGATGTTGTTCTCAGTGAAAAGGAATGCAGTAGTCAAAAAAGATAAGATTCTTTTTGTCAGTGGCCAAGGAAAAGAAACTGACAAAAATGTTTCTTTTCAGGATCTTCAATGTGAAGTGAAGAGGGAGAGCAGTAATCTACAAAAGCTGCAAGCTCAGAAACAGGAAGCACAGGAAATCCTTAATGGCCTTGATGAGCAAAAAGCTACCTTAGAGGAGCAACTTAATGAGATCAGGCAGAAATGTGCTGAAGAGGCCCATGTGGTAAGTTCTGGTAGTTCATATCCATGGTAGTCCCTCTTTTCAAGTGAGACCGTTATTGATGGGAGTCTGCTCCAGCCCTCCACTGGAAGAAAATAGCCCTTTTCATGAGGGACTTGTGGTTAGGAGAGGAGTATAGGTTGAGTAGGAGAAAACAGTATAGCTTTAATCTCATTGTAGATATGGCTTTAAGTCTCCAGTGGGAACATATATTTGCAGCTGGGATTTTTCGTGATAATTTTAATGAAGTGTTCCTTCACTCTGCAGATTGCCTCACTGAAGGCTGAAGTAACAAGTCAGGAATCCAAGATCTCAACATATGAGGAGGAACTGACCAAAGCTCAAGAGGAGCTGAGTCGCCTGCAGCAAGAAACTGCTGAGCTAGAACAATGTGTGGAGTTGGGGAAAGCACAGCTGGGATCTCTTCAGCAGCATCTGCAGAATACACAACAGGAAATCAATTCAGTAAGCCATTTTGGACAAGTCTCAACAAATGTTAATATATCTTAAGAATATACCACTTCTTGTTTTTTTTTCTTTCTTTACTCTTGTTTTGCTCATTTTTCTTTTGCTTTCTTATGCAAATTTATTTCCTGCTAATTGGTTACTATTACTGGAATGTGATACTAATACATAAGACAATGTTATGAGCCAAGTGGTAGTTGTATTGTTAGTCTCCAAAGTCGATAAGCTTATGTTCTGGATGATACAGGGACCTCATTTACATTAAGATATACCTTTTACTTTAAAAATGAATAACTTGATTAAGAAAATTTTATGCAAGTGAGGGAACTAGCAGCTGCCCATACTATAGTTAGCTCAAGTCAGTTCTGCTAAGCTTTGTACTGCCGCCCTGACCAAGGACTGCCTTGTCTCTTCTGGTCATTGACATATCTTCAGTAAAAACTTGAAAGGTTTATGTTGGTACTGGGGTGTTGGTATTGTCATTAGAGATTTTTTTCAGAGCTGGTTAGACAAATACTATCAGGGATACTTAGTCCTGCCTTGAGTGTGGGGAATTGAACTTAAGGTCCCTTCTCGTCATACACTTCTATGTGATTGTGTAAATGGGATTAAATTGAGATCACTGAATGTATTTTCATTTGTGTTTGAGGCTAGTTATCTAGAGGTGAAAAACAGGTGCACTAGCCAGTGTGCGCGTGTGCACCCCCCCTCCCCATATATATAATATTTGTTCAGTGTTCTGTTTAAAAAAGCATTATTGCTCCTGTTTGCATTCACTGAGGGGAATTAGTGCCCCTCTGGTTATATTGTAGGTTTTGAAACCCCTTTTTTCCCCACTGTTTCTTCCCGCACCCACATTTAACTTTATTTTTGCCTGTAGGTGACTTCGTTCCATTGTGCTCCTCCTGGACATCAGTATAGCTTGTATACATCCTTGTTTTTCACTGTTTCTTTTTTTCCTTTGAATGCCTTATCAGTTTCTAGCAGGATACTTCTCATTTGACTGAAAGGGAGAGGTGCACTTCTAGGGGCTACTGTTCATGCAGTTTTGTTTCTCCTGCTAGAGAGCACTATGGTTAGGGCCCTGCTAGGTTAAGGTGCAGCCACATCTGCTAATATACATGCAACACTTTTTAAATGTATTTTGAGTTCCACAGATAAGTCTGTTTTATTATCTTTAAAGTTAGAAATCTAAATATAGTTTTTAACCCTGTAATTTAATGTTGAATAGTTTACAACCATCACTGGTATGTCTTTACTGCACACTTAAATTTTTATTGCTAGTGTGTAACCTCACTTCATGTGAATTAATAAAAATGTATATTTTCCTTTAAATATAAAGTATATCCACATTCCTTGATTTGGCCTTTGGTGTGCCGTACAGGAGCTGAGTAGCCAAAAAAATGTAGTTGGCATTGTTGCATCCCAAGGCATATGAACCCAGTCAGAGAGAGAATGTATTTTCTCCAGTTGCTTATCCCTTTTTTCCCATTAGCAAAGAGGAACTTAAGACAGTATCTGCCCCTCAAATTAACTTTTGAGTGGTTAGTTGTATTTTTCTTGTCCTATCAAAGATGACTGCTACTTATTTTAACAGGTTGAAGAGTTCATACTTTGTTAGTCGTCCCGAGTCTCCCCTCCCTTTGCTTAAAAGTTCATTGGTAGCTTTGTCAGGATTTCACAATGGTTAGGACACTGCTTTGGGACTGGGAACATGCTGGTTCATTTTCTTGCTCCTCCACAGGTTTCCTGTGTGACCTCAGACACATGTCTTAAACTGTCTCCCTCAGTTCCCATCTGTAAAATGGGATAGTGGTTCCCAGTCTTAGAGTTGTTGCACAGATGAAATGCGTAAGATGGACTGCTGGGGGATTAATGCAGCTTAGCTGTGCTCATGAATAATGGGATCTGTGACTCAGCTGGTAGTACTGCTGCATATCTTCAAAGTACATTATGATTGTTAACTGCTCCTCCCAGTACCCCATGAGGTAGAAAGTCACTTTCCACATGTGGAAACAGTGTGACAGAGGTTGTGACATCCAACTCTACAGACCAAGTTCTTGTCAGAACTGAAATTCATCTAGTTCTGTTCTTAAACCACCTTGCTTCTCCTTTTCTAAATGGTTTTTCTGTGTGCTAATTGTGTTCTGAACCTCACATCTGAGATGGAAACCCAAGAGTATGGTGCTGTTGTTCCTTTGTGTCAGAAAACAATAATTTCAGGTAAATACTGCATTCTCTGTCTCACATGTAAGCGGAAATGTATGTAGTCCTGTTGCTATACTAATATATGTATTTATGCTTTCTGTTTACAGATGGAAACAAAAGTGTTTGAGCTAAAAGAGTTGGAAAATAATCAATTTAACTGGCACTCTCACCCACACAACATACTTGTTAATGGAACTGCTGATCATTCTAGCCTTAGCAACAGCAGCAGTGAAGCTGCTAACCTTAATGAGAATACTGAAAGGGAGGGTTCAGCAGTAACTGAACAAATAAACCAGGACTCTTCAGTGAGTAAAATGTTTTGATTGCTGTCATAGTTCTAATATAGTGAAACTGATAGAGTTAAGGATGTAGTAAAACTGAACTTGTTTAAAAAAAGAGAGCACAAAAATGTCATTTTCTCAAAGAATTATATTTAATCTTGCTGGAAGATGTATCATGAAAGCAGGCCATTTCCATTTGGATGACAAATGGCTATGTAGTAAGCTCCTTTTGCAAAAGTGCACAGTTTTCACCAAAAAGATTCTTTCATAAATTTAGTCATCCAAGTTGATATTTCTTGTGCATAAAAGGAGAACAAACTTTTTTGATAGAATGAGGAATATTACTGAATTCTAAAGTTGCTCTGCTTGCTGAACTGCCTTGTTTTGTTTTGTTTTGTTTTGTTTTGATTCTTGGCGTTCACTGCATCTTCAGAGTTCTCTAAGCATTTCATAATATTACAAAATATGTTCTTTTTGCATCAGTTGTGTGTTCTCTTTTTGGGTATTTGAACAGGCAGCAGTATAGCTTTGGTGGATGGAAAATCAATATTCTATAGACATGAGTCTCTTTAATAGGAGTTTTACAATTATATAGTTGGCATAGTCTTTTCTGAAGCATATTTCATCTCTGATACTGAAATCCTTTAATAGTCTAGAGGGTAGAATCTTTATCATACATGCACTTCAGTGATTTTTGTTTGTTGTAATAGGTAAGGAATAGTCCCGAAACAACATGTGCAGCAACTGGAAAAGATAAAGAGACCCTGACAGCAAGTGTTAACAAAAAAGTGGGTTTGTACAGATTAAAAAATGGAAAATAGTAAGAAATTGTTATATTGTTTGTGATGGATTAAGTTCACTTAGAATCCTTGAGTTGCCCCGTGACCATAAAACACTTATTGTCATCACTTTGATTTTTGCAGTTGGTTTTAATTTTGGTATGAATGTATTGAAAACATTTTTTTTTCATTTCATCTGGTATACTGAAGATTTCTGTTGATTGATTTCAGCTGTCTAACACTGAATTAAGTAGAATTCTAGTTAGTCTTTTAACTTTTAGCATCCTTATTTCTCTTAACTTCAAAAGACAAACCTTTCATCTAATTTTCTGACTAAAATATTTCATACTTTTTTTCTAGGAAGATCCATTTGATGCAGAATCTGATCCTCTACCTATCCAAGTTACAGAAGCCAATTTAGACTTCTTCCAGTCTGACCCCTTCGTTGGAAGTAAGCAGATTTTTTTTTTTTGTTAGCGTGAATTAATCTGTCTTAAAAAGTGATATGCATTTGGACTGGAATTGACTTTATTAGTAGAACAGTAGTTTTCCATTGACTGCAGTTGTGGTGGGACCTCCAAATCTGTTTTAGTCCAAGCACCAGAAGAGGGTAGCTATTAACATGTCAAAAATTGAATGAGAGGAGAAGTTTGTAAGATGTCTGCTGCTTCCCTTTTCTCCCCCCTATCTTTTTGCTTTTGAAGTAGCATGTTAACTGTTCCTCTATCCACAACTCTCCTGCATCCTCCTAGAGAGGGAGGTTGATGCTGATACTTGTTCTCTAGAGGCTGCTTTTCTTTATTAAAGAGGAGATTGTCTTCTCTATTTTGTGCAACATTGGGCTTAGTCCTGTACATCTAACTCAAGGGCGTACTAACTTTCACATTAGTGGGACTTCATTGGTTCTATTATAAAAACTCTGGATTTTCTAATAGATGTTACTCCTATGATTTTTTTATTCTAATAATACAATCTGCTTATAGGTGGGCAAATATTGCGGTATCTACGCATTTGCTATCAGTTACCAAGCAGTTATCTTGGAGTTCACCACTTGGGCTATATTTAAACTAGGAAATAGTAGTAACAATTATTTGTTGGCAAATACTGACTTTAAGGCCAGCTACTGAAATCAATGGAAATACTTCCACAAGTAAGGATTGCAAAATCCTCTGTAGCTTGCTAGGAGTCTGCAACGAAGCAACCCTTAGTTGAAAGTATGTTTTTGCTAAAAGATTTATGGGGGTTTTTTTCTTTCCCTTTTTACATTTTTTTTAAACAGGTGATCCTTTCAAGGATGACCCTTTTGGGAAAGTTGGTAAGTAGATACTTAAGCTCTTAAATTTTAATTTAATACGTTTGTATATATCAAGTGTGAAGGACTTACAGGATTCATAATGTATTGTATGAAAACTTTCACATCTAAATGACTTGTGAACCTCACCAAGGGAGTAAGGACCTGAAACAGCTGTTATTTGCTGGATTACAGTGCTTTGTGTTAAAAATGTTTGGGCTCTGTAGATTGACCTCAGTTGTCCATGTGAAATTGCCCCATTACTACTGGCAATAATTGGACTTTGATTATGAGTCTGTAGCAGTGCCAACAGCTAAATAGCAATGCACATCAAGCTACTCTTTCACCATGAGAAATAGCCAGAGTTGGGACTGAGGTGCAATGATAAAGGTTTCAGTGACACTGTGCTGTCAGTGCTTGTTTAGTACCTGTCCTGTAGCTAACTGGGACTTCATATTGTCTACTGTCATCACAAAACATCAAAATAGAATGGTTGTGCAGACTGTCATTGCATTGCCAGACCTGAACTAACTTAAAGGAGATTATTCTTAGTAAGTGGACTTTATAAGAGAATACAGTAGGCTGACTTATGTATCATAAAGTGTAGAAGCTGTTTGTTTGTTTTAAAGCACCTTCCTATATGCTGTGTGATCCTATTCAAACTCTGATGAACTGGAATAGTGTGATTTTAGAGCTTTGGGTTTTTTTGGTAAGAATTGCCTTTTCAAATGTCTGTTTGTTATTTCAAAATAACACTAGTTATCTCGAAATAATGGTGCAGTGTAAATGTACCCTTAAGTGCTAACTGTTGGCAATGTGAGCGTCTACACAGCCATTCTGTTATTTCAAAGTAATTTTGAAATAACGGTTGGCTTATTCTGAAATCTTTAAACCTCATTCTACAAAGAATAACGCCTATTCCAAAATAGCTATTTCAAAATAAGGCATATGTAGATACTCCACTGCTGCTATTTTGAAATAGCCCCTAACCAGAGCGATTCTAAGTTATTCCTTCCCAATGCCTCCTGGGGCTCTAAATCAAGAGAGCATGTCCACATTAAGGAAGCCTGCCTCGGACTAATTTTGAAGCTTCCATGCAGTGTAGACGTGCTATTTCAAAATAAGCTATTTCGGAACAAATATTCCAGAATAGCTTATTTCGAAATAGCCGTGCAGTGTAGATGTACCCTAAAAAAGGAAGGGAGAGAACTCTAGGTTAACTTGTAACATGCTGGATTTTTGAGTAATTATAGTCATGAATTTAAGCCTTCTCATTAGCAGGTAAGCTTTCTAGAGGAAGCTATTATAGAATTCAAAGGAAGTTGGAAGCAGTTGTTCAACTTGAAATGTCCTAATATTCTATCTTTTGATTTATGTTTTTCTAATGTTGACAAAATATGTTCAATTAAACAATGATTTAATTTAGCTGGGCAATGCATTAAAAAGCTGTTCAGGCTATTGGAATAAGTTTCGGTCAGTCACTTATCCTCCTGAACATTTACACAGAGCTCTTGTTCTGTAAAGCTTTACCCCTCATTTTCTGCCAGCCTGTGAAGTTTTCAGCAGCATTTACCTGTTAAGGTAAATTGTTAGTATGCGTGGTGCTGGCATGTTGGGGCATCACGCAAAGACAGCTGAGTTAAATTTGCGTGTACTTGAATTTCTGGTTTTCCAAAATTGAAATGTGTGTTAATAAATGTGATTAATAATAAATTATGGTAGTGGCTAAGGACCAACCAAGAAGGAGGCCCCATTGTACTTGACACTGCACAAATATAGAACAGCATACAGTCTCTATCCTGAAGAGCATATGATGTCAGTAGACAAGACAGAGGAAGAGTGAGGGGGATGGGGTAAAACACACAAACTGAGCGATGAGGGTGATGGCAGCAAGCATCATATCAGTGTTGCTATTTAATGTTTTCAGGCTGGCATAAGTAGGAAGGGATAAGTCAAATGGAAAGAAAAGTGTAGAGAGTGGGGACATAGAAGGGCACTGAGCAGCACAAGGGAGAAGAGGATAAAAGGGACATATATGGAGTTAATCTAACATAAGGAGTCTGTGAGGGGGAGAAAAAGGGAGAGGCTTGAAGCAAACAGCATTCAGCAAAGAAAGTCCGGTCAGAATTGTAGCAAGCTTTCTGACTATCCAAAGGCCCCTGCTTTGGCTGGCTCTGCAGGTGCTCCTATGAGCTGGGGTGCCTGGTTCATTGCTGCAATTCTTCCTCAAGGCCAAATATTTGGGGGAGGGATGAGAAAGGTATCACCTTGTCCAAGTTTCCCCATAGTGTGTATGTGGGGGGATGCTCCTTCAGAGTTCTGGGTCTGTAGAGGGTACTAGGTGGAGAGGTGACATGAGTTAGGTCCCATTTTACCCCTTGCCCTCCAGTGCAGAGTCGCTGCTTTGGTTGCTTCTGTTATCTTAACTCTTAATTTCCTGGTTTGTGGCATCTTAAATTAACCACTCTTCAAATTCTGGAAGGCAACAAGGCACAACTGGGCAATATTGAATTCCATAGTTAAAAAAAAAAAATTGTGGCAACCTGCGTTACCCCTTCCTCCCCCCCCCCCCAACCAGTTATTTCCCTCTACTTTCTCTGGCTCCTTGGCAATGATTATCTTGGCCACCGAATGTATTGGCTGCATTTAGATCCCTTCACTGTTCTGCATCATTTCCTCATCTCCCATCAGTATGTCCAGCATAGCTTGGGTTTCTCCTTTCCCCAGGGAGAGGTAGGTATTATTATAGGACCCAGAGATTGAGGAGTTGGAGAGAGGATGCACGAATGTCATAGAAGTAATAAGGGTGTTTTTCAAGCCTGGGGACAATGGGGGGAGGATGATTGTATGGTTAGGACTAGGGCTGTGAGAGATTTAGTTCAAATTCTTGCTTTGCCTTAGATTCTGAGATACTTCTGGCCCCTGTCATTTAGGCTCTCTGTGCCTCAGTTTCCCATCTGTAAATTGGGAATAATAGTACTGCCCTACCGCAAAGGTTGTTGGGAGGATAAATACATTAGGGTCTGAGGCAGTTAGATAACATGGTGATGGGAGATCAGATTAGTACCTTTGATTGACTAGAGATGGATGTAAGGTTTGGGGAGGGCAGATCTGAAATTGCTCCAGCATCTCTCCCTGCATCTTGCATAGCTCTGACCACCTCCTTTGAATTCCACTCTTCCCTGGAGTGTTCCAGCATCCCCCTCCCACTCCTTATTTTCTCCAGTTGCTCAGACTCCCTTACCACTGCGCTTATTCATCCAACATGTCCTCTATCAAGCCTATTGCTCTGAGAGCCTCTCCACACACACATCTCTGCTGTTTTGTATGTGTGTGCGCGTTTCTCTCTCTCTCTCGTGCGCGTGCGCACACACAGTTATTCTACCTGAAATCTGGGTAGAGTATTTGGGGAGTGTACACATCCATCTCCTGCATAGGAAACTCAGAGATGTGAAGTGGCTCATTAACTCATCTCAGTGAGATGTATTGATAATATCCCATGGAGATTAATACAGCCTGAAACAAAATCTCTGATATATGTGAGCTACTCCAGTCATCTCAATAGGTGTTCTTATATTTTCCCTCCCTAGTTTCAGTGGTCATGATCCTTTGCTATGGACCAAGCCAATGCTTAGTGTATGCATGAAGTATGCCTGTTCTTAGCTTCTCACCCAGAAGGGCAGAGCTTTCAAAATCCTGGCTCACATGGAGTCAGGGAGAGGGGCTCAAGCCTGACATGAGGCGAGCAGGGCCCCCAACGTTCCCAATACCAGGGACCGGCAAACCCATTCACAAACTTTTGGCAGACCAGTAACATTTTATTTGCATGTTTGCATATTCATTGTGCAAATGACCATTAAAATATGCAAATAAAATGTTATCAGTCTGCCAAAAGTTTGTGAACGGGTTTGCTGGTCCCTGGTATAAAAAGCCCTGAGCCCCAGAGCCAGCTCTAATCACTAGAGCCCCTCACCCCTCCACGACCCCCCAGGAGCAGCCACTGATCCCGGAGTCCCCTGCACCCAACCCCCCTATTGCCAGTCTTTCATCCTCAGAATTCCCTAGTGCTAGCCCCCCTGCCCCAAACACCTGAGTGCCTGCCTCTTGTTTCCAGAGCCCCACTGCACCCAGTCCCCCCAGGCCTCCATACTAGCCCCCAGTCCCCAATATTAGCCCTGTCTCCAGTGCAAGCCCTGTTCCCCTAGCCCCCTCACTACCAGCCCTGCCCAAGAGCCAGCTCCCCATCCTGGATGTCAAAGAGCCCCTCAGTGTCAGCCCCTGCCTCACTCTAAGAGCTCCCCAGTGCTGCCATGCCTTCCCCACCCCCTCACCTAACCCTGCCGCTGCCTCCCAACCACCAGCTGAGCGCAAAGCACTTCCCTGTGTGTGGAGCCTGCAGCGGGCTGGGCCCAAGCTGAGTGCCGCGGCAGCCAGGCCCCTGCTGAGCATAGCTGTAGCACTCGGCCAGGGCCAAGCACCCACCACGTGAAGCCTGGCTGCTGCGGCAACTGGACTCCTGGTGAGCGCCACAGCAGCTGGACTCCACGTGACACTTGGCCCTGGCCGAGTGCTGCAGCTGCCCATCACACGGCCCTGCTAGCCGGGCCACGTAGTGGCCGAAGGAGCTGGAACTGGGGCCACAGTGAGGCTGCCCCAGTAGGGAGAGCCTCACTGTGGCCCCGGCTCCAGCCACAGCACACCTGGTTGCCTGCTGGGCTACTCACCTGCTGCTGTGTAGGGAACCCCAGCAGGCAGGGCTCATTAGTGGCTGGGGACGTGGCCTGGCAGTGTGCTGCAGGCAGGTGCTCACGGCCCGCCGCCAGTCCACACACTGGCAGTTGGGAACTGATGCCCAAGTCACAGGACAGGAAGAAGAACTCAGCTCTCCTCAAAGAGGTAGGACTCCCCCAGTGCTGGCTCATTAGGGGAATCAGGAAAAGGCCCCTTGAAAACCAACCCCTTCTAAAATAGCTGTATTACTCAGGGCATGTTTCCCAAAAGTATAAAAATCCCGTGACCGAGGCAGCTATAGCAACACGCCTACTGATAGTTCTCCCGTTTCTGACAAGGGTAGGGGGTTAAACTTACAGCACACAAGTATAGTTCAGGGTAGGAGGCCACAGTATGACCACTTGAGCTGCCACAGTTACTATGAGAATGGGCTGACTGCAAACACTGTTGTTTCAGCAGAGCCCTACCCTTGCTTCATGTGGACACCACATGAACATTTAATTCCCTTTGTGTCCAGCTTACTTCCCTGACTTAACCGACTAATTTCCGTATAATCTCCCAAAGGAATAGTTGATACTGTACACTAGTTGAGATAAATCCCAAGTGCCTGAAGTTTGTTTGAGCACCAGGTGTGAACCAAAAAGTAGATTTACTAAAATGTTTTTTTAGGAGGTTTCTTTTGAAAACTCATGTCTGGATACACCCCATATTTGAGCCATTAACACTTCCCAGAACCCCTCATGAGGCACAACAAATTTCAAGGTAAGCTGAATAAGCATGTGGATTTTAAAGCAATTAGAAGATTCTGCCTTTAACCAGAAAGTGATGACTAACCATAACTACAGAGGAGCTGTTCTTTGCTGTCATATGAAGAAAGCTGTACAAAATTACATTTTTTGTAAGACTTCAATCTAAAATACTAGCAGGAAATCTTTACAAGAAATGTTGCTTGAACAGGTCAATGTATTTTTTTTTTCAGATCCCTTTGATGGTGATCCATTCAAAGATTCAGATCCTTTTGCAGCTGACTGTTTTTTCAAACAATCCTCCACTGATCCTTTTGTGACTGCAGATACTGACCCTTTCACCACAGCAGACAATAGCAATAATGACACAGTAAGTTTGGTGGCAGGAAAGGAGACTGTTCAAAATGAGATGATCTTGTGTATCTGGAGACACTCAAACTTATGAAATAATGGGTATTTTGGCTAGTGCATGAATATTTTGTTGGTAAGTATTAATTTCCACTGGAAAATAGTTCAGTGGGTTTTTTAGCTCTAAACTTCACTAAATGCTACTCCTACCCACTATTTTCTAGTTGAAATTTGAGTATCAGGAGCAGCATGTAAAATTATGTAAAAGATTTCATTCCTTAGTTCTGAATTTTTTGGAAAATAACTTCCATAAAAATTAAGTAAACTTTGCAGAAAATTTGAAACAGTACCTCTAGTGTGAATTTGAGTTAATTGAAACTGCTAGCTAACTAAAGGCCACTCGTGTTGCATGGGCCAAAAACTCCATTCCTCAGGTGTTCAGGCCACAGAAGCTGCCCTAAATTTTATAGAAACTATGGAGCTTTATGTGCGATAGAGAATTTTCAGTTATTTAAAACAATGACTTACATAATTTTAAGTTTTTTCTTCCTGCCCATTAGAGTCATTAATCAGGGTTTTATAAGCAAAATGGGCTGGTGACTAGAGAAGCAGATTTGAAGTCAAACTCCTAAATTCTATTCTTAAAGAAGCAGTAGTCAGGAGCTTAACATGCAGAAGTGGGAATCAGGAGATCCAGGTTCACACTCTTTGGCACAGACTTGCTATGTGATCATGTTTGTCATTTAACCTCTTTGCCTCTATTCATTCATCTATAAAACAAAGATCATATAATACATATTTTACTGTTAGAGTGTGGTGATGCTTAGCCACGTATGCAGTCTGCGTAAAGATGCTATCTGACTGTTAACATTTCATCTTAAAATATAAAAAATGGAAAAACTTTTAAAAAAGCCAACGAATAGTCTAGCAGCACCTTCAAGACGAACAAATCATGTAGATGATCATCTGAAGAAGTAGGTTGTACCCACAATAGCTCATGATACCATCTACATGTTTTGTTAGTCTTTAAGGTGCTGCTAGACTATTCATTGTTTTTTAAATTTTTCCAGTAAAGACTATAACTCGGCTACCCTGTGAAACAAAATAAAAATTGACAGTGATAGCATTGATCAACAGACATAATATTTTGTGTTGAGGTGAAGCTCCACTTTCTAGAGGTAGGATAGGGGAATGTTGGGATTATTTTTCAAGCTGCATAAAGCAAGTCTTCCTAAAAGGAATTTTCTTGTTTTCAGACAGAAACACTGAAGAACAATGATCCTTTTGCTCCTGGTGGAACAGCTATTCTTGCAACAGATGATATAGGTAAAGAAGTGAGATTGTATATATTCCTTTTATTTTAATTTGTAATCCTTCTTCTTTGTTCTTCATTTCCTAGGCTTTAACACTTACTTGATTATGAACTTCTTATGAACATAAAATTGCAGACATGTCCTAGCTACATTGTATCAAAAGCTGCTTCTTCGAGTAATTATAGGTCCATTCCACTGTAGTTATGTGCATCCCTTGTGCACAGTTGTCAGAGATTTTTTCCCTCACAAGTATCCCTCAGGGCAGCACAAATACCCTCTGCTGCCTTGCACCACTGGGCCCAAGTGTAAAAAATGCAGCTACCCCCAACAACACTCAGTTCCTTTCTACTGCCCAGGACTGTTGAAGCTACTGGCTTTACATTTGCTAGTCCCAACCCTCTTTAATGTAAACAGCACCTGTTTGGTACATCTTAGGCTGATCTAGGTCTCAAATACTGTCCAGTGTGGCCACTATGTAGTCCACCTTTGGTGCATTGTGACCTCGGGTCAATACGGAGAAATCTAATTTAATGGGGCTGTCTTAGATTCTGCAAAAGCCAAAGCTTTGCTGCTGGAGTTGAGTTTCCAAACAATGCGTGTTTTTGCTGTAGATACAAAGACACATTCTGCTTTCTCTGCTAGAAAACTGGAGTATCACAGTGCTATTTCCTGGAAAAAAACCTCTCCAGAGGAATGAGCATTTCATATTGGTAAATAGCATTTGCTGTTTTTACGAAAGTAAAAATGTTTCTACTGAAACAACTCAAAGGATAAAATCATTCACCTTTTAAAGAGATTTATTTGGAATAATCACAGAAATATTAAATACACTTTTTGTATAGTGTTTTTTACATGAGTATACAATTTGGAAAATACAATTTGAACTAAACGTGGCATGTGCCTTTCATGTTGTTTCAGCAACAAAAACAGAATGTAACATTTGGCTCTTCAGTACTGTTCTGTTTGTTCTTTTTGCTTATTTTAGCTACAGATCCCTTTTCTTCTCTATTTGGAAACGAGTCATTTGGATGCAGTTTTGCTGACTTTAGCACACTGTCAAAGGTAATCTGAAATGATTAACATACGTGGAAAAGGCATAAAATGCTACAGTAACTGAAACACAAAGAAGATCTAGTGTTCTCAGCGATAGAATTGTTCAACTGGTATTGTGTTTTTATTCTTCAATAAAAATTGACAGTGGTTGACTTTCTGAAAGGCCTTATAGTAATGTGCCCTACAATGCCCTGTGATGAATGCTGTTGTAAACATTTTATTATAGCAGTTCAGAATGCTGCTACTTTAAAAGTAATTTTTTTTAAATGTTAGAAAACTTTTAAAACTTTATTTTACCGCATTTTTCCCAATTGTAGCTCCCAGGCTAGTTATATTCAACCTGTTTGGTTGTGTGGATTCCTAAGCTGTTTGCTGCTGTCACACTAGTACTAGTCACATTGATCTTTTTGAATTGATTCCCAAACAGGCATCCATTTGGGGTATGTCTGCATGGTCGGGGAGGAAGCAGTGTATGTTAAAAAGTAATTGCTAATACATTTCAAAATCCTACTGTAGACATGTTGTTTTAACATACATAGTGATTTGCCCAATCTACATCAGGGATGAAATCCTGGCCAATTGAAGTCAGTGCTTTCATGCAAGCATTTTAAATGTGTTTAGAGATCCTGTTTTTGAAAACATGCACCATCCTACTGTAGGCATGGCCTTAGTGTCATATCTCTGGGTCTGAGAAGGAATCTGCTAATTGCATGCCCAGTACTGTATACATTAATCACAGTGTAAAAAAAACCCTCTATGTGGACTAGACAGTGGAATCTTTGAGGCATTGTCCTTACATATGTGTTATCTATGAGTTCTAACAACGAGTTATTGGTAAATGAGAGCGAGAGTTTGAATAGATAGAGAAGATGGTGCCAGGATTACCATTGTAGCTTTTTATTGTCCAATGTCATGAATTCTTTGAATTCATGAGCATTGGTCTATGACCTTATAACAGACTTTTAGTATTAACCTGGTATCTTCATCAGTGTTGTATGCTGAGATTAATTCTTCAGCTAATAACCTGAGAACACTTTGCTGGTTTCAGTGGAATTTCAAGATTCCCTCTTGTGCTTTCATTTTGAATTGCCTCTTGTTTCACTAAACCTCAGTCTTCCTTACATTGTGGACCGTGAGACCTGTGGGACAGTATGGTTATCTTGTAGGCAACTTGTGCTGTTTTCTGAGCTATTTGTCTTCTTTCTCCTTGTACCAAATGATTGAACAAGTTATTTTTATATGGAGCATGCTGTACTGTTCTCCATATGCTAAGGTCTTCAGAGCAGGGATTCTCTCTTCTTTATTCAGATTTTAGCAAAATGAGGTTTGATTTGCCCTGCCGAATGTTACCATAATGTAAATAGCTAATAATACTCCTTTAGTATTGTGCTAAACAGAGAAATTCTGACACATTCCCTGATTTGCTTGCACCTTCACTGTTTTTTTTCTAATTGTGGTTAAGTATTGCTCACTGCTTTATGAAAAAAAGGAGGGGAGGAGCAGAATTCCATTATGTTGAAGAAAATGGTAAAATAGCATTTATTATTATTTTTTTTTAATAGGCCAACAATGAAGATCCTTTTATTTCCTCCACATCAGGCTCTGTAAACAATGTGGTCATAACTAAAAATATATTTGAGGAGCCACCAGCTAAAAATGAGGATATTCCTCCTGCTTTGCCCCCCAAGACTGCAACTCCTACAAGACCCTGCCCTCCACCACCTGGTAAAAGCTAATACTTGAGATTCCAGTAAAGTTTGTTTTGCCTTCTTCTGTAATGAATGGTGAATGGTTGTTATAGTTTTTTTTAAAGCAACATAGTTTTATTTCCTCCACATCAGGCTCTGTAAACAATGTGGTCATAACTAAAAGTATATTTGAGGAGCCACCAGCTAAAATATGAAAGATACTCTGCCTCCTGCTATTGCTTACACCTTCTCAAGACTGCAACTCCTACAAGACCCTGCCCTCCACCACCTGGTAAAAGCTAATACTTGAGATTCCAGTAAAGTTTGTTTTGCCTTCTTCTGTAATGATGTGATGGTTGTAAGAAAACATAGTTTGATTTCCTGTGGAACTATAATAAAAGTATTTAGGAAGTGGCAAAATATGAAAGAACTCTGCCCCTGTATTGCTTACACCTTCTCTGATGTTAAATTCCCGATGAATGTTAGGTACAAAACGTTTGTTTGGAGCCAGAGCCCCACGGCAGCCTCCAGCATCCTGAGGCTGCGCGGGGCCATGCAGGAGTCCACCGGCAGCACAGATAGGTGCTGGGCTGGAGCCCTGTGGCAGCCCCCAGGAGCTCGGGGCTCAGGTCAGAACCCCATGGCAGTGTGAGACCAGAGTCCTCTGGCACCTTCTTGGAGCGCAGGCTGGAGCCAGAGCTCTGCAGTAGTTCCCTGAGTGCAAGACCAGGGCATTGCGGCAGCCCCCAGGAGCGTGGGGCTCGAGTTGAGCCCTGTGGTAGCATGGGGCCGGATCCCCACAGTAGCCCCCTGGAATGCAGCGCTGGGGCCAGAGCCCCACAGTAGCCCCCTGGAATGCAGCGCTGGGGCCAGAGCCCCACAGTAGCCCCCTGGAGTGCAGCGCTGGGGCCAGAGCCCCACAGTAGCCCCCTGGAGTGCAGCGCCGGGGCCAGAGCCCCACAGTAGCCCCCTGGAGTGCAGCGCCGGGGCCAGAGCCCCACAGTAGCCCCCTGGAGTGCAGCGCCGGGGCCAGAGCCCCACAGTAGCCCCCTGGAGTGCAGGGCCGGGGCCAGAGCCCCACAGTAGCCCCCTGGAGTGCAGGGCCAGGGCCAGAGCCCTGTGGCTGCCCCCGGATGTGCAGGGCTGGAACCCTGTGGCAGGAATCAGATCCTCTGCTGCCCAGAGAGCTGGCAGCAGCTGGGCAAGCAGCCCAGCCAGGTTGAGTTGAGGTGGGGAGGCGAGTGCCTGCTGGGGCAGCCTTGGGAGCCAGTGGCAGAAGACCTCCCCTGGTCAGGCAAATTCTTTTTTTTTCGGGACCAGTCAGGTCCTGATGGTGCCAGATGAAGGAGGTCCAACCTGCACTGTAAATACAGAGTCGCAGAGGGGCGGGGGATTGGGTTTAACCGATAAATGATTAACCGATAAACGGATGCTTAACCGGCTGCACTATTACATCCGTAGTTACTACAGAGAGCTGCAAGTGGGTGTTGATAGATAACAAATCTTATGAGGTTCTGTGTTTAAAAGCAAATAACCCACTTCAGTGCAAGTACCATTGAAGGTCCCTAGTTTTCAAAACAGTTTCCTTTTTTGAAATTTAACCTCTTTACATCCCAAGTGCCTTTTCTAAGGTAATGTAGGTTAATCAATGGAAGAGTTAGTAATAAAACCCAAGATTGCTAACTTGTAGTCTTATTCCCTAAATAATGGACCATGCTTCCCGCCCACCAGAACAAGCATAGATAGGTAAAGAAGCTACAACCACTGTAACATGATATTGACTTAAAGCAAGTGTAGTATCTTAATTACAATGAACATTTCATTTTATTTTTTTACCTTGGAAATAAAATTTTGAAGAGATACCGGTAGGCTTAAGTGTAGTAGCAGTTGCATTCCTTTTCAAACTCCAGTCTTTATTCCATTTGCATTTAGGCTTATGTGAACACTAGTGCATTATTATGGAGTACTGTATTATAAGAGTTTTAAGTTGTTCATGAAAGCTATACCATAAAAATTAGACTGTCAGAAGATAGTATACGATGGTAATAAAATTACAGAATAATTAATTGGGTTCTGCTTTTGGTAACAGAGGAATGATTTAAATCTTGCACTATTATCAGTAATTAAAACTTTTAAACTATTAGCTCTAATTTGTAACATTATTTTACTGAAATTTCACTCTGCTTTTTGGAGGGTGCGGGGGAGGGGTTTATTTGCTTAGATTACACTTGCTGCTACCTTTGTGGCCATTTGAGTTGACTTAGATTATTTTTGATCCAGGGAAAAAACCTATCAACAAACTGGATTCTTCAGATTCCCTTAAACAGAATGATCCATTTCAGCCTTTCCCAGGCTGTGATGTTACCAAAGAACAAGAAGCTGATCTATTTTGTGACCCATTTGCTCCCAGCAATATTGGTAAAGACACAGACACTAGCAATTTTGCAAACTTCAGTGCAGTAAGTAGATACTTTTATATATTTGTTTCTTGAGGTGAGGAAGCATTTTTAAAGTTTTCTGGAATGATTCAATTATACAGGTCAAACCTCCCTTCTCTGGCACCCTCAGGACCTGAGTGGTCCTGAACCATGGAGTTTGCTGGACAAGGGGAGGTCAAGGCTACAGAGAGTTGTAAGTGGGTGTTGATAGATAAGCTCTGTTCCCAGCTGAGACAGCGTTCCATGCCGCCTGTCACTGCCTCCAGCCCCCCACTGTGCCAGCCCTGACTGGGGCTGTGGCCCCTTCTGCACCAGCTCCGCACAAGGGCTGGCCCCCCTGTCTCTAGCCCTGGCTGGGGATGTGCCTCCCCCCACGTCACCGGTCTGGGTTGTGCGTCCAGCTGCCAGCTCTGCTGACTCCAGCGCCGTCCAGGACTGCATTCCTGACTGCTGACCTTGCTTCCTCCAAGCTTGGCTGGGGCAGTACTCGCTGCCACCAGCCCTGACTGGGGCTGCATCCTCACCCTACCCCACTCCCCACCACGCCAGCCCCAACCGAGTCTGTTTCCACAGTGCGAGCCCTGGGCGGGGCTGCACTCCTCACCCTGACAACCTCAGCCAGAGCTGTGCCCCTGGCTGCTGACCCCACTGCCTCCGACTCCGGCTGGGGATGCGCTCCCTACTGCCAGCACAACCTGGGCTGCACTTCTGAACCTGGCCAGCCGGGGCTCTCTGGTCCAGCAATATCTGTGGTCCAGTGTTGCTGGACCAGAGATTCCCAGATTTTAGAGGTTCAACCTGTAGTAAAATCTTCAGATTTAATTTAAAATTGCCAAAACTTGTCTTCAGAACTGTGTAATCCCTTTTCTTACCAGCTATAATTAACTTTTAAAAGGTTCACAATATGTTTAGAGCAGTTGCTTGATAAGGTACATGAAGTTGTAATTAAGTCTGGTATACTCCATTCTTCAATACCAACAAAATTCTGCATTGTTTATATTATTGAGGTTATACTGATTGTGTAAAAGTTTTCCCTGAAGGGTTCCAGACTTTTACAAAGCAGTTATCAGATAATTTATGTAATTGTCTAGGTATTCTAGTTGACATCCATCATGTTATACCAGAGGTGAGCAATAATTTATGACTGGGGGGGCCACTTCAGAAATTTTTGAAGTGGCCCCAGGCTGCCCCGGAAGGGGCTGAGCTTCAGGTGGAAGGGCCATGGCCAGGGCATTTCTGTGCTTCCCCACCCACAGTCCCTGATTTGGTCTTGGGGTGGGGGAGCGAGCAATGTCTTTGCCCTTCCCTCCCCCAAAGAGTACAGCCAGCTGTTCTGAAGAGCTCTAGGTACCTGTGCCCCTGGCGGTGGAAGGAGACTTTGCGTGCTCCCCCCTGCTGCCCCCAGGTCAGTCAGGGCCTGGGGAGGGGAGCATGTGAAGTCTCTTGCTCCCTGCACTTGCCCTGCAAGGGAGCGCCGCACTTAGAGTATACAGCTAGCTGAGCAGCAGCTGGCGGTTGACTTTAAGGGCTGAGCCCCTTGCAGGGTGGGAGGAGACTTCACGTGTTCCCCTCGCCCCCAAGCGCTGATAGACCTGGGGTTTGGGGGGTGTGTGAAGTCTCCTCCCACCTTGCCCTCGTCCTGCAAGGAGAGTGCGGTGCTTAAAAGTGCTGCACCCCTCACAAGGCGGGAGGAGACTTTGCACACTCCTCCCTCCCCCTGACCCCAGGCCAATCAGGGCTTGGGAGCAGGGAGAGTACATGAAGTCTCCTCCTGCCCTGCCAGGAGCGCTAGGTGCTTCTAAGCGCTGCACACTCCTTGCAGGGCAGGGGTAGGATGGGGGGAGACTTCACGTGCTTCTCTCTGCCCCCAGGGCTTGATTGATCTGGGGGCTGGGGGAGCGGCAGGGCCTCTGTGGGTCGGATTAACTTGCTTGGCAGGCGGGATCTGGCCCACAGAGGCCCTTTTGCCCACCCCTGTGTTAGACTACACAATACATTTAAAAATTCACAAGTTCAAATCATATGGCATGATGCGATCATTACAGAATTTAAAAATAAAATTAAGATCCTGTTAGGTGTTTTTCTTAGCAATCTCTAAAATGTTTGGTTACAATTTCAATATTCCACAATAGATAATTATATAAGCACCAGCTGCACAGTTCATTCTGCAGTCACTGCCACTGGGAAAAATATCTTTAAAGGAGCACAACACTGTTAAATGAGGGTAAAGATAGTTGTTCCACAGTGCCAGATGTATCCTGTGGTGTACGAGGGACTACCAATTTATTCACATTTGGTTGGAGAAAGTCCAGTGGAGGGCAACAAAAATTATTAGGGAGCTGCTGGAGTATATGGCTTTTGAGGAGAGGCTGAGAAATTTGGTCTTATTTAATCTGCAGAAGAGAATAGTAAGGGGGGATTTGATAGTAGCCTTCAGGTACCTGAAGGGGTTCCAAAGAGGGTGGAGAGAGAGGCTGTTCTGAGTGGTGACAGATGTCAGAACGAGGAGCAGTAGTCTCAAGTGGCAGTGGGAGAGGTCTAGGTTGGATATTTATTATATTATAAAATATTTCATTAGGACGGTGATGAAGCAGTGGAATGGGTTACCTCAGAAGGTGGTGGAATCTACATACCTAGAGGTTTTTAAACCCCAATTTGACAGATCCTTGGCTGGGATAATTTAATTGGGATTGATCCTGCTTTTAGCAGGGGATTAACCTCGATGACCTCCTAAGATCTCTTCCAACTCTTCCTGAGGTCTCTGATTCTAATACCTAGAATTTTTTTGTTAAATAGTTTAGTGATTGATGCAGTAGCATTGTTTTCTCTGTCTAAATTTAGGACTCAGTTTTGTTCATTAGGATTGCTCATATGCTTAAAGTTAAAGTGCTTGAGTACTTTCCATAGGTCAGTGTGTTCAGCAGATTCCCAGATGTACCTTTAAATTGGTGATAATTGAACAGGTGGTATTTTTCATCAAACAGTTAATCTTCAGGACTGTGCTAGTGCAATTCTTATTTAAACTACAAATGAAATTGTACGAGGCTACTCTTGAAAAACATTTTTCAGCACAGAGACAAATTCTAAACCTACAATAAATCCATATAATATTTTGAAACCGTTTAAATGTACTTGAGTCTGAGAGTCTTTGTATTGTGCATTCTGATTAAGTCCATATATATTTTTTTTAATTGCAGTATCCTACTGAAGAGGATATGATTGAATGGGCTAAGAGGGAAAGTGAGAGAGAAGAAAAAGAGAGACTTGCAAGATTAAAACAACAAGAGCAAGAAGACTTGGAGCTGGCTATTGCACTCAGTAAATCTGAAATATCAGAAGCATGAAGCTTAGAACAACAATGTCTTATGTCAACTGTTTTGTCCCTTTTTCCTGAAAATTTAACCTATTTGAAATGTTAATCAGAAGCTACCTTGAACAGCAAAGTATGAAAGGTTTTAAATTCCTGCAGTTGTGATTGAATAATCACCTTTATATTTCTCCCGTTTTGATATGTAAGTTTCCTAAATTTTTTCATTAAGCTTATCAATTAACAGAGTGCTGCTTCCATGAGTTTTCTCCTAGAGCTTTTAGTCTGTGTAATTTTTATTCTGTAAACCCATGACATCAAAGTGTCTTTGTGTAATATAGAAAGATTAGGTAGATTTAATCTCCTTAAAGAAAGTGGTTATCATTCTGGCGATATGTGAAGATATCTTTATGAACCCTTGTAATTATGGAAGACCAACACTGAGACATCAGACAAGCAAAATATTGTCTCAATCAAGTTCCTTTGGAAAGTATGTTGTTGAAAGGGGTATAATATTGAAGATGAAGGTGAAAGCCTGCATTTTATATTTTGTACCATGGTGTACAGAGTTGAGTAATTAAAAAAAAAAAATTTAACGAAGAACAGATTAGCTTCTGTGCAGATTGTGTGCAGTCTCATAAAAAGGCCAGGTCCTTCTACTATCTGTTTATGGTATAAAAGGTGTGTGGACATTTCTGCTGAATTCCATCTTTAGTTATTTTTAGATTGGAATATTCCATTAATTTTAGCATATACTCTCTCAGAAAACATATTTCAGGAAAGTAAAGCATATTTCCTACCTGTAAATAAATCAGTGTACAATGCAGGCAATGAGAGTATAGTTTAAGTATAATCTGTGAGCAAGTATAATTGAGCAGAAGATGAACATGGCAGTTACTCTGCCTTCCTGACCTGACCCCCTTCCAGCCAGGTTGTTACAGTTGTTTGAAACCTTTTGTACTTTTTCAGAGCAGACTTCAGTAATGCTGGAACTGTCGAGTGCTTTATTTTATATTATTGTTAATGAAGGTTTTACTGCTGGACTTGAAATTAGGTGTGCAAGTGGGAAAGATTGAAACTTTAATAGCTTTTTTGCATGGTTATGAGGTTGGGAGGCAGATCACGTAATCTGGGTGAGATTTTTTTTGTAACATCGAAAAACTCAATGGATAGTTTACGTGAATTCACTGTTGGCCAAAATGACTCCAAAAAATGGAAGCCCTGCTTCTAGTTGAGCCAGTATACATCTAAGCTGGCAATACGGTAAATTTGAATTTGAAGTAGGATAGAGAAGAAAGTAAGACGAATAAAGGCATAGTTTAACTTTATACAACAGTCTTTTTCTATACATTTAATTTATTGAATGTCAACTGATAGTTGCACCTTATTAAAAAAACTGATTTATAATTCTTTATGGTCGCTGAGTCAAAGTAGGTTGATAGAATATTAATGAAAGTAATTTATTGCCTGTTGTATAAATGTAAGAATGTCAGATTCATTTGTGTCATTCCAAATGATGTTTTTTGATCCTGTACACATACATACAATTGGACTGCAGCAATATATATCTGATGTTCTTCCTTGCACTTTTTATTTTGGTATATTTATCCTGAGATTAGAAGTGTTTCAAGACAAAAATAATCACAAAATTTGTGTGAAGCAAGGAATGATTCGTTAGCCACACTTTTAGTTTGTTTTAAAAGTTCCAGTTAGCTAGGGTCGCTGCTGCAAGCGATTTTGAAGAAGGCAATTTTCATTCTTTCAGGAAAATGGGTAACTTGACTTGGACAGCTTTTCTTTTGCACTGGGAAAAGAGCATTTGCAACATCCGCTCAAAAAAGCAACTTAAAGAAACCTCATGCAAGTATTAAATATCTATAACTTATGTTATACAGCCTTTGTAATAAGTGTACACTAATCTTGCATATTGTATGCTTAACTGGACTACAGATTCTTATCTTTTGTTAAAAATGTATACTCAGTGGACCAATACAATATTATATGTATATATTATATATATTCATGCTTTCCTGTGTGGAATTTAAAGTTTTGAGTCATTTGATGTTACATTTCATGTTACTGACTCTGAGTAGTTAAGATTACCAGTAAACCACTGCTGTGAGCTAAATGGCATTACTTATGAAGTTTAACTGGCTTTTGAAAACTTGGCCATATGGGGTTAGCTTCTATTTATAGACTCTACATTTGTTTAAAATTCTAACAGTAGCCTGTAATTATGAAAAAATAAAGTTTAAAGAAATAAATGGTCTCTGTCTCTTCAGAATGGTGACAATGAACAATAAAAGACCTTATAGACAAAATACAGACTCTTTGTATCTAAAGCATGAAATAAAAGTTTGAATCTTTGGTCAGCATTTTCAAACATGGACACCTACAGTTAGTCTCCCAAATACATGTTTAGGCACTTGAATAGAAGCAGCCTGTCATTTCAAAGTTCTGGCATACCTCCTATCGAGTTCCAGTGCAGTTTAAAACTGATCAGAGTTCAAGCCACTTGTGTTTTTCTGAGTTGACAATCAATCCTGGCCACCATCGTACTCAACAGGAGCTGCAGGTGTTCAGCACTTAAGAAGCAGCCTGAATTTCAATGTAGGTGCCCAAGAATGGATTTTAGGAACCCAGGCTTGAAAATTTTGGCAGCTAGCTTTTTCTTCAGATTTGTTTGTGAAAATATGAAGGGATGACATAAAAGCATCGGTCTAGATTAAAGATGTTAAAATGGGGTTATTTGTGTAAATGTGTAACTGCTGAATTTTTTAGTGGTTACACATTTACATGCCGTGGGGGAGGTATGAGCTGGCTTTTAAGCCAGCTTCTATGCCAGCACTGGCTCCCATTTTCCTCCTTCCCACCTGTGTTCAGGTTCCCACCTGCCCTCCCTCCCTCCCTTGTGCTGCTGCCTCTGATACAGCATGGGTGAGAGCAGGCTTTTAAGCCAGTTCCTGCCTCCCCTCTCCTCCTCCCCCCCGCAGGGAGTGAGGGAGCAGGCAGCTCCACAGGATCTGGCCTGTGCGGGGAGTCGTTTAAAAGCTGGCTTCCCCACGCACACCTACTTGCCTCCCCCTTCCCCCACTGCCTCTAACTGCCTGTAACTGAGAGGGTTAACCGATGAGCCCAGCCTCATCGGTTAACTGTGTACTCAGATACATGTTCACACCCCTAGTCTAGATACGAATTGTGAGTTACACATGGTTTTAGTAGCTCAAACAATTCTTAAATCAGTAAAATCTTAGTTTGGCATTTTTTTTTATCTGACTTGTAAAATTTAGGGTATGTGATAACGGATTGTTAGAACATTTACTGGAAAGTTCTAAAAGTGTGAAGTATTTTGTTGTGCAAGTTAAACATTCTTATAACTTAACTGTCTTCTTCGAGAGGTCCCTGTGGATGCTCCTTGCTTGGCCTTGGATCGGAAATTTTGAAGCAGTCACTGCTGGGCCGCGCGTGCACAGCATGAATCAGCATGCGCCGTGCTAGTCATCACTGCGAATGCACAGCCCGATCCCTCCCATTTCTTCTCAACCACCGTTGGCCTGAGAGCGCCGTAGTTCTTCTTCGAGTGGTCCCCCATGGGTGCTCCACTATTGGTGTCGGGCTCGTCCCGACGCCACGGTGTCGGAGACTTGCCATAGTTGTGCTCCACCAGACCGCGCATGCACGGCCAGCGCCTTGTGCAATTCGTGCCTTTCGTCTGTCGCGCATGGTCTGGCCCCACCCAGTTCCTCTCAACCGCCCTCAGTTGTGGACAGAGCTCCCTCTTATCCTCAGTGTTCCTCAAACAAGTATCTGTAAATAATTGACAAGTTAATAGTTTTTAGTAGTTCTTCTCAATCTGTTTTAGTTATACTTTGTATTATAGTTTAAAAAAACAAAACAAAGAGTTTTAAGTAGCTTAGCCGTTGTGAATCAGCCACCTAAAATAAATAAATAAATAAATAAATAAAATCCAAACAACAAAAAACAAGAAAACGACGCTAAAATGCTTGGCTCTCCAAGTTTTAAAAAATGTACCGTATGCCGCGAGGCAATGCTGGCCTCAGACGGCCATACGGCATGTATCAGGTGCTTGGGTGAGGCGCATGTGCCACAAAAATGCACCCATTGCTGCAAGCTGACTGCCAGAGCTCAGAGAGACCGAGAGATGCACCTAAAATTGATATTGTTCAACAAGGCACTCCAACCTTCTGACGCCCCTGCGGCTGCTAGCGCTGAACACCCTGCACAAAAATGCAGGGCTTCTTCTCCTAGGACTGCCGCTTCAAAGAAAGTAAGGGTGTCCCCAACTTGGACCCTACCAGCTGCTCCAATCGTGAGAGCGAGTTCGGGGGATAAATCTGGCACGTCTGGGATGGCCACCTCTGGCTCTCGGCAGATTTGGGTGGCAAGCCAAAGAAATCGGATAGTACGGCACTGAAAATGCAACCATCGCCAGTACCGTCGGCACCAGAAAGGCTGCTAAAGCAAACTCGGTCAGCGGCACTGATATCCTCTGCACCGGCCTCAGCATCATCTCTGCTGGCACCGACATCAACGCCGACGCAGGCACTGCCCACTACAGCGGCACCCACGTGTTTGCCGGCACTGGGAGAAGAGGAGCCAGCACCGCACTACGTGGCACCGACAGCGGACAACGCCATGGCACCGAGGAAGGCTGCCGCACAGACACATTCACACTTGAGTCCTCAGTCTCCCTCTCCAATTTTTTCTCCAGAGCCGTCTCCCTCCCCACCACCTCCGCAGTCTCCAATACTGATTGCCTATACACGGGAGCGTAGGGACCACCCTCGGCGTAGCCCACCATCCCCATACCACCAACGCTGCAGGGGCTCTAGTTGTGATCAGACTGTCTGTCGCGTTCTCTTTGCTGAGATTTTCATCACGCCACCCACGATCACCACATTGTGGCTACTATATCCAACATAGCAGCGTATTATCTTCTAGACCCGTGGTCACCAGCCGGTAGATCGCGATCTACCGGTCGATCTCAGGGGCGCTAAGAGTCACTCTTGAGCCTTCTCTGAACTGCGCGCCTGCACAGTACATTTACATTAGATTTCCTCATTTGAGGAGCAGCTACTCACCGAGCAACAACACAGGTGAGTAGCTGCGCAGAATGGTGGGAGCTGGGAGGTCGGGAGGGCTGAAACACCCTGGCCAGCTGGCTGTGGCTTTCAGCTGAAAGAGGCTGACCCGTGCTCCAGCTGATCGGCGGCTTCTCCTTTGCGCCTGCCCACGTGGAGTGTGGGGCACCCTGGCTGAGCACCATGGCCAGCTGGCCGGGCAGCCGCTTCTCTTTGCTCCAGCCAGGCTGCCCTGCGCTCAGCCTGGGAAGCTTGCTCCAGCACAGCTGGAGCTAGGCGCAGCCTCCCTGGGCTGACTGCAGGGCAGCCTGGCTGGAGCAAAGAGAAGTGGCTTCTCTTTGCTCCCGCCTGGCTGCCCTGTGGTCAGCCTGGAGGGAGCGCGGGATGGAGGCTTCCCTCTGTGGCTGGTGTAGGGGACTCCCTGCCCCCGAACCTTGTTCCCTCTCCCCTGCCCCCGAACCTGTCTTCCGCCCTCCTGCCCCCCCGTTCCCTCTCCCTTGCCCCCCCACCCCTCTGCAGAAACGTGTCCCCCTGCCTTCCCCACTACAGAAACCTGTCCCCCTGCTCCCCTGTGCAGAAACCTGTCCCCCCCCTCCCCCCAGCACCCTGTCCCCTGCTGCAGAAACCTGTCCTTCTGGCACCCTGCCCTCTCTCCCCTGCCCCCACTGGCACCCTGTTCCCTGCCCCAGAACCCACTAGCACCCCTCCCCAGTACTGTCACCTGCTCCCAAATGACTTTTCTATGGGTCAGTGACCCCTGACTCAAGGCAGGTTCCCTGCCATTCTCATAAATAAAGACAATGCAGAAACTTTTTGTGTTTAACATAGTATTTTATTTAAAAATGAAGCCTGGCCAACAAACCCCCAATTGGGGCCACGTCCCCATCTGGCCACAACCACTCCTGCATTCCCTCTTCCCCAGACCCTAGATCTGAGCCTATCATACACTGGAACCCCCTGCCCTGAGCCCCTCACATACCCCAACCCAAATTCCTGCACCCTCACATCCACAAGCCTGTGGCTTGCTTAGTACCCCAACACTGCCCGGCCTGGAGCCCCCTCTCCGAGCCAGTGTCCTCTTCTCAACCGCCTCCTGCATCCAGATTTCCTCCCAGAGCTTGCATTCCCACCCCAGAGACTACACATCCTGTCTCAACCCAGCGAGGGTCCAGCTAGACTGCAGGAGTTTTTCAGGATTCTGGAGATAACCCAGAAAAACTCTTCTGCATCCAGGGTTGCATTTGTTCTTCCGCTTTTTTTAGTGGAAGAGCAAACATGATCTTTCGGTCATCCCTATATTCCTCTTTCCACAAGGAATAAGGGGGCTTCCAAAAGAAGGTTGTTTTTTTCTGACATTTGGTCCAGTCTAGACAGGCCAAATGTTGGAAAAACCTCTTCCTACAGAAGAATTTTTTTTTTAAAGGCAGCAGTATAAGGATTGGGGATAGCAAGTGATGGAGAGGAGGAGAATAGAGAGGGTGGGGCTTCAAGGAAGGGGTGGGGCTTCAAGGAAGCGGCGGGGCAGTAGATCTTGGCTTGGTTTGTCATTTAAAAAGTGATCTTGGGTGTAAAAAGGTTGGAGACCACTGTTCTAGACACTCGTTACCTACATGCTCAGAACAGTACTATGGACACTACTATAAATCATACTACTACATCCCTAGTCATGAATGGAGGTCACATTCCTACAAGAGGTCCTCATGTTGCTGCCAATCACCCAGCCCCCGCTCTTTACCCCCTGAACCCCAACGACGCTCACCTCCACCACCTCCAAAGAGTCCAACGATTCAATTAGAACAATCAGAACCCGAAAAAGGACAGTTGTCTGAACCAGAGGACCCTCAGCCTGATACATCGCCGATGGACCATTCATCATCTTCACCAGATGAGGCGGTAATTCTGAGCAGTGTCTCCCTGCCAGACGACCTGAAACAATTTCAGGATCTTTTTAAACATGTTGCGGAAAGTCAAGAGGTGCAGTTGGGGGGAATTCAAACAAAACAACATAGGCTACTTAAAAATTTTTCCCCCCTCAGCACTGGGGTAGGATCGTGCTCCCCATCGATGAGGCAATCATGGAGGCTGCAGAAGAAATCTGGCAGACTCCAACGTCCATCCCAGCAACGAGCAAAAAGGCGGACAAAAAGTACTTTGTTCCCTCCAAAGGACTGGAATTCTTGTTTAACCACCCCCAGCCTAATTCACTGGTGGTTGATGCAGCCCAACATGGAAACAAAGCGCCTCAATTCAGGAATTCCTTCCTGGACAAGAATAACAAAAAACTAGACATCTCTGGGAGGAAAGTTTATTCATCATCTACATTGTTACTACGTATCACAAATTACGCCGCCCTTCTTTGTAATCATAACTTCGACAATTATTTGAAGTTACCAGAACTTGTGCAACATTTTCCTGAGACGAAAAGACCACTATTGAAATTAGTGGTATGGGAGGGATACGCCGCATGCAGGGCTGCACTCCAGATTGCCCTGGATGTAGCGGATATGGCTGCGCGTGCTATTGCTACAGGCATTGCCATGTGAAGTTCTTCATGGCTTCTGTCAGCGGGAGTTCCGAAAGAGCTCCAGAGTAAAGTCGAAGATCTTCCATTCAACAAACAGAAGCTGATTGCCACTAAGACAGACGAAGTCCTTCACTCGGGGAAGGACTCTTGTACCACTCTTCGCACGCTGAGAATTTATATGCCTCCCTACAAGCATAAACATTACAACACCTACCAAAGAAGGTACGACTATACATTCCACAAGCAACAGCACTGCACTCTTGATCAGTGGCGCTTCAGACAACAGCCACAATGGAAGCAACCTTGGGTGGCCCGTTGGTCAAATCAACTTTCTTCAAATCAGCAGATTTGACTGCTTTGTAGAGGACACGCACAAGTAGCCCATTGACAGCACAGAGCGCAACGCACTTCTTCTGTTTTACTATCTGCTAAGACCATATTACCATCAGTGGGTCAACATCATCTCGGACCGATGGGTCTTAGAAATAGTAGCATCCAGTCTCACTATTCCGTTCACCTCCATACCTCCAACTACCCTACCCACCCCATCCCTCTTCAGGGACCCATCTCACGAGGACCTATTGAATCAGGAGGTCGACCACTTGCTCGCTATTGGAGCCATAGAAAGGGTACTCAACGAGTTCCTGGGGAAAGGATTTTATTCTCGGTATTTTCTCATTCCCAAAAAGTCTGGGGGATGGAGGCCTATTCTGGATCTACAAAATCTAAACCTGGTACCTTCGGAAGCAACATTTCAAGATGGTGACGCTAACCACGATTATACCATCGCTGAACAACGGAGATTGGTTCGCGGTCCTCAACTTACAGGACGCCTATTTCCATATTGCGATACATGTGGCACACAGGCATTTTTCTTTGATTCATAGTAGGAGACGAACATTTTCAGTACAGAGTGCTTCCTTTCGGCCTTGCATCTGCTCCTAGGGTGTTGTCCAAAACCCTGGCAGTAATTGCAGCCCACGTTCACAGGATAGGGGTTACGATATTTCCCTATTTAGATGACTGCCTCCTCAGAGGTCGCACCTGTTCAGAGAGAGACAGAATGGTGGCGATAATGAGACAGACATTTGAGTCCCTCGGACTCATTATAAATATACCAAAATCATCATTAGAACCAGCTCAAACTCTGATTTCCATAGGAGCTCAAATCTCAATTTCGGCACGAGCATACTTACCTGTCGAACGTTTCCACGCAATTCAGGACCTAATAAACACACTGATGCAGTCGTCAACACTTCCCATGCACGTTTGCCTACAATTAATGGGCCACATGGCAGCTACCACCATCGTGGTCCAACATGCGAGGTTACATTTTCGTTGCCTCCAGCATTGGCTGGCCTCCGTTTACATTCCTGTGAAGCACAGCATCCACAAACTGGTAGTTCTACCACAGCACGTCCAAGAATCTCTCCAGTAGTGGACCGGTACCACCTTTCACCATCCCCAGCCATCGAAACAGATAACCACAGACACTTCCCTCATCGGTTGGGGAGCTCACACGCGCGAGTTAATGGTTCAGGGCCGTTGGTCCGAAGCAGAAATGTTGCTGCACATCAACATACTCGAGCTCAGAGCAGTGTTCCACGCCTGCAGACATTTCAAATCCTACATAATGGGCACAACAATCAGAGTGCTCACGGACAACATTGCAACCATGTATTACGTGAACAGACAAGGGGGGGCTCGGTCTCGATCCCTCTGTGCAGAGGCAATCTGCTTATGGAACTGGTGCATTTGCAACGACATTATCCTCATAGCGTCGTACTTACGTGGTGCCAACAATGCTATTGCGGATTCATTCAGCAGACAATTCCCTCACGACCCCAAGTGGGAAATCTGGGCCGACATTCTGCATCGTATCTTCTGTCATTGAGGGTTCCCTTCGATAGACCTATTCGCTACTTACACCAATGCGAAGTGCCTGAAATATTGCTGTCAGTCCTTGGGAGATGTCTTTTCTCCTCCATTGGGGAATGTTGTTACTCTGTGCATTCCCACCAGCTGTCCTTGTATCCAGGGTCCTAGAAAATATTAGAGTGGACGCAGGCCGGGTGATTCTCATAGCCCCTGCTTGGGCGTGGCAACCGTGGTACCCAACACTTCACCAAATGTCCACGCAAACACCATGCCGTTTCCCCCTCCCCCCCCCCCACACCAGATCTGCTCACTCAACAGAACGGCTCTCTGTTCCATCTGAGACCCAAAATCCTACATCTGACCGCTTGGATGCTAACTGGTTCCATGCATCTGAGAACCTTTGTTCCGAACAAGTTAAGCATGTATTAATCCACAGCAGGAAGGACTCCACAAGAGCCACTTACTTGGCTAAATGGTCTAGTTTTAAAACATGGTGTAACACTAACGATATAAATCCACACACTTCACCGTTGCACCATGTACTCGATTATACCTTACACTTGCAAAGAGCAGGACTTTCGATAGCCTCCTTGCGGGTACATCTAGTGGCAATTAACGCATTTCACCACACCGTGGAAGGTGCGTCGTCATTCTCCCATTCTACCACCAAAAGGTTTTTGAAGGGGCTCAGAAATCTTAATCCACCACGGAGGCCCCCACCACCTTCGTGGAATCTTGATTTGGTACTAGACACCTTAACACATTCCCCATTCGAACCAATGGCTACGGCTTCACTGCACTTACTGACGATTAAGTTGCTCTTTCTGCTGGTCCTAACGTCGGCACACAGAGTAAGCAAGCTAGCAGCCCGCATGTCATCTCCACCATATACGTGTTCAGTAAGGACTCAGTAACATTGAGATCCCATCCAGTATTTATTCCTAAAGTCTGTACTGAATTTCACATGAATGAGCCAATCGTTCTTCCCTGCTTCTGTCCCAAACCGCACGCCTATTCGTGTGAAGCAATTCTCCATACGCTCGATGTACATAGAGCCCTTGTGTTCTATATCGACAGGATGCGAGGAATCCACAAAACAGACTGTCTTGTCTTATATCACTAGCAGATCGCTCCAAGGGCCAACGGCTATCTTCTCAATGCATTGCAAAGCTAATAGTTGCATGTATTACTACCTGTTATTCCATCTGCAATAAGTCGCTCCCATCGCAACCTAAGGCTCATTTGACAAGAGCAGTAGCAACATCTACCACCTTTATAAGAGGAGTCCTGTTTCGTGACATTTGCCGAGCAGCAACATGGTCCTCCAATGTCACTTTCATGAGGCATTACGCGATCGTACAGCAGTTTGCTTCAGACTCCTCAGTGGCCTCAGCAGTACTCCCACTCTATCACAAACCTTGATTCCGTAGCCCACTTTCCGGACTGGGATACTGCTCCAAAGTCACCAGTAGTGGAGCACCCACGGGGACCACTCGAAGAAGAATAAGTTACTCCCCTTCGTGCAGTAACGATGGTTCTTCAAGATGTGTCCCCGTGGGTGCTCCACGACCCACCCTCCTCCCCACTCCCAGAATCTTGGTTTTCTTTCTCGTTACAGATGACCAAGAGGGTGAGAGGAACTGGGCGGGGCCGGACCGCATGTGACGGACGAAAGGTGCGAACGGCGCGAGGCGCTGGCCGTGCATGCATGGTCCGGCAGAGCATGGCTATGGCAAGTCTCCGATCCGCAGCGCTGGGATGAGCCCAACACTGGGGCTACATCTAGACTGCAAGCCTCTTTCAAAAGAGTGTCTAGACAACAATCAGTACTTTCGAAAAAGCAAGTCGCTTTTTCGAAAGAGAGCACCCAGGCAGTCTGGATGCTTTCTTTCGAAAAAGCACAGTTTGCATTACATAGCACCTTTTTTCGAAAGAGCACTTTCGAAAAAAGGTGTTGTTCCTCGTAAAACGAGGTTTTCTGTGGTCGAAAAAACTGCCATGTTCTTTCGATTTACTTTCGAAAGAATGCAGCAGCAGTCTAGATACAGGAGAAGTTTTTTTTGAAAAAAGGCCACTTCTTTCGAAAAAACCCTGTAGTCTAGACACACGCCGGTAGTGGAGCACCCACTGGGACACATCTCAAAGAACCATCGTTACTGCACGAAGGTGAGTAACTTCTTCTCTGCCTTACTGACACTCTTCAGCTTGTTATTAGCCATTAATTGTTAGTTGTTAGTTAATGTTGTTCTTATGTAGTCAGTAGTTATTTGTAGTTTAAAAAATTTTTCATCTTGCAGAGACGCAAGCCCAATCTCTGACAGTCATTCGCAATGTGTCAGATGTTTAGGAGAGCACCATTCATCGCAAGATTGTCTCCACTGTACCAAACTCAAGGCCAGGACTCGCAGAGACAGAGACCTTTGCCTAAAACTGATCCTGGTGAAGAAAAAGGCACACCCTGCTTCGGATCCAGGAAGGCAGCCCAGGGAGGTATGCTCACCCCAAGGCTTCCCTCAGGGCAAGATGGCACTAAAAAAGAGGAGTTCCTCTGTGCCTTATCAGCCCTCCTCCAGAAAATGGTCTCTGCCCAAACCATCGGCACAGAGGTCCTGCGTCAGCACTTACGACGTGCCAGGTATCTCAGGAGTTTAGGCACCATCAGCTGCGAGTGGCACCGTTGGCAAAGGGCCTAAACACCGCCCTAAAACCATACCAGTACAGATCACGGTACCGTCATCTACACTGGTACTGTCTCACACATCAGCGGTGCCAACAACTTCAGCAGTACTGATAACCATGGCACCGACATCACCATCGGCACCATGCCTGTCGGCACCATGCCCGACGGCACCAATCATTTTCCTCCACACCGATGGTGCCTCCTCCTTCGGCACCGACCAGAGTAGCAGCACCAGTTGTATACTCAGTACTGCCGACATACCAGTGTTCTAGTCCATCCATGCCGAACACACCATCAGTACCATAGAGATACACATTACAAACTTCAGCACTGATCCTTGAGACACCATTGCCATGCATGCTAAATGTTGACTTAGCAGTCACATCTGCTCCTCAGTCACCCCTTTTTGGCACGGATGCTTTTCCAGTACCTATGACATCCCATGCTCTATCCCCAGTGCCATTGCAATTCTACAACGAAGGGGTACAAGCCTCCTTTTCTCCACACTGCAGCCCTCAAGTGCAATATTACAAGCCCCAATAATGACCCAAGGGCGATTTCCCCCTTAGTATGGGCACCAGTGGATGCCTCCTCCATTACTGCGTCCGGCACAGTAGCCATATTGGAGTCCCTGGGGCTCATACAGGAGACATCACAACTTGCAACCGAGCCCTTACAAACACACTGCCTCCCTTATACCACGCACAACCTCATCGATGCAGCAGTCAGAACCTCAGGCGCCCCAACCAATGGAGGAGTCACCCCTGGATATATCACCACCTACCAACTCATCTTCATCACCGGATGAGGCCAGGATGCCGCCTCCTCTTTCAGCCACGGACGACTTCAAGCACCTCAGTGAACTCTTTAAGAGAGTTGTGGCTGAGCTCAAAATCACCACAGAAGTGGCACAAACCCCAGCATGTGCTCACCAATATACTCCAGGCTGCTCCATCCTACAAAATTGCCCTCCCCATCAATCCCGCCATTTTGGACCCGACCAACACAATTTGGCAAACTCCTATATCAATCCCACCTATGTGCAAGCGTGCAGACAAGAAATACTATGTACTCGCCAATACCTCAGAATTTCTTTTTACTCATCCCACACCGAACTCTAGTGGTGGAAGCTGCACACCAGCGGATGAAATAACATCGCTTCCGCACTACCCCACCAAACAAAGACACAAAGAGGCTTGACCTATTTGGGCGCAAAATGTATATTTCTGCAACTTAATAGTTCAGAATTTCAAACTACTCAGCCTTACAAGCGAAATACGACTTTTGCAATTACTCCAAACTCATGGAGTTTGCTGATGACAACCCTAAGGCAAAGAGACCTCAATTCACTGCCATGCTTTCGGAGAAACACGCCATTTCCGAAGCTGCCCTCCAGGCGGCACTTGACGCTGCTGCCGCTGCCGCTAAAATCACGGCTACTGCCATTATGATGCGCATAGCCTCCTGGTTTTCCCCAGCCACATTCCCGCATGAGCTCCAATCCACAGTGGAAGACCTGCCATTTGATCGAGAAAAGCTAAAATTTGCAGCTAAGACCAATAAAGTCCTCAACACAATGAAGGACTCCATGCCATTCTCTGCACATTGGGGAGACATATGCTGTGACGTAGTGGGGGGCTGTCTGCTCTGTGACCCGGGGTCCCCCTGCGCTGTGATGGGAGAGTCTCACTGACTCTCCCAAATGTGTATTAATCCAGACACCCAGGCTCAGCCTCCCAGGGAGAGACAAAGGAAGGAGGGCGGAGACCAGCACCTGGCTGGAGGGCAGGGCTGGAAGAGAGTTGTAGTTTCTGTCTGGAATCATGGAGGAAGCAGCCTAAGCAACAGGCTGGGATTTAGGGGCCCAGTCTTCCCCATCTCAAGGGGGGCTGAGGCATCCTAGGCCTGCCTTGTAACCAGATTACATCTATGCTGTGCTGTATCCTGGAGAAGCAATAAACTCCCTCTATTCTACTGGCTGGTGGAGTCTGTTTGGGCCATTACGGGGGTGCAGGAGTCGGGGGAACCCTGATGCACCGCCACGCTGGTGTCAGAGGTGGGATGCACTGCACCCCGTGGATGGAGCTTCTAGCAGCGAGTGTCAAGGCGCAGTAGAAGCAAGAGCCTTAGAGCCAGGCGTGCTGGAGACAGAGCGAAGCGGTTCCTGGGAATCGTGGGGTGCTGCAGCACTAGGCTGGTGAGTCCGCACCGAGGAGACCGGCGGGGAGATGGCCTACGCCCGACTCCTGAAGGCAGACCTGGTGAGGCTTTGCAGAGAGAGGGGCCTGCCCATGGGAAAAGCAACCAAGGCCCAGCTGATTGCCTGGCTGGAAGCGAATGACCAGCCACGGGGCTGGGACCCTGTCCCCATGGGGAGCAGCCAGACCCCCCCGGGAGCATCTCAGGCTCCGAGAGGGGGTGGAGCACTGGAGCCCACCGGAGAGACGGGACAGCTTCCCAGGGAAGCCCTGCAAGCTGTAGTCCGTCTAGGGCAGGGGCCAGCCCAGCAGAGCTGCGGCGGCTGGAGATTCAGCTGCGGATGAAGGAATTGGAAGTAGAGGACTGAGAGAAGGAGTGCCAAGATCGAGAGAGGGACCGCCAGGACCGAGAGAGGCAGCGACAGTATGAGTTGGCCATGGCAGAGCGGAGAAGCAGTAGGGCCCCGGCTGTGCTGAATGGGGAGGGGCCCCAAGGGCCCAGGGCAGCCAGACGCTTGGAGAAGCTCGTGGTGGCCCAATTGAAGGACGTGGGCAACATAGACGGGTTCCTCAGCTCCTTTGAGAGGGCCTGTGGACTGCAACAGGTCCCCCCAGCTAACTGGCTGCAGGAGCTCATCCCCGCACTGAATCAGGAGGCTGCCGGGGTGCTCAATCAGCTGGAGGGCCTACAGCCAGGTGATTACCAGCGGATCAAGGAAGCCCTGCTGCACAAGTTCAGGCTGACCCCCAAGACGTACAAGAAGAAGTTCCAGGGGGTGCAGAAGGGGCCACGGGAGACCTATGTGGATATGGCCTCCCACCTGGCACAATACTGCCGCAAGTGGGTGTCCGGGGTCAGAGCCCAGACCGCAGAGGACCTGCTTAAGCTGATCATGATGGAGCAGTTCTATGAAGCATGCACACCCACCCTGAGGCTGTGGCTCAAGGACCGAAGACCAGAGAACCCCCAGGAAGCTGGGAGGCTGGCAGACGAGTTCACAGAGAGTCGGTCCAGGGGTGAATGGGAGTCCCGGAGAGAGAGGGAATCGTGCAGAGACCGGATCTCGGCTGAGCGACAGAGAGAATCATCTACGAGGCGAGCCCAAGAGACAAGTCATCTGCGCCCCAGAGAACCGGACAGAGCCGGCCCAAAGGGGCCCGCAGGACCTAACTTGCCATCGCTGTGGGCAAAAAGGCCACAAGAGGGCTCAGTGCACCAGGCACCAAGACCTGGGATTTCCCAGGGTTAACGGGCTGGGTCTGGGGGAAGGGCAGGCTACCCCAGAGGTAGGGGCCAGCAGGGAAACCTCAGCTCAGAGTGTGGGGAAGGATGCTCAGTGCACCTCCCCTGGGAGGTCTGACCCTCAGAAGGCAGATTTCTCCGTGTACCGGGTAGGGGCAGGGCAGCCCCTGCAGAGCAAGTGCCTCGTGCCCCTGCAGGTGGATGGCAGGGAGGTGACAGGCTACTGGGACACGGGGGCGGAGGTGACGCTGGCCTGGCCCGAGGTCGTAGCCCCAGACCACATGGTACCTAACACTCAGCTGACCCTGAGGGGCATAGATGGGACCCCATTTAAAGTGCCCGTAGCCCGGGTGCATCTGAAATGGGGAGCCAAGGAGGGCCCCAAGGAAGTGGGGATGCACCAGCACTTGCCCATGGAGGTGCTGATGGGGGGTGACCGAGTGGAGTGGCCACACGGACCCCACAGGACCCTGGTCATCACCCGTAGCCAGAGCCAGCGAGGGGTTGGCGACCCTGACCCAGGGGAGGGCTCCATGTCGGGGGCTCAGGGCCCCATCCCAGGGGACACGGGGTCCAGCCGGGCTGGGACCCCAGACCTAGGCAAAGGTGGGGAACAGGTCCCGATCCCTGCCCCAACGGCTGAATTCCAGGCTGAGGTGCAGGCAGACCCCTCCTTGCAGAGGCTGAGGGACCAGGCTGGCCTCCGTGCAGCTCAGCCCCTGCGGGGAGGTGGCCAGGAGAGAGAGATTCCTATGGGAGCGGGGATTCCTGTTCCGGGAATGGCTTCCCCCCCCAGGAAGGTGAGGGCATGGGGGGGTCCAGCGGCAGCTGGTAGTCCCCCAAAAGTATTGCCTCATGCTGCTGTATTTGGCCCACAACGTCCCCTTTGGGGGCCACCGGGGGATCTGGCGCACCCAGCTGAGGCTGCTCCAACACTTCTACTGGCCGGGGATATTTGTGGCCACGTAGAGATATTGCCGGTCCTGCGACTCCTGCCAGAGGGGCGGGAAGGCCCAAGATGGGAGGAAAGTTGCTTGGGGGCCCCTACCCCATATAGAGGAGCGGTTCTGCAAGGCAGCATTAGGGATAGTGGGGCCTGTCGGCTAGGCAACCCGGACAGGGAACAAATACATCCTGGTAGCCGTGGATACGGCTACCCACTGCCCTGAGGTCGTGGCTCTGCCCTTTAGCGAGGCAGACACGGTGGCAGACACACTGCTGGCCCTTTTCAGTAGGGTGGGGTTCCCCAAGGAGGTCCTCACGGACCGGAGATCCCACTTCATGTTGGCCCTGCTCTGGTGCTTATGGGAGAAGCACGGGGCCCGGCTCACCTGGATCCCAACGTATGGCGCCCAGCCCAGCGGGCTGGTGGGGAGGTTCATGGGGACCCTGAAGCAGATGCTGGAGGCCTTTATGCTCTGGCACCCGCAGGACTGGGACAAGTACCTGCCCCATCTGCTGTCTGCACAGGGGGAGGCACCCCAAGGGTCTGCCAGGCTCTCCCGGACCGAGCCGGGGTGCAGAAGGGGGAAGGACCCCCCTGGGCTTGCTGAGAGAGTTATGGGAGGGGAAGACCTCCCTGGATGGAGCGTCGGGGGTGGAAGACGTCTTGGTTTTCCAGGAAAGGCTCGCTGGGCTCATGGGCCCAGCCAGAGAGACCCTGGCCCGAGATCAAGGGCAGTGGAAGGGCTGGTATGGCCACGGAAGACAGGCCTGTGCCAGTCCCCCCGGAGCTGTGCAGCAACCGGACCGGGGGGAGCTGGCTCCTGCAGGGCATCGCCGCAGCCAGCCCAAGCCAAGGGGAGTGCCAATGTCACCACTGTGGCTTGAACTTCCCTAGGTCACAAGCGGAGTGACCCTGCTCAGTTCCCTCTCGGAGGGGGAACAGATGTGACGTAGTGCGGGGCTGTCTGCCCTGTGACTGGGGGTCCCACTGCGCTGTGATGGGAGATTCTCACTGACTCTCCCAAATGTGTATTAACCCAGACATCCAGGCTTAGCCTCCCAGGGAGAGACAAAGGAAGGAGGGCGGAGACCAGCACCTGGCTGTGGGGCAGGGCTGGAAGAGAGTTGTAGTTTCTGTCTGGAATCATGGAGGAAGCAGCCTAAGCAACAAGTTGGGATTTAGGGGCCCAGTCTCCCCCATCTCAAGGGGGGCTGAGGCATCCTAGGCCTGCCCTGTAACCAGATTACATCTATGCTGTGCTGTATCCTGGAGAAGCAATAAACTCCCTCTATTCTACTGGCTGGTGGAGTCTGTTCGGGCCATTATGGGGGTGCAGGAGTCAGGGGAACCCTGACGCACCGCCACACACATGCTTGCCAATAGGTGGAGACAATCTCAGTATCAGCCTTACCAGTGGCCACGCTATCCAGCCTATCTTAACCAACAGCAGGATAACAATCCTAACAGAAACCAAACCTGGCCTCAGAGTCTTCGGGCTCGGCCCCTCAACCACCACCGTCCAACAAGCAAATTTGAATGCTTGGTCAAGGGCCTCAAAAATACCCTCCAAATTTCAATGCCAAGAATTACCACACAAACGTTCCAAACTTGGCTTTGCCCATTCTACCACCAATGGGCTTACATCACATCAGACAGATTGGTGCTTGACATTATTCTGTCTGGTTACACCATCCCATTCCTCTCGAAGCCCCCTATCTGCCCGCCTATCCCGTCCTTTTTCAGGGATCCCTCACACGACACTCTCCTGTGACAAGAGATGCTTCATCTCTTAGATCTAGGAGCCATAGAACCGGTTCCACAGGAGTACAGAGCCAGGGGCTTCTGTTCCTGCTACTTTCTAACTCAAAAGAAATCAGGAGGTTGGAGGCCAATTCTGGATTTACCCCAACTGAACAGATTCATCAAAATGCAATACTTTCACATGGTCACTCTATCCACTATTATCCCAGCATTGCAACAAGGCGATTGGTTTTCAGACCTCAACCTCCAGGATGCATACTTTCATATCCTGATTCACTCCGCCCACAGAAAATTCCTGAGATTCATGGTAGGCCGGGACCACTACCAATACTGAGTCCTACCCTTTGGTCTGTCCACGGCCCCTTGGGTTTTATCCAAGGTACTCGCCATCGTCACAGCGCATTTTCACTCTATTGGAATAATCACATTTCCCTATCTCAATTGCCTTCTCAAGGTGTCATCACAGATGGAATCAGCATGCATGACAGCAATCACCATACAGTGCTTTCAGACTATAACCATTCGATTAAACTGGGAAAAGTCTTCCATTCACCCTTCCCAGAACATACAATTTATTGGGGCCCGCCTAGATTCCATGGCGGCTCGAGCCTGTCTACCTCACGGAAGATTCCTGGTCATTCAGACTGGCCACAACAACCTACCTCGCTTCTTGCACCACAGCCAAGGATTGACTGCAATTTCTTGGCCACATGGCGGCTACAACATCTGTAGTACCGCATGCTTGACTTCACATGCGCTGCCTGCAAGTTTGGTTTTCCAGAGCATATAAGCCTCAAACACCCCACGTCACTCTCGCTCATGATACCGCATGAGGTCAAACCATCACTCCTTTGGTTGACCAAATCAGCCAGTCTTTGCACAGATGTCTTGTTTCTTCAGGCCAGCATCATAATTACAACAGATGCTTCCCTCACTGGATGGGGCACTCACTTCCGAAATCAGACCGCCCAAGGCCTCTTGTCAACTCCAGAGATGTCTTTACACATAAATCTATTATAATTGGGTGTCATACACAATGCTTACAGACATTTCCTGCCTTCCATTGCCAACAGTCATGTCCTTGTCCTCAAACAACATTGCTTGTGTCTTCTATATCAACAGACAGGGAGGGGCCAGATCTCCATCCCTTTGCCCCAAAACCATAAAGCTGTGGAATTTTTGTATCAGCCACAACATCCAGCTCTCCGCAGTTCACATACCAGGTGTTTCCAACATGCCGGCAGATGCTCTCAGTAGACGCTTTCCCCAACATCACGAATGGGTGCTTGACATCTGGATAGCACGCTCCCTTTTTCACAGGTGGAGCTGACCATCAGTAGATCTATTTGCAACGCTGCACAAAACCAAATGCACCCAGGTTTGCTCAAGAGCGGGTATAGGGACAGGATCTCTCAGGGATGCCTTCCTCATCCAGTAGAATCACGACCTCCCTTATGCCCAGGGCTCGCCAAGCGGCGGCAAGCCCCGCTTGCCAGCTGCATGGAACTGCACGCCATGCATGTGCAAACCGCGCTGCGCGGCCGCGCCGGGCTAAAATCTACTCACCACGGGTGAGTAGATTACATTAATTGTCGAGCCCTGCTTATGCCTTCTCTCCATATTGCTTCTGGCCAAGGTTGTTCAGAAGATCAGGACAGATGGCTCCACAGTCTTCCTGATAGTCCCCACCTGGCCAAGACAACCGTGGTATCCCTTCCTGCTCAGGATGTCGATTAGCACACCCATCAATCTCCCTCTCCAATACAATCTAATCACTCTGGGGCAGACAACCCAAACCTACCCAGATCTGTACAAGCTACATCTAATAGCATGTCTCCATGGCTCTCCAACTTAGAACTAGACCTCCTGGAACAGGTTCGAACAATCCTCATCCACAGCCGTTAAGGACTCCACCCGCGCCTCTTACACTTACAAGTGGAAGTGATTCTCAGCATTCTGTACATCAAAGGGGCAGGATCCAACGTCAACATCCCTGACCTTCATCCTTGATTATCTACTTGCCTAAAAGCAATCATCACTCTTGTTTAGCTTCATCAAGGTACACCTAGCAGCCATTACAGCCTTCCACTGCAAAATTGATGGCCACTCCGTACTTACTCACCCTATTACCAAAAGGTTTCTCAAAGGATTGCATCTTTTACATCCTGATATGATACAACCAGTGCCTGCCTGGGATCTCGGACTAGTGCTACAAGCCTTGACTAAGCCACCTTTCAAGCCCCTCATCTCCTGCTCCCTTTCTTACCTCTCCATGAAGGTTGCATTCCTGGTTGCCGTCACGCCAGCCTGTGCCCGACCCACCTTGTACAGTGTTTCACTGTGATAGGGTTACCCTTTGCACACATCCAAAATACTTATCAAAGGTTCCTTCATCATTCTATCTAAACAAAACTGTAAACCTACCTGTATTCTTCCCAAAGCCACACACAAATGCATTTGAGTCTCCCATGAACACCCACGATGTTCGATGAGCGTTGTCCTTTTATCTAGAAAGAAGTAGGCCCTTCAGACAATCACTTCGTCTATTCCTTGCATTTGCCGATCAAGCTAAGGGACAACCCATTTAGAAACAAAGGCTGTCAAAATGGATTACAGACTGTATAAAAATTCTTTACATGCTCACGGGCCTACAATCACCATTACGCTTGACAGCCCATTCCACCAGGGCCGTATCTGCTTCTGTGGCATACCTACGCAACGTGCCACTAATGGACATTTGCAGGGCAGCCACCTGGGCGTCACAACTTACCTTTGCCAAGCACTACACACTTTCCTATGCAGTCAACGCCACAGTGGGCTCCATGGTATTATCCTCTGCCTACCTTAACATTCCGAAGTCCCAGCCACCAAGGGGTGAAACTGCTTGTTAATCACCAAGCGTAGAGCATCCACAGGAGCCTCTCGAAAAAGAAACCAAGGTTACTCACCTTGTTAAGTCACTGGAGTTCTTTGAGATGGTGTCCCCGTGGATGCTCCACAATCCACCTTCCTCCCCTCTGCTTCAGAGCTGGGGGCCTCCAGGGTGGAGTAGGAACTGGAGGGATCGGGCTGCACATGGGCCCTGCCGACCAGCACAGTGCACGCTGGTTCATGCTGTGCATGCACAGTCCAGCAAGGACTGCTTCAAAACCTCCAATCCAGGTGCCAGGACAGTACCAAGACCAAGTGTGGAGCATCCATGGGGACACCATCTCGAAGTGCTCCAGTTACTGGACAAGGTGAGTAACCTTCATTTTAATGTTGAAATGATAGCACAGTGGTGATTATTGTTGACACTTTCATGATTTGTTATCTACTAAGTTTTGAAACTTTATTTCTGTGAAATTTGTTGTTATTCCAGTCTACTGTAGAGTTTTCAGATAAAGGTTTTTATTAAATTTAATGCAAATTACCATTAAAATACTGGTTGAAATATTCAACCATTACTCTAGTGCTTAAATGATTTGGGGAAGCTTGGGTGCTTTGAGATTTTTTTCATGTATCAAAAACAGAGTATAGTCAGGCAGTAATATGTTTCCATATGCTAGGGATGAGGAAAGAGGAGATAGAGATAGGTATGTGTACTCTGAGAATGTGTTGATCAGAATCAATTAATTAGTCCTGCCCAGTATTCCCTCTGACATCTTCTATCCTCCAGTTGGTTGAATTTTCTTTTGGGTGGGTTGAGATTTAAGTGCATTACCAAAATTGAGGTAGTGTGTGGGTGTGCACCACCAATACAAACAAAACACACACACACACACACACACACCAAGCGCCCCAGAAAATATTAATACATGGCTTCAGGTTTTGTAGAGAGATGCATGTTTCAAAGAGCTTGCAAATAACGTTTTATCCTATAAAACAAGTAGCATCACACCTAGTACTTGCTACTTCTGACTCAAAAGAGCCAGAACTCTACCACATAGCAAAAGTCTGGCTTTAATGCAATTCAATATATCATGTATTAATTAGTAACACAGGATTTAAAAAAATCATTAAGATCAGAGTTTTAGGTATCTGCAACACTCAAAAAAAAAACCTGTTAAAAGAATCCTTTTCTTTCTTACCTTAAGCCATTAACACCTTATGTAAACTTTGTTTGAAATGTAATCATGCAAATGTCCTCCTGGCGTGTGCACACACACACCCAATGCAGCCTGCTGCCCCCCCCTTCAACCCAGACAGATAGAGGACTGCAGCAAGTGAGTCGGGGACACCCCAAACTCCCCCCCCTCCACCTCACTGCACAGATGCCAGCACCCACGCACCCCCTTCCTCTACATCTACCCCTGTGCAGTCTGCTCCCCCTAGCCCAGCTAGGAGCTGGGATAAAATCCTGCTTCTCAAACTAGCAGGCACCAGCAGTCTGTCCTGTCCTAACTCCTAGCTAAACCACAAATTATCCACACCTCCCCCACCTCACAGCATAAACAAACTCCTCCCACCTCCACATCACCCCAGTGCTAGCACCTATATACCCCCCTTTCCCCTACCTACTCCATTCAGTTTGCCCCTTGTCTTCCTCTTCCCAGGAGACTTGAGAGTGCTGAGTTCCTGCCTCTCCTTGTGCAGATGGGACTCTCCAAACTCCCTTTTGACTCTGCCTCAGCCAATCACTCCCTCCTCCCCCTTTCCCACTCGCTTATTGTCTCCAGATCTTCCTTGTGTACCTTCTCTGGGAGCTACTCAGTTTCAAACACAAGCAGCTCTGCTTAGCTGCTTACTTAGCATGATGATGCCCTGCCCCCTGCTGGTCAGCTGA
Source organism: Pelochelys cantorii (assembly GCA_032595735.1). NCBI lineage: Eukaryota > Metazoa > Chordata > Testudines > Trionychidae > Pelochelys > Pelochelys cantorii. Next base: position 57,437,244 of record CM064334.1, read on the forward strand.
GCTCCCTGGCTGCGCAGGAGTTTTGAACTTCTGAGGGCAGCTCAGAAAACAGCTACGCAGTCATGCAGATTACAGAGAACTTAGGTCCTGCAATTGGACAACTGTGCTGAAAAATTGGAAAAATTTAATTAGGGTAGTTCCCTAGTACGCAAATGTTCACTAGCCAAAACCTAGCACTAATCAGGGTGGATTGATTTAAATCAAGTTATCATAAAAGCTAAGACAAAGCCCCATTGAGCTCACTTGTGTTTTTTGAGAAAACAAGTATAGAATGGGATTCCCTGGGAAAAGCTGAGTTACGCTGAAGTAAAGTAGGGAATAATGTCATCACCATTATGGTCTGTGGTCATGATGTTCCAAAATAAGGGACATGGATTAAATAATATAAAAAAAAGACACTCAGTGGCAACCGGCAACTTTAGATTTCTATTACCACAGTTTTCTGTATTGTATACTCAGATGATAGATTCTAAATCTAGTTAACTAATTAAACAAGACATAAAGAGTTGCTAAGCCAAACCTTTCAAATCATGCTTATGCTAAAAGGCATAGCGAGAGTCTTGAAGAATGTTGTATTGCAAAGTGAATTATTTAAGTTATTAACCAATTGATCCAATCTGCTATATTCACATCTACATCATTTTCTCCCGATAAGCCATTTTCATTATGATGTTTCATTCTTGCAACTAGTCCCTGCATCTTCTTGCACTGCTTACACTTGACACATTTTCCTTTTTTACCCAGGCAATGAATTTCTTCAAAATATTCCCAGATATGGCTTCTGGGTGTAAGAGAAACCCTAACAGTTTTTATTGTGGCAGAAGTGTGGGGGACTATAGACAGCTATGTGTACTGAATAATGGCTTCCCTTTTCTTTTCCAGTCCTCTCCACAGTTGCTTTCTGTGTTGCCCCTGTCCTTTCCTATGTATTGTCTTTCTGTTGTAATAGAGCTTCAGAATAAGGGGTTGTGGATAAAGCGGATAACCGCGATTTGTAGGGCTAACAAGGAAATCATACTCATCTGGTCTTTCAATTGTTTTAATTCTCTTTATCTGATGCCTTTTAAGCAGCGTGATCTAATTACTACAGAAGGACTATGGGAGTCAGATCTTGGGTTTTATTTTCAACTCCTGATTGTGAGAAATTTTGAGTGAGTCCTTTACTCCTTCTGTTCTTGGCTCCCCCAGCCAGTCCTATATTAGCACAAAGTATTTATCATCTGTTCCTTTTTGTTTTGCTCTAATTGCACAAGCCATAAAGACCACACTTAGACCATTTAATAAAGTGCTTCTTTAGCCCATAGGCCTGCAACAGTTAAATGCATACTTAATTTGACTCATATGAATAGTATAATTAAAGCCTGCATTGCTACTCACATGTGGAACTGTTTGTAGGATCGAGGCCTTGAACTTTTGTTTGAGAAGCTTTGTCTCATGCTGTAGTAGTATAACATTGTCGCTTACAATATTGAACTTTGCAACAGTATGTCACCTTTTTTTAAATCCATATAGTGTTGCTGGAGGTAAGTATGATGGGAGGAGGTTACTTTGGTTAACAAGTGAATCAATGTTTAAATAGTTACGTAGGAATTGCTACCCTGGCCTGGAATCTTATGTGCTCCAATCTAAACGTAAGCGTAAATGTATCTTATTTACATCTAAAAATAGACTACCTACCTAATATGAAGATTCTTGAAATAAACAATTTGTTATACAATAGAAGTCAATGTAACAAACTTCAAGCTATTGTCCAGGAGATCGTGAATGATCTAAAATCTTAAAGATGTCCTATAAAAAGTAGAAACTAGGTCAAAGTACAAAGACTGTAAGCAAACTACACAAGTATATAGGGGCAAAATTAGAAAGGCCACAGGTACGAAATGAGCTCAAACTAGCTAGACACACAAAAGGTAACAAGAAATAATTCAACAAATATATTAGAAGCAGAATGAAGGCCAAGGACAGGGTAAGCTCATTGCTCATTGAAGAGGGAAAAACAATAACAGAAAATGTGGAAATGACAGGTGCTTAACAACTTCGTGTCCGTTTTCACCAAGAAGATTAGTGGCAATTGGACACCTAACTTAGTGAAAGCCAGTGAAAAATCAGCATTCTAAAATACTCAGAGCTGATTGAGGAAGAATCTGACTTTGAGAATCATCTTTGAAAAGTCATAGAAGACAGGAGCGATTTCAGAAGGCTGGAAAAATAGGTAAATATGATGCCCATTTATAAAAAGGGAAATAAGGATAACCCAGGAAACTACAGACCAGTCAGCTTAACTTCTGTACCAGGAAAGATAATGGAGCAAATAATTAAGGAATCCATCTGCAAACATCTGGAAGATAATAAGGTGATAAATAACAATCAGCATGGATTTGTCAAGAACAAATTGTGTCAACGCAACCTGATAGCTTTCTTTGATTGATAACAAGCCTTATGGATAAAGGGGAAAGCAGTAGGCATGCTATACCTAGACTTTAGTAAAGCATGTGTACAGTCTCGCATGATTTTCTTATCAATAAACTAAGGAAACACAACAGATAAGGATACTATAAGGTGGGTGCATAACTAAGAGCTGTCCGGAGCATGCCACACAGCACTCTGACAGTGATTTAAAGGGCCCAGGTCTGTGGATATTGGGAGCTCCAGGCCCTTTTGTACTGCTGGGCCCTGGGGCAATTGTCCCCATTGACCACCCCCATTGGGGAGCCTGGTGCTGTATAAAAAGACCAGAAACTTTAATGAAATGTGGGGGGTGGGGTGTTGCCAGCTTTCTGTATGGAACCAGAAGATAGATTGCTGTCCTGTGGCTGTACTAAATGGTCACCAGATGTTGGTAGAAACCGGATATGTCAAAAATGATTATGTTTCATGTGCATATTTATTCTTGCCTTATTTTATTCTTGGCTTCTGAATTGGCTGAAAAAGGAAAGACAGTAATTATTTTTAAACTGTTGTAAAGGCTGATTGTTATTTCTCTCTTCTTTTGGTGGTCATGAGATAGCAGTTCATATTCATTTATTTCTGATCTGACTTCACTTTTGGAGTGTTTGTAAAACAGAGAAAAGACTATAAAGGGTATAAAGCGTCTGTATGCTAGAAACCTAGTCTGATTCATACTGTGTTTATGGCATTACAGTATTACTCAAAGAAGTGAGTTAAAGATATCTTTAAATGGGAGTGATGTGCCCTGATATCCCCTGTATTGTCTGTGACTGCCCAGGGTTATTGTGCTACACAGGATGGTGGTATTGGCAGTGATGGCCATATATATGAGTATTTCTGAGAATTACGTGCTGGAGGGGGATCTGTAGCATCATTGATTCTTCTTTGATAAGTGTCCCAATGGGTTCTCAACTCCAGGCATTGGTGTGTTACTGCGCTTTCACACACAGATATTTGCAGCAGTGTCTGTTGGGGTCATGCACACATGCAGAGCTTGTCTTGCATGCCCCCCTCCATTTAAAGAGCTGCACATGGGACCTAGAGCCCTGAGTTCCCTTTCTACCATCCCTGTTCAGAGATGGAGAGTGCAGCAGTCATGCTGTCTGTGCTCTCCTCAGAACTGTAGTTAGGGTAATTTATCTTAGCTAGTGTTGATACAAGGAGAGAACAAAAAATCCGCTTCATTGGGGCTTTATCAGCTCCCAGTTGATAGCATGCTGGGCTCCCTGGGCTTCAAGAGATATGCCTCCTGCAGGGAGGTTATGCCTATCTCTGATGAGCACAGTCAGTGTGTCCACTGCTTGGACGAGGGGCATATCCCCCAGAAATGTGCTCACTGTGCCAAAATGAAGTCCAGGGTGCACAGAGAGAGAGACTTGAGGCTGAAACTCCTCCTAATGGAGAAGTTCCTCCAACCAGCCTCTGACCCAGGACACTCTGAGAAGCCTCTGACAAGAGGCATACTCAAAGGGCACCCCAATAAAGTCTCTCACAAGGTCTGTGAAGCCACTGAAAGTGGCGAAAATGCCTGCTGCTTTTTTGCTACAGAGAGCACAAAAGATTTAAAAATATGCTGTCCAAGGAGATCTCTGTTGCCGCCACAGACAGCTTTGAGAGTCAACACTGTCAGTGCTCCAGGCACCAAAGGCAGCACCTGTGCTGAAGCTAATGAGTCCGCCCTTCCTGTCACTCTCCTGGCACCCTCAGCACCTCAGACAGACTTAGCACTGACAGCCAAGCTGCTCTCAGTGCAGCAGCTCGGTGCCGAGGCAGGGACTTGTCACTCTCCCCCTGCAAAGCATGCTGCAGCTCTGTCAGCTCAGGCTGCAGTACCGCAACTGGCCAACCACGGTGCCAGTATCCTCAGTGCCAGCCTCCCCTAGCTTACAGTACCCCTCTCACCTACCTCAAAGCCACCATCCACAGCTACTCACAGGAGGCTTCCCCCTTTTCCACAGACGAGGACGCAGGCCTTTCCAGACCTATTACAACTACCCACAACAGTGGTTTAGGCACCAATGTGGGCCATCACCACCCCACCATTTTCAGGTCCTTGGCTATATCAAATCCATGGGGACCCAGTACATCCTATCACAAATGACAGGACTCTCACAGGAGCATCATTGAATCTCGACCATCACCCCCACAACCCACTGAGGCAGGGGAATGGGACTTACCTGTCATCGACCAACCAGGGGACGTAGTCTGACACATCTTCTCCACCTAGCGAGGACCTCTTGCCATCAGAGGAGGCAGCTCCACCCTCTACCCCTCACCAGCCATGGTAGAAGATTATACCCTTTCCAAGACCTCTTTAAAGGCGTGGGAGTGGAACTCCACATAGATAAGGAGGCGGTGTCAGAAACACAACATAAGTTGAGTGACATACTACAGCCTCCCTCCTCAGATAAGTTAGCTTTACTCATCAGTGCAACAGTTCTAGATCCAGCAATATCGGGGGGCAGACACCAGCCACAGCAGCACCCATCAGCAAGAGGTCAGATCACAAGTACTACATGCCCCCAAAGGGCTCAGAATATTTCTTCACCCACCTCACCCTAAATTCACTAGTAGCGTACACTGTGATCCAAAGGGTTAAACAACAAGAGTCTAGAACTCTCCCAGCAGACAGAGATAAGAAACTGGACATCTTTGGCTGCAAAGTTTACACTTGAGCCACACTCCAATTCAGGGTGGCAAATGACACCACATGTCTCGCTAAATCTGACCACAAAAACTACGCTAACTTTACAGACTTTATGAAGGATCTCCCAGAGGACAAAAGCCAGCCATTTCAAACCCTCATCACAGAAGGACAAACAATTGCACGTGCTGCATTCCAAGTGGCTCTTGATACCACGGCTGCAGCTGCTCGAGCAATAGTCACGAGGAGTGTCTCCTGGTGCAACTCCACCACAGTCTCCAATGACAACCAATGAGGAGGTGCTTTGCTTTATGAAGGATTCTCGAGCCACTCTGTGATTCCTGAGCGTGCAGACCCCTGCCACAACAGACACCAGTTTAGATACCAGCCATACCACAGAAATAGATACTCCTATTACTCGCAACAACAATATAGATCATATGACGAACAACACAGACTGAGGCCACAGCATCATCAATCACTATTGACTGCAGCACCTCAACCCCCCATCTTCAAATAAGCACACTGGAAGTTTTGGTCGAGGGTCTGGAAGGTTTCTCCCTCTCTACCATGCTCAACCCTCCATTTTTCTAGCCACTTTTGCCCCTTCTATCAGGAACTACTTGCAATTTACCACCAACAAATGGGCATTAGCATTCATCAGATCTGGCTACACCATCCCCTTTCCTACACATCTCTTTTTCCATCCCTTTTCAGGTACCCCACTCATGAACAATTGTGTCAGGAGGTAGACCATCTCCTTGACTTGGGGACTGTAGAACCTCTTTCCCAGCAACGCAGCAGGAAAGGATTTTATTCCCACTATTTTTTAATACCCAAAAAGAACAGAGAATGGAGAGCAATTCACAACCTCAGATGCTTAAACAAATTCGTAAAGAAAGAAAGGTTCAAAGTGCTCACTCTCTCCGCAGCCATCCCAGTACTAGAGCAGGGGGACTGGTTTTCAGTCCTCAACCTGCAAAATGCTTATTTTCATGTCACTATACACCCCTCCCCATGGATGTCTTCTGAGATATACAGGAGGGACTGCCCACTACCCATATACAGTTCTTCCCTATGGACTCGCCACAGTCCCCAGAGTTTTTTCTGAACTCCTTACAATAGTGACTGCACACTTCAGGAAACCTGGATGATTGTCTTCTCAGAGTGCCTCTATAGTAGAAAGGAACCTGAGGGCTCTGGGTCCTGCATGCAGCTGTTCAAAGGGTGGGAGTGGGGGCCTTGAGACAAGCTCGGGGGGGGGGGGGTGACCCAGAGGGACCTACTGCAAAAATCTCCATGCGAAGACACAGGGATGCACCAGTGCCTGGCATGGAGCACCCACGGGGACGCTCATCTCGAAGACTCTCAGTTACTGCACCGGTGAGTAACACTTTATTTCCAGTTGTATTTCACAGTTCATTGATGGCAAGAAATGCTTCTGCCCAAAGCAAAGTGAACCCCACCAAAGGGTGCAGGTTTCCTTTAAGAACAGTAGTATTAAGCAAAAACGGGTAGATTGCTACATCTCCACTAAACATTTTGTTTTGATGCCCAAGCCACTAAAGACTGTATGTGTAAGTGAAGGTTCTTTTTAAATGGCATTGGTCACTTCTGGGCCTACTGCTTACTCTACAGCAGCAGGAGAAAGCCAGATTGCAACGTATAACGTTCAGGTCTCAGTAATTGGGTAAGTAGAGCATGTTTTGGCAGCACTAGTGAAGGGAATTTATCAAGCTTATTAACTGAGGAAATGAAGCTGAGAGCTACAGTTTTTTCCAAGAAATGCTAAGATGTGTGCTAGCTCAAGCTAGTACATTATCCCAGTGCACAGCAGAATTTTATGGCACTTTTAATTAATTATACTTTGGCTTATACAGTAAAGACATTCACCTGGGACAATTGAAACTACATGTACTACACTAGATGAAACTTAAAGGAGATGAAAGGCCCAAAACAATATGCAGCTGAACCCATCCAAAATGAAACAATTGGTGGTAGAAGCCACAAAATATGCAATAGAAAACAATTAAATCTTGGCTCTGTTGACATCAGTGGCTAAACTCTTAGGCTGTGTCTAGATTACATCCCTTTTCTCGAAAAAGGGATGTAAATTAGACACTTCGAAATTGCAAATGAAGCCGGGTTTTAAATTGCCTGCGCTTCATTTGCATAATGGTGGCTGCAGTTTTTTCCAAAATGGGGCTTTTCGAAAGAAAAACGGCAATTTAGACAGGGATCGATCAAAAATAAAACCCTTTTTCGAAAGATCCTGTACTCCTCAGGATAATTTTAATCACAAAAAGTACCTTGATTCTGTGTTTCTAAAAGTGTTTTACCATTTAAAAATATACCAGGAGGCCAATAATTATACCATTTTCTATGCTGCGCCTGCAGACAGTACTGCAGCAGGCACTCAAGGTTGATACTTAAGCAAAAAGAGCCCAATCAAGCCATGTGTGAGCATTTCTGCAGAGATGCTGAATATTCTCAATTCTGACTGAAGTCGATGAGAATAGAGGGTGCTAAGTGATAAGATGTGTTATAATTATTTTTATAAAGTACCCCAACCAGATCCCCAAGCCTGAGTATGAATATTTTGTAAGTAATAAAAACCACAAATGAAAAACAATATAATTGTCCTTTTAACACCTACAAACAAATATAGCAAACAAGAAAAGTGATTCTATGAATGGACAGGAGAAGGTCCTAAATATGGAGGTATTGGTAGATTTAACTAAAACAGAACCAGCTGGAGATGTCATTTAATCAACAATTAATTCACATGAGTTGCTCAAAATTAATTGCTATTAAAAACAGTAATTGTAATTAATCACACTGTTAAACTACAGGCACTCCCCGAGTTACGGACCAACACTTGGTCCATAACTCAAAGTGTTCGTAACTCGGATCCCATAGAGTTACATGGCGACCGCGCTGTTTGTAAGCGCAGATCGCCGTTCGTAACTCGGATCTGCATTTACGACCACGTTGGTCTTAAGTGCGGATGGTCGTAAGTGGAGGTTGTCGTAACTTGGGGAGCAGCTGTATAGAATACCAATTGAAGTTTATTAAATTTATTTTGGATGTTTTGTGTATTTTCAGTATTGATTTCAATAACAGCACAGAATACAAAGTATACAGTATTCATTTTATCTGATTACTTTTTACTACAAATAGATGCATTGTAAAAATGATATGCAAAAGAAAAAGTACTTTTCAATTCACCTCATACAAATACTGTAGTGCAATCTTTTCATCATGATAGTGTAATTTACAAATGCAGAATTTTTTTGATTACATAACTGCACTCAACAACAAACCAATGTAAAACTATAGACTCTATAAGTCCACTCAGTCCTAATTCTTGTTTTGCCAATCGCTAAGGCAAGTAAATTTCAGAAGGATAGTCATGTTTGTTTTTGCTGAAATAGACTGAGAGTCCTGTGGCACCTTAAAGACTAACAAATTTATTTGGGCATAAGCCAAAGTAGGCAATAAGCGGCCCATGAGCCAGAGACAGTTCACTAGTATGAGATGAATTGGAAAAAAATTGTTTTTACAATGCAAATATTTGTAATAAAAAAATAGAAAGTTGAGCACTGTATACTTTGTATTTTGTGTTGTAATTGAAATCAATATATTTGAAAATGTAGAAAAAAATCCAAAAGTCTTTAAAATAAAGGCTATTTTATTATTATTTAATCGTGATTAACCACTCTAATTTATTTAATCACACAATTTTTAAATCACTTGATAACCCTAAAACTAACCTTAATTTTTCTTTTTAAAAAAAGAAAGTTTGTGATGTGTGGATGGAAGGAGGGATTGACACAACTGTTGAGCAAGCAGATTGCACCCTCTAGGGGCTAGCTCAGCAAAGGAATTGCTGGCTGTGATAGTGGAATTGATAAAAGGCACAAAAGTTTGAGGGGGTAGCCATGTTAGTCTGTAACTGGAAAAACTTAAAAAACAACTAATAGTCTTGCAGCACCTTAGAGACTAACCAAAAATGTAGATGGTGTCATGAGCTTTCATGGGCACAACCCACTTATTCAGATGAATGGAGTTTAAGGGGTCCAGTTTTCGAATAAATAGCACAGAGAGGGGAAGAAGAGGAGGAAAATGAAGGGGGGGAAAAAAAGGGGAAATTATCAATTAGCATGTCCATGCTAAATGAAGCTGATAAGAATACTTAGTACCCACTCTAAGTACCCTTTGTTTGTTTATGTCATTAGGATGTGGAATGTAGTGGGCCATCCAGCCAATGTCTTTGTTTAGACTTCTGTTGTAGGAATCAAACTTGTAAATGAAATTAAGTCCTGTAGTGTCCCTGTTGATCTGGCTTTTGAAATTGGTTTGAAATAATATGGTGACTTTCAGATCCACTAATGAGTGCTCAGGCAAGTTAAAATGTTCCCAGCAGATTTCTGCATGTTGCCTTTTCAGATATCTGATTTGTGTCCATTAATCCTTTGTCATAGAGACTGTCCAGTTTGACCAATATACATGGTAGAGGGGCATTGCTGGCACTGGATGGCATAGATCATATTAGTGGATGTGCAGCTGTACAAGCCTCTGATGTGGTGGTTTATGTCGTTAGGTCCTGTGATATTGCCTGTATAGATGTGTGGACAGAGTTGGCATCGGGACTGACTGCAGGGGTGGGTTCCTGGCTGATATGATGGAGATGTGCTGCAAGGTTATTGGAAAGCATTTGTTTGAAGTTAGGGGGTTGTCTGTAGGGGTATGTCTACACTAGCGTTATTTCGAAATATCTTATTTCGAAATAGTTAATTCAAAATAAGTTATTTCGAAATAACGTGTCTACACACAAAATACATTTCGAAAGAGCGTTTTGCTATTAGTTTATTAGTTTAAAATTAATTTTGAAATAGCGGTTTGGCTGTGTAAACGCTAGTAAAGTTATTTCAGTATAACAGCTGTTATTTCGAAATAACTTTGCTGTGTAGACATACCGTAGGCGAGGTTTGGCCTGACCCCCAAGGCTTGTGAGAGTGAGGGGTCATTTTTCAGGATAGGTTGTAGACTGTTAATAACGTGCTAGAGGGGTTTAAGTTGGGGGCTGTAGGTGATGTTCTGTCATTTTCTTTGTAGGTCCTGTCTTGAAGTAGCTGATGTCTTGGTACTCGTCTGGCTCTGTCAATCTTTTTTTTCATTTCTCCAGGTGGGTATTTCAGTTTTAAAAATTCTTTATATAAATCCTATAGGTGTTTGTCTGTGAGGCTATGTCTACACTTGCACCCTCTTTCGAGAGAGGGATGCAAATGAAGACATTCGAAATTGCAAATGAAGCCGGGATTTAAATATCCCACGCTTCATTTGTATATTCGCGTTATGGCGCTATTTGGAAACAGCGCTATTTCGAAATAACAGACGCTGTAAAAACGCAGTTATTTTGAGAGAAAACCCTTCTCTTGAAATAACTGGTAAACCTCATTGTATGAGGTATAAGGGTTATTTCGAGAGAAGGGTTTTCTCTCAAAATAACCGTGTCTTTACAGAGTCTGTTATTTCAAAATAGCGCCATAACGCGAATATGCAAATGAAGCACGAGATATTTAAATCCTGGCTTCATTTACAATTTCGAATGTCTTCATTTGCATTCCTCTCTCGAAAGAGGGTGCAAGTGTAGACGTGTCCTGAGATTGGAGTAAATCTGGTTGTGTATGAGGGCCTGGCTGAAAACAATTGATTGGGAAACGTATCTTGGATGGTAGCTAGAGGCATGTAGATAAGTAACAGTCAGTAGGTTTCCAGTATAAGGTGGTGGAAATATGTCCGTCGTGTAATTGTACTCTAGTGTACATAAAAGGCAGCTGGTTTTAAAGCACAGATACTTGCTAAGTCAAGGCTTGAGGCAGAAATGTCAGAAACAGCAAGAGCCTTCATACAACCATACAAAAACCCATGAGGTCAGCTTAAAATCAGTTGGGAATTTCATCAGTACACAGTTAAAAAGATGCATAATTTTGTTTCAGTCTCTCAAACTAGTGATCAAAGGTGCCACTTAGAACATAAGAATGGCCATACTGGGTCAGACCAAAGGTCCATCCAGCCTAGTAACCTGTCTGCCGACAGTGGCCAATGCCAGGTGCCCCAGAGGGAGTGAATCAAAAAGGTAATGATCAAGCAGTCTCTCTCCTGCCATCCATCTCCACCCTCTGACAAACAGAGGCTAGAGACACCATTCCTTACCCATACTGGCTAATAGCCATTTATGGACTTAACCTCCATGAATTTATCTAGTTCTCTTTTAAACCCTGTTATAGTCCTAGTCTTCACAACCTCCTCAGGCAAGGAGTTCTACAGATTGACTATGCGCTGTGTGAAGAAGAACTTCCTTTTATTTGTTTTAAACCTGCTGCCTATTAATTTCATTTGGTGGCCCCTAGTTCTTATATTATGGGAACAAGTAAATAACTTTTCCTTATTAACTTTCTCCACACCACTCATGATTTTATAGACCTCTATCCTATCCCCCCTTAGTCTCCTCTTTTCCAAGCTGAAATGTCCCAGTCTCTTTAATCTCTCCTCATAGGGGACCAGTTTCAAACCCCTAATCATTTTAGTTGCCCTTCTCTGAACCTCTTCTAATGCCAGTATATCTTTTTTGAGATGAGGACACCACATCTGTACGCAGTATTCCAGATGTGGGCGTACCATGGATTTATATAAGGGCAATAAGATATTCTCCGTCTTATTCGCTATCCCTTTTTTAATGCGGCTTTTTTGATTGCCGCTGCACACTGAGTGGATGTCTTCAGAGAACTATCCACAATGACTCCAAGATCTCTTCATTAGTGGTAGCTAAATTAGCCCCTATCATATTATATGTATAGTTGGGGTTATTTTTCCCAATGTGCATTACTTTACATTTATCCACATGAAATTTCATTTGCCATTTTGTTGCCCAGTCACTTAGTTTGGTGAGATCTTTTTGAAGTTCTTCACAGTCTGCTTTGGTCTTAACTACCTTGAGCAGTTTAGTATTGCCTGCAAACTTTGCCACATCACTGTTTACCCCTTTTTCCAGATCATTATGAATATGTTGAATAGGACTGGTCCTAGGACTGACCCTTGGGGCACACCACTAGTTACTGCTCTCCATTTTGAAAATTTACCATTTATTCCTACCCTTTGTTTCCTGTCTTTTAACCAGTTCTCAGTCCATAAAAGGATCTTCCCTCTTATCCCATGACAACTCTTTACAACCAAAGAGCCTTTGGTGAGGGACCTTGTCAAAGGCTTTCTGGAAATCTAAGTACACTATCTACTGGATCCCCCTTGTCCACATGTTTGTTTGACCCCTTCAAAGAACTGTAATAGATTAGTAAGACATGATTTCCCTTTACAGAAACCATGTTGACTTTTGCCAAACAAATTATGTTCTTCTATGTGTCTGACAATTTTATTCTTGAGTATTGTTTCAACTAATTTGCCCTGTACTGACGTTAGACTCACCGGTCTGTAATTGAATAAGCTTCATTCTGAATAAGCTGCATACAATACCTAAGCTCTACTGGGAGGAATTAAAATAATTGTGCCTCCTGTTGTGATATTGCTACACAATTAATATGAGTGCATTCTGCATATGTGGCACTTTTGTGACTTATGACACAGGTTTCCATATGATGATACAGATATCAAGAATTTTAACCAAGTACACGAGCTATTTTGTAATAATTTATGACGGCTTTGTTGCCACAGGACATGAACTAAAGCCCTCAAAGATTTTCTTGAAATTTTCTCTGGTATATCTTGTATAATTTGTATATTTGTAGACACACATTTTAATAGATATAAAATATATAATATAAAAACATATGAAGTAAAATAATAGGGTTTTAAATCAGTAACTTTCCTCCATACAAATGTGATAGTAGTGAAATAGACAGAGTACTAACTGAGAAAGGTGGTCATTCCCTCTCCCCCTGCCCCCATTTCTGTTTTATATTGATGCTATCTAAATGTGTATTTGCTTTAGGTCTGATTGGAAACCTAAAGCCGTGATTCTGAACTTTTTCAGACTACTGTACCCCTTTCATGAGTCAGATTTGTCTTGAATACACACCAAGTTTCACCTCATTTAAAAACTACTTGCTTACAAAATCAGACATACAAAAATACAAATGTGTCACAGCCACTGCTACTGAAAAAATTGCTTTGTCATCTTGTCTGTATGAAATGTTAGTTTCTAATGACTTCGGTAGTGCTTTTTCTGTAGCCTGTTGTGAAACTAGGCAAATATTTAGGTGAGTTGATGTACCCTGGGGGAGACCTCTGCATTCCCCAGAGGTACACATACCTCTTGGTTGGGAACCACTGACCTAAAACTTACCTTGTCTTAAATGTTAGCAGTGCTCCTTAGTTGCTAGTGTCTGTTCTGAGACTTCTGTGCGTCAATTCAGATTGCAATTTCTTCTCTTTCAGCATCATGTCTAAGATAGCAGAAAAAATCTTGTTACCCAACCCTATGCACCAAACACTAGATGGAAGGAACTAATATTCTTGTATCTATTGGCTTTAAAGCTTCAATCAGTGGTCAGTTTATCATTACAAGTATAACCGATGACAAACACCAGGCAGAGGCTGGATAAGAGGGCTAAATAAGAAAAAAAACATGAAGCTGCCCCTCTATCTACCATACTGTGTGTCTAAAGGTACGTTAGTTTCAACGCTTATTATTGTTGAATATGTTTTACAGTAGGGCCTAAGGGCCAACCAAAGCTGGGGCTCCATTGTGCTTGGCACTGCACAGGCACAGAACCGCAAACTGTCCCTACCCTGATGAGCAACAGTGTAAATATACAAGACAGATACCTGGGGAAAGGGGGTACCATAGAACACACAAGCAACATGACCAATGGGAAGGCAGCAAACACCATTTTAGTTCCACAAAGCTAAATGAGAAGGGAGAGGAAAGAGGGGTAGGGTAGGAGAGGACAGGGTAAGAGGCCAGAGGCTATGGTCCCCCCCACCCCCCGGCTGTTGTACCCATGCCAATTCCTCTTCCTTTCCCCCTGCTGGTGTTGCTCAGGGAAGGGGGCTTCAGGGAAAGGGTAAAAGGGAGCAGGAGCGATGTAGTGGGGTGGGAAAGGGCAGGGTGTAGGGCTTGGAAAAGGGATGGATGGGGGGCAGAATATGGCCTAGAGGAGGTACTGTGGGGGGTTGCCCCATGCTCCCTTAGGGGCAGCTCTGCCAGTGCCCCCCCACACACAGCTAAGAAGCTTCTGCCATCCTTGTAAGAGGGGCAGGCGTGGAGTGAAGCTGAGCTGCAGAGGCTGTGAGGGCATGGGGCGGTTGGAGCAAGCACCACTGGGAGGAGAAAATGCAGGTAAAACTACAAAGTTCTCTCAATGGGTGAAGGACCAGATTTCCCAGTTTTGGCTGTTTCTACTGCCTGCAGTCTCTCGGCTGCACAAGTCCTGGAACTAGGGTGCTGAAGGTGCTGCTGCACCCCCTGACTTGAAGTGGTTTCCGTAGTATCCAGGGTTTACAGTTCCAACCCTCCTCACCTCCATTTGGCTGGCTCTGTGCAGTTTTCTCCCAAGTCCATGTGATGGGGCGGAGGCAGGGGGGTCTCCACCCACTATACAATTATGGGTCCAGCAGAGGTGCTAGGCTGGGAGGGATGGCCCTAAATGGGCGGGGTCCTTCTTAACCCTCCCCCCAGAGCAGCAGTCCCTGTTCAGTTGCTTCTGCCCTTACTGGGTGGAGTCTGACCGGAATGAGCAATGCCTAGCATGGCACAGGGTACGAGTCCCAAGTCACTCATGCATAGGATATTAAATCTGAACAACAGAAACTCCCTTTATTTTATCATAATGACCAATCAGTGATATGCTGTGCTCTGCAGGCAAGCAGGCAGACCATGCCCTGCCCCTAGTGTGACTCTCATTCTGAGCTGTTTAAATAGTGGTGAGTGCCTGCTGCTAGATGTCTTTTGGTAATTCTCACTGATGGTTTCCACGCTAACCCTACAGGGCAAATGACCATGTCGAAAAACAATGGAGACTTATTAGGGTAAGTACAGATTTGCAGTTGCTTATATTGGGGTTGGAGATAGTGCTGATTTTATAGCTAAGGCAGTAGAGAAACAGTGCAACCCACTGAAGCATGACTAATCAGTTTGCAAAAATGTTCAGCCTTCTCTAAAGTATTTCTTCTTTGAATTACCATACTAACAGACTAGGATCTGTATCATTTGCATAATTAAATGGCATTTACCTGTTTACATTCTGTTTTCTTTACTTACTGACTACATGGAATGGTCTAGTTTCCTTAGAATGCTAGAAGGTGTGTCACTTGCATTACTGTGGCAGCTGAAGAGATTGTGTCAAGCATTCTTCTTTTAGAAAGAGTTCAGCTATTTCATGCATACTCTGAGCTTGTACAGTGTATAACTTCCAGCACTTCTCTGTTGCAAAAAGGAGTCTCACAAGGAAGCATATTTGTATTTTTTAAATCAACATTCTGTGCAAAGGTAAAGAATTAAAAAAAATTAAAGAATTTAAAATGTTGCAGATGAGAACATGTTTCAGAGCAATCTTAAGTATATTGTTATACTGAAGGGCCGAGGTTAACAAGGGGCAAATTAAAATGATCATACACTTAGCCTACAGATGATAGTTTTAAAAGAGTACAATAAAACAGGCTTAGAGTGGAGCTGTTAAGTGTTATCGTGTATTCATACATGATATCGTATTAGACGCACAATGGCTCACGGAAATGTTGGGACTTGGGGATTGTTGGTAACTGAGATACTTCCAGGAGCAGAGTAACAGGCAGTACAACTGAGAAGTGTGATGACACAGGCATTATGAGACACTGCCACATAGTGTGTTCCTCTCAAATTTGTAAACCTGGTTCTTGAGCATGGAAAAAATCATGCTTTTTTTTTTTCAATAAAGTCTTTTACTTTTAAAAGAAATATTATTGCAAAATCCTCAGTGTAATTACTAACCTCTCGTTGCTTCGTTTTGAACTCTGATCCTTTTCTCACTAGGGTGAGATTGCTAGCACACTTCCTGTTTTCAAGGTTGATTTCTTTTTCCGTTCAGTAGTTACGTTTGCAATTTTTCCTAAAGGGACGCAACACAGATTCCAAGTCACAAGACAGTTACTTAGAGCAACCAAACTCAGGGAGAGGTGGAGGGTAGGGTTGCCAGATGGTCTCCCAAAAAATACTGAACACGCAGGCTAAAAATTTGTGGAGCAAAAAAAAAAAAAACCACTGCCACGAACACACGTGCTATGTTTAATACTTAACTTTATTATAAACAGTCTTCATCCTACACCATCTCTATGTAAAGAGGCTTCGAAGTAATTGTGCAAATGTGCATGCTATTTTCATTGTTTTCTATTCCTCTAAAGCTAAGGCTATAGAAAAATTTAGAAGAACTCCTTTTTATCCTGCAGCTGAAATGATTGTAGAGAACTCCCAGTGCCGATCGCACCCCGCCTCCCAGCCACCCCTCCCCCCCGCCCCTGCTAGGCTTCTGGGCTTCTGACGCACCCAGAGCGGCGATCGCGGCCCCGCCTCCCAGCTGGGACTCCCAGGCTGGGAGGCAGGGCTGCAATCGGCGCAGAAGCCTGGCGGCGGCGGGGGGAGTGGCTGGGAGTCCCAGGCTTCTGAGCAATCACAGGCTCCTAGCGCCGATCATGTCCCCGCCTTCCAGCCGCTCCCCCCGCCCACGCCATTGCACGTGTCCGGAATTTTCTGTTTTTTTTTTTTTTACCGGACAGAGAGCACAAATACCGGACTGTCCGGTAGAATACCGGACACCTGGCAACCCTCGAAAGGGAGAAAATGAGTCTTTATTACTTTATAAAAATGACCCAAACTAGCCTGAGCACCATGTACTAATGCAATCCGGTCTTTCTTTAAAAGGTGCAAAATACCCATATTTCAACTCTTTTGACATTTCTCAGGGTACATTAACCTTGCCAGAGCAAGGTCTATTGTTCTTTCTATGGTGTCATGTACAACAATGTTATGCCTCATGCTGAACTTTGGCCAGAACTTTTCAATTGGTCTATTATCCCATTACTAGTCATCCTGAGACCCTCTGAGAAGCATTCATTAGCCTGGCCTGATGCATCAGGCCATAATCTCAGAGTTTCCTGAAGAAAACAAATGCAGCCAGGCAATGAAGTAGACATCTGATTCTGATATGCTGCATTTGGTTTTTCACCTGCATTTTGCAGCTGTTTATTACTCAAACTAGCATGCCAGGTCTGACACTGTAATTTATTTGAATGCACAGAGCTGTAGTGACATTTTTTTCTCATGCTGTGTGGTCAATGGCTGCAGAAAATGTGGTTTAAATGTACTGCCAAGAGGCCATTCCAGCAACAATGTACTTGGTTGTTTCTATGCTGTAGGAGACCATTAGTTGCGCAAGTCCAGTGTTTTGTTTCAAGCAGGACTGCAGAAGATGGGGAGGGGGAGGAAACCCTGATGCAATTAGCCAGTGATGCTGCTTATCCAAGGAATAATTCCTTTCGAGCCACTGCAATGATCAGCTTATAGCAGCAAGCATGAGATTTATTTCCCAAATTCTAGCATCCTTAGTTACTAATATTTTGATTACAAAATAATTCAGGCACAACATGTGACACTCTTAATTCCACTGTAGTAATGAATTCTGTAGACTGATAGGCAGTTGTATGTGGAAATATTTTCCTTAATTTCCCCAAGAGCTCTTGTTCTTACATTATGAGGTAGGTAGGGTAAAGGAAGGGTCTAATCGGTGTTTTCATTTTGCCCATATTCTGGAGATCTTATAGATGGACCTGATCCAAAATCCTGGGTGCAGCTACTGCCAAACTTTGGAAAAGTTTAGGTCAGGATCCAGACTTTGTAGCTGGTCCTTATTTGTATAATAGCCAGGGGTGGCCCGTCCATATAGACGAACTAGGCGGTCGCCTAGGGCGCCAAATGGCGGCGCAATATCATTGAGGGGTTTGGAAGTGGGGGCACCGATTGCATGGTTCGCCTAGGGTGCCAGTTGCTGGCAGCTAGTCTAGGGCCGCCCCTGATAATGGCCCAAACCAAAACTTTGTGGCATCGTGAGCCTGTTTAGTCATTTGTTCTGGGGTACAAAGGGACGAATAGCACTACTTATTCTCCACGGCTGGGGCAAAGACTACTTTGTCTTTGTAGCATTTTCTAATTCATTCAGGAATTGCACTGAACAAAGGATGACCACTAATCCTAACATTTATGGAGTGATCTCAATTCTTAGAAGGGCATGCCCCTGATCAGTTAGCCTAGAATCTGCAGGGCTGTTTGAGTCTTGGATTTAATTTGAATCTGAAAATGTCATCATGGGAGGATGGTGCTTCTTTAGGTGGCGACATTGGGTCTGCATATGATAACGTCGCACCACCACAAGAGAGCACTTTGTGTTCCACACCTAATGCAAAGAGATTTAACATCTGACAGTAGAAACTGACAGAACGTGATGGGTCAGGGTGTGGGAGAGAGAAGAAATGAAGGACAGATAAAGGAATATCTGAAGTGACAGTGACTTTCTTATTTCCTTATTTCACATTTACTTCAAGGATAAGGGGTTAGTTGTTATGTGGTATATTAGTGGAATTGTAATAATAACACTTATCTAAGAAATGAGAGGTTTAATAAAAGGGGAACGGAAGTAGTAGGTTTTGCCATTCTTCCTTTTTTTTTTGACAGATCATCTGCGTCAAACCTGAATGTGGCCCTGGATGAATGTATGATTGCTGTGGATTTATTCCTAAATAACAAGTTTCCTGAGGCCCTTTCTTCCTTACAAGCGAAGTAAGTTGAATAACTGTTACCAGTTTTTTGTTCTTGTTTTTTCATTTTCCAATACAATTGCCACTACACTATGAGCACTAGCCAGATAAATAGTAATCCTTTTGGACTGGAGGAGGTGGGAAGATAAAATAATCTTTTTTAGGTCATAGGTAGTAAGTTGCTAGTGTTGAAAGAAGGAAATATTTCTCCCACATGCCCCACACCCACACTGATATAGGTAAATGGAATGGTGCTAATCAGTGGTTATAATACTTTGTTCATCTACTATATCAGCAACATCTCAGGGTTTCCTATCTGGTGCTTTAGTATGCATCAGGAGGGTGTGAATTTTAGAACATGACAAGCTAGAGTGGACTATCTTATCCATGTTGCTAAAAGTTCCCTAGTGCTGGCTAATGAGGGTCTATCGGAAGCAGGACTACATTAAAACCCAATAGAGAACTTTCTATGCTTTTCAGGCAATGCACAAGCTAGTATAGACTAAAATATACACCCCTCTGGTCTAGAGATGTAAAATCCTGTTCAATTGGTTAAACACCTAAACATAGTGCTAACACTGTTTAACTGATTAAAGGGGAAGCAGGCAAAGTGGGCCACTCCAGCGGGGCTGGAGCTCCCCCCTTTCCTCTCACTGGGGTTGGGCTACAGTGGCTTCTTCTGCAGGCAAGGGCTGCTCCAGCCCAGCTGCTCCCAGCCTCCTCCCTCCAAGCAGGGCTGCTCCATTAAGCATCCTTAAGAGTGATGTTTACTGGGTAGCGGGTTAATCCTTTGTATCCCTACTCTGGTGAGGACAAAAGTACCATCTAGATAAGCCCTATGGTGAATGAAAGTTTACTCTTGGCTACCAAACAGTTTGTTCTGTAACATGCAACCTAGTTCTTACAGTTGTTCTTACCAGTAAGTACAGATTTTGCCACAGTTTGTGACAAGGAACATAACTGAAAAACAGTTATCAGGTTATACATCACAGTTGAAAGAAATCTCCCTTTATCTCTGTCATTGACATGTCAGATTATAAAACCTGAACAAATAACTGTTCACTATTTATGCTCCTTTTCCCAGTTCATGCTCCTTGTCCTCACTTTCACATTTCTGAACACCTCTTCCTTTATCTCTGCTCATTTCTTTATGCTGCCTCAGCTCCTTTGGATGCCTTCAGTCTGGCAACTGTTTGTTTTTTCCTCCTTTTCCACTTGTATCTTTATGCCTTCTTCCATACTGCTTCCTCCTTTTATCATCTCCCTCCACACACACATCCTTCCCTGAGGTACAGTCTTCTATCAGCCCTTTCAGTGGTAATCCCACAAACAAAGGACAAACCCTTAATTAGTTTGAATTTTCTATCAGGCTATGTAAATAGTCCTTACTCGGCAACTTAGATAAGACCAGGTTGTAGGATCAAGCCCAAGTTCACCAAGTGCCGTTGATGTAGCTGTCCCAGTGTAAATCCAAGTGTAGATGGGGAAAGCCACATCTTCAGAGGAGCTCAGCCCTGTTTGAAACCAGGGCAGGCCCACTGGCAGGGGGAAAGGGAGCAACTGCTCTCTGGCCCCGAGATTCAAAGGGGCGTGAAGCTCCCAGATGCTGCTACTGTGACAGCAGTGGTGGGCAGAGTCCCAGACTCCTTTGAATTGCCACTGGAGCACCATTCTGCCTGGCTCTGAGGCTGAGGGGGTAGGCACATGCTGCAGTCTGGGAGGCACTACGGGCTCATTGCCCTCAGCCCCCTTCCATATGAGGCTCTGCCCCTTCTCCCCTCTCCCCCCACACACATACACACCTTGCCCTGGAGCCTGCGGTGACTGTCAGCCCCTCTAAATCGTGGTAAACACATAAGAAGGTAAGAATTGTCATACTGGGTCAGACCCAAGGTCCAGCTACTTCAGTATCTTGTCACTAACAGTGGCTAACACCAGTTGCTTCAAAGGAAACAAAGGGACTCCAGAGTAGGCAGAGGTAAGGTAATTTGCCACTCGTAATAGGTTTCATCCTGATCTCTAATAGACTGAGACTGGAGTAAGCCTTGAAGCAGAGGATTTAATATCCCTTCCACAGAAAACTGTTCCAATTAGGGTAACTCTGGATATTCCTGATAGTCATATAAGTGTCCAATCCTTTTCTGAATCTTGAGATCTTGGCCTTATGCACCTTAACTCTGAATTCATTGCCACAGTATCTTTTCTCACAGTGTGTAATTGATTTCCTTGTCTTGGTTTTGAATTTTGCACTTTTTAATCTCATCGAATGTCATCTTATATAAAGAGGATCAGTGTAAATCTGATTTTTCTTTGCCTGTTTGCAGTTTGTATGGTGCAGTGACTGGCCATCAATTGATTGTTGGATTTGGGGCTAGTTCCCAGAGAAGACAAGATTTCTGATGACATTTGAACGGGTGGGATTTTTTTGGGACCGTCTCAAGGCTGTTCCCCACTCTGGCACTCTGAGCACAACAGGCGGGTCCCACAAGAGACTTTAAGTACCTTGCCTCTATAGGTTCTGCTTACAAAACTCCCCAAAGTCACAGATTTCCTGCCCTTGGCAGATAGGCTGCTACCATCAAGTGTAAAAAACCCTTCTTCTGAAATCCAAGAAGAAGCACTTGAATTTCTTCCAGAGTAGTACCTCTTTTACCACAAGAGAGGCTGAGAAAAACAGAAAACAAACTGCAATCTCTGATAGCTGACCTCTTAGTCTTAGGCTTGCATACACAGACTCCCTGTTACTTTCCAGGACACAAGAATCAAATCATCACCTTAAAAAAGATGATTTTATTAACAAAAACAAAAAGATATACTTGATGAAGCATACTTGGTTGCTAGGTGTTACAGAGCAACTGAGAAACATAGTATCTATGGGTACAGCTTAGATATAGTAAATGCGGGGGGAGCACGTGGATTTAGCACAGAGAGGCTTAACCAAACAACAAAACAAAGATAAATATCCTGATCATGACTAAATATACATTTCTGTGTCTACTCACGATCCGTACTGATCCGTACTTCCAGGTCCAGTCCATTCCTGTTACCTGCACAGATTTCCTTATCCCTTCCACGCTGACTCACACCTTTACCCAATTCCTAGGGCTCAAGGTGCAACCCTGCTAATTTAAACACCCACCCGTACCCAGGGTGTAACTTCCTGTGGGTCTGCAGGATCTTTTGCCTCTGAAATAGCCTTACACAATAATACTCTTATTCTCTATTTATTGATTATTACCAAGCAATCAAAATATACATGCTAAGCATACAGTGTCATGCTCCCCCATCCTGATCAAGGCAGTCCAACTTCCCATTGGCCAGGCAAGGTTAGTCTCTCTGGATCCTAGTTGCTACACGTCATGGCCATACAGAGTAGTTCTGGCAGCTCTGGTCTTAGGCTGTGTCTTGGAGGTGAGTTCTTCTTCCAGGTCTTTCCTTCTTCTTCTTGCTCTTCCTTTCTTCCTTTTTTCTTTCCCCGCTGGTCTCCTTTTTGGACCCCAGTTTATATCGTGAAACTTGAGTTCTGCTTAGCTATACCGTAATCAATTATTTTAGTTTAATTTTACTAACCAATCATAACCTACTGTAACAGAATTCCCTAACCAATCATACACCACCACCTTAGCTGATTTACACCTAGCAAAATTAATTATACAGCAGACAGAAACAATTAAAAACCAGACAGCGATTATACAGACAAACAATAGGAAAGTGAGGACCATAATCATAGAATTAGGATTCCACAACCTCAACTATTGATAAACAGTTTCGTGCCAAATGAATGCTGTTAAGCTAAGTTTTCTCTACCCATCTTGAGGTCTATTTCTTTATCTGGTGACAGTGGGTGCCATTAGGACAGGATCTTCTTAATAGTCTGGTGTGACACTATTTTAATGCAATTTAGATGGAATGTGAATATGTGACTTCAAGCTTTATAGGTAATGGCTGCTGCTCTTCAATCTGGCTGCAGAGGAAGGCTTTAGGCCTTCCATTATGGTTACAGGCCTTCCAATATGGCTACAGAAAAACCATGTTGTTACATTTCCATGCCCAGTATTCCTTGTAGGCATGGTAGTCCTGTCTGGATTAATTCATCTCATTTCCCCCAGCTCCTAGCTTAAAACTCTCACAAAGAGAGCAGCAGGCCAGTATATCTATTCAATTTAAATTGTAATAGTCTTTCCCATTGGCTTTCCTGGCTCCCTGCCAACATGCCCTAGCTATCTGGAGTTTAACCCTTTATTCATAGAGTGCTGGCCACAACTCCTCCTGTCCATCACAGGGACTTTGAAGTCCAGAGAATTAATTTTTTAAAAGGATATATTGCTTCTGAACTATATTTATGCAGCAACTAAAATAGACACACGCACTCTACTGTGGGTCTGCTGACATTATCCACACATGAAAATTGCATTATTCACACACAAGCAATGTGTGCATATAATCACTTTTTAAAGATTTTGTGCCTCTCTTTATTCACACAGTTTTCATTCTTATGGCAGACCAAAGGCAGCAGGCTGCAGTAGTTTGGTAGAGGGCAGGTATATGGGTAGTAGTGTGAGCAGATTCCTGTTCCCTCCATAGGCTGCCAGACAGAGACTGCTGCTCATCAATTAAGACAGGCATCTGGGACTCATTAAGAGCTGGCCTGCAGCAGCTGGCTAATGGGCCACCTGCAGTCAGTTAGGGCCAGCTGGTCTGCTATAAAAGGTTTCCCCTCAGGTAAGGAGGGGGGAAGGAGAGGAGTGATGGACCAGAGAGGAGGAAGTACAAGGCGGGGGCGGGGGCGGGGGCCTACACTGGGAGAAGTTCTCACCTAGTGTGCCAGGAGAAGGTACCATGGGAGTGGTTAGGGAAGTGGCCTAGGGACAGACTACTATTCTGTGGGGATAAAGGCAGAAGCCCCACTAGTGGCTGCAACCTAGGGCCCTGGGCTGGAACCTGGAGTAAGTGGGTGGGACCAGGTTCCCCTCAATCCTCCCCACGCCTGGTGGGCTGCCAGCAGGGGGAGAAAGGGACTTTTGGACCACTGATGAGTTTTCCCCTTCAAACTAGTGACTTGCCTATGATGAAAATGGCTCATTAAGTGGGGAACCCTTGCCTCTGAGAGAAGCAAGAGGCAGGGGGAGGGTCACCGCGAGCTTCTGAGGCAGACCAAAAATCCACCACGAAGCGCAGGACCCGGGGGTGTGACCGGTGCTCTGCCACAACTGTAATGTGCATCTGCTTGAGTTCTTTGCTTTCCAGGTCCTTTGGCATTTTACTACCAACTCCCACCCTTGCCACAGTTGCTTTGCCTAGTTTTGTGCCATCACCAGATTTTATCACTACTCTTTCCTTATGTCAAGCTGCCAATGTATATAGTAAACACAATTTTATATAGGGCCAATTCTTGTTTTGTCTTTTTGCTATGCCACTTACTTTCATCCTCAACTGCTTCCTTTTACAAGTGCCTGTGATATCAGTCATTTTGCACTGGAGACAATCTGAACTCAAGTCATTTCTGTGCAAGAGTTAAAAGAAAACTAAATGGCTGCCTTATTAGTCTTTCTGCATTTGCTCAGGGACCAGGGATGGGCCTGAGATACAGAAAAACAGCTGAGCCACCCAGCTGAACTCCCCCATTTATTGCTTCAGTTAGCCTCACATGCCACATCCATATAAAAGAAAGCTTCGTGTTGTGCATCTGTTTCCTGCACTTCTCCCTCGGTCCATCCTGAATGCTACAATGGGAGCTACCAAGGAAAGTGCTGTTCTGCTTTGTATGTGTCAAGGATCCAATCCAGTAGTGTGATGTACCTACTTTATTTGGGCCCTTCATCCCAAAGACACTGAGTTAGTAGGCTCTGCCATTGATGATGCTGTGTAAAATGTGGTTTTGACAAACCGTAGGGTCAGTGAGCTGTCTGCCTGATTCAGTGCTGTGGTGTTGTGTTTTTGTATCATGAGACACTGTCACAAAATGTTAACTACAGCAACAGTATTTTCACTGAAATCACATGCAAAATGTCCCTGTGCCCATGTAGGTATGTTTGCTTTGTGTCTGAAAAAAGAAGAGAGCCATTTTTGGGAAGGGGGATACTGTGAATGTGACACTGAGACCCCTCCTGTGAAGGAGTCTATGTATTTATCTATCAATTCATTTTTATGAAAAACTTCCTAACTGTCAGGGTGGTTAAACACTGGAATAAATTGCCTAGGGAGGTTGTGGAATCTCCATTGCTGGAGATATTTAAGAGCAGGTTAGACAGACACCTGTCAGGGATGATTCAGACCACTGTTTCTCAAACTGTGCTCCGCTCCGCGAGACATCTCCAGGGGCTCCGAGGTTGACAAACTGGAAACATCGATAGGTACAACACATGCAATCAGTGGAATGCTGGGGCTCCGCATACATTTTCACACATGTAAAGGGCTCCGGAGCTCAAAAAGTTTGAGAACCGCTGGTTTAGACCAGGGCTGCGCAAAGTATGGCCTGGGGGCTGGATCCGGCTCGCCAAGCCACTAGAGTCGGCCCTCGGACCACCCTGCCAGGACCTTCAGGTATGCAGCTGCTGCAGTTTAAAGCACTGTCAGGCTGGCTCTCTGCTCTGCAGGGAGGGGTAGGCTTCATGTGATCACCCCACCCCCAGCACAATCCTCAGCTCCTGTAGGCTGGAAACAACCGGCCAATAGGAATTGACCCCAGCAAGTCTCTCAGCTCCTATTGGCTGGAAGCAACCAACCAATAGGAGCTGAGAGAGAGGCCTGTGGGGTTGGGGGCAGCACAAGCCTATTCCCCTTCCCAGAGCTGAGAACCAGGTGGAGGGAACAAGCCAGCAATTTAAAGTGATCTGGGGCTGCTGCAGGCTGGGAGCCGGGGCTGCCGCAGGCTGGGAGCCGGGGCTGCCTTGGGGGTGCTGCAGGGCTGCTGGCTTTGGTGAGCACCTTCCAGTCAGACCTGCCTCTGGCACTCCTGCCCCTCCCGCATCCCTACTCTGTTCTCCAGGTCACCATCCAAACGCTCTGCACCCCCCTGCCCCAGATCACAACTCCCTCCCAGACCCTGTACCCTCTTCTACATTCCTCCCCCAGGCCAGAATCCTCTCCTGCACCCAAACACCCCCCCAGACTCTGCACCCCAATCCCCTGCACTAGGTCACAACCCCTTCCTTCACCCAAACTCCCTCTCAGACCTCACACTGTCTCCTGCACCCCAGTCCCATACCCCATGCGCCCTTCTGCACCCAACCTCTACCCTAAACCCCGCACCCCCTCCACAGAAAAGTGTGGCCCTTGGCCACTTTCCAAAATCTTGGAGTGGCACCCCCACCAAAAATGATTGTCTGCCCCAGTCTTGCAGTGCTTGGTCCTGCTGTGAGGGCAGGGGACTGGACTCAATGACTTCCTGAGGTCCCTTCCAGTTCTGTGATTCTATGCTACTTCATGTCATATGCTTTCCATTCTGTTTTCATGGGGCTCTGTGGAATTCATTTCAGAAGTTGACTTTATACCCTCATATCTTGAATATGAATATAGTTCACACTGCAAAATCATTTTCAAACTGATTTTTCATCTTTGTCCATTGTTAAAGGGAAGCTTCTACCCCCTAAGCCCTTGACAGCAAGAGCAGTACAGCGTTATAATCCCTAAACAATGTAGTGGAGAAACTCGAAAAAGCTGAATTTCACTGCAAATGATCTTCATTGTAGACACACGTCATCTCTTTAGGGAATAACAATAGTTGTAGTGAGGGATGTGTAATTATAAAAACATTTTATTTGGGAGGAGGGTGTCAGTTCCAGATTGTTGTTTTTTAGCATGCTGAGATTTGAAATAGGTTTCACAGTCCATAAGCATGCTGTCCTTGTTTAAAAAAAAAATCATACCTGTAATTCTCTGTTTTAGACTTTGTGGCTTTATCACTTATAGTCATAGAATCACAGAATACTTCAACTGGAAGGGACCTCGAGAAATCATCAAGGCCAGTCCCTGCCCTCACGGCAGGACCAAGCACAGTCTATATCATCTATAACCTGCTCTTAAATATCTCCAGTGATGGAGATTCCACCAGGGCTGGCCTTCCCATGAGGTGAACTGAGGCGGCCGCCTCAGGTGCCAGACTGGGGGGGCGCCACTAGGACCCAGAGTGTAGAAAATTGTGTCTGTTGCTGGTGCATATATAGATAGAAGAGCAGTACCATGAGAGGAGTAGAACAGGAAGAAGGAAGAATTGAGACCTTTCAAAGTTTTGGCCCAAGCAAGGGAGCATGGGGGGCGACATTTGAGCTCCCCGCCTCAGGTGCCAAAATGCTGTGGGCCGGCCCTGGATTCCACAACCTTCCTAGGCAACTTATTCCAGTGTTTAACCACCCTGACAGGAAGTTTTTCCTAATGTCCAACCTAAACCTCCCTTGCTGCAGTTTAAGCCCATTGCTGCTTCTCCTGTCCTCAGAGGCCAAGGAGAACAATTTTTCTCCCTCCTCCTTGTGACTCCCTTTTAGATACCTGAAAACCTCTATCAATTAAAAAAGCCCAGTTCCTTCAGCCTTGCCTCCATAACTCATGTTTTCTAGACCTTTAATCGTTGTTGCTCTTCTCTGGACCTTCTCCAATTTCTCCACGTCTTTCTTGAAATGCGGTGTCCAGAATTGGACACACTACTCCAATTGAGTCCTAACTTCCAGGTCCTAGCTTGGTGGGGCATATTCTTTCCTGGGTTAGTTATTTCAGTGGAACTGCAATGGAGTAAATGAGCCATATTTTGCGTCTAAAATCATTTTATCTCCTTTCATCTTCATCTCATTTGCATCAGGTGTTATTGAGAGCTCAGCTCGACTGCATATATATCAATCTCTTGCAGCATCTCAAGTTAAGTAACAGGTCTTTCCTAACAGTTTAAAAATAAACACCCTGGGAAGGTGTCTGGGTTCTCCTGTACAGTGGTAAAAGCTCTATTCCTGTTAGAAGAACATGTCAGAAAAGCAAATCTAATTTTGTGTAAATATTTATATGGCTTCTTTCTTCAGATCACATGAAGATCTTTTGGTTGCTTTTTAGATTTTAGAGTCAATTTTCCTCTTCTCTCTACCAGTAATGTTTGTTCCAACTGCAGAGTCCAATTCATGACATGTTCTTTGGCATGGAAGTATTATTTTTATTTCATTTTTTGTGTGTAGAATATTAATATTTCTCAACCTTCAGTCACCCTAACAATTAACAAAAACGTCCCATCAAAATACACAACAGCAGATGCCTTGAGGCATGAAAGGAGGGAATTGAATATCAGAGCTGAGGGGCTGTCATGGAGGTCCACCCAGCTAACTCCTCTATAGCATCCGTTGTTTGTAACTGTGGCAGAGTGTCGCAGCAAGAGTGTTAGTTTCTCAGGTGGACGGCCTCAAACCTTTTCAAGCTTACGGTCAAAACAACACCTTTAGCTCCCCCCCAGAAACCTGAAGGGAAATGGGTGAAGCTCCCAAAGTGCTCATGAGGGGAGGAAGGGAAGGTTGCTGAAGTGGTGGGGCCTTGGGGAAAAGGGCCAGGTTTGGGGCTTGCCTTCACCTGCCCCCCATAAATTTACAGTGTAGTGCCATAAGGAGCGGCACATTGTAGTCAAATCCAGAGGAGACAAAGGCCTGGATCATGGTGGCCAGCTGAAAGAAAAGGTGGTGACTTTCTGTGCAGATGTGGATGAACAAAAACCTTTCTGGGCACCGCTGCAGAGTCATATGGTCATGTAAGTGCGGGGGATCTATCAATGCATCTAACTGGCAAGCCTGAGTGATGAGTGCTGGATACATACCTTCCATCTGTCAGGCTGATGTAATCTTCACCAGATTCTCCTCCTGCTACCCCTAGTCTATCATCATTCTTCCCATCTGACATGACTGAAACTCAACCCATTTGGTCCTATCCCTGGGTGAAATTGGTATCACCTTCTAGGGACAGAGTTCCTACCTTTATAGGCTTTTCTACAAGTACCTGCCTAGTGAGTGTTTGCTCCTGATAACTTTTGGGTGTCATGTAAAGCCAGTGTCCTGAATACTTCTGGCCTTTAAAAGTGCTCTGGTTCCATTCTGTAGGACTTCATGGCCACAATCCAGATGGGAAATTACATTTTTCCAAAACAAAAATCCATGCTGTAGTTTCAGTATGTTCATCACATTCTGCATGTGACAAGGCCATGCTCTGTCACCCTCCTGTGGTGCCCCAGAAACTGTTCAGACCCAATTGCTTATTGTGTGCAGAGCAGACTGAATTTTGTTCTAAACCTGTCCACGAACATCTCAGTTTAACTTCAACTTTTCAGTATTTCTTGATTAAGGTCCTGAGAAGAAGGGAGGTCTCCCTCTCTCTAGGCAGCTTCTTTGGTCCCGGCTCAGCTAACCCTGTACCTCCCCTCAACTCCTGGCTGGGTTTTATCAGATTGGTCAGCTAATTAGTTCCTTTCCTCCCCAGCTCCTCCTTCTGATGAAATATTCAGTCAGCCTGACTGGAGGAACTAAGTGGGACTTCAGTGACCAGAGTGCTGACCCACCAGGCAGATCTCAGTGCCTTGTCACATTGCCCTGAACTGTTCTGTAGCTGCTCTTTATTTAAAGGCTAGTTGCTTTCATTCCCAAAATGATTGTCTTGCAGTTAGATGAGTAAAATCATTCTTTCATAGACATAGTTTTATAATCAGCAGGTAAGTTGTTGAGCTTTGGGGGTCACTGAATAAAACGCATTACAGAAATGTCAGCCGGGTTTCCAGGGTAACCGGCGGGAAGGGGCAAATCTGGTTTTACCATTCTTTGGAAACGAGCTATAAAATTACAATACCTGCTGGCCTGCTTCTACTCTTACATACGGTAATGTAGATCAGGAGATAAAGGGTTTGACATCATCAAAGGAAAGCTGCTACAGCAGCACAGATAAGTATTTATTATTTATACAAATCTGCTCAATAGCCTTCTGTTTTTATGTAATTTCGGGTAACAGCTGAGAGCAAACAGATTACGTATCAGTGGCAGAAGCTTCTGATTAAAAAAGACTAAATAGGAAAGAACAGCTTGTATCAGTTCCAGTAAAAAAATATTAGGTCAATACGACTCAACTAAGTCAATAAAATGCTTATTTTAGAAGAATATAATTTAATTGGTATCCAGTTTGCACTAATTTATTAACAGGCTAGTGTGTTTTAGAAAACAATGGTGAAGCCCTGGAGTTTGGGGGGAGTTGTTTTTGTTAAATTGTGCCTTGGCTTGCATAAAATCGGTTTCTTGCATAAAATCGGTTTCTTATTGGACTGGCTTGTTTTCTGTTCTTTACTATTATACTTTATTTCTAGCAAATCTCTATGCACTTGGGGAAAGCATGGAATTGAGACCAAAATCCTCTGCACACAATACGCCGCAGCATGGGCAGAGGAATTATAAGCTTTTCCCTTCTCATTGGCCTGCCAGTCTTTTTGGCCCTGCTCTGATGTGGCTACTTTTAAGGATAGAGGGGCTTGGTCTCAATAGCACATTCTTCCCTTGGGCCACATCTAGACTACGGAGATCGACATTTCGGCGGTTGATCTTCTGGTGTTCGATTTAGCAGGTCTAGTAAAGATCTACTAAATCGAATGCTGAGGGTATCCCTTTTGGCACCGGAACTCCTACTTCTCACAAGGAGTAAGGCAAGTTGATGGGAGCATTTCTTCCGTTGACCTCCCACTGTGAGAATGGTGCCAAAGCTTGGCCTAAGGTACATCGACTCCAGCTATGTTTTTTAGGTAGCTAGACTTGCATACCTTAAGCCAATCTGTGGTTGTAGTGTAGACCTGGCGTAGGCCTTTTTTGCTGAAACTGCCATAAAGCAGTTCAGTTGAGGTGGTGATTTCTGGAATTTGTAGGTCCTGCTTAATCTCATGAATTTCTCTGTTAATTATGTGGTTTCATGCGAATCAGAATCCAACATGCTGTTTCGGGCCTCTCCCTAAAAGTTATTACAGTTCTTATTTAATGGTATAGATTCAGGAAAGGCCAAATGGGACCATTGTGATCATCTACTCCAGGGGTTCTCAACCTTTTTTGGTTCCCGTATCCCCTTGGCTTTTAGTAAACCTTCCCGTACCCCCTATTCAGTAAGAAAGGCAATAAATTCTAGACTCTAGAATCCACAACTTTTTTCACTAACACTACTACTTTTGGAATATTTCAATTAGGATAATCTAGTTATTTACCAAATATTCTCCGTACCCCTTTGACAAGCTTCTCATACCCCCTGGGGGTACACGTACCCCAGGTTGGGAACCCCTGATCTACTCTGATTTTTTGCATAACACGGGCCATAAGACTTTATGAATTAATTCCTGTCTGAAGTAGAAAAAGTACCCAATTTCTTTAAAAAATTGCCCTTTAGTTTTTAGAGTTTGCCTAGTTTCAGCTTCCAGCCCTGGGATCTTGTCATACTTTTGTCTGCTAGAGAGAAGAGCCCATTCTGAAATCAAGTAATCTAACAATCATCTCTGCATCAGAGATGCAGCCTCATCTGGGATACGATACTGGCTTGAAAAAATGTTACATGTTATCAGATCCAGGGTAGAATAACTTCTGCACCTGGATGTACTAATTATTGTTCTTTCAAATTCAGAACTAAAGAAAAATCTCAGCATTGTCCTCTGCTCTTTATTTTATATCTCAGGGTATCAGACCCACTGCTGGGTGAGCTCTCCTTGTGTTTTTGGCATGGATGATATATAAACCAAGACTCAAACCTTATGGAATGCTAATGATGACACCCAACCATCTGTAGCTCAATTTGTAGCTTGGGCACATTATTGTTCTTAAGATGGCCCACAAGTAAAAAGCAAAGCATTCTGGGAAACTCCTGTCTAATACATCCATTTACACTTCCTGAGGATGGGAGTCAAAAAGCTATATCTACATCAGCTGTAGGTGAATGTCCTTTTGCAATCCAAATTCAATCCAAATCTTGAAATTCATCATGGAGGCAAGTTATGTTGTATTGGACATTGCCCCTCTAATTTCTACAGCCCTGCAAATATCTGCTTTATATCCCTGAATAGCAGTATCCATGGATGAAGATTCAGTTGTATTGTTTACCAAATTTGTGGATCCAAATTTTTGTATTTGTGTAGGGCTCTTTGGATCCGTGGCCCCCTGGGGTTCCATGAGTTGGTTTCAGGGGCTCTGTAGGGTCAGGTGGGGTTAAAGTTTGGAGCTTTTGGAGCAGGGCTCAGGGCTTTATTCCTGCAGGGATGGGGCACAGGAGCTTGAGGCTTCTGCCCCACAGACTCTTTGAAACCAGCTTGCAGACCCGTGGTTATGAACCACTGCTCTAGAGCAGAGGCACTCAACCTTTTTCTTTCTGAGCCTCCCATCCGCTATAAAAACTCCATGGCTCACCTGTGTTACAACGTTCTGCATATAAAAGCCAGGGCTAGCTTGGCAGACCCCCTGAATTCTGCTCATGGTTCCCTATTGGGCCACAGACCTCTGGTTGAGAATCACTGCTCGAGAGGATGATGGCACAGATGTGGATACATATAGAAGGTGGAGTGCAGATTGCAGGTCAGATACAAGTTAATTATCATGGCTGCAGATGCAAATTTTTGTATCCACGCTGAGCTCAACTTGTTTCCTGTTATGTGTCATTCTTCATAATATCTGGAACAAAAGTCAGTACCCCTTGCAGTCTTGGTGATCCTGATCGGTGCGTCTCACAATAATTGTTCCTGATAATTTTTTCTATCCATGTCAGAATAAATTTCTATGTGCACAGAAGCATGTGTGAATGTGAACCACCTGTACAAACAAAGCAACCGAGCTGTGGGCCCTCTGCTAATTAGCTGGGCAGCATTTGAATTGCTCCTGAGCGGCTGCACAATTGCTCAGTTTACAGGGAGCACTGTTCACAGTCCTGACTGGAAGCCACATGTCATGGAATTCTCGCTAATGATTAAAATAGCAACAGTTAAAATGACGTTTTATGTTCTCTCATTATGAAAGTCTTCCCGAAAGCTCAGTAGGCTTAACTGCATCTCTCTAAATAACTTTAAGCAGGAAAAATTAGTGTATGTGATTACATCTAATTTAATAAGGTGTTTGTTGGAGATTATCCATCATTATGTAACAGCCAAACACAAAACATTACAAAACAAGAATAAAATACATGAAAAAAATAACATTTTCAGCTTCTCCCTCAAAGCACAGGAGACTGTGAGCTGAACAGCTTTAAAGATGGAAAAAATCCTGGTAAGTAATCTAGTCCATCTCTTCCCTTTCAGTGTAGGATTGTTCCCCGCAATTAATCTGTCACCTTTTATCCATTTTAATTAAATGTCTGAGTAAGTGTGCTTCCTCTAATTCCTTTGAGAGATCAGTTACTTTATAGCTCCATAAATGCACAAGGAACGTCACAAAACACAAGGTCTCTGCCATGAAGTACTTATAATGTAACTGGGACAACCCTGGAACAATAGTTTGGGGTGTGGCAGACACAGAGAAGATGCTTTTAGGAAGATGAACACAGGATTTTATGGAAAAAAGAAGTTGTAAAGTTTTGGGGAAGTGAGGACATTCAGTGAATGAATAAGGAGTGGCTGTCACAGACAGGAGAACAGGATGAAAGAAGTTCAAAATAAGGTGGTAGACTGAGAAGAGCATAAGCAGGAGGGAGAGAAAGAAGAAATACGTTTTTATTTATATAGCATTAAGGGTCTGTGGTGCCGTACAACACTCAGAAGAAATAATACATCCTTGCTCTGAAGAGCTGAGCTATAAGGTATTAAGAGAGAACAATCTAGAGCAATACAAAACAGAACAGTCATCAGGTGATGAGTGACCATTGTGGGAGTCTGGAGTAAGATCTTGCAAGACCTTGAAGTTGAGGATTAAATATTGTTCCACAGTCTTAAGGAAGATCACTGTCAGGAAGGTTCCCCTGATATTCAGTTTTAATTTTCCCTTTTTTTTTTTTTTTCCACTTCATCGCATTATTGCTAGTAATATCCCTTGTACCGACTTAATTCCTCTCCCTTCCTGATATTTTACATCCTTCAGGTGGTGGTTGAAAGTTATAATGTATCCCCCAAATCATGGTTTGCTATCTGCTATAATGTGTGTCTCTGGTGAACTCCTGAGCAGGTGAAACAAAAGTGGGGAACAGGAAGTTCTAAAAGGAGCTGGTCAAGGGAGCTGGTGAATTGTGTGTATCTGGCCTGTGGATTGTTCTCTGTGACTGGGTTTTTTTTGTCCTCAGACTAGGTAGGAGAGGTCGGTTGGTTTGTGTGTCTGTGCACACAGAACTGAAAAAAGGCAGATTAAAAACACAGAGAATTGCTTCCCTGGTATTCAGGGAAAAGTTACAGTGTACGGGGTGGGGAGGGTAGTACATGGGATCAGCACAGAGGAGTCCAACAAATCCAAAAATAAAGAAAATAACCTGATCACATCTGACTGAACATTCCCCTTTTTACTCATGTTTCTGTTGCTCTAAGGCAGGGGTGGGGAACCTAAAACCTGGGGGCCAGATGCAGCCCCCGACTTGCCTGGATCCAGCCCCCAAGGCTCAGGGCTCTCTCCCAGCATTGGAGAGCCTATGCTAGTGCTCCAGCCCCCCTCCAGCTTCTCACGTGTGTGTGGTTCCAAAATGATTTTTCTGTGGGTCATTGACCTCTGACCCTAAAAATGTTCCCCATCCCTGCTCTAAGGTTTAGTCCTTCCCAAGGCACAGATGCCACTGATCCTCCATGCCCTGCTTCCTGGCTTAACTCATTTCTCCCAGGTCTCCAGGTCACACACAGACTGCAGCAGGGTCTTGCTTCCAATTCAAAACCCTGTACTTTGTTTTTATTGGCTCTCCTGGCTTCCTGCCAACACTTTGTGGAGACTCTCTAGGACCCACTATCTGTGGGTTTAACCCTTACAGCAATTTAGTTAACTGAATAGCTGGGATGTCCAGAAAAGAGTAGTACAGCTCCCATTCATCACAGGGACCCTTGGGTCTGTGATCATCTCTGGTTTGTAAAGCCTCTGAGGCCATGTCTGTACTAAACGGAGGATCAATGCTGCGGAGGTCAATCTTCCAGCATTCAATTTAGCGGATCTAGTAAGGACTGACTAAATTGAACACCGAGGGTGCCCCCATCAACAGGGGAAGTTGACAGGAGAATTTCTCCCAATGACCTCTCTCTATGGGGATACGGGAGAAATTCAGCTTCAGGTAAGTCGGCTCCAGCTACGTTATTTATGTAGCTAGAGTTGTGTATCTTAAGCCAATCTTCCAGTTTAGTATAGAGCTGCCCTGAGTAGTTAATCTCTCCCCACAAGGGAAGGAAAGGAGTGAGATTTCCTAGAGAAGTCAGTTGCCAGACAAACAGGAGCAGAAATAAGAGTTTAGACAGTGAATGTTAAAGGCTTTCATTATAGGTACAGTTCTACATTTAATATTGTGATGGGACAATGGTTCTGACCTTCAATGGATGAACTATGTTTTCTTTCTTTCTTAAAGCCAGAAAGGACTTTCTGTAACTGCATATTTTGCTTAAGATCCTTTGGTGAAGGTCCTTGTCAAAGGCTTTCTGAAAGTCCAAGGACACACATCTACTGGATCACCTTTGTCCACATGATTTTTGTTCTTTTCAGAGAGTTCCAGTCGATTGGTGAGGCATGATTTCCCATTACAAAAGCCATTTTAACTCTTCCCTAACATATTATTTTCATCTGTGTCTGATAATTCTGTTCCTCACTATAGTTTTAATGTCTCAGAGGAGTAGCTGTGTTAGTCTGTAACTTTAAAAATGAGTAGTCCTGTAGCACCTTAGAGACTAACAAAATATATATAGTATGATGAGCTTTCATGGGCAAAACCCACTTCCTCAGATGAGCGTAGTTTCAGTGAATTTTTCTGGTACCGAAATTAGGTTTACTGGTCTGTAATTGTCAGGATCACCTCTGGAGCCTTTACAAAAAATTGGCATCACATTAGCTATCGGACAGTCATCTGTTACGGAGGCAGATTTAAGTGAGAGGTTACATACCACACTTAGCAATTTCATATTTGAGTTCCTTCATAATTTTGGGTGAATACCATTTGGTCCTGGTAACTTACTAGTGTTTGATTTATCAGTTTGTTCCAAATCCACCCCTATGGACACCTCAATCTGGGACAGTCCCTCAGATTTTTCACCTAAAATGAATGGCTCAGTTATGGGAATCTCCATCACATCTTCTGAATACATTTTAAAAATTTAATACGTTAATAGAGCCAAAGAGAGCTAGTGGGTAGATCTCAAAATATAGTTGTAAATGAATAATTATCAATAAGTGTGTGCATTTCTAGTGGGATCCTCCAGGTATCATTTTTGGCCCTAGTCTATTTTTATCAGTGACCTAGAAGAAGACATAAAACTGTTATTGATAATCTTTGTGTGATCTGCAAACTTTGTGGGAGTGATTAATAATGAAGAACATTAAGTCACTGATACAGTGCAATGCAGTTCACCTGGTAAATTAAGTGCAAGGAATGTGTTTCTATATAACCAAATGTAGAATCCTCTATCAAGGAACAAAGCATATGGGTCATACTTGCAGAAAGGTGATCTCTCTCCTGGGAATTAATGACTCTGGAGAAAAAACCCTAAGGGATCAAGGTGGATAAGCAAATAAATGTGAGCTTCCAGTGTGATGCCATGGCTAGAAGGGCTAATGTGATCCAAGTAGTAGTGGAGATATTTGGCACAAGTTTGACTGGTATTGGAATATGGTGTCCAGTTGCGGTTTCCACACATCAAAAAGGCTGTTCAAAAATTGGGGAAGGTTCAAAGAGCCATGAGAATAATTAAAGGACTGAAAAATATGTCTTATAAGGTGACATGTGAAATCCCACAGTGTTTGTGGTTTGGGAAGCATATTCAAGTTGGACAAAGTGGAGGGGAAGGATGATGGGAATATATAGATAGAAGTAAAAAGCGGAGACATTTGGCTATCTGTAACAACTCTGAATGTAAGGTCAGATTCATGTTAAATGTACTTTGGCCATAATTGTGTTATCACAATACTCATCTTTTTTTTTAATTGTTATTCTATGTAACTCTCCCAAAGTAGAAGGATGATTGTCTCAGCTTGCAGCACACATCATGGTATTCAGTAGAGAACACAGGCAGAAATAATTATCCCAAAATAAAAGACATTTCAGAGCCTGATCCTACATCCCTTGGACAGCCAGACTTCCACTGACACATGTTAAGCATCTACACTGTAGTAACTTAGCATAGTTAGGTAGGAGAATGATTTGATGCACAAATCTGAACCTGGGCCATATACAGAGTATTTGTATTGTCCAGGAAAAAATAATCCTTTATATGTACCATATTGTGTTTGATTATTAAGGTACATTTGTTTAGACCTAATTGAGTCTCCATCAGATTAATATGCCCCTAGAATGTTTTTTAAATTAATCTTGTACTAAGTTTGTGTCATCTCTGCTCATGTGTCTCACATTTTTGTTACAGAACGAAGGACAGTATGTATCATGCACTGACATATGCCACTATACTGGAAATGCAAGCGATGATGACCTTTGATGCCCAGCACATGCTGAATGCAGGAAACATGATGAAAGAAGCTCAAGTCACCTGTCAAAAGTAAGTGTGGAGAAGTGCATTGGCAGGATGTCCTCCTCTAAAGTCATGAAAGATTCGTCGTGTAACTGAAGGAAGGACATGTGCAGTACTGCCGCCTCCCATGATTTTATCTTGACTTGAGCGATTTTGGGGTGGCTTTTACCTGTCTTGTGAACACATGATACAAAGCCTCAACCCACAAATGTTCTGTTTTTCAAAATAGCCCCTATCTCCTTTTTACAATCACTGGGGCTCAGGCCAGCAAGATGGCCACCATTTCCCTGTGGTCTATCCACATGTGGATGTGAGGCTGCCCTTTATCAAGTTGGCTGCTTCCCCTTATTGTTTGCAGTTGAGCTGAAGCCAGGCCAAAAGGCAAATTGGCTGTCCCTCTCCGGGTCAGGAGACTGGACAGGACATAAGAATTGTGGGGCACAGCAGAGACACTGATGAGTAGATGGGGAGAGTGAGGGAGAGCAGAAGAGAGGGATGGAGAGGGGCTCATGGGGGGTCCAGAGTAAGAGGCAGCATGGAGGTGCAGGAGGGGGACAGAGTCAGAGAAGTGTTGCTTCATGCAACAGGCTAACCAAGTCCTATTGTTTTCACTGTGACATTACTGCTTATATGAATGATTGATGTAAGAGTGAAGAACTGAGGATTCTGTCTGTACCACTCCTGAATTGTGGATGATTTTATGAAATTGTATCATGAAATCACTGTGTCATGGGAAGCCTATATGTATGTGATTCCCCTGGAATGGAAGAAGAGCTCTGGGTAAGCTTGAAAGTGTGTCTTTCTCACTAACAGAAGT
The DNA here is from genome assembly GCA_032595735.1 of Pelochelys cantorii. Classification (NCBI taxonomy): domain Eukaryota; kingdom Metazoa; phylum Chordata; order Testudines; family Trionychidae; genus Pelochelys; species Pelochelys cantorii. Next base: position 57,475,545 of record CM064334.1, read on the forward strand.
TTGTCCCATAAAAGAGATTACCCCACCCACCTTGTCTGTTGAATAACCTGGGACCCACACAGCTACGGCAACGCTGCATTAGCAGGGTTGTATCATGTCTCTGCCAGCCAGGCCAAAGACAATGGTGAGTGATCATCACACAAAGGGTTGTGATGGTGGATTTGCTGCAGCTAGGTGAAAACACTTCCTCTGTTTATTTGAAGGTGGAAGGGGAGTTAGGAAGCTACCAGAAGGAGAACAAAAAAAGTAGATGTCCCCAGCCATCTATAAAGGCACTCACAGGGGGAAATGGCAACTGGCATTTGCACCAGAATGGAATGAAGGAGGCCGCTGCAGGGACCGGGTAGGCAATACGAGAAAAGACCCTGACTGACAAAACACAGGTGATCTCCCAAAGGAGGTGAGGTATGAGGAACACTGTGTTTAGGGTGTCTTGTTGTTTTTATGATCTGTATTCTCCTGTGCTTTGTATGATTAAGGAGAAAAGAGCATAAAATGGATAAGATTGAGGTGTGAGACAGAGACAGAGACTGCTTCACAACGACTGCAACACCCCCATGGGAGTTAAACAGTAAACCAGAGGCTTTCCACCTGTTAGGTGGAGTCCTGGGAGAGCAGTGTGTTGAAGTATTGAGGGTCCAGGCTGTGCCCAGAGTGGATAGGATGGCAGGCCAGCAGGTTCTGACACTCAGAAGAGGGTACTAGATCGAAGGTCTGTGTCCTGAATGTGTGCTTAGGAACCCCAAAATTTGGGCAGTGGCTGGACTCCACTGAGGGTCTGGATGCTTAACACAGCCCAGAGGATGGAGAGCGGAGAGGTTTGGCGTCCCCTCATAGCCCTCCTAGGCAGTGGTGACCATGAAGAGTGTCTCTAGGATACAGGACAGAAAGCTTTTGCATTATGGGATATTTCAAATTCTTTCCATACTTAATTTTATGAAATATTTAATTAAGGGAATTACATAACTGTGCTCTGGAGCTCTCTGGTCACTGAATAGCTGCCCATTTGCTAACACTGATTAGCTATTTCATGCTTGTTTGAGAGCACGTCACTGCTTTTTTGTAGCAGCACTACGTAAACAAGTGAGTTTACTCAAATATAATGACTGAGCATATTTCTCTTCTGCTTTTGCATGCTATTTATGCAATTCTCATTGTTGCTTCAGACCCCATCTCTTGACACATTCCTGTTCAGCTAAACTGGGAGAGCAGGAGTCAACATAAGGGTTTTTAGTATGAATATCTGTAATTTATCAACCCTACAAAGTACTATGTGGTCTATGCATGGGTGTGAATCATGATGCACTAATTAGGTTAGTGGTTCTCAAGCTAGGTCCCACCCAGCCCTTCTTTTGATCAAAACAAATAAACTAGACTGAGAAACAATCAAGCTAAGGAAACTACCTATTCACTTCTTATCACTATCTTAGGGCAGGTGGAATCCATCTGAGGCATGCATTTTTGTGAGTAGCAAAAGTTAGCTTTTCAACCTTAAATAATCTCATATGCATTGGCAGAGAAGGAATGAAAAAGTGAAGTGACATTCTGGGGAAGGGTCTGAATTGTCGTTTTGGATTATTTGAGACTGCTGATATTGCATGTAGTTTCCATTTCCTCCTATTAGCAGGCGGGGAGGCAGCATGTAAAATTTTACACTGTAATTGACAAGTTTGCATAGTGTCTTATACAACTCTGTCCTGTTGCTGCATTTTCTTCAGCTATGCACTTCTGTATTCATTCATGTTCCTGCCACTCCATTGATCCACTCATTAGCTGTGAGTAATAACTATAAGTATAAATTGTTATTCATTAGGGGTTCAAAGCCAAACCATAATGAACAGCCAAATGTGGCTAAGGCTATGTCTAGACTGCAAAGAAAAGTCAGAAAAAGATATGCAAATTGCAAACCACAACTTGCATATCTTTTTCCGCATTTCTTTCAGAAGAGGCTTTTCTGAAATTTGGCCTGTCTACACGGGGCCAAATTTCAGAAGAACCTCCTCTTTCAACACATCCCTTCTTCCTCATACAATGAGGATTACAAGGATAGTGAAAGAACGCATCTGCTTTTCCGAAAAATTGTTCCGAAAAAGTGGACGCATTCCTTGGACGCGGCGTAGCTTTTCTGGGATACCTCCGGTAAGGCGGAAAAGCTCTGCAGTCTAGACATAGCCTAATTCTGTTACTAATGAAACATGGATTAGCACAAAATGTTTCTAAACTATATCATGGAGTAAGACTTTTCTACTTTATCTTGTATGAATTTGTAAGTGCTATCTAGTATTAGTATTGACCAGTACACAGCTGATAAACAACATTCTTCAAAATAGCTGAGTGAATATGGGTCCTTTGTTTTTCTTTTGTAATTTACTGGTGGTGTTCTGCTATTACAGTGTAATTTCAAATTTCACTATAAAAAGAAAAATGAATAAATTGAAAATTTAGTACATTATTCTACATTAGCAGATAGTTTCTTTATTATTATAATATCACCTTTATTAATAATAATATCACCTTTATTATTTCAGTGATCGTCTCTGTATCTAATCCCATTTGTTGTTTCAGTGAAGGGAACAAGGGAAGAGTGAGGAGTGAGTTAATGTTTGTTTGAAATGTAGGTCAGTAACACAAATGGCCCAAGATCTCTTGAAATCAGATTGTCAGCCTCAATATTGGCAGAGGAATGCATGGTAGGAGCAAATGTTACATCTTCTCTTCCTGGGCTTTAACCAACACCGGTTACTGTATTTTTGGAAATACCGGGAAACCTTCATGCTATGGGCTGCCTTTTGGACTAGTGAGCTCCTGAGATGGTGAAATCCAGAGGGAGAGACGATGGGGCCTTATTGGAAGAGGTTGTTAGGCTCATGCTTATGAAACCTTCTCTAGTCAGTGACAAACTCTAAGGTAACATCTCAGTACTAATCTCCCTTTGTGGGCAAAATTAAGGTGAAGGGTTTAGTAGGCAATCATGGTAGCACCTGGGCCTAATTCACGCAATGTGCAGCAGCAGTCAAAAAAGCAAACAATGTTAGGAATCAGGGTTAGACCAGGACTTTAATAGGGTTCAAAAGGAACTGGATAGATTCATGGAGGTTAGGTCCATCAATGGCTATTAGCCAGGATGGGTAGGAATGGTATCCCTAGCCTCTGTTTGTCAGAGGCTGGGAATGGATGACAGGAGAGGAATCACTTGATGATTCCCTGTTCCGTTCACTCCATCTGGAGCACCTTGCATTGGCCACTGTCAGAAGACAGGGCTAGATGGACCTTTGGTCTGACCCAGTGGGGCCATTCTTATGTATGTTATGTTCTAAATCTGCAAGGTCGTCAGCACTCTTAGCTCCTATTGAAATTTGGGCTTGCTGCAAGGCATCTTTGTTAGCATGCTTTCTCTGAGGAGTTTTCTTAGGGAACTGAGGCACTTTATCCTGAGGACAATCTTGGTTGCATTGGCTTCCTTAGACATAGACTCACCATGAGTTACACTTCATTCCTAACCATATCAGTGAATTGTATCTCAGTTGCATTAGGGTGTGTCTACACCGGGGTGGGCAAAAATTTTTGATGGGGGGGCACTCTAAGAATTTGGTAAGTGGGTCAAAGGCTGGACCTTTTGTGATATGAATGGAGGCGACGTGGGGTCTGGGATGGCAGTTGGGTGCAGAAGGGAGCTTGGGGTGAGGGATTGGAGTGCAGGAGGAGGTGTGGGATCTGGGAGGGAGTTTGGGTGAAGGAGGGGGTTGTGACCTGGGGCAGTGGATATGGGTGTAGGAGGGGAGCACAGGGTTTAAGTTATGTGGGGTAGGGAGCAGGAGTGGGGGAGGAAGAAGGGGTTGGGGTGCCAGAGGCAGGCTCTGGCTAGGAGATGGTTACCTGGGCACATCCTGGCCAGCGGCCCAGCAGGTTCCGTAGCCCAGCCTTCCATCCCCTGGCAGGCCACTCAGAGTAGCCAGCTGCAGGGCCATGTGTGTCTGTCAACAGCTGCGATTCCATGGGAAGGGCACTTCGTATGCTACCTATTCTTCAGACAGGCAGCTCCCATTGGCCGGAAACCAGACAGTGGGACCTGTGAGATTGTGCTTGGGGTGAGGGCAGTGTACAAAGTGTCTCCTTACCACCTGTCATGATTATGAGGGTTAGCCAGCAGCCTGGGAACTAAGGGGTTAATCTTACCTAAGTCAGGTAGATTCAGCCAATAGGAATGTAGGTAGGAATTTCAAACTAGGACAAAGGAATGTTTGGCTTTTCCCTCCTTTGTCTCTCTGGGCAGTTCTCTCCAGCTATTGAGGGGGGACAGACACTATGTCTCCCTCCAAGAAAAGATTCTTTCTTCACTTTCTCTAAGTAGGGTAAAGTTTAGATAAATCCGTTAGGTTTTATTGTTTTATGGTTTGGTTATGGGATCTGATGTCTGTGCACTTTTTAAGAAATGGTTGTCTTTTCTTCGTAACTAAGTTCTAGGCCCATGGAGTTTCTCCATGAGTTTGTTATTTGTTACTTTTCCATCTAGGCATTATGCTTGCAACAGGAATATTGTGATGATAATAAAAGTTTTCTCTTTTATTTTATTAACCTGGTGTTGGTTAATGGTTGTGTCCTGCTTTGTACTTTAGGGCTGAGATTTCCCAAGTGATCTCTCCCCTGATTTTTCACATCAGTGCTTGGGTAGTGGCAGCGGAAGTTTTATTCCCAAAATCTAGGGTTTTAAGATTCTGGGGGGAAGTTTTATACCAAAGCCTGGCAGATAAGGTTTCGGGGTACTTGCTGGTCCCCGCTTCTGCATTTATCGTGCCAGAGTGGGGAAGGAGCCATAATACCACCCCGGACTCACAGCTGTTCATAGACAAACAGGGCCTTGCAGACAGCTTTTCTGAGTTGGATGTGGGGGCGGGGCAGGAGGGGAGACTGACTGAAGCTTTTGTTGTGCCAGCCCTATTTTTCCCATCCCGGGTCTACTCTGCAAGTGGCTGGTCCATGTTATCTGATTCGTATCTTGGTCTGTGAATTGCAAAGACAGATGCACGTCTCTAAGATCACACAGGTCACGAAGCCCAGAACGAATTGCATAAGAATTGGAGAAGAACCTTGTTCACTGAAGGGCTCAAGCTGCAGAATGCATGTGTAGAGTAGATGAATCTAGACTCTGTTTGTTTATATAGAACACTGCAAAACCTTCCTGTTGTCCCACCATAATCAGAACAAGAGCCAACAGCTCCCCTTTCGCTACAGATGAACACCCAAAAAGCACCTCTCTGAAGAAGAGCTTTCTGTGCTTAAGGAAAAGACCCAATGGAAAAGTACCCAATCCATTTTCATCAGAGCCTTTCAGACACCACTCTGATGGGAGCAATACAGTACCCCACAGTAGATGTATGTACTCCATGTGTAATCCCATTGAAGTCGTCAATAGGACTAATCACAGAATAAGGAGATCTTCAATGTGTCAGAATATGTCCTCTTTCAGCTGATGTTTAGTGCTGAAATGGTTATTGCCAGCCCAAGTTTGCTTTGAGGTGTGTTACATATGTGTGAAAATAGTGCATGGATATATGTCATTAGGGGACAAGCCACACAGGAATCTCAGAATGCTGTGGGAGACAGATCATTTTCCACATGTTCTGTTTCATGGCCTTGCATTTCTGGTGCAATTTACAATGTTAAAAGGTAGGTAACAATGGGTTGGTGCAAGCTGAAGATGTCTTTGTGGCAATATGGAAAGCCTGCTCAATGGTATAGTTTTTCAGTGATTCTCTTTTTTTCTTTTTCAGAATGAACAAATTTGTTTTTCTTTCCATTAGGTTTAGGAAGAAATCAACTGTAGCTGATTCTTTTAACAGCCTTGTGCATAGACAGAATCTTGAACGCTTTACTGAAGGTAAGGTTCAATCTGCTCATGTAACAGTATTTTCTTTTTCTGTGCTTGTCCCTGAAGGGACTGTGCAAGGTGAACTTTACAGATTCAGTGGTGATGACGGGTGGTGTTGGGGTTCTTTTGCACTGGATGCCTGTGGGTTTCTGGGTGGCATTGAAGATGTCAGGTGTCAGCTTTGGGAGAAATTGCCTCTCTCTGTGCAATATTGCCAAAGTAGGAATCAGGGGCTTCAGGGACTCCTGGGCTGGATTGTGAATATGCTTGGGCCATAGATGGGCTGCAGGCCGTGAATTTGAGACCCGTGACGTTAACCACCAGACATGTTGCAAATCCAGTCTTTTCTTCTGTGCACTTGTGCACAGCTCAAGATGCATTTTAGAGAGGTTTAATGATGGATTGGGGTTTTCTGCTCTTTGAGGACCAGGAAAGGCTGTTCGCACCTAGGAATGTGTTTACTGAAAATGTATAAAATCTGAAATTTGCTCACTCCACTAGGCACTGCTTCTCTGACATCAGTTTGATTACACAGTGTAATTCCAGTTCCACGCAGCAACGTACAGGTCCTAGCCTTGTTTGCATCAGAGCAACTCAGTCAATGGAACTGAGTAACTGAATTTAAATGGCTATGTAATGCTCTACTAGCTCTTTCTTTTCTTTGATGATAAAAACTGAATGTGGGAGTACACAGACAATATAATAGCTCATCCAGGGCATGACGCACAATTGGATTAAATGAGATAGGCCATGTGATTAAAATAGCTTAGCACTGTTGCCCAACATTTAGGAGGGAAATAATTTTGAATTATTTTTGTCTCATGATCTGGTCTGTCACTTGGATTGTATCCAGTCATGGAAGCAACAGCATGTGTGCAGTTCAGTCAATGTAGAGAGACACTCGCAAAATAGTTTAACTCACTAATAATTTGCTGAAGAGGATCTTGTGACTATCAGAGGAATCAGCTCTTAATGGTGGGAAGTGGACAGTAATTACAGTTTTGTCAGCCTCTAAATGCCTAAAAGTCATGACTTAAGTGTCAAAACATCATGAGATAAAAATAATGAAATTTAGTAACGAATATTAATATTGTGATTTTCATTTGTCTTCTGGTTTCTGAGCCTTTAGAGCACTTAGATCAAGTTTTCAGATTTTTCTGCATGTTCATGAGAGCTAGACATTGAATAATAATGCAATGACACCAAACCAAATCTGAGATTCCCATATAACTCCAGGAGCCTAGGCTCAAAATCTTCCCTCCCCCAAATAGCTCAAAACTTGTGAATAAATCTCAAGAGTTTGCAACACTGTAAAACTGCATAAAACAAGCTGAAGGTGCTTTCTGAAGGAAATCCATTCAGGAGACTCAGTTTTGTGAAGGACCCTGTTTAACATGTAGAATTGTGTTCTGTTGGACCATGTGTTCGCTTTAAGTAAGACTGCAGTATTTAATGTTCAGTTTCCAAAAACTAAATCTGCATTTCAGATCTTTGGGACCCTTGTTGTATAAGATCCATGTCCCTAGAATTTGGCTGTAGTATTTTCTTTCTCTGTATCAGTCTTGTATTTGCTAGAGCATAGGTTCCCTGGGGGGAGGAGGGGCGGGAAGTGAAAAAATCCCGGGGGGGGGTGAGGCGACCCATCCCCGCCCCCCCCGCATCAATCCCTCCCCCCAAGAAAGAGCCCAGTCCGTCAGGTAAAAAAATTCAGAAAATACCATGTGAAAATGGCCGCCTTAAAAGGGCAATGCCTGCTCTGCTCTTAAAAGGGCGAATTTTTTTTTTTTTTTGGGCTCAACAAGTTTTGCTGCTATTTTTTGTGGGGGGAAGGGGAGCGTGAGGGTTTCTCAAAAATAAAAAAGGGGGTGTGATGCTGAAAAGTTTGGGAACCACTGTGCTAGAGGGTTGGGCTAAGAGCTTAGGGAGGGCACCACACACGTTCATTCTGGAGCCACTGCTGTTTTTATCTTGTGTGACCATCCTCTGGTCGGTTGCTGTTGTTACATCATTATAGTCTCCAGTATGAGTGGGAAAAGTGCAAAATAAAGCTTTTCTCTCAAGTTAATGTCACCGTACTAATCTGCTGAGAGATGCAATGCTGACCTAGATGCTCTGCAATCCAGGCTAAAATGTTTTGGCTGCTCCCCCAGCGGCCAAATGAAAAAACAAAATAAAAGAATAGCCCCCAAAACAGAACAAAACAAAACAGCTGAGTGATGGAGGGGTGAGGAGGCCACTACATCTGTTGATATAGGGCCCGTGGAAGTTGGTGCTAAGACATCTGCCCTAAATAGAGGGAATTGCTCATGAGAGGTTTGCACACTTCATCCCCAGCTCCTTATTCTTCGCCCTTTCGTGTGCCTCTCGACCCCCAAATGAAATGTCTGGTCTCCTGAGGCTCAGGAGAAAAGGGTGGAGGATGTGATATGTTTGCAGTCTCTGCCTTTGTTTAGCTACACTGATGACCCATGTGTCCTGCTGCTGCAACCACCCACCGATAGCATGTAGCAATCCTAGTGCTTTGTTTTCAAAGCACTGAATGAATGTGGACTAATTTTCACAACACTTTTGTGAAGCAAGTGTACAGAAGGGGAAGCTGAGGCACAGAAACAAAATGATCTAGCAAAGACGGATAGTCACAGATCTTAGTGAGTGCCTCTTCCTGGCCACCCACTAGGACTTCTAATCTAAATTTCTACTGTGCTGGATCGCTGGTGCCTGAATGGAGTCTGGCCACCCACCCTCAAGGTGCTGATCTTCTGTCTGCCACCAGCTCTGTGTCAGAACTTGTTGACCTGCAGCTTACCCCTCTGAATTCAGTGCTGACTTTTCAGAATGCCCAAGACTTAAACCCACCCATCCCCTAGAATTGCTCCCTAGAGATGTGAAGCTTCTCGTTTATAGGTTAATTCCCTTAGGGGCACACGGTAGTTGTGAAACAGTCAACACACGCGCTTTGCCAAGTCTAGCACCTTTATGATCTTTTATCCTTAATCATGCAAAGCACAGGTAAGTACGGATCCTAGAAAATAATAAACATCTGAAACAGCCATGTCCCTCACTTTCTGTTTCATCCTTCCCTTGTGAGCTATGGGTCTAGGAAGGCAGGCAGGGAAGGTGTCCCCTGCCTCGTGCAGGCTGTTACATAGTGAATGGTCTCCCCCTCATGAACTGGAGAACATGGCTGGCCATCACACAGACTAGCCTCTCTACCCTTTCAAAGACCGTCAGTGCCCTGTGTCAGGTGACACCTTTGCCGGTTCCCCACATGAGCACAAACTCCTGTCAGGTGACTTTGAGGCCAAAGTGACTTGCCCCCTGCTAATCCTGGGCAGGGACCTTTTTTTTGTTTAATGTGAATAGATGTCCAGCAATTGATACTCTCTATTATTCTTTTTCTACCTGCCATTGGAATTTAAAACCAAACAGCATGGAGAAGGCAAAAGGGTGCATATTCAGAATGGAGTGTGCAGCCTGACACAAACACACAAAGTTCATAATCTCATACAGAATTCATCAATCATAAAACATATTCCGTGTTCAGCACCAGGGCATCAGAACCAGGATTAGAATTCAAGAGGGGCAAAGCAAGCTTGCTTATGCCATTTAGCCAAAGTGCCTCTCCTTGGTTTGCAGGTAACTCTTCTAGGGTGAGAAAACACTAAGCATTTAAATACATACTTGACCTTCAGTATGTAACCGACTAATCCCGTCTCTATGCAGGATAGTGTTTTTGCTTAAATGCCTCAGTGGATAGGGATGGGATAACTTATATGCTTAAAATCGAGTATGTTCTTCGTTGAATAGAGCCTTCGTCCTTGTATCTATGCTGAAAGTGCTCCAGTTTCTGGTGAAAACCATTGCGATCTAGACCCCCGCTCTGCCAAGATCTGGCTGAGACCCCTCATCTTGTTTCATGAAGCCATCAAGCAGCCACTTGGTAACAATTTTGTGTCACTGCTATTTGGGTTTAATTCGATAACCTGCAGGAAACCAACCCTGTGATCAGGTTTTCTCCTTGAGGTTTTCTCACCCTTTGCATTTATTATATTCTGTTTTCCTATTGGGGGGGTGTAATACTACTACTTTAATTAATCTGTTTTCTGATGGTGTCTTTTCCCTCCCCTATCCCCACTCTTTCATATTAGAGGAAATTCATGCAGAAATTTGCTATGCTGAATGCTTGCTTCAGAGAGCGGCTCTCACATTCCTGCAGGTATGGTACCCTCAGCTATGGCTGTTTCATGAAAGCAAGAGAGGACTAGCAGGGTTGGAAAATCAATTGTAATGTCCCACATAAAGCTTTCCATCTGTCAAGTGAACATTTTCGTACACCTGTGCAAGCCACCCAGCTCCACTCTACTGGATCAAGTCTCTAGACCAATCTCCTCTATGGTATTTAGGCACCTAACTTCCATTGAAATCAATAGGAATTAGGTGCCTCAGATGTGGGCCTTGCTTTTTGGTCTGAGTGCTGGAGAGACAGCTGTAGTCTATGTGGGTGGGCACACCTTGCAGGTCTCACTAGCATTCCCTCTCCATGATTTAGGAGTGATCTACTTGGAAGGAAGTCTTTCGGTGGCAGGTCACCGCTGTGAAGCCATGTCTCCACTTGCCACACCGGAGATCGATCTTCTGGCATTCGATTTAGTGGGGCTTTACTAGACCTGCTAAACTGAATGCTGAGGGTGCCCCGAGGGTCAGCACAGGTAATCCTCCATTTGTGAGGAGTACCGGAAGCTGACAGGAGCATTTGCTCTAGTCTACCTTCCGCTGTGAAGACAGCACCAAGCTCAGCATAAGATATATCGACTCCAGTATGTTATTTCCATAGCTGGAGTTGCGTTCCTTAAACCAACCTTCCAGGTCTAGTATAGACAAGAGATGGAAAGGCTTAGTCAACTACCTGATAAGCTTATGCTTATCAGGTAGTAGAGTCAACTACTTGCATTTCCCCCACCCTTGCTGCCTCTGTATTAGAGGCAGCAATGGGGGAGGAAGCAGGAGCTGGTGCTGGGGGGAGCTGTCTTAAAAGCCGGTTCCCACCAGCACTGTCTCCACAATGCCGCCTGTCTCACCCTGCCCCTTGCTGCTGCCTCTATCGGGGGGGAGGCTGCTGCCATGAAGCAGCCGTCTCTGTGCAAAGGAGGTCCCAAATCCCCACTGGGACTCCCCATGCACAGGGACTGCTGCCGGCTGGGCTGGCAGCCCGACTTGGTTCTGGCTCGCACCAGGTGCGGGAAAAAATCCCCCTGCAGCTCTGCAATTTAAAATGCAGTAGAAACCAGGGGCAGGCTGCCCGGCTCCTAGTGCCTTTTACGTTGCAGAGCTGCAGCAGGGTTTGGTCCCACACCTGGCGCGAGCCAGAAGTGAGCTGGGCTGCCTATCGAGTAATCGATAGTTGATAAAAATTCTATCAGTGACTCGATTAGCTAAATACCCTCATATTAACATCCCTAGTATAGACCTGGCCTCAGAGCAGCATGTGTATGAATGGGAATTGGATAGCACAGTAGAAAAACAACCGTCATTGGTAGCATGCCGGGGAGTTGGTTCCTCTGCTTCCCCCCCAAAGCCAATGAATAATCAAAGTGGTGAATCTACTTTAACAAAGTTGTTTATTGCTGTTGTTCTTGAAGGGCCGTCTCCCCTCGATGTTCCACTGATGGTTGTTACTAGACAGTTCTGATTTGTGATACAGGCGAGAAAGCATTCCCTCTTTTTCTCTGTGTGCCTTTCTGTTTAGAGTATAAAAGTTTGGCTTGCCCTGTGAGGTAACATCAGCCGCTCTAACTTAAATTCAGTCTGGTTAAAGCAGATGAATGAAAGCTGGAGTTCTTAATTTCTGTTCCTGACTCAATTGCTTCTCCTGGAGAGGTGGACAAGTCTTAGTATCTCAGTAAAGGGACTTTTGTGGCATCTCTGGTCTTAAACTCCTATTTCCCCTGGTATGTTTCTTTTTAAAACCATTCATGCATCCATAAGAAATTTAAAAGAAAGGACATAATTTCTTCTCCCTCTTGTGCACAAAGAGCACCCTGTTTGTGTGCTCCCTCTCCTCACAACATCCCTGCACAACTTTGCTTAGGCTGGAATGCACAAGACTTTATTCATTTTCTGTTTTACCTTTTTAATTTTTCATGGAAGCAAGGGCTAAATTTAAAAATTAAATGAAGGTGCTTTACTTCTTATACTTAATAAGACTTTCTAAAGTTATTTTTTATGCTTACTGAAGATTACCAAAACTGTATAAAAAGCCACTTTGTCCTTTCCTGGGAACTACCATTTTTTTTGGAAGTCAAAGGCTTATAGTTCATACTATTTGTTCCTTCCTATGATAGAATAGCTTATCTGCTGAATTCAGGTGAGAAACACAGAGCATTGGTGCCACTCAGCAATTGCTTTCTCAAATCAGACTTAGGGTTTCCCTGGGAGACTGGTATTCAGGCATGTCTTGTACTGGCTCTTTCCATTCTTGGGTCAGGTCTGCACTGGCGGAGAAAATCAATGCAAGATATGCAACTCCATCTACATGAATTGCTTGCATCAATTTTCTGGGGCAGTCCCACAGTGGGAAGTCAATGGGAGAAATGCTCCTGTTGACTTCCTTTACTCCTCACTGTTGTGAGGAGTACCACAGTTGATGGGGGTGCCCTCAGTGTTCGATTTAGCAGGTCTTTACTAGACCCTTTAAATTGAACCCCAGAAGATTGATCGTAAGTGGAGACAAGGCCTTAGCAAACAGGACCTTTGTGAATTTCTGGGATGAAACAGAAATAAATGTCCTGTTTCTGAAAACTTCTAACTCCACAAGAGAAAGCAGCCTTGGAACCCTTCAGCTGAATGATGGAAATAGAGATTAGCCCCGTGGAACAAAAGTAAACAGGGTCACATTGTTCTGTAAGCATTTGCTGCACGATGGTTCACATTAAGCTCTTTGGGGACATGTTATGATACCACCAAGAGTGACACTCACTTTTATAGTGCACAGCTGCTCTCTCATCCATCGCTAGTGGATAATCCCCTTCGTGTGGAATTTGCAGGTGGTCCAGTGGTGTTGGTAGGGCTTTGTTCCAGAGCCTCCACCCTTCAACTCAGGCCACCAGACTTTCTGCCTCCAGCTGCAGTGCAAGTTGACAGTTCAGTTTCTTTCAACCATTTTGTTTTCAAATGTTAATTTCTAGAGTCCTGCAAATCCACAAATACCCGCTTTATATCTGTGGGTGCCCACATTCACAAATGTGGTTGCAGATATATGCAGAAGTGGATAAAATTTTGTATCTAGGACCCTGCGAATTTGCAGATATCCACTTTATATCCACAGGTATCTGCATCTGCGAATGTCAATGTGCAGAACTGCAGCTCATTTTTGTGGATATGGCTGCAGAGGCAGATACAAACTTTGTATCTTTCTGTTGATTTTTGTGCAATAGTGACTTCATTTCAGCATCTAACTCCTCTCTCCCTTTCCTGGTGGAGTGAGGCATCTCTGGAGTATTGATGCTCTCATCCTCTGGTTTCTCTGGTACAACACATTGGAAGTGAGCTCCCTCTGTCTTTCACTGTAGCAGCAGAGTAGCCCAGAAAACACAGAACCAAGTGTGTGAGTTATTACAGGCAGCTTCTCAGGGGCCTTGTTGGGCATGGCATACCCCACCAGCCCTCCTGCTGCCAGAATATGAGCTTTGACTGGAGAGACTTGTAAGGCCTTGGCCCATTCCTGAAACCTCTACTCCCCTGTAGAAAGCTCTATGCCCACCCATGGCCAACATGCCAGTTGGTGCCCTGTCAAGAGAAATGGACCCATTTATTTGGGATGTCAGTGTGTAGTTGACTAAACGATTAACCGATAAGCCTGGGTTTATCGGTTAATCCCATCGACTACACGTACTTTCCCCCCGTTGCTGCCTCTGATACAGAGACAGCAAGGGAGGGGGAGGTGGGAGCCAGTGCCTGATAGAGGCAGCAATGTGGAGCGTGATGGGGCAGATGGGAGCTAGTACACATGGGAAACCATCTTTCAAGCTGGCTCTCCACATGCATTGGGTCCCATGGAGCCACCCCCCCCCCGCCTTTGCTGCCTCCCACAGAGGCAGTGGGGGGTGGGAGCCTGCTTAAAAGCTCCATGGAGCTACCTGCTTCCTTCTCCCTCTCGCGCTGCTGCCTCTATCTGCTCCATGGGATGCTGGCACCTCTTCTGTGGCTGGGAAACTCAGGCAGCCCATGGACAGGGGCTGCTGCCTCTGACAGAGAGTCAGGAGTGTGGGGCAGCAGGGGTCTCCCCATGTGTGGGGCCGGGAGCACAGTGGCTGCCGACTTTGCCCCAGGGACTATAAAATAGTCGTGTAACCACTAAAATTTGATGCGGTTACATGATTATTCAGTTAATCAACGTCTAATTGACATTTATACTATGCCAGCAGCTGGAAAGGATACATACCCACTGGTTGTTCAAAATTAAGAAGAACTTTTTGAAGCCAGTGCAGGGAATTGCTTAACTGATAAACCCAGGATTATCGGTTAATCATTTAGTCAACTACACATTGACATTCTGAATAAATGGGTCCATATCTCTTGATAGGGCACCAACTGGCATGTTGGCCATGGGTGGGCATAGAGCTAAGGGTCAAAACTATTTGGCTCTGACCCTAATTTTTCTACCAAGATAAAGATTTATAAAGATCCAAACATCGTTGTATCAGTCATTTCCTGGCAGTCGTCCTCTCTAGACAATTATCTCCTGGAGCTAGGATTGCTGGTGCCAAATACTGGCTTCATTTAGTGACATTTTTCAAAACGCACCCTCCAGATATTCCCTTAAGGACATGGAGCTATTTACTGGGTACGGAGCAAAATTAGATGTCCTCTTCAGATCACCTTTGAAAGTCCCTTTGTGGGCAGATAAGAACAAACAACATGCCAAGCAAGCTGCACAAGGTAGAATTCCTACCCGGATGACAAATTTTTCAAAAACTTAGAATCCACTTTCATTTAATTTGCTTAAATGCACCACTGACCACATTGTCAGAATGAAAACATATATACATGACTGCATAGTTCAGACCAGTAGTCTATTTAGGCTTTTATCTTGTCTCTGATTGTGGCCAGAATCTGCCTCAGAAGATGGTGCAAGAAACCACATTTTGGACAATTATGATACTCTTAGGGGAAGTCTCCTGCTACTTCATATTTAGATGTTTGCTAATGATGGATGCATGAGTGCTTATAACCCTTCCAAAAAATAAGGCATTGCAAGCAGTCAAAGCTTCTCCATGGCAATGGAAATAATGTCCTGGACAGATCAGAATATACTACCTTTCAAAAGAAGTTGCGTAAAAAAATATAGAAAAGAGGAAAAGGATCTTCCCATAGTCCTCCAGTGACCTACAAGGTGCTCTGAACTTGATTGGCAGCCCAGGAACATCCATTGCCCTAACAGAAAACTCCAGGCCTCTTTAAGCAGGGTCTCCTTCATCCCGTCCCAGATCATCAACAGTTACAGCAGGGGCATTGGAAAGGAAAGTGTAATTCAGCAGGGGTGCTCATTTAGTCTCATTGAGAAATTTTTGTATCCAGTCAGAACTCAATTAGAAAATTTCATTCATTGATTTGGTCACATTACATTTCTAGCGTGTGGGGAAACAGAAAGCTCTTTGGAAAATGGACTGGTTTTGTTTTGTTTGTTTTTTCACAGTGCCCATTGGGCCGAGATGTTGCCATAATACAAATAATAATACTGGATATGGAGTTCAGTTGATGGCTGTCCTCTTTATAATAACCCTTAACATAACTGAAGGCTATTACCAGATCCCCGCCTAGTCATCTTTTCTCAAGATTAAACATATCCAGCGTTTTTACCCTTTCCTCTTAGGTCAGGTTTTCTAAACTTTGTATCGTTGTTGCTTTCCTCTGGGCTTTCCCCTATTTGTCCACATCTTTCCTAAAGTGTGGCACCCAGAATTAGGCCAGGTCTACACTAGGCCTGGCAGCTCAGCTTAAGGTTCGCAACTCCAGCAATGTAGAATACCTGGAGTCGGCTTACCTTAAGACAAGCTTGGTGGCGTCCCCACAGCAGGAGGCCAATGGGAGCAAATTCCTCACAAAAGGAGGAATACCAGACACCAGCAGGAGCACCCTCTGAGTTCAATTTAGCAAGTCTTAACTAGACTTGCTAAATCGCACTCCGGAAGATCAATTATGGCAGTGGTGCTTCTCCATGTAGTGAAGACAAGCCCTGAGACACAGTATTCCAGCTGAGGCCTCACCAGTGGTGAGCTGAGTAGGACAAACTGTAAAATTCTGTTGACATTGGCTATAACAAGCATTCTCCAGGATGGTTGATTGGAGTCCTGCACATCTAAGCACCATAGAAAAGTGGGAATTAACCCTAGAAAGGCACATTGGACCCTTCCCTCCCCCCCCCATTGGATGTCAAAATTAATCAGGATGACAGATTAGAAAAGCCCATGTCCAGCCTTTTCAGTTGCCGTGGCCTCTGTAAGAGAGATTCTGGTGTTCATGCCTCTATCTATACAAGAACCACCCTGCCATTTTCATGGAAAAAAAAAAGTTATTGCTCCAGAAACCTTTTAATTCACTATAAATTCCTTTTTCCACAGTTCCTGGGAAATAGTTCTCTCATCATTTTATTCCAATCCTGAATGCTCTTTTGGAAGCTTGTGGCATAAGTGTGCATTCACTGCATTTGAAAGATATATCTCAAGTATAATGAGGACATACACACTGTTCATCTCATTCCCTCCAAAATTCTAGGCCTTCAGACCTCAAAGTTGTGACAGGCAGTTAAAATCCTGCAGCAGTTGGGATGCTAGGCATCTGGGAAACTTTTTACAGAGTGGAAATTAAAGCTTTCTCGACAAGGCCCCTACTGCTTTGGGGATGGGATATGAGTTTCATCTGAGGAAGTTTTGCAAAATAAGTTTCCATTCCTCTGCAGAGGCATCCTGTGGTAGGAAGGTGTGCCTGGATTAGCTACCACACAATCCTTTGCATTACAAAGATCTTGCTTTAAAGGGCAGGGAAGATAAATTCCCATTCTTCACTGCTATGTATTATAATAACTCAACTCCACTTATCCTCCCCCGTCACCATGTCTGTGATTCACTGCTTGTTACTTTCCATTAATGATGAATGAGGAGAGAAGTTGTGCAGCAGAATGAGAAATTTCTTGCCTGGTGATTTTCTTCCTGTTAGCAACTTCTTCCCTCATTCAGACTACCCATGTACTCTGGTAAATGGCTGGAATACCATTGGTAACAAAAGCAACAAGGAGTCCTGTGGCACCTTATAGACCAACAGATGTATTGGAGCGTAAGCTTTCCACTACATGCATCTGACGAAGTGGGTCTTTGCCCACGAAAGCTTACGCTCCAATACATCTGTTAGTCTATAAGGTGCTACAGGACTACTTGTCACTTTTGCAGATCCAGACTAACACGGCTACCCCTCTGATGATTGGTAACAAAGGTATTTTTTCCTAAAGGGAAATTTAATCATAAATCTAATGTATATATTCTATCAAGCTGTTGTCTTGACACTAATAATTGGTTCCTGGAGTATTTCTGCAACTTTCTGGAGCACTCTTCTGCTGGCCTGAGTTGAAGGGCAAGGGGTTAGACCTAGAATCTACAGCACCAATATTGGCCTGGCTCTGAATCCCACAAGTGGGGGTGGGGGGAATACATTATCCATTAGTGATGAATGAGGAGAGAAGCTGCTAACAGAAAATTATCAAGTAAGAAAATTCTCATCTGTTGAGTCAAAATTCTTAACTCCAAGGCCCCCCAGGTCTTTGATTCCTTGTTCCTTATGTTTTGTGATGCAGTATCTGAGCATTTGTTAAATTGCTTTTTATGGCTATGCTACACACTATTAACACATTAACATTCTGTAGAAAAAAAGAGAGTACATCCAATATACCTTAAGTTTCTCACAACACCAAACTGCATCTTGCAAGATCTGTGGCAATCAGTCAGCAGTTTGTAGTTTGTGTGGAGCCAGGAATGTCTGAATCTTAACCATACTAAAGGACAAACGGATGTGAAGTTCTTTTCACTCTTTGAAAACAGCCTCAGCTGCCTGCAAATTTTGCTAACAGCAGCTAGGAACAATATTCTTGTGGTGATTCATACGGACTAAAGATCCAGGTGTCAGAGTGACGCAATTGACCACAGAAATGATTTTAAAAAGCTGATATTTTAGAAGAGAATAAAAACAGTCAAAAATAGCTTAATTCGAAATCTTAAGCCTTAGCCATTTACTGCTCCATAGACACTCATCCTGTCTGATGCATCTTACTTTGTTTTGCTCCCAGTCACGTATTAATTTTCAGAAGGCAAATGCATTTTAAATTGCTCAGTGCTAAATGTGTTTCCCTTCCAACAGGATGAGAACATGGTTAGCTTTATCAAAGGAGGCATCAAAGTCAGGAACAGTTATCAGACATATAAGTAAGTAGGCCTGAATTATTATATTATCATATTCCTGCAGTAGAAAGATTCTGGTGGTGTGTGTGGGGGGGAGGTATGTGAAAGAATTAGCATTGTTGTATTTTATTTAGTTAGTTATCACAGCTTATACAATGCACCTATCTTCAAAATCTAGGTGCATGCAGAATTTCAACCCATGGAGATTGGGATTTGTGGTCTCCCTCAATTTATCCATAAAGAGCATGGATTTAATACTGAGCCATGTCCACAGGCAGATGCTGTTTATATCCAACCTCCTCCCTCAGTCCTAAAATCAAAAAACCAAAAACACCTTGAGTAGCTTTCAACTTGTCAAACAAGTGATATCCTCTGTACTATTGTATGCACATGCTGCCTTGTGTTTTCAGCCCAAATAACTGGTTTTTAGACTAAGGAAAAAATAGGCAATTAAGAACAAAAGCAAATTCACTCACAGAGCTCAGTGTGGATGTTCTTTGTAACACGCTGCATCACCTTGCCACGCAGTAAAGCACTCCTAGGTATGCTAAAGGCAGAAATGTTAAAGGTAAATATTTGTTCAAGTTTTGCACATGTGGAAAGAAGCTGCTCTTTATGGTACCTAATGATTAGGAAAAAAGAAATGAGATAGTTTACCAGTATCCAATGGTTAACAATAGCTTCTGGCCCTGAGTGTTAACTATCTAGACCTGCACTGTGGCATCTAGACTCTGTGGTGATAGGCTTTTTGTCGATTTAGATGGGTGCTTGTGTCTGTCATTCAAGAGGTCCCTGGTAATTCATTGTATTATATTCTTGTCACGTGACTGTTCTTCAATTTTGCTTTAGTTTCTCACATGTATTATCAAATGCCTTGAGTTTGCCTTCAGATATTAGCTGAAAAGGTTTGAAGCCTTACTATGGCAGCTGCTGAAATTAAAAATGGAAATGAAATAAAAAATGGAAGCCATTATCATGTGTGTGCTGTCACCCAGGGAACCTGAAATCCTGTTGTGCGGATACAGAAAACACTACCCAGTTTTAAATTGTCTTGTTTCTTCAGGTAATTCTAAGCTAGGATTGTGGGCAATAGGCGATCCCTCATGCATGCTATGCATAGGCTTTGGGTCCACCCTTCGCCGCCTCCTTTGTGTAATCTGGGGCCAGGTCTACACAAGACCTGGAAGGTCATCTTAAAATACACAACTCCAGCTATGTAAATAATGTAGCTGGAGTTGACATATCTTAAGATGAGCTTGGCACCATTTTCACAGTGGGAGATTGACAGGAGTAAATGCTCCTGTTGGCTTCTCTCACTCTTGTGACTGCGAGGAGTACTGGTGCTGACCAGGAGTGCCCTCAGTATGTGATTTAGCAGGTCTTTATTAGACCCACTGAATGGAATGCCAGAAGATCGCTCTGTGGTGCATAGGTATAGACATGGTGAGGGTTCTGTGGCTTCCGTGAACCAAGCACAGTGTTGTCACTCTTTGTCATGCAAAGGGGAAATCTACCCCCCTAAGGAGCTGTGCACTAAAATGAGGGTTCTGTTGGGAGCCACCTGCACATCAGGATCTATAAAACATAATGTGCCAGATTCAGGCACATACCTGCTTTTATGTGTTCAGTAATTCACGGAGTGAGTTTGAAATAGTCATGTCTGAAACATGCAGGAGAGAGTGTGGTAAGTACTGAGGCAAGGCAACGGCTAATCCAGCCAGATGATGTAAGTAATGAAAAGGACACTACCAACTGGAAATCTAGTCAATGTATAAAAAATGAGTTAAAAGTAGTTACTGTATCTTCCCCTGAGTCTGTCTGCTAAATTTTGTGATTTTGCAATCACATTTTCCTATTTTTAAAGGAATGTTCTCTTCTGTGTTCTCATGCGAGTACCCCCAAAAGGGGAAATGACTGACCCTACAAGGGAAATCTCATTGGACACAGAGTTCTGTCAAATGCCCAAATTGAAAATAGAGATTTTTTTTCCTCTCATTTCTCAGTAAATGTAAGTGGTGCTCACTACTGTAGCAGATCAAACCTTTTCAGGCAGAAGTATGCGTGTAAGTTGATCTGACCCATTTGACAAGAATTTATCTCCAGAATCCCTTTGCTGCTGTTAAATGGAAACTGTCTGTTGTTGAATGTATCCACTGAAATATGGCAAGCATTGTACGCTTGACACCTTTCCTCTCTCAAGATGAGACCAGACTTCAGAATAATTGTTGTGTTTCAAAATGACTGGTCAGCTTTCTTGTGGAATTGGGCTATACATTTACCCGGTTATCCATGTTGTCTGTAATGTTATCTTTTGTATTGCCAGGGAGCTGGAGAGTCTTATACAGTCTCCAAACTATGTTAAAGGAAAGAACCATCTCCATTTTGAAGGAGGCGTAAAGCTTGGCATAGGAGCTTTCAACTTGGTACGTAAAAGAAGTCTTCCCTAAGGCCCCACTCCTGTGACTGCTTTCAGGCATACTTACCTTAAACACATGTGTTCTACTGAGCTTAATGGAACTGCTCGCGTTCCAAGTTAGAAGTGCGTGAGTATTTGCCAGGTCCAGCCCTCTGCTGGTTTACAGCATCTGCAGGTATTAATGTGATTAAGAAACATCAAGGGTGAACTTTCTACACAGAAAAGAGAAATACGGAGGAACTACTGTGGGCCACCATCCTACAGTTCATTGTTTGCAAGCAGTTCTCTGTATTTGCATGGAGCACTGCTGACTTCAAGGCATCTCTGCGTGAGTGCAAGCATTCACCCCTCCAGCAATCATTGTAGGATTCGGGCCTATTCTAGCACTGTGGTCAGGATGAAGCTGCATGCAGGGCCATTTGAGTTGCCTGATCTGTGCTGAGTTGTTGGCCTCTGGCAAGAGTTGATCACAGTTCAGTCTTCCCATGAGAGCTCCCTGCATGCTCACAATATCTAAAGCGTACAGAGGATGTGTCTGAGACCCCTCTGTAATTGAACTGAAGGACACTGCCATTGGTATGGAATCCTGCAGGCAAAAGGCACAATCCACAGGCGTTGAAACTTCTCCCCACCAGGGATGGTGAATCAGTTTAATTATAAGATAAGAACTAACCAGAACCTAATCTGAACAATTTTCAAATTCATAAGCCTAAATTGCCTTATTTGGGGGGAGAGAGCGTAGGGGGGGATTGATAAACAGGTGTTTGATTAATTATTTTTGTGCACTTTTCTACATCTTGGTTTCATGCCATATCCGAAGTGAAAGTCCCATTATCCCACGAGAGGGAATGTTTTTATTGGTCACATTTTTAAACTGTAACAAGTAAGATTGGGATGTAATGCCTGGTTGGGTGAATCCACCCTCTCTAGCTCCTGGGAATGCTGCAGCCCCTTGGCCGGGTAGGAACAAGCATCAGCATTTCCACACTAGTCCCCGGTTCAGATCTGAAATCAGTGTGTTCCTTCTCTTAGACAGACTTGCCTAAAGAGGATAAGTGAGCCCTGTCTGCCCACGTTTGAAATGAGAATTTCTTTTCCTTACATTTGGCTAGTTCATAGCCTGTTATTCCATAATATTTGGTGCAGCACTTTTGGGTCTGTGGAATCAGAAGGCAGGAGACAAGAGAGATGAGAGCTCTTTGAAAGGTGGCAGGTGTAAAGCTGAGTGATTTTTAAGATAAAAGAAGTTGGAGAGAAGGATCTGAGATGAAGGGGATTGGTTATAATGTAAGAGATGATAGTGGTGGGGACACGGCTGAAGGCAAACAGATGTGAGGATGCCAAGGGAAATAATGCAGAAGAAGCCAAAATCAGTCAGACCTACAGGCTGGCCACCAAGTAGATGGCAGGATATCCTGTACAGCAACATGACCAGGTGGCACTTAATAGAGGAACAAGCGAAGGACAGGAATAAATAGCTATGCTGTATTGCTCCCCCTGTTGGTAAAAATGCTTTGGGATGAGAAGATGATTTCTAGTGGCACCAAAACCAGGAGTACCAGAAAGGTTGTACTCAAGTCTGATTTTGATTCTGCATGTGTTCAGTCCAGTGCTTGGAGAAGCTTTCTGTAAACTTCCAGAGCTATAAAAATTTGTCTGTTGTGACTGTCAGTTAGAAACTGAGTCACAGCAGAAGCAATTTGATCACGCGTGAATTGTTCTCTCACTTAAAGTGTAACTGAGTATTTCTGCAACATCCCCTTTAGAGTGTATCCTTTTAATGTCGCTTTCCTTCCCATAATGCATGGGCGTGACCCTCCCATTAAAACAATAAGAAGAAAGCCTGTAAACTAAATGGTGGTTGTCACTATTAATACAGCCTTACTGGGTGTCTTCACTTGGAGATCCCAATTCATTTGATATACTCAATGAATACAGCTCAGATTTTCTGTCACTTCCCCCCCAAAAGCATAGTTTCCTCTCTCTCTCTCCTTTTAAAGGGGATAGTTTTTTGTTAGCTTTGACCATTTTAAACTTGCCTTTCAATTGTTAACAGTAAAAGCTACATTGATTTACACTTTACTTTGTTCAAATGCTACTGCAAACATTTCATTGCTTAGTTGTAGGAGTTCACATTTACCATACAGGCAGTTGCATACCAAGAACTGAATCCATGTTGATTGTGTGTTCCTTTGTATTCTTTAATATAGGGGTGATATCAGTCTTCCTGTTTTACATCCAATGAGCTTACGTACAGCAATAAGAAGTATGCCCAGTAGTAAGTGTCTGTCAGATCAGACTCATGGCCGGTTGGCTTGTTCTGAGTAGTTCCTGTTTCTTGGAACAGTGTGGTGGACTCAAAAAACTGGTCCATGTCACACATCGATATCAATATTCTGCCTCCTGGATCTGGCAAACATTTAATTGTTGCAGTTCCAATTGAAATATTCATTAGAATGTTGCAAAATGCAGCAGCCAATGTTATCCAGAGCTGCTGTTAATTTTACCTAGAAAACAGGGGTTTACATATGTACTATGATACAGAGGCTGATAGATAGCTCTGTTTAATCCTTGAGGATACATGAGATGCAGCTGGTGGGGACACTGTCAGGCACACTGGGGTTGAAAGAAAGGAGAATTCCAATTCCTGCTCAGTTTATTTATGTTTCTTTACACAGACATTGTCCATGTTCCCAACACGGATTCTACGATTACTGGAGTTTGTTGGGTTTTCTGGAAGCAAGGTAAATATCTCTCATTTGATAAGATTGTAATAAATGTGGCTGATGCATGACAGCCAGAATCTGGATCCCCACAGCACCGGTCTACCATTCTTGGAAAGGTGAATATTGCAGCATTTACATCACTGGTACTGTAGTTAGTGCTGCTCAAGGATTCTTTTCTTGGTCTTTTTTTAAAAAAACAACAACTTCGTAAACATTTTAAAATTGAGGACAGTGATACGATGTTTGGAAAATACAAGATAAGCAAAAGTTCAAAGTATAATACAGGTTGAACCTATCTAGTCCAGTGCCCTCAGAACCTGACCGGTGCCAAACGAGAGAATTTGACAAACCACGGTCAGTCAAAATTGTCTAGCAGCATTACCAACACTTCCACTGCTTACTGGGCTCTTAGAAGACATTTAAATTAGAGCTGAATAACAGCACAGAACAGTAAATTCTCCAAAGAGTAATTGGCTTTGCACAAAGCTGGAAAGTGTGGGGTGGGGGAAAAGGGCTTGGTAGTGGCAAACTCACTAGCCTTACTCACAGGGATTTGGGTGGGTTTGCAGGAAGAGAGAAAGGTATTTGCCTGGAGAACTCATGTCCCAGTGTAGTATATTGTAAATTCCTGCTGAAATTAGTAGGACTTGTATCCTGTGGAGGGAGAATTGAGCCCTGGGACCAGTTCCACCACAATAACCACCAAAATATGCGGAGGATCTGGCTGCCAAAGAATGCCCTTTTGTCGTTGGATCCTCAGGTGATATGGATCAACTAGTATGTCCTCCACCCCCCTTCCTCCAATTGGGTTTTAGTGTACAAGGATATATCTGGGCTTCTTCACATATTGGCTGCTGGGCCACCCTTCAGGGCATTTGACAGCTAGTTCAACTTAGAAAACGACAAGTAGTCCTGTGGTACCTTAGGGTACATTTACACAGCAGCGTTATTTCGGAATAACTGACGTTATTCCAAAATAACATAGCGCACGTTTACACTACAGGCCTTTATTTTGAAATAATGTTGAGCTGGAGGACTTCTTACTCGGACTCATGGTAACCCTCATTTCACAAGGAGTAAGGGAAGTTGAAGGAACAGTGTTCTTCCTTCAATTTCCTGCTGTGTAGACAGCGCCAAAAGCTGAATTAAGCTATTTCGACTTAAAGTACGCAATTGATGTAGCTGAAGTTGTGTAGCTTAATTCGACTTGAGCTCTGCTGTGTAGATGTACCCTAAGAGACTAACTATATATATATATGACCAACACTCCGGTCATCTGAAGAAGTGGGCTGTGCCCATGAAAGCTCATGATACCATCTACATGTTTTGTTAATCTTTAAAGTGCTACTAAACTATTTTGTTGTTTTTTAAGTTTTTCCTGTTACAGACTAACTTAGCTACCCTTCCAAAAATATATATGGTATCATGAGCTTTCATAGGCAAAACTCACGTCCTCAGTTGAGCTGGAGAGGAATAACAGAAACCCAGAATTTATAACTGAAAAAGAAGGGAGGAAAAAAAGGTACCTGTTAATTGTAGGACTGGTGCTAATGAGGCTAATTAAGTGGGCTAGAAATATCCCATACTTAGCTTTTGATGTGAAAATGAGGTGTTAAATGCAGGGAAGGCTGGCTTTAATTTAGAGCCGCTCTTAGTCTGAAGCATTGTAAAGTTTTAAGATAACACTGGTCTGCAAATTGAAACAAAGTTTTAGTTGTTTTGATAAAAATAGGTAACTACATAATTTTGCTATGCTGATTTCAAAAGTGGCATCCATTTTGCTCTAACATGTAAAGATTTTTCACAAATCAAAAAGAAAAAAAATGGACATTTTTCATGCTTTTTATTCCACCTTTATGCATTAAAAACTTGGTAAATACTAAGTTATAGTTCTTTTAGAAGGTCTATTGTAAGTCCTTGTTTAAAGAACAAAGGAGCAAAGTGTGAAATTTAACAACTGAGTGATTTTAAATGATTAGATGCGACTGAATCAACGCTTTTTTGACAACTTTTTATGCATTTCACCATCACTCTCTCTTTTCAGGGACCACCAGTAATCAGCTATCATGTTGACATCCCAGCGTCCTTGATATCTCTTTTCCATCGTCTTGATATCCTGATGAAATCTTTCCCCTTGCTCTTCACTGACATTTCCAAGATTTTCATTAAAATAATTATTTTCAAGAACTTGCATGCAAAAATACCTCACATTAATTGAATTCGTCAAAATGAATGCCATCTAGCTTAATTTTGTTGAAGAGGTTCGCCACATTATTATGTTATATATTATAGGAGTAACAAAACAGAATGGTTTCATTGTTTTATGTTTTGAATGATATTTATGACTATATTTTCTGCATTTTTCTGCATTTCTTCTGCATTTTTCAGATAATCTCCTAACATGGCATCTTGAGGTTGCCTGAATGATCCAGACATATTTTGTTACATTTGTGGCAGTTTTGTTCCAAAGTCTTGATCCCCAAGATTTATACCAAAGTAGGAGTGATATACGTTTCTAACAAAATCTGTTATGTTCTGTCTTTGCTTCTTTGGATCATTCAGGTAACCTCGAAATGCCATGTTAGGGGATTACCTGAAAAATGCAGAAAATACAGTCGTAAGTATCATTCAAAACATAAAACAATGAAACCGTTCTGTTTTGTTACTCCTATAATATATAATATAATAATTTGGCAATCCTCTTCAAAAAAATTAAGCTAGATGGCATTCATTTTGATGAATTCAATTAATGTGAGGTATTTTTGCATGCAAGTTCTTGAAAATAAGTCGCTGCATATAGTTTTAAGTTCTTGAAAATAAGTCACAGCATATAATGTATAACACTTTATAATAGCATTTTTGAAAAAGTAGACTCCAGTTTTCAGAAGATCTGTACGTCATGGGCAAAAATTGATATAATTTTTTAACTCAACACCCCAAAATTGGTTAAGAACAGTTATTTGTTCTCAAACAATGGAGCCCATGCAGAAGGATGTAATCCTCCATGTCTTAAATGCAGTTTGGCAATGGGTCAAAAAGCTTAATTATTGACATAGAAGGCAGGAAATTAGACTAATGAGGTCAACTTGAAGTGGGAGGATATTTGACCAAGTCAGTTGTGCTGAGCATCAATTTTGACGCATGTCTTAATTTGTAATTGAGTTACCATTTCTCCCTAGAAATCCTTTTGTCTGGCATTTTCTGCTCTTTTACAAATGCTAAGATAAAGTTAACTCCCAAATGTTCTTGCATAACACATTCAAGTGCTCTATTTAATTTATGCCCAATTTAATCAATTCTGTAAATAAGCTAATGGTAATATCCATCCTCGTTGATAAGTCTGTGGTGACATGGCCAAGTCATGAGACAAGAAAGGCAACTCTGTGTTTTGCTTTCTTTTTCAAGACTCTGAATTTAAAAATGTGATTTAAAAAGTTTGTAGTCTTGTACCCATGTTAGTCCTAGGATCTGAGACACACAAGATAGGTGAGCTAATATCTTTTATTGGATCAGCTTCCATTGGTGGAAGGTAGGGATGTAAAAGGTTATTGGTTACCCAGTAAACATAGGGCTTTCTGGAATGCTTACCAGGTAACCAGTTGGATGGCCAGACACGCCAGGCCAAAGCAGCCCTCACTGCATCAGGCCTTCTGGCTGAACCCTGACCATGTTGGGGCAGCAGGGGGAGCCATGTCTGCGTTGGGCCAGCGGGACTCTAGTCTGGCCCCACTGAAATGGCCCAGACTAGCAGGTGGGACCCTGGTGGTGGCTGCCATTTGCCCATCTGCCAGTGGTTAACCAGTTAAACAATATAATGTTAATCATCTAACTGGTTAACTGTCTTAACAGATCCCTAGTGGACAGGACCAGCTTTTTAGCTACAGAGAGCTCTTCCTTCCATTGTTCAAGGAAGCAGATGTAGTTAAACTGCCAGCTGAAATAGGAACAAGCCGTTCTGCGGTTTTGAACATTGCCCTTGTCTGCCCCACACTGTATGATCTCTGTGCATGGGAGGACTCTGAGAACTTTATATTAAATGGATTTTTGAACAGGGAGTTGGAACTTGCTCCGTCCACTCCGCGCATCAATCTGGTATTGCAGTATTCCAGGAATGGTGCACCTCCCTTCAGACACCATGGCACCTCCCTTCAGACACTGCTCTCTGAGTGGGTCGGATGTAGTCTCCCTTAGTGGCTGATCTGACTCCCTAAGAATAGACCAGCTTTTTACTGATGACATATCGAATTACTTCTTCAGCTCAAGCGGTAGCGACTTGTGTGGTTGGTACTGAAGACTCTGGGTTTGATCCTCTTGGAGGAATAGAGTATCAGTCTTTCAACAAACTGGCTCTACTAGATAAACTTTCTTCATGAACACTCTGTTGGTTTTTACATTGGGTCTTGTACAGGAAAGAAATGTTTTGCAAGAAATAAGCAAGAGTTAGTTTGAAAGGTTTTTTTGCAACACTCCTGTGCCTGTTATTTCCTTATATTCCTATTGTAGGGAAATGCTGCAATAGTAGTTTTACAATACTACTTTCTCTCTCTCCAACCATTACTTCAGTCTTTTTTATTTCTAAGTAAGGATGTCCCTCAGTGTGTCTGAGATATGCATGTATTATGGTGTTCAGTGATAAAGAGCACTATATAAAATCTGAACACAACAAAACAATGATACACATATAGTACAGACAAACAAGCCTGAGGCACAAGTAGGCTAAGTGAAGGTCAAGAAGCAAGTCACTGTGAGGCCTTAGGCTCCAGTATTCCAATTGTACTGTCCTTCATTCTGAAGTATTAACATATATTGTAACATATATTGTGTTCACATATATTGTGCCATGTAGTATATTCATAGAGTTTAAGACCAGAAAGGACCATTAGATCATCTAGTCTCACCTCCTACATATTAAGCTCATGAAATCTCACCCCATTCACCTCTGGTGAGCCCCATCACTGATGTTTGGCCCACTCATTTATATTATCTTGACAGTAACTGTTGTTGTCACCGCTGTGTGACGAGCATTGCTACGCTGCATTCTGGTAACCTGTGCCAGTTGCGGAGGTTCTGCCCAATTGGGTGTATGGTATTTCTCAGAAGTGGCGTTAGCTCTGTGGGGTGATGCTGGTAATTCCGAAGCATTGCTGCACTCTCTCCTGAGAACTGTGCAGTTATCCCTGAGTCACTGCTCGGCCCCATGATGTTTTGCAAAAGTCAAGTGATAACTTCATTGGAAACGACGGTAACTTGCATTGCTGTGTTTTCTCCTATAATAGCGCTGTAAACAGCTGGTGTCACTGCCGTAGATATACAATGCAGTCCATGTGTTTGCACAGCTGGAAAAGCTAGAAATGATATGACAGAAGTTAAAAGCAAAATAGCACGGTCACTGCTTTACAGCACTTTGTCTTCCTTCTCTGATTTTTGCACAGGAGTATGGTCTGTTGCAGCTTGAAGAGGGAGCCTTGATGTACAGCTTTAGGTCGGTGCTGTGTACCATGCTGTTACTGTGCTATCATACCTTCATGACCTTTGTGTTAGGTAGGCTTATTTACAGTAATCCTGTAATAGTCCTTTCAGTTGCTTGGTTATTGCTGGGAAATAAAGGGAAGAAGTGGTTAAATTGCAAACCTGTTGGTGAATTGTTCCTTCAAACCTAGACTGGACAGAGTTGGATAATTTCTGGTGGCAGATTTTTGCAATAACTGTCATCCCTGTGGACAGGGTTTTTTCTTCAAGATGGAAGCTCGTGTAAGACATTGGGGGGGGGGAGGGGAGGTTGAGGCGATGGTTGGGGTATTACCATAAAAAGAGGTCACAAGAACAAGTTACATTTCCTGTGGTCAAGTGAGCTGTTTTAGAAGTTTAAAATAAAAGTCCTTGTGAAAAGATTTGCTAAATCCTGTTTTCATGTTAATTTGTCAACCTTTTTGTCTTAAGGTGATATGTTTCCCCATTGAAATGATACATTCACTCATGGCCTACTCCTGAAACACTCTTTGATAAAGCCCCATCAGGCTAGGCCTAGGAAAAAATACTGCTAGCTTTTAGAATAATTGCGAAATGTTCCTGAAAAAAATGTCATTCGATACCTCAACTCTGGCCTCATAGCCTTTTGCAATTGCAAAAGCCATGCAATGTAGCCCTGTGGAAACCTGGTCTGTTCCAATCCCACTCTTTATGGTCATAAGGTTGCCATGGCATTAGGAAATGGGGGATGGCTCTGTGGCCATTCAGAAGCCAAGGCATGGGCAGTCAGGATCAAATCCTGCCTGCTTCACTTTCCTTCTCTTTTTCTATCTTGCACAAAATTGAAGATCCCAGGGAATGGGAATGGAGGGAGCAAGCAACATCGAATGGAGATTCTGCTGGCACAGAATCACTTTGCCTTTATGGTACCTTTATGTAAACACCACCTGTTTGTGCCCTCTTCTGATTTGTCTGAAGTGGTACAAGATGAGGGCCTACATTTGGATTTACATGCTACTGTACGGGAGAACTTATGGCTGCTGTTTCCTATTCCTTCTAATCATTTGCATTGTTTTACTCAACTAATCTAGGGACAGGGAAAGGAAATGTTGAAGAGGCAGAAAGGCTACTCAAGCCTTACTTGGCTCGCTATCCAAAAGTAAGATGTATCCTAATTAAGTTTAGCATTTGTAGCTGTTTTGTAGCTAGAATGTATCAGGTGCATGAAAATTGTTCATGGTTGCTTTTGTTTATTATAGGGAGCCATATTCCTGTTTTTCGCGGGCAGGATAGAAACACTAAAAGGCAATATTGATACAGTAAGTAATCTTTTTCTCCTTGGAAGAGAACCTCCAAGAACAATGGTGCCCTATTAGTCATAAAGTCTGGCCAAGTTTTCAAAAAATAGGAGCCGAATCATAGAATACTAGGACTGGAAGGGACCTCGAGGTCATCGAGTCCAGTCCCCTGCCCTCATGGCAGGACCAAATACTGTCTAGACCATCCCTGATTGACATTTATCTAACCTACTCTTAAATATCTCCAGAGATGGAGATTCCACAACCTCCCTGGGCAATTTATGCCAGTCTTTGACTACCCTGACAGATAGGAACTTTTTCCTAATGTCCAACCTTAACCTCCCTTGCTGTAGTTTAAGCCCATTGCTCCTGTTCTATCCTCAGAGGCCAAGATGAACAAGTTTTCTCCCTCCTCCTTATGACACCCTTTTAGATACCTGAAAACTGCTATCATGTCCCCCCTCAATCTTCTATTTTCTAAACTAAACAAACCCAATTCTTTTAGCCTTCCTTCATAGGTCATGTTCTCTAGACCTTTAATCATTCTTGTTGCTCTTCTCTGGACCCTCTCCAATTTCTCCACATCCTTCTTGAAATGTGGTGCCCAGAACTGGACACAATACTCCAACTGAGGCCTAACTAGTGCAGAGTAGAGCGGAAGAATGACTTCTCGTGTCTTGCTCACAACACACCTGTTAATGCATCCCAGAATCATGTTTGCGTTTTTTGCAACAGCATCACACTGCTGACTCATATTCAGCTTGTGGTCCACTATAACCCCGAGATCCCTTTCTGCTGTACTCCTTCCTAGACAGTCGCTTCCCATTCTGTATGTGTGAAACTGATTGTTCCTTCCTAAGTGGAGCACTTTGCATTTGTCTTTATTAAACTTCATCCTGTTTACCTCAGACCCATTTCTCCAATTTTTCTAGATAATTTTAAATTATGACCCTATCCTCCAGATTAGTCGCAACCCTCCCAGCGTGGTATCATCTGCAATTTAATAAGCGTACTTTCTATGCCAATATCTAAATGGTTGATGAAGATATTGAACAGAGCCGGTCCCAAAACAGACCCCTGCGTAACCCCACTTGTTATACGTTTCCAGCAGGATTGTGAACCATTAATAACTACTCTCTGAGAATGGTTATCCAGCCGATTATGCACCCACCTTATAGTTGCCCCATCTAAGTTGTATTTGCCTAGTTTATTGATAAGAATATCATGCAAGACCATATCAAATGCCTTACTAAAGTCGAGGTATACCACATCCACCGCTTCTCCCTTATCCATAAGACTTGTTATCCTATCAAAAAAAGCTATCAGATTGGTTTGACATGATTTGTTCTTTACAAATCCATGCTGGCTGTTCCCTATCACCTTGCCACCTTCCAAGTATTTACAGATGATTTCCTTAATTACTTGCTCCATTATCTTCCCTGGCACAGAAGTTAAACTAACTGTTCTGTAGTTTCCTGGGTTGTTCTTATTTCCTTTTTTATAAATGGGCACTATATTTGCCCTTTTCCAGTCTTCTGGAATCTCTCCTGTCGCCCATGATTTTCCAAAGATGATCGCTAGAGGCTCAGATACCTCCTCTATCAGCTCCTTGAGTATTCTAGGATGCATTTCATCAGGCCCTGGTGACTTGCAGGCATCTAACTTTTCTAGGTGATTTTTAACTTGTTCTTTTTTTATTTTATCTTCTAAACCTACCCCCTTCCCACTAGCATTCGCTATGTTAGGCATTCCTTCAGACTTCTCGGTGAAAACCGAAACAAAGAAGTCATTAAGCATCTCTGCCATTTCCAAGTTTCCTGTTACTGTTTCTCCCTCCTCACTGACCAGTGGGCCTACCCTGTCCTTGGTCTTCCTCTTGCTTCTAATGTATTTATAAAAAGTCTTCTTGTTTCCCTTTATTCCCGTAGCTAGTTTGAGCTCATTTTGTGCCTTTGCCTTTCTAATCTTGCCCCTGCATTCCTGTGTTTTTTGCCTATATTCATCCTTTGTAATTTGTCCTACTTTCCATTTTTTATATGACTCCTTTTTTATTTTAGATCATGCAAGATCTCATGGTTAAGCCAAGGCGGTCTTTTGCCATATTTTCTATCTTTCCGACACAGCGGAATAGCTTGCTTTTGGGCCCTTAATAATGTCCCTTTGAAAAATTGCCAGCTCTCCTCAGCTGTTTTTCCCCTCAGTCTTGATTCCCATGGGACCTTACCTATCAGCTCTCTGAGCTTACCAAAATCCGCCTTCCTGAAATCCACTGTCTCTACTTTGCTGTTCTCCCCTCTACCCTTCCTTAGAATTGATTCTATGATTTCATGATCACTTTCACCCAAGCTGCCTTCCACTTTCAAATTCTCAACCAGTTCCTCCCTATTTGTTAGGATCAAATCTAGAACAGCTTCCCCCCTGGTAGTTTTTTCAACCTTCTGAAATAAAAAGTTGTCTCCAATGCAGTCCAAGAACTTATTGGATAGTCTGTGCTCCGCTGTGTTATTTTCCCAACATATATCTGGATAGTTGAAGTCCCCCATCACCACCAAATCTTGGGCTTTGGATGATATTGTTAGTTGTTTTTAAAAAAGCCTCATCCACTTCTTCCACCTGGGTAAGTGGCCTGTAGTAGACTCCTAGCATGACATCACCCTTGTTTTTAATCCCTTTTAGCCTAACCCAGACACTCTCAACACTTCTGTCTCCTGTGTCCATCTCCACCTCACTCCAAATGTGTTAATTTTTAATATATAAGGCAACACCTCCTCCCTTTTTTCCCTGTCTATCCTTCCTGAGCAAGCTGTACCCTTCTATACAAACATTCCAATCGTGTATTATCCCACCAAGTTTCTGTGATGCCAACAATGTCATAATTGTACTTAGTTATTAGCACTTCCGGTTCTTCCTGCTTATTACCTGTACTTCTCGCATTTGTATATAGGCATCTAAGATACTGATTTGACCTTGCGTCCCAGTTTTGCCCTAAGTTAGGCTTCTAACCATATTTAGACACCCCAAAGTCAGTTGCCCTAAACTTTGGGCAAGTCCATCTCCAATGCTGAACTCTCTGGCGGGGCTCCGTCTCTAAGTGCATAGATACAAAGCTGGAGTTTTATTCTGGCAGTCGCTTGGAATGGCTTTACCCAGTGCTTTCAGTAAATTGAACAACATAAAATAACCATCTGTGATTTGTTTTAATGACTTGATTGGACCAGGGCTTAAGCGTTTTGGTCTGAGAGCGCACTACCTTGAAAATGCCCAAGTTCAAGCAAAACCCCTTTGAAATAATGTTTTTGCCACAGCCCTTTGAAGTGTTGGGCCCCCATGCTGATGTGCAATCCAAGATCACTGTCCTGAAAAGGGAGCCTGAGGTGTTGGCCCAGAGCGGATCGCTCTAGTCAAGCAGCAGCTGATTATCTATTCTGAACAAAGCACTTCCTGATGCAATTAAACTCAGCGGAAATTCCCCCCCATAGTGGTGAGTGATAGTTGCCGACCTGATGTCAAGCTGTGTGGCTGCTTTGAGACAGAGGTTCTGAAAATTGGACAGTGAAGCATGCGTGTGAGTGATGAATGTGTCACCCTCTCTTGTGCTGCTCAATGGAGCTTTGAAAATATACACCAGCTTCCGAGCTGTCCTTCAGACTTTAATTTCCTAGTCTCCACTTGTAACACAAACTCCTCTTGCTGCTCTGTTGTTCACCTACGCTCAGCATTAGGTAATAACATTAAGGTATAAGGAGGACTTTAGGTGACAAACTTGATAATCCAGGATGAATGTGTGGTCAAGGGTCTCGTCCTGCTGCCAAGTCACTGGACCGAAATGCTGAGTACTCTCAGTTCCTATTAACTTAGACTGGAGGGCACTCCCCACCTTGGAGCAGTACTGGGTCCCAGTGCTGTTTACCAAATAGCCACAAGGTGGCACATATATTCTATGAAGCCTGTTTTGGTGGTGGGTTTTTTTTTTTTTTTTTTTTTTCCTCCTCTCCTCATGATGCTTGTGGCTATGTTTGGACTTCCTTTGTTTAGGCCATTGGCAGGTTTGAGGAATGCTGTGAGGCTCAGCAGCACTGGAAGCAGTTTCATCACATGTGCTACTGGGAACTGATGTGGTGCTTCACCTACAAGCGCCAGTGGAAGATGGCCTATTTCTATGCTGATCTGCTGAGCAAAGAAAATATTTGGTCAAAGGTAAGCGGAAGTGAATGAAAACCAAGCAGTTAGCAAACGAGAAACCAAAGCGTAGGTGTTAATTTTTAATTGGGTTTAGCCAGGCCTATCGTAGGGTGAGGGCAGTGAAACACAATCTGGCTTGCTCTGGCTCATGAGGACCATGTACAGAGGGAGAGCAAGTGCCGGCATTCTATGCTTGTCCTGTAATCTGGGAATACGGGTAGATTTCAGATCTGAGAATTTAACTAAAGGCCAATCAACTGGCCAAGGAGCTTTGTCACGTACTCATTGGCCATCCTGTGCAATTAGCAGCAGGTTGTTATATCTTTTATTGCGGTTACATTAAAGAACATGAGCTGTTTTGGTGACAATGTGGAAGGTGGTGTTTTGTAATGAGAGTTAAACATGATGGTGCCTACTCAGTAATAACTGTAACCGGGGCAAATTCCTTGGCTTAAGGGATGACGTGATGCCACTTGTGAGTAGATCTGGGCCAACCTAAGTGAAGTGGAAGGAGGTGTTGTCTCTGTGACACTATCTTCCCCCTCCCCTCATTTACCTGAGCCCTATGGCAGCAGCCCCTCAGCTGGGTTCTTCAGTCACCAGCTGATGGAACCAGGGCATTGGCCCTGTCACAGCTCTTGCTGGTCAAGCAACCAGGAGGTAACATGGGGGCCAGCACAACTGCAGAGGGGCAGCAATTCATGCATCAAGGCTTCTGTCTAAACTAATGTGAGGCTTCCCCATGGATCCCTAGTGCCTTGCCTCTGCTTATTCTTCAGTCCCCAAAACTTCTCCCACCAGAGACCATAATGGTCAGGCACATTGCACGCCGAATCTTGCCAAAATGTCTGTTCCTTTGGCTCCATCCTGGAAGTCACTGTGCAGAACAGGGAAACCAGACCCCATGTACTAGGGGCTCTAGTAAACTCTGATGGTGAAGGCTAAGGTATTTATAAGAGATGGTAGGGCTCATGTTGAGAAATACCTTCACGTGAGTTCTGAGGGCACAGAACTGGGGTTTACAGGCTGAATGTTTGTTAAAAACATGAATTAAACTCTAAACAACAGCATGAAATGAGAAATAGAGGGGCATTTGGATGCATGGGAGCCAAGGGCAATAGCCCGTCCCAGAACCAGCCTTTAAAAACTGCATGATTGCTGAAAACCCCATTCGAGCGTAAATTCCATGTCCTATTATGATTGCTGTCGTCTGCCACTACAGCACCACTTAGGCTGTAACGAATTATTATACTCTCCCCTTACTTGTCATTCACTGTAACATCCTCTACCACCTTGCAGTTTTGGCTGTGTAATTACTCAGGAGTTTTTATGTGATTAATTACTAGTTAGTTATCTTTAATAGGGAAGCTTCTTTTTTGGAATGTAAATAAAAACGGGTACAAACACAGCAAACCAAGCAGTAAAAGATATCGCTACATGTGCTCTTCTGAACTCTCTTTGGAAAGTACTTAGTCTTATGCACGTATCTCAGTTAGAAAACTGGCGTCTCCTTAAGCGTGTTGTAATATTACTTTAGTTACAAGGAAAAGCAGCAGAGCTTTCCCTCCTCAACGGTATCACATTGGCTTTTAAATCAATGCTGCTGCTGTAAATACAATTTACTGTATAAGAGACCTTGACAGCATTTGCTCTTCACTGTAGACTACCTATATTTACATGAAAGCTGCCTATCTCAGTATGTTTGGACCAGATGATCACAAACCCTTCGGGGACAATGAAGTGGAACTGTTTAGGTAAGATTTAGAAATTCCCAAATAAGACACTATTCCTTTCCTTACCTTTTCAAGTGAGTTGCAACAATGAATGTAAATCTGGTATTGGGCACGGAGAGGAAAAATTACTGAGTCTGTATAAGATGCTTATTTGTGCGAATATTTCATCAGAATTTGCTTTAGAGTTTTCCTGCCTTACTGTCTCTCCCATCCCCACTTCCTCAGGTTTGGCAGCCTAAACTATCTCTTCCCAGGGAATAATCCCAAACATACCTCCCTTTGCCTAGGGAGTGACTGGAGATTACTTCCCTACTTTCCTCTCTGAGTTTCTGGGCTTTATACAGGCCACTCCTGTTCCCTTCCAGCTGACCCTCATTTAATTAATCTTGTCTCCCAGGTGCAGCAGAATGTCCCAACTAGCCATCTTAACCTGTTCAGGCCTTGTGAGGGGTGGATACCCTCTCACAGGTCCATAAAAACATAAATTAGTTACTGACAGTTTCCTGTGACTCACCCAGATTGCCATTTGTACACTGAAACTACTCAAGGCACCCGTATTTTCTCAGAGTTCCTTACAAGAAAGGTTTCACTGCATTTGATATTCCTCAGGAGGGGACTTTGGTCTGTGCATGTCCATCTCTCTCAATGAATCAGTCTTTGAAATTGATTTTGTTCTTGTTTGGTTTGTGAGGGTTTTCCAAATATTCAGAGGAGCAAACATGATTTCATGTTTTTGTTTTTTAATCTTCCTAGGACTGTGCCCAGTTTGAAACTGAAAATTGCCGGGAAGTCACTGCCAACAGAGAAGTTTGCCATTCGGAAAGCTCGGCGATACCTACCCTCAAACCCTGTTCCTTTGCCTGTGCCTGCTCTGGTAGGCTGGAAGGATGTCTGTTCCCCACTCCCCTATATTTTTCAGTAATTCATAGTAATGAAACAACAATTAGATACTTAGGATGGCATATGTTGAACCCCCTCCAAGAGCCTGAAAAGTTCTCAGGACCTAATTTCACAAATATTGTAAAACTGGGGCATGTGCTGGACTCTGGGAAATGAAGCCAGATGTGCATGTCGCCTGAATATGTTGCATACGCAACTCTCTATTTAACTTTTTAGACGAAAACATGCTCTGCGGCTTTTCACTGATCATGCTCGAGTTCGTAGACTTTGCTTTTGGTGCCCATGTTTCAAGTCTCATCTGCTGGGCCAGCAGAAGAAAACATCTCAGGTGCAGTGGTGTAGAACAATAGGCAGGAAACATGCAAAAACTGGTGAAACTAGATACTTTTGAGTCTTACCAACCTGAACATTGGAAGCTAGCTTTGAAAAACTAGTAGCTCTGGGGTACATAATGGCAAGCAGGACAAATTCAGACACTTCTTTGTAGCCAGACTAGAAAACTGCTGTGTGTGCTGGACATCCCTCCCTAAAATACTGGCTGATCCGCCCCCCCCCCCCGCCCTCCCCCCCCCCCCCCGAGCCAAGTGAGAGTAACTGCTCTGAAGTCCCATTGGTGGAGCATGAGGAGGAGAGGGCCATCTGGGTGAAACTCATCCCTGGAGGATGATGAGAGAATAGTGGACAATTTGGGTTCTGTAGGTTTGTATCAGATCTTGAACTCCGGGTTTGTTGCCTTTGAGTGTGTCACCAATGTTCACAACAACTGCGAACTTTTCTAACCAGTTCTGCTGTTTTGTGTAGTTGTATGCTGTCTCTCGCATCAGGCACTTCCTTTAAGAGTCTTAGCTAATATGTATCTTAAAGACAACGCTAAGGATAGTTTTGTTCTTTTGGGGGGGGGGAGGGGAATTAGTACATCTCCTCTTTTAGTTTGTCCTGTCACTCATAAGTGCCTGACCTCAGATAGTGTACACTTACAGCTAGCACTCTTCTCTCAGTCTGCTGGCAGTAAAATGGGATACCATAGTTCGTTTCAAAATACAGCTGTACCTCAGGTCAGCGTGCATAATCCATTAAGGATGAGTTTCAGCAAGATCCAAACATTTAGATGGAGGCCAGTAATGGGGTCACCTCTATGAAAATTACTTTGTCTCCACACCCAATAGGTTTCCATAAGCCATTGGAAGACAGAAATGCCCATACTTGAGTTTTGCTGGGGCTGGTCTTATGTGATTGTTGGTGCAATGGATTTCTCTAGCAAGTCATCTTGTTAAGTATGCTGTTTCCTAGAACACTGCAAATTTGTGGCTATCTGCGGCTCATTTTTGCAGATGCTGATTTTGTATCCCTGCAGGGCTCCAGTTTCCATCTGCTGCAATTGCGCTTTCAGGGCACCAGGTGTCACTCTCTAACAGTTAAAGACTAGGGGATTCATGGCATTGAGTTTCATGTAACAAGCAGTTTATAATCGAACGGAAGCTTAAGGGCATGTCTACACTAGGAAATTATTTTGAAATAATAACTCCCGAAATAACTATTTTGAAATAAGCGTTATTCCTCATGAAAAGCAGGAGTTATTTCAAAACAACCAGCCTGTTATTTCGAAATAACGGGCTTGGTAGTGTGGATGCGCCGCTTGTTGCTTTGAAATAAGGGGAGTTGTTTCGAAATAACTCCCTAGTATAAAGCCAGGGCTAAGTGAACTGCTATGCTTACTGGGACTTTTCATTTGCGTAGGAAGGAACAGGGCGTAACTCACAGATTTACCCAGAAAGTTTTTATTTAAACTATAGCAAAATGCAGTTTAGGGTATTTTTATAACCGCCCAAGAAACTGAATCCTCCCTAGTAGCAAATAAGCACAGCACTATCTCCTCAACCATTAAAGAACAGACCAGCTATAGCAACGATGCCTTTGCATGAGGCACTACTTAGCAGCCTGAGAATAAAATCAGTGTGTACAAAAGAAGTTGTCGTCCAGTGGCGCCTTAGAGGCTAACACTTTGGGCATAAACTTTCTGCAATACACTTCACGAGATGCACGTGGGTTCCAGTCCACAAAAGTTCATGCCCGGATACATTTGTTACTCTTTAAGGTGCCACAGGACACCTCGTTTTTGCTGAAACAGAACAACACAGCTACCCGTCTGAAACTCTGCGTGTACAGGCATTTAGAAATGAGACACATTTAAGTTCCAAAATAGCCCTTTTAAGAACAGATAATGAAAAGGTGTAATAAGTCTATATAACGATTGTGCCTTTTCTTCCAAAAGTCCCTGCTGTGATGGTGATTGTAGAGATATGCACTATTAGCATTTAGAATAGCGCTATAGGCTCATTTCCTTTGGGCTAGTGAACTGTGCCTTCCTCCCTCCCCCATGGAAAAGCCATGCAGAATTGAATAGGGATAAGGCCAATAGGGCTGACTGTCAAGAATTGTTCTAAAAACTGTATATAATTAATAGACAGTGATATACCGAGCCACCCAGTCCTTTAGTCTGTCTCTCAGCTTCCCAGCTGCCTCCTGTATAGAGAGGGTTGGTGTTTTACTCCAGTTATCCATATTGGCAAAGGGACGAAGTGGACTAGATGAGTTAATAGAACTTAGACTTCCAGCACTGTTTGCATTCCGCAGTGAGTTACAATAAGGACATATCAGCAGTATCCACTCCTAGTGAGGTTCCCTAGTAAGGATACCACTGCTAGTAAAGACACTTAGTAAGACTATCCTAGTAAGGACACCTCTGCCCTTTGCTAAAGTATTAGCTCCCCAGATCTCTACATTGCCACATAATGAAATGTTTTCTCTGGGCACCCGTAGGAAATGATGTATGTCTGGAATGGCTACGCTGTGATTGGAAAGTGTCCTGATTTAACAGAAGGCATGTTGCAGACATTAACAGAGGCAGAAGCAGCTTTGGAACGAAGCCCCGGTAAGCACTGATCTAATTTAAGCAGGCACTTTGCAGTGGTGTGTATGTGCTTTAAGATATTCTGGTTGGCAGTGAATAAAGACGTTTTCCAGGTACAGGTTGTTATCTCCCAGGTCCAGCACCCTCGGGATCTGACTGGTTCCGAACCAGGGAAATTGCTATACCAGGGGCGGTCATTGCTGGGCCCTCTGCTGTTGATGGCTGTGCGGCTCTGCTCCAGCAGCAGCAGAAGGGCCAGCATTGACCAAATGGGGCCTGAGGGATGCTCGAGGGAGGTGGCAGGGTGGCTGCGGAGCCCCAAAGCCAGGAATGCAGCCCATCTGGGCTTCACAGCTGCACTGCCTCTCTCCCCTTCCTCTCCTCCCCTCCCCCCGAGAATCCTCCTTTCCCTCCCTCCCTCCCTCAGCTTGAATGCCATAAATAGCTCATTGGCAGTGCTCTGGAAGCTCTAGAAGGCCACAGGAGGAGTTACTGAGCACAGGGCCCAGCTTGTTCCTGTGAGTGTGCCTGCCCAGGGCACCCACGGGGGTGCTGGACTCTTGATGGTGCTGGACAACAGAAGTCACAACTATAGAGCTCCAACCTGTAGTAAAACAAGTTAATACAGTCACAGGAGTGAGTGGGATTATGTCAGCATGTGTTAATACAGATAGGAGTAACTTTCCTCGACTAATGCCTTCACTTGTATCATGGCATAAGAGCCTTGTTACTTACAGGATGAGTCTTAGGAACCATCCACAAAAATGTATTGGAAGACCATTTCTTGTACAAAACGTATATTTAAATAAGCGAGTAGTCCTGTAGCACCTTAGAGACTAACAAAAAATATATATAGTATCATGAGCTTTTGTGAGGAAAAACCCACTTCCTCAGATGAGTGGAGAAAAAGGGGGGGAACCTCCCAATTTATGACAGAAAATTAAAGGAGAGGGGGAGAAAAAATACCTGTCAATTGTAGTGCCAGTGCTAATGAGGCTAATTGAGTGGGCTGTAATTGTCCCATAGTTAGCTTTTGATGTCATTTGGCCCATCCAGTTCAGGTCTTTGTTCAAGTCATGAGAGTGTCAAATTCACATATATAAGCCAGTTCCGCAGTCTCTCTATGTAGTTGGTTTCTGAAATTCCTTTGCAGAAGAATGGCTACTTTTAAATCCATTAATGAGTGCCCAGATAGGTTAAAAATGTGCTCCTACAGGTTTGTGTGTGTTACCATTTCTGATATCCAACTAGTGTCCATTAATCCTTTGTCATAGAGACTGGTTTGGTCAGTATACATGGCAGAGGTGCATTGCTGGCACTTAATGGCATGTATCACGATGGGGGACTTCAACTATCTAGACATATGTTGGGAAACTGATGCAACAGGGCACAGACTATCCAATAAGTTCTTGGACTGCATTGGAGACAATTTTTTATTTCAGAAGACAGAGAAAGCTACTTGGGGGAAGCTATTCTAGATTTGATTTTAACAAATAGGGAGGAACTGGTTGAGAAATTTGAAAGTGGAAGGCAGCTTGGGTGAAAATGACCATGAAATCATAGAGTTCATGATTCTAAGGAATGGTAGAAGGAAGAACAGCAAAATGGACACAATGGATTTCAGGAAGGCGGATTTTGGTAAACTCTGAGAGCTGGTAGGT
Organism: Pelochelys cantorii; assembly: GCA_032595735.1. Taxonomy (NCBI): domain Eukaryota; kingdom Metazoa; phylum Chordata; order Testudines; family Trionychidae; genus Pelochelys; species Pelochelys cantorii. The sequence continues at coordinate 57,517,156 of CM064334.1, forward strand.
AAGGTCCCATGGGAAGCAAGACTAAGAGGAAAAACAACTGAAGAGAGTCGGCAGTTTTTCAAAGGGACATTATTAAGGGTCCAGAAGCAAGCTATTCCGCTGCGTAGGAAAGATAGAAAGTATGGCAAGAGACTGCCTTGGCTTAACCAGGAGATCTTGCATGATCTAAAAATAAAAAAGGAGACACATAAAAAGTGGAAAATAGGACAAATTACAAAGGATGAATATAAGCAAACAATACAGGTATGGAGGAGCAAGATTAGAAAGGCAAAGCCACAAAATGAGCTCAAACAAGCTACAGATATAAAGGGTAACAAGAAGATTTTCTATAAATATATTAGAAGCAAGAGGAAGACCAAGGACAGGGTAGGCCCATTGCTCAGTTAGGAGGGAGAAATAATAACAGGAAACTTGGAAATGGCAGGGGTGCTTAATGACTTCTTTGTTTTGGTCTTCACCAAGAAGTCTGATGATGAAGGAATGCCTAACATCTTAAATGCTAGTAGGAATGGGGTAGGTTTAGAAGATAAAATAAAAAAAGAACAAGTTAAAAATTACTTAGAAAAATTAAGATGTCTGGAAGTCACCAGGGCCTGATGAAATGCATCCTAGAATACTCAAGGAGCTGATAGAGGAAGAATCTGACCCATTAGCCATCATCTTTGAAAAATCATGGAAGACAGGAGAGATTCCAGAAGACTGGAAAAGGGCAAATATAGCGTCCATCTATAAAAAGGGAAATAAGAACAACCCAGGAAACTACAGACCCGTCCGTTTAACTTCTGTGCCAGGAAAAATAATGAATTCCTTAATTACTTACTCCATCTGCAAATATCTGGAAGATAATAGGGCGAGAGGTAACAGAATGGATTTATAAAGAACAAATCATGTCAAACCAATCTGACAGCTTTCTTTGATAGGATAACGAGTCTTGTGGATAAGAGAGAAGTGGTGGATGTCACATACCTAGACTTTAGTAAGGCATTTGATACAGTCTTGCATGATCTTCTTATCAATAAACTAGGCAAATACAACTTAGTTGGGGCTACTATAAAGTGGATGCATAACTTAAAAGGTGGGTGCATAACTCACTGGATAACCATTCTCAGACAGTAGTTATTAAGAGTTCACAGTCATGCTGGAAGGGCATAAAAAATGGGGTTCCACAGGGGTTTATTTTGGAACTGGTTCTGTTCAATATCTTCAGAAATGATTTAGATATTGGCATAGAGAATACGGTTATTAAGTTTGCAGATGATACAAAGCTGGGAGGGGTTGCAACTGCTTTGGAGAATAGGGTCATAATTCAAAAGGATCTGGGCATATTGGAGAAATGGTCTGAGCTAAATAGGATGAAGTTTAATAAGGACAAATACTTACACTTAGGAAAGTACTCCAAAGTACTCCACTTAGGAATTAATAATCAGTTTCACACATACAGAATGGGAAGCGACTGTCTAGGAAGGAGTGCTGCAGAAAGGGATCTTGGGATTATAGTGGACAGCAAGCTAAATATGAGTCAACAGTGTGATGCTGTTGCAAAAAAAGCAAACATGATTCTAGGATGCATTAACAGGAGTGTTGTGAGCAAGGCACAAGAAGTCATTCTTCCACTCTACTCTGCGCTGATTAGGCCTCAGTTGGAGTATTGTGTCCAGTTCTGGGCACCACATTTCAAGAAAGATGTGGAGAAATTGGAGAGGGTCCAGAGAAGAGCAACAAGAATGATTAAAGGTCTAGAGAACATGAGCAATGAGGGAAGACTGAAAGAACTGGGCTTCTTTAGTTTGGAAAGGAGAAGACTGAGAAGGGACATAATAGCAGTTTTGAAGTATCTAAAAGGGTGTCACAAGGAGGAGGGAGAAAAATTATTCTCCTTGGCCTCTGGGGACAGGACAAGAAGCTATGGGCTTAAAACTGCAGTAAGGGAGGTTTAGGTTGGACATTAGGAAAAACTTCCTAACTGTGAGGGTTGTTAAACACTGGAATAAATTGCCTAGGGAGGATGTGGAATCTCCATCGCTGGAGATATTTAAGAGCAGGTTAGATAGACATCTATCAGGGATGGTCTAGATGGTACTTGGTCCTGCCGTGAGGACTGGACTCGATGACCTCTCGAGGTCTCTTCCAGTTCTAGTGTTCTTTGATTCTATGATCCCATTACGGGATGTGCAGTTGTATGAGATTCTGGTGCTATGGCTTAAATGGTTAGGTCCTGTGATGGTGTTGCTTGAATATATGTGTGGACAGAGTTGGCAATGGGGCTTATTACAGGGGCAGGTCCAGTTCTAACTGGAACCATATGGTTCTTTAGAACCATATTATTTCAGTTCTAAAGAACACAGTGGAAAAGACAGGAGTCAATCTGATCTGAAGAAAGCACCATCACCTAGCTACGCAATCTGGAGTGTTGACTGATATCTGTGTGTTAACTGTGCAGAATACAGCAGCATAAGAAAGGGATGGTATTAAATTAGACCAGATTTTTATACCATGCCTGATGTCAGTGTGTTAACTAGACAGACATGGCAGCATAGAATTGCTGGGGTTTTCCCCCCACTCCTTTATTTTGGTCTCCCCCATCCAGCAGTGGTTCCCTTGGTCTGCACAGCTACCCTCCTGCAATTTTCCCTGCACTACAAACCTTTCATTAATGTCACACCTTATCATGACAACAGTCATGGTCAAACCAACACCATGAAAACATTTCTAGAGCCAGTCTTCCCTGCATATATACTGTGCGTTACCACAGCTATTCTCCAGTCAGTGAACAAGTTCAGTTCTCTGAAAAATGCTGTTAATGTTCTTGCTTGTCCAGTCAATGTCATTCAGTTACTTAGTAATGTTCATCACGAGTCTCACCATAGGCCGAGAGGAATCTTCCTCGCTCCTTTGGACATAGTCACCAGCTGGTGGCTGTCCTGCAGTGAACATCTAGCAAAGCTAGTAATTCAGCCTGGAACAATGAAAACTGAACTTTTAAATCCGTCTCAGAAGCAGATGAGTTGCTTGAGGTATCAGGCAAGTTTGTCCCCTTTTAAACTCTGAAAAAGGCAGACGGCGGAAATGTTTCAGTTGAAGGGAAGGGAGTCTGGTATAATGGTCGGGGGACACTTGCTGCCTCGGTCACTGACTCTGCAACTTTGTCATGGGTCGGCATGTTCCAGTTTGCAAAACAAGCATATTTCCTTGCAGAGTTTATTTGACTCGATGATGATTGTAAAGGGCCCTGAGGATACTGGCAGAAAAGTGCTGTATATTTTAAATGAAAAGTGTAGACTAAAAGCAGTTTTTTTCTCTAATTCTTTTAAGTGTTATAATGAGCAATTATTGGTTGTACAAAAGTATGATTTGAGTTGACAATGTCAATTTAAATATCAATACACAGAGACCAAGTTGGACTGATATCCTTGGGGCAAGAATCTAACACTGTACAGGCCTAATCCTGCAAACATATATGTACTGATGTTATATGCTGTAAGAAATCCATTGAAGTTAATGGAAGTATTCATGCGACTAAAATTCTCACGTGAATAAGTATTTCCAGGATCAGGCCCTAAGTGATTAGTCTATTCAAAGTGTGTATCAGTGGTGGTGTACATTATACGTTTTTAAAAGTGCATACATGTAAATGTGTTCACAGAATAGATGGGCAGTAGGGTTTGCTGTTACACATTTGATTTTTCTTAGTGGAAGAAAAAACAATGTTGCAGGCTCTAACCCACTTAACTGTGCCCATAACTCGTCTGGAACAACATGAGTTTGTCATTTTTACCTTCCCCTCTTTTACCCATGGGAAATGACTTTGCTTTTTAAACAGCTACTTCTGCATTTTCTCTTAAACGAGGTCCCCAACAGGTCATGTAGGCAGCCTTAGTGATTGCACTGAAATAAGGTAGTGTACACTCCATGAATGTCTGTCAGAATGCAAAGGTTCTAGTGCATCACCTATTGCTAATCAGGGCCTTACACTGTAAACTCCAAAGGGCAGCAGCTGTTACAGTGAGTGTGCAGAATTCAGCCAGTCTGAATGGGACAATAAGGTGAAACAAATAAAAAAAAGGCAATGAAAATTTCAACTGTTGCAAAGAGATTTTGAAAATGTGCCTGCTAAGTAGTTTTGGAACAGCTGTGTTGAAAATTTTTTTAAGGGACAGTTATTTCAAAATGCAAAAATGATAAAACTTGCTTTGTCTTGCAGCTATGGAATTGCTAGCAGATGACCAATGTTTGATAAAGTTGTTAAAAGGCTTGTGTCTGAAGCACTTGGGCAAGATTTCTGAGGCAGAACATCATTTCACTTACATCTATTTACAGTAAGTTTCCATATTTAACACACAGGAGAACTCAAGAAATGCTGAGCTTAAGTAGCACTATCAAGCAGTCAAGTCCTTTAAGTAGCGCTCAAAAATGGCTATGTAACATGGGCACCATTTTACTCAGCAAATTTACGACCCATGCATAAACATTAGGGACCAAAGAACTTTTTACACTGCTTTCTGCTTTTGCCAGCCCTGCAGAATCAACACAATTAAGAGAGAAAACAAGGAGCCCTGTGGCACCTTAAAGATTTATCTGGGCATAAGCTTTCGTGGGCAAAAACCCACTTCCTCAGATGCATCTCATGGAGTGGCTGTTTGCCCACAAAAGCTTATGCTCAAATAAATTGGTTAGTCTTTAAGGTGGCACAGGACTCCTCATTGTTTTTGTGGATACAGACTAACACGGCTATTCCTCTGAGATCTGTCACAATTAAGAGAGAGTGCAAGCTGGATTTCGTGTGTGTGTATGTGTATGAGTGTGTGCGGCGCACATGCATACACCAGAATTTTGCACTAAGTTCAAATTACAAGAAATCTATTGCAGATGATGAGGATGCACAGGAGTTGCTCAGGGCATTCTTTTTGATCTGCGCAGCCTTTGTGGATGATGCATGAAACGAACCCAGATTGACTTGAACTGCACTGGTTGAGTTTGCAAGGCTGGAAGTTAAAAAAAAAACTTAAGTGTAAAAGAGCATGTTTGATAAAGAATAACTGAAATACAGTAAATGTGATTTCCCCTTCCTCCCCACCACACACAGTCTATTTTTATTCATTTTTCAGAGAACTATATTTTAATTCAGCTGATTAAGAGATTATTTGGGGGCGTTCTGTAAGAGGAACTCTAAAAGAGCAATTGGAGAGGACAAGTGTTAATTGTATCATTCAAAAGTATTTGCGCTGGCATAGTTAAGATTCTCTGAGCTCTTTTATTAGAACCCTTTATGTTTGCATGTGCGTAAATTTAGAACCAAAATAATTTCTAGGCCATCTGTGGCTTTCTTACATCTTGATCCTGGAATTTGTTCTGTGCGCAGAGCCCCCATGCACAGTGGAAGTAGTTGGAGATGGCTGCCTCCATGGAAGAAATTGCAGGACTGGGATCTTAATATGCCTGTCAAAAGTCACTGTAAAACTGGCTAGAGAAACCTTACTATAAATTACATACTATCTAAGTGAAGCTTTCCCATGTAGTTAAATTACACCCTCAAATTGCTTCTCTGTTCACTAAGGCCTCTTTTACAGTAAGGACATTAGCACTGATGTAACTATATTCATTTAGTTACATTCGCATAGATGCTTCACATAAATGTACTGCACTGGCACAGCTTGAGCTGGTAACATACCAAAGTGGCTATGCTGATGTAATCACAACGGTGGCATGTTTTCTTAATGCAGACAGAGCCTAAGAATTTGGCTCTATATGTGCAGTGGGAGTGAGTTAGGGTTTTGTTTTCAGAGGACACTGGCCCATTGTGAACCTTTTGAACAAAGCAAACCCTTGCCCTTTGCCTTGCAAAAATAACTGAATTCTAAACCCAAGTTGTAAAGTGCATAAACCTTTGTCTTCACTAAGGTGGTGGTGGTGGGGGGGGACGGTGTTCTACTGTGTCACAGATAATATGTGATAAAAGGCTAGCGAACACAAGGTAGCTTGTAGTTTTCACATCTTAGCAGGTTGAGTTAAAGTTTAGGCTCCCTGGTAGCAGGGCCGGCTCTAGGGAAGCAGGTGCTTGGGGTGGCACATTGCCAGGGGAGGCATTCCAGCCGGAGGAGGAGCAGGGTGGTGTGGCGGAGGCCGCCCCGAGCTGGGAGCCCCGCACCCGGCTGCTCAGAGCCTGCACGTGGGGGCGGGGTGCTGGGAGGGCGGGGCGCCTGGCCCCGGCACAGGGCGGCTGCAGCAGGTGATGCTGAGCCCCGCAGGGCAGGCCACAGCCACGGTGGCTGCTCCCAGAGTTCAGGGGCTCGGCGGGCGCTGGGGCTCAGCCGTGGCGGGGCCCCATCCCCTGAGCGGGGAGCTCCGGGGAGGCCACCCCGAGCTAGGAGCCCCGCACCCGGCTGCTCGGAGCCTGCGCCTGGCCCCGGGGTGCTGGGAGCTCTGTGTGGGCAGCCCCGAGGCAGGGTGATTCCTGGAGGGCAGCATGGGGCGCCCACGGCTGGTGAGGCTGAGCCCGGCGGCCTCTTCTTTGCCTTCGTGAGTGGCCCCCCCCCGCCCCGGGCCAGCCCCCCCCCCCGTGCACCCTCTCCACAACTCCCCCTGCCCCCCCCGCCTGTGAACCCCTTTTGCCCGGCTGTCCCCCCCCCGCCTGTGCGCCCCTGCTCACTGAACCGCGACCCCCCCACACACACCCCTCCCCCCCTCTCTTCTCCTCCCCCGGCTCAGCCTCTGCCCAACAACCCCACCTCCAGGCCCACTGCAACCCTGCTGGGACCCCGTCTCCTCTTCTCCCCCCCCCCCCCGCGGATTCCCATCTCCTGTCTGGCTCTCTAAACAATCCCCCCTCCCCCTACTCTCTGGGCCCTGAACCCTCCCCCCCCAAACACACACACACACCTCTGCCCAGGAACCCAGTCTCCTTGTGCTGTGTCCTGATAACCACACCCTTGCCTGGGACCCAGGTGATTCTCCCTCTCCCTTTGTCTGAGGAAGGGGAACTCTGGTGTTCCCAGTGCCTGTGTCTCCAAGTCCCTTCCTGCCTGGGGCAGGAGAGCTTTATTAAAATTGGAATTGTGATCCCATTTAAATAGGCTTTGTTTTAAATAATATAATTTAAAATTAAATTAAAAATTGTTATGGCCTAAATTTATCATAACCTATTTAAATAACTCATAAATTAAATTTAAAAATTAAATAGAACATGTCTCCTGTCAACTTTTAAAGAAATTCTACCAGTTCACTAGTGTAATTACCCAGAACCAGTGTTTACATCAGCAGTAGGTTCTTCTGCAGGTGAAGGGAGAATGTTTTTATCACTTTGGTTTATTCGGCTAGTTCAATTCAATGATTAGTTCATTCACCGTTGCAAAACCAAGAGTTGAGGAAGCAGAAAAACTTGTTTTCCTCTTTTCTCAGTAAAATACTCGTTATGAGAGCGTTCTAACATCTTGAAGAACATGATGACTAGATTCGATCTGTTAAATTCACTATGGATATTTCCTTTGTTTAATAAATGAATTTTAGATGCAAAATGTGTTTGGATACTTTTTTGTTGTGTCCTTCACATTTAAGTTAGTTTTATTTCATACAAAAATTAAATGGTGGTTTTGTTTATTTTAAATAGAATTTCCGTCCAGACAGAAGTAGATGCAAATCATATGTTTTTAAAAAATGTAGCCACCACTTAGCAAACAATAAATGGGGTAAAACCTGTCTCTTAAGTGTTCCTATTACACACCATTTTGTAATAGAATAAAAATGTAAAAATTAAGAATCTGATTAAATGTAAGTTACACAATTATGTGGGCATTTATTTAGTTGGTAGCTGTACTGAATGTGTTCTCCTGGTTAGTAAATAGAAGCACCAAATTTGGCATAAAGGTTATATTTAGTTGTAAATCAACGCGTTTTAAAGGTTGCTAATCATTAAGACTCAACCATCCTTTAGGAAAATATTTTAAAAGTATAATTTAAATGATTAATTGCTCATTTAAACCTAGGTTTTCTGCTTGCCAGTTTAAATCATGATTAAAATTGGAGATTTAAATCAAAGCTATTTAAATCAATCCACCCTGCTTCAGAGGCTGTTTGGTCCATCCCTGAAGGAGAAAGCACAGGGCTGCGCCCATGGAATAGGTCCTAAGCTAGTGGGGTTTTGTTGTCTGGTGCCTGTCTTGTTCTGGACAGTTGAGCTGGGGAATTGAAACAAAAGTTCTCTTAATCCCTTTGAACTGTCTCATTGTATATGAGGCTGATTCTTGTCCATGGACACCAAGAGTTGGACAGCTTATGTGTTGGGGTTGGAGTCTGAGTGATTATAAGGCTTCTAATAATAAAATCCCTTTGCAGAGTGAGGAGTGGGACCTGGACTCCAGCACTAAGTGATGTGAAGAGCTGCATGCTTTGGAAGTCTTTAACTGGCTTGCTGTGGATGAACCTGCCCCCTCCCATTGTCCTCCTGTGGGGAGTCCCTGGCGCTCTCCTAGGAGATGAAAATGCCCCGGGGTTTGGGCTCCCCCTGAAGTGTGCGCCCCACCCCCCAGGAAGCTTCACAAGCTGCACGTGCACCCCCAGCAAGCCGTGTGAGCTGCATTTGTGCGTGCACCCTCCCTGGACCAAAAAAGGGGGGGGGGGACAGCCAAAAAATGTTTTGCTAGAGCCGGCCCTGCCTGGTAGGGTTTAATGCAACTGATTAACTTCATGTGAAAACTTACAAACTGCCATGTCTTCGCTGGGATTTTACCTTGAGTTAGCAAATGTGAGTTCAGAACACAGCTAGCTTTTTCTGCTAAGAAAAATCTAAAGGGAGTGTGTACAAAGCCTGGAACAATAGCTTGGAGAGGGGTGATCTGCTCCATTCATTTTATTAACTCAGGTGCCCAGTGATGATGCTTTTAAATACCAACCTTGTTAACTGTTTCATTCCTCATGTACAGGGAGAGGGAGAGTCACAGACTGCACAATTTAGGCCACATCTACACTAGTGAGCTTACAGTGTGTTGCTTGAAAATCACTCATGTAGCCGCTGTATTTCAACTGGACAGAGCTCTTTCACTGAATCATAAACCATCTCCAGCAAGCATCATTAACTAATTTGGTGGAAGAATGTCTCCCGTGGACATAGACCTGTCCACACCAGCGCTTCTGTCGATGTAATTTATGTCGCTTTGGCTACGTCTATACTGCACAGTTATTTTGGAATAAGCTATTCTGGAAAAGTTATTTTGAAATAGCATGTCTACACTGCAGGGAAGACTCAAAATTAGTCTGAGGCAGGCTTCCCTAATGTAGACGTGCTATCTCAATTTGGAGCCCCAGGAGGAATAACTTATAATGGCCCGGTGAGGGGCTATTTTGAAATAGCAGAAGTGGAGCGTCTATACACACCTTATTTTGAAATAGCTTTTTCAGAATAGGTGGTGTTCTTCATAGAATGAGGTTTAGAGAAGTTGGAATAAGCCGCCTATTATTTTGCAATTATTTTGAAATAACAGAATTGCTGTGTAGACGCTTGCATTGTTTGGGAATAATGGCTGTTATTCAGAAATAACTTTGCTGTGTAGACAAACCCTTAGAGGGGTTTTTTTGCACACTCCTAAGATACAGTATACCGACAAAAATGCTGGATAGTCCAAGCCTTACTCTGCCTAGCTTCTCACTTTGGTTCCACAAGCGGGTGACACTTAGGAGATACTATCAATTATTTTCTCTCTTCCACCCCACCCCCCATAAAAAAGCCAACGAGCCCATGTGTATACTGAAGCCCAGCCAAGTGGGAGCTAAACTCAAAGTTGGCAGAACAATCTGATTTGAAATAACTGCACAATCTACAGAGAATGGCATCTCATTTTGGCAATGCAACTGGGCGGCACTTAGAGCACTGCCATCTTTTGTTGTTCCTCCCCTAATAAGAAACTAGTGAACCTGGTAAATAACATGCTGCAGAAGATGGTTGTGTATAGCTATGCAAATGCACTTATCAAATAACCTAGCGGTAGTCTAGGTTAGAGCACCTGAAGAGTAAGCATTGCTCTCCTACCCTCAGCTGACCTATATGTTTGTAGCTAGAAGAGAAAAATTGTAGCATGAAAACCTGGTGCTGATATTTTTCCCTTTTTTTGCAGTGAGAGGAAGATAAAGTATGATCATTATTTAATTCCAAATGCCCTGCTTGAACTTGCTGTACTATACATGGACCATGGCAGACGAGAAGAAGGACTGAAGTTACTGGAAAGAGCAAAGTAAGACTACTAAACAAACACTTGCTTAGTTCACTATCTGGTCACTTTAAGGCATTTTACTAAAAAGTATGGGGCAAGACAGAGATCATTAATTAATGTAGTTTCACGGAGGCATACCGGAGTGGTCGACAAAGGCTTCCCTTGTCAACCGTGCCACATCAGCTGATTGTCGGCACAGCGCAGCGGCCATTTTTATTTTAATGAAGCGGGGATTATTTAAATCCTCGCTTCATTGACTATGCCGAGTAAACTATTTTACATGGCTCCGTCGACGGAGCCGTGTAGTCTAGACGTACCCATAGAGTACTTGTGTGTAAAAAAAATATGTTTTGGTCAGTTCCTTACATGTTTATTTTTTAGGGATGATAGAGTAATTATCATGGTAAGATCAAGTCACTGTAAGTATTTAACCACTGGAGATGCATGGGTTTTCTGAATGCCCAGTTTAGAACCGCAAGATTTTCCTTAACCACTAGAGGGAGAACAGGTTGGGTAAAAACTTAAAAAATAATGAATGATCCTGCCGCACCTTAGAGACTAACAAAAAATGCAGATGGTCTCATGGGCCGTTGTGGGTACAACCCACTTCTTCAGATGAATGGAGCAAGAGGTCCAGAGGTACAAATAAATAGCAGAAAAAAAGGGCATGGGGAGGGAAAGAAAAGGGGGGAAAAATCTTATCAATTAAGAGTGTCAGTGCTAAATGAGGCTAGTAGAGTGGGCTGCAAGTGCCAGGTACTTAGCTTTTGATGTCATTAAGGTGTTGAATATAGTGGCCCATCCTGTTCAGGTCTTTGTTCACACCTTGATTAAAGCTGTCAGATTTGCAAATGAAGGCAAGTTCCGCAGCTTCTCTCTCTCCAGCTGGTTTTTTAAATTGCTTTGTAAGAGGATAGTCACTTTGAGATCCATTAATGGGTTCCTAGGCAAGTTAAGATGTTCCCCAACAGGTTTCTGAGTGTTACCATTTCGAATATCTGATTTGTGGCCATTAATCTTTTGTCGTAGAGACTGTCCAGTTTGGCCAATATACATGGCAGAAGGGTATTGCTGGTTGTGTAAAGACAACAGACTCTCATTTAAAAATAAGTAGTAGTCCTGTGGCACCTTAAACACTAACAAAAATAAACAGTATCATATTTACCCACACAAGTTCATGATACTTCATATATATATTTTGTTAGTGTTTAAGGTGCCATAGGACTAACTCACTGTTTTTAAAGTTACAGACTAAGGGTGTGTCTAAACTACACCCCTCTGTCGGAAGAGGGATGTAAATTAGACGTATCGAAAGCGCAAATGAAGCCAGGATTTAAATATCCCGTGCTTCATTTGCATAATGGCGGCCACTGCTTTTTTCAAAACAGGACTTTTTGAAAAAAAAAACCCAGCAGTTTAAGATGGGGCATTTTCGACAGAAATGCCCCGTTTCGAAAGATCCTGTACCCCTCAAAAAATGAGTACAGGATCTTTCGAAAAGGGGCATTTCTGTCGAAAATGCCCCGTCTAAACTGCCGTTTTTTCGAAAAGCCCTGTTTTGAAAAAAGCGGCGGTCCGCCATTATTCAAATGAAGCGCTGGATATTTAAATCCCGGCTTCATTTGCACTTTCGATACGTCTAATTTACATCCGTCTGCTGACAGAGGGGTGTAGTTCAGACGTACCCTAACACAGCTACCCTTCCGAGAGTCATGTTTGTAAATCCCAAGACTAGAGACAAGCATATAGTGCCTGTCCTATGGTGTTTAGTTCTGTGTGATCTACATCCATATCCTACCGCTGGTTTGAATATCTTGGCAGTAGGGGAGCGAGTGGACTGAAATGATACACATTGTTGGTTTGGATGTAAACAGAAGTGCTTGCATTTCTTTTGACACATGCTACAAGCAATATTTTAATCCACTGCAGAGAAAATGAGATTTGGTAGGGATGGGGGAGCATCTGGATAATGTAAAAAAACAACTAGGAGTTTGAGATCAGCAGTCAGAGGAAGAACATAAATGGAAATGGTCACAAGCAACCCTCCAGCAGCATCCTTCAGTCAGCTGCTTGTGTTGGTTGTTAAATTGTTAACCTAAGCAGCAGAATGGTAGGGTTGGAGTCCATCGCTTTCTCTCAGAAACTGCTACGTTTCTAGGCCATGTACTCTCATGAGGATATGAATGAAGCTGAATGCCATGGAGGATAGAATCCTTTCTTTCCTCTCTCTCTTCCCCCCCCCCTCCACCCCCATGCTGTGGAAGGTGATCCATGGAGGCTATCCTAGCCCAGCCCCTCCTCTGAGCTTTTTCCCACAGCCCCAGATCAGCTGGGTCCACTCATCACCCTGCCCACTTGTACACACTGCACTTCTGCTGCCAATATGCTTGTCTTAGGCAAAGGGTGATTTACTCCCTTTTATCCTTTCAATGCATCTTAAAACATTTCTGTTCAACAAGAACTTCCTCTTGGTTCACGTTCTCTGCAGCATGTTTTACAAGGTTTTTTATTTTTTTGAAAAAAGGGAGTGCAAGGGTTAAGTAATTATACAGGCTGAGTGATCTGCAGCTTTCCTCCTTCAGCTTTCCTCCTTCTTTGCTTCATCTTTGGCCATGTAACTTTGTATCATTTCAACTGTACAATGGTTTGGTTTGCTCTTGTGGTTTAGGGTCAGAGAATGACATGTTTTACCTCTGAGTAGCCTCCATGCTGAGAGAGAGAAATGTCTCTGGCAGCAGTTTCTCTCGTGGATGTTTCAGCTCCCTTGTAGCCTTTTGTTTGTTTACTAAATTCTTTACTGAATTTACAAAATAAGAAGTGGAAGACAAGAACTTGAAGCATCCAGAAAAACTGTAGAACTGAAAACACACCTACCACTTGTACCGTGGTTTACATGTGAAAATTTAAGCACTTTAAAGAGCATCCTTTCCCTGCATTATGCTATGTTTATAAAAGTAAAAGGAAGAAAATCTGATTAAAAAAATTCCTTCCCTCTTACCTGTGATCATTGAACTCACTTTCACACTGTACGTTCCTGGACTGCCATGGCAATAGCAAAAAGGGTTAAATATTTGGCCTCGCCTCACCCTACAATTGTTAAAATTGGGAGGGGGAGAAATCCCATGAAGATGATTATATTAACAGTAAAGTTCAGTCAAACCGATAAAAAAATAAATCTAATTTCTGGGAATAAATTAAGTTGACAGCATGGATATTGAATATGGACTCAGCATTCTGAAGGCGTGGAACAGATTCAATTTCTTATTAAGCTATATTTTCCCTTGTAATTGCCAGACACTAGAACTACAAATAAAAGAACAAAGAGCTGCATTGTTCTGCCAAGTGCATATGGCCTTATACTGTAGAGATGGCAACAAAGGAGACTGTGAAGAAAGGCTTTCTGGTGTCTGCAATTGTTTTGTGTAGTGCAAATAACTAGAAACTGTTTAACGATAATGCAATGCTCAGAATGGATCTGTTTTTGTTTTAGACAAAATTACAAGAATTACTCCATGGAAACAAGAACACATTTCAGAATTCAGGCTGCCTTGCACCAAGCCAAATCGGTCTCTGAAAATGGAGTACATTCTGGAGCTTCAGCAAAACCATTTCTTCTTTGATGTCTTCCTGTTTACACACTTAGGGCGATAATGTTTCAATGCTGTTAAAGCAGAGCGAGGGACCAGAGCATTTAAATGTTATATGTGATCCCTAAAGATTTGGAAACTGGGTGAAAATCTGGCACACACAAAAAAAAAATCAATCCCGCCTTTACAAAACTTTTCTCCAACACATGGCTTAAATTAATTACAAAGATATATTATTTCATTTGTGTATATTACTAAGTTTACATATTTGCTAGAACATGAAATGATGTAAATAAGCAAGAAGGCTTCTTGGTTTTGATTCAACTTGGCTTTGAATGTAAATTTTGTATGTTAACATGAATAACATTGATTTTATTATGAAACACACTTTTTTTGATCCCTGAATTATCTGTTTAGTTTGAGTGAGAGAAAATTCAGTCTCTTTCAGCTTGTCAAAAGCTTGAGAATTTCAGGCATCTCCAGTTACTCACAGAAAGTTTTTTTTCTTACCAGCTTTTCTCTTGAATAATTTTCTAGCTGCAGATGCAGACTTGCTGGTAACAACATTAACAAGTTTCTCTTTATTATGCAAATGCCTTTTTAAAAATTTCAGTCTGTTCCATCATTTTTGGAGGGTGGATAATTTACAGCAAGGGTTTTAGGAAAAAAGCAAATGAAAAATACAGTGGAAGAATGGATCATTTATCCTTCTTAGGTTAAATTAAACATGACCAGAGGGCTTTGGGAACTAAATCCATCATCATTTACCAGAACAAATGCAACTTGAGGTTTATATTGTGCATAAAGCAGAAGGCCATTTAAGACATGCACTATTCTACTATTTGTTCAGCAGTAGAAAATTAATGTGACAGTAAACTGCCTGGAAATCAGGGCTCATGTAGCTGCCATTTCAGTGTTTAAAAAGATTCTTTAAAAACATTTTCCATAATAAAAAGTTAAGGCTGGAGCAACTCCTCTGTGTGTGGCTCTCCTTCTTACCACAAGGAGTAATGTGTCTGGAATCTCATTACCCCCCTCTGCCTTTACTCTCCATAGATGCCCCTCTGTGGAGATATCAGGGTGCCTCACCCATGTACTGTCTGCTGTAGGAGGGCTAGATTTCTGCATGGAAGTCCAGTCTGGAGTCAACACATCCTTTAGTTGTATTTAATGCCCTCTGGGCTACTTCAGCAACTGTGTGGAGTAAGAGGGGAGAGAGAACCATTTTTCTAGGCAGGCTCCTTGCATATCAGACTCCATGATGAGGGACTGTCCTGTGAAGTCCACAGCAACTTTTCCCCAAGAGGATGAACCTCAAAGTAGAATGGTTCCACCTCTCTGAGCTCCCGCCTGCAGGAGCAAGGAAATCTGGCCCCACTTTTTCTTCCCTTAGAGAAGTGAAATTGTTTCCCAATGCAAATGAATAGGTCAGGGCACAGGCCCACTCCATCATGATTGATTGGCTATGAAGTGTTCAACTCATACTCTCATCCTTTGTAAAGTCTTCCATCATTTGAAACCATAGATGGGAATGCCTTTTCTAGAGAACAGGCTTTCACAGTTCCACATACAGTACTCATGTATACAGTGCTCGGTAACCCCGCTGTATTAGCCACATATTATGTATCAATAGTTGGGAGGAAAAGCAGAGATCAAAAGATTCTTATCCTGCTTTACATATACAGCTTTACTTGCAATTGCTTCTTACTTTTCAAATGTACAGGCATATCCTGAACAAGAAATGCCATGAAAAAAAATCAACATCCCCCTGCTGAGCAGAAAAGTGAACAGTCCGCTGGAGTCCAGCTAAAAGTCCATCTCTCAGAAGTCCTGTAGTACCTTTTCTTAACATTTTGCTACCTTGCACCATAAGCAGCGGTCTACTTGAGTTGTAAGTGTGTATTAGCTGAGGATCAACTGGAAGGTGTAATAGGAAAAATAATGTAGTTTCACCTCTTTTCTCTCTCACATTATGGAAGGGAAACATCTTTGCAATGCATTATCAGCTTTCCCAGTGCTCTGGAGAGGTTACAATAAATAAACTTGGTTTGCTTTTATTCATATTAATAGAAATACCTCCTCTGTTAGAGAAAGAAAGTGATTTTTGTTTTGAAGGTGAAAATTTTAAATAAAATCTTTAACTTTTGGAAATACTGTGCGTCTAGAATTGCTTTAAAATAACAAAAAAAGAAAAAAGAGCCTCACACAAATCTCTTGTCTTAAACACATGTTCAATAGATCACTGTCACCCTAAGATACAACAAAAGAAACAGAGAGAATACAAATCTATGTTCCATTTTGGCAAAATTTGAGGGATTTCCCTCTCAATCAGCAATATTTCTGCAAGGATTGGGATAATTCCATTATAATTTGTACTCCATGGACCTACTTCCACATATTACTAGCTCACACTAAGACAAAATGATTATTTAAACATGTATTTTGGTAAACTTAATTGCACTCACTGTTGGCTGCCCAACCGCTGCCTGAGTGGGTGGAGGTGGGTGGGACCAACCCACCTCTCTGTGCTCCAGAGACTGATGCCCTATCCCCGAGTTCACTGGAGATCCCACTCCATTGCCCTACCTTCAGTGGGTCCGTTATCCTGCCTTCCTAACACAGGAGCCAGCTCCATCCCCGGGGCAGCCTGTGTTCCTTTTATAGGAAAAAGCACAAAATAAGATAAGTCTAACACCATTCTGTATTTTTTAGTTAATTTATTTTGATAATCATTACCCTGCATTAGTGAACAGCAGCAAATATCTCAATATGCTGGATTAAAAAAAAAGGTTCCAGAGAGACTTTTGTACTGTCACTACTTGCAGCTGCTATTTAAAAAAAAAAAACGATATGCCGTTGACATTTTTATATGACTGCAGTCTCATACCATGGCCACTATGTCTAGCCACCAGAGATGAGCGTATTTAATTGGCTGAATCGAGTACAATGAGCACTAGTGAAGCATTTGATGATTGCCACCCACAGGTACATGGCGCTTCTATGCCTGCTCTTTTTATTAGCTTTGACAATGGAAAGTGCCGTTCTGTATGTCTAGGCTAGAGTTGGATGAAAACCATGGAGCTCTATGAAGCTGCCCTCGTTATCACACTATAAAGGAAAGTTATGAGAAATACAGCACAATTTTGGGGAAGGCATGCTTCCACCCTCTGGTATGACTAGTCTGTGTAATTTTATTAAAATTAACAATTGTCACTTAATTACAGTTGTTATAATTATGCCAAAAATTAGTTATGCCTTAAAACTGACATTTTCCTCCAACTCCATAAGCTTTGCTTTTTTTATTACGGAGTATCTGAACAACCAAACAGTTACACTACATCTTTGTTTCAGAGATCATGAGTTTGAAAGATGACAAAATTAGCAGAAATGCTGGAAAATCCCTGAGGGATGTTGCCAGTATCTTTCTGAAGAGAAGATGGAGACTGACCATACTGTGAAAGTTCTATTTCAAACAGCACAGTGTTGACAGAGATATTACTGCCCAGAGTGACTGCTACATCGGCAAAGGGTTGAAGCTATAGCCATAAATATTTTAGCTTACCGTCAATTTTTATTTGTAAAGAGAGGACTTTCACTGTTACATAGTGAATCTGAAGTGTACAGGTGATTAGATTTTAGCAGTATAAAAGAATGTGTATGGATACATATGCCCGAACATTTTGCTTTTCTGAGCCAGTGCTATTTCATGGATTGGATAAAAAGGAAATGCAAACAGCTTAAAGGACTTTACCACTGGCTTGTATGATCAAGAGGGAAGCAAAAGAACTCAGGTCAAACATCCAAGCTGTAAGGAAAGGAAACCATACATTTAAAATATCAACTGCATATGGCCAAGATCCACCCGTCACAGGAAAATCCCACATGATTTGTCTCTGGATGAGTAAATCTAGGAGTGCTTTGTGGAGCTCCTCCCACCTTTTCACAGTCAAAGGATATAGAACATAACCAAACATCTGGTGAATTTCTGGGATCCACATGAAGCTACAGCCCTCTGTCTTTTTCCAAAGGGGACCCCAGCTCCTTGGCAGCATGGATCCATTTAACCTGCACTGCCTTAATGATATAATTTTGGACTTCCCTCTAAACCAGAAATAATAATAAACCACTTTAATGTAATTTCATGTGCAGAAAGTCAAAAAGCCCTGCTTTCCGATCCTAGAACAGGATTTAACAGCAGACAGCTTGTTAAGAATGATTAGCTCACAAGCATGTCCACCATTTTCCTCAAACTAAAATTCTGTGTAAAAAGAATTTAATCTTTTAAAACAATTATTTACTCTGGATATTAAATCAGGGACCATATGGATGTCTGAACAATTACTGATTTTATTAGAAGCAGTCTCATGTGTTAGCTTTATCTGACATTCCATTGCTTGTTCAAGAGCAATCTCTCAAAGGAATGAATCTAATGCACACACATAGGTGTATGCACATACTAGTGATAGTCATGTGATAAGTTGTATTTAACATGTACATTTGATCACCTAACCTGCACGCTGTTCACTACTCCATCTTCACCAGGACTTAATGTAACACTCAAAACCTCTCAGCTTTTTCAAATATCTGCCAGTAAGAAAAGAAAGAAAAAAAAATCACTGACAAGTTTAAGATAGATCTTGAAATTCCTTGGGCTAGAGATTTGTGCTTTACATCCCTAGAAAAAGGGTGTTGTTCTCTTTCTAAAAGGACAACTAGTTGCTCCTCATCCAGAAAGATTGCAAGATACTGGTACCTCAAAAATAGTAGGTAATTCTAAAAAGTTAATTTCTCTTCCCTCAGAGGGCTACACAGCTATGCTCACAGTACTAAAGGAGCCTGTCTTATAGATGAAAGGATTAAAACAATAGCACTGAAAACAGTATTTCTAATAGCTTGTTTGTTAATTAGCCATAGCTATAGAATTGAGCACCCAATATTTTATTAAATGTTTATGGAATGAAGTTGTAAAGCACTTACAGTGAATTACATATATTATAATTGCTAAGCAATGCTTTGAAACAATAAAGACTATTTTTATCCAAAGTTCCTTTAGTGGTGAATTGCTTTTACAAGGTCAGTATTTTACTAGTGTAGTTTTTCAGGTAAAGATATTTAAAGATCATGCTTAATATAATGTGTGCAAATGTTTTAAGGTGAAAAGCATTATAATAAATAAAAAGGGCCTGTTTACCTAAAAACACAACCATAGCAGGGGAACAGGTGAAAACAGGTGGTTGTATCACAATTACAGAACTGGTTTAGACTGATAAGATCTATGCTACAGCACAAATGGATCCACGATTATAAACTGGTTTGGAAACAAATGTGTTGTAATCAAGCTGTCTGTGTTTGTATTTGAGGTGTCAATATTTAATTCAGAACACCCATGTAAAGTAGGAAGCAAGTATTATCCAAATTTTACAGATGGAGGAATTAAGGCACTACTGAGCTGGGGCTAGAATCCAAGTGATCTACAGTGTCAGTTTACACAGCTCTCTTGAAATTATTTTTTTCCTGGGCTTAAGTAAATTACTTATTTGTTTTGGCTGTATGAATTAAAAGCCACCCAAAATCTGAATTTAGGGTCTTTAGTTATGGGAATGCCAGTCTTATTATGCAAGAGCATTGTACCTAGAGCTTTAAAAGCAATTGATTTATTCATTATATTTATTCATTTTAAACTAAAGGGTATTTTCGAATGTTCAATTCTACCTTTAGCCCTTTACACCTTATGTTATAATTTTATTTAACAAGTAATTTAATAGAAGCATGTTCGTTTGTCATAATGCTGTATATCCGTGTTAAAAGTGGCTAGAAAAGCATTCAGCTTGATAACCTGCCATTTCAATGCTACTTCAAAATCTTTTGTAATCAAATCTTATAAAAGAAAGACTAATACCAACATGAAAAACCTTTGAAAACTGTTCATTTGACAATATTAAAAATCAAGGTAAAATGAAAAAAAAAAATTGAGCAACACAGACATCATGATGTTACAATGTTACTACCTCTACATACGCACAAAATGATGAGAAATGGAATAATGATTTACCACTGAGAATACTGTGCAACTTCATGTCTTTTCTCTCAGATTTGTGTGTGTGTGTGTGTGTGTGTGTGTGTGTGTGTGTGTGTGTGAGAGAGAAAGGCAAGGCAGGGGGAAATCAAGCAGTGAGTATCAATTTCAAATGGTACTGTACATTGCTCTGAATTGCTTTTGAATACCACAGTATAGTATGTAGCTTTTAGCTGATGGGTTAATAAATAAAACATGTTTCTGCATTCTACTGACTAACCTTTAAAAATAATTAATGACATATGATTGCTCTATAAATTACACAAAGTTTTCAAAAAGTACTTGTGTGTTGAAATATAAATTGTTACATCAAGCATTCAAACTATATATGTAGATCAAAAACATTCCCTTATTCAATGTGGTTAACTTCACACTGCATCCTATTTTCTCACTGTATCAGTTTTGCACAGAGAGTATAAAAATTGCAGTGGTGCCCAAACATTTCCTGGCGCACCCCCACCCTCAGTAGTGCAATCTGTCCAAATTCCCCTCTCCATTTCTGCACAATTGTCTTAGCAGAAGAGCTTGGACTGCAGGTGGAGTGGGGGATCTGGGGCTAGAAGTGGTGCTGGTCTGAGGGCAGAGTGGGGACAAATGGGGCTGGAGCTCGGCTGTGGGTGGAGCAGGGGGCAGAGCAGAGCTGAAGGTGGGGCAGAATTAGACAGAGATGCAGTGGAGCTGCAACTGGGGCCAGAGCAAGGCAGGACGGTGCTCCTTCTCTGCCTCTGTGGGGGCTGGCCCAGCCCCTGCTGTGCCTCCCACAAAGGTCCTCCATACCCCTCTAAGAGGGCATGTCCACACACTTTGGGGACCACTGCAAAAGAGTACGTTGAAGAAAAAAATAAACATGTGCTAAATAGATAAAAAAAGACTGACAGCTACAATTTTTACTAGACCATCTCTACCAATCACATACTTTTTCTGCTTCAGAATTGTAGAGACTTGTATGACTCCACCATTAGCTGTGCTATTTTTTCCCTTTGGATGCTATGAACTTTGTGCAAACCAAAAATACAGTTTTCTTATATCTGAAATGTCCACCAGCAGGATTTAACAAATACATTTCAGAGACTGAGATACAGTATATTTATTTTTAATTTCAATAACCTAAGAAGAACTACAGAAAGGAGCAATGCAGTACCCTTTTGCCATGGTCTAAGATATTTGGAGGGCCTGGAAGGGGGTAACGGCAGGAAAAGGAATCAATACTGACATTAATTTTGTAAGAAGGGAAATAAATGGTTCCTGAACAGTTTAATCACCATGGCCACACTTTCATCTTGTCCTGAAGCACAGTGGTCCACTTAACATAATAAAACAAAAAAGTTGACACTTAAGTTTAAGCATCATTGTCTAATCTAAACTGAAGCAAATTAAGGAAAAACAGGACAGAAAACAACAGAGAAGGGTAAACTAAAATTTAACTGTCAGATTTGTTTAGCATCCTTGCATTGAATTGCCACATATTGAAAAGGGACGGTGCATCTCCATTTGCTTACAGGCGAGGAGATCACTTTGAATTCTACATAATACTAACGGCAAACAAAATATAGCACTTTTAACAGATTATAAATAAACTGGATTTCAAGCGTAGAGCCAGCCCAACGATAACAATACACTATTTAAAAAGACCTAAGGCAATGGATTCCATTTCCAGTGGAAAATAAAAGTACTGTGCAAACAAGCTTAAAACTATTTTTTGTGCCAGTGTTATAAAATGTAGCTTTTAATAAAGCCTTGACCCAAATGCCAGGGACTTGGGAAAGAAACCAGACAAGAATTGTTACTTTATTTTAGGGAAGATAATCCTTATCTTGCGTCTCAGAAAATCTGATACACTCAATTTGAACATTCACAGTTTTTAATAGCACTTTGTATAATTCCTATGTATGTGTGTAAGAACAGGCTTTTAAGGACAGCAATGTTTTTGAACACTGGGTCAAGGCTTTACATAAAATAACTTCCTACTTTTTCTATATTCCCTAAAATAGTATGTGTGTTTCCAATATCTGCAGCCATTCAGGAATTGTTAGGAAATGTACTTTTTGTGCATGATCTTAATTCCTGATCCCTGGCTCTTTGAGCTGAATGACAACGCATCAAACCCATTAAAATGGATGGTTTCCTGGAAGAGTCAGAGGCAGAACCTCGCTCAGTTAGTTTCATATGATGAAAGCAGTGCTGCATCAACTGGCTCCATGCAGGAGGGGCATGTAAAGGATCTCATCAGCCAGTCATCTATACAGTCCAGGTGGTAAATGTGCATGCATGGCAGAAATCGGATAGGATCCCCGTAAACAAAGTCCATCATACAGATCACACATCTGAGGAAAAAGAAGTGGAGAAATGTTACGATACTCTTATCTCTTTGGAAAGTTAAACAGCAGTTCCCTGCTCCTATGAAATGTGTTTATTAGAGAAAAGTACCAGGACAAGTTTAGTATCACAGCAGTATCTGAATACATGTTATGTTAAGGAACCTAACCATTTTCTTTCATCCTATGCCCAACACCATTTATAACAAAAATTAAAATATACAGATTAGCCTTGAAAAATAAAAGGCTGAATTAAACTCTTCAGTATTCCCCGTCCCACCCATAAATAAAATAATGTAAATAAAACAATGAGAAACGTGCAAACACACCTCCAGTGTGACTGTACTCAACTCTGAGATTTCTGCACAGTATAGTACAGCTCTCGTTAATCAGACAAGCTCTCTGATTCTCACCATTTACAGCTGCCTCTCCTCAGTTACCACTATTGCATGCATTTAATTTAAACAATAAGGTTCCATGGGATGGACCATGTCATCTTTGCCTGAGAAGAACAGTGTCTTACAATGGTGCTATGCAGCACTTTTTTTCTAACGGCATTGCCCTCAATAGCATATCGCCACCTATTTTCCCAGCCCACAGAAAAGGAATGGGATTTCCCCTGTGCATACCGGTGCCTGTTTTCCTGGGATGGCTTGGCTCCTAACAGAAGCCTACTTGGGACCACATTTTGGCCCCCTAGCGCTTTTTTTTGGGGGGGGGGGGCTCAACAGGTTTGCCCCAGAGTACCGGGACCTTTTTCCTTATAAAAAAAGCACTGGTGCTATATAAGTAATTCTATTATTACCAATTCTTTAATGCTTTTTTAAAAATTGATTTCTCCACTCAGCCAAAGCTATTTCTACTTTAAAACAAGTAAGTGATGTGGCTGGGTATGAAGCTATTTGTAGTAGCTGATTTATAAAAATTAATCATAACTTCACTTAAAAAAAAAACCACAAGGCTTTCAGAGTTAAACTGTGGGACAAAACATGTAAGCCAAATCATTCTTCCAAGTCCATATATGGACGGAACAAAAAACTTGCAAACTGAAGGGAGAGGTGTGTGTGTGAAGGGGCTAATTCGTCAATCTATGCCACTATCTCACTTCCCCCTGCCCCATAAAAGCCTCTTCTACTGTGGCTGGAATCCATTGGTGGGAAAGCTGTTCTTTACAGCTACCTCACCCACTCGTAGACAGGCTGGGGATTTCCTGGGTAAATGAACGTGAACGCCATCAGCACTAGCTTTCTTAGCAGCGCTCTCAATGCTATGCCCCTAACCAGGGCTCGACAAATCAGTGTATCTACTCGCCCGTAGCGAGTAGATTTCAGCCAGTCGCCCCATTCACCGGCGGCGCACGCATGCGCAATGCGGGTCTGGTGCATGTGCAGTGCGGGGCTGGAGAGTGGATTTCGCTGCCGTTTGTCGAGCCCTGCCCCTAAAATTGCACAGAGCCTTCACATGGATGACAGCCTCTGGCACAGGAATTCTGCTTATCCCAACTCCTCACCCTGCAGAAAGGCAATAATAATAATAAAACCCAACAACTTAAAACTTCTCATTTGTGTAACTTACTCTCTAATCTTCTTCTCAGAACCATCTCGTCCAGGATCGTAGACTCCTTTCGGCAGGTGCTGTATAAGGCCTATCCTTTGAGCTATTCTAATTTGTTCCTCTTCGGTCAGTTGTGTTGCTAGCCGAGTCTGGCTGGGAGTTGGATGATAAACAGGAACTGGAACCTGTTCCTAAAATTAGAAGATTAAAAAAACAACAACAAAGTTTGCTTTGCTGATGTTTGCTGACATTAGTGGATTTTGGAATATATTAAACTTACTATTTGTGCTGTTCCCTTTCTTACTCACTGAAGAATGTTTGCATGAAGTTCCCTCTGCTACCCTGCACATCTTGGGCTTAAACATGACGTGGAGAACACGATAAAGAGTAGTGCCAACTTCTCAGGAAAACTGGCAAGGATCTATTTTTTGCTGTTCTCTACCAGACTATTTCATTTTGTCTGCAGGAGTTATTCATAAATTAGTTAAACATGCACAAACGCCACATGAAAATAAGCAAATAGAGCGTATATGGATTTAACTACTTGTTAGCTGCTCTGCCAAACTATAAAATACGGGAAGAAAATTTACAAATATAAGTGGATGCATTCTCGCTCTGTACATTTATGGAAAATCATTTGTGCAGAGGGACCCCGTTTAGAGCGTCAATTTTACAGAAGGAACTTTTATCTGAATTTCTAATATATTTTATATACATCTTTATGAATCCTCTAAAGTTGGACTTGAAGTAGTATATGTAGTAAATATGTATTTCCCACCCCAAAGAAAATATTTCAAACATACAATCTCTCTGTGACAGATATGAAGATTTCTTGCAATATCCTTAAATGACCTTATTGTCAGTATTCCCTGTAAGATGAGTGCTTATGCGGCCATTCAGGAGAGATTCCAGTGCTGCCCAGCTGGTTAGCAGAGTGCCCACTGCTAGGTTTGTGTTTCTCCTGGTGGTGCACATTCACAAATACCTCGATGCACATAACATTTATTCCACACATGGACGGAAAATATCCGCACATGGATGGAAAAGATTAGAGGGAACACTGCTTATTGTATTAAGTTTATGTGTTATTGTGGGCCAAGATTGCATATAACCTCTGGAGGGCGGGGGGAGATGTAACAAATATTACAACGCGCTGCAACATCTTTGGAGTCCAGTACTGGAAATGGTTTATATATGATTGTGATCTGCTCCATAAGCAAGGGCTACCACAGCTCCTCCAGGAGCTAACAGCAGTGGGTGGGAACAGGCCAATCAGCCAGGTTATAATCCCCCGAGAGAAATACCACCTTGAGGGAAGGCTCACATATACTCATTCAAACTAAATTCTCCAAAAACCAGTAAAGAAAAAACTTTTTAGCCTAAAGTTAAGTTGACACAGGGCCCACTGTCTAATCTGGCAAAGATCCTGTTGGAAGGGGGCCCCCGGTCCTTGCAGAATGGTTGGATAATTTGCCCTAATACGGCGTCCTAACCTTATTAGATGCCACCCATTAGCTTTTTTAGTATTTGTGTAAGGTAGGGGTCGGCAACCTTTCCAAAGTGGTGTGCCAAGATTTAACCCTCCTGTTCTGGGCCGTGCTGCTCTCCCGCGAGGGGGGAGGGACTCTCTCCACCACGCGCCCCTTGGATCACCTGGGTCAATACAAACCTTTCCGCAGACCACCAGCTGCTAATGCAGGGGTGGGCAATAATTTTTTGCCGGGGGCCACTTTAAAAATTTTTGAACTGGCCCCGGGCCGCACCTCTGTGCTAATGGAAACTCACCATTAATTACATGATTACACCTGAGCCGTTTTGCTAGTGCTGCAGCTAGGGAGAGTGGTTTAATTTAAATTATTAAACAGATTAAGCGTTTTAACTTTCTCATGTTAATTTATCAAACTTCATTTTAAATACAGTAAAATATTAATTTATGTCTAACACAAAAGGTTTCAATGTTTTCTTTATTTAGGCAAGAGCGGGGAACCTTTTTTGGTCGGGGGCTACTGATCCACAGAAAAATCAGCTGGGGAGCAAACGAATAAGAAGCAAAAAAATTCCTCCAAAAACCCCCAACCATGACAGAAGTGGCCACCAACTGAGACACCTCACTCCTCTGGCACTCCAGTCCCACAGGATGAGGGTAAGAGGCAGGGAGGACTCAGGTTCAGGGCTTCGCATAGGCCAGATTTACTTTTCTGGGGTTCCAGAGTTAGTGGATTTTGTGGACCTCCTTAGTCTCAGGGGTGAGGACAAAAATGAGGGGTTCAGTGTGTGGGACAGGGCTGCCAATGAGTGGGATAGGGGTGGGGATGCAGGATCTGGGCAGGAGATGGGGTGCAGGACGGGATGAGGGCAGGATCTGGAAGGGCAGGAGCGGGTGCGGGGTGGGTGTACAAGAGGGAGTTTGGAGGTGGGAGGGGGTTGGGGCAGTAACGCAGGAAAGGTGAGAGGGTGACAATGCATCCAAATAGCTAGTTGGGGAGGGAGGCAAAGAAGTGGGGAGTAAAGGAAAGTGCAGCTTCTGCAAAGTAAAATTGTATCCCCCCTCACATCTTCCCTCTGCTTCAGCCTTGCTCCCCATAGCCCCATGATCTTCTCCCAGCCTGATCCCCTGCATTGCCCCATCCCCTCAGTGCAACCCTGCCCCCTCCCATCCTGCCCCTGCATCTCCTTCATCCCCCCTCCTGCCCCCACATCCCTGTGCTCCCAGTGCACTCACTTGCAGGGCAGCAGCGCTGGGGGACACAGTCCCCCAGGAGTAGTGCTGGGGTGTGAAGGGGCTGGGGGCGGGGTAGAGTCACTTCCCTGCCTGGCCCAGCCCTCGCCTGCAGGCTGCTGCTCCGGGGCTTGGGCAGGCAGAACCCAGGGTTGCTCAGGGCTGGTTCCAGCCCAGCCAGGTGCAGATGGGTGCTGGGAAGGGGCTCCCCGCCTCCGCACACACCCTGCGGGGAGCAGCATGGCAGAGCCTGAGCCCCAGCTTTCCACATGTGATTGGCCACCCAACTCCGATCTGCAGAACAGCCCAGGCCCACCCCCCGCCCGCCCAGAGCAGCGGGCAGTGCCTGTAGCACGGGGGAAGGGCAGGGGGGTTAATCACTTAGCTCCTGGGAGCTGCATGCCCAGGCCCGGCAGGGACAGCCCTAGGGACGCAGAGCTCAGTGCAGGGTGTTGCCAGGCTGTCCCGGCCCCAACACCAGGCCACCCACTCGCCTTTCCCTCTCTGCCCCGCCTCCTAGCAGGAAACCGGAGCTGGTGCTCCAGCCTGCAGCTGCGCAGCAATTCCGAGGCCACAAAAAATGGGCTCGCATGCCATAGGTTGCCGACCCCTGGTGTCAGGTCTTGTGTTGTTTTTGATGTGGGTGATCAGTAATTCTTTCACCTTAAAAATAAATGGCTTCCAAAAAGCTGCATTGTAACTTGTAACTGGTGCGCTTACGTTGTGTATAGCCTTTGGAGAGAAAAAGAGCAGGCATTGGCCTGTTCAGGCAGTCTGGCTTGCTGAGAGTATCACAGTATAGGCAGGGAATTGTACAACCTGGAAAACCATTGGTCAGGAGGGAGAGAAATGTGGATCGCTGCCCAAGAGAGCTGACAGCTGAGGATCCAGACTGGTAAGTTCTTGCCCTTGATGGGCCACAGCAGGGGACTGCAATTACAAATGCAGTTACCCTGAACGCTGACACTTCTTCATCATGTTCTCACAAACGGACCCTTTTCATTGTTGGTTTAACCTCATATCAGATACTGAAGTCAGGGTTTAAATGATGAATCTACATTCCTTATATTTAAAGCAGAATTTTGGAAAACTGAAAGAGAAGGTTACTCACTTCGTGAAGTAACGGAGGTTCTTCGAGGTGGCTGTCCCTGTGGGCGCTCCACCTTAGGTCTTGAGGCACTGCCGTGAACCTAGTAGGAGATTTACGGTAGAAATGCCCTCTGGTGGGCCATGCAGGTGAGGCAGGCAGCCAGCACGGCACCACTGCCACACACAGGTGGCAACCGTCCCTTCATTTCCTTCTCTGCCCCGGAAAGACAACGAGTCTGAGCAGAGGGGAGGAAGGGCAGGTGGTGGAGCACCCACGGGGACAACCATCTCGAAGAACCTCCGTTCCTGCAAAAAGTGAGTAACCTCTTCTTCTTTGAGGAGTGTCCCTCTGGGTGCTCCGCCGTAGGTGACTATATAGCAGTACCCGTAATAGGAAGCGGATACTTCAGCTAATTATTGTGCCGAGCTTTGGTAAGGACTGCGTGTCCAAATTCAGTGCCTCATTTCAGGTAAGTCTCCAGGGTATAATGTCTGGCGAAGGGATGTGCAGAAGACCAGGTAGCAGCTCTGCAAATATCCATGAGATGAATACTGCTAAGGTAGGCCGTAGAATTTGTGATGGCCCTTGGGGAATGTGCCTGTAATTGGAGCAGTGGCTGCTGATTAAAGCTGGCAAAAGCCAGGAAGATGCAGTCTACAATCCACTTGGAAAGTCTCTGCATAGAGATTTGCATGCTCAAGGATCTTTCAGCAGTGGAGATGAAAAGTCTGTTAGTTTTACCAATTTGCCCTTTTCCTTTCCAGATAGAAGACAATTGCCTGGTGCACATTGGGCGTGTGCCATTTAACTTCTTCAGCAGTGGTGTGAGGCTTTGGGCAGAAGACGTGTAACACCAGAGGTTCGTTGCAATGCCAGGAGGTAAGTATCTTTGGTAAGAACTTTGGATGTGGTTGCAGAAACACTGTCCTTATGAAAAATGGTGAAGGGTGGGTCAGCCATCAGAGTCCCGATTTCGCTTACCCTTCTGGCCAAGGTAAGTGCAACTAAAATAGCAACTTTCATTGAGAGGTGCAACACTGACCACGTGGCCATAGGCTCGAATGGTGCATGGGTAATTGCTTGTAGTATGAGGTTTAGTTCCCAGGCTGTGACTGGTGTTCTAATTGTCGGAAACATGTTTTGAATGCCCTTTAAGAAGTGTTTAGTCATGGGGAGGGCAAAGACCGATTTGTCTTAACTGCGTTCCACTAACCCATTGATGTCTGTGAGGTGTACCTTTAACGAGCTGAGCGAGAGGCCTGTATGTTTTAGGTGTAAAAGGTACTCTAATATATCACCCAGTGGAATCATGGGTGGATCTGCCGATCTTTGGCTCGCCGAGAGAGAGAATCTTCGCCACTTGTATAGGTAGGATTTTGTTGTTGTGAATCTGCAACTTCTTATTAAGATCTGTCTGACCTGATTCGTAAATGTGGCTTCTATTGTGGAAAGCCAGTGAGAAGCCATGCTCAGAGGCAAAGGATGTGGGAAGATGGGTGCCAGACATGGCCTTGTTGCTGAGTTAGGAGATGAGGGGCTATCGGGAGCTGCCACGGAGGTCTGATGGACATGTGGAGCAGGTAAGTATACCAGGTCTGGCGGGGCCAACCTGGAGCATGAGTATGACTAATGCTGTCCCCGCTCTTATTTGGTTGACCACCTGGTGAAGCAGAGGGATTGGCAGGAAGGCATATAGAAGGGATGTGTCGCAAGGTATTGTAAAGGCGTCCCCCAGAGAGTGAGTGTGAGCCAATGCCCGCATGTGAATAATACTGTGAACACCTCTTGTTCACAAAGGTTGCAATTAAGTCGATCGTTGGGAATCCCCAACGTGTGAATATCGTGTGAAGTATGTTGTCATCCATCTCCCATTCATGGTTGGAAGTGAACTTCCTGCTGAGGGTGTCTGCTGTAACATTGTCCTTGCCCGGCAGGTAAGAGGCTTACATATAGACATTGTGATCTATGCACCAAGAGTATAGGCGGCTGCCTTCTTGCACAGGCAATAGGATCTGGCTCCACCCTGCCTGTTTATGTAGTACATTGTGGCTTGATTGTCTGTAAAAATCTGTACAGTGTTGCCCTGTATCTGTGGCAGGAAGTTCTGACATGCACATCATACCGCTTGGAGCTCCAACACATTTGATGTGGAGGGAGCGCTCGTGGGACTGCCATCATCTCTGGACTGTGAGGGGGCCTGAGTGCGCTCCCCACCCCAGGAGGGAGGTGTTCGTCATGATCGCGATCGTTGTGGGACTTCTGCAGAAGGGTACTCCAGTGCACACATTTTTTGATCCGCCCACCAATCTAGTGAGCACTTGATCCTGTTTGGGAGCAAAATCAGCTAGTTGATACTGGTGTGATGGGGTCTGTACACCATTCTGAGACATTGCTGCATTGGCCTCATATATAACCTGGCGTGCAACACCACTGATGTGGCCGCTGCCATGTAGCCTAGAAGCTGTAGGCAAGCTCTTGCGGGAACTTGTGGGCTGGTCTGCAGCACCTCAACAAGGTGCTTGATCATTTGGAATCGGTGGTGTGGAAGAGAGGCTGTTCCCTGGATGCAGTCGAGATAGGCTCCTATAAACTCTATGGTCTAAGCTGGTTGGAGCTTGCATTTGGATAGGTTTATTTGGAGCCCCAGGATCTGGAATAAAGACATGGTTTGGGAGACTGCCTCGAGGGCTTCTTGACGCATGGGCGCTCTGATCAGGCTGTCGTTGAAATAGGGAAATATGGATATCCCTTGTTCGCAGAGGTGGGCAGCCACAACTGCGATAATTTTTAGATGACCCTTGGGGCTGTGGAGAGTCCAAAGGATAGCACTGTGTATTGAAAATGTGCAGTGCCCAGTGTAAACCTCAGGTATTTCTGGTGTGCTGGATGGATGGGCACATGAAAATAAGCATCTTGGAGGTCGAGAGTCGATAACCAGTCCGCCTTGTTTAGGGCTGGTATTATGGTAGATAAGGTCACTATCTTGAAGAGTTCGCGTTGTATGTGACGGTTGAGTCTCCTGAGATCGAGGATTGGTCTCTACCCTCTTGATTTCTTTGTTGTGAGGAAATAGCGGGAGTAGAAGCCTTTGCCCCTGTGACACTGGGGTACGGGTTCTATGGCACCTAAGTGGAGAAGATGCTCGATCTCTTGGAGTAGAACGCTCTTGTGAGATGGGTTCCTGAAAAGGGACAGGAGTGGTGGGTGGGTGGAAAGGGTATTGGTAAAGGGAATGTAGTATCCAGCCTTCACAACTTCTAGCACTCACTTGTCGGTCATGATAGAGGACCAATGGTGGAAGAAGGGTAGTAGACGTTGGCGGAATAGCAGATGAGATTAGGGCTGTTCTGGATGAAGGGGTGATATCGGACTTTCAACCTGACCTTCAAAACATTTGCCTCGAGGTGAACAGCTGAGACGTGGCTGGTTGGTCAATGGCCTGTCTGCGCCCGGTTTGTCGTTGTCTCCTCCTGTTGTCAGAATGCCTCTGAGATGGGTTGAAAAGGATTGTATCTTTGATTAAAATACCTGTTCTGTTTGTGCTTGGCTGCTGGTACATGTATCCCAAGGGTTTTCAACGTTGTTCTGGAATCCTTAAGTGAATGGAGGGATGCATCGGTGGTGTCAGCGAACAACTTTGATCCTTGGCTGGGGAGATCCTCTATCATGACCTGCACCTCATGAGGAAATCTTGACAAGTGGAGCCAGGAGGACCTCCTCATTATGATGGCAGTCACGACGGATCGTGAAGCTGAGTCAGATGCATCGAGGGCAGCCTGTAGGGCTGTGCAGGAGATCAGCATTCCCTCGTTTATACTGGCAGAAAATTGTACTTTTCTGTCATCTGATAAGTTGTCAATAAAGAGTGAGAGCTGTTCAAAGATGTGGTAGTTGTATTTTGCCAACATCACTGTGTAATTTGATATACGGAGCTGAAGAGAGGCCAAGGAATAAGCCTTTCTACCCATGAGGTCTAAGCATTTCCACTCTTCATTGTATGGGGTAGTGTGCATGGCACTCTGTTTGCCCCTTTGGTTAACAGCATCCTCTACTATTGAGTTGGGGGACAGATGAGAAAACAAGAAATCTGCACCCTCTGGGGCCACATAGTATTTATGGTCAGATCTCTTGCAGACCGGTGGAATCGCGGCTCGCATCTGCCATAGAACCTTGGCAGGGTCCGTAAGCGCAGAGTCAATGGGCAAGGTCAGTTTGGAGGTTGGTGAGGCGTGAAGTATGCTGGTCAGTTTGTGTTGGGTCTCGGGGAGGCTGACCAGGGAGACCTCAAGGACATCGGCCACTCATTTGTAGAGTTCTTGGAAAGAATAGAAGTTGTCTCCTGCCATAAGAGGTGGGGGCATGAGAGGAGGAGGATATGTGGGTTGCAGGACGAAAGGAAACAGATGACTCCTCATCACTGGAAGCAGTCTCCTTTTCCTCGTGGTAGAGTGACCCGTCAGGGGATGGCAGGGAGCAGTTGGCATGAGCTGTTGCCTCTGTTGTGGGTGTTAAGCTCAATATGGTGCCCACGGGTCTCAATAGGGCCAGTTAGGGGGAAGTGACATGGGAGGGGGTAGCCATTGCAGTGGTTGTTGCTGTACCGTTGCGTGGTGCAGTGGTTGCTGAGGCTATTTTGGGGAGGAGTGCCTTGGAGAGTGGGTGATGACCAAGGGCTCTTCATCATTGCTCGACAGGGGCGGTGCCGAACTTGGAGTATCGGAGAGCAAGAAACTGCTCAACGCAGCAGTGCTGTCAATGCCAAATAGTGGTGTTGTCGGCACTGAGGATATCCTGAGCTCCTCCACTGTGGTGAATGGAACTGGTACCAGCGTATGCGATGCCGAGGACAGTTGGGATGGAACTATGGCCGCCACTTGTCGTGCTGATGGTACCGAGTGAGAGGGAGCTGGTGCTGCGTGCCAGTGTCTCTTCGGTGCCAGAGACAGCATAGGTACCGACGGTACTGTGTTTGGCTTCGGCTTTTTCAGTGCCGGTGGTGCCACAGTTGTAGCCGGCTTGATCTTCTCCTTCCTTGGTGCAAACGGTGCCGATTTTGCCTTGTCCTTGTCCAGTGGCTTGCTAGGCTTAGTTAGGTCCTTAGACCCTTGGGAACCGTTGGTACCTGATGGTCCCGGAGCTTCCCTGGCCAGAGTTGGAGCAGGGGGTGCTTTAGGTGCTTGCTCCCATTTCTTTTGAGGGAGAGTCACTTTTACTCGAGGAGTGAGATCTTTTCCTAGTCTGGTCAGAGGAAGAGTCCCTTAAAGATACACTGGCCAACTTTTAGGATAATTAAATATTTTAGGCAAAGTTTGTAGTAAGTTTAAGTTTCAGTCTCTAAAAAGCATGTTACATTTTTATTTGTAACCATTTGTTTTCATTATTCTGACTCAATTCTCACTTGAATCTGTTTCTGTGCTTTGCTAATGAACCTGTACTGTATTTATTTTCACCATAAATAGATTGCAGTGTTGTGTTATAAAGGATCTAAACTGCAACCTTCCAGCTGGCATACTTTCTTTCTTTGGGGACAGCTTACCTGATAATCACTGAGAGTGTCCAGTGACAATGGCTGGACACTACTGGTGGATGATTTGAGGAGCTTGGGAGAACAGGGTACACAAAGTGTTAAGCTGCCAGGCAAAGCAACAGCTGGTAGAATCCTGAGGAGTGTTCAGGAAGCTGACACATAGTTTAGGACTAAAAAGTGCCTCTTTTTCCCAGTGAGGGAGAGGGATAACATTGTGACTACAGTTCTGTGACACAGGAGAACTGCTAAAGAGGAAACCAGACATGGAGCACTTACTGTGCCATATTTGTGCAGAACAAAGTGTGATAGGGCAGCCACCCTACTACACTACGCAAATATATTCAAGTTAGGAAGATGGACAAAGATTGTCCCCATTAAAAAAATACTTTGCATTTCAAGCAGTTATTGGTATTTACTAGTGTTACATGTTCTGGAAACTGGCGGAATCTTTGGGTTTAAAATGTTTTACTGAAATTTTACTTGAGCACTAATATGAAATGAGAGAGTAAAAAGTGAAACACTGTTTATTATCTCTCCGTCCGCAGCAAAATACATGCAACGTTTAGCAACTAATCATATGGTTATCAAGGGAATTATATGATGCTTATTCATACAGCCCTGAACAGATACAAAATTCGTATCCGCATCTGCCAAAATGATCCACATCAACAAATGTGGATGCCCACAAATTTGCAGAGTTCTAGGTACAAAATTTGTATCTGCTTCCATATCCGCAAAAATGAGCTGTGGATGTGGATACCCACAGATATAAAGTTGATACTCACGGATTTGCAGAGCTCAACTTATTCACGTAAGACACAACACAACAACAAATCACAGGCATCTTTCAAAATATACGTAGGAAGATTCGAGTGTTAATCCATCACTGGCCTTATGAATTAGAAGGTTGCAGTTTGATCGTCTGAATATAACCGGAATCTATAGGAAAGCTGTGATTCATTAAATTGAATTCTGTTGCATGATAAAAGCAAGGTGGCTCCAAAATGAGAAATTATTCATGATTCTCACCTATATGCCTCCAGCTTCCATCCAGGACACATCACACAATCCATGTCTACAGCCACGCCCTAAGATACAACCACATGTACTTCAATCCCTCAGACTGAGACAAACACCTACAAGCATTCTTAAAACTTAGATACCCACTTGGGGAAGTGAAGAAACTGATTGACAGCGCCAGGTGAGTACCCAGAACTCACCTACTTCAAGGCAGACCCAACAAGGAAAATAATAGAGCACCATTGGTTATCACCTACAGCCCCTAGCTAAAACTCCACCAATGCAACATTGACAATCTACAACCTATCCTGGAAAATGATCCCTCATTCTCATAGACCTTGTGAGACAGGCCAATCCTCATCTACACACAGCCCCCTAACCTGAAGCAAATACTTAACAGCAGCCATACACCACACCACAGATACAGGAAACTGTCCATGCAACAAACACCATTGCCAACTTTGTCCATACACCTATACTAGCAAGACCATCACAGGACCTCACCACATAAGCCACACCATTGGGGGCTCATCCACATGCACATCCACTAATGTGATCTATGCCATCAAGTGCCAGCAGTGCCTCTCTGCCATGTATATTGGCCAAGCCAGACAGTCTCTATGACGAAGGTTAAATGAACACAAATCAGACATCAGGAATGGTAACACACATAAACTTGTAGGGGAACATTTTAACCTCCCTGGACATTCAGTAATTGATTTAAAAGTAGCCAGTCTTCTACCAAAGAACTTTAAAACCTGACTACAAAGAGAAACAGCTGAGCTAGAGTTAATTTGCAAATTCGATACAATCAACTTATGACTGAATAAGGATTTTAACTGGTTAATGCACTACAAAGGCAATTTCCCCTCTCTTGATATTCACATTCCACATCAAATGCTGCGAATCAGATACATCCACCCTGACTTGATTAGCCTCATTAACACTGGTCCTACACTTGACAAGTAACTTCTTTTGTTGTTCTTATACCCCTGCCTTTGTAATTTCCACTCCAATTCATTTGATGAAGTGGGTTTTACCATGAAAGCCTATGCCCTGTTTGTCTTTAAGGTACCACAGGACTCCTTGTTGTTTTTGCAGATACAGCTACTCCTCTGAGCCTTTTTAGTCACGATAACCAAGTGAAAAAGTGTTCAGTGATAACAATATAAACAAAGTTAGTAGTTAAATATATTTTAAACACCCAAACATAGCAAAAGGAAACATATCTCAATTATTTTAATTTTCAGAATACATAGTGAAGTACTGCCATTGCCAGCGATATCTTGCTCATTATTCCAATCCCCTACCTTCCAATTATGTCTCCTCCCAGTCTCCCAGGTAGAAGATGAAAACAGAAATGATCAAACATATCCCCTGGAATATTCAGAAGCAGTCCATAACTACACACTGATGTGGAAAATGTGAACTTTTTTGCTTCCTGTGTCAGGTCTACTTTGTACTACACTTACATGTTTGGCATGACCAATTAAGTCAAGAATTTGCAGTTGCCAGCTGTGAGAATCTACAATCTAACATGCTAGACAAGAATCTCCTCTCAGATGTGTAGCTTCAGGCTAAG
This sequence comes from Pelochelys cantorii, assembly GCA_032595735.1. NCBI lineage: Eukaryota > Metazoa > Chordata > Testudines > Trionychidae > Pelochelys > Pelochelys cantorii. The sequence continues at coordinate 57,552,825 of CM064334.1, forward strand.
TCTACACTGCTACTTCACTATGCTGCAATTTTCTGGCTCAGGGATGTGAAACCCCCCTCCCCCCCAAGTTACAGCACTGTAAAATGCCAGTGTAAACCAGGCTACATGGTTCCGCATTAGCTACTCCCCTCATGGAGGTGGTTTACAAAGAGCGCAAGGAAAGCTCTCACCCACCGCTCCCACCATGGTCACACTTTCACTTTTTAAAGCACAGCCGTGGCTGCTCTTTAATTTTAAAAAGTGTAGACAAAATCAGAAGAAGACAAAAAAAATGGTGCTGTCTTATACTGTTACTCTATCACACGAGTGATTACAAAGAGGGACACTGACAAGGTCCCATGAAAATGCATACATCAGTATTACTGGAAATAAAAGTACAAAACATTACAATATGCATAACTGAGAGTGCCTGAAGGAACGGTTAATCTCCCCTCAAATTACTATTCAGAGTTGAAAAACATCAAGTAATCCTGTGGCACCTTAGATACTAACAAAAATATGTAAAATCATGAATTTGCATGGGTAAAACCCTTCAAGCCCTACCATTATCTAAACATTTTAGTAAAAACAATATGCATAAGCACAGGGCAGAATACTAGTTTGCACTGACATCAACCTTTTAAATTTCAAATTAATTTTTAATAGTGATTAAGAAAAAGCTTGTGAAGTGATTTGTGGTACTGAGAATGCGAGAGTTCCTATTTCTTCACTAAGTTCTTTAGAACAAGGATTTGTTTTGTTCAGTGGGATGGGGTTTAAAACGTTAGCTGAAGAAGCAAATTTTAAATATTTTATGGATATTGGGTATCAGAAATGTTCATGTTTATATATGGATATATTTAAAACAAAATACCAGAAGGTGTTTGTTCACATAGTGAAGGCAGATCCAGAAAATTTCAATTAAAATAACAAATTGGAAGGCAGTTCTTAACTTCCAAAGAATACATTAAACAAAATGAACATTACTTTCCTTGTGACTCCCAATTCTCTAAAATTAAACATTATGAGGTGTTAACCTCTTCAGATAATGACCAGGCCCGTACACAGGGGGATGCAAAGAGTGCAAAAGCACCCCCCCAAGTTCCCTCAAGTAAGCATGCTCTCTGGCTGGCCAGGGGAAGGCAGGGACAGTGTACTGTCCGAGCCTCCCGCCCCATGCTCTGACCAGCAGGGGGAAGGCTGGGGCTGATTTCCCCGCTTACTTGGGGGACTATGGAGGGTGCATTCACTCCCTTGCGGTCCATGTTTTCAAAAACAGCACACACACCGAAATTCCTGCATATGGGCATGCTGACCCATTGTAGCCCAAATGGAAAAAATTAAGTCTTTGCAGGATCAGGGTCTACGTGTGTGCTTAATTTTACTGCCATCCGCAGCCCCATTGAGTTGAATGGGACCAGTCACCATAGTAAAGTTAAGCATGAGTGTGAGCCTATGCACATCAAACCTAAGAGCCCAAATTCGCAATCCTCACGTATGCAAGTAGTCCCATTATTTTCAAGGCGGATGGTTCAAGGGAATAGTGGTTTGCAGGATTACAGCCCTTAATCAGATTATGTTTATAGCTAAAGGCCCTTTGACATGTAAGTAAAAGAGATGACATAATGATAATAATTGTAATAATATAGCTAAAATGAAAGCATAAAGCTTTTCTGTCCCTCTTGCCATCATCCTCCATGGAAAATGTTTGCAGAAAAGTTATGAAGCATTAAATATATAGCCTGCATCGAGAAACCTGTCGTGTTAATGTATCCTTGATTAAGTTATCAAACACCCAGACTAAGATGAAATTTCACATTCATTTTATTTTTATCTAAACAGCTAAACAAAATGTCCATAATTAGAGGAATACTGGTTTATTTTAATTAGGGTGAATGATCCCTAGGGACAGCCCTAAAAATTGGCATCTTCAGCTTGTCCACAACAGGTATGGCTCAGATAGTGACAACAAATCTCCCTACACTGACTTGCCAAAGTGCTTCAACCCTTGCCTAGAAAGGGATCTTGAAGGACAGAAGAAGAATTCAGTCTCTATGCCTAATCAGTCCTGATTAAGAGCCAATTTCTCTAGCTAATCCTGCACCTGTCACATCAGCATGCAAGTCTTCAAAAAAAAAAATCTCTCGAGTCTTCCAGCAAAAAGGAGGATCCTAATGTAAGAAACAAGCGGGGGGGGGGGGGGGGGGGGGGAGAAGAGTGGCCAGCAATGTTTTTCTGTGTGTGGGCCCCATAATGCTTTCTAAGCATCTTCTTCCACAAGAAGATGCTTTCATTAGGTGTGAGTTCTGCTCTACAGATTTCTCCTTAAAACACTATTTATCTGACAAGATAGAGATGCTGCTGTAAAACTGTTTTTCTCTAACCTCACATTGTGTAGCACTTTCATCTGGTACTTGTATACATAATGATTTTGTAATACTCTGAAAACAGGTCACTGGTAAATCAGAAATGCTTAATCCCAGATAAAGATTATTTTAAGATTACTTTATTTCACATAGCAGTACATTATACTAATTTGTATAAATATACTAGCAGATTTACCCAGCGTTGCTTGGGTCTTGAAGTGAAATAATGTTTTTTTGGGTTCTTTTGGAAAATAGAAGGAAAATGTACACGCTTTATTAAAATGATAGTATTTTTTTCAAAAACAAAGGGAAAAGATGGCTAAAAGAAAGGCAAGTGATTCAAACATTAGACTAAGCTTATTGGTAAACCATATTGGCACTTTTTCTGTCTTTTGCTTGAATAAAAAGGGGTTGGGGTGCAGGATTGAAGGGCAGGGGGCTGGGCGGTTCAGGGCAGCAGGTGGAGGGATGCTGGAGTGAGGGCAGGGGTGAGGGTATGAGGGCACAGGGTTCGGTGGGGGGGCTGAGGGCAGGGGTGAAGGGTGCCATAGTAAGGGCAGGAGTGGGGGGGCTCAGGGTAGAGGGTGGGGTGCATGAGTGAGAGCACAGTCTGGGAGGGCTCAGAGCAGGGGGAAGGTGGTTTAGGTCACACCATTTAATGTGTTTGGGGGGCTCAGGATAGTGGGTGGGGGGCTCAGGGCAAGGGATGGAAGGTGCATGACTCAGGATAGGGAGCTCAGCACAGGAGGCTGGGAGGTAGGGGGCTTAATGGGGCCACGCGTGGCAGTGAAAGTAGCGCTGCTCTGGCAGTGGCTTCTACTGGAGGGGCAGGCTGAATGGACCAGCCCCGGCCTCCAGGTTGCACAGTGGGGGGGGGGGCGGTGTGATGGTCCAGGGGCCATCTCCAGCTTCCACCTGCCCTTCCCCACACTCCAGGCTGTTGGGGGCGGGGGTCTAGCCACTGCCTCCAGCTGCCCCTGGGAGTCCAGAGGCTGACCCCTGCTTCCAACTGCCCCTCTCCAACTGGTCCAGGACGGCCAGGGCTCCGTGGGCTATCCTTAGCTTGCAGCTGCCCCAGGGTCAGGCCGGGGTTCCCCGCCTCTCATCCAAGGGGGTAGCTCCTCCATGGTGTCTGGGCCATGGTTCCCAGCCTCTCCTAGGGAGGCGGCATTTCCTCAGGGGTGGAGCGACATTCTCTTTGGGATAGGCGTGGTTCCTAGCATCTCCACTGGGGAGGGGGCATTTCTGGTGGGAGCCAGGTTGTGCTTCTCAGCCCCAGGAGGGCACAGTGACAGGGCCAGTGAGTAGGGGGGCTCCTCCCTCCCCCATCTGGCACTGTTTGGGGCAGGGGTGCCACTTACCCAGTCTGGTGGCTGGCAATCCCCACCTGGCCACACTCCTGCTGGTGGTCACTCTGAAGTGGTCACTCTGCAGTATAGCTGTCCCTCCGATCAGCCCCCTCCCTTTCTCTGTTATAGAAAACAAACCCATGCCAGGCACTTCCTGTTTTCCTAGCACAACTGAATCCTGACCTTGCTTTAAGTTAGGCTGAGGGGAATCTGCACCCCAAATTTGGTGGTCCTAGTTTAGTAGGAGTTCTTGAGCAAACGGACTCGCAGATGGACAAATGGACTCTCAGACAGATGCACAAACTCTCTTATATATTGAGTCCGATCAATTGCGGGTTAGAGCCGACTTGCGAGCTTACTCTGTGGCAGTGCTGACAGCGAAGAAAAGCTACTTTTCCACCTGTATCTCATCCGCACAATGCCGTCCAGCGGAGCTGATTCGCGTGGTGTGGGGCTTGTTACAGTCTGGCACTCATTATGAAACGGAGAAGCTCTTGGCTCTTTGCTATGATCTGTTCACGAAGCACTTTGCAGAAAATATCACTCGCATTCAGTCTGATTTGGACTCTGGCTGCTATGTAAGTAAGGTACTGAATGTGCTGAGTGCACCGCCCAGTCGTTTTTTTTTTTGGAACAGTTTCAGCTATTGCAGACTGAGAATGTGGACAAGGTGCTTGGAGGAGTGTGACCGACCACATGCTTGCTTGACCCCTGCCCTTCATGGCTTATTAAATCTAGCCGGGAAGGGATGACTGGCTGGGTCCAGGGGATTATTAATGCGTCTTTTAGATCTCGTATGGTTCCCGCCACCTTGAAAGAGGCGGTGATAAAACTGTTACTTAAGAAGCCTTCCCTAGACCCACATGATTTGAATAACTATCACCTAGTTGCTAATATTCCCTTTTTGGGCAAGATACTTGAGCCAGCAGTGGCGTTGCAACTCCAAGCTTTCTTGGAAGAAACGGGTTACTTAGATCCATTTCAGTCTGGCTTTAGGCAGGGTTTGTAAAAACATGTATAACCCGCAGGTTATATACGCTAATTCATGGTAATTGGTATAACTTTTCATTAGTCTTTTTTAAAGTGATATATTACGAGTTATTATACCATGTGCCTATTTAAAGGAACACTTATTTTGTTGTTAATGTCTTCTTAAAATTATTATACCTAAAATTATGATAAAGCTCTGTATTTTTAATCACATATGCAGTTTGTTAGTTACTTTTTGCAATATTTTAAGTTGGACTATGAAAATCAGTTTCACTTTCTGGTTCACACTGTTGCAGTGTTTGGGTTTCAAACACTACAGGGGAATGTTTATTTGTTTTAAAACAACTAAGTGGGTTTTAAACATAAATAATGGAAATGTTTGTTTTGTGTAAGCTTAAAAAATATAATCTTCAAAATTTTGAAACAAATACTTTCTATCACTAATTTAGACACCAGACCAATCAATTAGAAGAACACCAATTCTTTTAACAGCATTTACATGGGATGTTTTAGAAATAAAATTGTATTTTAATTTAAGGGGCTAACAAGGCCATAAAGTAGGGATGTAAAATCCCTCTTAATTAACCCACTAAAATAGAGATTTCAGGGGGGAGCGGAGTTAGTCTGTATAGGATGAACTCGGGTCATCTGAAGAAGTGGGCTGTGCCCACAAAAGCTCATGATACCGTTAATTTTAATAACTACATGCACCCCACCCCCTTGCTGCCTGTGGGGGAGAGGTGGGAAGGAGTGCTCCCCATGAGCACCAGCTCCTACAAAGGTTCCTGCCCTGCTGCCTCTGTCTCAGAGGCAGCAGCACAGGTGAAGGGACAGGGGAGGCTGCCACGGGACCTGGTACAGAAGGAAAAGGATTGAGAAAGGCAAGAGGGATAAAAACTAACCTATTTTTAAATAAAGATACTGAGAATTCATGTGACTATTTCTGACTTCCCCAGCAGGCAGGAGACTATTGAGCAAAGTCACAGAGAATCATAGAAGTTAGAGAGAGCACAAGACCCATTAGATTATCCAATTAATTTCCCAGCCCATGCAGGACTCTTCCCTCCAGTCATTTTCTAGCAATCTAAGTTTAAAAGTCCCAGATTCACCACTGCCCATGAGAGGCTGTTCCACAGCCACATGTGTCTGACTATCAACACTTCTTTAATAATACACAGCCTTACATTTCCCTCTTTTTCAATCTGTTTTAATGTTTGTTCCTTGTCATGTTTAACTCGAATATTTGTGAAGTGTCCTTATGCTATGATATATAATGGTTAGTTAACATGTTCATACACTACTAAAATTTCAAGTTTAGAAATACTCTAAGTTCTATTTCAGTGTACTACACTAAACAATTCTTCTAGTTCCCTGTTTACATTCTTCATATATTTGCAGACCAGTATATTCCTCTCTCTTCCTGTATCTGTTGTATACCCAAATATTAAGAACTAAACTGTCCAGATCTTTCCTGAAAAATCTATCCCTCTTATTGTCATTTTTTTCTGATCTATTTCAAACTCCCTTCAATTTGTCAATATTTTCATTATAATGTGTGGTCCAGAAGCGACGGTAGTAGTCCAGTTACTCCTACAATCTGAGCCATACATTCTATTGCCTCCCATCAACTGGGAGCTTTTGCTGAGGCACTAAAATGCTCCTGCAGCCATTACTCTCAGAAAATGTATGTCTATGATAATGTGCTGTCCATTATTACTTTAGATGTCCAATTAGGGACTTTACATGAAGTCCACTGAGGTCAATGGATAGACTCCCACTGATTTTAAAGGACTTTGGATCAAGGTGTTACTAAGTATCTCTGTATGGAGTGTGTAGTTTTCTTGTTTGTATTACAGGTTGAACCTCTCTGGTCCAGCAACATCCATGGTCTGTCAGGACCATGGATACTGCTGGACCAGATAGGCCCTGAACCAGACAGCCTTGGTTTCTGGGAGCATGGACCAGCAGCATAGGGGACTGGTGGCAGGAGCCCAATTGGGGCTTGGAGCAGGGCTGGTCCAGCAACCAGGAGCCTGGCCAGGAGCCCAGCTGGGGCCAGGACCAGAGTCGGGCTGGTGGCTGAGAGCAGAGTCAGGCCAGTGGGGGAGGGGACAAGCAGTGACAGGAGGGCCAGCAGCAGAGCTGGACCAGCAACCTGGGGGCAGGGAGCCTGGCTAGGGCCGGAAGCGGAACCTGGTGGCTGGGACTGGAAGCTGGGTCCGTGGCTGTTGAGGGGAGCACAACTACTTGGGGCCGGAACTGACCTCCCGGGGTCCAGCAAATTCCCTCACTCTGAGTTCCAACCTGCATCATGCATTTTTTTCCAAACTGAATTTCACTTGGTTATTTTTTGCAATATCCCTAATGAATTTCACAGAGTCTTCTGTTCTTCTTGCTTCATCGGGCTATTAGATTTATCTGGCATAGTGATGGAGATGTAGAGCCTGTTTTTGTAAATGTTATACTGGAAAAGCTCTATTATGACTCTATTCTGTTAAGATTTATTCTGAGGTAATTTATGTATCCTCCCCCAAGTTGTATTATTTTAAAACTACACACTATTATTGTGTGAATTATAGTATTATTGTTGTATGTCACTTTAATAACCTTTTAGAAGCATTATTAGATATCTGCCAATTTTATAACAGCGTTTTCTTGTTATACAGAAATAAAGAGCAGTTGTCATTGATTGCTCACTACCAGTTAAGTTTATTAAATTGTTTTATTATTACCCATAATTTTTATCAACCCCTAATTATGCTTTATTTCCAAATAGCATCCAAAATGCAACAATTATGCTCTAGTTTTCAAAAAACAAAGAAAACTAATCAAAGAAACCTTTTGTTTTTAATTTGAAAAGAGACCTATGACAGACAACCAGATCAGTCAAAGGGTGGTGTTATTGTAAAAATTAAAATCAGTAATAGTGACGTTGTCAAGCGGACACAATTCATTTAACAGCAGTGGAGTTAGTAATGTCTAAAGAAAGCACGTAACTCACATCTTGTTAGTTAAAATGGTAACGATTCCTGACTGCCTGCGTTTTCAAATCCACAAAAGACCTGTTTGATATTAAGAAATGGACTGAATGAAAGCTCTGACGAGGATTCCAAATGCATGTATTACTCTCCCAAATACGCACGCACAGCAGGACACTTCTTTGATACTTCTTCAAACAGATCATTAAGCCACTCTGCAAAATATGTAACCTAACACCACTTTATAAAATGGCACTAATTAGAGGAATAAAATACAACTATGGTTCTCTGCATATCTTGAGAATGTGCAGCCCCTTATGTTAGGGAAACAAATCCTTAACAGACTAATCACATGCAACTTATGGTTTGACAGGCTTTTTTCTTTAAAATATTTGTATGTCAGTTCTTGTTTGATTTTAGAATGTAGCTTTCAGAGTAATACTTAGAAAACAGATGCTGTATGTATGTAACACAGAAAATAGATGTCGTGTGTATGTAACACGTTGACTTGCCCCTTAAGGGATGGAAGGTCTGGGACCTGCCAACCCTGATTACAAAGGAGGCGTACCTCAGCTGGACCAGGGGATTCCTTATAAAGAGTTGCAGAAAGCTGCAGAGGGTAGCTAACGAGCGCTCCAGCTAGAACTGGTTGTTTACTCTCCTTCATCTGAAGGTCCCTTTGGGAAGCCTGGCAATGTTGAAGGACAAAAACATCACAGTATAAAACATTTCTAACCTTGATTTTTCCAAGTATCATAATTAACATGGCTTGCTTGTTACAAGATAAATTTCAAAGAATAATAGCCTTTTCTTGCAGAAATACTGTGCCTTTGAGTTAGCACCCTCCATTCTTGCAGAGCTAGGAGGGAGAGGAAAACATGTGTAGTGTCTACAGAACCAAGCCCCACCCTGCACTCAATTGCTTCCAGGCACGCTGCTCGCTGCTGTGAGTAGAGCTATTTGAAACAAAAATGGTCAAAATTTGTGGAAAATGTTATTAATATGCAAAAGTGCTGCTGATTTAAAATTTGAGTAATTAATTGAGAAAACAAGTACATCAGTGTTTGACAACCCAGAGAGAGTACTGCACATGTGATTTACATAAAGGGAACAGCAAACTTTCAAGAAACTGAAAGCTATCATGACTCTGAGCTCTTCTTTTTTAAATGAGTTTCTTGTTTCTCCCTCTGTCAAATTTTCTGGAGTAAAATCCTGGCCCCACTGAACTCACTAGTTCTGCCATTAACTTCAAGGGAGACAGAATTTTACTCATCTTTCTGTGGAGGTTTTTTTTTTTTTTTTTTTAAATATTCTTGCTCTCCCAAATCACTCATACTTTCTTTTGTTTCTGGACTCTTCCATAATCTCTCATTCCTTCCACCTATGTTTCCTTTTCTCCTTGCTTCTCCCCAGCTTCCAATCATGTGGTGCCACACCCACCATTTTGTAAGGAGGCATATTTCCTTAACAGAGGTTAGTGAACAAAAAAACAACTTAACTCTGTCACCATCCTCCCCCCATTCTTTATGAAAATTGGATTAGGGATATGAATATGCATAACTCAAAGAGGCTTTATGCAAAACATGTCATGTAACATCAATTTTACAGATATAATCTTCTGAATCTATATATCCTGTTTTTATGCATGTATCATTCTTGTATGTGAAGTTAGAGATATGACATGTAGATCTAAATGTGCTAAATGATGTTCTGGAAACATAATGGCTCAATACTCAAACCAACAGCCTGTGAATGGTTGTGTTTGTCTTGTAAGCCCAAACTGTGGTTAGTCCAAGAGAGACATGTGACCATGCCACCTGGTACTGGAATCCATCTTGAACTTGGTATTATTCTATGGGAATGAGGAGTGCCAAATAAAGGACTCCCATCCTGGAGAAAAGTCTATGTAAGCTGTGGAAAGCCATCACTTTTTTATCTTCAGCTGGCCTTTGAAACTGCCTGGCCTGCACTAAGAGGGCTTGACCAATGAAAAACTCTGAAAAGCTGCAGACCCAAGCCAGACTAAAGATCATTTCTGACATGAAGCTTTTTTTCTGAGATAAGAACAGCTGTTTAGGTTGTAAGAATTTGCATGTAATAAGTTTCTTAGTGGATTAGAACTAGCTAAGTGCTTTTGTTCATTTTAATTTAAATGCTACTTTTTGTACTGAATAAAAGCACTTGTTTATTATCAAGCATAATGTAAATAATTGTTACGGAGGAGAGGAAGGGGAACCACTGTGCATCTCTCTCTTTCATTGTTAAAGGGGGCTGACCTTATAAAACTTCTACACAGGGTAAGACCTATTTGGGGTTTTGGTCCCATTTGTGGGGTTGGACTCCTGGATGCTCAGCATTCCTGGAGCCGAGCTGGTTCAGCATCAGTGTTGCTGTGAAGGGGGAACTTTTACCCGAACTCCGTGTCTTGTCTGGGGGACAGCAGGATATCTGACCCAGCAGGTCAGGGTGGTGGAAAGCCCCAGAGAACAGGAAGGCAGACATCAGGGACAACCCTAAGGGACTCCTGTGATTCAACCCATCACAATTATAACTTAGCCTCTGGTTTCATTCCCCCATCCCCTCCATCTCTAGCAGCAGCTCCTGGAAGCTTCCTGTTTCCAGTCCATTTTGCTCTCTTCCTGGAGCATCATCCCTGGAGTTGCTTCTGAGCCCCCAGCTCCTTGCTTCAGGGACCCACTTTAGGAGCCAGCTCCACTCCAGTGTGGCTTTGCCTTTCCAGGGCACTGCCTCTCTCAGCCCTTCTCCTTTAACTGCCCTCTAGCAGGCTTTCGTAAGCCCAGGTGTAGCTTTAATTGCCTGGGTTGCTGTCAACATTTCCTCTAGACTAAGCTATGTGCTTGGGCGGCCATCCAGGAGAGATTCAGGTGCCACCTAGCTGATTAGCAGAGTGTCCACATCCACCCAAAGCCAGCAGCATGTGTTTCTACTGTTGGTGCACATCCACACATAACTTACTGCACATAAAATTTATTCTGCACATAGATGGAAAAAACTGAAGGGGACATTGATTGGTGTCCTTTGTTGTCTACCAGAGGGATCAGCTACCCAAGGATTATCAAGTACTAACTAGGGATGTTAGTATATGGTCAACTAAACAATTAACCGATAAGCCCAGGTTAATCCAATGACTACACACACTCCCCCCTATTTGCTTGGGCCCCCTGAGGACAGAGGCTGCTGCTGCCCCATACTGCTGCCTCTGGGTGGCAGTGGGCTCCCTGGGAGTGGGGCCGGAGCCCACTGGCTGCCAGCCCCGTCCCCCGGGACTATCGAATAAACATGTAACTGCTAAGAATTGGTGCAATTAAATTAACTGATATCTAACATCCCTAGTACTAACTTCATTTTTCTCTCCTTTTCAGGTTTAACAAATGAGCTGTCATTATCAGAAGACAGAACAATCAACTGGACTTCCCCCCATGTTTAAATCTACCATTTCATTGCTGAGAAACTATTTTTAACAAGTAAAAGACTGGTCAGCACCCTGGTGACAGACCAAAAAGGTGAATTCCTGCAGCTATCTCTGATAGTTAAAAAACACAATCTGTTCTGAGAGCAGCTTTGGGGAGGCCCAGGCATTGGGTTGGGAAGGGCTGGGGGTGCCTGGCTTTGTGGCAGTGGCAAAGCCAAGGAGGTTGGGGGGGGAGGGCAGTTGCCCCCAGACACCACGCTAGGGGGACACTGGGCTGGGGTGGGAGAACACAGCCCCACGCGGTAAGCCCAGCGTTGGTGGGCCACTTGCTCCTTAATGCCGAGCAGCGGGAGCCGACGGAGCAAAGGCTGGATTGCGCCCCCCCCCCCCCCCCTGGGTCCCAAGGGAGTGGAGGGCAGGGCGAAGGCTGGCCGGCTGTTGCCCCATGCAGTGCCCGGACTGGAAAGAACTGGGGCTGGGAGCCAGCAGAACAGAGGCTGGATCGCGCCCCCTGCCTGAGTTCCAAGGGCTGGAGGACAGGGTAGGGGCTGGCCAGATGCTGCCCCACGCAGCGCCAGCAGCGTGCCCAGTAGGCTCCCCGTGCTTCTCTGTCGCCCGTGCGCTTTGGTATGGGCACCAGCCACCGGCCCCAGCCCACTACGCCTAGGTGCTACCCTCACTGCTCCTTGGAGCGGGGCTGAGCAGCTTCACAGAACGGCAGGTGCAGGCCCAGGCCAGGGACCCCAACTCTGGCTGACACAGGGTAACAGCCCATGAAGCACTGGCCATCCCCTGGAACTAGTTCCTCCGGAGACCCGGCAGTCTGCAGAGCCCCTCCAAGCGCCCAACTGCACCTCTTCTTTCCCGCAGGTGGCTCTGGGTCACTGTGTCAGGATTCTAGTTGGTGTGCCCAAACTTGGGCTAGTTTGAGGTATGCAGTTTTGGATAACAAAGTTTTGAGTCCATGCAGTATTTCTGATCTGATAGTATTGTCCCATATTAGTTACTGTTGCTGGATAATTTACATTTTTAGTGTAAATACATATCACTCTGGGGGAAGGATAGGGCATTGGGCTGGGGGGGGTGGGCTGGAGGGTGCCTGGGGGTGCTTGGCTCTGGGGGAGGAAAGAGCATTGGGTTACTATATGTTGACATTTGACGAGTGTTTGAATTTTGCGATTTTTAAAGGGTTTTAAATGGACTGATTTCTTGTAAAAACGAAGAATAAAACTGCAGATTTGGAAGAAGGTAGTACACAGGAAACCATGTCAGAAACATTCAAGGTGGGAAGACTTGTACTGAAAAAACCCACGCACTAGTTGTGGAAGGGGAAATTCTTCTGAGATAAACAAAACATGCAGTTACAATTTCTGAATATCTTAAATTCGGGTTTACTACAAACGGAAGTGTACCCCCTTTGTGTGATTTGCTGTGAGACTTTATCTAACCACTATATAAAACAGTCTCTGTTGAAATGACATTAAAAGATAAATCAATTGAATATTTTACAAGAAAATGTGAAAGTATCAAATTTCCTAGTGCTGCTATGAAAGTGTACACAGAAAGCTCTCAACAGTCTTTACAAGCTTCTTATGAAATCGTGCAAATGATAGCAAAAACAAAGAAACCACATACCATTGCTGAGAAGCTTGTTATTCCAGTTTCTACCAGAATCGCTGAAATTACGTTTAGTGAAAAAGAAGTCATCAAAATTAAAAACGTCCCACACTCGAACGATACAATAAGAAGAACTGACGAGATGGCAGAAGACATAATAAAACAAATTACTGAAAAAATTATTCAGAAGAAACAGTTCGCTTTACAACTGGATGAATCAACAGATATTTCCAACTGCGCACAATTAATGGTGTTTGTCAGGTATATTGACAACGAAGATGAAAAAGGAGTAAGTGAGAAAACGTACTGCTGTAAAGAATTCAACACAAACAACAGAGGAAGAAATTTTTAACTTGTTAAATGAACAGATTTTGAAACATGGTTTATCATGGGAATGGTGCATATCTGTGTGTCCAGACGGAGCAGCAGCAATGGTAGGTCGACAAAATGGTCTTATTGCTCGATTAACAACTATAAACTCTTCAATAAAGTGGACTCACTGTATCATTCACAGAGAAGCATTGGCTTCAAAACAGCTGAATGAAGATTTAAACTCTGTGCTAGAGATTGCAGTGAAGACAGTTAACCTCAAAATTGCAGGCTCTAAATTCACATCTTTTTCGATGACTATGCCGTGATATGGGATCTGAATATATTACTGTATTACTTCATTCCAATATTTGATGGTTGTCACGTGGAAGATTGTTCAACCATCTATTTGAGCCAAAGGCTCACAGAAATCAGATCCAAGTTAGTACAATATTTTCAAGACGAATTATGGATTTGCCTTTTAGCCTACCTTTGCGACATATTAGATAAAAATCAATAACTTGAATCTACAGTTACAAGGTTTTAATACAAATATCTTAACCTTGCACGATAAAGTACAAGCATTCAAGAAAAAATTAGCATTCTGGAAAAATAATGCTTTATCTGGAAATTGTGTCATTTCGATATCTTTCAGAATTTTGTGTGGAAAATGAAATTATTTTGGATGAACATGTCAAAACATCAATAATGGAACATTTGACAAATTTGGAATTAAATTTTGAACAATATTTTCTGAGCTTTGATGAAGCTGAACACAAGCAGAAGCTTTGGATTTTGAATCTGATGACAATGCTATTGAGAAAGCAGGGATTTCAGAAAAAATGAAGGAGCAACTTTTTGAGCTTTCTACTGCTAGTGTACTAAAGATGCAAGGCATGGGACTTAGCGACGTTCCTGTCTTCTGGCAGAAAATGAAAGGTGAATATAAACAACTGAGTAAAATGGCTCTCTCAGAACTACTCCCATTTGCATCAACCTATTTATGTGAGGCAAGTTTTTCGGCTATGACTGAGTTAAAAACTAAATCAAGAAATCGTATGTCTCCAGAACATGATTTAATTATGGCCCTCAGCAGTTTGAAACGTAGGTTTGAAAATTTGATTTCATCCAAAAAAGCTCAAATTTCACATTAAATTCATTATAATTGTTCTTGTAATTTTACTGATCATTGTTCATTGATGTTTGTATAAAAATATATACATATGTATGTATATGTATAAATAAAAAATAGACTTATTTTATGTTCATCTAAATTTTTATTTATCCTTTTTGCGCAATCATAAGTACAATGGCAAGTTTATTGCCTATAGGCAATTTCTTCCAACCAACCAGTTACAATTAAGTTGTTTAAACAAATGCGTTGCATCGTTTGTTTAAAAAAAAAAAAAGTACCCCCAGTACCTACAATTTTCAGACACAAATTTTTTTTCTAAGGCGTACTTTATTAAAAAAATGTTGAAAAACACTGATCTAGACAAGTGTTTGGTCCTGCTGTGCGGGCAATTGACTGGACTTGATCTCTCGAGGCCCCTTCCATTTTTAGTATTCTATGATTCTATGAAAGTACAGCTAAGACAAATATTGGCTTCTGCTCCATTCTTAAAAGAACACAAATGTTTATAAAGACTTTGTTCTCAAGTTGCTAAGATAGTGCTGTCAGATAAAAACAAAAAACCTACCCACAATTATGATAGTTGACTGTGCCCTTTTCCTTTGCCCAGGAATCACTGCAAATACTGATTTACTGAATTCTTCATTTCAGATGTAAATTATCTGAGTGTTCTCTTAGGTCATCTTCTCTGAAATCTGATTAGCCATCAATGCAAATGAAATATGAAATAGCAGTGAGGAAGGAATCAAGAGAAAAATAATAATGCTAATGAAGCATAATCTCTTTGTCACAACCAACCAATTTTACACTTCAATTATTGCACAGCATGTTTCCCTGGCTTCAGGATAATTTCCTAGAGTATATTTCAGCCAAATGAGTTTTCATCTGCCAGCTCCCCATCCATGTTTGTTGTGTACTGATCCCACCAAACTGCAGTGTATTAATTTCTTCTGAAAGGAGTCTCACGACACAACTCACAATGCAACAACAAACGTACTTCACATCCTGTCTTTGGGCACATCTTCATTAGAAACACTGCAGCAGCACAGCGGCAATACTGCAGCATGTAGCCTATAGCGCTAACCTGCTTGCTTGCTTATAGATTCATAGATTTATTATTTCCTTTAGGTTTTGACTATATATTTATTAGAATAAGTTACTGTAGGTTTATACTGGCAGTTTGGCTGTAACACAAGGGACTTACAGGACACATCCTGTATGTTGCTAGCATGCACTTGCCTGGGACCTTTCACCCAGATAGTATAATGTGCATATATTTGCTTTCACCACAAAGCAACCTTCAATGGCTTAGGGGCTTCCAAGAATACCTTCAAACTTAGCAGGTACATCATTACTTGGAAACACCGTAAAATAACTGGTTAAGACCAGACTGAGTAACCAGGCAGAACAGAAATAACAATAGACAGTCACAAAAGGCCCATGGTAATGAACTGACTTATATGACAATAAGTTGAGATCAATGATATACTGACCTATTGGAAAAAGACACTTCACCATTAGTGAGGTAAGGAAATACAAAGAAGGAGAAAAGGAACCATCCCCTGCTGAATATGTATCAAACATAAGAACGTCAGTGTATCATAAAAGTGGCATCCCAGCCTAGGGGTTGCAGAAGGAGATGCAGTCCTTGGGAGGTGCCAGAATGATAGCCACTGGCGATGATGAGGAAGATGATGGCTAACATGTCGGGTTGTTCTAGAAGGAATGCTACAAGTACATGGTATGTAACAGTCCTTATCTATCTGGGGGTGTTTGTGACTGCGCTAAATGTAGTAATAAACTATATTTGTAAATATACAGAGTTTCTATAGTGTGAATGTTGCAACTGTGAACATCAGGGTTCCCAACTATAGCATACTTAAATACTAGGCCTGATCCTGGGACAAGGGACCCATCAGCCCTAAAGTCAGTAACTGGAAATTCCCAAGTAGTCTTAGATCAGGCAGCAAGCTGCACCTCTGCAGCACAGATATCATATAGCAACAGACTGGGTTCTTTGTTGTAGTCAATCCACCTCTCCGAGAGGCGGACAACCTAGCATTGTCTATGCTGGGGCTTAGATCAGGTTAATTACATTGTATAGGGCATGAGATTTTACACAACCCTGAGCAATGTAGTTGAGATTGTGATGGTGAACTTCATATCCTTTATGAAAATATGCTTATAAATATGTATGTGCCTAACTCAAATATGCTTTATGCAAAATACTTCATATAACATATCATTTGGAAAGTTATAATCTGCTGAATATGTATATTATATTTATGTGTATACATCATTCCTGTATTTGAAGTTAGAATTATGAAGCATTAACCTATTTACTGATCTCTAGTCATACTAAATGAGGGCTATTGGTGGCACTTAAGAAACTTAATGGCCTGGTATTTGGGAGAATGATTTGTGAATAGTCTTGCTTCTCCTGTAAGCCTGGACTATGGTTGGTCCCACTAGGATATGTGACCCTGCCACCTGATGCTGGAAACCATTTTAGATGCACTCACGGTGAGAAAAGTTTGAAGAGAACACAAAGGATTCTCACCTTGGGCAAAATCTATGTAAGGGCAAAAAACCAAACAATAGGGGCCACTGTCAGGTGCCAGGAGACCCTGGGTTGCCACCTAAGCTGACTGCTGGAAACATCTAAGACTGAACAAGGGGAAGTATCAGGCCTCCCAGCTTGTGAGAAAAGGTGATTACAACTACTGTTAGGGTAAGAAATTGAATGTATCAAAATTCTTAAGAGTATTAAACTTTGCTGGCCATGTTTTGTCTTATTTTGCTTAGTAACTTACTTCGCAAGTAATTGCAGACAGATCAATCGCTTAAATCCTAATTTTTATACTTAATAAAATCAATTCTGTTTAGTAGTAAATCCAGTGTAAATAACTGTTACCTGGGGAAGGCACAGCTGTGCATCTCTCTCTTTCATTGATAAAGAGGACAAACAACTTGTGAGCTCACTCTGTATAAACTTTGTGCAAAGTAAGATGGATTTATCTGGGGTTTTGGTCTCACTGGGGCTGTGCATCTGCGTGCTGTATCAAGTCTCTTTGACTGAGCCTTCCCAGAGCCAAGTATCTGTGTCACTCTACTGGGGAGTGTGACCCCAATTCTGTGCCATTGCTGGGGAGACCAGAGGTTCTAGCTCAGCAGGATAGGGTGGGGGGAGCCCTGGAAGGCAGGTAGGTGAGCTCAGTGACATAAACCGCGCATCAGGTGACAGTCTCAAGAGGATCTCAGGGATCACCTAACTTTGTAGTTTAGACCGACCCTGAGGCACCAAGTCTGAAAGCTGCTCCACAAGAATGGATTCTAAGCTCTGCTTGGAGCCCCATTAAAGTCAACAGGGCACTAAGCAGGCGTTGCTCACACGGAGTAGCATGCAGGATCAGGCATTATCTTCTTCAAGGAAGTCTACACAATTAAACTTATAGTGGGGACTTAGAAGGTATCATGTAATAAATATATCATTTGGAAACTAATGACCCACTGATGACTAACACTATGTGAAGAACGATAGATATTCACTGATATGGCATCGCGTTTGGTTGCAGGGCTGGGTTCTTATGATGGTAACCATGCCACACAACCATATCATAAGCATTCAGGAACCCAGCCCCGCAACCAAATGCGATGCCAGCTCAGGCCACATATCTATACTAGCAAATTCCTCACTGGAGCCAACAACATAAGCTACCAAATCAAAAGGTAATTTGATTACACTGGTCTACAATTTTTTAGAAGTCGTCTGCTTCAGAGATAAAATGTGCTATTTATTATGTATTTTGATGTGCTGAATTCAAATATGACAATTAAAACAACTGATTGGCTACTGTTTCCAAGATATTTAAGTTTTTACATTTTACGTCTATTTATATTGTGTAGATAGTAGAGTTTTAATCATAAATTGTAAACCTAGGTCTTTTTATGTGTTTATGGTTGCTTTACATGATAATATTTCACCTGTCCTGTTTGTCACACTTTAAAAATCAGCAAAAGGGTATATAAATAAAATTTATTATGAAACAAAAGGCAAAAAATTATTATGTACATAGTTTAGTCCTATTCAGTGTCTACTCGGCACTTCTTGGCTTGTCTCTTGTATTCATTAAATGGAGCATCTCTTGTCACTGTCCAGCAATAGTCTACAAGCATTGATGGGCTCCATTTGCCCTGATAGCGTTTCTCCATTGTTGCAATGTCCTGGTGAAATCGCTCGCTGTGCTCGTCGCTCACTGCTCCGCAGTTCGGTGGAAAAAAATCTAGATGAGAGTGCAAAAAATGTCTCTTTAGTGACATGTTGCAACCAAGGCTTTTGTATGCCTTGAGGAGGTTTTCCACCAACAACCTGTAGTTGTCTGCCTTGTTGTTTCCGAGAAAATTTATTGCTACTAACTGGAAGGCTTTCCGTGCCGTCTTTTCCTTGCCACGCAGTGCATGGTCAAATGCATCATCTCGAAGAAGTTCACGAATCTGAGGACCAACAAAGATACCTTCCTTTATCTTAGCTCCACTTAACCTTGGAAATTTTCCACGGAGGTACTTGAAAGCTGCTTGTGTTTTGTCCATGGCCTTGACAAAGTCCTTCATCAGACCCAGCTTGATGTGTAAGGGTGGTAACAAAATCTTCCTTGATTCAACAAGTGGTGGATGCTGAACACTTTTCCTCCCAGGCTCCAATGACTGTCAGAGTGGCCAATCTATCTTGATGTAGTGGGAATCTCTTGCACGACTATCCCATTCGCAGAGAAAACAGCAGTACTTTGTGTATCCAGTCTGCAGACCAAGCAAGAGAGCAACAACCTTCAAATCGCCACAAAGCTGCCACTGATGTTGGTTATAATTTATGCACCTCAAAAGTTGTTTCGTGTTGTCATCGGTTTCCTTCATATGGACTGCATGACCAACTGGAATTGATGGCAAAACATTGCCATTATGCAGCAAAACAGCTTTAAGACTCATCTTCGATGAATCAGTGAACAGTCTCCACTCATTTGGATCGTGAACGATGTTGAGGGCTGCCATCACACCATCGATGTTGTTGCAGGCTACAAGATCACCTTCCATGAAGAAGAACGGGACAAGATCCTTTTGACGGTCACGGAACATGGAAACCCTAACATCACGTGCCAGGAGATTCCACTGCTGTAGTCTGGAGCCCAACAGCTCTGCCTTACTCTTGGGTAGTTCCAAATCCCTGACAAGGTCATTCAGTTCACCTTGTGTTATGAGGTGTGGTTCAGAGGAGGAGGATGGGAGAAAATGTGGGTCCTGTGACATTGATGGTTCAGGACCAGAAGTTTCATCCTCTTCCTCGTCCAACTCAAGTGAGAATGATTCTGGTGCATCAGGAACCGGCAGTCCTTCTCCGTGGGGTACTGGGCGTATAGCTGATGGAATGTTTGGATAATGCACAGTCCACTTTTTCTTCTTTGACACGCCTTTCCCAACTGGAGGCACCATGCAGAAGTAACAATTGCTGGTATGATCTGTTGGCTCTCTCCAAATCATTGGCACTGCAAAAGGCATAGATTTCCTTTTCCTGTTCAACCACTGGCGAAGATTTGTTGCACAAGTGTTGCAGCATATGTGTGGGGCCCACCTCTTGTCCTGATCTCCAATTTTGCAGCCAAAATAAAGGTGATAGGCTTTCTTAACCATAGTAGTTATACTGCGCTTTTGTGATGCAAAAGTCACTTCACCACAAACATAGCAGAAGTTATCTGCACTGTTCACACAAGTACGAGGCATCTCTGCTCACTTTGGCTAAACAGAAATGTGTCCCTTTGCAAAATCAAACACTGACAAATAAGACAGCACGACACCGTATGATTTCTAGAGCTGATATAGGGCAATTTGTTCAGCAGAGTGATGTAAGCTTCGTTATGATTGCATCATCCATGACTTCTAGGAATAACATGATGCAATTCATATCATGTATGACGCAATACCAGCTTCAGACTGCATCATTCATTGTTTTGCCTAAAAAGCAAGTACTGTCCAAACCCAGTCATAGATTTATTCATAGATCCAGTCAAAGATGTATTTTGGTCATTTCTGGTTTAAATTGAGATCCCTTCCCTTTGTAACTCACTTATCCTCCGCCATTCCCAAGTCAAGGGTCATATATACTGACCCAATAGCATATCTTGAAAACTAGAGCCAATCAACAATTTTAAGCATCATTTTCATTCTCAGTGACCCAGAATTAGTAAAGTTTGACTACATTTATTTCAGAAGCATTTTGGCTGTAGAGCAGTGTTACACATCCAGTAATTTGATCTATGCCATCAAATGCCAGCAGTGCTCCACTGCTATATATATTGGACAAACTGGACAGTCTCTGCGGGAAAGAATCAATGGACACAAATCAGATATACATAAAGGGAACATACAGAAACCTGTTTGGGAACACTTTAATCTTCCTAATCACTGTTTAAAAGATCTTCAAGTGGCTGTCTTGTCACAAACCAATTCTACTAGCCAGATACACAAAGAAGCACTGGAATTAGAGTTCATCCACAAATTCAATTCTCATGCTAATGGACTCAATCGTGATGAAGGATGGTTGGGACACTAGCAACCTAACATTCAATGAAGGTGCAACAGCTCTTTGTGTAGATTTCTATGTCAGGAAGGATACTATCAATTGACTTCGATTCTTATCTGCTTCATTTTAACTACCCAATCTTCAGATTCTTACTGATTCCCTCTACCTTTCTGATTTTCTATACCCTCTGCTCCCTGTCTCCCACCCCCTCCTTTTTTTCCTTCCCCTCCCCCTCTTCTCTCCTATTTATTTTGGGTCTGCGCATCCTAAACTCAAAACTCTGTTCATCTGAAGAAGTGGGCTGTGCCCACAAAAGCACGTGATACCACCTACATGTTTTGTTAGTCTATAAAGTGCTACCAGACCATTTGTTGGTTTTGGGGGGGGGAGTTGGAAATGTAATTAACAGCCCTGCCTGGAGCAAATTTAAACATGTTCAACACTTAACACTAAAAAAGATACCCTGACATATAAGGCTCCTAAAACGGAGGTTACACCACAAAATGGAGTTCACCATTGGATACAGACATGTCCCACTCTGTCACAGCCCCAAAGAGCTCAGAACATAGTTTAAGACAAGATGTAATGTGCGTAAAGGAGAGTTGTGGCTTTTTTATTTATCAATGAAAACAAACAGGCTAGTCAATATCAATAGTGTCAGCTCACTACCTTCCTAGCTACTATCAGCTTACAGCTTTCTCTAGCATTCTGGTAGAAGTGAGTAATAAGGATGGATCTGAAGGAGGATATAGAAGTGATTTTATAGATCTGGTTGTTTTGTTTGTGTTGTGGCTAGGGTGTTCTATGCATACAACACAGTGGTTATGGGTAAAGATGTCAAGCAACTGGGCAAAACTTAGGCAATGTGACATCTGAAAACAAGGCAGAAAAAGTATATACACTGAAAGATACTGAAATGTTATATGCTTCCTCCCTTCACTATAATAAATGCAATGGACACATAAGCAGTATTTGTAACTTCATTCACATAAGGCTTGTCACCTCATAAGTGACTCTACATTTGCCATGCAAGGGCATGAATCCACAAGTGATCTCATTCAACTATCAAACCACTTCTAATACAAGAGAGGTTTGTACTCAGGAAGGAGAGGTACAACAAACAGAGGCACAATAAACTCACAAGTAAAATGCTTCCAGAAGGTATTTTCTTCCATTTGTTAAAAAGCTTTAATGTCTATAGAGACTGTCCAGGGTCTGCTACCAGAATCCATGTCTTCAGGCTACAGATTTATATGAAGCAAACATACAAATGATGCACGATCAGGTCAGAGTAGGTACAATTTAACCTCGCAGAACAAGACTTTGACAAGTCATCCACCACTGAAGCTGTTTAAAAATTTATGTCTGTCTTATCAAAGTGTTCTAAGTCTGTGGTATTTCTTTAAACACTCAACACTGCAAACAAAGGGTCTGGTTCTGATCTAATTTATACTGATTTACACCAATGTAACTCCACTGACTTTAGTGCAGTTACTTCCACTTTATACTATTTTCAATGAGAGCAGATTCAGGCTCAATACTTTTACGTGAAAAAATGATAGATCGTGGAATTAACTTTGGGTCAAGACTCACCATGCATGGTAACTCATTCTACATGCCAAAACAACCAAAAATAAGTCCATGTAGCAGTACACGATACAGCCACTTAACTGAAGTTAAGTAAATTCCACAAAGTGGAACAATTTATCCCTTTATAGACAATAAGAACTTTAGTAGCACTGTCCAGCTTCTCCAGTGTGAAAGCTTATCCTCAGACCCTGTTTTTTAGGGCTTGCAAATCATTACATGGAATATAGGAAGAATGTTATTTAAATGAAGTCTGCCCTTTAATGGTAAGACTGTTAGTATTTTCATGTGGTGATCATCCTCTCTTTTCCAACACAAGGAATCTAACAATAAAATCTATGCATGTACTATAAATCCCACCACCACTATTAGTCTTACAGCAAATATCATTCCACGAGGTGTACCGGTAGTTCGAATTAGAGATCCTAATTCGAACTACCTACTCCGTGCCGCGTGTAGCCGCGGGCACGGAGTTCGACCTAAGGGGATTTAAAAATGGCGCCCGCCCGGCAAGATGCAAATGAAGCCCGGGATATTTAAATCCCGGGCTTCATTTGCAACTTCGAATGCCTACATTAGCCACCCTAGTTCGAACTAGGGTGGCAGTGTAGACATACGCATAGGGAGGATCTGTTACTGTATGTCTGTATTAGGGGATGTGAAGGTTTAACTCATTAACTGGTAACCCTCACCCTTAACGGGTCCTGGCCTGTTCGGCCGGTGCAGCCCCTGCCAGCAGCGGGGGAGCAGGCAGGAGCTGCTCAGGCCAGGCTGGAACAGCCCCTGCCTGTGGGCACAAGGGAAGCTAGTGGGAAGAAGTGTTCCAACCCAGCAGCAGCTGGGAGGGCTGCTCCAGACGGGCTGGAGTGCCCCCCCTTGCCCTCTTTAATTGGTTAAACCAAGGCTGGGCAAGAGCGTGTCAGCGGGTCGGATCCAGACTGCCAAGCTCTCTCATCTGGCCCACATGCAGTCCCCGCTCCCTAATGCGTTGCCTGGCAGCCCGGGGACATGAGCCCTTTCAACTGCTTCCATTTAAAGGGCTCGCGCCTTCTGGGTGGCTGCTAAAGCACAATCCCTTTAAATAGCAGTTGAAAGGGCTCCCGGCTCCCGCCCCCGCTAACATGTTGCCTCGGAGGCGCGAGTCCTTTCAATTCCTGCTATTTAAAAGCCTTGCTCCTCCTGCCCAAGGCCCACAACCACTTCAAAAATTTCTGAAGTGGCTCCCTTTCAAAAATTATTGCCCACCCCTGTGTTAAACATTCTTTAACTGGTTAGTCAATTAAACGGGATTTTACATCCCTAGTCTGTACAGTGCCTAGAACAATGGGTCCAGGTACTGCTTCAAGGCTGCATAAATCATCATGTTACACCAGAAACTTTCTGAATCTACACATCAGTCTCCATTTCTTAGGCTATGTCTACACTGCAGCCTTTTGTCGGCAGAGACAATGCAAATGAAGCGCTCATTAGCATTTGTCGCACTGTTACTTGCATATTCTCTGCCGATGCTTTTTGCAGAAGAGGTTTTCATCCAAAAACAAGCAAGATCCTGTATACCTCCTTTTTTGAGACCGCAGTGTAGACGTAGCCTAAGTGCGCCTATTGGTGTGACCAAATGGTGTTAAAACAGTCAAAAGACCCTCCAAGAAAATGTAAACCCAACTAAAAAAAGAACTTATTGCAGGCTAGATAAACAATCCAAATAAAATATGGCCCTGATACAGCAAAATACATGTGTTTAAGTTCCTTTGCCTTCAACAGGACTTGAGCAGATTCTTACATGCTTTGATGAATCAGGGCTTATATTGTTACTAAATCTGAGGTGGAGGAAGGGCAACCATTTAATAAAAAGAAAGCGAATACAGAGAAGCCATTTTTATGTATATGGGGAGAATGATCTGAACACAGAAACCTATTCTAATCTGAAACATCCACCCATGAGCAGCTGCAAACCTTGAAGATTTCTACCATCATGCTAGCTCACACATACACAGTGGGGAATTTTCCATATTATGTCACAGTTTATCTTACACCACAACAGAGCTAAATCATTTTGAATAGAAGGAGCATGTCCTGCCACAACCTTGTCTGTCACAAAACCAAGTTTTTAATCCATGTATTAGTACATAAATGATCATGGCTAAGGATGTTGTAGTGGCAGGCAGGTGAGCCATAGATGGAAAGCTCTGGACAGTAATCTTGGAGGTACCTGTGCTTGTTTCACTATGAAAAAGATACATGAAGCCACAAAGCTCAGCACTCCACTAAAAAAAGGCCCTAGAACACAATCCCCACACCAATTACAGATAAATAAAAAAAAGTAGAGAAATTCATCAGTGGGCTTGTCTAAATGATGACATTTCCCAGCATAATTATGTCACTATAGCTGTAATGGACAGGAGTGCTGACCAGCACCTGGTGACTAAGGGGTTAAAGTCAGGTAGCTAGCAAAGGTTTGGCTGGGGGCTGGGAGAACCAATCGAGATAGAGGGATGAAATTTGAATTGGATATAGATTCCTTGCCTTCTTTCTTTGTGTGGGAAAGAAAAACCAGGAGTTGAGAGACACAGAATGATTTAATCCCAGGCAGGATTACTAGGGTTGCCAGATGGTTTAACCAAAAATACAGAATACCCTCCCCCTTCCCCCCCTCCCCCCCAAAAAAACCACGGGGGAAAAAATCTGTTGAGGGAGAAAAAAAGAGGGGAGGACCAGGACCAAAGTTGTTGAGCCAAAAAAAAAAAAAAAAAAAAAAGAAAACAACATTAAAACAGCATGGTCCCTTTCAGTGCATGCAGAGTCAGAATAGGGATAGGAACGGGAGCGGTTGAGCACTAAGACCCAGGGAAGGCATTGCTTCCTCTTGGTCTTTAGGCTGGTGGCCATTTTGTTTTTTGATCAAGCTAGAACGCAGCTTCCCTGCGGAACCAGGTAAGCAAGGGGTCCGGGGGCAGGGGGCTGAGGGTGGGGAGTGTCAGGGGCCCATGGGGAGGGAGGCTGGGGCTGGGCCCAGTTGCCGAGTGTGTCATAGGGTTGCCAGGTGTCCGGTATTTTCACCTCCTGGAAGGGGGGAAAAAAACAGAAAATCCTGGACATTTTAGGTGTCTGGTATTTTCTGAATTTTTTTACCGGACAGGAGGCGAAAATACCGGACTGTCCGGGTCAATACCAGACTGTCCGGGTCAATACCGGACACCTGGCAACCCTAAGGACTACCATGCCTCCAAGGAATTCGGAACATGGGAGTGGACTGAATGAAGAGGAGATTGGAAGTAAAGTAAAAGGGGGAAAAAAGTGGATCTATTCACATTCGGAGTATTTTCTCTTTATTTTGTGGTTAGGTTTGACCTGCTCTGTGTGAATCTATGCCTCCTCTCCCCCTTAACCATCTAAGCTTTGTTTCCAGAGACTTTTCTCTGTGTTTTAATTTGTTTTCCTTAGTTGCTCGGTAACATCTAGCAACCAAGTATGCTTTATCGAATTTATCTTTTGTTTTGTGATTTAAAAAAATCACTTTTTTTTAAGGTGATGATTTGATTCTTGTGTGCTGGAAGATCTGCCTGTGTGTATCTGCATGACTCTGACTGAGGGGTCAGCTACCAGACACAGCAGCTTGTTTTTCCTCTTTTCAAACTCTTTTGGGACAAAAGAGCTTGGGGTAACCTGTGGGTGGTTTCAAGTATTCACCCCTGGTTTTTAGGGATAGAAAAAAATCACTTGATGGTGGCAGCAGTTCCCCAAAATCTATGTATTGTGATTCTGAGGGGATGTTTTCGTAACCAGTGCCTGTAGAGGCAAGGTTTTGAAGCTCTCTTGCAGGCCCCCACCTTCTGCACTCAGAGTGCCAGAGTGGGAAACAGCCCTGACAATAGTTATACCAATATACCTGCCCATGTGGACACTCTTATTCCAGAATAACGGTGCCTTTTTCCAGTTCAGTTTTTGGCTCTCTTATTCAAGGATAAAAGTGTCGACCAGGAGTTATGCCAATATAAACACAGTAGTATAATCATGCTGGGAAATTTCACTATTTAGTCAAGCTCAAAAATAGTGGTAAGGAAAAGAAAGAAAACCTCCTTGCTTGAATATGAATTCTTTATAATGGAAATATTTATCTTTATTATTCAGGCATTCAGGAACTTCAGAGTGGCACTAGACTTCTTTAGATTTTAATTAAACTTACTGTGTAGCATCCAGTCACCGATTCTTTCACTTAGGCTACGTCTGTACTGCAAGGCTTTTCCGCAAGAGAAAATGCAAATGGAGTGCTCATTTGCATATGTCATGCTCGCATTTGCATTTCCTCTTCAGATCCCTTTTGCACAAGAGGTTTTTGCACAAAAAAGAGCTGTGTAGACGGTTCCTTTTTTGTGCAAAAACCCCTTTTGCAAAAGAGCCGTTCTTCCTCATTTTTTCAGGAAGATCGGCTCTAGCGCAAAAGGAGGTTTTTGCGCAAAAAGGAGCTGTCTACACAGCTCTTTTCTGCGCAAAAAGGATCTGAAGAGGAAATGCAAATGCAAGCACAACATATGCAAATGAGCGCTCCATTTGTATTTCCTCTTGCGGAAAATCCTTGCAGTATAGACGTAGCCTAAGCATTTCCAGCTTCCCTTTTCAATATAGTCAGAACCGCTGCTGCCCAATTTCATCTGAAGTTGAGCCAGGGGAGGAACAAAAATAGAGAATTCACTAAAGGATAATTTTTTAACACAAATCACCTTCTCTGGTTTGGATTTTACTGAAAGAGTTCTTGGTTTTAACCCAAATTGACACCAACTTTGCAAAAGTCCATAGCTACACCTTTTTTCTCCAGGCAGTGAACATAAAACAAAATGTAGATATACACACCAAACAGGGTTAGTTACTTTGTTTCTTCCTGCCCTGGCACTTCTGGTAAGCATTCCACAAGTTCCAAATTTGGTGCTTGAAATCAAAATCTATAAAATATAAATATTGTCATCTAAAATAGCTACACATTTCAAACTTAGCAGGATAAATTGCTAGTGTCTAAAAAACAAAAATTAACAATAGATGTTCAACATGGTTTAATATTCTCATTTGCCTTTATTCAGGAAAGTTCTTAAGGACATGCATAACTATCAAAATATGTTTTTTAAATTCTTGGCCTGCTTCTAGTGTTTGAGAAATAGACTTAAAGTTAAAGTTACACATGAGTTTAGGAACCTTCCTGAACAGGTTCTACTGCGGGGGGGGGGGGGGGGAGTGAAACTGACAGCAATGGTGTCAGCAAAGTTCCTGGCAGCAGTGTTCATCATTTTTAACTCAGACCATGTCCACGCAAAGAGGTTGTTCTGATTTAATTAAAATCTGTTTTTAAAATCAATGTAATTAACCACTCCAAATCTCTGTGGGCACTTACATTGGCACCAGTCCACTGAGAAGACCAGTTTAACTAAACTGATTTATAAAAGAGATTTTAGTTAAACAAAAGGAACAGGTTTGTTTATGCAATCCACATGCTTGCGTAGCAGCACTGTGGTATAGAGAAGAGAAGAAACCATTTTGAGTTGGGGGGGCTTTGTGCCTGCAGCGCTATAATGCAGGTAGCGTAGCTGTACCCTAAGAAAATCCTCGGCTGTACCAACCTCTCTACACTGCTGCAGCAGCACAAAGGGGTTGCATCACAGGGCCAAAATCTGGCCTGTGACACCCAATGAAGCAACTTACGTTTTGCTAGCGTGTGAAGATATTTATAATACCATCTTAATGCAACCGTGTCTGCACTGGAAAACAGTTGTCATTCTGCGACAGAATAACTGTTCTAATTTTAAAGGACAGGAGTATTTTAGTTAGGCAGCATAGAATTACTATACTCAAGCTGGAATTTGGCCTGTACATCTTGTGAAAAGAACCAAAGGAATTTCAGTGACATTGAGTAAGCATGACCTCAATATTATGTCTCAATCAGAAGACAACACTCCACATAATGCAGTGCCCCAGGTCTCTGAATTTTAGTTAATACCAACTAGCAAGGAAGCATCATGGCATCACCACCACAATTTCCTGCAGCATCTGGGCTTTACTTGTAGGTTTCCAATCCAAGTATTGATTAAATCTGACCATACATCTGAAGAGGCCACAGACAAAGGGGGATTTGCTACGAGCCAATATTCAGTCTCACTAATTATGAATTAACAAAGAATAAAGAAATAAAATATTAGTTAAGATGAACTAACAAGAAATGTGGGGCTGTACAATAAACTAGTTATTGTTATGCATAGTAACATTTAAGATGGAAGCAAGGTTTTCTTCCTGAAAGGAATCCCTAAACTTTGTGTTGAGTGGAGATGGCCAGCTTCGGCTAGTGTGCGGGCCCATGTGTGGTCCTCCTTCATCTCAGTGGGCTGCAAGATTGTTGTAACCAAGATGGCCTCCTGAGATAGGGTAGTTTTGCTAAATGCGCTTAAGTACCTAGAATTTGCGGGGATGTGCCAAATAAATTGTAGCAGTGCTTTGATTGGATGTAGAGTGAGCACATAGCTTTCGCAGTCAAAGTTGCATGCAATCAGCATGCGTCTTACTTCACATACTCTTGCTTTTTTGTGTGTGTCACTTTAGTAAAACCAGTAGGGAGAAAACTATGTATATGGAAACCAGCAGAATCTAGCAATGCTGCACATGGGTATCTGTAAACAAAATGTCTTATGGGCCACACACAATCCTGCAACTCGCATTAAACAACAGACATCAAGAGAGGAAACTGGTGGAGTCCACTGAAAAACACTAAACTATAGCAAAGAACCATTAAATATAACAGTGCAATTTAAATGAAAGTGCATGCATGGCAATTTTAAAAATATTATATAATGGTAGAAGTTCCAGCAAAAGCAAAACATTTCACAGAACAAAAAGCTTTACATTCAAAATCTCTGCAAAAAACACAGGCAATCCCCACACATATGAACAAAGGTAATCAAACTCTTAATGGTATTGAGAAAGCTTGCCAAACACATTTAGACTTTGGAAACAATCCAGAGTTATAACTGGCAGTCCTGTGTGAGGGAAAGAGGCACAGCAACACCCCACAATGCAAATGAATGATGTTACTGTAATCTTGAATGGCCCATGGGATATCACAGTGTGTTGCACAATGCGAGCAAGCTGTAAACGCCTCTGCAGTTTCCTCCTAAATTTACAAACAGAAAAAAATACTTACGGATGGTTAGATAGTTTATTAAAGATCCAGGCTGCTCTGCTGATGTAAATCTATCCAGATCAGATACCTTATCATGTTTCTCTTTTACAGAAGGATTGTGGGTAGGAGAAAAAAAGGGGATGAAACTGAGGCCTTGTTTACACTGGACATTTGCTTTGCATCTACTGCAAGCCCATATGGTAAAATCCTGACCCTCGTGAAGTCAGTGAGTTTTCCCATTGATTTCAGTGGGATCAGGATTTCCCCCCTTGTATAGTCAGACAAAGCACTGGTGTACCGCATCCGTTTGAAATGAAGGTAAGCTGAACCAATACAAACTGCAGTTTACAATGGTGCATCATACTCACCATTGAGAGTCTGCACTCATGTAGCTATAATGATTACTGGCAACTGAAGGCTTTGCTCAGGGTAAGTCCCTACTGTAGATAAGGCCCAAGATAGGGACCATTGAGGGTGACTAGTGTGGGGCAATTTCTTAGAAAATATGGGCAGTCTTCCCAGGAAAGGTGAAGAAGCCCCTTATCACCTGAATAACTAATAAGTAAGCGAGACAAACTCCTGAAGAATATACTGGAAAGAACGATTCTTGCATTGGCAGGGGAATGAACTGTCTTTCCCCTTCCTTCCTCCAACTCATAGTATATTCTTTGATATACTATGAGGAGCAACACTCACAGCCTTCTTGGTACCATTTTCCACCACCACTTCTAGGTGAGATGCCTTAGACTTTCGGTAAAAATACCACAGCACCATTTACAGAGCTTTTAGAGGAATTAACAGCAAGACGTGATTTTTACGTAAGTTTTCTGTGACCTGCCTGAAGAGAAGGGGAGAGAGAAGATCTTACACGTACCAGGTACAGTTGACGGTTACAGTCAATAGCATAGATCCTGGGAATATGAATGCATTGGATCTGTATCACTCACTGAAAAGTGAATTTTTCACTACAGCTATGGTGCACTATATATAAAAATTAGATACAGAACTGGAAAAATAATAAAAATGTAACTTCTATGACATTAAGACTTCAAGAACTGCAACTATATTTTCATTGTGGTCAGACAACACCAAACACACACACAAATTCATGAACACATAACAGAAAGGAAAAAACAAAAACCAAGCAAATAACTAGATTTCTTTCTAATGCACAGCTCATCAATTTACTCTAGACTAAATGAACAAGTTTAGCACAATAAAGAGGGACTTCATGAGAGATTGTGTGGAGAGTAAATTGTACTTTCCCCTGAAACTTCTAAATCCAGGCCATCTGTAATATGTAGTCTTGCTTGTTCCAGGAGCTGAAATGAGATAGCCACCTACTGAACAAAACAAAAAGAATTTGGCCACAAGGAGGAAGCTGAACATGACTGAGAAGGATGAAATGTTATTTGTCTTAAGTTGGAGAACATTTCTCCCTTTTTCTGAGCTGAATCAGACGCAGTTTAAGTATTCAACTCCTTATTGGGAGGTTGACGGCAGAGAGATGCAAGAGTCATATACAAATCAACAAAGCTCACTAGGATTTCTTTACAAAGTAACCTCTTTTTTAATTATGTAATTTTCAATAGGTTAATTGTTACATAACTGCTGTATCTGTTTCTGCAAATCCTTCAAAATGTAAGACAATTTGCTTAAATTGATCCCACAGTGAAAGGATCCCTTTTTTTTATTATCTAATTTTCAATTTTCATTATAGATTGAATTAAAGATGCTTTGTTCTTCACCCATGTAAAGTAGGTAAGCTCTGGCATTCCCATTTTACAGATGGAAAAAAACTGTGGCACAGAGAAGTTAAGTGGTCACAAATGATACAGAGCCATAGGATGGTGTCTTACCAAACAACTGGAAGGAGAGGATGCACAGCTCCCTACCCTCTACAACAGAGGTGGGCAATAATTTTTGGTGGGGGGGGCCTCTCCCCATTTTGGAAAGTGGACAAGGGCCGCACTTTTCTGTGGAGGGGGGGCAAGGTCTAAGCTGGAGCTGGGTGCAGAAGGGCGCACAGGGTAAGGGTCTGGGTGCAGGAGATGTCGTGAGGTCTCAGAGGGTGTTTGGGTGGAGGAGGGGGTTGTGACCTGGGTCAGAGGGTTGGGGTGTAGGGTCAGGGAGGGAGTGTGGGTGCAGGAGAGGATTCTGGCCTGGGGAAGGGGTGTTGTAGGAGGTGGTACAGGTTCTGGGAGGGAGTTGTCACCAGGGGCGGGGGGTACAGAGGGTTTGGATGGTGATCTGGGGGAAGGAAGTTGGGGTGCCAGAGGCAGGCACCTGCTGGGAGGAGTTTAACTAATTGTCTCCTGCCCAGCATCCCCAGCCCACTTGAAAATACAGGCTGCTCCCTCCACGTGGCTCTCAACTCCGGCTACCCCAGTCTCTCAGACCAATCTCTCAGCTCTGATTGGCTGGCAGTTTCCAGCCAATCAGAGCTGAGAGATTGACTGAGGTCAGTTCTTATTGGCTGGTTGTTTCTGGCCAATAGGAGCTAAGGATTGGACTGGGGGCGGGGAGATCCCCCTCCCTGCAGAGCAGAGAAACGCAGGGTCTGTGTTAAACGCGGCAACTGCGTGTGCCAGCAGGGTGGTCCGCGGGCCAGATCCGGTGGATTGGAGAGCTGGATCTGGCCCCCAGGCCATGTTTTGCCCAGCCCTGCTCTATAATCATGACACACAAAGGATGACTACAAACCAGAGCATGGAGAGGACAATGTAACAATTACAAGATATGGTTCTATCTTCCTTTTACCAGTCCCCACCCCCAATTGTTAGTTCATTTTAGTTTCTCAGTGTTGCTTTCTTATTACCACACTGTCTCCCATTCCACTTTTAGTGTCAGGTAAATACTGCTTCCAATTAAACTCCTGGATGCTTTATAGTAGTATTTAACTTTATCTCTGGACCACAGGGAACTTCTGTAATGTTATGGAGAGTATTCATAAAAATAAGAAAGTAGTTTATCATTAGCACACTAGTGAAAAAGTACCAGTATGGTTTAGTAAGTCAATTAAAAGTTGTTTCGTTTTTCTGTGCCATTATTAGCCATAAATTCTTATATATATTAAAAGATTATTTTTTCTGAGACAATTATTGAATGTCTATTTTGAATGTCACAAATAGATATTCATGTGCTCAGTTTCTTAGAACAGTACAAAACCAACAGGGCCCTGTAACATTTTTATTAGGAGCACTGATACCAGTGATGAAAGGAGAGTTCTAGGAACAAGATTTTAGTTAAATGCAGCTTCCTCTTTACTAAAAGAGAGTTTGTGCTATTGTAAGAGTATATACTAACAGTAGCTTAACATATATTTTTCTTCTAGTACAAAAGGGGTGAAATAAATTAATAAACAATGAAAACAGAATATCATTTACCACCAGATAAATCAAACTTAACAATATCCTCTAAGTTTTAACAGTGTATTTTTTTTAATACCTTTAATTCTGAATAAACGCAAATTTGTAACTTGGATTCTGAAATGAAAGGTTGAATTGTGGTGGTGGGGATGTTAGTTTTGTTCTGGTATTTGAACAAGGATACAGCAATCTATTAAAGCAAGTAATTAAAGGAAACCACTAAATACCAAGTGTTTCTATTTGGCTTGTGAGTTTATTAGTTATCAGTACCATCCCTTTTCTATTTGTAGTCCCCTTCACTATAAACAGTTTCTACAGTAAATAGTATCAGAGGGGTAGCCATGTTAGTCTGAATCTGCAAGAACAACGAGAAGTCCTGTGGCACCTTACAGACTAACAGATTTATTGGAGCATAAGCTTTCATGGGCAAAGACCCATTCGTCAGATGCATGTAGTGGAAATTCCACAGGCAGGTATAAATATACAGGCATAAGAAAAGAGTTCCAATCAAGAATAAACTCTTTTCTTATGCCTGTATATTTATACCTGCCTCTGGAATTTCTACTACATGCATCTGACGAAGAGGGTCTTTGCCCACGAAAGCTTATGCTCCAATAAATCTGTTAGTCTTTAAGGTGCCACAGGACTTCTCGTTGTTCTACAGTAAATAGTTTCTGAAAGTATTGTGATAATTGAAAACTATATCAGAACACACACATATTTACACACAAGATTGCACAGGTAACTTTAATTTTCATATTTCCTAACTTTTGAGTGCTTGATTTTTCACAACATTCTTCTAATGTTTTGCCTGTGTAATGTTTATGCTTATTATGAGCGTATTATCAGGCTTTTAAGGACTGACTTTTTTCCCACTCTTACGTCATAAAATGGTTTAGTAAAGTAAGTCTTGCTAACAATAAATAGCTGGGAAGGAAATCCTGGCCCCATTGGATTCAATGGCAAAACTCCAATTTATTTAAATGGAGCCAGGATTTCTCCATTGGTCTTAAAATGTAACAAACACTGAAATGTTAAATTATATTAGCAGTGTGCTTCTTCTCTGGTAGTTTTAAATGGATTGATCTGATATAAATTATCCTCTGAAATGTCAGAATCTTACTTAACCAATTCCTCCTGTACCTTTCTTCTGTAAGGTGCTTTGGCTAGAACTGTATTTTTATTGTCTCTAATCTTTTCTATGATTTCTGCACAGATGCAAAAGGAAAGGCTAGATTAAGAAAATATTTTTGGATTGGTATGAAATACTTTGCAAAAAGGAGGGATTTGTTCTCTTCTCCTGCTGCTTTACCAAGAGTTTTAAAAACAATTTCTCCTATAAAACTTGGTGGAAGCTAGAAGCTTCTTGTTCTTCCTGTTGACTTTCTAAGCCTTCAAACAGAAATGTTTTCTCCAGGCACAGTGTTCCATACAACCCCACTGAAGGATCATTTAAGCATATCTAAAAATGCATTTAAGATGCATCAAACATAAAAAAGCTGACCACAAAAACAGTAAAGCAAGTTTTGGTCTCCAGAATCTGATCATCCTTCAAACTGGTGTGTACACCACAATTTCTCTTAAAAAGTCTCAGAGGGGTAGCTGTGTTAGTCTGTAATTGAAAAAGACCCTTGAAGAATTCCACAGGGATTTCAATAACTTCCACCTGACCATCAACCTTAGTCAGGACCAGTTCACACAAGAGATTCACTTCCTTGACACTATGGCACTATTAAACAATGACCACATTTCCACCACCTTATACCGGAAACCCACTGACCATTACCCTTACCCACATGCCATTAGTTTCCATCCACGACACATTTCCCAACCAATTGTTTACAGCCAGGCCCTAAGATACAACCGGATTTGCTCCAATCCCCCAGACAGAGACAAACACCTACAGGATCTCTATCAGGCATTCTTAAAAACTTAAATACCCACCCAGGGAAGTGAAAAAACACACTGACAGAGCCAGATGAATACCCAAGCAACAGCTTCTTCAAGATAGGCCAAACAAAGAAAACAACAGAACACCTATAGTCCCCAACTTAAATCCCTCCAGCACATCACTATAAATCTATACCCTATCCTAGAAAACGATCCCTCACTCTCACAGGCCTTGGGGGAAAGGCCAATCCTTGCCTACAGACAGCCCCCCTAACCTCAAACAAATTACTTCCAGCAACCACGCAGCACACCTCCATCATATTCACCCAGGAACCCACCCCTACAATCAGCTCCAGTGCCAACTCTGTCCACATATCTACACAAGCGACATCATCACAGGACCTAACTAGGGATGTAAAATTTTGATTATTTGGTTAATCAAATAGTCGATGCAATTTTCACTGACTATTCGATTAGTCGATAAGGGCGCTTCCGCCTTTGAAGTGTAGCAACAGCCCCAGGGAACACGGGGCCAGCAGGGGCCACTCTGGCCCCATGCTCCCTGCAGCGTTTCAAAGTGGCAGCACTGCATGGAGCCCGGGTCAGTGGGGGAGCCCCCATCTGACCCCGGGCTCCACACACAGCTGCCGCTTTGAAGCACCCTCTGCTCATCCCCCCTGTTGCTGCCTCTTTCTGATAGAGGAAGCAAGGACGGAGGGGGAAGTGACTAGTCGACTAGTCTGTCAACTATCTGATAAGCATTTGCTTATTGCATAGTCAACTAATTGTTCACATCCCTAGACCTAACCGCATAAGCCATCACAACAGAGGCTCATACAACTGCACATCCACCAATGTGATCTATGCCATCAAGTGCCAGCAATGCCCCTCTGCCATGTGTATTGGCCAAACTGGACAGTCTCTACAACAAAGGATTAATGGACACAAATCAGATATTCAAAATGGTAACACTCAGAAACCTGTTGGGGAACATTTTAACTTGCCCAGGTACTCATTAATGGATCTAAAAGTGATTATACTATTACAAAGCAATTTCAAAAACCAGCTGGAGAGAGAAGCTGCAGAACTTGGTTTCATTTACAAGTTTGACACCTGTAATCAAAGTCTGAACAAAGACCTGATCTGGATGGGCTGCTACATTCCACACCCTCATGACATAAAAAGCTAAGCACCAGGTACTTACAGCCTACTCTATTAGCCTCATTTAGCACAGACACTCTAATTGACACTATTTTTTTCCTAACTTTTTTTTCCTTCTCTTTCCCTCCCCATCCCCTCTCTTTCTCTGCTACTTATTTGTACTAATCATCTGATGAAGGGGGTTGCGCCCACGAAAGCTCATGACACCAGCTACATTTTTGTTAGTCTCTGAGGTGCTACAGAACTATTTGTTGTTGTTTTTTAAGTTTTTTCCCTTAAAGTAATTCATCAGGAGACTTTGTTATTCCTCAATAGTATTCTATTTTCATGCAAGATTCCAACCCACCTCTACATGAGTGTTTACCAACCAGTAGCTCAGGATCTAACGGTAGATCTTGGTGCCTCTGACAGGTGATCCTGACTGGTTTGGCCAAAAGGCTCTCAAGTGCCTGCACTTCAGCTGCCCCTCCCCCTAATGCTGCGCACCTTCTGCCCTTTGCCATGGAGCTGCCTCCCCCGTCTCCTGAGGAACCTCCTGCTTGCTGTGCAGGGCAGAGGATGGAAACGAGAGGTGCTGATGTCAAGGTGCCCCTTCTCCCACTCTGTATCCTATCTCCACAGAGCAGAGTGGGGGGCACAATGTGACTTGGGATGGAGTTTACTGGCTGCTTTAGGGAGCGGTGCAGGGCCAGGGCAGGGGTGAGCCTGCCTTAGCCCCACTGCACCATCACCCAGGAGCCACCTGAGGTCAGCAGTGCCCAGTCAGAGCCCACATCCTGAAACCCTACCCCAGTCATGAACCCCCTCCTGCACCTCAAGCCCCTGTCCTAACCCTGAGCACCCCTGCATCCAATGCCCTCCCAGAGCCTGCACCTACAACTCCCTCTGATACCCCAACTGCCTGCCCCTAGTTCAGCTCAGAGGCCCCTCTCACACTCCAAATCCCTTAATCCAAGACCAGAGCTTGCACCCCAACCCTCTGCCCCAGCCTAAATAAAGTGAGGGAGAATGGGAGAGGGAGGGAGGATAGAGTGAGCAGAGGCCAAGCCTTGGAGAAGGGGGCAAAAAGGAGGCAGGGCAAGTATATTTGGGTTTGAGGTAGATCTTGGATTACACTTAATTTAAAAAGTGATCTCCTGCTCTACAAGATCCCATAACTAGATCTTAGCAGGAATTATTGTCTTGTTGGACAGAGGCACCTCTGTTCCACTCTATTTGTATGAACATCTGCCTAGGCAAAATAACTCACCTTTCTGAATCTGCAAAACTTTGAAGTTATTCTATTGAATCTTCTCTTATTACAGTGTTTGCCTTCAGAGGATTATCTCTCCTCATATCTACTTAAGAGGAATTTTTCTTCCTTTTTATTTAGATTTCCAGTATAAAATAGTATAAATCCCCAATGTTTTGCTTACCTTTAGGTTTTGATTTTAAAATATAGGAGAGAAAAAAGGTATCTCACAGTCTTATCATTTATGATTCAGAATGGAAGAGAATTATCCCTCTTATCCCTCTTCTGTAGAAGGAGGGACTGCGGAGAAAAAAAAATCTGAATAAATGCAAACCATTGCATTTTAGATTTTTTCTAGCAAGAGAGACACACAAAGTAGTTCCGTGATGAGACTGTTACTTTTTCCACTCAAATTTTTAGAAAAAAACTAGAGTTAGTATTGTGAGTCCTGATCAAATTAATGCATAATTAATTATGCTGCAACAGAGCACTTGATAAGCTATACAGAATAGCAAGTAACCTCATGTAATCAGCTTCCTTATTCAAGGTAAATTCTACCTAACTGAATCTTTGTGGAGCACAGTAATCAGCACCAGCTAGGTGTTAAAATGTTAAAATGCATTTTATTAAGTAACCGTGTAACCACTGAAATTTTCAGTGGTTACAAGGTTACACGCAGGGCAGGGCAGTCGACTCCGCGGGAGCTGCTGTGCATGGGAAGCCGTCTCTTAAAGATAGCTTCCTGTGCGTACCAGGAGCCTGTGAATAACCTTGAACTTTACCTGATGAGCACATGCTCATCGGTTAACTGTGTGCACTTTCACACCCCTAGTGCCAACTCCAAAGAAGCTTCTAGGAAGCATTAGCTACATTTTAATTTCTCACAACTAAAATCTTCTCCAGGAAAGGATAAAGATCAGAAAGACATCTGCAACAGGTCTATCAAAAGTGCCCATTAACCGTCACCTTTGACTTTTGTCAAAGCGGGGAAAGAGAGACAGAGAAAGCAATTGAGACAGAGGTAAATGGAATTTACTTCATGTCTAGTGTTTCCATCCAGCTCAGCACATTTCTAAAGAACTGTGTGCAAAAAGGGCAAAAGTTCTCCTTCACAGAAGATTGTAAGCCAGGGATGGGCAATAAGACAGTGACGGTTCACAAGAGTTAGCCCCTGCGGGGCCACCACAGCTGTATTTACCTGAGTCTCTGCAGGTATGGGTATTTCTTACAGCTCCCATTGGCTGAGACTGGCAATTCATGGCCAACGGGAGCTGCAATCCCCCATACCTACGGAGGCACAGGTAAACAACAGCAGCCCATTGGAGCTAACCCTGGTGAACCGGATTCAGTCTGCAAGCCAGTATTTGTCCACCACTGCTATACACATATTCTATTTATTTCAGAGTAGCTGTTACAGAACGTTTTGGCAGGAATGTCTGTGAATCAGTATTTATTGCTAGCATCACCAACAACTCTTGAAACTGTCTCTAGTCTTTACAACAGAAAGAATACAACACACACAGAACTCAAATACCAGTGGACATACTGTATTTTAGTGGTGGTTCCTCCTAAATCAGGTCTTAATTTATTTCTCGTACCAAATGAGACGGGGGTTAAAAAAAATCTTTTTTTTTTTCATTTGGAAGACAGTCAATAATAGGATTCGACCAATAATTCATTAAAAGTGTGTGTTATAAGAATTCTTCCAGCATTGTTTGATACCAGAAGATTACCTACCTTATGATCCCATCTAATATCCTTTACCCTGTAGATATCTAAGATGTTTCTCCCTCATTCCCATCTAGAAAAAGTTAACAAGACATCAAACAGCCACTCCGCCAAGCTAAAAATCTAACGAGTATCACAGGATTATGTTTACACTACCACCTAGGCCAATAAAATTTATGTCACTCCTGGGCGCAAGGCTGATGATGGAAAGGGTAGGGGGTGCAGTTACCCTTGGGCCCAGCAAATTAAAGGGGCCTGGGGCTTTAAGCTGCCGCCACTGCTATTGCAGTAGCAGCAGTCGCTGCAGCTCCGGGCCTTTTAAATCACTGCCAGAGCCCTAGGGATGTTAAGAGGCAGGTAACTGACTAATCATGTAGTTGATACAATTTGTATTGACTACATGATTAGTCGATAAGGGAAGATGCTCTGTCCCGGCTCGCACCAGGCCAGGAGTTACCCCCACTGTGGCTCTGCAGTTTAAATGTAGTAAAATCCATAATCTGGGACCCACACTGGATCCCACAAAGAAAGGGGCTGCGGCTGGAGCCACCTTGGCCTGCCATGGGCAGAGGCTGCTTCACAGCAGCCTCCCCTCTTCCCCCACTGCTGCCTCTGCATTCACCAGAAAAAAAACAAACCTGTACTTTAAAAAACCTCCCAAAGCATTCTATTTGGTCAATTGCAACACAATCCTCTAAACTACCACTTTGGGAGGCCACAAGATATGGCCCCCCAGATGGAAGAAATCTCAAAGTAAATTGTTTATTTCTCAAATAAACTTATGTGGCTATATTTTTGAATGAAGTTATTCTCCAAGCAAATCCAAATACAGATATTAAAAAAGATAGTCCAGTGTGATTCATGCTCACAAAATCCCAAATTTTGCATCCATGAACAATTTACCATACTGACACCATGATAACAAAAAAAAAAAACCCAAAACCAAAAAAAAAACAACAATGAAGAATCATTCTACGACAGACTTTCAAATATAGCTCTCTAAATTGCATCTGAAAATATTGCACTTCCTGTGTTGAGAAGACAATTTTTCAGAGCTGCCTTTATAATTGGCCCTGGGCAGAACAGACAGTCATTGTTACAGAATGTTGCCACGGGAGATGTTCAATATGTAAAACAAGATATACAAGGTAGCTCACATCATCACATTCTGTTGCTCACTTCCTTGCAAGAACACCACTAGCTCATTCTACCATTGCCCATCCTCCTACAAGTTCTAAGCTTCCTCATCCACTCTGTTTCTCTCTCACCCTATTGGAACTGATCTCTGTTTGTCTTAATAACCTAGAGTCTAGACACACTAAGTCTGAACTTCATTTGCTAGAGACAGCTTTGATTGGTGATGGGCTTGCTAGCAGTAAACACTTCTTTTGTGCTCAAAACTATCCTCTTATATCCCTGCAGTGTGTGTAATAAGGATGTTAAATTTCGTTTAGTCAACTAATTGACTGCTGGCTCCTAATACATTTAAAAGGCTGAAGAGCAGCAGGGGGGTCCTGTGCGAACTGGGACAGCT
The DNA here is from genome assembly GCA_032595735.1 of Pelochelys cantorii. NCBI lineage: Eukaryota > Metazoa > Chordata > Testudines > Trionychidae > Pelochelys > Pelochelys cantorii. The sequence goes on from CM064334.1 coordinate 57,593,204, forward strand.
GATTCCCGGCTCACACCGGATCCCCCACTGCTGTGCACCATCCTTAAATGTAAAAAGGCTGGAGCGCAGCGGTGGACCTGGTGTGAGCCAGGAATCAGCTGTCCCAGCTCACACCAGGTCCCCCCACTGTGCTTCTGATTTTTAAATATATTAAGAGCCAGCAGGAGCCCAGCACCAGCTCCTGCTCCCACCCTTGCTGCTGCTTCTGATAGGAGCAGCAAGGGGCAGGGAAAGCGACTTGTCGACTATCCGATAAGCAAAAGCATATCAGATCGTTGACTAGTCTTATATCCCTAGTGTCTACGTTACATTAGGTTTATATATCCACTCATTGCCAAATTGGAATAAGTTGTACTACTTTACCATTTACACTTGTTTATAAGTTGTAATGTAGTATAACTTCTAGTAGTATAACTTTGGCCTCCATGTAACTCATACCTTCATTGTAAGGCTTCAAAGAATTTGGCTCAGATACCTTTTTGGGAGTTGCACTCATACCAGAAATTAATTTGGCTTGACATATTTAATAGCATTAATTACAGCTCTTTTTGGAGACCATGGAAGAACACCAATATAAAGCAATAGTTGGGTGAGTCAATACACATAAGCTGCACTGCTAAGACTCGTCAAAAGCAGCTTGGCTGGTCTGTTAAGCAAAGTTTCAATAAATAGTCATTTAGTTATTCAGATTAATTTTCCAGGAGACTTTAAACTTCTTAAAGTCAAAGGACCAATGCCTCAGTCTTGGCACCTTGTCCTGCTCATATGGCTACTCTAATAGGACAGCTGGGAATTTGACTTTCACAGACCTGACTTGCCATCCCCAGCCTAGAGGGTGGGAGGATTCATGTTAGAAAAGGAGGGGGCATGGAAAGAGTATACTGAATGCAGGTGATCCCCAGCTGATGCAACAGTCTCATAGAGGTTGTTGCCACAACCAGTATTTGGCCTTGTCTATACTATCTCAGGTCATCAACCAAAGTGAGGCCTAGGCCACAACGGTCAAGATTTTGTTAATATAAAACAAAGTGAAGTTGTGAGCAAGAAGCAGGCCCTGCTCACAGAACCTGGCAGGAACAGGGCTGATACTGCAGAAACACTCATACCTAAAAAGGTACTAGGCACAGGACATGAACATATTCCAGAGGGATGGTAACAGAGTATCTTGTTAGGAAACATCTTGGTACCAACCCACACTCAACACAGACAACAAGGACATGCCGACCCAGGTTCAGGATGGGGTCCAGCATGACAGCATGAGGGATAGCAATACTTGATTGAACTACTGTGTACAAAGTAATGGAGGTATCTAGGTAATGTCAGAGGATGGCAATCTGATACGTCAGGAGCTTGGGCCCGCCATAGGCAGGGGCTGCTTCACGGTAGCCACACCTGGCCCCCCCCCCAGGAAGCAGCAGGGGAAAGGGGGAGCTGGGCAGAACCAGGGGGCACCACGGAGACAGTGCTGGGGGAACCATCTTTTAAGCCAGATCCCACATAACACCGACTCCTGCTTCCTCCCCTTGCTGCATCTGATACAGAGGCAACAAGGAGAGCGGAATGTGAGTAGTCATGTTGTCAACTCAACTAGCTGCTTATATCCCTAGTGTGTAGTATTACAGGAATCTGTGGATAGATCTGGAACTACATTATTCAATGTGAGTTTTGTAAATTATTCTTCCATAGAAACATTTCAAATGTGCTTTCTAGAAGTAAATATGAATGCCAAGAATTTGCAGGAAGTTCTGATGCATTTCTGTTTACTGCATTAAGTATAATATATACTGAGAAACTTTTTGTGCTTTAATTTTCAACTTTATGGAAATCCTTTGTTAGAAGTTAACTCTACCTCTTTTGTCTGAAAGTGTCTGAAATATAGCAGAAATGTGATACTAGCAAATGATGAGATGATATGCTGAAAAGGAAAGCAGATTTTTTAAAATCCCTCAATTCTGAGAATTTAACAACCCTAAGGCTAGGTCTATACTAGGGGTTTAGTTCGAATTAAGCATCTTAAAGTAGAAGCATCTTAAATCAACTTCACGGAGGAGGTCGACAGGAGCACACTCTCCCTTCAACTTCCCTTACTCCTCATAGAAGCAGACTACTGGCATTGATGGGAGCACCCTCTCAGTTCCAATTAGCATGTCTTCACTAGACCTGCTAACTGGAACCCCAGAAATCAACTGCTGCAACTTCGATCTTCTCTGTACTACAGACATGGCCTATGTTTTCTTAAATACAAACAGTTCTTTTTGACTTCCAATGGGGTTGTATTTTTCCACATCTTTTCTCCCTAAGTGTCTCGTTCAGACCCTGGGATGCTACTGTAGTGGTCTCCAAAATTTAATAAAAGAAGAAACTGATTTTTGCAACTGTTCAGGAATAAGATGATGATGGAATGACAATCTGAGGGGAGAAAGGCTGTTGTTTGGGATGGGGGGGAAGGTTTGAAGCAGCACACGAGCTTCCCATTTGTCACTCTTAGTGGTTTTAATCCTTATCTTATTTTGTGGTCTTTAGGGATTTTCTTGGAGTCTGCTATACCAGCTACCTGCACAGAATCAGTGCAACATAGAGGGAGAGGATACGCAGCTGAACAGTTATCATTAGACAGAGCAAGACACCTGTGAGGAGACTACACTGGTGACTTCTGACCGCATCTTCATAGCAGTAAGTCAACAGCAGATGCTCTTCCGTCAACTCTGCTTACTCTTCTCATTTTGGTGGAATACCAGAGTCGACAGGAGAGTGCTCAGCAGTCAACATGCCTCCTGGATCGATCGCTGCCCGTCAATCCAGCCTGAACCTGTTAGAGAAGAACTGGGTCTATCCTAAATTTTGCTGAGAAGCAGTTCCGGCTCCCCACACACTTACATATGCTCCAAAAGAAGTTCAAAATAGCAGAGCTTTGGATGGATTTTGTGCATAAGTAAGTGAACTGTGAAATGAATTTGCTATGTTTCCTCAATAGTAGTAGGGCTTTAGAATAACCAACAAAAAACAGGCAGTGAACTAAATCCATCTACCCTCTTCTATTTTCCAAGTGTACATTAATTTAACCGAAGGAGAAGGAGGAAAAGGAGGAGGTGGAGACCCTCCCAGAAAACTGAGGAAGGGTCTAATCCCTCAGTTCCTAGGCACATTCATATCTGCCACTGAAATCAACATGAGAAGACCTGCAGAGTTTGCACAAGAGGCTCTTGACCAGTATGAAGAGGTCTTCATAATACTGTCAGTCTTTAAAAAACAGTATGAAGATCACAAACATGTGGCATTTGCAATGTATAACATATAGCATGGACTGCCAAACTTTGTTTATATTACATCTTGATTTAACAAATATTCTTGCATTCCTAATTAGAAAAGATAATGTAAGCTTAGTTTTGAGTAGTATGTTCTTTAATTAACTTGATCCAACAGTGACGAGTTTCAGTTCACTGGAGTTAAGTAGCTTTAATTGAGACTTTAGGAAAAGTTCTGCATATAAGGAAGTTAATTCTAAAATGGTTAGACACTTTTGTGTACATATAAAAGGTAACCAGCTATACTCCCTGCTCTGTAATACCACTGGTGTTACCTATGCCTTTTCTTGAACAATTAAAAAATCCTTTCAGAGATATCATTCTTTAACATATACAGTATTGTAAATGTCAGATTTACCTAGTTAAATGTTTTCTGCAATTCTGTTCATTATATGCCTATTCTGCAACTACTGAATGACTCCTATCTAACTAACTAAAAAGCTATGAAGTCTCCCTTCAAGGTTACTGTCTCAATCACTTGGGTAGATTTCTCAGGAAGATATCTTATTATTTCAGGTTTGAAAATGCAACAAATTTTTTTGTCCAGACCATCCCCTAACAAAGGGGCAGATATAACAGTTTAAATAACGTATTCCTTCAATTATTTTTTCCACTTTTACTATAGTCTTATATAATCAACTCCTTTTGGATGGCTTGTTTCAGGTGATACACATTTTGACATATAGGGAAATGGTGATCCCAGTGATGGCAAGTGCAACCAACAAGTTCAGTGTATGCCTGTATCTGTCTGTCTCTCTGGTCACCACTTGAATGGAGGTCAAGGTTATAGACTTGCTATTATTGACCACACTATTTCACATCAACATTCATTTTCATGAAGAAGAACAAGTGCTATGTATTTTCTGTCTTTGTGATCTTTCAAGAAGCTGCAAATTCATTAACTGTTGTAGGGATGAGAGAAGCAATGGAAAAAAAATACACTCCCTATGTCTGATACATATTCCTGGAAGGAAATAAGATTTATTGCCTTAAAAAAGAGTTACTCATTAAGGATCAATTACTGGTTTAAAAAAAATCAAGAAAGCAAAGGCAAGAGTAAATAAACATGGTCAAAGACTGTTTTTTGTTTGTGTAGTCTCTGGTTTAAGAAGATAATGAGAAAAGAGCAATGCCAGACAGTGATGTCACCACATGAAGATAACAAAGGAAGCTGTCCAGGCTGAGAAACTAGAGGCTTCTCTTTTTCAGCCAAAAATTATAAGAACAACACCTAAAAATATTAGTGCAGAGCTGTTTAAAAATTTTTAAAAGTTACAAAAAAAAATCTTTCTAGTTTTGATTAAGCGTGTGTATTGATTTTTCTTGTTTGCATAGTTTCCACAGCAGACTTATGCTTACGCTTTATAAATTAAAATCTTCGCCTACAGCCCATCGAAAAACGATACATCTTAAGAGAAAACCTTTCATCTCCTTTCCAATTTGTTGGAAGGCAAAAATAGGTGACACTGAAAGAAACAAAGAAGTCTCATGTCATCCATGGGTGTAGGTATATTTAGCCAGTTGCCAACCTTGAGACCTGGCACACATTAGTTCCACCAACCAAAGCTTTTATAGAAAAACAAACCAACAAACCACTGTCACTGTTGGTTGTGTAGTCATAGTATTGGAAGAGAGAGGAACAATCCTCCCCTCAAAAAACAAAAAAGCCTTCCTGTTACTTAAAAGTGAAAGGCTCACTTGGCAGTGTTTGCAATAAACCAGAAGCCCCAATGAAAAGCGACACCTACCCTGGATTAAAATAGTAAACGTGTGTGTGTGTGTGTGTGTGTGTTCGTCTTCCTTCCTCTCCTTCCCACCTTTTCTCTTCTCTCCCCATCTCTCCTTTCCTCGTTCCTGCTGTACCTCTCTCCTTTCCTATATCCCACCTCCCTCTCTCGCTGTGCATGGCTGTTTGTCCCTCTCCGGGCACGTCTGTCTCCTTCACCCCCTGGCCCCGTCGGTGCCTGCCTCGCTCCCCTCTCTCCAGTACCTGATATGGCGGCGGCGGCTCCTGATCCGTCTCGGTCCCGTCCCCGTAGCTGGCTCTGTCCGACTGGGACTCGTGCAGCAGGGAGATGTCATCCGAGGTGGGGGACTTCAGGCAGTTCCCCATCGTCCCCTCCTCCGCCTCAGTCTCCTCGCCGCGCCAGGCCGCTCGCAGCAGCAGCCGCCGCCCGGCTGGGCAGGCTCATGCCCGTCTCTCCCCGTCAGCGGCTTGAGCTGCAGCACCGGGGACCCGCTGCCTGTGTCTCGCCCGCACGCTCCGGCTCTGGGGCGTCGCTGCCGAGGAGCAGGCCTCACTTCCCCACCCCCATGCGGGCCGCAGAGCAGGGGGGCAGGGCTGTTTGGACAGCTGGGTTCAGGTGCAGCCCGCGCCCGGCCCCCAGCCGCAGCCAGCTGCTGTTCTGCTTCCTGGTCACCAGCTCTCTGCGCACTGGGCTTTGTCACACGGGCCTCTTCACTCCTCCTCTCGCTCCTCCCCGCCGCCGCCCGGTTCCCCAGAGCCGGGCCTGGCTGCGCTCCTCTCCTGCCGCCCAGCGTGGCTCCCAGAGGAGCGTGGGGACGGGCCCGTATTGTGTAAAGCCTCCCCCCCAATTTCAAGGGAGGGTGCGTTACGATCGCATTAGCAGGGCAAATTCCGTCTGCTTCTCAAGATGGTGGGTGCGATTTTGCCCCCCTTTTTGCATTATTTTAATCTAGTGTGTGCGAACTGGGGTGTATCTATTCCTAACAGCCCCAATGCTGGACCCATCTTGTGCTAAGTACAAAACAAATACAGAACTGAAAGCCAGTCGCTGCCTGAGCAAAAGCTCAGATTTGTGCACATTTTCAGAATATGGAACCCGAAGCTGGTGATGAGGTGCCTCCCCTCTATACTCAGAGTAGTTTAAGCACATATCCTCATGCCAGGATCTTGCTCAAAAAGGGGTTTTTGCGCAAAACGGACACGTCCACACTGCAAGTTTTTTGTGCAAAAACCTCTTGCGCAAAAATGGATTGGAATAGATTATGCAAATGAAGCATGAGAAAATGCTAATCAGTGCTTCATTTGCATTGCCTCTTCAGACAAAACACATAGCGTAGACACAGCCTCAATGTACCAGTAACAGTGTGTAAGATCGTGAGAATGGTTTATAACCAAATAAATCAATCTATATGGTACTACTGCAGTTTGCTAAGCAATTCCCCGGGCGGGAAAAACCTCATCAGAATAAATAGAAGATAGCCTTATCAACTCAATAAAGCAAACAGCAGACCAACTTCTTTGCCTTGTTTGCTTTGTGTTCATATGCCTGTGACATCTTGGCAAGCAGATGCCTTCCAGTCCATAGATGTATTATCTTCCATAACAGAGAATATCCCCAAAGCTTTTACTTGATATTTTTTGTCATGTTGCCCCAGAGTGCAATACCCATTCCTATGTACTAAGATACGTATATAGACAATGTGCCACAAAATAGAAATAAATGGTGGTTTGGGCTTTGTCATGAAGAAAATCACCACAGTACATACAGTGCCGGACTGAGCCATACTTGCGCCCCGGGCAGCGGGAGCGCGGTGCATGTGCAGCCCCGCCCCCGAGCGCACGGCGCCCCTTACCACTTCAATCAGGGGCCCCCCATAGACAGCTGCCCGGCTAGCCCCCCCTCCCCTTAATCTGGCCCTGAGTACATATACACAATAACTTCTGAAAACAAATACTCCTCTCAGCCACCCTTATATGGGTCTCATATAGCAGTCAGTCTCAGTTCATAATACATTTTCACATTCCTCTGCAGTGTGTAAGTGCAGGTAATGTGCCAAGATTATCTGGGTATAGTTCATTTAATCGTATCCTTGCCATTGCAGGGGCCTTTAGCACTGATGGATTTTGATACCTCCTGTTCTTTGACTGTGGCACCAGAGCCGTCCATTGGCCCTATGCTTTGGGGGGGAACTGCGGGGGCAACCTGAAGGATTACTTGGGGGAGGTGCTGGTGCCAGCAGCAGGTGCCAGGCCTGCTCCCACACTCACCAGTAGTGGTGGAAGCCATGGGAAGCAGAGCGACCCAGCCCCAGCCTGCTCCTCTCTGCCATCTCCCAGCCAGGTTGCTCTGTTTCACCATGGTAACGGCAAGGGGAGCACCCTAGCTCCAGCCTGCTCTGCTCCCCCGAGTGACATGGTTGAGAGCTGGGATGGAGGTCATTCCATTTCCTACCACCACAGTGAGTGCAGGGAGGATCAACCCCTGCTGCTGGTAATAGGCCCCCCCCAGTAATTGCTCTGGCCACATCACTCAAGAGAAGGGCCTTGGGGGAAAGGATGCAGTGAGGGTGGGAGGGGTGAAAGCAGGGGCAGGAAGAGGTAGGGCAGGGACAGAGCGAGGGTGGGGTTTGGGAAAGGGGTGGAGTCAAGGTGGAGGCGAAAAGAGGCAGAGTAGGAGACGGAACAGGGATGGTGTGAAGGGTGGGCGTGGAGAGGGGCAGGAAAAGGCAGGGTGGGGGCACGATCTGGGCAGGGTGGTCCTAGGTCCCTCACCCCTCTAGGGATGGCACTGTGTAGCATGTCATAGTCTAGTCTTCTGTGGATCTTATTTACTTTAGTCCTGTTATTGGATTTAGTGTGTCAGTGGTGGGTAGTGTTGGCAGCCTATGATATATAAGATGTCAGACTAGATCAGGGGTGGGCAATAATTTTTGATGGGCGGGGGCACGCCAAGATTTTGGTAAGTGGTAAAGGACCACACTTTTCTATGAAGAGGGTGTGGGGTCTGGGACAGAGGTTGGGTGAAGAAGGGAGCTCAGGATAGGGGACTGGTGTGCAGAAGATGTTGAGTCTGAGAGACAGTTTGGGTGAAGGGGAGGGGTTTTAATTTGAGGAAAGGGCTTCAGGTGCAGGGTCCAGGAGGGGATATGGGTGCAGGAGAGGATTCTGGCCTGGGGAAGGGGTGTAGGACAGGGTACAATGTCAGGGAGGGAGTTATAACTTGGGGGTACAGAGGGTTTGTATGGTGACCCAGGGCAGGGAGTTTGGGTGTGAGAGGGGGGTGGGGTGGCAGAGGCAGGCTCTGGCTGGGAGGCACTTACCTAGGTAGCTCCCAGCCAGCAGCCTTGCAGGATCCTGAGGCAGGCTCTCTGCTGGCTGCAGCCCCAGGCTACTCAAAATGGCTGGCTGCTCCCTGTGGATCTCTACTCCAGGCTCCCGGGGGAAAGAGAGGCTTCATGCAGTGCCCCTGCCTCTAGCAAAATCTCTCAGCTCCCATTGGCCGGTTTCCACGAAGCCTTTCCCTCCTCTCTGGTGTCCGGAGCAGCCGGCCACTTAAAGCGGCATGAGACTGCTCTGAAGCAGTTGGCTGCTCTGTGCCTCCGAGACCTGTCCAGGTGGTCCATGGGCTGGTACATGCAGCCCGCAGGCCACATCCAGTAGCTTAGTGGGCCCGTGGGCCTTATCTTGCCCACCCCTGGACTAGATGATCTAGTAATCCCTTCTGGACTTAAACTCTATGACTATGATGTTTTGCCAATCTTAATGTACATCAAATGATTTACAAAATTTCTATTGGGTTGCTTTAACTTTTCCCATTATTATCAGAAACGATCACTGAATAAAGATGCTAATATGTGACTGTGATGACAGGGCACAAATGCATTCCCTTAAAATCTGAAGACCTACTTTCTTAGGTCTGTGCTGTCACAACTTATCTGACAGGCAAATCTCAAAGGGAATAATGCAAAGATGATGGCAGAACTGATGTGGAATATGTTTTAGAAGCATACATACGGCACAACATCCTTTATATTGCTTATGTTCCTCATGCAGGCACACATCTGAGGGCAGAATATGGCTCAGTATATTTCCATAACTTTTTGATTTATTTAGGATTATGCAAAATTTAAAGCTGTATGAAGAACAGCTAGCCAAAACTCAAAAAGTAATAGCAAAATATTTTTTAAGTATATCAGAAGCAGGAAGCCTGCTAAACAACCAGTGGGGCCACTGGATGATTGAGATGCTGAAGGAGCACTCAAAGACAATAAGGTCATTGCAGATAAACTAAATTAATTCTTTGCTTCAGTCTTCTTGGCTGAGGATGTTACGGAGATTCCCAAACCTGAGTCATTCTTTTTAGGTGACAAATCTGAGGAATTGTCCCACTTTGAGATGTCATTAGAGGAGGTTTTGAAACAAATCAATAAACTCAACAGTCACAAGTCACCGGGACCAGATGACATTCACCCAAGAGTTCTGAAAGAACTCAAATGTGAAACTGCAGAACCATTAACTATGGTTTGTAACCTATCCTTTAAATCAGCTTCTGTACCTAATGACTGGAAGATAGCTAATGTGACTAGGGATGTAAGCGACTAGTCAACTACCCGATAAGCATAGGCTTATCGGGTATTCGGGTCGACTAGTCGCTTCCCCCTTTGCTGCCTCTGATGGGGAGGGGGGGGAAGTCTGGGACCGCCTCAGTTCCTAGCCACCATTTCAGGGACAGGGGGGCTGCAGCCTTACTTACCCCCAGTTCCTGAGTTGGGTTTTTTTCTTTTTGTTGACTAGGGAGTGAGGCAAAGTACACAGGCTGCTCTTGCTCTTAGCTGCCCAGGGGAGGGCAAAAGAGGAAGGACACAGTCTATGCACTTTGCCTTGCTCTCTAGTCAGCAAACAGAAAACACTCAGTGACCATAAGTGAGGAGATAAGTGCAGCTGCAGCCTCCCTCTGCCCCTCCCGCCCAGCCCTCTCCTCATACACCCCAATCTTGATTCCTGCCTTCCCTTCCCCAGTTCTAACTCCTGTACCCTTCCACACACCCCAACCCCCTGCTCTGAAACTCTTCCTCATACCCCCTGCCCTGAGTTCTTCATACACCCCAATCTTGACTCCTCAAAAAATGAGGTTTACAGGATCTTGCGCAAAACAGGGTTTTTCCGACAAATGGCCCCCATCTACACAGGGCTTTTTATCACAAAAACCTCTTCTGCAAAAAGGATTGGAAGAGAATATGCAAATGAGAGTGCAAGATTTGCAAATGAGCGATCCATTTGCATTTCCTCTTCCGAAAGACTGCCGCAGTGTAGACATAGCCTAACTGTGGGACTGAGTTTGCATTGCTGCCTGCCCTGGCCTCCCCTCAGGCCCCCTGGCTTAAAAGGGGCCACTGGATCTTTACTTACAAGCATGAGCACAGGTCAGGGGCCCAGGACTAAACCTGCCGGCTTACAATGGCCAACCCACTGGCCCCCCGCACCCGCCCTTAGCCCTACAAAGTGCAGGGAGGGCTGTGATAGGACAGTACTTTTAAGAAATTAAAGTTACTTTCACCTCTGGGTCCAGCAAACTAGTATAATGAGAGCTGCTGGACCAGAGCACGGGCAGTTCCTTGCTGGAATTGGCATCGATGGTGAGGCTGGCTGCAGAGCCCCAGACAGGATGATGGTTGGTACCAGAAGCTGGCAAGAACAAGAGCCCTGAGCTGGTTGTTGGGACTCTATATGGACAAAGCCCTGTGATAAGGGTGAAGATGGTGCAGGGCCATGGGGAAGTGGCCCAGAGAATTAAAACAACAGTTTGACTTAAATAAAGAGACTCAGCAGATAGCTGCTATCTACAGGGTCCCTATGCCATGACCCAGAGTAGTGGGGGGGGGCTGGGTCCTATCTCCCCCATTGCTCATTAGCCACTACATTAGAGGGAAGTGGCCTGGACGCTGAAGCACCCCAGAAGGATAGTGGCCCAGCACAGTGGCCCAGCTGGAGAGCTATAGTGAGGAAGCCCCAAGAGGGCAAGGACATTGTCTCCAGGGAAAGCACCCTGGGATACTGCTCTATCCCAAAGCAGAAAGAAATTGTGAGAAAGGGAGTGTAGGCACATGCACTCAGCCAAGGGGCCATTCATGACGGGGGAGTGCACCCATTACAAGCAATCATGTAAACAATATATGAGCAAATCTTTTACAAAACATATTACAGCTATGCAAAATTCTCAGATTGCACTTTGTGATTTTTATATAAGGATATGCAAATGTATGTAAATATTTATAAATGTATTCAACTGTCATTATGCAATTTACACAAGCAAAAAGTCTCATGAAATGCTAAACATATAAACTGGAGGAAAGCTGGTGTTTAGAGACAGGATTCCTTTTATTTTCATTGAACTTGTACAGTTTTCTACCAGGGGTGAAGAAGTACATGACATGAATAAAGCAAGCTTTCTGCCAGACTAAAAACATATGTTGAGAACAACAATTGACTTCCACATACAAAGAAAGCTTGACTTTTTTTCTGGTTTTGACAAGCAGCAGAAAAATCTTTTTACAGCTGTAATGGTAATTCATGGAAAAACATAAAAGATCAAGGACTGCATCTGATCTAGAAGAATGAACTACCACATAAGATGAGCACTGTACAATTGTATTTTGTTTTGTAACTGAAATCGATATATTTAAAAATATAGAAAACATCCAAAATATTTAACACGTTTCAATTGATATTCTAGTTTTTAACAGTGAGATTAAAACTATGATTAATCACAATTCATTTTTGAGTTAATCGTGTGAGTTAATTGTGATTAATCAATTGTGATTCCTACACATAGCTACGTCTACACTGGCAGCTTCTTGCAGAAGAACAGCCATTCTTCCGCAAAAACTTGCCGGCTGTCTACACTGCATGAGCATTCTTCCAGAAGTAAATTTACAGTATAGCGTTGTAAAACAGGGCTTCTTCCGGAAGAGTTATTCCTCTCCCCACGAGGAAGAAGTCCTCTTGCGCAAGAGCTCTTCCAGAAGAGGACAGTGTAGACAGGCAACATGAATTTCTTGTGCAAGAAGCCCCTATGGTTAAAATGGCCATCAGAGCTTTCTTGCGGAAGAGAGCGTCTACACTGCCATGGATGCTCTTGTGCAAAAGCACATCTCTTGCGCAAAAGCACATGGCAGTGTAGATGCTCTCTTGTGGAAGAGTTTTTGCACAAGAACTCTTCCGCAAAAGAGTTCTTGCGCAAGAAGCTGCCAATGTAGACGTAGCCATAATGTTTGGAAAAGGTATGTATCGAATCCAAGCTGCAGCCTTACAAATCTCCCTGATGGGAACATGCTCAAAAAGACCTCGTGGAATGGGCTGACACCCTAGAAGGAGGTTGTATATCAGCAGATTCATAGCAAGAAATAATACATCCAAAAATCTACGTGGAGAGTCACAATGTGGAGACTGTGGACCTTTTGGACTTGTCAGCAATTGAAACTAACAGACTGACCAACTTTTCTAAATGGCTTGATTCTGTCCATATGCACCATGACCCCATCTCTCCCTGCTGGCTCAGGAAGGTGGTGGCCCCATCCTTTGGCGGTTGGGCATTTAGGCAGTTTTGGAAAATACTTGAAGTAAAATCTCTTCCCCTGTGCTGTTCAAGAACTGGTTCTATCAATCCTAAGCATATAAATTGAAGGCAATTTCCTGTCTCAGCAAGTGTTTGTGAAAGGGATCCCTAAAGGACAGAGAGGTGAGCTGGGGAGGGGGGCAGTGAGAAATTATAAAATTGGGTAACTAATTTTACCTATCAAATAACCACTGTTTGTGTGTAGTCCGCTCATGTGCGGGTAGAAAATGGGAGAGATGGTGGTGAAAGAGAGGCAGGTAAACTGGTGCAGCTGGAGAGATGAGAAACAGCATTGTTCCAGGCCTTTGATCAGGCCATCAAAACTTATATTTTGACATTGAGGAAGGATGACTGGTTGAAGCAGATGTAGTGTGTGGTTTTTTTTTTCTTTGAAACCTTGATTAAGAACATAAGAATAGCTATACTGGGTCAGACCAATGGTCCATCTAGCCCCATATACTGCCTTCTGACAGTGGCTGCTGCCAGATGCTTCAAAAGGAATGAACAGAACAGAATAATTATCAAATGATCTAGTCCCAGTGTCTGGCAGTCAGAGGCTTAGGGACAGCCAGAGATAGGGGTTGCATCCCTGACCATCTTAGCTCATAGTCATTGGTAGACCTGTTATCAATGAATGTATCTAATTCTTTTTTGAACCCAGTTATACCTTTGGCCTTCACAACATCCCCCGGTAACGAGTTCCACAAATTTACTCTGTTTAATTTTTTGCTTGGTTGGCTCAGTAGGTCTTTGGAAACCCGGAAACTTGACAGGACAGTATCTCTGTGTCTTCTGGGATCTAATAATATGTGTACTAGGAGGTGTAAAAATCCCAAGAGATTGCAAGATAGCCTTGGAGCGTTTGAAGGCGTGCAGTGATTCATCAGTGGTCTCAGCAAAGAGTGTCTACTACCTTGAAGAGAGTATAGTCTCAGGTAGCTGCTTAGATTTCTGTGGCACTGAGGATGTCATTATGCTAGGTACAGAGTGAAGATCTGTTGATACTGTCTTGCTGGAAGCAGACTATTTCGCTCTGCTGCCCAGGTTGTGTTTCAACAATACTGAAGATGGTTAAGGTACAGAAGCATGCTTGGAACCCCTAGAGGAACTCTGAGTCTTAGAAACATCATTGGTACTGGAGGAGCCTGGACCCTCAATGATACCCACAGAGTACCTGAGGGCTCAGATATGATTGATTTGTGAGGAAACAATTTTTTTGAAACCAGCATTTTTGTGCAGAGAACTTTTCTTAGAGGCCTTCCCAGAAGCTTCTCATGTCTTCACCTAGACCTCTGAAAGAAAATGTGCTTCTAAATGTGCTCCTTACCCACGTGAGGAGACAACCCCATACATCAGTCTCAAAGTGAACATAGTGCCCTACTGCCATATGGGCACTATGTTCACATAGAAACTGATGTCTGGGGGGTTGTCTCCTCACCTGGGTCCAATGATGGTCTCGATTTTTCCTAACCCCTGCTCTGAAGGGCTGAGCTGAAATTGCACTTTTGAGGGAAATGTCCATCACTGATGGCAATAGACTCCCAGCAAGTGAGGCAACACTTGTTTTGCCAGGATCACTGGAATTCCCTCAAACGGAGCAACAACCTCCACGGAGGAGGGGAGGAGAGGACAAGAGAAATAAACACCCTCTTTTTAAGAAAGAAAAAAATTACACTAATCACCAAACTCTAAAACTAATTAAGAGTTAAGAGTCATGGTACGAACTCTGTCTCAAGCTGAGGCAGCTGAGAAGGAAATAAGGATGGTTTGCCTGTGCAGCTCTATGTAGCCTCTCAAGGGCCTAGAGATGTGTAGGGAGCATCTGTGGGCCAAACAGGCATTGCTACCAAAAATCTCTGATCAAAGGTACATGAGGCAAATGTACACCTGATGTGGAGCACACTTAGCCTTGGTCTACACTAGGGAGTTATTTCAAAATAACTTCCCTTATTTCAAAATAACAAGTGGAGAGTCCACACTACCAAGCCTGTTATTTCAAAATAATAATTTCCTACTGTAGACATACCCTTACTGCTCAAAGAACTATCCCTTCTTGTTCATGTATCAGTGTGAATCCCATTATATGTGACCAGAATGTTCACTGGATGGTTGAAACGAGGAGTTTCAATAGTATTAATCAAATAGTACTTGAAGTATTGCTCTCCCAATTTTGTCATCTAAGCTAGTATAATGTTTGGACATAATGGAATAAAGGATATAATCAGGAATCGACAAACCGCTGTTTCTACTCGCCCGTGGTGAGTAGATTTCAGCCAGTCGCTCCGTGCGCCCCATTCACCGGCACTGCGCACTTGTGCTTGCCGGTCTGGCGCATGCGCGGGGCCGGGCTGGCGAGTAGCTCTCGTCGCAGTTTGTCGAGCCCTGCATATAATGTATGACAAAAGTCAGTGGGTTATTCCACATTGCTGCCCTTTAGATCTCAGATATCAGCATTTTTTTGAAGCAGCCTGACCATTGACTATGCCTGGTAAAGTGACTGGCTTACCTGCCATCTAACAGAGTAGATGTTACTGTGTGTCACTGTGTGATCCATTTAGAGGTTCTTTCTGATAAGATGGCCCAGTATTTGGAAGGGCCAGATGCCTACACAGAAGCAAGGAGAAACCCTAAAAGGCATGTGTTTTAGCACCCCCAATCCTGGACTGATGAAATAAATACCCTCCTTGAAAATTAAAACAAGCCAGCAAAAGGTGTTGTTAGTCAACTTTATTTTCTTGAAAAATAATTCAGAAATTGTATCAGTTTGAGTAAATACTTTTAAAAAAATTACTATTGGTACATTCTTAGTACGGATTTTACTGTTACAAAAGCAAGTCTGTCGTTCTTTATATTTCTCATAGTCTTATTCATTCGTCATTGTCTGGTTCTGGGAAATGAGTAATCTCAATCACTGAGACTACTGGAATCCAATGAATGGGATTTGCAAATATTACCCATGGATCTTTGTGCTGACTCAGAAATATCTTCACTTGATTTCATTATAGTCAGTGTTTCATTAAAGGGAGAAGCTATGACAGTTTTGTTTTCAGTTCTTGACTTTGGAATCCTTGTTTTTCCAAGTTGTGGGAATGTTTTAGTAGAATTTGCATTTTCTTGATCATCACAGAATGAGTGGTTTGACTGAAATACGACAGGAATTGTAACTCTTTGCTTTCTGTTAGTACTTGACAAGTATGAGTTCCGGTTTCCGGTAAAAATGTCATTTGAGGGGGAAACATGAGAAGTGGAATCATCTGATGAACAGTCACAGGATGTTCCAATACTCCCGCTGGATGAAGATGTAGATGAGGAAGCCCTGGAACTTATAGTCAAACTCCTGCTTGGCATATTAAAGTTGACCTCTGAATCAGAGCTGTTACACACGACTGTTTTTGTAACAGAACAAAAGTCATCTGTAGTATTACCTTTAGCAGCTGCAACGACAACATTTTTGTACTGTCCATTAGATGTAATGAATTAAAATATGATCATGACAATAAATTGAATAATAATGTTTACTAAGACTATTTTCAGTTCAGTAGTTTAAAGTGTAATAGTAAAGTTAAATGTATAACTATTTGCATGTACTTCTTGCTGTGTTCTATTAATTACAGTTCTTTAAGAAGTACTAAGTGGGAAATTTTCAAAAGCACCAAGAGATGTAAAAGCATGACTTCCATTGACTTTCAATTGAACCTGATCTTGATACTTTTGAAAATTTCCCCCCATAGTTCATGAGATTACAGAACGGGTTTTAACTAACACATTACACTGTCAGGTGAGTGAGGAATGAGGTTTAATAGTTTTTCTGTGTAATTCACCTATGGAAAAATGGCAGTTTTTAAATCCAAAATTAGTTTGTGTATTTTAATTAAAATTGTTAAAAATGGTTCTGATGGATTAAAATATGTACGTCTAACATGTGCAATAGCTGCTGCTTATGAGTTTTTATCAAAATTTTACAGAATGTGATTCATAGATGTCATTAAGAATATAATTTGGGGATTCTAAAAGAAAAAGAGGGCAGGAAGTTAAAAGAAGTTTAGAGTGGCATGGGGAAATTGAGAGAGGATTAAAACCATGGAAGGAGAAAACACCACTTCTCTCTGGCTGGTGGCAGGACTGCCCACTGCTACTCTTGAGTACTCCAGTTTGCAGGCTCACGCTGCTCACCAGATGCCTGGTGAGCAGGGTTCCCTCTAAGCTGTGCACCAAAAATTTGCCTATCACCCATATGCTTAGAAGAGCCACACAGTGGCTGCTCGGGTGCTCTGGGGCGGGGCTGCGTGGTGGGCAGCTGCCCCGCCCCAGGAGCAGCAGGGCAGCCACCACGTGACCCTCACTGTAGCTTCAGCCCTTCACCAGGGCTGGAGCTGCAGGCCGCAGGCTGGGTTGCAGCTCCTCTATTGGCCACAGCCGAGGCCAGAAACAGAGCCACGTCATGGGCAGCAAGCAGTGGCTCCTCTGGCAGAGCCAGAGCCACGTCATGGGTGGCCGGCGGCTGCTCCTCTGGCAGCCCCGGCTGGGGTCAGAGCCGAAGGCCACGTGGTGGGCAGTGCGGCCCCAGCTGGGGCGAGAGCCGGAGGCCACGTGGCAGGCAGCAGCTGCTCTGGTGGCCCTGGCTGGGGTGGGGACTGATCCTGCCAGGCCGAAGCATCCCTGCCTATAGCGTGCCAGGCCCCACAGAGTTGGTGCGGCTCACCAGTTGACTGTAAGTAGTAAGCATCACCACAATTCCCATTCTTATTTTGAATAGGAGTTTAATAGTTGGGCTTTTTATATTGCTTTTGTATGTGTATCCTAGGTTGTTTTTTTTTGTTTTTAAACCACCCAGCTGGTGGGTTTTTTTCAGCTTTTAAAAGATCTTAAGTAAGAAGTATTATTTTTTGTATTGTATAGAAATACAGTATCTATAATTTTTAATTTTCTTAAATGATTTTTATTTAGTTGCTTTATTATTGAAGAAGGGATTTAGGATGTTTATTTTGGGTTTCTCTTTTTATTTTCACTTATTTTATGTTTAATATTAATCACTTAAGGAAAAAAAGTTCAACTTCGTGAAAGCATCAGGACCCTTTGAAGAGTTAACTACCAAAGTTAAGGCTGTCCGTAGATGCTCGCTGCTAAATAAAGAGTAGCTGTCAGTTTTGCAACCTTGAATAAAGTATTTGAATGGACTTTTATTGACATTTTTTAAAAGCTGATTTATTTTATATAATTTTTTGAAAATCTGAGGTCCCTTGCTATGTTTATTATGAGAGACTTTATATATATATATATATATATATATATTATACTTTCTTGGCTTACCTTTAACTAGCTGAAGTTTTGAACTTTTTTGTTTTTAAAATGAGGTTAGACTCTCAAAGAGCTTTGGGGGGCGCTGTGTGTGTAAATTGCAAGTTATGAACAAATGGCTCATTTAAGCTGCTTACATTTCTAAACTGCTGTTCATTTTTATATTTATGCTTTGATCAAGGTTTTTTTTCAGCTAAGCTTTCTTTTGGCATGGGCTTTGATAACTTCTGTATTTTAGCAATGTTTAGTTCCATCTTTTCCTTCCATGTTTCAGCTGATTTTAACTAAATTTTTATAGTTAAACAATGTAAATCGGATTGTTCTTGTACCTGCTGTAACCATCACAATTCATTATTTACAGGCTCATTTGTTAGGGAGCACCTATTTCCTTCAGAATGACTGTAAGGCCTTCCATGTTCTGTGTTGTGACAAATCACATACTGCAAGGGTGGTCAATAAGCAGACTGTTGGACAAATACAGTATGTTGGTACTTAGGGTCAGCCATAATAATAAAGATGCGTGGGTGAAAGTGCTGATTTAACAGCTCTTTTTATTCTTTGTGACTGGGAAAGGGCTATTTTAGTATTCTTTCTTCCATCACACACACAGACACACACACACAAACACACTTAATTTGGTGGTCATTATTTCATGGTGCCCCATGTGTTTGTGTATTGGTGGGAATGACCCTGGTCCCAGACACTCCAAGGCTCTGCTCCTGCTACACCTCTTCCCCTGAGGTCTCACCCCTGTCCAAGCCAAAAGCTGGAGCTGGGCTAGGGAGCTAAGCCCTTTGACTTGCATGGGGTTGGGGGCTCCAAGAACAGACCTGTGCCCATGTCCCTGCCTACCCACCCACAACAAATTGAGAGTCTGTGGCAGCTCTTATCCTGCAATTCTATGCAGCTCTTATCCTGACCCCACTCTAAGCTTCTGGCCTGGCCTGGGGGCAGGACCTTGGGGACCAAAGAGATGCAGTTCAGCAGGTGTGGGGAGCTGCAGACCCCCATCTGCCCTGAGGGCAAGGACATGGGCTGAAGGCTGCTCTTGGGCCCACCTAGCTCAGGCAGGTGGAGAATCAGCAGCTTTCCATAGCTTCCTGGGTTCCCTAGGCTCCTCTTATCTGGGCTGAGCTCTAGCTTCTAGCCTGGCTAGGGGGTAGGACCTCGGGGAAAAGGAGGACAGAGACAGGTCAGTGATGAAAAGTGGGACCTTCTCACCCCCCCCCCCCATTCCAGTGCCCCGTGTGGCTGTGGCCAAGAGCTGGGAGCAGAGCCATAGTTGGTGCCAGCGCTGAAGCCATGGCTGGGAGTGGGGCTGAGGTCAGAGCTGTGGATGGGGCAGCGGCCAGGAGTGGAGTTGGGAGCTTGTGGCCACGGGAAGGGTTGGGGGATGGAGCAGAGCTGAGGACAGAGAAGGGTTAGATGGTGCTCTTTCCCTATTCCTCATGGGGGTTAACCCAGGCCCCAATGCACCCCTTGAATATTCTTCTGTGCCCCCTGGGGGATGCACCTCCGTTTGGAGACTACTGCTACTACTATTAGGAAACACAACCTGCAAACACCACTCACCACAGACACATTCTTCAATGATGCTGTTAAGGCTGCTTGAGCTCTGGAGGAGCTCTCAAGATGGCCAGGGGATCCACCTTGGCCACTTCATAACAAGTTCAACACAGTCTGATACATATTTTGACAGTTTCTGAGAGTAGATGGTTTTGCCTTTCATTGTCTCTAATGAAGAATCTAGGTGAAGATCAGAATGTTCTTGTTCTTTGCAGATAAAATCCCAGGGAATATCTAAGATCTAAAATACAAACTACAGCCTCCACCTTGGAAGTCTCAGAGGGATAGTGTATTAGTCTGCAACTTAAAAAATGAGTAGTCCCGTGGCTTAGGGTATGTCTACACAGCATTATTTTGAAATAACTGGTGTTATTTTGAAATACACCCTCTTCCTGACTTACGAACCAGTTACGGACCAAGCAATTGGTCATAACTCGGTTTGTTCATAAGTCGGACCCCATAGAGTTACACGCGACCGCGCTGTTCATAAGCGTGGATCGCGTTCATAACTCAGGGTCCGCCATTTACGACAGCTTTGGTCATAACTGCGAACGGTCGTAAGTTGACCGTTCGCAACTCGGGGACCGGCTGTAACTTAGTCCACGCCTACATAACAGGCAGTTACGGCAAGCTGGAGGACTTCTTACTCTGACTCCTGAAACCCTCATTGTACGAGGAGTAAGGGAAGATGGAGGAAGAGTGTTCTATTTCAAAATAAGTGCTATGTAGACGCTCCCAATTTCAAAATAAGTTATTTTGAAATAAGGTATGCAACTGATGTAGCTCAAGTTGTATAGCTTATTTCAAGTTAAGCCCAGCTGTGTAGACGCACCCCTAGAGATTAACAAAAACATATAGTATCATGATACTACGTATATTTTTGTTAGTCTCTAAGCCTTGGTCTAAACTAGAGAGTTATTTTGAAATAACAAGTGGAGCGTCCATACTACCAAGCCCGTTCTTTCAAAATGGGCTGATTATTTTGAAATAATAATTCCTGCTTTCCATGAGGAATAATGCTTATTTCAAAATAGTTATTTCAAAATAGCAGTAGTGTAGATCTCCACTGCTGCTATTTTGAAATAACTACTCCCCAGAGTCATTCAAAGTAATTACGCCCCAGTGTTTTCTCGGGCTTTAAGTCAAGGTAGCACGTCCACATTAAGGGAAATTTCCTTGGACTTATTTCAAGGCTTCCATGTAGTGTGGACACGCTATTTTGAAATAGTTATTTCAGGAGCTATTATTTCAAAATGAGTTATTTCAAAATAATTTGCTATAGACATACTCTACAGTGCCACAGGACTACACTTTGGAAGTGTGAGGCTTAGAAAAAAATATAGGTAGGTGAATTTCCTGGTCACATGATCAGGGTAAAACATTGTATAAGGAAAGTCAGTTATTTGTGCTTGGATCTCTCATACTTATCTGCCAAAATAAGAGCAACAAGAAATGATGTTTTAATCGATAAGTGTTGCAGAGAACACATTGCAATTAGTTCAAATGATGGACCCATGAGAACTGACAGTACTAAATTTAGGCCTGACAGTGGGATTAGTTCTTTAACAGGCGGGTAAACCTTAACTAGACTTTATAGAAATCTAACTACAGATGGATGAAAAAAAAACTTTGACCCTCAGTTTGGTGGGTGGTGGGCCAAAATGGCTGCTAGGTGAGCTGATGTGCATTTCTCATGTGACCCAAAGGCTACAGAACTGAAGACTGTCCTACAGGGGCTTCCAACCCCAAGGTAGAAGCATCTAGCATGACTCCTCTTGGGTGAGAGGAGTGGTGAAAAGGAAAGCCCTCTACAGGTGTTCACAGAGTTCCTCTTCCATTTCAGGGATGATAGTACTAATGGAGGCAAAGAGAGGGGTATGCTCAGATGATGCTTAATGGGGATACACACCAACTTTAAGCAGCCCTGCTTGCAGCAAATGTGTAGCCTGGCATGCAGTGTCATAAAGGTGCATGATGCTGTGTGTCCTAGTAGAGTGAGGCAAGCCCCTACTGTGGTGTTTGGATTTGACTCCAGCTGTTAAGACAATTTAGAGTCTCAAATCTATCCTGAAGTAGATAAGCCATGGATTTGGTAAAGAATAAAGTTTGCCTCCATAGTCTTTAAACAGGAATCAAGTTGGACTTTTCATGTTGACTTTCAGGCCCAGACTCTGGAACAAATCCAAGATACAACAAATGGCTTCTGACACCTAATGAGGAAATCTTCCTCATGCTAGCCAATCATCTAAGTGAGAGTACACAGAGATTTGACTGAGTATTTTAAAATGTTCTGCAACAACTGCTATTACTTTTGTGAACCCCCTTGATGCAGTCAAGAGTCCAAAGGGAAGGACTTGGTATTAATAACAGTCTTGGTCTACCACAAATCTTAGGTACTTCCTGTTTGGTGGGATTACTGATAGATGGAAGTAATCATTTTAAAGGTCAAGAGATGTGAATTTATCCCAATCACCTGGAACTAAAGAGAGAGACATGAGTGGTGTTGGTAATGCCCTGGAGAAGCTTGGTACCATAGTCAGGGAACTCCAAGGTGCCACCATCGCCACAAAAATTAACACCAGGGGATTCCAGCTCTTAAAAGCACTATGAGATTCATGGACGCTGTTAAGATCATTGATGTGATGTGATGTGATGCCAAAGGCTCACCAGCAAAGACAGTGCCATGAGCTCACTCAGTGCCAGTCTAGCCACTGCTGCCAGACTGCGTTGCAATGCTTTGCTGTGTCAGAATAACCTTTGTCACTGCTGATGTTGAAGAAGCTGATGTTGATGGAGCTGAGCTTTTAGATGAGGGAGCTTTTGATGACACCATTCTCAACAGCTCATCTGAGAGTTGTCTCAGTGATGAATCCTTAGCACTATTGTGAGGTAAACTTTAAAAGAAAATACACGGGGCTGTGAAATTTTGGAGAGGTGGTGTGTGAGAAAAGTTCTTCTTTTTGTGGTCTCTGTTGGGGATCTACCCCGAGTGCATTCTTTATCCCTGTAAAGTGTTGTCATAGTTAGTCAACTTTAGAGCCTGTACTGAAGTTGGAACCCAGGCTACGTCTACACTACAAATTTTCTCAGCAAAAAATATGCTAATGGGGGACTCATTTGCATGAATCGCTATCTCATTTGCTTATTTTCTGCCGATCCGTTTTTGTGCAAAAACAAGCAGTGTGGATGTTTTCTTTTTGCGCACAAACCCCTTTTTCCGCAAGATCGGTATACTTCCTTTTTTGGGGCATAAGGATCTTGCGGAAAAAGGGTTTTTTGCATAAAAAGAAAATGTCCACACTGCTTGTTTTTGCACAAAAACCTCTAGCGCAAAAATGGATCTGCAGAAAATATGCAAATGAGATCACAAGTCATGCAAATGAGTCCCTCATTAAAATATTTTTTACCGAGAAAACTCGTAGTGTAGACGTAGCCTCAGTGATCTACTGGGTGAGCAAGTAATCTACCATTGGAACTGTTCTGCTTTCAGAGATCATAAGCAGTGGGGTCCTGCACACCTGTGGCTAGCATAAGACTCATGGATTTGTCCATCAGTCTTCCCTGTCATTGGAAGTCCTGTTAGAAAAGGACTTTCAAATGGCCATCAATGGGAGATATGGCTTCTTCCCCACCAGGGTTAGTACATGAACCGAGGATACTTGGTGGAAGCCAAGCCAGTTTAAAAGAATTTTTTGTTCTGGTAGTTAAAGAAAATAATAGCACAACAGGAAACTAGAAAACTATGCTAATTTTACTAAATCAATACAAATACCAACTGGAAACTAGCGTGCTTAAAAACAGACACTGAGCCTCTCTGTAATGAAGCCAGGAGGTGGTGAGAGGGACTGAGCGGCAGATAGCATGCTGTGCCTTTTTATACCCATAATGCAGAGCATAAGGACTCTCTGGGTGCATGTGTGCCATGTGGACACTGCTAAAAGACTTTAAACTCCAGATCAAGGGGGGGGGAGGGGCTTGTCTACCCTTATTTCATAACTCTCCTTATTTCAAAATAACAAGGCAAGCATCCATACTACCAAGCCTGTTATTAAAAAATAATGGGCTTGTTATTTTGAAATAACTCCTGCTTGTGAAGAGGAATAAGCTTATTTTGAAATCATTATTTCAGGAGTTATTATTTCGAAATAACTTATTTTGAAAAAAACTGGTAGTATAGACATAGCCCAGGTGTATGTGGACAATTAGTGGCATGTGTATATGAACAGTCACTAAAAGGAGAAGGTAATTTTACATAACATTTGAACTACAATACATATGGATTCATCTAGGTTCTTAGACTCACCTCATCACTTTGATATCTGAATGTCTTTCCAAATAATCAAATATACACCAGCACCACATATGCATGAAGGGCAAAGTAAATTCACTTATTGTATGAAAAGGACTATTGTAATAAAAGAACATTGTTCTTATCTGAGAAACAAGAATGTCAGTTCCTGGCATTATCTTTCTGTGATGGGCTTCAGAAATATGAGTTAAAAGATTGCTCCTGTGACCTGTGATGTCATCAGATAGCTCCTTAATCAGGAGTTTGGGTATTAAGATTCCCATTGCAAAAGCCCCATCTTGTGGACAACCAGTCAATGACTGCCTGAGCACAATTAACATTTCAAGTACTAGAAAAACTAACTGTAGAACCAGAAATCATTTTAAAACAACTGCAATAAAACAGAGTGGAATCCTTCAGACAAATGCAATTAACAGGTAGGAATCAGTATTTCCTTTCTTCACATGCTCCCCCAATATGAAATAATGGGCTATGCAGGTGGTAGGAAATAGGACAAAAACAAGATTATTATCTCCTGAACAATGGGACTCAGAACTCTGTCTCAACCCTTTGTTTGTAGAATCATGAACATCAACTTGATAATGACTGGTGAAGATGTGAACTGATTGCCATGCAGACACATGTAGATTTTTTTTTATTAAATAGGTTGTTTTTCTCTTGCCTAGGGGGACTGCTACTTCTCAGCTTTGAATCCCAGCAGGTATAGGATTTTTGTCTTTTTTCTGTGACTTTTAGGTACAAATTAGGATTTGGTTGACAAATTCCTGGGTAGTGTATATAGTATTAAGGGCCCTGAACACTATTCAGCCCCTGTAATATCTTTTCCTTTGAGGAAACTGTTTAGGCAGAAGCAACAGCATGGTATTTGTAGAAAATAAGTTTTGGAAAACTAGGAACTGTCTTGGATGCACTTCTTTCTTAGTGTATGATTACACAGATGAAGTAATGAGAAAGGACAGGCCATTTCAATACTTGGTTTGTTGAAACAGGGAAACATATGCAGAGTGTAAAACCAGTTATAAGCATCCAGGTGACACTATTAGACACTACTTGCTTGGAATTAGTTTTTTGACTGCCTGGAAGAATCTAGGAAATGGCTGACTATGAAATGGCCCCCAGTGGATCATTTATTACTACTATAGTGTTACATGGATAGAAAGAATAGCAATGCCTAGCATTAAGTTTGCATAATCCTCCACTCTAAAGGGTCACTTTCAATTTTCTAGACCTTTAAATTCTTTAATTTTGGGGTTCACATTAGGCAAGTTTATTTGCAGTCCTGAAATTTCTGAGGAGTTAACAGAATTAATATAACATTTTTTGTGACCTTTTTTGGCTAGCTGTAGCCCTTCCCAAAAATTGAAATTTGTTTATGAGATAGTGCAGATATGACTTTTAGTGATCTTTGACTTGCCAAAGTTTTAAAAATGTACTTTGTTCATTTTTATAATGAAATCCCAATAACCTACCAATGTTTTATTGGTTCTGCACACAAGTACATATCTTAAGAAAATTCACAGCCAGTGCTGTCTTTTTCTCTTCCTGCAAGGAGTACCACCTCCTTTAATGTAAATGCCGGAGCATAAGATGGAAGGCAAGATTACTCTGAAGTCCTGCCACCTTGAATATAATTATAATAATGTGGCTCACAGATCAGTACATCTCTAGGTGGCTAGCCATGGCCTACCAGGCTCACTTCTTTTACAGCCCCCTGCTGACAGCCATTCCTGCCCTATAATGGTGTTTCTTCTTGCAACTCAGCCATCTGACATGTCACTTTTAGTTCCATCCCTTATGAGGAAATTTGAGTCCAACACATCACTGATCTAGCAGCATCACACCAGAAGTTCAGCCCAACTTCAGCCTTTTGGGCCTGCCAGCCCTTGGCTCCAGCTCTAGGATCTTCACAACTCTGCCCTACACAGGCCAGTAAAC
Source organism: Pelochelys cantorii (assembly GCA_032595735.1). NCBI lineage: Eukaryota > Metazoa > Chordata > Testudines > Trionychidae > Pelochelys > Pelochelys cantorii. The sequence goes on from CM064334.1 coordinate 57,618,979, forward strand.
AAACCTTGGATCCCCCTTTACTCTGTATTCCAGCTCAACAACCACTATGAAGCAGATGGGGGCTATCTGTTCTGACCCCCTGCTGAATGTTCTTGAGCGGCTTCCTATCATAACCTGTAAACAGGCCTTTCTTACAGTCTCCTCCCCATCAACTATAGTGCAGGACCTGAAACTAAGGGACTCAAAACTGGTTAAGGAAAAACAATAAACAAAACGGTTCTGCACCAGACCTTCCTGCCACAAGGAAGCGCCAACGCCCATGAGTCCCTAGTTAGGATCCGCTGGAGCTAGAGACTATTTTTCAGGCAGATTCACAGTGGTTTTGGCCCCAACCAGGTCTTCCTTCGGTGGGTCAGGTCAAGAGGTCTGTTCCTTCTTCCAGTCAATCCACACTGAGCTGAGCTTTTTCTCTTTTTTTTCTCTCCATCCAGGATTGACACTTGCGCATGTGTGGCAGAGCAAGGCTGTATGAACCCACAGGCCTTCATTAACCCCGAACAGGGCCAGTATACAGCACGCACACCCCATCACAATGATATAAAAATGACTGTACAGTAAAAGGACTTATTGATGATACATAATTTACAATGAAAAACATTTTACTACAGTCTAGCAAAAGTTAAATATAATAGAATCTTTTTTAATTTTTTAAAAATGTAGCAAATTCCATACAAATAAACTAATAAAATATTTCAAAGTGAAGCAGTCAAAAATCAGGAAATGACAAAGTTAGCCTCTGGATATTTAGGATGAATAATGGATTTAGGGAAGGATCTTATGAATCATAAAAGCTCCTGTAAAGAATAGAAGTAAGCCAAATGGAACTTTTGGTAGATAGGTGTGGGTTCTAATGACTCTTTAAATAACTTTTATTTTTTGAGGAGTCAGAATTAAGCATTCCCCCCACTGTCACTTTATTTAGAAGTAAATAGGAGAGCATGACCATCCGTGTAGATTATTCCTGAATTTCAAGACTAGAAAATGGTGGTCTTGAGGCATGTTCAAATTCAATATTTGTAACAAGGCTGGCAAGGCACTTGAGAGCCATAGCATTGCTGAAAAATGTGCACCTGTTAACTATATCATAGTGGTTTCTTCTGAAAGTGACCTTCTGTTTTGTGTTCCAGAGAATTTCAATGGAGATCATGTCCACTGGTAGAGTGGTCTTCTTAACTAGGATATAATTTTGCTTTTATGCAAGAGGGGAGAAGGAAGTGAAAACAAAAAACATGAGTCAGAAAACAATTTGGATAGCCTATAGTTCTGCACTGTGTTTAGGAAAGAGGGTTTTATCACAGCATTCTTCATGATTTCCAGAATGTCCTCATTAATACGGAAGCAGGTCTTTGGCGTTCCTGGATTTGAAAAGGCCTCTTCTGGAACCTTTGAACTCCCTAATGTCCTCTTTGAAGAGGTCCAAAGCAAAGAATACTGTTTCAGTCCCAAAAATGGAATTGTCTGACAGCTTCTAGTTGTGTGTGCATATATGCATATAACTTCCTTCCCAGGGAAAACCCTACTTCATCAGAAGTTCTGGAGAGAAACTGAACATACCATTTCTCTTAGATGGAAGAAGGAGGTTGCCAGTATCAGCATGTGCTTGACTAAAAAAGCTGATTCACCAAAAGGAAAGAGACTGGTTCTTGTCAAGATGGAGCTGATGCAACAGTATCCCTCAAACTAAAAAAACATTCTGATTACATTTGTTTGATTGATGTTACAGAATACAGGAATTACCCAACAATCCATATTGGGAGGGCTCTGAACAAAAGCTTTAATCTACAGATTTAAGTCAAATCCTATACATTTAAATCCTCAAAGTTGTATTGATATAAAAGTACTTTCTGAAAATTTATAGTTTAGTGTAAAACTTTACTGTCAATTTCATGAGTTTTGATGCAACTTTTTTTCCCAAAACGTGGCTGAGTAAGATTTTTCACTCCTCCCTGCTCTATTTTAGGATTTCTATAAAGGCAACTACTTGCTAAAATAAATAGAAACAGTTGAGAAAGTAATTGTACTCCCATATAAAGTACTGTTGTCATTAATTTTGTTGCAAACACAGGATAAAATTGGGTTATTTTTAATATAGTAGACAAATTATAAAATTAGTCCATGCAAAAGTTTGTTGTTGTGAGGGACTCCTACTTGATTCATTCCCTTTTCTCCCTGTTTGCGAGCATCAGTGTACAAATGTTGAGATTATTTTGCATGTTAGTATAACAACCCCAGGAAAGGAGACTGTATTTGGAACTCTAGTTGTTTGTGTATGCTTACACCAGACTCAGGAGGGAAACTGAGACAGTAGCTCCGTCAGGAAATTGGAGAATAAATTGTACTTCTACATGGATTTACTATACACTGCCGAATCATTGTATGTATATAAATATCATTTATAGAACATCTCTTAGGGTATGTCTATACTGCACACTTATTTCGAAATAAGCTATTCTGGAATAGTTATTCCAAAATAGGTTATTTCGAAATAGCGTGTCTATAATGCAGGGAAGCCTCAAAATTAGCCCGAGGCAGGTTTTCCTAATGTAGATGTGCTATCTCAATTTAGAGCCCCAGGAGGCACTGAAGAAGAATAACTTAGAATGGCCCTGGTGAGGGGCTATTTCAAAATAGAAGCAGTAGAGCATCTACATACGCCTTATTTCGAAATAGCTATTTCAGAATAGGCATTATTCCTCGTAGAATGAGATTTACAGATTTCAGAATTAACCGTCAATTATTTCAAAATTATTTCGAAATAATGGAATGGCTGTGTAGACACTCACATTGTTATTTCGAAATAATGCTAGTTATCTCGAAATAATAGTGCAGTGTAGACGCACCCTTAGTTTGGTCCATACAGTAAACAGATGGTTAAGTTGTTAATGCTGTAGAGTAACTGGCATTATCAAATTGCACTACATATTTGGTAAAATTAAAGGACCTGATTATGAGCTTACGTCAGTGTATATCTACAGTAATTTAATTGAAGAAGTGGCATTACATTATAAAATTGGTGTGAGAAGAGTTTTAGAGCCATGGTTTATAACCAAACTGATACTTAAAGATATGCTGACCTGTTTGTAAAAAATTTAGATAGTTAACATGAATGTTCTGTTGGTTAATGAAGCAAGCAAATATTTGTCCTCATCTCTTTAATTTAGTATGTACTTTTTCATTAAAATAGTTTTCTTTGCCTGCCTCTGTCCTTTCTAGATTTTGAAGCTATTTAATATTCTTAATACTATCATAATTTTTATGAACTAACAGTATTGATTTATAAAGATATCTAGCATCAAAAAGATATGTGACTAGATCCTCAGTGAAGTTATGGTATTTTCCACCGACTGATGGTAATACCTGATAGGTAAAGTTATTACCATGTTTAAAATATTTTTTCTTTAACTTTTAGAACCTATGCTATGGGGCTTCTGTTATAATTTCTATGTCTTGGTAATGGTATTTTCCAATGAGAGTTAGTATTTAATTTTGGCATTTAACTTTCCTGTATTTTGTGCTGGCTTTCAATGGTACAACACAGATTTTTGTGTGCTGGACTCTGTTGTAGTACCTGTTGCTGCCTCTGTTGGATTTTTGCTTGAGTCCTGTCAAACATAAAACAAAATGTTATCAATCACTCACAAGTTACAACAGATTTTATTTTGCTAATTATGTAAAATTATCATATAGGAAAAAGAGTAACAGTCACTTTCAATGCTTTTTAAAAGTAACTTCTCTTAAGACATATTCCAACTCTCAATCCTTGCTTCTCAGCAAACTTTAGTTCAACAGGATTCCAAATGAAGCATTTGGCTGAGATGATGTTTTTGAACAAAGTACAAACTATTGGGGATAGGGATGGGAGGTGGAATAAGCTTTCCAAAGCTAAAGTTTGCATACTGTAAAATCCACAGGATAAATATTAAATGTATAGCAGGAGTACAAACAGACAGCATAAAATGTTACAATAATTAACAAATAAATTTACACTAATTAATGCAGAAAGCATTTAATGATGAAATTAAAATAACTGAATATTTTTAATAAAGCTACAGTTACCTTTCTTTGTAACTGGTGTTTTTTAAGACGTGTTGCTCATGTCCATTCTACATTAAGTGTGTACATGCATCAGTGCCCAAAGTTTTTCCCTCAATGATATCCACAGGGGCTGGCTCTGGAACCCCCTGGAGTGGGACCCATATGACATGTTATAAGGGGAGCTGACAGCTCCCCTCACCCTCAGTTCCTTACTGCCAGAAACTACAGTAGGGAAGAAAAGTGGGCCATGGAATGAACATGAGCAACACATGCTCATGGGGGCGGGGAGACTGGAAGTGTAAGCTACAGCTGTGCTAATGCAGCAGGTAGAGGACAGTGCATCTTCATTTCAGCCCACGTGGGTGGGGGCTGGGAGAGACTGAAAGTATGGTCTGCAGCCGCACTGGGCAGCAGGGAGAAGGGCGTGAGATTCCTTTTGAGCCCCAGAGAGTAGAGGTTAGGGGGAGAAAAAAGACAAGTTGTTGGCTGGAGAAAAATTCCAGTAACCAGAGTGCCTTTGTGAAAAGGAATCCAAGTATTTGTAACCTGTCATGTCTGACTCTGAGTCCCAGTTAGGAGAGATGCCTGTTCACAAACAATATCTAAGCCTCCATGGAAATGACTTGAGTTCCACAAAAGAGACTGCCATACAATTTGTTTGGGGACAGGCATTAAAAACCATTAAGGGCAGACAACAGATCTTTGTTTTCTAGTGTAGTTTCTTGGTTCTTCAGAGCACTTCAGTGACTCAAAAGTAACAAGCACTACTAGGGTTATCATTTGCAGGATGAACATCTTATTTACGTTACAAGGTCTTTCAAGAATGGAAGCAAACTCCACAGCAATGTGTCAAAGTGCTCTGTGTCCAATGGGGAAAGGAAAAGGAAGGGTAGTGGTGTTATGCTGGATGAAAAGAGACCCATGGAGCAGGAACTAACCGAGCGCCTTCACGCGCTGGCTTCCCTGGGTTGTACAATGCAGATTGGCAGCTGTGTGTGTGAGTTCTCATGAATGAAAAGAGACCCGCAGAGTAGAGATGGATCCAGCACCTTTGCGTGCTGTCTTCCCCGGTCTGTCAAATGCAGAGTGGCATCTGGGAGGAAGTGACTAGCTGATAGTTCTAATTGATAAGCTCCTGCTTATGTTTTGTTAGTCTTTAAGGTGCTACTAGACTGTTTGTTGTTTTTTAAGTTTTTCCTGTTACAGACTAACTTGGCTACCCCTCTGAAGCTCCTGCTTATTGGTTAGTTGACTAGTCACTAACATCCCTACATGGGGGGTGACTTCTGCTGGGCCTCTGCTTTTGGAGGAGGTCATGACACTGAGGCCAATGGCCTAACTAAGGTCCCCTCCACCACTGGCTGGGTCGGCTGAGATAGCTACATGAACCCCCACAGGTTCCAATGTTACAAGACCACTTGCCTTGGGGGCAGATGCAATGCCAGCAACACAGCTGGAGCCAGAGCTTGACCTGCTGTCAAAGACTGCCTGTTGGTGTTGGAACCAGACACTGAGTGAGCACTGGCACATGACTAGGAACAGGTGGAATGGTGATTCCTTTCTGAACGGTGCAGATCATTGCGTCTCAAAACCAAATATTTGGATCGGGACGAGTCCCTGGTACAGAAACCCCAGGACCACTGGCATTCAGTGGATTGGCAACGATAGTCCAGAAATCTACATCTCACACTGCTTGAGAGGATCCAGGATCTTAAGCGGGACTAAGATCTGGAGCAGGCAGTGTGTCTGAGGATCTCCCTGATCATGGAATCATAGAACACTAGAACTGGAAGGGACCTTGAGAGGTCATCAAGTCCAGCCCCCTGCCCTCACAGCAGGACCCGGTACCATCTAGACCATCCCTGATAGATGGAGATGATAGATGGAGATGAACATCCTGGTGACCACTGTTGAGCACTTTGGCCTTGCTCACCAAAGTGATCATGTGATCAGCACTGAGATGAGGGAGATATGTCGGGCCGGTGCTGATGCTTTTGCCAAGGGCATATGCCTCCATGGGTTGGCACCAGATTACAAGCAAGCTAAGCCCAGAATCCCTCTGTCAGCACTCTGGATCCAGAGAACAAAGAGGCCTTTTTTTGAGCCTGCTTTGTTGTTTCTGATGCATGATGACTCCATGCACATGAGCACGTGTGGAACGTCCCCCACGACAAGGCTGTAGGTTGCCCACCACAGGTCTAAATTCTCATTTGATACCACATCTGGCATCTTTTAGATCAAGGGTGGCAGACCTATCTCCAGTGAGGGAATGATGGAAGCCAAGGAAACCATGTGGAACTTGAGGTTCTTGAGATAGCAGTTGAGACTGAGCAGATCTAACACCCTTTGTCTCTGCTTTTGGGATTAGGAAATAACAGGAATAGAAATGGTCAGGGCCAGGAGTCCATAGTGGGGCCAGAGCAAAACTAGAGTCAGAGTGGAGGTGGGTGGTACTCAATCCCTAACACCTGTGGGGGCTAGTCCAGGCTGCTCCCTTGAATATTTATCCCTCTAGGGGGCCACGTCTCAAAATGTGGAGACTTCTGATCTAAAACTATTTAAACTATCTAAGACTAACACACTACTTATTATTTGCAATAAAACTTGAGAAAAAAATACTAAGAGATAAGATTGCTTAAGCAATGAGTGATTCCAGCAATTATAACAGCTGGTAAGAAGGAACTGAAGGAGGGAAGGGCTGGCAGGGCCTTAAACCAGCGCTACAATCATGTGGTGTAAAAGAGCACTAGAACTGACCCAAAGGATACCACTTAAGGGAAAAACGTTTTGGCAGCTGAAGATAAAATATCATATCTAGGGGTGCATAGTAGACCCAAAGTAGTATTATTATGTAGCCACTACTTTGCAGTACGTATGTAAAAAGACCAACAAAGAACCCATTGACACTACTGAAAGGCTGCATTAGCAATTTAATGCAGTTTTTATTTCATGGATGCATATATGCCAATTAAGTACAGCGCTAAAAAAATTCCCTCAAAGCCCTGATGTACCTGGAAATATTTATTTTGGAATATTTGAAACAGTTTGCTGGAACTGAGGAAGGCTCCCAGTCACCGTGTTAATTGTAGCTTGATAATAAGGGGTTTGGCAATCCACACTAGTGAGGTGTGATTTTTGAGGCACTTACGTTACCATGCAGTAGAGAACTTTTAGTGTATGCCAGCAGGGTCTACACATGCCTGTTAGGGTGTGTCTACACTGCAGGGCTTAATTCGAAATGAGCTATGCAAATTGAGCTATGTCAATTGCATATCTTATTTCAAAATAATAGGGAGTGTCTACAAACCAGTTATTTCAAAACAGAGCACTCTTACTCTGACTTCCCTTACTCCTTGTATAAGAAGAAGTTACTCACTTTGTGCAGTAACGGTGGTTCTTCGAGATGTGTCCCCGTGGGTGCTCCACTGTGGGTGCTGGTGCGTCCTTGCGCCAGCGACTGGAGACTTTTCTAGCAGTTTCTGCCGCGCCATGCAGGCGCCATGGCGCCCTCTAGTGTCGTTGGAATTGAAGGGCGCCTGCACGGCGCGGCTCCTCCGTTCCTTCTCTACCCGCTAGAGTATAAGGCTCCAAGCAGGGGAAGGAGGGAAGGTAGTGGAGCACCCACGGGGACACATCTCGAAGAACCACCGTTACTGCACAAGGTGAGTAACTTCTTCTTCTCCTTCGAGTGGTCCCCGTGGGTGCTCCACTGTGGGTGACTACTCAGCAGTTGTCGGCTTGCGGAGGTGGGTTTGGAGCCGTGTAGTAGTAACTGTGGATAACACAGCCTATCCCACTGCCATGGAGGATGCTATGGAAGAGGAAAGTGCATAATGTTGTGCAAAAGAGTGGTCAGATGACCAGGTAGCAGCGTTGCAAATGTCTTGCAGTGGAACGTTACGAAGGAAGGCGGTCGTGGCAGCTACCGCCCTGGTGGAATAAGCTGTGATAGTTCCAGGTAAGTGCTTGCCATATAGGGTGTAACAAGTTCGAATGCAGGATGTAATCCATTTAGAAATTCTTTGAGATGAGACTGCTTGCCCCTTAGGTCTTTCAGCATAAGAGAAAAAGAGTATAGGTGAGGCTCGCCACGGCTTCGTGCGATCAACGTAGAACGCCAAAGCTCGTCGGACGTCAAGAGTGTGCCATGCAGTCTGGATTGGGTCAGCGTGAGGCTTCGGAAAGAAGGCAGGTAAGTGTATGGGTTCATTCACATGGAAGGGGAAGGGTACTTTAGGGAGGAATTTAGGGTGGGGTCGGAGTATCACCCTGTCCTTTGTAAATACAGTGTATGGAGGGTCGGCCATCAAGGTCGCAAGCTCACTCACCTTCCTACTAGAGGTAATGGCGACGAGGAAGGCTACTTTCATAGACAAATGAGACCAGGAGCAAGTGGCTATAGGTTCGAATGGCAGTTTTGTCAGGCTCTTCAGAACGTGGTTTCAGTCCCAAATGCGGACTGGTGGACGGACAGGAGGAAAGATATTCTGCAGTCCCTTAAAGAAGCGTTTAGTCAGTGGGTCAGCGAGAAAAGAAGCGGCATCCGTGGAATGGTGAAAGGCCGCTATGGTGGCGGTGTGGACCTTGATACTGCTAAGTGCTAGGCCGGACTGTTTTAGGGATAGTAAGTAATCCAGTAAGGTAGGTAAAGGAGCGAGGTGTGGCGGGCTTGCGTGGGTTTGAGCATACCAGTGAGAGAATCGAGTCCATTTGTACAGGTAGGTTTTCCTGGTGGAACGTCTTCTACTGTTAATTAGAATGTCCTTCACTTGTTCCGAGCAGGCAGTCTCGGCATCCTGGAGCCATGAAAGAGCCAGGCATGGAGATGGAGCTTGAGAACGTCTGGATGAAGAGTCCGACCATGGTTCTGCGAGAGGAGGTCGTGGTGGAGAGGAAAGGGATATGGGTCCGTCACCGCCATCTTGAGGAGGTAAGGATGCCACGTTTGTCTAGGCCACGCAGGTGCCACTAGAATGACTAGCGCCTGGTCCGTTCTGATCTTGTTGAGGATTTTGTGTAGGAGCAGGAAGGGGGGAAAGGCATACAGGAGAGAGGCATCCCATGTGATGGAAAAGGCATCTCCGAGGGAACATTTCCCCAGGGCTCTTCTGGAGCAGTAGAGGTGGCATTTTCGGTTGTTCTTTGTGGCGAAGAGGTCCACCTCCGGTTGGCCCCAATAAAGGAAGAGCGGAGTGAGAACGTGTCTGTCGATTTCCCATTCGTGCTGGTCCATAAATGTACGGCTTAGAGCATCTGCTGTGACGTTGAGTATCCCGGGAAGGTAAACAGCCGAAGGGGTGACCCCGTGTGATAGGCACCAGTTCCAGAGCTTGATAGCTTCCGAACACAGGAAAAGGGATCGAGCGCCACCCTGACAGTTGATGTAGTACATGCAGGTGGTATTCTCCATCATGATGGTAATGGATTTGTGAGCTATGTACTGAGCGAAATATTGCCATGCATATCTGACCGCCCGTAACTCGAGGAGGTTGATATGGAAAGTCTGCTCCATAAATGACCATTTGCCTTGGACTGTGATGTGTCCCAAGTGGGCTCCCCATCCCACGAGTGAGGCATCTGTTATAACTGTGAGAGTGGAAGGTGGGCATTGGAAAGGAACGCCGTGTAGCATGTTTTGAGGAATTGTCCACCAGAGCAGGGAGTTGATGATGCGTGGTGGAATGGTGATGGACTTGGAAAGTTGGTCTCTGGAAGGCCTGTAAACCGTCATGAGCCAGGAATGGAGAGGTCTCATGTGGAGTCTGGCCAGGCTGACGACATAGGTCATGGAGGCCATGTGCCCGAGGATTTTGAGGCAGTGGCGGACCATGACAGTCGGCACCGCTTGTACTGCTCGGATAAGGTCGCATATCGTTACGAACCTGTGCTCGGGAAGAGTAGCCCTTGCTGTGACTGTGTCGATGAGGGCACCTATGAATTCCAGCCTCTGCATTGGGCGTAGAGTAGATTTTACGTAATTTATGTGAAACCCGAGGCTGAGTAGAAGGGCTATTGTGGTATCTGTCATGGCCTTCGTCTCGTCAAAGGACGCACCTTTTATGAGACAATCGTCCAAATATGGGAATATTATGATGCCTTGGCGTCGAAGAGAGGCCATTATGACCGCCAGGGTTTTGGAGAACACCCTGGGGGCCGTGGACAGGCCAAATGGGAGCACCCTGTATTGGTAGTGTTGGGTGCCTACCGTAAACCTTAAGAAGCGTCTGTGAGCAGGATGAATTGTAATGTGGAAATAGGCGTCTTAAAGGTTGAGAGCCAAAAGCCAATTGTGTTGATCGAGCGCGGGAATGATAGTTGATAGGGTGACCATCTTGAAACGGTGGTATGCGATGTATTTGTTGAGGCGCCTGAGGTCTAAAATGGGTTGCCACCCTCCCGTCTTCTTCTGGGTTAGGAAGTAGGTTGAGTAGAAACCCCGGCCCCAGAATTGTGGTGGTACGTGTTCTACTGCGCCCAGTTGAAGATGTGAAACCTCCTGTAGGAGGACAGTTTCATGAGAAGGGTTCCTGAAGAGGGACAGGGTAGGAGGGTGGGTGGGAGGAAGGGAGGTAAAGGGGATAATGTAACCAGATTGAATCAGATCCAAGACCCATTTGTCTGAAGTGATGAGGGACCATTGGTGGAAAAAGGCCCGGAGGGGGTGGTGGAACTGAAGTGTACCGGTTGGAAGTGTCAGTGGATTGGCTTCCTGGCTCTCGACCTGACCTTCAAACCTGCTGCTTGCTTGATGGTGGATGGCGTGCGACGTGCTGTTGTTGTTGTTGCTGTGGTCTACGGCGCTGAGATCTTTGTTTGCGGAAATCGTACTTGGGTTGTTGCCTGAACGTGTCTCTCGGGCGTTGGTAAGGCTGGTACCTAGTTCTCTTGAATGGAGGAGTATACATTCCGAGGGTCCTGAGAGTAGTACGAGAGTCCTTCATAGAATGCAACACCTCATCAGTCTTAGCTGCGAAAAGGTTGGTTCGATCAAAGGGTAAGTCCTCAACCTTTAGTTGTAGATCCCGAGATATCCCAGATGCTTGTAACCGGGAAATTCTGCGGAGCACTATCGCCGAGGCCGTAATTCGAGCTGCGGTGTCTGCCACATCCATAGCGGACTGCAAGGCTGTGCGGGAGATGGTGTGGCCCTCCTGCATAATATTGAGCAGGGTTGACCGTTTATGCTCCAGAAGGTGTTGGAGGAGATCCTGAAGCTTGGAATAATTAGCGTGGTCATAGTCCGCAAGCATGGCAGTATAGTTCGCAGCCCTGAGGAGTAATGTGGATGAAGAGTAAACCTTTCGGCCCATAATGTCCACTTTTTTGTGGTCCCTGTCCTGTGGGGTTGTTCTTAAATTAGGCTGTTTACCCTTGTGACGTACCGAATCCACTACTAGGGAGCTCGGAGGTGAGTGGGTAAAAAGGAAGTCCATAATTTTTGGAGCGATAAAGTATTTACGGTCTGCTCTCTTATTTGTTGGAGTGACGGATGCTGGGGTCTGCCAGATATTGTCAGCCGGGTCCATAATAGCCTCATCCATGGGGATAGCAATTCTAGAGGCGGTTGGCGGCTGAAGTGTACGAAGAAGGCGATATTGTTTGACCTGCACCTCTTGGAGATCTCTGTCCTGAAATATAGCGACTCTTTTAAACAATTCCTGAAATTTTTTCGTGTCATGTCCCGATGGTGGGGCTTCGGTAGTGACCGCTTTGTCTGGGGAGGAAGAGGAATTGTGTAGAGGAGATCTGGTCTTGCCTTCAGAGAGAGAGTAGTGTGCGTCTGAGGGGGCTGGAGAATTCGGCTCAGTGGCAGATACAGTGGCAGGAGGCGAGGGAGGAGGTGGCCTGGAAATAATAGAAGAGGGTCGGTGGTGACTCTTCTTTGGACGTGGCTCCCAGGGTTGCCATTGAGTGGCATATGGCGGGGGTGGGTAAGCATACTGTTGCGCATACCATGGATGTGGAGGGGGAGGGTATGCATATTGAATTGTAGCCAGCTGCCAGGATGGAGGTCTATGTGCCAGGCTAGAGTGTTGCGATGAGAACCTGCTCCTTGGTTCGGTGCCGATGTCACTGACTGAGCGAGAAGCGACCGAGGAGCGCCGAGATCTCACTGAGTGGATAGAGGAACCTGGGGACGGCGGTGCTGAGGAGGTGTGGCTCCACACCGGGGATCGGTACCGCTCACGCCTCTGAGATGGTGCGGGGCGATGCGGTTTCGGTGGTGGCGGTGCCGCCAGCGGGGGGAGGGGGGGTTGACGGTGCCGAGGCTTGTTCCGGCACCGGAGCGCTCGAAGGTGGTTTGTCGGCACGGGCCTTTTTCGATGCCGAGCACAGTGCCGTTTTGGCATGCTTCGGTGCCGTGCGCTCTTTCAATGGCGCCGTCAGTGCCGAGGACGGCTTAGGTGCCGTAGCGGTCGGTGCTGTTGATTTTTGCCTTGGCTCTGAATGAGCTCTTTTGTGCGGTGCCGGCGTCTTAAGCTGCGACGCGCCGGAGGTTCCCGGCCTATCCTCGGTGCTAACCTGTAACGCTGACGGTGCCGAGGATAGGGATGGAGTCGGAGAGAGACCGGTTTTAGAGGTCGTGGAAGAAGAGTGGGTAGGGGGTTGATTTTTCTCCATACCCTTACTTAATTGAGGTGATCTAGACAGCGTAGGAGAGTCCTCTGAGGAGGGCCGGAGGGACGTCTCGTATAAGAGAGTCTTTAGTCTATTGGCTCGGTCTCGGCGCACCCTCGCTGTTAGTTTGGAGCAGTGCAGGCACTTCTGAGTCTGGTGCGCCTTCCCAAGGCACTTAATACAGTTGGAGTGCCTGTCGGAAGCAGGCATGGCATCTCGACATGACTCGCAGCGTTTGAAGCCCAGCGAGCCGGGCATGAGAGGTTGGGGGAAAGCAGCAAGCCGCAACGAGAAATTTTTTTTTTTTAATAACTAGACAGGGGAGGCGAATAGGGCTAAAAAACTTGGATGATGAGGTAACTAGGGAATAAAACGAGGTATTTTACTATTTTTAGAGAGAGGTAAGGAGAACAGAGGGCTCCGTCTGCTGCCGAGGACGGCAGAGAAGGAACTGAGGAGCCGCGCTGCGCAGGCGCCCTTCAATTCCAACGACTCTAGAGGGCGCCACGGCGCCTGTGCGGCGTGGCAGAAATGGCTAGAAAAGTCTCCGGTCGCCGGCGCAAGGACGCACCAGCACCCACAGTGGAGCACCCACGGGGACCACTTGAAGGAGAATGAGGGTTACAGGAGTCAAAGTAAGAAGTCCTCCAGCTTGACAGTATTTTGAAATAAGTGCCTGCTGTGTAGAAACAGACAAAGTTATTTCAAAATAGCGCTAGTTATTTTGAAATAATGTTGCTATGTAGACATACCCTTAGGATATGTCTACACTACAGCGTTATTTCGAAATATCTAATTTCAAAATAGTTATTTCGAAATACCTTATTTCGAAATAGCGCATCCACACTGAGTGGACGCTGAATCGCATTTAAGGCCAGCCGGAACCAGGTCCGGCAGGGCATCAGGTCAGGAGTTACTTTGTGTGGCTGCTGCCTGAGGCTATCTGAGGCCTGTACTTAAAGGGACACCCCCTGGACAGTCAGTTCTCAGGTTTCCCTGCTTGCTTGCTTACCTCGATGAGGGACAGCAAAGCATTTTGTCTCTGCGTGCTCTGATTGCCCTCACTCGGGACACCACAGCACTCTGCAACATGGAGCCAGAGCTGCCCCTGGGCACTATGGTGCTTCTCCTGGACATATTGCTGCAAGCCTGGCTGTACTTTCTGCAGGCTGCCATCCGGAAGGTCCATCTGGGGACTGTCAGTATACAGGAGGCCCTGGGGGAGAGCTTCCATCCTGAGGAGCACTAAGAGCCTCCCTGGTCTGCCCTACTGGGGGCTTGTGCCTCATTCCTCCCTCACGTCCTTCCACTTACCCCTAACCCCCCTTCCTGATGTCAAATAAAATACATGTATTTTCATGAACACAAACTCTTTTCATTTAACAAAACTGGGGGCGGGGGTGAAACTCTGGTGAGACTGGGGAAAGAAGGCGGGAGAGAGGAAGAGAGAGGGTGAGAGAGGGGAGGGGGAAACCTGGGAGGAGGGAGCTGGAAGGGGGAAGCAAGGGGAAGAAGCGGGAGGGAAAGCTCAGGGTTGGGGGTCTTGCCGGACCAACTTGATTTTCATGCGAACCTGCTCCTGGGTTTGCATGTGGCCTTTGGTGGCCACGCTGGCAGCTATCCTGCCATAGACGGCTGCATTCCTCCGTCTAGTGCGGAGATCATGGATGTTGGGGGCATCCCCCCAAACCTGAATAAGGTCCATGATCTCCACCCTGGACCAGGAAGGCACCCGCCTTCTCCGGGCCCTGGCAGGCTCCTGGGAGCTGGCAGACTGCTCCTGGGGAGTGGTGGAGGGCTGGCTGCCAGTGGCTTGCTGGCTCATGTTTTGGGGCCACTGGATCACGGGCAGTGACTGCTGGCTCTGGGCTGGCAGGCATGGAGCTGGCACAGGCACTGTGGCCAGAGTCTACCCCTTTAAGGGCTCTGGGAAGCGGGGAGGGAGAGGAGTGTTCTTGGTTGAGGCCAGAGTGGCCACCAGGGTACCCTGGGAAGGCTGGAGGCCCCCTATTTCGAAATAAGTGTCTACACAGCACTTATTTCAAAATAGCAAGTTCGAAATTGGCGTTATTCCTCATGGAATGAGGTTTACCAATTTTGAAATAAGCCCTCCACTATTTTGATTTAATTTTGAAATAACGGAATGGATGTGTAGACGCTAGGATCGTTATTTCAAAATAACAGCTGTTATTTCGAAATAACTTTGCTGTGTAGACATACTCTCAGTGTGCAGCATGTCAGTGCGCTTTGGAAATCGCATCCATCCATGTTACTCTGCTTAGGAAATTGTGATATATTAAAATATGGACTGTCCTTGTAATGGAAAAGCTTTAATACCAATTACATACCCCTTCTCTGATACTTTTGTTACGTATTTAGACACTTGGCAACCTTTTTTACTATATTCAGGCAGCAAGCCAGAATCTTTTAGGCAGGTTCTTTGAATGTTAACCTGATCCTGAATAAATAGTGTATGACATAGTACATTTTATGATTATATTTTCCTTAAGAAGAAATTCAACAAAAAAAGAGAGAAAAAGATATCACATCCATCTAATATGAAATGCTGTATAAGGTAGTCCACCCCTAATTCTAGGCATAAGAACAAATAGTGGAGGCACACTATGAAGTATAGTGCAGGAAATGGTGCCTCCTATTAAAATCCTCAGTTTGATCATAACAGATACAACTGTTATCTAGAAATTAAAGATACAAGTGACTTGGGATCTGATCTTTAGATGTATTGCTCTGACTTTCACTGACTGCCTCCAGACTATGTAGACCTTTGCACTCTCCCCTCCCCTACTTGCTCATCTATTTAGGGAATTAAGAATGTGAAGGACTAGTCGACTATCCGATAAGCAAATGCTTATCGGATAGTCGACAGGCTAGTCAACTAGTTGTTTCCCCTTCCCTTGCTGCCTCTATCAGAAAGAGGCAGCAAGATGGTGGGGAGAGAAGAGGGTACTTCAAAGTGGCAGCGCCACGTGGAACCTGGGGCCAGACCCCGGGCTCTATGCAGCGCTGCTACTTTGAAATGCCGTGTGCAGCCTGGGGCCAGCTGGGGTGTCCCCAGGCTGCACGTGGCATTTCAAAGTGGCAGCACCACAGAGCTGACCCCGAGCTCCGTGCAGTGCTGCCGCTTTGAAATGCCACGAGGAGCCTGACGCCGGGCTCCCTGTGGCATTTCAAAGCGGCAGCACTGTGGAACTTGGGGTCAGCAGAGAAGTCCCCAGCTGACCCCGGACTCCACACAGCGCTTTCACCTTTGAAGTGTAGCAATAATCCTAGGGCTGTTGCTACACTTCAAAGGTGGAGGTGCCTTATTGACTAATCGAATAATCAATGCAAAATGCATCGACTATTTAATTAGTCAGTTACTCGCAATTTAACATCCCTATATAGTAGTGGTCACCAACCAGTAGATTGGGATCTACCGGTAGATCTTGCAGTCTCTGACAGGTGATCCCGACTGGTTTGGACAAAGGCTATCAAGTGCCAGCATTCAGCTGTCCCTCCTCAAACTGGTGCTCATCTCCTGCCCTTTGCCTTGAAGCTGCGCCCCCCCAGGAGCCTCCTGCTTGCTGTGGAGAGCAGGGAAGAGAGAGGAGGGGATGCTGATGTCTGGGTGCCCCCTCTCTCACCGTGTATCCTATCTACAGAACAGGGGGAGCGGCATAACAGGGCTTGGGATGGGAGGGAGTTTGCTGGCTGTTTTTGAGAGTGGTGCAAGGTCATGGCAGGGGTGAGCCTGCCTGAGTCCCACTGCACCACCACCCAGGAGCCACCTGAGGTAAGCAGAGTCCAGCTGGAGCCATCACCGAACTCCTACCCCATTCATGAACCCCTCCTGCAGCCCAAGCCTCTGCCACAGCACTGAGCCCCCTGGACTCAAACTCCCTTACAGAGCTTGTACCATGAGCCCCCTCCTGCACTCCAACTCCCTGCCCCAGGCTCAATTCAGAACCCCTCTCGCACTCCAAATCGCTTAGCCCAAGACCAGAATCTGCGTCCCAACCCTCTACCCCTGCCTGGCGTAAGGGAGGGAGGACGGAGTGAGCAGGGGCAGGGCCTTGGAGAAGAGTCACGAAGGAGGCAGGACAAGGGTATTTGGGTCTGAGAGATCCTGGATTGCACTTAAATTCAAAAAGTGATCTTGTTCTTAAAAAGGTTGGAGACCACCGCTATATGGAATGACCATAATCTTGCTCTAAGATCTCTTAAGATACTTTACTCTTGAAGTAAATATATTCTGTGTATTCTTAAAGAACTACCTTGTTAGTATGTAAGATACTACTCAGAAAAGAGTAATATTCTTTATAATTCAGCCCAAAATTGTTTTGTTACAATGCTTTTTTATAAATATCAACTATGTACCAAGAACTATAAGGTGACTTATAGTCTGGACAGGATAAAATTAAGACACTTTATTACATAAACTTTGTGGTTCTTTAAAGATATAGCTTACAACTACCCTCATGCTACCAGAGTGAGAACAAGACTGAAATTGTAATTATGCTAGGGTTGCCTTTTATTTTTAGAACAGAGATGCTCGGTTTTACCTGTGATTTTCCAACATGAAAACACTGAGAGAGAGATACATGTTTATAAGGTTGAGCATCAGTCGGTACAAATTTGTTTGGAAGTTCTTCATCTTTCATAATGGTTCTGAGAAACTGAAAAAGCTGCCTGAAAGAAATATGAAACAGAAGGGTAAGATTACACATGACATTAAAAAAGTATGCATGTTTATGGAAAGTTATTAATTCAGAGCATGCTAATAAATGTAACAGTTGTCAGTAAATATTTTTCTATTTCATTTTCATACCAACGTACAGAGGTCCCCTGAGTCTTTAAAAAAAGACATGAATGCATGTGAACGAGGAGAATAATGCCTATGATATTTTGTTAGGACACTTTGTATTTTACTACTGAGGTAAGTCCTCAAACTAAAACTATATAGAATCTCAAGTACACATTCTGAAATATCTAACGTTTTAATTAATTGGGTTTATTTTTGAGTTTACAGGATTTTCTCAGAACAGCTAACTATATTAATGCTTTACATGAACTTTTTGTTTCGTAAAGACTTTTCCATCTCTACTTACATTCCCAGTAAATTATTAATATAAAAGTTGTGCATTTTACCTTGTTCTATGTCTCCTTTTTCTCTGTAAGAGGTAACAAAAGTTATGAATGTCATCCTCTGCAATTCTGATGGCTATTTTCCCCACATACTATCTTGCTCTGCCCTTCCCACTTCTGACTTCTCTATGAATCCCTAATGCATAAGCAAGGACACACAAACGTTTGCTGACTTTTCTTCCCACTTCCCTATCTTATTTAATTTCACCTTATTTTTCCTGCCTTATTACTCCTATACTGTATCTCCCATCATAACCTTGCCCCCCATTTCAGTTGCTGCTTTCCTTTTATCAGCCTATCATGTATCTCTCTGCATCTGGCTGTCCTTGTTTAGCCAGTTCTTCAAAAGCACAGAGGAAAATAAATTGAACTCCTAATATCTGTCTACACTGCAACGCTATTTCGGGATACCGGAGTATCCTGAAATTGCTATCCCACATCTTCACAGCAAGCCCATTATTTCAGGCTCGCTATTCTGATGTCCCTGTAAACCTCATTCTACGAGGAGTAAGGGACGTTTCAGAATAGCGCTTTATTTTGCATTTTGGCACTGTGTAGACAGTGCCAAATGATGAAATAAGCTATTTTGAAATAGCATCGAAATAAGAAATGCAGTTGGCATAGCTCAAATTGCATATCTTATTTCGAGTTATGGTGCAGTGTAGATGCACCCTAGGAGTAGCTGGTGCCTTACACTCCTCCATTCCCATCACAAATTCCCTGTGTGCCACCCTTCAATCCCCTTCTATTTCAGAGACTTATTGCAGAGACCCTTTCCTTGTGCCAGAGACTCTGTGGGACCCACATTCTCCCATGCCAGGGTCCTCCACTGTCATCCTCCCCATTCGCAGTGCTCTGCGTGCACTCCCATTCCCACTCTGTTCCCTCATCATTCTCATTTATTTTGTCTGGAGAAGGCGGCTTTCACGGTGTTAACAATGTTAACAGTGGATAATGGAGTGGAAAGTATGCTTATAAAATCTTCAGGTGACACCAAACTGGAAGACTTACAAGTGCTTTGGAGGACAGGATTATTATTAAAAATGACCCTGACAAATTGGAGAATTAGCCTGAATTCAACAAGATAAAATTCAGTAAAAATAATTGCTACTTATCTTAGGAAGTACTTATCTTGGAAAAATCAAATGCACAACTACAAAATTGGGAAATAACTGGCTAGGTAGTAGTACCGCTGAAAAGAATCTTGGGGTTATACTAAATCATAAATTTAGTCAGTGAGTCAACAATGTGATGTCAACAATGTGATGCAGCTGCAAAAAAAGGCTAATATTCTGGGATGTATTAACAGGAGTATTGCATATAAGAGGAAACTGTCTTGCTTTACTTGGCGCTGGTGAGGCCTCAGGTGAAATACTACATCCAGTTTTGAGTGTCACACACTTTAGGGAACATGCGGCCAAACTGGAGAGAGTCCAAGGGAGAGCAACAAAAATAATAAAAAGTTTAGATAACCTGACCAATAAGAAAAGCTTAAAAAACTGGGCATATTTAGTGCTTGAGAAAAGAAGACTAAGAGGAGGCCTGGTAACAGCCTTCAGATATGGTAAGGGCTATTACAAAGTGGATGGTGATCAGCTGTTCTCCATGCCACTGAAGGTAGGATAAGAAATAATGAGCTTAATCTGTAGCAAAGGAGATTTAGTTTAGATATTAGGGAAAACTTTCTAACTGTATGGGTAGTTAAACAATGGAATAGACTTCCAAGGGAGATTGTGGATCCCCATCATTGGAGGTTTATAAAACAGGCTAGACAAATACCAGTCAGGAATGGATTAACTGACTTCTTGAGATCCTCTCAGCCCTACATTTCCATGACTGTGGTTTTAAACTGTACTGGATGGATGGACAGATCTAAGTTTAGGGATATCATTAAAATGAAATGTGTTAATGACTGTCAACTGGTTCTTTAATTTTTAAACAATTACAGAGGTGACTGAAGCTACTGGCTCTACTAACTAGGTGCCCCCGGGACTGCCTCTATCCCCTTCTCCATTTTCTTCCAGTTTTCACCAAAGCCAATAGGATTCTGATAATTGATGCCTAGAATATTCCCTGAGATTTTCAAATTGAGCACTGTGGCAATGAAAAATTATTACATTACAAGCAGCCAGACAGAAACAGAAAAATGCCATCTAGCAGAGTATTAGATTTGATAAGCACAACATATAATAAATCTCACACTTGATTGTTAAATCTCGTTGCCTTAAAGTCTCTGACTTAAACAAAATTACTTATGGTCAACGCGCTGATTATGTAAAAACTGTATTTTCTTTCTTAACAGATACTTATACATTCAGAATCATATCTGCTTACTTTGCTAGCTAAAGGCAATTTAATTTTTTGTTAGTGCTTCAGAGCCAATATACATAAAGAGGAGTGAGCACAATTATATTTTGGTTGATGCATTAAAATTGTTTGTAGTATGGCAGTACATGGTGGGATCCCATTGTGCTAGGCACTGTACAAACATATGACATATGGTCCCTGACCTGAAAAGTTTACAGTTTAATGGAACTGTTAGCTAAATTTCAAATGCAAATTGCAATGCCAAACCTTGGCCATTCTTTTTAGGTGGCAAATCTGAGGAATTGTCCCAGATTGAGGTGTCATTAGAGGAGGTTTTGGAACAAACTGATAAACTAAATAGAAATAAGTCACCAGAACCAGATGGTATTCACTCAAGAGTTGTAAAGGAAATCAAATATAAAATTGCAGAGTTACTAACTGTGGTATGTAATGTATCATTTAAATGAGCTTCTGTATCAGATGACAAAAGAACAGCTAATGTGACACCAATTTTTAAAGGGCTTCAGAGGCAATCTTGGCAATTACAGGTCAGTAAGCCTAATTTCAATATTGGGCAGACTAGTTGAAAATATAGTAAAGTAAATAATTATCAGACACATAGATGAACATGATTTGTTGTTAAACAGTCAACATGGTTTTTGTAAAGAGAAAGCATACCTCAACAATCTACCAGAATTCTTTCAGGTGGTCAAGCATGTGAATAACTGTGATCCAGTGTAGGAATTTAAGCGACTAGTTGACTAGTCAACTACCCAATAAACTAAGCTTATTGGGTAGTTGAGTCACTACTCGACTAGGGATGTTAAATTGCAGGTAAATGATAAATCAAATGGTGGATGCATTTTGCATCGACTATTCAACTAGTTGATAGGGCATCTCTGCCTCTGAAATGTAGAAACAGCCCTAGGGCTGTTGCTACATTTTAAAGGCGAAAATACCACGGGGAGCCAGGGGTCAGCTGGGGACTCCCTGCTGACTCCGGGCTCCATGCAGCGCTGCCAATTTGAAACGTCACCATGGGAGCCTGGAGTCAGGCTCCCTGCAGCATTTCAAAGCTGCAACGTCGCATTGAACCCAGGATCAGCTGGGGACTGAAACGCTGCGGGAAACCTGACTCCGGGCTCCCGCAGCAGCATACTTCTTTGAAGTACTTCCTCCTTTCCCCCCTCCACTGCCTCTTTCTGATAGAGGCAGCAAAGCAGGGGGAGCAACTAGTCAACAAGCTTGTCGACTAGTCCTTCAGATCCCTATACTTGACTAGTCGCTTCCCCCAGCTTGCTGCCTCTGTATCAGAGGCACCAAAGAGGGGTAGAAGAAGCCAGTGCTGGGGGGAGCCAGCTTAAAATCCAGTTCCCCTTCCCCCCCAACACCATCTCCACAGGGGGCAGAGAAAACAAAAGCACAGCAGAAGAAATGGCATGAGCAGTCCCCCCCTTGCACTGAGTCCCGACTGCCGCACCTCTCCCTCTGAAATGTACAAGAGCTCCCCACAGGAAAGGTGTAGCAGTTGGGACCCAATGTGAGCAGGGACTGCTTCGGTCTCTGCTGCACCTATTCCTTTGATTAATCCTATCACCTACATACACTCCCCTACTTTGCTGCCTCTGTATCAGAGGCAGCAAAGGGGGGGAAGCAGGAGCTGGTGCCTGTGAGAAACTGGCTTTAAGGAAGGTACCCAAGAGCACTGGTCCACCTCCCTCAGCCCGCGCTGCTGCCTCTGATAGAGAGGCAGCAGTGCAGTGGGTGAGGGGGGCAGGCGGGAGCCAATACACGCCAGCTCCCCACGCGTATTCAAGCCAACTCAAACCAGCTTCCCACGCATATTGGCTACCGCAGACAGGCCTGCCTCCCCTTGCTGCTTCCTATAGAGGCAGCGAAGGGCAGCAGGCAGGAGCCAGTGCTGGAGAGAGCCAGCTTAAAATTGGCTCCACGGTGCCACCTGCCCTCTTCCCCCGTTGCCACCTCTATTAGAGGCAGTAGTGTGGGGCGGGGGCAGGTGAGACTGCTATGAAGCAGCCCTTGTCCATGAGGGGTCCAACCTCCCCACGGACAGAGGCTGCTCCGTATCCCACAGAGCAGCCTCTGTCCATGGCAAGCCTGCACCTGCCGCAGGCAGAGACTGCTTCGCAGCAGCAGCCTCTGTCCACGGGGGGTCCGAGCTCTCCGCAGATAGAAGCTGCTCTGCATCCCTTGGACCCCCCATGGACAGAGGCAGCAGTGCAGGGCTGCAGGAAGCCAGTCCATGAGAGGAGCTGGGTTTTAAAATATTTTCCCTCTTACCATCTCCCACCTGCCACCCTGCAGTGCTGCCTCTGATGGAGAGGCAACAGTGTGAGATGGCAGAGGGCTCCACGGGAGTGGGCCAAAGCACACAGGCTGCCAGTCCCACCGCTCCAGGGACTATCGAATAGTCGTGTAACCAATAATAGTTTATGCAGTTACACAACTATTCAGTTACACGATATCTAACATCCCACCTTCACACCAGGACCACTGACAGAGGGAGCAAAGGGGGCAGTTGTCCCAGGGCCCAGCAATTTAAAAGGGCCTGGGGTTCTGGGCTGCCACTGCAGCAGCAGCAGCAGCTGCTGGAGCCTTGTGCTCTTTATATATCCACCAGAACCCTGCACAGCACGGTCCAGGTGGTGCTAAAGGCAGGCTGCCTCTAGCCCCGCCCTTTTCATCTAAGTCCCTGCCCCTTCCAGACAGCTCAGAACCTAGCTCCTCCCTCCACTGCCCAGGGCCCGGCGACATGTGTCACCAACCCTGCTTTAAACAGTGAGGTGAAAAAATGTGCATATCGTACAAAACTACTCAAGATAATTAAGTCCAAAGCAGAATATGAAGAGTTACAAAAGGATTTCACAAAGTGGGTGACAGGACAACAAAATGGCAGATGAAATTCAATGTTGATAAATGCGAAGTAATGCACATTGGAAAACATAATCCCAACTATACATATAAAATGATGGGGTCTAAAATTAGCTGTCACCACTCAAGAAAGAGATCTTGCAGTCACTGTATATAGTTCTCTGAAAACATCTACTCAATGTGCAGCAGCAGTTTAAAAAAAAAAAAGCAAACAGAATATTGCAAATCATTAGGAGAGAGAGATAATAAAACAGAAAATATCATATTGCCTCCATATAAATCCATGGTACACCCACATCTTGAATACTGCATACAGATGTGGACAGCTCATCTCAAAAAAATAAATATGAGAATGGGAAAAGGTACAGGAAAGGCAACAAAAATGATTTAGTGGTATGGAACAGCTTCTGTATGAGGACAGATTAAGAAGACTGGGGTTTTTCCAAAAGGGAAAAATAAAATAAACTGAATATGCTGAATGTAAGCTGGTACAGAAGAACATCTATTTCATTCCTCACAAACTGTCACATCTTATGTAGACTTTAGAAAGTACTCACTTACACTGTGGGTACGTCTACACTACATGGCTCCGTCGATGGAGCCATGTAGTCTAGATGTACCCTATGTCTACACTACCGGAGATATCCCAGAAAAACTCCGTTGTATCCAGGGAACACATCTGCCTTTCCGAAATTTTTTTCGGAAGAGCAGACGTGCTCTTTTGGAAGCCCTGTATTCCTCATTTTATGAGGAATAAGGGCTCTTCTGATAGATGAGGTTTTTCCGACATTTGGCCCCATGTAGAAGGGCCAAATGTTGGAAAAGCCTCTTCCAAAAAAAGAATTGGAAAATTTTTTGCAATTTACGTACCTTTTTCTGAAACCCACCCCAGCAGTGTAGACATAGCCTTAGCTGAAGAATAAACAGAAGGGAATAAACTGAACTCCTAAGAAAGAGCGGGTTTTTTTATACAAATATCTCGATTAAAAATTGAGCAAAGAAAATCCTCAATAAGACACTGATCTTTTAAACATGTAATGATTTTACTTGCTATTAGCCTATCTTTTATCAGACATACTTTTATAAAAAATAAAGTTTAATTTGTTGCAATCCTTTAAAGAAAAAAAGATTAGTGTAATTTTAACCCTACCTTCTTTTATAAAACAGGTAAAACACTGTTAATCCCAAAGCAAAGAAGGCAATTCCAACAATAGTAGCACCTGCTACTAGAACGGAGACTAAATGGTTCACAAAATCTACGTAAACAAACAAACAAAAATTGTTAATGTCCAAATAACATTTTATGTAATTAGCAACTATGGTGATGAGACAATATTGCTTCAAGTTATGCTTTATTGTACTGATTTACCATAATGGTATTAATTATCTAAAATTTCAAATGGCATAGAAAGCATCTATTCTTGAAGATACAGTGATAAATTATCACACATCATAATGGAAGTATTTTTCTTAAAAAGTCTATACTGGTATTTTTTCTAAAGTTTTCATTGTTTAATTCCGTGGTATAAAAGTCCCTCTACCATCACAGGCTAATTAAAAATACTTTTCCTATATTCATCACTATAACATATGTTTACATATCCAATAATCAAGAATTCAAAACGAATATATTTTAGTGGGTTAATTTTCTAATTATCTTAAAGGAGATTTAGATCTTACTTGAGAGGACTACTGCTATGGAACGGTCTACTTACTCCTGCTCAGTTCTTTAATAATAGGTAGCTCTGCTTTCTATCATTTTGACCAACCTCTATAGCCCACCTGTGTTCTCTACTTGAAAACTTCCTTGCCAATTAAGGATCTTCCTTGCAATGGCTCAAAGTTATTTGCAGAAAAGACTGAATCTCTGCATAAGGAGTTGCCTTTTATATTAAAAATGTATATACCTGGACTGAGGTTGAGGTGGAAATAGGAGGCAGACTTGTTGAAAGTCTCTGGGTAAAGATAAAAGAGTGAAAAAAACAAGAGTGATGTCATGGTAAGGGTTTACTACAGAGCACTTAACCAGGAAGAGGAGGTAGATGAGGCATTTTATAAAGAATTAACAAAATTATCCAAAGCACAGGATTTGTGGTAATGGGGCACTTCAGCTACTCAGATATCTGTTGGGAAAATAAAACAGCAGGGAATAGATAATCAAACAAATTCTTGGAATGTATTGGATATTGTTTTATTGTTATTTTAAAGGGCAGAGAAAGCCACAGGTGGAAAGGCAGCTCTGGATTTGATTTTGACAAATAAGGAAGAGCTGATAGAGAATTTGAAAATGGAAGGCAGCTGGAGTGAAAGTGCTCATGAAATGATAGAGTTCATTATTCTAAGGAATGATAGGAGGGAAAACAGCACAATAAAGAAAATGGATTTCAAGAAGGCAGACTTTAGCAAGCTCGAGCAAGTCTAAGGGGAAAAACAGTTTGAGAGACTTGACAAATTTTCAAAGAGACATTACTAAGGGCACAAGAGCAAACTATGCAAATTCATAGGAAAAATAGGAAATATGCCCCCAAAAAAACCCCTACCCTGGCTTAAACTGGAGAACTTCCATGATCCTAAACTAAAAAATTAGTCCAACAAGTGCAAACTAGGGTAAATTAGAAAGGATGAATATAAACAAGTAACACAAATATGTGGGGAAATAATTAGAAAGGTCAAAGCACAAAACAAGATTAAACTTGTTAGAAAGAAAGGGTACCAAGAAAACATTCTATAAATACCTTAGAAGCAAGAGGAAGACCAAGGACAAGATAGGCCCATTATTCAATGCAGAGATGTGTAAAGGACAGAAGTGGAATAGTTGCCAGAAGTTCTGACTTCCCAGAAGCTGGGGATGGGAGATAGGGATTACTGTTCTGTTCATTCATTCTGACAGGAGACAGAAGACAGGATTCTGGCCTAGATGGACCTTTGTTCTGACTCAGTATGGTTGTTCTTATGTTCTTATCTCACACTTAAAAGAATGGTTATTTTTTATGGTACAGGAAAATGGGCTCTTTGAGATGGATTCTACTCTTGCCCCATGTGTGTAAGATTTTTTTGGGCCAGCAGTATCTGTCAGGGCCATGCCTGTCTGCTAGATGTTCTTGTGCCCCCCTACGTAAGGTAAGAAAGAGCCAAGCTGACCCAACCATCATTTAGTTCCTTTACAAACACAGAATCCCAGTAAAGTAGGGTTCCATAGTAGTATATAAGGTAGGCAGTTTGTGGAATCCACGTGGACCATAAGGTAAGTAACTATTCTTTCTTCAAATGATTGCCCATGTGACTTTCACTTTTGCAGCATATCTACACTAAGAAATTATTTCAAAATAACTTTTTTTGAAATAATAACTCCTGAAATAAGTATTTTAAAATAGCATGTCCACACTATAGGGAAGCCTCAAAACTAGTCCGAGGTAGGCTCCCTTAATGTGGATGTGCTACCTTGACTTAAAGCCCCAGGAAGCATTGAGGAGTAATAACTTTGAATGACTCTGGGGAGTAGTTATTTTGAAATAGCAGCAGTGGAGCATCCACATTATCACTATTTCAAAATTTCAAAATAAGCGTTATTCCTCATGGAAAGCAAGAGTTATTATTTCAAAATAACGGGCTTGGGAGTGTTACCCTGAAATGGCTTTAGGACTGTTTAAGAGGTTTGTGTTCAATATTAGTTTCGTTGTGCTAAGGAGTGTAAGGGCTTAAGGTCTGGATGTTAGTTCGAGTTAGCTGATCAAACTAAGGACTAGTCCCTTTGTTAGTTCGGATTAACTGTTGGATCGAACTAAGGGAGTAACTGCCATTTGGAATTCCCGCCCTTATTCAAAAATCCTCTGCACACTACCCCATTGTGGCTCTGCACACGGCTCACTACCTGTGCACTCAGCTCAAAATCGTTGCACTAGGCACCAATCTCTGTGCACTAGGCACTAAAACTTATGCACACGACCCTATGGAGATTTTCCCACCTAAGCGTCAATATAAACCCCTTTTGAGGTTTGTTCGTGTTCTTCGTTTGTTCCATAGGTTCGCGCGTGGTTCCTTAGGTTTGAATGGTGTTCGTCTATCCTGTTTGTTGGTATGACTGAGGTGAATGAATGATTGGATAAGTGTTGGTTACTGTCTGGAAGGTGCTTGTCTGTGGGAAATCCCAGACATACGACAGCATATGTCAGGGATACTCTGAAGGAGTCAAGGCTCAGACGGAGTGTGGAAGGCCTTCGTACCTGAACCCTGTTCACCTGACCGTGCAGACCAGTAACCCGGAATATTGTCATCGAGGGATCGCCTCACTGTTCCTCCGTGGCGGCTCGCACTGAGCCAAAGCGTCGAGGTCGTGAGCACCCAGTCTTCTGTGGCTTATCCGCGATGAATGTACAGTATATTCCTGTATCGGGGACTTTCTTTCATTCTTCACTTCTGGGTTAGGGTGGACTTGGTTGAGCGTTTACTTGTTGGCTATTGAAATTCTTACAATATATGGTTTGGCCCTAAATTATGTCTCAGACTCGTTTGTAAAACCAATCAGCCGGTGATAGATAACGGCCTCGGGTAGTTCCCGTCTTCTGGGACTTGGGACTTTAACATCATTGAAAGCCAGAGCGAGCCTATTCGATTTTTAAAATTAATCGTTACTGCGTCCCAGGGTAACAGGAGTGTGGCTGCTAGTGTAGATCAGGGCTTGGTGACTAATAAGCAAAAGTTGCTTGGAGGTAGGTGATTAGGAGTCTTACTTAAACAATAACTGATGGGTCTTTGGAAAGTTCTTTTTTTTTTTTTTTTTTTAACTTTCCTGGATAGCTAGCAGCTACTACAAATGAACCCAGTACTGGGTGGGAATAATAGCGTTCAAATCCCTTGAAAGAGATCTGCTACATTCTGTCCTCTTGCTTGAATGTGGCCAATACTGACATTGGTGTATGCCATAGGTCTTTTGGATGCTTCAACAGTCATTTATTTATTGGCATGGCAAGCCTACCAAGCAAGGAAAAATGCAAGATATCCAGGAGGTGGTGGAGCTTCTGAAACTGCACCACTTCTAATGGTATGTCCAGTATATTTGTCATGTATTTGAAGAGGCCAATGCCTTAAAATTATTCACTAATGCAGGTAAAAGAGGGTTTACTCTCTCATCAGAGGAGAATGAGATCACAGTGGGGACTAGTTGTTCTTCCTTTGGTAGTTGTTCCTCAGTATTTCTTTTTTTCTGTCTTTCCAGGATCTGAAGCTTTACTAGTTAACTTAATTGGGATGCTCAATACTGCCTCTCAATACTGCCTCTCTGAGACATGTGAGAAAACAGTTGCATAACCAAGGTATACAATATGGACAAGGTTGTGGGGTTATGGGTACTAAGATTAGGGACACATGTGGGGACACCGGAAAAGATGTTGCCTATGAGCCATCATAGATCTGTTCCATAGAACTTTCTCTAAAGTCTCTTCCCGACCTCTGTAGTGCTAGCAAAGGATGAGAAGGAGAATAGGAGATGTCTTGCTGCTGTGTCTAGATGGGATGAGGAGTGCACATCCTTGAAGTGAGGGGACATTCTATCAGGAGTGCCTTGCATAAGGGGCTGAAGCCAGTACCAGAAACAACTTTCTTGACTTTCCAGTTCAGTATTTGGTGACTTAGAGTATGTCTACAAAGCAAAGTTATTTTGAAATAACAGCCGTTATTTCAAAATAACTTTACTAGCGTCTACACAGCCCAACCGCTATTTTGAAATTAATTTGAAATAGTGGAGCGCTTATTTCGAATTTGGTAAACCTCATTCCACGAGGAATAACGCCAAATTCTAAATTGCTATTTTGAAATAAGTGCTGTGTAGACACTTATTTGGAAATGGGAGGCCTCCAGCCTTCCCAGGGTGCCCTGGTGGCCACTCCGGCCTCAACCAAGAACACTCCTCTCTCTCCCCCCCTCTCCGGAGCCCTTAAAGGGGTTGACTCTGGCCACGGTGCCTGTGCCAGCTCCAAGTCTGCCAGCCCAGAGCCAGAAGTCACTGCCCGTGACCCAGTGGCCCCAAAACATGAGCCAGCAAGCCACTGGCAGCCAGCCCTCCACTGCTCCCAGCACCCTGCCAGGGCCCAGAGAAGGCGGGTGCCTTCCTGATCCAGGGTGGAGATCATGGACCTTATTCAGGTTTGGGGTGGATGCCCCCAACGTCCATGATCTCCGCACTAGAAGGAGGAACATGGTCATCTATGGCATGATAGCTGCCGGCCTGGCCACCAAAGACCACATGCAAACCCAGGAGCAGGTTCGCATGAAAATCAAGTTGGTCTGGCGAGACCCCCAAACCTGAGCCCTGAGCTTCCCCACCCCATTCTTCCCCCTTCCAGCTCCCTCCTCCCAGATTTCCCCCTCCCCCTCCCATCCTCTCTTCTCCCCTCTCCCGCCTCCTTTCCCTAGTCTCCCCAGAGTTTCATCCCCCCTCCAGTTTTGTTAAATAAAGAGTTTGTGTTCATGAAAATACGTGTGTTTTATTTGACATCGGAAAGGAGGGTTAGGGAGGGGTAAGTGGAAGGACATGAGGGAGGAATGAGGCACAAGCCCCCAGTGGGGCAGACCAGGGAGGCTCTTAGTGCTCCTCAGGGTGGAAGCTCTCCCACAGGACCTCCTGAATACTGACAGCCCCCCGATGGACCTCCCAGATGGCAGCCTGCAGAAAGTGCAGCCAGGCTTGCAGCAACACGTCCACGAGAAGCACCATAGTGCCCAGGGGCAGCTCTGGCTCCATGCTGCAGAGTGCTGTGGTGTCCCAAGTGAGGGCAACCAAAGCACGCAGAGACAAAATGCTTTGCTGTCCCTCATCGAGGTAGGCAAGCAAGCAGGGAAACCTGAGAACTGACTGTCCAGGGGCGGTCCATTTAAGCACAGGCCTCAGATAGCCTCAGGCAGCAGCCACACAAAGTAACTCCTGACCTGATGCCCTGCCACACCTGGTTCTGGCCGGCCTTAAATGTGATTCAGCGTCCACTCAGTGTGGATGCGCTATTTCGAAATAGCAAAAGACTATTTTGAAATGCATTTTGTGTGTAGACGTGTTATTTCGAAATGTTATTTCGAAATAACGCTGTAGTGTAGACATACCCTTAGATAATATCACCACCTTCAGCTTCTCTAGCAGTAACTCCAATACTTAGCCCACAGTTAAACCACTTGGTTCCTTGAATACTCTGAACACCAAGACATCAGATACCCAAGCAGTAGGTACTGAGGAACACTGTTATGAGATAAGTGGTACAGAGGTTAAGGATAGCAAGGTTCTGGATACTCAGACATCCCGTACTGAGGTCAATGATGAAAGTCTGGTACTGTAACAAATGTGGTCTGCAAATTTAGTTGATAGTGATTATGTTATTTTAGCAATAAGTACCAGGACATTCAAAAAGGCCTGTTCAGGTTTTTGACTCCTAGAAGGATGAGCCTGAGATGCATCAGAGTTTGAAGACTCTTATGTCTTGATTTGCTAGGCACCAGAGAAGTTTACACAAGCTGTGGCTCATCAATAGAGCAGTGTTGCATTCTACAACTGTCAGAAGATGTTGAAGCCAATATGGAGGCAAATGTTTTGACCTCTTATTAAGTGTGGTTCAGGATTCCAAGGTGAAATATCTGCTCATCAGGGCACTAATGCAGAAGGACTTGATTGGAGGACTGTAGTCTAACTAACTGTCCTTACTCGTGGTGTTTAAGAAGGCTTGTGCTAGGTTTCTGAGAAGAAACAACTTCAGGTGGGATTCTCTAGTTCTCTACATTTGCTTAGAAAAGGAGCAACATATGGCAACTTTGGAACTTGTTCCCCTCTAAGGCAGAAAAACCACTGAGAATATTTGTTAAACAGCACTGAAGCTTTATGTCGGGAAAAGTTTTTTAATTCTGGGGATTTAGTTTCTTACATGTTGCTAGTGCCCCTTTATGAAGGGGTGTACACATATGTCTAGTTTAAACCAAAACTTAGCCAAGAACATTATCTACATTTTTAGCTAAAATATGCAATAACTATCTACTAACTATGTGAACTAACTCACTAACAACTAAGGCTATGTCTACACTGTGCAGGTTACAGCAGCACACCTGTGTTGCTAAAGGCCTGCCACTGTGAAGCACACAAGTGTGGCTTCTCCTGTAGTATAGGAGAGCTCTGCTACCAATAAAATTAAACCACTCTAATGAGGGGCCGTAGTTTTGTCAGTGAGAGAACATCTCCGGCTGACAAAGTGCTGTCCACACTGGTGCTTTTTATTGTTAAAACTTTTGTCAGTCAGAAGGTTTTTTCACATCTCTGACCGCCAAAAGGTTTAGTGAGTGAAGTGTAGTGTAGACATACCCTAAGTAGTAAGATTACTAAGTAGTACAGTATACAAAGAAGGCAGTGAACACTGTAGGTCATCAAGAAGGAACTGAGAGATGGCTGGGCCTGCTCAGATTCTTATGTCCTGTGCAGGCAGGTGGTGAATGAGGATTCATGTTGACTGAAATTTCTCATATATCATGTCAAATTTCCCAAATAGTTTCAATTTTTAAAAACCTTAACAAAAAATCTATCAAAAATGTTTGTTTTGATATTGTCAAAATGAAAAGTCTTCATTTTCACTTATTTTTAAACAGGTATAGAATCTGAAAATGACACATTTTGTGTCAAACTGTTCCCAAGTGAGTTACTGCAAAGGTTCATTCTTATACTTGATCACAAAAATCCAGTCATAGCAAAAGGAACACTTACTCCCCAACATCTTCTATCACTCTAGAGAGATGGGGCTTTCACAAGCAAGTCTTCTAGATTTTGAAGGATATAATGTTTCCTTTAACAAAGAGCACTGGATACTACTACCATTGGCTTTGTGAAGCCTTTGGTGCAAATGCAAAGCCAAAATGAACCACAACAAACTGAAAATAGTCTGGATCACAAGTAAAACACAAAAACCTCCAATGTTACTATATGAGGTAGGACACAATATGTGTTTTTAAGTCTGTAAGCCAAAATCTCCCAGCTTCAT
The DNA here is from genome assembly GCA_032595735.1 of Pelochelys cantorii. Taxonomy (NCBI): domain Eukaryota; kingdom Metazoa; phylum Chordata; order Testudines; family Trionychidae; genus Pelochelys; species Pelochelys cantorii. Next base: position 57,650,979 of record CM064334.1, read on the forward strand.
TGTAACAATGACACACCAACTATAGCTATCTGAGAAACCTGCATATATTTACACTAATAGATAATTAAGTAAAATGTACTAAGAGACAGAGGTAATATAATGGTTAAGGTTGAAAGAAAAAGAAATTTAAACCTTTATTCTGGGACCAGCTTTCAAATATATTTCCTTGCTAAAAAGTAGACTGAACTTCAAGTTGTTGAATTACATATACGCTAAGAATCTTTCTGATAGGTATACTAAATTGCTAAGATTAACAGAACATGTACTCCTGCAGAGAGTTTCTAACTATGTAAGCATGAACATGCTAATCATAGAATAAAAAAATCATAGAACTGAGGTCAGACTTCCAAAGGTTATCAGATGCAGTCCAGAACCAAGCACCATCTAAGTCTAGACCATCCTTGACAGGTGATACTCCACACAAAATACATTAGAGCTACCTTTGCCATCAAGTAAAAATGTATTTAAAAATAAGTATAAATATACTCTACAATACCAAATAGAAGCTCTTCTCCAATACAGGTTAATCTATAACAGTGGTTCTCAAAGTTCATTGCATTGTGATCCCCTTGTGACAACAAAAATAACTACACAACCCTAGGAGGGAGAACTGAAACCTGAGCCCCACCACCCTGCATGGGATGGGGGGGCAAAGCCAAAGACCAAGTCCCATCATCCCAGACAGGGATGGGGGGGAGGGGAGTAAAGCCGAAGCCCAAGGGCTTCAGCTGCAGACAGGAGCTTGTAACCTCAGCCCCACCATCCAGGGCTGAAGCCCTCGGGCTCTGCATTCGGCCCTAGGCAATGGGGCTCAGGCTTTGGCCCCGGAAGGTGGGACTCAGACTTCATTCCCTGGCCCTGCCAGCACGACCAAGCCAGTCATGGCAACCCCATTAAAACAGTGTTGCGACCCATATTGAGATCCTGACCCACAGTTTGAGAACTGTTGATATATACTTACAAAAATACCTCTCCATTTAATGGACATTCTGCATGGCTCAGAGGCAAGAGCTCAATGGCAATCCCCTTTGCCCTACTATACCTGGGGTAGGTTGGGATAATCTGCTGCAACTTAGATCCTTCAGTCTTCCTTGAGGAGGGGGCAAGTTAGAGCTGTAAATGGTTTGAGGATGAATAAAACTTTCCTTCCCTTTTGGTCCCCACAGAGCTACCCAGTGCTTAATCCAGCCACTTGAACTGGCTGTCAAATTGAGGATTTGGGCCAGAGTCAACAGACAAATATTTTGTTCTGAGTAATGATTACATAATGCTTGCAAATTACATGTTTTAAAACATCCACTCAAAGACAAAAAGTCATTAGGCCTCCTTCCTTCATTGGTGTTGGCACCACAGAAGTGTACTTGTTCCCTTGTGGGTAACAAATTTCTAGAATCATTCACAAACCTGCCTCTGATACATATCTGGACAACAAACATAAAACCATCAAGCCACTAATATTTTTTCTATTAATATAAGCATTTAGGCTACCAGATTCTAATCAGTAAACAAAATGCTTAATTTTCATCCAAACTTAAATACTAAAGTAAATCTAACTATTACCTTTTATTTAAAGACAATGAAAATCGGCTTCTGCATTTTTGTACTAGCTTTCTATTTTGCTAATGTCACATATGATATCAAAATTGACTAAAAAAGTTTCTGTAAACAGGAGACTCGAAAAGGGAAGATTTGTCTTACTTTTCAATTATTTTTTTCAGATAAAGCATGTGCGCCAATCCTCACTAGAGGTTTGTGTCCTGCCTCAGAATCACTGGTGACAGTTAAAATGCTCGTGTTAGAGTGGAAGTCCTTACAAGAACCACACATCCTCCCTCTCTCTAGAAGCAGAAGAACAAACGCGCTCCCTGGATGTGGCGGGATTTTTCTGGGATACCTCTGGTATTCCAGAAAAATCCTGTAGTCTAGACGTAGCCTAACATATTGATTTGACCTTGCCTTCCAGTTCTGCCTTGTCCCTCCTTTTTCTCTGCTATTATAGCCCATGCTCCCTCCCATTTCCGACCAATCTCCCAGGTCTCCATGTTCTTCCCTTACCTGTGGGCTTTGGTGACCTGCCCCTGTTGAACCTTGTTTAAGGAGAGTCCCCAACCACCCTACCCTATGTTTCCTCCTCGCAGTGGTGGTAGCAGACCTCCCAGCCTTGGGGGTACAAGGCTTCTCCTCCTGTGCTGTAGGGAGTGAATCCTTATCTCCTGTATCAAGAAGAACATAACGGTTTCCCAGCACCACAATGGAAGGGTTGGGAGCCGGGGTGGAGCACTGCCTATTGCCAGAAGTGACCAGCTGCTAGTGTCCCCCCTGAGCCATGTCCTCCTCCACCAGTGGTGTGTCAGCAGCCTTTTGTAATGGGACAGCTACCTCAGCTGTCTCCACATGAATACTGTCCAGGAATTGCTCATAGATTCAGATGCTCCTCAGACTAGCCACTTCCTCCTGTAGCTCTCCCACCTGCTTCCTGACAGATTCCACCAGCAGGCACCTTTCACATTGGATAGTCCCCCCAGCCTGGATTTCAGTAAGTAGGAACTGCAAGCCACAGTCCCTGTAAAACCACACCAGTATCTGGGTAGAGACATCCATGGTCAGGTGCTCTGTCTGGCTACAGGCTCAGGCGGAGAAGACAGAAGCAATGCTGGCACAGGTGATGCGGGCCTTCCTGACCATAGTAGGCCTCCCTTTTTAGAAATCCCTCTTAAACTCCCCTGTCTGCAGCCCCCCTGTCCGCTTTGCTCCCCTGGGAGCCAGTAGATAGCATTCTAGTCTCTTCCATTCCCATGACCAGCACTAATAATTATCAGTACTTCACTGTCTTTTAGACCCAAGACACCTGTTGTTATCAATACATCAGAACTCTTTGGGAGCAAACAAATCTAATGTTTCTTTAAAAATAAATTATCCTAATCTGGGATTACAAACATTGTTATGCGTTAATTATAATGTTATGGTTATTGCACGGTGCCCCTGTACAGGTGAGTTCAGGTTTTTCAGATGCCTTCATTGAACATTTTCTTACCTTAACATATTTGGAGTTCTTTAAAGTTTGCATGCATATTTTGTGAACAGCTACATTATCCCTGTTATGTTTTTATTCTTAAATTACTGATACATATTCAACCTTAATTCCTGTTTAGCATGTTTATTATCTGTGAATAAATGCATGTGGAAATTGAACATAACTACACTAGCTAAAATTACAGGATATATTAAAAAAATTGGCTAAACTAATAGAATAACATGCAGACAAAGAAAGTATGTTTTGCTATAGTCTAACAGAAGACTCAAGATTCTAGGCTCTTTAATAAAACACAATTTTCTTTTCAGATAAGACTCACTTCAAGCATGACAGAAGAATATGCAGCACTGGTCTATAGGTAACAAAGGAAGAAAAGTGGGTGGAAATCAACTCTCTACATCTTCTGCTTGCAGTGAATTTCATCAGTCACTCATCTGCTGGTGGACAAGTGACTAATTTTAACATCAGACCAATGAACATAGACGTAACAGAAGCACAAAAGAGCAAGAGTACAGCAGCAACAAACAATTTTGCAGCACTGATGCTTGGTGGTAAAAGGATTTTGTGAGTGGTGTGTGAGTGGGACCATCTGTTTATTTGTAACTCAATGATGGCCATGTGGCTGGGACCCCTGGGTCTGTGATCAACCTTAGCATTTGAAGCTTAAGAATGGTTAATCCTAACTAATCAAAGCAAATTTACCAAGCATAGGAGGTGGTACCAGTGAGGCTCAAATTACAAACCACCAAATCAAACAAGAGAACAGGATGAGTTATTCCTTAAGCACTTACTTGTAACGTGTAGAAAAAAAATTTATTGTTACGTATGGGGACTTCAAATTTGGGAGACATAGAGTTTTCATGTAGCCAATAGTAAACTCTATAATGACCCAGCAGTCTACAGTTCCCCAGGCAGTACTTACATGCTGGCTGCCATTGCACAGCTCACACTGCACTACTGGAGGGAAGTGAGGGGCTAGCAAAACTGATCCCTTCTAGAGGTACTGCCCACAGGATACTCACTAATTGGGGACAATGAGTGGCCATGCTGTTTGGCCCAATCATACGATTTAAGACAAAATGAAGCACAAGAAATTGTCTGAGCAAGTGAGAGACTTCCTGACTGGTTGCTGCACTGGACCTGACTCTTGCTTTATTTCTGGTTCTGACTCCTGGCTTAGACTCTGGTTCTGACCATTAAGCATGACCATTAGGTCAGAATGCCCATAACCCAGTCCTGACAAACATCATTAACCTTTCTAAAAATCACCGATTATTTTCTAACACAAAAGGCATTGCATCCAATATAAAAATGGCCTTACCGGTGCAGCCAGTATCCTTGGTCAATGCAAGATACTTCAGAGGGAATGAAGAGAACAAGGTAGTTTCAAATGACCTACCCTGTCATGCAATCCCAGTGTCTGGCAATTGGAGGTTTAGGGGCACCCATTGTATGGGATCATACACCTAACCAGTGATTTTTTTGTGATGGCACTGCTAGGTACACAGTATCGGCACCTCCAGACTCAGTACCAGCAGCTCCAGTCAGAGCTCAACAACTTTTTCCCCGGAGAACGGGCACCTTTTTTTTTTTAACAAAACACTGCACCTAACCATCTTGGTTAATAACCTATCCTACATGTACAGCCTCTTCCCGACTTACGAACCGGTTACGGACCAAGCAATTGGTCATAACTCGGTTCGTTCGTAAGTCGGACCCCATTGAGTTACATGCGACCACACTGTTCATAAGCGCGGATCACGTTCGTAACTCGAGGTCCGCCATTTACGACAGCTTTGGTCGTAACTGCGAACGGTTGTAAGTCGACTGTTCGCAACTCGGGGACCGGCTGTACTTATCTAATTATTTTTGAACCAGTTTTATTTTTGGCCTTCAAAACATCCCATGGCAACAAGTTCTACCAGTTGACTGAAGAAAGGTAAATGTTTTTTACATCATTATAGCAGAAAAAGCTGGATTATTCACTGTACTGGAAGTTGCTGGTTGCCCAGGGACCAGTAATCATGACCTGATTACATTTAATATGGGCAAATATAGGATGGTCCCAACCTGCAATATATGTAGTTGGTGCTTTAAAAAGGCTAGTTTCCCAAACTTGAGGACAATCCTGAGCAAAATTGAATGGAAGGAAAAATTTAGACAGAAAAATGTGAAATAAAATTGGGACTTAAGAAGGGTTTATTGGAGGATAAAAAAGTCAATATTCCACAATCAGAAAAGAGGACTTTGGCTTAAATCTCACCCTAGTTCAGCGAGGAAACGAAGGGAGCAGTTAGAAATAAAAAGTGAGCTATAAGAAATGAAAAAAGGGGAAATAGAGAGCAATCACCATAAATCAGAAGTTACAAAATGTGGAAAATTGACAAGGAAAACTAAAGATATTGGGGGGGGGAGGGGAATCCATGGCTGCCAGGACTAAGTACAAAAGAGTTAAAGTATATCAGGAAAAAAAGAAATCCTATCAGCAATATAGGCTTATTATTAGATGAAAATGGTAAAATTATTAATAATGATACAGAAAAGGCAGAAATACTAAATAAATATTTCTATTCTCTAACTGAAAAAGTAGAAGGTGAAGTACTTTTCAGTCCAATAATTGAAGATGCTGCACAACATCTACTAACTAGAGATAAACATTTTAAAATCAGGAGGCCTAGGTAATTTGCACCCAAGAAGCCTAAAAAAATTGAGTGAGGAGATATATGGCCTGATTATGCTAATTTTAACAGAATATAAGGAAATTTCAGAAGACTGGAAGTGTGCTAATGTGCCAATATTCAAAAAGGGAAACTGGGATGAGAGAGGTAACTTCAGGCTGTTTAGTCTGACAACAATCCTGGGCAAAATAATGGAAAAAACTGATAATACTAGATTAAACTAATCCAGAGTATACATTATTGTAAAACAGTTAACTTAATATGATATGACTGTCTGATTTAAAAGATTACTATTATAAATATCAATAAAGCACAAGTTAAATGGAGTAAGTATTGTTTAACAGTTAGATATAAAATTGTAGCTGTCAGTGGGGAGTTACCATCAACTGAGTTTTATCAATGATGTGGAAGTAAATATAAAATCGCTGCTTATAAAATGTGTGGATGTCACAGATTGGTGAAGTGGAAAATAATGATGAGGCAGAGCAGTGTAAGGGCACATGTACATAGCATGATTATTTCGGAATAACTCATGTTATTCCGAAATAACATAGTGCACATTTACAAACCTTCATTTCAAAATAAGGTTGAGCTGGAGGACTTCTTACTTGGACTCATGGTATCCCTCATTTCACGAGGAGTAAGGGAAGCTGAAGGAAGCGTGTTCTTCTTTCAACTTCCTGCTGTGTAGACAGCGCCAAAAACCAAATTAAGCTATTTCAACTTAAGCTGTGCAATTGATGTAGCTGAAGTTGCATAGCTTAATTCGGCTTTTGCCCTGCTGTGTAGATGTACCCTAAGTGTGCTCAGACCCATCTCAGAGACTGGGCTCCCTTGGGTAAGCTTACTCAAAATGGCTGGGGAAAAAGAATTTCCTTGATAACTTTTAATCTAGTGGTTAGAATACCCACATGGGATGTAGGAAACGCCCCTAGTTCAAGTCCCCCTCTGCCCTCCCCACACGCCACCTACACACACAAACACCAAACCCCTGCCCTGAGACGCCCCCCAGGCTCACAACCTCCTGCACCCTTCCACATTCCTACCCCCTGCCTTGAGCCCCTCTTCACCCCCTGTAAGAAATGTAAGTTATTTTCACCCCTCCACGGCTCCCTTCCTCCCCTGCCCAACTGGAGATGCCCAGCGACAGAGACTGCTGGTGCCGCCGCTGCCCTGCCTAGCCAGGGCTCTCCAGGATGGAGCTCCCCAGCCACATGGCCCTGCTTCTCCCCAACCTGACCAAACTTGTTTATCTGAGTGACTGACTGAACAAGTACGACTGAGTGGACTTGTAGACTCTAAAGTTTTTTACTATTTTATTTTTCAATTCCGTTTTTTAATTTAATTCTAACATTTGTAAGGCCAACTTTCACAATAAAGAGATTGCACTACAGTACTTGTATTAAGTGAATTGAACAATACTACAGATGGGACCTCCCTAATCCGGCACTCACGGGACCTAACCTGTCCTGAAAGAAGCAATTGGCCGGATATGGGGAGGTCCCCTGACACTGGCCTCCCACGATACTCCCCCTCCCTGCAGGTGGCTCCGCTCTGGCCCCACTGCCACTGAGCTCTAGCCTGCAGGGCTTTGAAGTGGGCTCCACCCTGCTGGGGCTCCCCTGCTGTTGCAGTCCCGGTTTTCCCCCGCCTAGCCAGGGCTCCCTGGGGATGGAGCTCCCCAGCCTCCACGACCCCGCTTCTGCCCCACCTGACTGGGGATCCCCACCGGGGACGGGGCTCACTGATCCCGCTGCTGCCCCACCTGGCTGGGGCTCCCTGGGAACAGAGTTTCCCAGCCTCCATGGCCCCCGTCCTCCCTCGCCCAACTGGAGGTGCCCAGGGACAGAGACTGCTGGTGCCGCCACTGCCCTGCCCAGCCAGGGCTCTCCAGGACGGAGCTCCCCAGCCACATGGCCCTGCTTCTCCCCCACCTGACCAGGGCTCCCCAGGGCCAGGGTTCGCACTCCTGGGCATTGGGGCTCTGTGATCCAAAAACATCTGTAGTCCTGCTGGACCAGAGAATCGTGGATTTCAGAGGTTCAACCTGTATTTATTTTGTTTTTTACACTGCAAGTATTTCTAATAAAAATAAATATAAAGTGAGCACTGTATAACTTTGTATTCTGTGTTGTAACTGAAATCAATATATTTGAAAATATCCAATAATATTTAAATAAAGGATATTCTACTATTAACAGTGAAATTAATCACACTATTAATTGTAATTAATTTTTTTAATCACTTGAAAGGATCTTTACCATTCTAGGTAATTCACTGCCCCCTCATCATTTGTCATCAGTATCACAATAACAAATCTACCGATTCAATGGCAACTTTGGGGCAATTATATGGAAGATGGTGTGTCCTGAGCTTCAGGATTATCACACAGCACATTATGCCTGCCTGAAACACAATTCCTTCCAGATCTTTTTTTGAGGATACAGAGAATGTGTAATCTGCACCATCCATTATGTTGCAGATTGGTGTGGGAAAGGGGTGAGTTTCAGAGTATGAACCCACCTCCTCTCTGCTTCTTTTTTACCAACTTGCTCATGGTGGAATGAAGTGGAAAGCAGGAACAAGCAAGTCTCCATGCTACCCATCTCCTTCTGTAGGAGGCCATTTTACCGTTACACAACAGGACACACTTTTTGCACACCCCTTCATAGCTGAGCAAAGGGCATTAACAGTTCTCTTTTACAGTACCATCAAAGAGGGTTAAAAGAAAATTCTTTTGCAAACAAAGTTGATCTTTGAAAAATACAATACATTTAAAAGTTAAGAGGTTAATTTACGATACAAGGTTATAGCATGAAAAAACAAGTTACCTTACCTACAGATAGCTTTACACTTTCACCATGTGCTGATCGTTTTCTTCTTTCACTATTGGATACACTTTGAGAAGTGTGTTTATAAGGATATATCAAAGGCACTGGTAAATAATATTGGTTATTAAGTATTTTATATTTACTATTCTCAGATTGTTTGTTTGATACAGCTGCTCTTCTAATGTTAACTTTTAAATCCTTTTGTGCAAAGCTTAAATATTTCTGTTTTACCTTCCATGAAGTTGACATGCTATGTGCCACCATTTCCCCCACTTGTCTTGAAGACTTTGCTTGTCCTATTTCTGGTGTAAATAATGCATGTTTAAAACTTACAGCATATTTTGTGGTTGGAAAGTTAAAATTTATCTTTGTAGGTTCTACATGGTCATTTCTGGATGAATATTCTATCCCTTTCACTCTAAATACAGTACTTTCTTTTTTAGGTATATGTACTTCAGCCAGATTCCTTCTCCATTTCTGTTTTCTATAAGCTTCAGTTTTTAAAAATTCTTGTTTTCTTTCATGAATGCTAGAAGAATCAGTTTTATATTTTAGCCACTTTTCCTGCACATTTTCTGTGCCTTTTTGCAGGATCATTGATTGTGAAGAATATATCTGATTTTCATCAATAGATTTTGGAGTATTTTTAGTTCTTTGTTCTTTGCCTTGAATGATTACTTTGCTTCCATTTTCTGGCAAGCTATTAAATAATACATCTGTGCTCTCTTTATTTTTGTCTGATTTTCCTATTGTGTCCATTGCACCTATGTCTTTCATATTTGGTTGACCTTTTTGTAATCCTACTGATCGTTTTTTCATTGAGTTTAAAATATTTTGGGTTTTACTATAAGGCCTAGTAGACATTCTTTCTGATTTTCTATTCCAAGTGCTTATTCCATTTGGTATACTGTTTATAGATCCAGTTATTTCCTGAAACACTTTAGGTGTATGTCCATATTTCTGAAGTTCAATATGTTGACTTTTCTTTTCTGCACTTATTAACGCTTTTCTTGCATCAGTTAATATTTTATATTGATCTCTGCTGATTGCACGAATTCTTTCCCAGTTCCATGTTTGATAACTCTTTTTAGCTGATTCCTTTTGTTTGACAAATACTACAACTCTTTCATTGGTATGCTTATTTTTTTTCTTTTTCATTGTTTTAGTTTGATTTTGACTACTTTTATTGAGCATCTGAAGTTTTACTAAGTTTAATACCAAAATGCTTTCTAAGTCTTTCAGATTTTTTCTGCAATGTTTTCCTTTAACTGTTGATAGAAGATTTGCTGTCAAAAAAGTTGTATTAATCAACAATGACTTAGTTCTAAAGCATTTGTTAAATATACCGGAACTGTCAAACAACTTTCTTTGTAGTTGCTTTCTTTTCTTATTTGCAGTGTTCTTTTCAACAAATTTAAATTCGTTCATTAGATCTGAATTAATTTTATGTTGACTTATTACGTTAGTATTTTCAGTTTTCCCAAGCTTTAGAATTTTTCTTGCTTTTTCTGTTAGCTCCATATTTGTTTCAGTTGAAGTTATTTTTCCATTTCCTCTCCTCTTTTTGGAAACGTGTGTTTTCAAGCCTTCACTGGTAATTAGTTGCGGCTTGTTCTGATTCATGAAAATGTTTAAAATGTTATTTCGGGGCATCTTGCCTTGGTGCTTGTGTTTGTCAGTTTTTCTTCTAATTGTTTCTGATTTTGTTTTAAAATTTTTGAAATTTCTATTAATTGTGGAAGTCTTCTGCCTAACACCATGAGAAATTAGAAGATTTTTTTTCAGTGTTGATTCTTCTGAGTACCCAAGTTGTGATGTTTTATTTAAAGAATTTTTTATTGTTAGTACTGATGCTAGCTGATGCTCTTTTACATAACCTGAAACATCAGCAATAAAATAAGTATAAATATTTTACAAAATAGATCCTAATATATAATTATAAAACGCTTGACTGGGACAGTAAAAATTTGTTTTGACTCGAATTAATTGTAAAGGTTTGAAAATCACTCTTCATACGGGTAGTATATTATTTGTTAGCAGTTTATAACAACATATTAAGTGATAAATGGTTGTGTGCCACACAGAACTTACACAAATCTCACTGAAGTCAACTGCAGTATTGCAATTGACCTCATGGGCTTGTATCAGGCCACACAAATTCCTCCTTAAATGTGCACCGAATCTCTTCCATTGCACAGTGAAGTGCATACTGCATCAGATAAGGATCTGTAGAAGTGCCATTGTATTTTAGTGTACACCCTGCTCAAAACTCTACAGTGAAGGTATGTAGTCCATTTTTTGCAGGCTAACTTTACTTTTTTTTCTTTAAAAAGAAAACCAAGGAAATTCTATTAACTTAGCCAAAGTAAGTAAATATTAAAGTTGTCTGGATAAGCACTCAAACGTCAGAAAATGCCAAAGTAAATGTTGCAGGAACAATATTAATTCAAGCTCTTTTTACATATGCAACCAAACTTTTAAAAATTGACATACATTTTGAGGTGCAATTTGAGTCACACTGGGCCTGATCTTTCTAATACTCACAAATACAACTGAAGTGAATCGGTGCAGTGTTGCATAGCATTTCTGAAAATTGGGCTCAAAGCATTTCTGAGCACCCAAAAATAGAGGCTTTTTAAAAAATAAATTTGGCTTTAGAGTGTTTGCAAAGCCCTTAATCAGAAATTCTTCCTTAACTCTGCTCAGCAGACCTATATTCTTCTCAGGCTTCCTGTTTCTAATCTACTTGAATACATTTTTATTATGTTTTTTCCTATTTGGCTATTTGCTATTCAGATTTCCGCTCAGCTCTTAGGCTTGTCTATACAGCAGTGTTATTTTGGAATAACTGATGTTTACAGTTACAAGCCTTTATTTCAAAATAATGTCAAGCTGGAGGACTTCTTACTCTGATTCATGGTAACTCTCATTTCACGAGGAGTAAGGGAATACTCTTCCTTTGACTTCCTGCTGTGTAGACAGCCCCAAAAGCTGAATTAAGCTATTTCAACTTCAGCTACACAGCTGAAGTTCCATAGCTTAGTTAGACTGTAGCCCAGCTATGTAGACATGCCCTACATTTACATTTTTCATTAAAATCTAAACTGAGATTCTCCCTATATCACTGATGCCTATATGTACTATAACGATGGACTCCTCCCTTTCTTTTACCAAGTGTCTAGAAGTCAGTCACTGGTTTAATCTCCAGTGTAGTTTCTACCAAAGAGTAACTCCTGCTGGGGGTGGAGAGAATAGATGGAGCCATAGGTCTACAAAGATTCCCAAACTGTAGATCAGCAGTCCAAAGTGGGTCATGATCCCATTTTAATGACATCACCAAGGAAAGCATTACACTTGTTGGGACCCATGGCTGAAGCCAAAACCTGAGCCCTGTCACCCTGTGTTAAAGGATGGGATTTCAGTATAGGGCAGCTGGACCCTACCACCCACACCCTGAGTGAGGGGTGGGGAAATTCTGGCCCGTGGGCGGGATCCAGTCTGTAGGGTTAGTCCCTGGCAGGTCCCCACCTGTATATTTACCTGCACCTCTGCAGGTATCAGGTGATCACAGCTCTCATTGATTGTGGAGTGCCATTCATGGCCAATGGAAGCAGCGGGAAGCAGTGTCCTGGTCTGCCTCACTTCCTGCCACTCTAATTGGCCATGAACGGCAATCCGCAGCCAATAAGAGATGCAATCACCCGATACCTGCCAGGAATTAACCTTGGCAAGATGCAGTTTTTTTATTGCCTGCCCCTACCCTGGGTTCTCTAGTAATTTTTATTGTCAGAACAGAGTATTGCACTGAAGTTCAAGAAACACTGAGGTTCTGATCAGTTGCCACATCCACTCTGCTCTTACTGCTAGAAGGGAGATGTTTTCTATCTCTTCTCCCCCTTCAAAGTCTCCTAGCTACTGCAAGTCTCTCTCTGTTCTGCTGACTGGTTTTGTTTTAGGCCAGGGTTACTCTACGCACAACCGGCCCACAGCTCGTTTGTTTGGGGCCTGCGATGCGGTTTGGGTTTATGCAGAGCTCATCACATGGCCCACTAGTGGGAGCCAAAACAAAAAAGTAGTCAACATAATGGTCTTCTGTTGATATGCATTTTAGTAGTTAAATTCCTGGACTGTCATTGCTCATTAAAAGTACTGTCATATGGGTGGAAATCGGGTAAATACTGCATTTTATTAATAGCAGCAGAACTGATTTAAATGGGGCCTGTGTGTTGTGGAGTCTTGCCTTCATCTTTGCATTCATGCGTCTCAGTGTGAAAGAAGCTATTTGCACGTATATGCAACCACACGTAAGTTGCGGCCCTCAGCATGTGCTGTATCATTGTGGCCCCCAAGGCTTCCACAATTGAGTAGCCCTGTTAGGCTAGTCATTTCACCATGGTTAGTGCTCCATGTAGCTTTCCCCAAGCAGCAGCAGTAGTCTGAAAGTAAAACAGTCCCTGACACTTTCACTACTACTGCCCAGGTTAGCTGTGACTGACCACAGCCACCCTAATTTCATACGCTTCAGTTTGCAAAGCAATGCAGGGAGGGGGGAAGGGAGGCGGGTTACTCCCTCTGAGCTCTGCTTCTGTTTATGAATATGAAGCGAAAGCTCCAGGCCACAACGCTGGGGCAAGAGCATCACCACAGAGCCTTGGCTCTTACAGGGGCCCCATTCATAGTCAGAGCCCTCCCTAAGCGTGGGCCCTGGGCCTTCCTCGCTTCTCTAAGGAAGCTCCCGGGCCCCTCCCCCATTAGCTTCAGCCACCGAGGTACAGCACAGCCCGGGGGCCGCAGGAGCCTGGCGTTCCTGGACCGTCCATCCCTCTCCTCACCTGGCCACAGCTCCCACAGGGTGCGGAGCCGGCGGCCCAGCAGCAAGGGCCGCCCCGGCGCGGGGAGCCGCGCCGCCAGCACCAGGGCCAGGACTACAGCCATGAAACCTCCAGCCCTCAGCACCGCGCCCGCCATGGACCGGGGGCGGGAGGCCCCTGGGGGAGAGGCAGGTCGGGCTCTAACTGCCGCCGAGGAAGGAACGCGCACGAGCGAACGCCCAGCCAATAGCGGCCGCCCGCCAGCCTTCGACAGAGAGGAGAGAAAGCGCCTCGCGCTCGCACCCCGAAGGGGAGGGGGTGCGAGAACAGCTCTCGAGGCTGCTGGGAGGTGGGGATGGGGGAGACGTCTCAGCCTCGCGCCTCCGGGCGGGGGGCAGCGCCTCAGCCTCGTCCCTCTGAAAGCGAAACGATAACAGCTTAGCCTCGCGCCTCGAGGGGAGGGAGCGCGCTTCAGCCTCGTTCCGGGGGGGAGGGGGCGGGGAAGGGATGAGGGATAGTCTCAGCCGCGCGCGGCGGTTGGCATTCCCCACGGGCTGATGGGCGGGGGGGGGGGGGAGGTGAGGGCACGAGGGTTAAGGCCGTTGTGTTCCCGCCCTCACGCGCTGACGGCTGCCTGCCTGGTAGGGTTGCCGGGCGTCCGGTTTTGAACTGGACAGTCCGGTATTGGAGGGTTCTGGTTCTGTCTGGGGGAAAAAAATTAAGAAACTACCGGACATGTGAAGTGTCTGGTGTTTTCTAATTAGGTAAGCTTTATCATTATTAGGCGTAGCAGTACCTACTTGCCAACTGGCTGGCAGACACACTGCATGAGCATGTCTACCAGCCAGGCAGTAGGCAACTATGCGAGGGGGGAGGGGATCCCCGGGGCCGGAGTCGCTTGTGCTTTGCCGGGACCATGCGCGGGACGGGCAGCGCCCCGGGATCTGCGTGTACCCAGGGCAGTCCTGCTCCCCGCCGGCCAATTCTGTCCTCCCGCTCCCCCTCCCCGGCCAGCCCTGCTCCCCCCTACCACCTCCTGGCCAGCCCTGCTTCCCGTCGGCCAGTCACCCCCCAACCCAATCGCTCCCAGCCAGCCCTGCTCCCCCCGAACAGCCCTGCTTCCCGCTGGCCAGTTCTCCCCCCCCTCCTCCTCCCGATCTCCCCCCGGCCAGCTCTGCTCTCCCCGACCCCCTCCTGGCCAGACCTGCTTCCTTCCTGGCCAGACCTGCTTCCTTCCAGCCAGTTTCCCCCCCCCCCCCCACACACACATCCTCCTGGCCAGCCCCACTCCCCTCCGGGCCGCTGTGTCCTCCCCCCCCCCATCTGAGATCAAGTGTGTCCGGTATTTTTTGTGAAGCCACCTGGTAACCCTACTGGCTGGGGCTTTCTGGCTGGTGAGGGAGCTGCACCCCCCCCCCAGGTGTGTGAGGCTTGGTGTCTTCCTAACCTGTGGCAAGGTGAAGTAGGGATGTTAAAATGGGTTTAACTAAGTAACAGAGGGGTTACACGCGGGGGTGGGGAAGTGAGCTGCACATTCTTCTCCCCCTCCCCCTGCCTTGTAGCAGAGGCAGCAGCTGGGGAGGAGGCAGGCAGCTCTGTGGGAGGTGGTGCATGTGGGGAGCCGGCTCCCTGCAGGTACTGGGAGCCTGCATGTAACCGGAACATTAACTGATGAGTCCAGGCTATAATTACACTTTCACATCCCTAGCGTAAAAGGGGTAGATTGCACCTCTGCCTCCTTTTGTCCATGTACTCTCCTCCCCAACAAAGCAGCCCCAGTTTGAGGATGAAGGGGATCTTGGTTAGAGCAGGGGTGGATACCTAGAGGGGCCATACCGAAGGGGGTGCAGGACCTCGGATAACTCAGCCTGTATGGCCCTCTGCCCCTTAACATTTTTATACAGATGAAGTCTGATTACAATGAACTTCAAGGGCAGCTGCAAGTTAAATATTAATAGGGGGCCCTGCTGCTGCCATAGACTGAGCCTGAGCCACATAATGCAGAGCAAGAAAAAAAATACGTGGGCCTGACCCTCGCTGCTGGTGCCAGGCCCCCTGGTATCTCCTATAGGCTGGCCCCATATCCTCTAACTCAGGCCTGGGGAAAATATGTCCCGTGGGCCAGATTCAGCCCTGCAAGCCACCGGATCCAGCCTGTGGAAGCAGTAGGGAGCCCAGGGCAGGCTCCCCTGTTTACTCTGCAGCCCTGCAAACCGCTCAAAAAAATGGCTGCATGGCCATTTCTCTTTAAAACTGAGCCAGGAGGGGAGGTAGGAAGGCTTCAAGTGTAACTCCCACCAACTAGCACAATCCCTTTGGCTGGCTTCTGGCCAGAAACTGGACAATGGGAGCTGCTTGTTTGAATAACAGTCAGCACACAAAGCACCCCCCTCCCCGCCCCTTCCAGCTCAGTCATTCACACAAGCACATGGCCTGCAGCCTGTGCAGGTGCGGGGCAGGCAGGTGGGGGGGCGGGCGGGCTGGCTGGCTGGTAAGTCTCCTGGCCAGAGCCTGCCTCTGGCACCCCAACCCCTCCCTTCCCCAACCCTCTGCCCCCCCCCACACTCAACATACCCAAATCCTCTATCCCCCTCCTGCACCCATACCCTCTCCCAGATCTGGCATCCCAATCTCCTGTCCCAGATCACAGTCCCCTCCTACCCTAGGTCACAGCCCAAATTCCTGCATCCCAGTCTCCTCCCCTAGGTTACAAACCAAATCCTTGCACCCCAATCCTCTGCCCTAGATCACAACTGTCTCCTTCACCCAAACTTCCTCCCAAACCCTACTCTCTCTCCTGCATCCCAAACTATTACCCCAAACTCCCTTCTTCACCCAACCTCCATCTCAGACCTCATACCATGTTATGGTTGAATTGGGTTCTGCTTGCACCTGTCTCTTGCACCCAACCTATTCCTGATTCCTGTTGTGCTCCTGCCTCATTCCTTTCTTTGCTTCTTCTGTTCCTGATCCCTGCCTCTCCTGCTCTTAGGCCTTGTCTCCACTTCTCAGTTACCAGTCTTGGCTCTAGCCCTTGTCTCTGACTTCTGACATTGCCTCTGGGCTCTAGCATTTGGCATGTGACTTCATCTCTGACCCTTAGCTTTGATTCCAGGTTATGATTCTGGCTTGACTCATGGCTCTGGTAACTAGCAGTTGGCTCTGGTTCTGAACTGCCTTTTTTTCCCCTACAACCTGGGTGCCTGCTTTATCTACTAGACCTGACTCTTGCTCTGACTATTAGGCAAGACGGCCTACATTCCAGTCCATAACAACTTATTGTTGGTGCTTAAAAGGCTTAATGATGACCTGACAACTTCCAGCAAAAATGAATTGATTTCAGAAGGAGATGACTGAATAAGGATCAGGATGGATATAGGCACCTGATGAAATGTTTGCATTATACTCAACTGAAAAGGGGTGCCAAGCACCCACAGCAATAGGCTCCATTCTGGCACTGCAACCCTAATTCCAGCCCAGTGAACAGGTGGGCTAGAGAGTAAACCTGCTGTCTCAGCAGAGGGGCAGATGGCCAAACCTGAATGGTGATCCTGCATGACAAGTCACAATGCCTAGTCACATGACAAGTCACAAGTCGCCCAAACCAGTGGGTGACTTCTGTGGGTTCAGTGAACCCATGATAAAGCTACAACTTATAAGAAAAGACTATTGCATTTTAAAAATGTATTATTTTTGTTTTCATAAATGTATTTTAATTGAATTTGTGTTTTTAAACATTGCATTCAAATTGAACAGTGTATCTGAATATTGCAATTTTCTTTCCAAAATTACAGTTGTACAGCTGTGATACCTTTACATCTTTTTTATTATTTAGCAAATGTCCACAAGGTGGTGCCACTGCAAACCAGTTAAGAGGCAAAAGAATACATTTGGTAAATTACATCTGGTTTTTATAACCAATTAAAAATGTATAACATTGGGAAATGAATAGTTAATCTTTTTTTATATCTTAACTGCAAATGTCACTGTCTTTACTTCATAAATCATTGTAATTTACCAGTTCATAATGTGTATTTTAAAGTAACCTAAAAGTATATCCATGAATATGAGGAAATACAATGGACTTGCAACATCTACTTGTTGGAGATATATATATATAACATACAATCTACACACACCACATACTAATACTAGTTATTTAATTTAATTTAATTTAATTAATTTCCTTTAAGTACATTTTACTTGTATAAAATATTAGGAAATATAGCAGTAAGATAAGAGCTTACTACAACAGGAAGACAGTTATGTGTGGGTGCGCACTCCTATGTGGTTAAGATTGTTCCTCATAGGCATCTTAGAAGAAGTTATTCTTGAGAAGGAATTTGACTGAAAAGAGGGTACTGGCTTGATGGACTATATTTGATGGTATTCTATTCATAGGGGAATAGTGGAGAAAGGCAAAGAGGTGGCTGTGGGTGAAGAGAGCAAATGAGACAGTGAGGCTCATTTGAGTGGAGTAAGTTGATTTGTAGAGTGTAGGATCAAAAGGGACCATCAGACCACTTAATCTGACTTCCTGTATATTACAGGCCATTAAATTTCACCCAGTTATGTCTTTATTAAGTGCAATAAATTTAAGTTAATAAAGTATGACTTGCATTTGGCTAAAGCATATTTTCCTGAAAGGCATCCAGTCTTGATATGAAGTCATCAAGAGATGGAGAATACACCACTTCCCTTGATATTTTCTTCCAGTAATTAATTATCTTTAAAATAGGTGCTTTATTTCTAGTTTGAATTTGTCTGGCTTCATCGTTCAGCCATTGGATCTTGTTATGCATTTCTCAACTAGATTAAAAATCCCATTAGTGCCTGATATTTTCTCCCTATGCAGGTACTTACAAACTGTAATTGAGTTATCTCTCCATCTTTTTGATAAACAGCAACTTTAAGTCTGTCATTATAACGCATTGTAGTGAAGCAAACTGGCCTCTCAAAGGGTATGTCTAGACTACATCCCTCTGTCGTCAGAGGGATGTAAATTAGACATACCAAAATTGCTAATGAAGTGGGGATTTAAATCTCCCGCACTTCATTAGCATAAAAATGGCCGTTGCTTTTTGTAGCCACGGAGCTTTGGTGACAAAAAGCGGCAGTCTAGCCTCGGTTTTATCGCTCACTAAAGCCTTTGGCGACAGATCCTGTATACCTTGTTTTACGAGGCATAAGGGATCTGTTGCCAAAGGCTTTAGTGAGCGATAGAACCGCAGCTAGACTGCCACTTTTCGTCACCAAAGCTCCGTGGCGACAAAAAGCGGTGGCCATTTTTATGCTAATGAAGCGCGGGAGATTTAAATCCCCACTTCATTAGCAATTTCAGTATGTCTAATTTACATCCCTCTGGCGACAGAGGGATTTAGTCTAGACATACCCAGAGTGGGAGGAGCCCCTCATGGAATCCTGGTAGGAGGCGCTAAGCCATTCTTACTAGGGATGTGAAAGTGTAACTGTTTACATTGTTAACTGATTAGCCTGGGCACCAGAAGGGACTCAGGCTTTTTTTTTTTGCTGGCTATGGCAGGGCTCCTCTTTTCTCCAGCCCCTCCCCGACTCCAACCATGTCCCTTCCATCACTGGTTTCTCAGCTGGCCAGCTGAGGGCTCCAGCTCTGCCTCAGCCCTAGGGAGCCCAGAGTGGCTCTGCAGGGCTGGTCGCTGGCAGCTTGGCCCACTGTTGCCTGTAGTGGAACAGAGTCCCTCCTGGTCTGTGGCCCTGTACTGTTCAGTCTCTGGTGGGGGCAGGGCCCCGGCCAGGAGAAGTGAAATTTCCATGTGCGTGGATAGGGAAGCTGAGCTGAACAGGGAGGGAGGACTTAAAGTGATAGTGCACTCACGGTCTCTCTCAGTTCCATAACATACATCTACACACTAGCTCTTTCACCCACACACTGGCTCTCATACCCACATACACTCTGCCTTTCCTAGTTCCAACACAGATTGTTACACACCTAGACAGAGTCTCACACTCCCCAACACACAGTCACACACACTGGCTCTCTCTTTGTCTCGCTCATACACATATAGACACACTTTGTCACAAACATACACTTGTATTACTTTTGATGTTATTACTGTTTGGTATTCCTGTAAGAAGGCTCACGGTGTGCCAGGAAGGCCATTGACTCTGGCAAGATGCAGCTCCCATATGACAGCACAAAGCCCGCCTTGAGCCACAGATCAGGTACTGGGTACTACAAGTCACCACAGAAGCACAGAAGTAAGTGTGGCAATACTTTATATACCATGCCACTTTTACTTCTATACTTCTCCCGACAGAAGCCTAGGAATTTTTTAGTTGTAGCAGTTACTCACTGTGACATTATCTAATTAAAACATGACCATATAGATCATTGTTCCAACTACAGTTAAATATTTGCAACAAATATTATACAAAATGTGGCATGTAGGTCAGCTATGAAAAGGTAATTTGCTGAAAATGATTATGCTATTTGTATGCATGTATGTATCGTATTTGTATTCGAAGTTACGAGTATTGATTCTATACCTGTATTTCAGATGTTTGCTCCTGGGGTAATGCCCACAAGGTAGTTAGCCAGCATCTTGAAGGGACTAGTTAAAGCTCATAAAGGGACACTTGACTCACAATGAACCATGGGAGTTGCTCATCTATATTGAATGGACTTTCCTGCAGCTGTTCCATATGAAATACAGGTAATGGCCCACAGTTGATGGGGAGGGAGACCTGCAGAGCCCAAAGAGCCTTTAAGAGCCAGGAGTGATGCTGGGAGGAGGAGGGAGCACCAAAATACAAGTTCACCCAGGGCAACATTTTCACTACAGCCAACCCTGCCACCACTGATACAGGCCTTCTATGGTCTGGACTGCCCTCTACAGGACCAGGTACAACCCAAAAGTGGGGTAGGAAGTGACCCACCAGCAGCAGACCCCAACTGGCTGCAGGACTGCCAGAGATTAGGCCAGCTTGTTGTGGTCTGGATCCCTGGCTATCCCAGTGGCAGGGTGATCTGCTAATGATAGGGCCCTGGGCTGGGATGCAGTGGAGCAGGTGGGCCTACATCCCCCTTGCTATGTCCAAACCCTGTGTTGGCAGTCTATGCATCCCTAGGACAAGAAACCTGCATTTGTCAGACATCCACCAGAGCTAGGGAGACTGACCCCTGGCTGCTCAACCCTGAACACAGGCCTGAGCCACAGACTCACTGCCCCACCCTGCCTACCTAACTGCTTTGCTGCTCAGCGTGAATGCAGGCCCAAGCCATAGACTTATTGCCCAGCTCTGCCTGAAGCCCTGGGCTATCTAACTGCTTTGCTGCTCAACCCTGAATACAGGCCAGAGCTATAGACTCTTGCTGCGCTGCTATTTCCTCATAACAGGCGACACTGCGAGACATAGTGAGGTGGACTGACCTCCCACAAACCTGTAGGGGAAGGTATACCACCACTGAACCACTACAGGCATTTTCTCCATCCCTTTAATTACTTTTGAGGCCCTCTTCTGCAATCTCTCCAACTTTGTCAACATCCATTTAAATGTGGATGCCAGAACTGGAAGTAGTATTGGTCTAAGCAATGCTGCAAGCAGAAGTAAAATCACCTCCCTATTCTCTTGTTTATACATCCAAGGATCATGTAAGCTGTTTTGCCACAGCATTTCATTGAGACATCATGATGTATTGCTTGTCCACTATGATGACCTAATCCTTTTCATTCCCTGCTTTCCAGGATACAGGTCTTCATTCTGTAGGTATGGGCTACATTCTCTGTTCCTAGATATATAATTTTGCATTTGGATTCATCTTCCTACTACATATTTTAGAAATGTGCGTCTGTCTATCCATCCATGAGTCAGTTTGTTCAAGAACTCTTCCTAAATGGTAAGAGCTAGGACCACCAATTTGGTATGCAGCTTCTTCTTATCATAACTTTAAAGCAAGGTCAGGGTTTGGTTGTGCCAGGATAATGGGATGTGCCTGGAATTCCATTGTATCTCATAAAATGGAAAGGGAGGGGTCTGGAAGGAGGGAGTTATACTGAAGCATGACCACAAGTGGACAGCAAAAGGCCAGAGATGGGGATCAGGACAGCTATAACCCCATTGGACCAGCAGGGGGCAGGAGACAAGAAAGGAACAGTTCTACTATATATTTCAGAGTGTTTGTCTGTTTGCCTTTTTGTGTGTTTGACTCCTGGCTGGAGGACCCCTCACCCAGCTGTGCTCACTGCAGTGGCCATGGACTGGTGCTTCTTACCTGGCCCCAAGCTGCTCCGGTGAGAAAGGGCTGAGATTGTCTCCTCATCCCTTCAAACCCTCATCCCCAGCCTCACCCAAGAACAGTGATTTACATGAAGAAAAACAAAACTTATTTGAGTTAAGGACCTGAGCAACATTGGGTAAATCTTCTAGTTAAAATACATTTTGAATGGGGCCAACTATGCAAGTGGCTTCCAGCAATGCTGTCCAACTGTCCCTTACCCAGTTACCAAAATCTCCATTTCCTTCCTCCATCCCAGCCATGTTCCTTACATCTACAGTGCAGTACGGCATTACAGCTTAGTTATTACCTTCTCAAGCAGCTTCTGCAATGGGCAGGATTTAGCTTTCATGCACCAGAGTGCTGTGCCATTCACTCATTGGAATAGTTTTGCTCTGAAAGCGGCAGGAGACAAAAGGCTTTATATATCATGGAGCTGGATATTTGAAAGAAGGACACTTTCAGATGCTGGGATTATTTGGCTCTAGTAGTGGCATTTCATTGCTCTTAAAATGCCTTCATAGTGATTAGAAACTTAGATATGACAAAAAAAATATGTTTTTACACGATAACTTATTTTCTCTGAGTTTGAGAAGTTGGGTTGTTATTTTATATTGTGTGTCACTTCAGGAAACACTGTATCTAATGGCTTTCCTGAGTAGGTGGAGCTCAAATCTAGCCATGATTGAAAAATCTGAAGATGCCTCCTGCTTGTAAAGTTGAAGGAGATCCAATCAGAAGGTTGATTAACCTGACAATTCACAAAGAAGGTTTCAGGTAAAAACAAATGTATCATTTTCAATTATTGTGTTTTCCGATTTTTTTTTTAAATTACTTTACAATACCACAGAAAATATGTGCAGGTATTAACAGTAGCCAGTAATCCATTTGCAATGCTGAATAGTCCATTGAATGTGCATATTCAATGAATAGGTGAACTAAATCTAAATTCTTATTCAGGGTGGTATTTAGTGATATCGTTTCTCTTAGAATGTTCTCAGAGGCCTGGTCTATAGTAGACCAGGCAGATCAGTTTAAGGTACGCAACTCCAGCTATGCAAAATCCGTAGCTAGAGTTGGCTTCCCTTACGCTGAACTTTGGTGGTGTCCGCACAGCAGGAGGCCGATGCTTCCCTTATTCCTCAAAGAATGGGGCATACCGGACACCGGTGAGGGCAGACCTCAATGTTCGATTTATGTGTCTATATTAGACCTGCTAAATCAAACATTAGAAGATTGACCTCCTGAGGGTAGATCTTCTCACTAGTGTAGACATGCTCTGAGCGAGCTACAACAATGTATTTTGTAATTAAAGTGGCATTTCTGTTGTAATTGAGACTTACACTTTGACTTTTAAAAATGATGTGCAACATCAAATTCTGAAAATGTCCAATTGTCAAGTATTTGCCATTGGTCATGCAGTGCTGTCCCATACACATTCAAAGAGAAAACACAATGCCCTAAACAAAGCAATGATAGGGTTGCCAGATGGTTTCAACAAAAATACCGGACACACTTGACATTACATCACAATCTATATTACATCTTATTTAGAAATTACCAGACATTTATATTTTCTCATTGATATTTTCTCAATTTGTTTCCTGAACAGAAAGCTCAAATACTGGACTGTCCGGTTCAAAACCAGACACCTGGCAACCCTAAGCAATGATGCATCTGATATGATACATACAATTTTCCACTTTACGCAAAATCCCAGCATGCATAATTATTGATTGTTGATTTCATACTAAAACAGGAGCTTGTTTGAACATCTGTGTTTTGTAGATATTTTATTTTCTTAATTTGAATCCCACTAGTAAGTTTTAAATATATGCGTTTCTCTTCAATAGAAGTTACAGGAATTGTCTACATTCCTTATTATTCAGCTCTGAATAAATTTTATTTACTTTACATTTGTGTATTTATACATCATTTATTTATCTGTAGAGTGATCTAGTTTTTCAGAACTATTAGTTACCACATTGTATGCAGAGCACAGTTCAAAATTTGTGTAGTACATGTGCACAAGTATTAACAGGAAACAATTTAAAACTGTAGTGGTATCCTGTAGGATGTATGTAACTCGTTCAGCCACATGTTGATTTACAGAGTACTATACTTTAGACTGTACATTCGGTAAATGTGGCATTATTATTACTGGGCTACATCAAAGCACAGGAAATAAATGTAAGCACATTTGAAGTGACAGCACTCTCTAGAATTAATAGCTTGTATACAATATTGAACTTACAGAAATGAATACACAATTTTATTTAATGTGAGATTTTAGGAAAAATTGGAATGCTAATATAAAAAGCTAAGGTTCTCATTCATAACAAGTAATTTGATAATAATCTTGCCTTTACACAGTATATTTTACTCCCCCCCCCTTTTTTTTAAAGAAAGTGCTCTGCTTGCTCTGTCACCCTTCACACACAAAATCAGAGAGGAAACAGTACAATTCGATCTAAAAACACAAGGAAGGCCTGCAAAAAATCATAGGAAAGTGAAAAAACCAGAGATTCTCAACATCCATATGCTAATGTTATAGGGTAAGTACATCCTCACCAGTCTTTCCACAGGTGATACCACTGGTAATGCGGCTGTGAGAGGAGGTGGGGAGGGAGAACTTTGCTTTCTCACTCCACAACTGCCCAGAATTGGCTGGACAGCAAGCAGAGAGCCTACTGCACCCTCTGCAGATGGCAGAGCAATCTCTCCACTATACATTCTGAAGCCCCCAGGGGGAATTATGGCTGTCCATTCAGAAGCTCCAGCTGCCTCTTCATACTCCCTTCTCTACAGCACAGAGCAACCTTACAGCTAATGTGGAGACAGAAACTCCCCACCATAAACTTTTTAGCAGGTATCTAGCATCAATGACTGCCAGAAGCACTAGTCTCCAGTTCATAGTAATGAAATTACCATACTGTCAGGCTCCACATCAGCCTAGCATTGCGTGGCCCTTTTGACTCAAATACTGAGGGAGGGACCCACCAACATAAATTCAATCTGAAATGTATTTGAAATGTATATGTGTAGACGCGGTACTCCGAGGGAAAACCCCGTACTTCGAATTAACTGTACAGTTAATTCGAGGAGTACAGTTAATTCGAAGTACGGGGTTTTCCCTCAGAGTACCGCGTCTACCCACGGCGAGTTAATTAGGGCTAGTCAATTTCCAACATGGCGACCGGACGCAACTATGCTAATCAAGCACGGGATATTTAAATCCTGCGCTTGATTTGCAACTTCGGTCGCCTTTGTTTGCCTCCCTACTTTGAAGTAGGGGGCAAGTGTAGACGTACCCTCAGTTACTTCTTATCCTGCCTTCCGTGGATAATGGAGAATAGCTGATCACTGGAACAACTTAAAGTAGATGTAGGTGAAGTTGTGCCATGATTAACTTGGCCCTGTAAGTCATATCTTCAAACATTTAGTTGAGCAAGATGCCTTGACTACAACCTTTATTTGTCCCTCACAACCCAGGGCAATATTAATTGTTATTTATCGCAATTTTTGTTGTCAGTCATCCCAGATATTTATCTTTCTTCTTGCCTGTTTTATACTAAATTATTACCAAATTGCTGAAGCTAAACCTATTCAATATCCCCTTTCCTCCTGTTTTGAAGAATCTGAGGTTTTCAATATATTTTTAAGAGACTGAAAACAATATTTCTATCCCCTGGCCCTTTTAAATTTTATTTACACCTGTGCAGTGCGTAATGTCTCTTTATATCACCTGTCCCCCCTGATCATTCATCTAAATTATACAAGTTACTGATGACATACTGAAGTTCTTGAAAATAGATTCTGAAGTGGACTGGTTAATAGGAAGTTGTCCCAGCATCACTTCCTATTCCCAAAAGACAGGCCACTCCAAGAATGCATGAATTAAGCGTAAGTGTTTTAAAGACATCATATGAATTGTCTTCTACTTACTTGGTACTGTCTGTTCACCCTATTCATACAATTATTGCCTCAGAGTGGATTTCAAAATTCCTTTCTCAGCAAGAATGCCTCCCATTAAAGTACTCAGAAAATCTCTGCCTTACCAAAAGACTGCTGCAAATGTGGCATTGTGGAGTACCACTTCATTCTCCTGCAATGTCTATATCAAATTTGTTCAGTTTCTGAGTAAAAAGGTACTAATTTGTCTCAGGACTGCAAAAACTGTAAGTGCTAGGTAAAGTGTCCTTGGGACTCTTGCCATGGGCAATGCTTCCGGAATTAAAGCCACTAGGTGAGGTGGTCCTTAGACTCTCACTATTAGGTATTATACCCCCAGAGTATTGCTGTTAGGCAGTACGGACAACCTGGAGCACAGAGCCAACCCCTAATGTTTGTTTATCAAGTACTTTTTTACATCTTTGATTTCCAAGTGTAGTCTTGTATAGCATTAGCAACATAGGTACTTAAACAGAGGTACTAGGGATGCCACCCTACCCCGTGACTTGAAATGGTTTCCATTATATGCAGGGTTTCCAGTTTGATTCAATATCTTTCAGAACCCCCTCTATACAAATTGTTTCAGCACTTCTGATTAGCAACATCTAGAAACAAATACATTTATTCGGTGCTTTTTATGTTAAAAAAAAAAAAAGCGCGCTGGAGCCAAAATGCGGTCACGGCCCCTTTAATTGCTGCGTGTCCCAAGCGGGCTTCCGTCCAACGTGGCGCGAGTGCTCCCAGGGTCAGCTGCAGACTGTGCCACAGGAAAGCAGCGAGTGCTCGCAAAAAAGGTGACGGTATGCCATACCGGTGCATACCGTCACAAAAAAATTACTGCATATTCATAAATTAATTCATTTTTTTCACTTGGGTAACCTTAGAGAGACATTTTTTTCTTTAAAATAACACCTTGGTCTGTCTGAAAAATATTAGTTAATCATATGAGACATATTGCTTGTTTCAAATCCAATACCCATCTCTAATTTTGTTAGAACTTTTAGTAAGGATTCAGTAAGCTCTATCTCAGTTTTTATATAGAGATGCAAGTTAAGAGCTCTTATTTTAGCAAACAAGTAAGATCTTACCCTTTGATTCTATCTGGGAGTCCCCCATATTCTCCAGTTTTTATTTTTTATTTAACTTTCCAATAATTCACATTTATAATATAGAACAATTTTCCAGCAGTAATTTATTATATTTGTAATCCTCTCATTCTCCAGAATAGTAAACAGCAAAACCCATTACACAGTCTTTCTGGTGATTCTGTCTTATCTGAGGAGGTGAGTTTTCTCTTTGCCTCACAGGCAGTGCAGCTTCATTCTGTTGCATTTTTATCTCCTAAAATGTTTGGAAGATTTATCAGAAAAGCCAAAAAATGCCAAATGTGGAATTTTATTTATCCTATAAAAATTCAGACTTCTCTACAATAGACCGCTGACCAATCAGGATCTCCTGGAACTTTGCCTTCTTTGCACAAGTTGGAAAGAACCTGATCTAAGAAATGGGCAGAACCATCCCCACCATACATGCAATAGTTCACAGGGATCTGCATGATAGGGTAGTGTAAGCAGCCTAGGCTATAGACTCACTCTAGTATGGCAGGGACCTAGGTAAGGGGAACCTTGAGAAACAAGAATACAGTCTGTTGTAGGCATATACATGAGTAACAACCTCAGTCTGGATCAATCCACACAAGAGGCCCACTTCCTTAACACTACAGTACAATTAAATAATGGACAAATTTCCACCACCCTATACCGAAAACCTACCAAACGCTACACTTACCTTCATGTCTCTAGCTTCCATCCCAGACACATTTCTCAATCTATTGTATACAGCCAAGCCCTAAGATACAACCGTATTTGCTCCAATCCCACAGACAGAGACAAACACCTACAGGATCTATATAGAAAAATAAAAAACAGGACTATGTAGCACTTTAAAGACTAACAAGATGGTTTATTGGGATCTATATAGAGCATTCATAAAACTGAAATACCCACCCAGAGAAGTGAAAAAACAGATTGATAGAGCAAAAAAAGTACCCAGACATGAACTACTTCAAGACAGGTAAAAAAGAGACAACAGAATTCCACTTGTCATCACTTATAGTCCATAACTTAAACCCCTCCAACGCATTATCAACAATCTACAGCCTATCCTGGAAAATGACCTCTCACTCTCAGAGGCCTTGGGGGAAAGGCCAATCCTCACCTACAGACAACCACCTAACCTCAAACAAATTATTTCCAATAACCATGCAACATACCTCCACCATAATCATCCAGTAACTCACCCCTGCAATCAGCCCCGGTGCCAACTCTGCCTACACATCTACACCAGTGACTTCCTCACTGGACCCAACCACATCAGCCACCAAATCAAAGGCTCATTTAACTGCACATTCACTAATGTGATCTATGCCATCAAATGCCAACAATGCCCCACTGCCATGTATATTGGCCAAACTGGACACTCTCTACGGGAAAGAATTAATGGACACAAATCAGATATCCAAAAAGTCAATACACAAAAACCTGTTGGAGAACACTTTAATCTACCTGGACACTCATTAATGGATCTCCAAATCACCATTTTGTTTCAGGCAAATTCCACAAGCCAAATATACAGAGAAGAATTGGAACTTAACTTCATTTACAAGTTTAATTCTTATGCAAATGGTATGAACAAAGATATCAGCTGGCTTGCACACTACCTTCCACATCCTATGACTTAGCCTACCAACCAAACAATGGAGGTGCTAATGGTTCTTATCAGCCTCTTGTAACTATTTAGTCTTTAAGGTGCTGCTAGACTACTTGTTGTTTTTAAGTTTTTCCTGTTACAGACTAACTTGGCTATCCCTCTGAAGCTTATCTACTCAATGTCTCTCTTTTTTATTCCTCACCTCTTTTCCCCCCCTCCTTTTCTTTCTCTTTTTTTCCTTGTCCCCCCATGCCTCCTTCCCTTATTTATTCTTGGATCTGGACTTCTAACACTCCTGTCATCTGAAGAAGTGGGCTATGCCCCCGAAAGCTCATGATACCATCTACATGTTTTGTTAGTCTTTAAGGTGCTACTAAACTATTTGTTGTTTTTTAAGTTTTTCCTGTTAGGCTACGTTTACACTGCAGGCTTCTTGTGCAAGAGCACATCCACACCTAAAAGCGTATTGCATGGACACTCTTGTGCAAGAAAGCTCTGATGGGGATTTAGAGAATGGCCATCAGAGCACCTATGCTTTTTCCCATAGGGGTTTCTTGCGCAAGAAACCCCTCTGGAGCATCCACACTTGCCTTTTTGCGCAATAGCTGTAGCCTCGTAGAAGGAGGTTTACCTACACCGGCAAAAGCCCTTGTTCTGCCGTTTTACTGCTGATTTACTTGTGCAAAAGCGCATTTGAGGTGTGGACGCTCTGCAGGTTTTTGCACAAAACCGGCCATTTTTGTACAAAAACCTTGCAGTGTAGATGTAGCAATTCAGACTAACTCGGCCACCCCTCTGAAGCTAATGATGTCTGTGTTCCTTTTCTAGCCCATACGTCCCCTGCATATGTAACGGCCATTTTTCCGACAAAACTTGAGGAATGTCCACACTGCAATTGCGTTCTTCCACAAGAAAATCGAAAGAACAGAGGGGTTTTCTGGCATTGGTAATCCTCTTTCTATGAGGAAGAACCTTTTTCCGAAAGAGCTCTTTCACAAAAAGGCGTGTGTGGACAGGGAAAAGGGAGTTCTTTCGGAAAAAGAGGAAAGAGGAAAAAGCACAGATGCCCTGATGGCCATTCCATCCATAACAATCACAGCTTACATGTGAGAGAGCGTCCATTCAGTTTGGACACTCTCTTTCGAAAAGCAGATCGCTCTTTCGATGCACTTTTGCAGTATGGACACTCTCTTTCAGAAGAAGTTTTTTTGGAAGATCTCTTTTGAAAAAAGCTTCTTTCAAAAGAAGCCTGTAGTCTAGATATAGCCCCAGAGGCACTAGACCACTGAGAAAGAGAGAGTGAAATCAATCAAATAGATCAAGTTGTCAGCAGATGGAATTGAACTTGGAACTTTCGGGGCTACAGCCTTGTGCCTATACCGCATGAGCTAAAAGCACATAGGCTCTTAGCTAAGGTTGTAGAGCAGGCTTTGCTCAGTGCCTCTGGGTTATATATTTCCCTCAGCTGAGGAAGCAGTCCCAAGTTTCAGAGACCTCCCAGCAGTTCATCCCAGATGAGTCCCCACTTGTAAAGCTGAGACACCTGCATCATAGGCAGGTGGGATTGAACTTGGGATCTTAGGGGGCTAACGCCATGTGTCTCTACTACATGTGCTAAAAACCAGCTGCTTCTTAGCTAAGGCTATATATAGACTGGACAAGGTCTCCATGCATCCAGCTAATATTGCTGGAGCCTTCATGATAGCCCTTTGTGTGGTTGTGGTGCAACACAGACAACAATACATTAATGAATGCCCGCTGACTAGGTTTAGTGGTGATCTAGAAGAACTGCATCATTCCACTGAAGAAGCTATTGCTTGGCTATACAACTATTCACACATTCAATAAATAAACAGATTCCATGCTTTGGATGCCTGCAGTGTGAAATGATTACACTAGGTTCAAAAATCAAACAAGCCTGAAATCCTAAAATCCTTTTCTTACTTCATCATAAACGTCATATCATAATATTACCACTAGGTGGTGCCATTATTTGGCCACCTAATTCATGGGTCTTTCAAGTGAACATCACGCACCTCTTAGAAATAGAAATCTGAAGCTCTATCATACTTTAGAAAGGTAATCTAGATATTAAAGAGAAAATTACTTGTGGAGAAGGTAATCTAATGCATTTCTCTGAAAATTCATTACATATTAAGAAGTTAACTACAGTACACTTACCAGTGCTTTGTCCAGTCTAGTTTTTGGTACTATGTGCAATGGAGCATCCAGCTTTTCCTTGGAAGACTATAATGTAATCTAAGAGAGCATGCTGTTGGCCACATTTACCTGATATTCAGCCTAAAACAAATCTTTTCCCAATTTCCAGATAAAAATTTCCAGATAAAATAGGAGTTAAGGTCAAAGTACATATGAGTACTTAAGGGTTAAAAAAAAATAGATTTTGTAATTATCCCAAAACTAAGCATGGCAAACTTGAAATTCAGAGTTCAAAGTATATTTAAATTGAAACATGTTAAGGTACAAAATACACAGTTAAGGGATCTAAACAACCTTATCTCTGTCCTATAATGACATCAACCGATAACCATACATTTGTGATTTTGGCATTTATTTTTTGTAATCCTAAAATAAATTAAACTGATTTTAAGGACATTAGGTTGATTTTTAAATATTTTCCCTTCTTGTTGTTACTACAGAGCACAATCGTAGCAGTTAGAGACAACAATCATTAATAACATTGCTTAATTACAATTTAACTTCTTCAAATTTTTTAAAAAGTTTTAATTATATGAAAAGTTTCAAGAGTCTGTGTTTTTCTACTATTAAGGTAATTTAGGACAAAGAAACGACTGTATAAATGCTAAATTGCCTTAAATTACCAACTTTTAAATAATTTCAAATCATAAACTAATTGATTTACAAATTTGCAAATTCTCAGATAATTCTGTGTACTGTTCTCTCTATATAATAGGATATACTCTATTTTTCATATCTTACAAAGGGTTAAATCACTAATCTATGAAGTTGTAACTGATGCCTCCATGAAGGTGTATTTTGATTTGTACTCCTCAATTTCTAAAGAGACTGCTTCTCATGGAAATGGGAAGCCTGCCTAGATTCCACCTCTTTCAACAGAAGTTTCTACCAAATAAATTCAGTGCAGATGGCTTACATTCTTTCACATTATAGGTAGAGCATCCAGAATCCCATTTTTAAAGAGGCAGTCCTGCATTTAAGCCCTCATGCAGGTGTCCTGACATTTTCTTAAATAGGCAAACTGTCCTGGGAGGTCCGACTGCAGGCTAGATTCCTGTTCACCAGCGATGAATGGGAGGATCCAGTGGCCGACACTGGTGTGTGTGCAAAGCTAGCGGCAGAGCGAAGATGTATAGAGCCCTGTGTGGATACAAAACATGTATCCATATCCACAAAAATGAACTGCGGACATCTGCATTGACATCTGCCAATGTGGATACCCACAGATATAAAGTGGATATCTGCAAAATTGCAGGGTTCTAGATATAAAGTTTGTGTCTGCATCCACATCTATATCCACAAAAATGAGCTGCAGATATCCAGGGATTTGCAGGGCTTTAAAGTTATACTGCAGGGATGGGGAAACTTTTTTAGGTTGAGGGCCAGTGACCCACAGAAAAATCAGCTGGGGGCCACATTCAAGTGAATAAAAAAAAATTGACATAGTGCTTGACTGATAAGGAAAAAAAGACACCTCACTCCAGACCCATGGGGGAGATGCCAAGGCTCAGGGTTTCCCCCCAAAGCTGGATTAACTCATCTGTAGGCCAGGGGCTAGCAGATTTTTTGGGACCTCTCGGTTCTGGGATGGGGCCAAAAATGAGGGGTTCAGTGTGTAGGAGGGAGTCTGGGCAGGAAGTAGGGTGCAGGAGTGGAGTAGGAGAGCAGGGTCTGATCAGGAGATAGGATGCAGGAGCAGGTGGGGTGTGGTGACTGGCGGAAGGGAGGGATGCAAAGGGGGTACTCAGTCTGGGTGAGAGGGAGGGTGCAGGAGGAGACAGGGGTGCATGGTCTGGGTGGGAGGAAGGGTGCAGGAGGATACTGGAGGTGTGGGGTCTGGGGGGAGGGATGGTGCAGGAAGAGGCTGGGCAGAAGGGAGGTGCAGGAGCAGGCTGTGGATGTGGGGTCTGGGTGGGAAGGAGAGTGCTGGAGTGGAGT
This sequence comes from Pelochelys cantorii, assembly GCA_032595735.1. NCBI lineage: Eukaryota > Metazoa > Chordata > Testudines > Trionychidae > Pelochelys > Pelochelys cantorii. The sequence goes on from CM064334.1 coordinate 57,683,405, forward strand.
GGTGATGCAAAGTCTGGGCAGGAGGGATGCAGGAGCGGGTTGAAGGTGCAGAGTCTGAGCAGGAGAGAGGGTGCAGAAGGCATGGGGTATGGGATTTAGGTGGGAGGAGAGGTACAAGAATGGGCTGGAGAGAGGATCTGGGCCAGAGGGGGCATGCGATGGGGGTTGCCCCCCACTGCACCCATGGGCTGGGATTCCCAGCCAATGAGAACAATGGGATAGAGCCTTCAAGCAGCACAGGGGACAGAGCTGCCCTGCACTGCCATTCTCAGCACAAAGTCACTTCCTCCCCCCACCAGGCAGAGCCTGTAGGTCAGATCCAACTGGCAGACTGCCTTGATCCAGCCCGTGAGACTCAGGGCTCCCCCCACTGCAGCAGAGAGCTGGTGCTAGTGCTTAAGCCATGTGGGGGGGGGGCGCGCCAAACATCAGTTCCCCACCCACCCCCCCGTATGGCTGGAGCACCAGCACCAGCTCATCTCCTTATGGAGGGGAGCCTCGAGCTTCATGGGCCAGATCAAGAGAAGCCGTGGGCTGGATTTGACTCGCAGGGCTATAGGTTCCCCACTCCTGATGTAGCATGTGGAAATAGGCTGCTCCCCTTTCAGGTTCATCAGTGCACCCCCTGCTGCATGCTGGCTCTTGGTCAGCAAGGCCTCACCCCCTGCATCCTGTTTCCAACCAGTACTGGCTGTAAGCTGAGGTGATTGGTGAGTGCAGACAGGCAGAGCCACTGGATGGTTCAGGGTGGCTTTTTTAGGTTCCATGCTTTGGGGGGCCCTGTGGGGCCCAGAGTGGCCTGAGCCATTACCGGGGTTCCTGGTGGTGGCAGCAGGGTCCAGGCCTGCCCCCACAGTCACCAGAAATGGTGGGAGCCATGGGAAGCAGCGCGACCCATCTAACCTGCTCTGCTCCACCATCTCCTAGTTGCATTGCTCCACTTCACCACGGTGATGAGTACAGGAAGGGACCCAACATCTGCTGCTGGGGTCAGGCCCCCCAGTTATCCCCTGTTGCATCACTGGAGGGGGGAGGACTTGGGGGCATGGGTGCAATAGGGAAGGAGCAGAGGCAGGAAGAGGCAATGCCAGGCTTTGGATGGAAGAGGGAGTTGTTCTGGGCCCTGCACCCCCCTTAAGGACAGCACTGCCAGGCAGCAGATGGTTATATGTTGACTCTGCTTCCAACCCATAAGCCCTTTTACCTGCTCCCCTTCTTGCTGTCCTTTCTCTGCTTTGCCCTTTTGCCCTCCTGTCCCAGTGCTCCGTCATATCCCCCTGGTGGGGCACATCCCATTCCCAGAGCTGTGCAGAGAATCAGCCCTGGTCAGAGTGTTCAGCTCACCAACAGCCTGGCTGGCAGGCTCCTTCTTTCTCCTACTTCCTCTGGCTGGGCTGACACCCTGGGAAAGTCCAAGACCTTCCAGCCCGGGGCACTGACCAGGAGGAGTCGAGCTCTGTGTATGCCAAAGCCCCACACAGTACTGGCACAAGAAAGCCTCTGTACCCTTCAGGTAAGCTCTAGAGTAGGGGTGGAGAAGGTGGGGGAAAAAAATCAGTCGGGGGCCACACACAAATGAGAAGCCAAAAAAAACCAACCCAAACCCTCGCTGACATGGCCTATGACTGAGAAAGAGAAAGAAACGCCACACATTCCCCTCACACACCAGAGCCTAGTGCAGCCCAGGCTAGTAGGTTTTGTGAGCTCCAGTCCCTCAGTAGGCTCCCCAATGCTAGGAGGGAAGCCCTAAGCCTCAGGGGCTGGATCCAGGCAAGCTGGGGGCCACCCTGAGGTTCCCCACTCCTGCTCTAGAGTGATGGGAGGAAGTGATTTCCAGCCTGTTCTTGCCCCAACAGCAGCTCCCAGGGCAGAGGCTTAGCAGCCTCTTCATCTACCCCCACTCTGGATCCTTCCTCCAGGGAACGCAGGAGCTACTTCATCCCTTACAGTTCCTCCCCTGCTAAACCACTTCTCTGGCTTGGATCACTGAAGCCTCTGTAGTCAGGTCCCTGGTACATAATGTATCCTTAGGGCTTAACCCTTTCCTGCCCATACTGTAGCCTAGGGACAGAAGGTAGCTGAGCTACATCAGTGGTCAGCAGCAGCCTGAAGATGTTAGCTGCCCTTCAACACTGTGCAGGCAGGAAGGGACAAGCTACCTTCAATCACCTGAACAGGGGGAGGGAAGAAATGAGCTCTGCAAAGACAAGAACCAAATCATCCCTTCCCCCCAGTCCTCCCTCTGGACGTAGCTCCTGTTTCTTCCCTCCTGTACAGTGCCAAAAGGCTGCTGCTGGTCACATTCTAGTGTGAACCTTGGCAGAAATCTGGGGAATAGGACATATGACCCTCTCCCCTCCCCCCCAACACATGTTGCCTTGGGAAGATGCACTGCTATGTGCTAGAAGAGGCAGGTCCATCATGGTAATCAACCAGGCATAGAGGGCAAAAAGTGAAGGGCAGGGAAGATTGAGTAAGTCAGTCATGGTCCCTACCAAGTGAGATAGGTATACGGCAGAGAGAAAGAGAGATTGTGTGTGTGTGGGGGGGGCGGATAGGCAGGTGTGTGTCACCCCCTCCCAATATGAACTCTAAAGGCTTAAAGATAAGAAGGTAAATAAAAAGAATCGAACTATGCAAAATCTTTTTTTAACGGGCTCAATCAACTTGATGTTACTTTGAACATTGGTACTGCATAGCTCTGAGTGATTGCCATTGAACTCACTTGAATACAAGTAATTTTACAAGGTATCCTGTATTCAGTGGAGGAAAATATGGTTACCCTAATTATAGGCAGAGTTCACTGTGCTGCTTATTGTCACTTTCCAATATAAGATTGTTTTTTCATTTATTTAGGGGTGGAGAACCTAAGGCCTGGGGGCTGGATGTAACCTGTGGCTTGTCTGGATCTGGCCCCCAAGGCTCAGGGGGCCCCCCAACCAGCATTGGGGAGCCCATGCTGGTGCTCCAAACCTCCCCCGTCACACAGGGATGGAGCACACAGAATTTATTAGGCTGGGCCCTCCTAGGTTCTGGTGTGTGAGGGAAATGTGGGGAGTATCTTTCTCTTTCTCAGTTGGGGACCACATCAGTGAGATTTGTTTTGGCTTGTTTTGTTTTGTTTTTTTGTTTCTCACTTGTGTGCAGCTCCTACTGATTTTTCTGTGGGTCAGCGGCCCCCCAGTACAAAGAAGGTTCCCCACCCTGGATTTATAGCTTTGACAAATTTCCTGTGCTAAAATTTTCTAGGCCAGGCGTCTGTGGTAAGCTGACATTTGTTTGCCTAAATTTCAGCTAAAATAATGTAGCCATTTCCAAGAACAAATTTAAAGGGGGAGGGTAAAAGTAGAAGGTGAGGTGGGAAGAAACTTTGTTTTACCATGTTAAGAAACAAAATCTTCCACTATTTCTTTGCAAGTCTTTAGCACCCTTGTGCTTTGAAAGAGTAAACTGAAATTTAGTGGTGGATCACCATGGTGTCAAGATTTACCTGTTGCTGTTCCTTTGAAAATATGCCCAATTTTGGCAGGATTATAAACCTCTGAAAAATCTGTTTGCACATGTTCAGTACAGACTTGCTACAGTTTGGCAACTTCATTTTCCAAAAGTTCTATCTATTCTGGCCATTGTCCATCCTCTCACAACTCCTACGTGTTGTTGTCTGGACTGTGCATGCACCTTTCTCATAGAACAACTGTGCATGCTTCAACCTGGGACTGTAGGGAATGAGCAGGATTTTCCCTACAGGCTTTTCCTGGTTGCCATGGGTTGCTGGAGTGCTAGAAACTAGAACTGAGATCAGAGAGGCTGTCTCTTGTGTTCTGTGTCTTCCCCGTAGGCATGCAGGCAGGGAAGAGGAGTAGAAGATAGAAACTGATCTGAATGCAGAGAAAGAGAGAGAGGAAAGAGAAGAAGTTTTAGAAGACAGAGGGTGGGAAAGAGCAAGATAACAAGACCATTAATAATAATAGGAGATATACCATCTCATAGAATTGGAAGGGAACTTGAGAGGTCATTGAGTCCAGCCCCCTACCCACACAGCAGAACCAAGTACCATCCCTGATAGATTTGCCCCAGATCCCTAAATGGCCCCTTCAAGGATTGACCTCACCATGCTGGATTTAGCAGGCCAATACTCAAACCACTGAGCTATCACTCCTCTTTCCTCCCCTGTCCCCTAGATAATGGGTGTTGGATATAAGCACAAAGGGAGGGGGACAGAAACTGCAAAGGGTGAATAACCATAAAGGAGGTAAGGTTCAGGAACTGGAAGGGGTAATTAGAAGAATGAGATGAGGCAGAAGCGAGAGCAGGGGTGGGCAATAATTTTTGACCAGGAGCCACTTCAAAAATTTTTTAAGCGGCCCTGGGCTGCCCCGGAAGGGGTGGGGCCTAGACCGGAAGGGGCAGGACCAGGATGTTCTGGGCTGCCCCACCCCGAGACCATAATTGGTCTGGGGGTGGGGGTGCCCCTTTGCCCCCCCCTTCCCACTAGGCACCCAAGTCCCTAGCAGGGTGGGAACAGGCTTCATGCGCTCTCCCCACCCCCACGCCAATCAAGGTCTGAGGGCGGGGGAGCTACACGAAGCTTCCTTCACCCTGCCCCCGACCTGCGCGAGCGTACAGCACTTTGAAGTGCCACGCACTCCTTGCAGGGCGTGGGGGAGGGCAGACAAAACTTTGTGTGCTCCTCCTGCCCCCAAGCCAATCAGGGTTTGGAGGCGGGGGAGTGCCTGACATCTCCTCCTGCCCTGCGAGGAGCACATAGTGCTTCAAAGTGCTGTGTGGTCCTGCCAGGGCTGGAGGAAGTTTTGCGCACTTCTCCGTCCCCAGGAGCTAATTGGCCTAAGGGTGGGAGAGTGACAGGGCCTCTGCGGGCCGGATCAACCCCCTTGGCAGGCCGCATCTGGCCTGTGGAGTCCCTTTTGCCCAACCCTGAGCTAGGGTATATGGTAGATAAGCACAGAGGAGGAGAATAGCAAGACTACATAGATGGAGGGGTGAATAGCTGTAGAGTGGGAGGAGGTGGGAACCAGGGTGGGGAGAGGGAAAGCCACAGAGGAAGAGGACAAAGTCAGGAGCTGTTATGGGAAGGAGGTTTAGATAAAGCAGAGGGGAAGGAGAGCAGGAACCAGAGTGGAGAATGGTGGACAAGAACAAAGGGGGAAAGGAGCAAGGAAAATGGGGTGCAGGAGGAGGGAGAAAGGATGATGGGGCTTATTAAATGAACAGTTGTTAAATAAGCAGCAATTAAATATTTTATTTCCATTGTCCATATGTCTGATATTCAATCCCTGCTCCAAATACAGAATTATTAATTTTATGGATGCCCTGTTCCTTATTAAGAAGCTACCCCCCCCAAAGTTTGTTCTTTCTAAATATGGATCAGTATTTCATGAGCTATAAATCAGATTAACTTTGGACTCATCTTTATTGGGGATACAGATGGGAATTGCTAATTTTTATAGCAGAAAATTCATTCTTGCTTTCTGTGTCTAGATACAAAGTAACTTTCTTTGTCCAATATTATGAAACTGCTCAATAGCAGCTCCATAAGTAAGGTAAAAAAACCAGCATTTCACTACAAATCTGATTTTCAAGCCTCCTATAATTTTGTGAATAAATCTTCATCTTTGCCTACGATTTGAAATGTACCTTCTTGGACCAGAAATCTGTCTGCAACATTTGTTTGAAAATATTTAAAATAATTTTAAATCTATAAATTGTGCTGGTGGTGATGCCCACACATAACTTAGCGAAGTGAAGTCCTACACTCAATGTCATGGCATTTTTCTCCATCTCTGTAACACACATCCCAGAATGTCTACATACTGACTAAACTGCATGCATCCTCTCCACAGCAACTGAGCATGCTCAGTTTCAGAGAGGAGCAGGACTGTCCCTGCAGTTGCTCCTCCTCCTTGCTGGAGGCCACTGTGGCATCAGAAGTTTAGGAAAACTGTCTCCTGTGCTTTCAGTGTCCCCCCTAGCACCCAGAAAGCCCAGAGTAGAGCTAAACTGACTGGGATGCAGAGGAGTGAAGAGCCTGGGGGTAGGGTTGGAAATCTTACATTATAGGTTTATTGCAGCCATTAGAAGTACCAACATTTCTAGTGGATTTCACAGTGCTAGCAATGATGAGGGAAAGGAAAGGGAAGTTTTTGAGTCCAGCCTGAGGGCTCAGATTTTGGATTTAGAAACAGCCCACCTCTCCCTCACAACCAGCAGAGCTGAAGGGATTGTTTTCCCTTTCTTCTGAAAGGCCACTGATACTTTTTGCAGGGTTTGTCCATGGTGCTTTCGTTTCCTTTTGAGTTTTAGTATTTGAAGACTATCAGAAGTTAGAATTATTATTATGTACTCTAGTGATACAAATAATGGTCCTTGTATAGTAATTGGGAGTTGCATATGCTGATTTAGACCTGCATATAGAACTTTTGATGGCTCAAAAATATAAATTAATGTATTTCAAAATTATGCCCTTAGCATTTGTTCATATTTCAAAATCACCACACAATCTGGTATAATATGCTGTCTCTGCCAAACCCTGGAACTGCAGATACGTAGCAGTGTACTGGCAATATTGTGTGAGAAGCTTACACAAAATCTGCCTTCCTATTAATTCCTGTATGTAATGAGCATCAAATTCACCCAGTTTTTTAAAAATAAATAAGTATCACATATAGTATGGTCATGTTAGGCTTTGTATCTGCAGTGTTTTTTCAATTAACTTCTGTGAACCTACCGCAATAAAAAGTGTTTAATTTTTTTGCCTTCGAGGCCTATAATTAGATTAAACTTAATATGGTTAATTATCTACTACCTTTTTTACACAAAGCAATATGCTTCTTTAAGTTAGAATGTTCATACAGGAAGGAAATTGCTGTACATTTCAACCCATAGCCATTCTGTTGTAAATACTGTTACCATATGACAGTGTAGTTAGTTCTTATTTAAGACACTGCACTTATTTTATAAAACTGAAACAAAAAGAAGCAGAAAATTTGATATACATTGTATTATCTACTGCTTTTTTGTTGATGCCAGCTGACACATAGTTTAAAAAATGACTGATAAATGACCAGATCATAAACTGGTGAAAAAATGTTAAATGAAGCCTATACAAAATACATTAATAAAGAAAAGTAAAATAACAGCTTATGTTATGACTTTGGAGTCATAAAATAGTCAGACTTAGGCATTGTTCCATTTTATTGTTATTTTCTTATATCTGTTGTTGTCCAATTAATTTATTTGTCCTATTTATGATTTTTTTTTTAAACTGGCTTTTAAAAATCTTTATAGCATTTGTAACCAGCAGCTCAATTTCTGGGCCTACTTATGGTCATCAGTGACTTAAAAAAACCATCTGCCTATTCTTCAACTTCATTAAATATAAGCAAAAACTCATTATTTAGAATACCAACATATTTAAGTCTTACATTTCTGAATTAGAATGTAGGCTATTTGAAATGATGCTGTATCACCTTTGTATTATCATACCTGAGAGAAAATGCTCTTTATTTGTTATGAACAGGGTGCAAACTATCTTGTTTACAACACTTACAGCGTGGGAGTGAATGAGAGGTTAATAGCTTAAGTCCCGAGACTACAGTACTTAGTCAGACTGGTAAAAGCTTTGAGTCAGGCCTGCCCTGTCTTCTGAATATAAATGTGGTGTGTATTATGTTTTGTCCTGGAGTTTTATAAGGGTTAAACTCTGAAAAGAACTTTTCCACCCAGCATTTTATGGTGGTTTGTGTTGTATAAATATGTGTGAAATCACTTTAATTGTCTGTATTTTAATTATATGTGTGGACAAAAGTATTGACTAAAATACCATTTTGCTTACAGTAACCTTATTATTAAGGAATTAACTAAAATTATAATGTCTGCCTGAATTTCTGCTTTTGAGAGGATGTAGTGGGAGAGGAACAAACCATATTGCTAGCCATGATCTACTAAAGAAAAACTTTTTCAAAGAGTGCCATCAAATAATGTTAACCTCTTAGTGAAAGTAACACAGATATAGGTAGTCCTTTCTTATGTGAAAATAAATTTATTATAGCTACTCATTAGCTGAGTATAGTGAGCTTGCTAATTTTTGTAAGAGTAGAAGTTAGCTGGTTACTGACAGGGGAACAAGGAAATGCAATTGGAAATCAGGTTCAGTGGTTTTCTACTGGAAAAAGCAGATTATACTCTTTAAATATTTTGCTGGGAGAACATGCCTCTTTGCAGCAGTACTTACTTGGCTACAGCTGAGGAGGTGGACTAGTAAAGTGGGTTTGGGGCTGAATTAGTGAACGTCATGTTCTATCTGTACTAAAAGAGCTGAGTTAGCATCCCTCTCACACACGCCTTGTCTCCATTCATTTTGTATCTTTGTATGGTTCTGAAGCCATTTTATAACACAGGTGACAAAAAAATAAAATTGCCTTGGCTTTACAGGTGCCATGGTTATTTTTCTCACAGTACTTCTTCACTTTTCTTGGAACAATACTGGAAAGTTTAGATTATTTTAAAATATCTAGTGTGTTCCTAATTGCTTATTAAGACCAGCTTCGCAGAAAATGTGATTGATTGATCCTGTCCTTAAAGAAGGGATTCAAATAGTCTTAGAACAACAAGACTGTGGAACCCTCCTTTGTCATTATAATGTATCCATGGGGATTTGTAGTTATAGTCCTTTTAAATAAAAAGAAGCCATATTACTGTAGCTTTCTTCCATGTTAAAATCATACTAAAAGTACTACTGGGTGCCACCTAAGAGGTGGTGTTTTTTGGTGGTTTTTTGTTTGTTTGTTTGGTCTTGTTATACTAGGAAGTTACTTTCCAAAGGAAGATTTGGCACCTGATAGTGATAGTCAAATAAAGTAAAATTAACAGTATTTCTAGAGATCGGTCTTTCAATGTCTGCTCAAGAGATTCAGAAATAGGGAATATTTTTTCTCATTCGGCTACAGATAATTTTACCCCGTTAAGGACGGTAATGAAAACCAGGAACAGGGAAACACGCGTCAGTCCCTACTTCCATGGAAACCTGAACCCAAACCCGTCTCCTTATTACCTCCGTGTGGCATAAAGGGTATCTTGGGGAAAGATGCTTCTGCCTCCTGGAAATCCGGGGGTCGGAGGGTGGGAACCCAGAGGTCAAGAGGAGAGGGTGGGAAAGGCTCGCCAATGCCCCAGGCTTTGTAACCTGCAGTGGGAAGGGAGCAGTCACATTTGCACCCTCCCAGTGTCATCACCATTCCCGGCCGCGTGTACAACTTCCCCTTAAACTACTCACCCTGCTAATTCGCGGCGGAGGCATCACGGCGCTAAATCGAAGCCGCAGCACCTTCTCTTCGGCGGCAGAAAAAAATAAGGAATTGCCGCTTACAAGAGAAATAGCTCGGGGTGTCCGAAAGCCGGGGAGTGGAGGGGTTGGGGTCGCCCGGTCCGCCCCCTCCGGCTGCAGGCGCAGCCAGCTTGGCTGGCGGAGCCCACGGAGAAAGAGGGTCGCGTACGGGAGAGGGGTGACCGCTGCGCCCCGCAGGCATGGGGGGGCTGAAACCCAGAGGCAGCGAGGCCTGCAGAGGAAACTAACTAAATAAATCAGACTGTTATTTAAGGCGCGGAAATTTAAAATATTTGGACAGGAAGAGAAAGGGAAAATAAACCGTAGAGGAAAAGCTAACGGTTTTGGAGCTGCGCATCTCCCCCCGCCGCTGCCCCGCGGCTTTGCCGGCCTGCGGCGGCCCGGGGGGGCTGCTCAGAGCTGCCCCATCCGTGCCAGGGTACCCCTCGGAGACCCTTCTTTCTGAAACCCCCTCTTTAGATGGGCGTGAGAGCAAATCCGACATTTTGAACGCGTTTGTGGTGGGGTCGATTTTTCAGGCTGGCTTCTGGTTCCCTGGTGAGAAACGTCTCTCTCCACCCTCCCTCCTTCTTATCATGTAAAATACAACCGTCTCTAAAAAAAGCCAACTAAAGAACGTCTCCTTTCCTGGCTTTTTGGTGGCAGTTTCACCAGTGTAGCATATGAATAATTACACTGTATATCTGCTTTTAGTTGTTCAGACGTTTGCCCAAATCTCTGAAGATGCGATCGTTTTCTGGGCGTTATATTTTTAAAAGCTTAAAAATGTTATTTTTAAATGATGGTGCGACTTTGCCTTATGTGAGCCTTGCATTGGCACTTCATAGTTCATGTATTATCCCACCACAGAATAAAACACGTATTTAATGCCCTAGTTGCATAGATAACCATAGGAACAAATTCCATTCATGTAATTAAGTACCGCAGTCATTTACTGCAATAACGGTGATGGTGAATTTATTTTAATATGCTTAATGCAAAGAGTTTATTCTATACCTTTCCATCCTAATCACATATAAATGGGTCGCTTGATCTGCATTCGTATTCGACTGTTAGTTCTTTGTTAGTAGTAGGGCATACAAACTGGTTATTTCATTTTATTTCAAAGATGCTAAAATAGTTTAGATTATATTGGTTCCGTACAGCAGTACTTTAAAATTTGTCCTGGTTCAAATGGAATCCAGCAGTCACTGTCTTGTCCCGAGGTCAATTGAGAAGCAAAGGCCAAATCCAGCAGCGTATTCCCTTTGGAGAGGCTCAACTCGCCAAATTTGCATATTTACATTGCCTGATTTTTGTTTATTCCTGTATAGTTACCTATTTCGTGTTTTTTTTCATTCTATTTATTCTCTGGCTGCTGAATTTGCACTCTTTATGTGCTCATTTTAATGCTACCTTGTTTGTTCCCCATTCCTCAATGCTTCATTAATTTCTGTTTCTATCAGCAGGATTTATTTTTTAATTCTTTTCACATCCCGATAAACTACCTCAATATTAGTTCGTTCTAATTTGTACATTACGTTATTTTAGATCTCTTATTAAATATTATTGATACATTCACAGACGTGGAAATTTGTAAGACTAGTTTTTGATGGTAAACTATTGGTAGGGAACCACAAGTCATTTCTAAAACCGCATTAAATTAGCCAAGTTTTTTTCATTATGAGGATCCTTATTGTTGTAGAGCCCTTTTTTGTCAATGCTCAGTAAACTGTTAAGTTTTTTTAACAGAAAAGATAAACAGTCCCCTTTCTTTATGTCAGATGTTATCTCTGATGGTAGCAAAAGTGTGTCTTTACCTTCCAACTGTCGTTGTGTAGTTATTTGTAAACTTCCTGATGTAGAAAAGGATATAAAAATAGTATTTTAAAATATCAGAATGAGCATTTTAATTTCCACTCTTGTTTCTGAGAAATGAAGAACTCTTTACAATTGAAATGTCAAGTAGTAAAAAAAAAAAACAACTTTAAATCAGGAGAGTCCTTTTGTACATTATTTGTATACATTGCTAACTGGAGCTTGGTCTCACTGGAAAACACCCTCCAATCTAAAAAGGGGCCCGAAGTGGGTTGTAACTCGGTCATCCTACTTACAATGAATGCCATTTTTGAACCCGGGGCATTAGTTTTGGAGCCCGGGGTGTTTTTATGAAGGAATTTAATAGACCGGTTCGGTTTAAATTAAACTGGATGTTTGCAAAGCTCAGAAGGAAGATCTAGCTTAGTATAGCAAATGGCATAGAAGCAAGGTAGCTCCACAGATGAATGTTGCCTTCAGAGTTAGAGAATTTTCCCCTGTGGTTGTGTGGGAGAAAGAGGGAAAACATCGGGGAGACTCAGCTCTATAGGGTAAAGACAGATATTGTGAATGACAAGTTGTAAAAATGGGAAATGAATGAGGACATCAGGGAATGTTTTAGGCCGAGTGGCAAGTGACAAGGCCTTTCTGTGAGCACCAGCAGGGGTTTGTTTGTGGCCATGTAGCCCATCGGCTTGTGAATTGCACTCAAAGGTTATAACAACTCCAAATATGTTTCTTTTCATAATCTTCATGTAATTTATTGTGTAGATTCTTCCACAAAACGTGCACCACATACAGCATCCTGTTTAGGTGGTTAGCAGAGTATTTAGGAACAAAAGTTATAACATCGACAATAAATGCACACAGCTCAGAGACATTTTTGACCAATATCACAGCAACGTGACAGTGAGTGAACAGTAAACATCAAAAGCGATAAGCAGTTTATGAAAACTTTATTTACCAACAATGTTTTTTGAATGGGGGCTAAAACCTTTTCTGAAAAGTTAAAATAATCTTAATTAAAGTTTATTTCCTTTTTCAATGCTGTTTTGGTGACATTTGCGAATGTGTTCATTTATATTTGATTCCATCTCTTTAGTGCAGTTAAAATGTTTAGAATATTAAAGATAAAGCGTCTAAAATTGCCGATATGCCAAACTACTAACACCTATAACGTGGTATAAAATGTTGACAATAAACTTCAGTCCGACAAGGTGCTGAACATCTTTAGCGCTCGTTGCGGTCAGGGAAGCAGAAAGCGCTCAGCATCGGGTGGTAAGTGACTGTGTGGGTCGCAGGAATGCTACCAACCTTAATGTTGTTTAAGATATTCAGGGTTGTGTTGTGTTTCACGTGCAAGCGATAATATAATGTTATGAAAAGCAAAAGTGTTACCCTCTAAATTCCACTGTATTTCAATATCCACATTTTAGGATACGCAACTTCAGTAAAAATGGTTAATTAAAATAAAAAGTTGGTGGGAAACAAATATTTTTTAAATAACTTCTGCCTTCTCTTCGATTGTGAAGTGGCCAGATAACTGGGATATCTCTGTTGGTATATCAGCCTTATTCTACTCTTTTCTTTGACAACGGTTGTCTGCGGCTTGTTTTGAAACTAGAAAAGTGTATTGTTCAGTGCACAGAAAACACGAACAACCAAGCTGTTTTAATCTTGGTAATCAAAAAGCCGCTTACATTGATTCTGTTCATCAGTTTCAGATGTGTGAAAGATTAAATATAGAGGAAAATAAAAGTATAATCTCAATTTAGAAAGCAAATTATCTAGTTCTACAAGATCTAATTAGTGTCCAAATATAGCTATTTCCTAATATTTGTAGGGCCCCATCCTGCTGTCTTTCTAGGCCAAACGTCCCTTTAACTTTGCCTGAACCACTGACTACACTCTTTACTGTCCTGTTTTGTCAGCAACAGTGCTTAAAATTGTTAGTCATGATCTTCAGAAATAAATCACAGTAAAACATTTAAAAAACGTAAATATCAGAAACATAAAGCATTTTAGTATACAGCCTTTTCAGTATTAGTGATCTAAAACAAACCAAGAAAGTGTAAAACTATCATTTGCAAGAGATATGCAAAAGCGATCAACATATATCCCTCTTGTGTCTCTTCTAGCGTTTTGGGGATGACAGGTGCAGGAAATGCTATTGGTATGATTTTTAAATATATTCACTTTCTACAAAATCTACACCTTTGCAGTTTCACTAGACTTGCACTAGTTACTTAAAAAAGAAAAATGTTTCAATAAATGTTATTCAAAACAAGGGCCAGAAGCTCGTAGGTCCAAGTAAGAAGTTGTCCGTGTTTGATTTAATTCATGTCTGCACCTTCTGCACTTAAACTGCTGCTTTCCATTAGTTTAACTATATCGTTCCTCTTGTACAGCTTGGCCAAGTCGTAGGCAGTGTATCCCTTCTTGTTCTTATGGTCCACCTTGCTTACTTTGTGCTTAATAAGGAATTCCACTACTGGGAGGTGGCCTTCTTTAGCTGCCAAGTGTAACGGCAGGTTTCCCTCATTATCCTCAATGTTAACATCAGCGTTAAACTCCAATAAAGTCTGCAGCGTGTCCAGGAAACCCGCTCTGGCTGCATCATGAATTACAGCGAACCCAGTACTGTCTTTCAGATCAGGATTAGCACCTGCATTTAGCAACTTCCTGGCAATTTCAGGATTCCCAAGTTTCATTACCTAAAGAGGAAAAGATAAGAGTTTAATGCTGTAAATAATTTTAGAATTGCTCATTTCACTCACTTTAGAATCTTCATTTTTATATTTGAGCTTTCTCCCCGAGGGAGACCTATTTTATCTATGCAGAGGAAGCCCGTTAGAAAATTAACGTAAGGGGAAGCGTAACTTTCTAATTTCTGCACTAACCACAGTAAATTTACGATTAATTGTATTGTTCCAGTGAGAAATACCTTCCTGAACCACAGAAGATTAATATCAAAATTAGCTAGTATGGAATATTGAGGTTAGCTTGGCTTTTTATAATACTGCCTTTTCATCTCAGTCTTTTCATTGCTAAAAACTATATATAGGTCGGCTTCACTTACCATAAATATCAAGAAACTTTCATTTATCTCTTTAAACCCGTTAAGTGTAAGATGGATGACTTTCTGAGGCTCTCATATTGTATACTTTCAATAACACGAAAAGGGATAAACTCTTCAATGCGTGTTTAAATTGTCTGTTTCTTGTCAGTAAGTGTCAGTATGATCGTATAATGTGCCGCAGTTCTCTCTCTAGAAAATAATCCTTTCAGGTTTTCTGCATGATCTATGGTTCATTGTGTGCTGCCCAAAATGGAGAACTTAAGAGCAATGACTTAAAGTTCACCTAAATTATTGTAAAAAGAAAGATTTATCTCGTAGCTTCATAATTTTAGTCTAATCTGTGAATGTGTGCTGTTAAAAATAACCCATGGTAGGAAAGAGCGATCAGTGTTCCTAATGATTCTTTTTGTTAAGTAAAACTTTATTTCTTTATCATTAACCTATTATAAGTGAGCACATGGGCATCTCTGATTAGGAGTTTGAGTGGCTTGGCCCGACCCCAAAGTTCGCCGGAACTTCTGTCCCTTCAGCCTTTAAAATAATGAAACAAGATACTTCATAATTTCCGACGTTGCAGGCTGTTTAAGACCTAGCATTCGACTGCTCTAGCAAGGAGACAATTTTATTATCAACCTCGATAAGGGAAAAATACTGTCTTTACTTCTTTAGAAAATTTTTAACCAATATCTTGAAAATCTGTCTTTTACTAGCATCAGCTGATATCTTAAAAATCTTGCAAAGAGCTTTCTATTATTAGCATAAACAAGGATTACAGTTGCACTTAAGTAAACACAAATTACAAATTCTACAAGGCATTTGTTGAAAATGTGTTGTTATTGAAAACAAATGTGAATTAGGTTTTGTGGGGAAAGGCACATCTACATCCTATATATTATAATAAGTATAACAGTATTGAATCTACAAATCGGATAGGGTAGAGTTGGGATTGGGGAAAGGTTATCTGGGATAAGTGATAACTGAATGTTTCCTACATATTACCTGCATTCCTTTCAATTAGAGAGTATAAAAAGTACGGCTATACTTCTGGAAAATAAGCGAGGGCATCGTCCTCTTTTCTTCCTTTTTTCTTGTTGTTTGGTAAACCCTAAACGTATCTGCTATTCTTTTGGGGAGCCCATCCTCGATTCCTTGCGCACTCAAACTTCAGAGGGAGTTTTGAGTATGCAAAGATGACAGGATATGGCACTGAAAGGCAGCACTTAAAGCCGAAAAAAGGAAATAAATGCATATATTATATAAAGGTAATGCTAGGCCGATTTAGGCTAGAACTGTCTCTTCAAATATAAATCATTTTGTAATTTGGGGGCGGCAGGGGGTAATGGGGTAAGACATAAGATCTGTGGAACAAACCTGAAGGAGGTCAAACTGGAAACTCAATATCTAAGGCCTGCATGAGTACTCAAAGTCAAAAAGAAAATGCAGAGGATATACTTATAAAAGTAGCTGTTTACATTAGCATAATGGTATAATAAAATACAATTTCACTTTCATCCGGTTCAGTACTGAGCGAACAATATTGGAGAATGTTGACTGAAAATATGCTTGAGCTCTGTCACCTACCCACAGCATGTTTCAGGTTTATACATACTGAAAATAAGTAGACAGCCAGCTCTGTTTTGATTTGTGCTATGGTTAAACAAATCGGTTATGATTAAGCTGCAATTTAAGTGACTATCTTATGTTTAAGATAGCTGAGAATGTATGTCACTGTGTAGAATATTTCCAATGTAAGTCCGTTGTTATTTTGAAGCCTTACATTTACTTCAGTGCAACTGTATTTTTCAGCCTCATTTTAAAGATAAAATATTGGCTAAACATTTCCTGATTTCCTAACAGAAGTTAGTTTATGTCCGTTTTCGAAATAAGCTCTTTCATTCTCTAATAAGGTGTCTGCGCATCTCAAAAGCCCCATACCTATGTGAGAATAGTAATAGCAATAATATTGCAAGGATAATCGCATAGTTCTTGAGTTTAAGTAAAACAGAAAAATAAGAATTATTGTGTTCATACAAGAATTTCCTCTTTTCCAGAGTTTAATTTTGATTTTAAGCCAAAAACGCAGTAAAAATCTGGATTTCAGTCTCAAATAATACAGTGCCTGAAAGGAACATTTCAGCACTTCGCATTTTAAAACAAAAACAAGTTTTTAAAACTGTGAACTTAAAAAAACCCCAATTACTCTAATTTCACATTTCCCTGCATTACAGTCTACAGTGTAAATAGCCACAGAATTTCAGCTTAGGGAAAAACTGCTTGTTTCACGTTTTCGTCTGTATTGTAACATTTTCACCATCATTATGATGCTCTTAAAGAAAAAAAACTTAACTCAATTTCAGTATTTCGCAGTTGGATGTGTTCCAACTACTGCCTGTAAATCTAAATATTGACCATTAAGCTAAACAATCGTATAGCCTCAGAAATGAAATCTTTTGAGTCCATCCACTAGGGTCCGGATTGAAAATACTATCTTTATTCAGCCTTAATTATGAATGGCTCGGCAAGTGATTCAAACTAAACTCTAACTCATTCGTCCAGTTGCTAATGTACATCTAAAGGTACGGAGTGCCCGTGCAGAATGTTTCCAAATGCAGAAAGGTCATTCGTCAAAAACATCGTATAAAGGAAAAGCACCATTCACTCCAGAATAAATAATAGCGAACATTAATGGTTTAAAAACACTCTGTATAAAAATACAACACAACACCTCGAGTAATAAGACCTATGTGTTTACAAATCGTCTCTGAAACAGTGCTCAGCTAGGATGTTTTCTTTTCATATCCCCCACCTTTTCCTTGCCTTCCTTCCCCTTCCCTCAATATTAAAATTGGATTAAACTGGCAGTCTATTTGATATTGAGGATGATCCCCGTTTAAAAATAATGGTTTTGGCCAGTTTTATTACAAGTACGTCATTTTAGGGAGTTGGAGCCACTAAAGTTATAAAATATGGCAACCAACTAGGTTAAAAAATACAGAAATTCTGTACACCAGCCTAGTTAGAACGGCGCTTTCTGCAACGCGGGTCACGGAGGTAGCAGTGATGAAATATTTTCTCTCTCTCTCTCTCTCTCTCTGGATACCAACCTGCAGCGCAGTCCTCCCAAATCCATTTTGGGCATTGACGTTTACAATCTTTTGCAACAAATTAGTAAGTTGCACTAGGTCCCCCTTTGCAGATGCGGACGTCAAATCGTTCACCAAAGGCTCGGCCATTCTTTAGGGTGACTGACGATCGAAAATAGGTGAGTTTGGGGGAGTTTTTAACCAGGCATGGCATCGGAGACTGACAGAAGTACTGGGATGGTTAATCTTCGGGAGTAGACCTTGTAGTAAATACTCGTAAAAAACTGCTTGCCAAGAGCCCGCCCCTAAATTCACACGTGATTATTCAGCAAAAGTACAGTTCCACTCGAAAGAATATTTCTTTGCTTCTACATGCAGAGCAACTCATATTGAGAACTTTGGCCACGTTAAAGGGGAAATATATTAATATTATAGAATATATTATATATGTTAGAGATAACATATATACACATACCTAGGAGACGGACTCACACTAAAGAAGAAAACAACCCACCCTTATTCAAGTCGAGATTTGAGAATTCGGCAGGAACAACTTCGCAGAGCAATCTCCTCGAGCCGTATGGTTGGTTGGGGGCACCCCCTTCACTGCAGACAGCTGCGTTTATTTCAAGCCAAGTATGAGGCGGGGGAAAAGCCCAGGGAAGAGAAAGCAGGAGGCAGATCCGCCGCACAGTTCACGCACTAGCTGCCTTGGCTCAGGAGAAAGCGTCCGCGGTCTCCAGCTGCCGCCGCCCTAGGCGCAGACTCGGCGGCCCCCAGCAATGGTTGCCCGGTGCAATCGGAAGGGCACCGGGCCCGCAGACTGCGCCCTCTCTGCGGCCGTGGGAGGGCGGCTGCATGCCTGTGCCAGCGCCTCACGGGAAGGCGGAGAAGCCCAGCAGCGGCGCGTGCTCCATCCAGCCGGCCGGCGGACACGGCGGCGTCCCGGCTGCAAGCCACAGGGTGAGCCCTTCCCGCCTCCGCCGCGCCTCGGCCCCCTGGGCTCGGCTGGCTCTGGCGATCGCGGCGTCCCTCTTTCGCTTTGCTCGGCGAGCGGGCGGCGGCTGCCCGGGGGGCGCTGCTCCGGTCCGGGGCGAGCTGACACAGACCGCCCCGCAGCCGGGAAGCGCAGGTCCGGCTGCGCCGCCTCCCCAGCCCTGCAAAGCCTCCGTCCGCCTCAGTGACAGCCGCGACCGGGCTCCGCCACAACCAGCTGCACTTGCCGGGCGGGGGGGCTGGCGCCCCCGGACCCCAGCCCGCTTCTGCCTCTCGCCTCCTCCGGCTGCTTTTCACCTCATCAGCTTTTTTTGAAAAGGGGGAAAATTTGAGCGCTTTTTGAGTTGAAATACCCGCCCACATTTTAACGGCAGAGATTTAAGGAGGCGCGGCGGAGTTGCCAAGCGAGCAGGAAGGCCTGCGTCGGCGCACACCCTCCCCTTCGCCTTGGCACAGCGCGCAGGCCCCGGCACCAGGGCAGCCCGCGGAGCGGCACTTTGCACACTCGGCCCCTGGTGTTGCGCCCGGCGTCCGCAGTGAACGGGAACGCCCCGGAGCAGCATCCCCCACCTCCCCGCGCCCCAGATTGCGCTGTGAGAGGCCGCTGGCGAGGCCTACCGAGGAGCTGTCCCTTGACACCGCTGCAGGGCCAAGCCGTAGCTTGCGGGGTGGTGGGAATGACTCTGTGGGCGCGCTGGTGTCGCCCGCCTGCCGCAGAAATAGCACCAGGCGACAGTCGTGCAACACGCTCGTGCGGGGCTGGTAGGAACTAGTTCAGGACCGAGGTGCATTCCATGAGCAGCCTTCACGTGGGCATCCTTAGCCGCCACCTGCCTCCGCAGGCCATAGCAAGGTAACTGGGGCCCGATCCTTTTTCTCAGTGAAGCAAACGTAAGACGCGCCACTGAAGTCAACGAGAGCAGCGTCGGGCCAGCAGAGTGCAGCTGTCATCCCACAAGGAGGCATTTTCCAGTTCTCCTCACTAGGGCTTGCTCCCTAAAGACAAGGTCATGGCTAAAAGGGTCAATGTCAAGGTATTCTAACTGGGAACTGCGATAATCCAGGGCCGAAACCTTGGCTTCTCTTGTCTCTAGCATCCTCGAAAACCTGAAAAGTGCCAGGTTAAGTGAAAAGTACCAGGGCTCTAATGGAAGAAATGAGGGATCCTCTTGTATATCAAAGCAGAAAGAAGTTGCTATGAGAGGACGTGAGGACTTTATTTGCCGGAGGTGGCGAAAATAATTTGAATTGCAGACGGTTTTGAATCCTGAATTGCTCTACATTTCAGTGGGCCTTAAAGCTTCAGTTCCACAAAAGTATCCTGCAGTTTCAGGACTCCCACTAAGCATAAAGTATACCTGATATGTTCCTTTGATAAATACTGTGTCGTCACTCGACTGTCCATGCACAAGCAAAATGTTCCTTTTCATGAAAACATACATACACTGGCTAACTCAGAGAGATGCTGTTGAATGGATCTGTTTAGAAACAATACCAGATAATCAAAGAAGCCGGTCCTGCCCTCCAGACTAGGCAAAACTCCCATTGACAATAGTGCAAGTTTTGTGTGCGGAGACAGCGCAAATTCAGGGCCTGATTTAAGATGCCTAATGCTAGACATACCATTTGTTTTTAAACGGACATGCCCATCTGAAAGCTACAAAGTAGAAGTACTGCTTAGACATCTCCGTCTCGTGGCAAAGTTCACTGCCACATTTTCCTATTTTGAATTTTTTTCTTTTCCCTATTGTTTTCTGAAAAACTGATACAAGCAACGGGAAGCTGATGAACGGGCAGATACACAGTGAATAGCACAGGAAAGAATGAAACAATTGTCTACTTGTTATCACATGCACAGCAAATAAGATGAAAAAAGAGCAAATGTTTTTTTAAATTCTGTTATAATAAACATAAGTGTTATAAGTAATAAGAGGGAGTAACAATTTTCTAGGCAGAAATGTGTTTTTTTTAACTCCCTTCAAAGTTAATTCTAGAAAAAAATATTTTCAATAATACAGGCTTTCTGAAAACAGGCATTAATATACAATGTTATTTAGAATACTTTGTTTCACTAAGTAGTTCGTAAATACATTCTACAGCTGACTTACTCCTAGTTCAAGACTATTAACTTTAATCGAATTATAGGTAGGTTAAGTCATTGCAGAATTTGACCCCAAAATATTATATTCTCTCACTACTTTTTGTAAATTACTCTTAAGAATAATAATCCTTCTTTCAGATACCAGAAGAGAAAATGGTTTACTCTGAGACACGGAAGGCCTCCCTTTCTCCCGCCCCCCATCTTATATTGACCAGGCAAAAAAAGTAGCATCATACCACCTGCTGCCTTTTAGGTCCTTTAAAATGTTTGTGGAAAGGAGCGTGTTGTTTTTAATTAATTACTGCTAACAATGATAAAGAGACATTTTATAAAACAAAATACTACACAAACATCAAAACGCCCTCTGCTGATATACAGTAATCGTCGGACACCGCATGGAGCACTGCAAACGCCTACCCACCTGATTTCCCTATCTTCCCAGGACCTTTTCTAATTTATCCATTGTGTGTAGGAAACCCCAGTTTGGGGCGTATTGAAGAGTTCTGAGTAGTAAGGGGAATACACGAAGCTGTATTATTGTAATCTGGGCTTCAAGTGACATAATTTAGGTTTCGCATTTTCATCTGTTTTTCTCATTTTGGCCCGATCCTGCTCTTTATTTCACGTAAGATGGATACTTTTCGCTTCAAATACTGCTCCGTAAGCACTAAGGTAACTAACTTTTGACTATAGCTGATGGCCGTGAGTAATATTGCAACGCTATTTACTAAACTACAGTTTTAAATTACTACAGAAAATAGTTGTCTTTAGTCCAATGTGCAAAACTTGCCTTTCAGCCTTTATTATAATTACTCTGTGGGTGGATTGGTTTGCAGTTGAGTATATATTGTCTCTGGTATTGAACCACATAGTGTATATAGTACAGAGTTATCTGTAATGTCAAGCAGTGGAAAAGAGATAATGTGGCAGTAGTAGGTATGTCATCTATTACTTCTGTAAAGTTAAACTAGAATTATTAAACCAGCCATGTGTAATATATCTCTAAAACCTGCCACCATGAATTGAAACAGGAGCAGGACGAAGTAAAATATCGACTCTGAATGGTATATTTTTCTTTCCATCACAAGTAGGGCTTTGATATTGTCATAGTTCATCTTGAAATTCTGAAACTATTGTCTAGTCATATGAAACAAACCAAATGCATCATAAAGATCACCGTTCTTATTAGTACCTAGCAATGTGCCTTAATAACTCTATGTCCTGCTATCTTACTGCTTTCTTGTGGGCAAATGGTCTAACCTCCAGGCAGATTAAGTAAAACGTTTCCATATTCTTCTGCAGCTTGTAACTTGCGTGTGTAATGCGTATTTAACCTTTTTTTCTTTAATGGCTTCCACTGCGGCTTGTTCTTTTCCTGTTTTCCCCTCCCCTCTCCCTTTGAGTATCAATCCTGCCATTATTTTTCTGATGATCAGCGGGAAGCATATATATTCTGATTAGGCTTGTATATATCGTCTTACAAACGGGAAAATAAAAATCAGTCGAGAAGTATAGGGATCTTAAAATAGAAAAGAATATAGTAATGTAGATCTTGCCCATCGTGTAATTTTAGGAAGGCTGAGACTGAGTCTGTGTTGGATGGCAGAGAAGTGACTAGAAATGATATAAGGCATGAAAGCCCCCCCCCCATAGGATTAATTAGCCAGTTAAAGAGTCAAATTGTGCATATATAGCCAGAGGAGAGATGGAAAACATTCAGGGACATATATTTAAAAACAACAAACAACGCTGAAAACTAGGACGTGTATAAGTGTTATGAAACAAGTTTAGTGATGATATGTAATGTCCCTGAGACCTAAAGTATTGTTCTGGGAAACCTAAGAGTAAGGGCTATTATGCATATTAACAGCGGTTGGGTCACAAACCTAAGTCAAATTGGTTGTTTCCCAAATGAGAGGAGTTACTAGGACTGATAAATGAATCTTGCATATCTATCCATCCTTGTCTTTTTTTCTTATTAAAAGGAAGTCACTGTGCAGTTTATAGAAAATCATGTGTTATCTAAGGAAAAGATTATTTAAGGAACTATTAATCTGTCTTGGAGCTGATTCATTGTATTTATGTATGTCAATTAAAGCACCTGTTTTATCTGTATCAATCTGTTTATATATAAATCAACTAGATATTGTAGTACAGAAAGGCAAAATTACCCCAGTCCTGCATTAATTATGACCACACCAGATAGCTAAAACACCTTTAGGGGGTGTTCTCTGTGAGAAAAGCATTTATTTGTGGGAGTGTATTTGGAGGGAGAAATGGTGCCTTGCTTAGGCCTCAATCAACAATAATGATTTCATGTTTCATCCTATGACTCATTGAGTAACATCATAATTCTGGCACACATCCTAAATTTACAACATAAATACACCTAGCTCTTTGTCATGCTAGATGGTGACAAGTAATCCAGGTCAAACTGGTGACCAATATTTCCTGTAATTTTTTTCATCCATGGGTGGAATAAATTTTATGTGCACCAAAACATGTGCAGTTGTGCACCACCACTAGAAACACATGCTGGCGGCTGTAGGCATTCTGCTAATCAGGTGGATGGCATTTGAATCTGTCCTGGGCATCCACCCAAGTGCTCACTCAGTTTACACGGTACCCTGCTGGTGACTGCCAGAAATTACATATAAAGAAATACCCTAATCACCATACTGATGAGGTGTTTAAAAAATCAAGTAATATTTGCCATTAATGTAAAACTGTGTCAAAATGTCAAGCAGAATGGATTAAGTTAAAATAAATCAAGATATTAAATCTCATTGAAAAATAAAGCAGCCATTCATAACCAAGGAGAGCTACTTCAAAGGTGGCTTTTAATTCTCAAGTGACACTGAGACTTAGAGAGATGAGTAAGGCAATAGCTTTTATTGGACCCGCTTCTGTAGATGAGACAAGCTTTGGAACTGCACCTAGCTTCTCTTCAGGTCAGGTCCTCAGAATGTCACAACTAAATACAAGCTCAAGCAGATGCTGGCCTATCTGTACGACCTTGTATATAGCTATCACCCTCTGAGTACCTTTCCCAGACTGACTGACAAGGTCTGTGTAGTACTAGAAATTCTCTCATATACAGAAGCCAGTCCAATAAAAGCTATAATCTAGACTCCTGATGTACCCCTCCTCCCCATTGCATGCTGAGATTTAGGGCTCTAGGGCCAGGGTGGAGGATCTAAGGCCCAGCAGCCAGATGTGGCCCTCTGATCTAAACCCCCCCCCCTCAATGCTCAGGGCTCCCTGCAACATTGGGGAGCCTATGCTGGTGCTCCAGTCCCTCCCCCCCATGGTGCTGGAGCACACACAATCTGCTAGCCTGGGCCCCCTAGGCTCTGGTGCGGAGGGGAGTGTCTTTCTCCTTCTCAGTCAGGGGGCAGGTCAGGGAGGGTTTTTTGTTTGTGCTTCTCGTTCGTGTGCGGCCCCCGACTGATTTCTCTGTGGGTCGGCAGCCCCGACCCAAAAGCGGTTCCCCACGTAGCGGTAGCGCGACGTTTCCTCGGACAAGGCAGCAGCCCATGACTTCAGGGAAGGCCTAAACGAGGGCCCAGTGCCCCCTTCCCGGCCAGGCTTCATTCCCTGCCTTGGAGTCGGCGACTCCCTCCTTTGTGCCTGGCGTGCAAGGGCCAGCGGCTCTGCGAGCCCTGCGGCGCGGCGGGGGGGCTTGCCGGGGCCTTCCCCACCGGCGACCCTGGGGCCAGCCCGGCTGCTCCGCGGAGCCGGGCCGCCTCTGCCGCCTAGCCCTGGGCGCCCCGCTGGCCGCGCCCGCCCAGCCTCCCGGGGCGGCCCCCGGCCGGCTTGGCGCAGCCGCCGTCCGCGCGCTGCCGGAAAGACACAACCCCTCCCCCACTCTCCCCCCCCCCCCGGCTTTTTCTTTCCGCCTCGCCGGCGCTTGACAGGAGGGTCACGTGGCAGCCGCAAAGCGTCTCTTTGCGACCTCAATGACAGGCAAAATGTGCGACAGACGCTTTGCGAGCCAGGGAGGAAGCAGCGCTGCCTCCTCCTCTCTGTGGCACGGCAGCGGAGGGCACTGCTCAGAGGGGCCGGCTGCGCCCTCGCTCCCTCCCCCCCCCCCCCGCACTCACGCGCCGGGGACCCTCCCCCCCCCCACCCGCCGTTTTCCGGAGCCAGCCTGAGGAGCAGCCCCAGGAGCGGGGGAGCGGCGCGGCGCTCACATGAGCGCGTAGCCTCCCATCTCCGGTCCCCAGCAGCAGGCTCCAGGTGCACAGCGCAGACAAGCGCCGGGGACCCGGCCGGCTGCAATGGCGTCCAACATGGACCGAGAGATGATACTGGCCGATTTTCAGGTACATTTCAAACCTCCCCCGCCTCTGCGCCGCCCCTTCTTTGTGCCCGGGTTCGGCCGGGCGGGCGGGGAGCCGCAGCCCACCCTCCCCGCGGCGGTTCGCGCGTTTGGCTGGGCTTGGAAACTCTGCCCCGCGCCCCGACCCCCCCGCTGCGTGTCCCAAACGCGCCTTCAGCCCTGGCCCCCTCTCCCGACCGGCAGACAAGCGGTAGCCCGGCTCAGGCAAACGCCTGGTGGGTACAAAACTCCCCTCTTCTCCCAGTGGTCACTGTGGGCAACCTCTAAGCTCTCAATGGGCCGCTTGCTGTGCTGGCTGCGTGTCTCCATCCTAAAGTAAACACGAAGCTCGCTGGGAGGATGACTGCCTTAACGTGGGATAGCTTGAATGAGTAGGAAGGTGTTGGGTTTTTTTTTTTTATAAGAATGAAAAATACGTATTTGTAGAGAGAGAAACATTCACTGGGAAGGCGTTCACCATAAAAGGAAGCTTTAAAAAAAAATCCCTCGGTTTCTTTCATCTCAGTCCCAAAGCCACCCAACTGAAAGTGATATTTAACAGGCTTGTGGGTATTTAGTTAATCAGTTCAGTGAAGTATCTTGGTAGCTTTGTTTTTCTGTATTTCCCCATGAACACATTAAACAGGCATTTACTTCTCTCTCTTCCCCTTTTAAAGGATACAGTAAACTGAAAATAGTTCTGGAGGGTGTGCATACGTGTGAAACAACTTGGAAAAGTGTCTGATTCCAGTGTCTTGCATATATTTATTTCATGTATATTTAAAAAAATCTTTTCTTTTGCCATGTCTATTTGGTGCATGGGGAGACTTTAAATTAGCTTACAGGATTGTGGCCTAGGTCTTTACCTTTAAATTTCAGATGAGTAGTTCACTAGGAACATAACTTCAAGAAAGGCCTGAAAGTGGGTGACTCGTGTTTATATCTATTATTTTAAACAATTTTATCCCTTTTTTAATATTTGTGTGTGTTTATATACACATGCACATATTCATATATACTTTGTGGATTTATATACAATTCATAAAGATGTTATTTAATAAGTTATATTTTTATGAACAAACAATTCTTAATGACACTTTACAAATATTCTCCTTTATTGTGATGCCTACAAAAAAATTTGATAACAAACTGTAATGTACTGAGAACACTGCTTGTTATGCTGACCAATTCTATATCGCTGTTCCCTTGTACTCCTCTGTCAGTCTCTTATCTTTATAGTTAGTCCCTGCCCCAAAGAGTTTACAGTCTCTCTCTTTGCTCTCTCTGTACACAGTGCCTAGCACAGTGAGACCCTGATCCTTGGGTAGGACTTCTATTTGCTATGGTGATTATAATAATAATTAATAGTAAGCTATAATTATTATTTTATTATCTAATATTGTTTATTACTGTTACATGTTGGGACATTTTCTTAACAGGGATGTTAAGGAGGTATTTTCTTTTTGTAGAACTTCAACTATGTGACATTGATACTTGTTTATCTACTTTGAAATTTTAATAAACAGCTCTGTAGGCAACTTCTGTTTTTGATATTTGGAGTGAACAGTATTGTGTAAGGAATAACATACCCCTTGTTGTATGTCATTACGCTATAATTCTTTCAAAGGGTTTTTGTAACTCTGCATACCACAAGAAATGAGTTTAGGTTCCAGGTCTGCAGTCATATCCGTGTAGGCAGAAACTAGCAGAACCCAAGTGATGTTGCTAGAGATTCATACTGCTGCAAGCATCATGTCTGTGAATCCAGTTGCAGGATTGGGTCCTTGATTTGTGAATCTTAGCAGAGTACTAAAACGGAATGCTTAATTCATGTATACTTTATAGATTGATTTTTATAATAGCACTTCTTTATTGAAATATCTTAAAGCTCTTAATGAAGGTGTGCTGAGTAACTGCAATGAAGGGTACCTCTATAAATATACAGATAAAGGCAAGAAAGTATTACCTCAGTTTTACAGATGGGGAAACTGAGGCACTAACCAGGTAAGTGATGCTTCAAATGAACATGAGTGAATAGTAATGCTGAGGCCAGATCTCTGGGTAAGCTATGTCTCATAATGCTTAATTATTATTTTTTAATCATCCCTTCTTCCCCACCCTCTCATTTGTCCCTTGTATTTCAATAGCCATGTACTCTGTGTCTTGTCCTCTTTCATTTTTTTTCTGCTTCCTACAGCATGATATTGTTTACATTAGTTAAAGGGACACTGTCAATTTTATGCCGTTTTGACCTGTATATCCTTACATTCTATGAATTGGTGAGGGAGCTTTGTTCTATATATCTACTGTTGTAGATTTGCTAGTCATTCACCAACAAGTTAATAAAAAACAGAGCAGAAGCCATTTTTTGGGAGGGAAGCACCTAAATAATCTTTGCTTTATAGACTGAGAATAGTAGCACTAAGCTCAGTGGGCATGCATGGTAGTAAATTTTAAGTATGTACCATGAGTGTTAATTACTGTCATAAATGCAATTCAGAATTTTTTCACTCAGTATCTGACTGAAATATGGGCAAATTGCAAAAAGTCAGCACTTGAAATAGGTAGCATAAATTCATTAAAAAGGGAATAGTGTATATATTGCTAAAGAAGCTAATAAAGAGAATACCTCCAGTTCTTGTGGAAAATGGGAAATACTATTTTAAACTGTCTAATGCAATAGGACTTTGATCTATGACTGGGTTATATAAAGATCATTTGTGTTACCTTAGCTGTAACTTACAGGCTTAAAAAAACAACAAGGAGTCCTGTGACACCTTAGCGACTAACAGATGTATTAGGGCATAAGCCTTCGTGGGTAAAACCACTTTACCCATGAAAACTTATGCCCTAATAAATCTGTTAGTCTTTAAGGTGCCACAGGACTCCTTTATTGTTTTTGCAGTTAGATTAACATGGCTACCCCTCTGAGACTTTACAGGCTTCAGTCAGAATTGGGATGCCCTGTATAAACACTGAGTAAAAGTTTTTCCCTCTTCTGGAGAGTTTACAGTTTAAGAACTTGTAATCAAATTAAAAAAGAATGTCCTGAGTTTTAAAAGAACTTGGCTGTCTTGGTGTTCAGTATTTCTGTGTAACAACTTTACACGGTCCAAAAAAAAAAAAAAAAAAGTCTGCCATTTTGGCCACAAAGATAGTTCCTTTAGATTTCTATGGGTAGAATGTTGCACAGCATTAGAGTGTTCTAAGAAGCAAACATTCTGAACCCCTTGTGGAGCACAGATACTGACTCTGTTTGCAAGTAGTTTAGTGAGCAAGCCCATCCTTGTTGATGATCTCTGAAATTTGGGGTCTAGAAAGAATTGCTCTAAAGGCACACTGGCCATTTTTTAATTTAATTTCAGTTGAAAAGTTCTCACTGACTTTAGTGTAAGCAAGGGTAGGTCTGCATGACAAACTTTTGTTGGCATGGCTCTGTCCATCAAGGGTGTGAAGAGATGTGATCCTTGACCAACATAGCTGTGCCAGCAAAAGGCCCTAAGTAGCCATACTTATGGCCAAAGGTATGATCTTGCCTCTGTAATTTATTTTGCTTGGAGGAGCTATGAGCATTATGTTTCTAGGGTATATCAGTATAGTATAGCTTTATCAGTAAAGCACTGGTAGTGTAGACCAGATCCAGGACTCGGGTGTTGTCTTTTTTTTAAACGTTCCTCTGGAGCATTGTGGGACTTTCTAATTAGTACTAGTATCCTACATGATCTATTACCATGGGAGGAAGGCATTGATGGACTTGAGGTTTCTTGTTGTGTCTCTTCTTGACTGAAGTAAAATATGCTGAAAACACTGCTGTTTACTTATAGAATAAGAGGACTTCAGACTGGGATTTATGATAGTTTACTATATTTTTTTATTATTCTGTGTTCACTGTGCAAACTGTCTAGTAGTTACAAATTGATATGGAAATTTTCTTCCATATGTGGTTTGGTGGTAGGGATCAGCTAGTGTTACCCGCATTCTAAAGAGCTAGAAGTTCTTACACAGAACCAATCTATACTTGAAGTCTTTGTATGCTTTTTGCTGTATATGAAAAGATGTGGTATAACAACTGGTAGAAGTAGGCCTAGTGCAGTTGAGCAAATCTTAAAAGATCCTTTTACCCATGTTAAATAAGTTATTTTGGGAAAGTAGCCTCAACTTGTGCAGGATCTAAGCTCTCATCTGTTACTAAAATATATGATATATATTCTAGCCCTAATATTTGCAAAAATAAATTTTCAAAGGTGAATCACATGTAACCGACAGCGCTGACCTCCGAAATCTGCAGACACAACAAATCCAGTGCTTCTGTTGGTGTTCATAAACTTTTCTCAAGCTTCAGAATCTTGTCAATTTCATTGCAGCTATTCAGAACCCCAAATGGCAGTTGTGAAAGTGTTAGGTAAATTTCACTTTGCTGCTGTTGCTGTCTGAGAGAGCTTAAATAAAGGTGGAATAGTAGAAATACACACTCTCCTATGTTAGCAGATAGAAGATTCTTGGATCAAGGCAGAGCAATAGAGATCTACAACCTATCCTTGCAGCACCTAGGATATAGTAGGGCATAAGTGGGAAGCATGCAGAGAGAATGCTTTTCCTCTCTACTAGCAGCTGGAAAAGATGGGTATCTTAAAATTTGTTGGGTGCCTATTAGCTGGAGGCTGATATATAAAATAAAAGGTTTGGCTGAGTGAATCAAACTGGAATTGGAACCTGCAGTTGCAAGGATGCTAGATACTTAGAAAATCATCTAGATAAACATGATGCTTAGAGTACTAAACCCTTGTTTATGAGTCTTGGTACAATGCTGTAAGGACAATTAGTAGGTTCACACAGTGTAACTAAAATCCAAGTTATTAGTTTCCTGCTGGGTCTATTAAACCAAAAATAAAAAAGTTCTCATTTTATTTTTATTAGTAAGTCCACACACGCTATATCACTCTCAAGCTATAACTGAGAAAGTACACTTGTTTTCAAATGAATGGTGTTTTCAGGTTAAAAGAAGGCTAGATGCTGGCTTTTGAATTATCTTTCTTTATTAAATAGCTTTCTATGTATTCAGGCATTGGGCGTGATTCTGTTATAACCATGTAGGAATCTGAGGGAGAGGAAAGATGGAAAGAGATGGCTTTAAGACATTTTGTGCATCTCTTCTATTCTGACACCAGCCTTTGGTATAAACTGTAGCTCCCTTAGGGCTGTTGACATAAATTTAGATGAAACAGCCTCTTATATCAGAAGTAACTCGAGTGTCATGTGTTCCAGAGATACTCCCTCCTACTGTACCATGCTGCCTGTGCTGGTGTGTGTGTGGAAAGTAGCTCTTAACCATAGCCTTGCAGTAGAAATTTCCCACCAAGAATATTGAATACCTAGTGAAAGTGGTGTCCTTAGCTGTCCTTCCTGAAAGGAAGGATGTTCTTTATGTTTAACATATTAAAAGGACAAAGGATATCTCAATTCAATTCCAGTTTCTATTACAGACTTTCTATGTAATGTCTGGCAAGTCACCTAATCTTTCTGCAACTCGGTTAAACTGTGAAGTGGGAGTAATGCTGCTTTATTCCAAGGGATATTGTGAATATAAATTCATTAACATTTGTGAGATGCTCAGGTACTAAACCATGAGAGCAATGGAAGTACCTAGGTGCATTTTCTCCAGTGAAGGTACTGAAAAAACAGGCCCCATGAATTTTCTCTCTGCAATACATCTAGCAGAGTCAAAAAGCTGCTTACCATGCATGAAGATGTCTTGGAGAGATGACAAATCCAGAGAAGACCTCTTTCTTGTCCTTGTGCAGATATTCCTTTTTCAATTCCCATTTTTGCTTTTCTTTTCCATGTTCTTGTGTATCCCCACAAGAGGGAGTTCCTTAGGTTTCCTGTCACTCTGTTCTTGTAAGAGGTGTGAGACTTCAAGATGCTGGATGAGACCAACCTTCCTCATCAGATTTATGCAATAAAATAAGTATTCTATGTAAATAGTCGTTCCCTGAAATCTCAACCATTTGTATGCAAACCAGAATACTCGTATTTTTGATTTCTACAGCAACTGTAATATAGCCTTCTCTCCCACTAACAGTACCCAATACATAGAGCTTTTCATCATTACCCTCAAAGGATAATCATTACATCATCTTATAATATGTTCTATAGCTGTTAGTGATAATTATTCAGTCTCAGGATATTCAGAATCTGCAGTATGGTTGAATTAGTTATTGTAGAATCATAACTGCAGATTTTTTTCCCTAATTTTTATGTGCATAAAACTTTCTAGCCACAATATTGCGTGAACATAGTGTTGTGTGTTTCTCTTGTGTCTTGCTATGTTATTTTTCTCAACTGGGGCAAGAGTTTGCTGTGTTAGCCTTCACTTTATTTGGTGTATATGTGTATAAATAATCTTTTCAAATTATTATTCTGTCCAAAATTTTTCAGTTGCTAGGGCTTACAGTTTAGTACTCTTACAACTGGCCAAAAAAACTCCAGTTTTGTAAGAGGGACAACTTGTATGTCACACTTGTCTGAAAACTTTGCACCTAGTATTGCTACAAGTGACACCTAATATTACTACAACTAAAAGAAATACAGTAAATTCCCTCTTTTTTCAGTTTATTTTGTGCATTTGACAGTTTACTGTTTGCCCTATAAAATAAATGTTTTCCCTTGTTGGAAAGATCTTATAAAAATGGATAGGGAAGTTGGAAAAATCCTTGTACATTTTAAAAAAAGCAAATAAAATACAGACCATAGTATTTAAGCAGCATGTTATCAGAAACCAGACTCTTCATTTTAAAAAAATCTGTTTACTCCCCTGTTGGCAAACTATTTAATGAGTTTTTGTAAGGATTTCAGGGATGATAACATGATTACATTTTGACTATGGATGGGGAAAAAATGGATTTCTAATTATACAAATAAGAACTAATAGAACTTTTAAAGAGTATTTATAAGTTTTTAAAAGTTCCAGCGCAAGTTTAGAACTCTGGAAAAGAAAGAGAAGTGTAACACCCTTAAAGTATTATAATTTATATACGAGTCTCTCTCTTTCCCTGCTTATTATTTCAACTCTACATTTTACAGCCCTAGTGCTGCTAGGGAGCAGTAACAGTACTGGGACTGACAACTGAACATTTTGGTTTGTCACACAAATGGTTTTGTTGATATTTCACGTGTAGTGTTAATATATCAAGAGAGACTATGAAAGCATATTGTACGCTTAGTGTTCTTTGGCTTACTTTTTGTGGTTGTCACTGTCTGCTCCCAAAACCTTGCTTATATTATTTTTTTGTTTTTCAAATTTTTCTGAAGGACCAGCATATTATTTAGATAGATGCTTTCACATTCAGCAGAAATCCTGAAGCTCCTGGTCTTCAGAACATATTTAGTTAGATTTACATGTAACTCTTCTGATATCTAGACAGGATATGAATTGAAAGACAGAACCAGAAGAATAACGAATAGAAGAAGACTGTGAGTAAGAACGGTGTCCTTTTTAGAAACCTGAGCAGATGGAATGCTAATCTGTTACTATACAGTAACAACTTTGACTGTTTGTGGTGAGGCCGACTACTCTTACCCATGCAAAAGTAGATATTTAATTAGAAAAATTGTCTGACTTTAGATGAATGAGAATACTACATGGTTTGAGTGCATTGAAGTTGTGGTATGAGAAACCATGCTAATTCTCCCCAGGATCACTAGCTCAGCTTCAGAAAGAAGTGTTTTGGTGGCTTCCTTATGAAACTCTTCAAGCAAGTTTATTCACACCACAGTAATCCTATCCTATCAGATCTGCCAGCACACTCAGGCTATCTTCCGCAAAAACTTCTTGAGCAAGAGCGCGTCCACACTGCAAAAGCGCATTGGAAAAGTGATTGTGCTTTTGTGCAAGAGAGGTCCAGACTGCAGGGATGCTTTCTCGCAAGAAAGCTCTGATTGCCATTAACAGAATGGCCACCAGGGCAGCTGTGCTGCTTTTGATAGGCTGTTTTGCGCAACCCCCCCCCCCCGTTTCCCATCCCCCCACACCTTTTTGCACAAGAGCTCTTGCGCAAAAAAGTGTTATCCCTCATATAAAGAGGAATACCTATACCGCAAAAACCCCGCTCTGTTCTGTCGTTTCACTGTAAATTTGCTTGCACAAAAACGCGCTTGAGGTGTGGACGCTCCGTGAGTTTTTGCGCAAAGACTCTGCAATGTAGACATAGCTTCATGTAGGTATTTGGTGCAGTAAGTCACTGAAACAGAGCTATCCTACTGATTTAGAAGTGGTAGCGATAAGCTTTTTTTTCCTCAAATGCTGTGCCAATTAACACTGGTTATATTAACAAAATTAGCTTTGATTCCTTCAACAAAGAAATATCATGATGATGTCCATGACACGAGCTCGGTTTACATTTCCACTGAGCAAAAAAGGGGAGGGTTGGTTGGCTAATGGAAGATGCAGTGTAAGTTTGTGTGAAAAGTACTTTGGCAATCATCAGTCATGTAGAAGAACTACACTTACAAACTCACTTATTTCTTTTTTGGGGGGGCAAGGTATGTAGCCTGCTTCATCACTTTTGCTGTCCACAGACTTTCTTTGCTTCTAATATCCTCTGTTACTTCTAGGAAGACTGGGAAGGCTATACTCTTGAGAGCTGTCCTCAGGTATAAGCGCTCATTTCCCATAGGATTGATGCTGAGGAATAGATTGGGGCATTGCCACTAGGCCACCAGGTTTTATGCATGTGGGTATGTAAAATGTACTCATCTGATGTTCGATAATATGAATTAGTCCCTTGTGGGGACTAATTCATGGAGAGACAAATTATTTTTCTTCTTCCAAGAACAGGTTTCAACTGATCCTCAAGTATTAAACACTTCAACAGGATCTCAATCAAACTCTCTCAAATGGTTTCCAAAAATTGTTGATCTCATATTTATTAATACTTAGCTAATATACTGGCATGAGTGGAGCAGGAGATGGATTTGATACAGGATTAATTTGCTACAGAGAATATTATAATCTCAGTGCATAATAAGCAGTCAGTGGCAATCTTTGCATTCTTAAGCAGTTCATATGCTTGCTGGAAAAGCGGTTTGCGTGGTCAGTGAACCACCCTTCTAAACAAAAAGCTGGTCCCTTTTTTGTAGGGAGAAATGTATAGGAAAGTGAAGAAAAACACTTCTATAATTGTACAAACCAAAGAGTTGAATCATCACTTGTTGCAGAGTGCAGAATCTAACCAGAGTTTGCACAAATACCTTTAGTTTGAAGTGGACTTAAAAATATTGAAGAATATGACACTTTCTACTGAAGTCAATGTGGGGATTTTGATGCTTACTTCAATGGGACAAGGATCAAAGCCTTAGTCAAACTATATTTCACTTGTGTGGTCAGATCTGAGTGATGGTTGTTACACCACTTCACGTATGTCCTGTTTTGCATTAACATTAGATTTGGCACCAACCACTGTGGGAAGACCAGATACTGAGCTAGATGGACCATTGGTCTGATTCCATATGGCAATTCTTATGCTCTGGGGGGGGGAGTTTAAATTTGAATTACTTTCTCAGAGCCAATGATGATTACGTGTAGGTATGTTACATAATCTGTTGCCTGGTTCATCATCCCTTTTCTAATATGTAATTGTGTAGATGACCTATATTAACATTTACATGAGTTGTATTTCCTGTCAGATTAATTTTACTGTTGGTCATTCTATAAAAACCATGCTTGGGGACAGACAAATGTTTTGTAAATGTACTTTTGAAACTACAAAATGTTTTGGTAAATGGAAGGTTGTATGTACGTCTCTCAGTATGGTTGAAGCTTGCGATAACTTATTGAAGGATGAGCAGAATGCACTATGAATAAATTCCAGGGTAAACTATGAAGGTTGGAAAGGGGCACCTTTGCTTTTATGGGAAAGAGCTTTTTGAAAGTCTGGTTCATCTAAAGTGCTTTTATCTTCTCCAGTCTCAACTAACATGAGTAGTTTTGTCACCTGCGAATTTTGCCTCCTCACTACTTACTCCTAGCCCCTTTTCTGATGATTAATAAAAAAGACTGATATATCAGTCCTAGCATTAAACCTATTTCTTAGCTAGTTTCTGATCCACGACTTTGTATTTTACATCTTAACTACATTATTTATTTAAACTTTCTAAAGGCCTTTTACAGATTACATCACAGGAGAAACTTAATCACAGAATTTGTAAGGATGCTTTTTGCATATTACTGGGAGTGCCCATGGGTACAGCAATATGAGCTTAATACATAGAATAAATGTCTCAGGACTGCAGATCACCTGTCAGATGTCCAGTTATCCTTACAGCTGTGCCATTTAGTGTTTTGTTTTCATTTTGCCAGGCATTACTTACTTATGAAATTTGGTTTTATGATGATAACACATTCTTGATAGCTTCCTTGCCTCTACAGCTTCTCTAGTGTAAAATAAGAACTGGCTAAGGAGCTGGCTGGAATTTTATAATAAACTCCTAAGAGAGCCTTGTTTTGTTATTTGTGTAGCTAGTGATACTGCACTAGAATGCCACTAAGGTGGTGACAGTATCTCTCAGAGAGTGCAGGATTTAAATAGGACTGCACCTGGTTGGAGACAAAGCCAACCATGTAGATAACCAGGACTCTGTGTTTCAAGTAATTGGTGCCTTACCCTGCCTGAATTCCTGATAGATAAATAAAAGAACCTGTTATTTTGTCCTGAGCCCTTTCAGGGTGTTGAACAGGGCTAAGTACATCTGATTTTTTTGTTTTTAAATATGTAGTATTAAAAGCTTTCCTGGTCCTCTTTGATTCAACTCAAGTTGTCCATCGCATGAATCTGGTGATTTTCTTAATATTTGAGTGATACTTATTGTTCAGTTTACATTCCATACCTCTGTTTCTTGCCTTTATTGTATAACAGGAGTAATCCCTCTAATCCACAAATTGATCTTTCTGTAGAAGCCCAAGCCTTTCTCTGGTGTTGGCAGGCCATGAACCACCTTTTTAATGGGTGGAACCATTAAGTGAACCTCAACTTATGACTACCACAAAGTGCCAGAATGAAAAGCATAGGAAATAAGGATGTAAAATCATGTTTTAATTGGTTAACCAGCTAAATGTGAAGGCTGGGCTGGAGCCTCCCTGCTGCAGGCAGGGGCTCCTCTAGCCTAAGGATGTTAAATTTTGATTAATCAACTAATCGAGTAGTCGGTAAGGGGTGGGGTGGGGCACTCGCTATCCTCGCTGCTCTTTTGCCTTTTAAATGTAGTAAGAGCCACAGGTTCTCTAAAAGGCGGAAGAGCAGCCGGGACTCAAGCAGTCCCTGCTTGCCTGGGGTTCTTTCAAAGGGATAGGTGGAACCTCAGGCAAGCGGGGACTACTTGAGTCCCCGCAAGTCCCACATTCCCTGCACCGCCTCTCCCTTTTGAAATGTAGCATGAGCCCCATAGGGCTCATGCTACATTTTTTGAGAGGGAGAGGCACACAGTCTGACTGGCGTGAGCGAGAACTGCTTCTGTTCCCACTTGTCCTGTTTCCCTGCTGCGCCTCTACTTCCCCTGCCTCCCCCACATGGAGACCGTGCTGGAAGGGGGGGGGCGGAAATGGCTTTTAAGATGGCTCCCCCCATGCTGCCTTTCTCTGATGGAGTATATGCTTATTGGGTAGTCAGCTAGTTACTTACATTCCTACTCTAGCTCAGCTCGAGCAGCCTCTGCCTATGCCCCCTCCCCCGGACCTCCTGCAGACAGGGGCTGCTCTGGATGCCTGGTCCAGTGGGGAGCTGCTCCAGCTCCCACCAGTTAGCCGGAACCAGTAAGCATCACGTATTAGGGGTGATGTTAACCGATTAACCTTTCACATCCCTGCTAGGAAGCTCTCTCAGGTAATTACTTGTTCCACATAGCCTTCACATTATTTATTCAAATAAATTCATTCTGGAGTTCAAAAACCAAAGCATGCTCTGCAGAAACCAAAGGCCTTTTACACGGATGACACATCTTCAGTTTGTCAGGCCATGGGAAGATCAATGCTGCGGCGGTGGATCTTCCGGAGTTTGATTTATCGGGTCTAGTCATTTTATCTTAATTTGACCTTAATCGTATCTTAATTTGACCTTCCGGGTAAGTATAGAAAAGGCCTTAGAGGAGAATCTTTATTGTGTGCCTGGTTGGTTGAGCAGCTCTGTTTCTCTGTGTGTGAGAACTTCAGAAAGTGCTCAGACAAATGTGGAGTTTGTGGGAGATGTAGTATAAAGTTACATTCTTGTTTTGAAATTAAGTCTAAAGCACAGCAGTTCCCTCTTAAGTCAGAATGTTCTAGTCTATTACCACCTTGGCAGATCACAGCCATGCTTCCGGGAATTTTTTTACTATTCTTGTTTGCAAAACTTAAATGGACAGAATTCTCCATAAATGGGTATTGCTACAATGTCTTTGTTTTGCAGTAGCTCATTTTAAAGTGAGCTTCTCAAATAACTGACACTTTAATTCACAATAATTCTGTTTTCTTTAAAAATACTTTCTCCATTGCAAAAGGTACTTGCATACAGAAAGCATCAGTTCAGCTTCAATTTTCTTTTAGTTTTCCTCTTTCTTCCCTTTTTTAACTCAACTGGGAATCTTAAGACTATTGGCATCAACAATTAGTGGTTGTGGGAATGTAATCACAAATAGCAGCGTAACTTTACAGGGATACTAAATCCCAAGAATTAGAAGATCTCTGAAGAGAATTGTTCTTTTATGCAACTGTTAGTAATGAAGAACAAGAGAAGAGAAATGTAGAATATTTGTTTATGGAGACCCCAAAAGATTGCAAAATGTCTTCTGTACGGCACTTAAGAGGATGGGTAAGTTTTTTACATCCAAAGATTATATAATTTAAATAGCCAACACTACAAAAAGATGGAGGTGTGTGGAGAGAGTAATGCTATACAACATTATTCTAGATGATGCACTCCTGAATAATTTGGCTATTTTTTTCATAGTCTTCTGTGATATATCAACTGTACTACAAAACTAAATCAAGAAACCTTCAATTATTAAGAGAAAGAGTTATGAAAGATAATGATGTGAAAAGTGGTTATGTTAAGTTATCTCCTACTTTGGTCCTTCTGTTATGCAAAGTTTAACTTTTTTTGCTTAACTGAGTGTCTGAAAAATTAAGATAATTGTAGATAGGTAAGAGTACACCATAAAGACGTTACAATAATACCAAGGTGTCCAGGCAAGAAGTTTTGAATCAGGAAAATTACAGCTTGGGCTACCGAGAGAGAATCACAAATCTTGTTTGCTAATGAGATTTTAAAAGTTCTTCTTTGGATTTTTAATTAACCTTCCAGTTAAAAGAAGGGAAAGAGATTGGGCCATATATCTTCCATCTCACAAACACACCTGATCCTGCAGTCCTTTTGAACATGTTACTCCCACTGAAACCTGTGGACATTTTGTATATATAGCAGCTGCAGAATTGAACTCTTTTAAGGGACTTTGATGTGCAGAATGACATCCAGCGCACAAGGGGAAGGTTAATTGAAGTTAGTAATATAGCAAGCTCAGTTGACAATCTGGGTTTCTCAAAATAATTTAGGAGCTGGAAATAACCATTCCCACGCTTTTTTAAATTTGGGGTTCAGTGGGGAGAATTTAAGTGGTGAAAAATGTGATCAGTCTCTGACTTTTGCCACTTCCACAGTGTCTAAATGTAATAAGCAGGGGAAACAAACAGAACTCTAACCAAAATTGTTAGTCTGTGGTCCTTCACAGATGCTGTTTTATAAATTATTCTGTAGAATGAACTGTAGACCTAAAAAGGTGAAACGAGCTGCATATCATTCTGATCTGGACAGACATGTACTCCAGTTCTGTAATCTTACCTATGCAAAATGTGCAGGCTTTGCTTACATATAGCTTTGCAGGTTTGGGCCCACTATTGTTTTAAAAGCTGTTTTGATAAGTAGGATGGAAATAATCGTAAACACCCCTCCCCCCCTTTTTTTTTTAAAGGCAGCACATTAAAACTGTAAAGCAGTATATAGCATTTCAGACTATTGTATATGTTTTCAGACTTCACCTGTTTCACAGAGCAGTATTTCAGAAAAGTTCATTTAATAAACAATTTTTTAAAAAGGTCACATTATTAAAACAATTTTAATAGATTTCAAGGATAGAGTGAACCATTGTGACTATCTAGTATAACACAGGCCAGAGGTCAGACAAGAGAGTTTTCTCATAATCATTCTAGGAACATATATTCTAATTAATTTAAAAATTGCTGGTGATAGACAATCTACCATGATCCTTGGTAAATTGTTCTAATGGCTAATTACCTCACTATGTGAAACTGATGCCAGCCATTGGCTCATGTTATACCTTCTCTGCCAGATTAAAGAGCACTGGGATTTTCAATCACGAAAAAAGCACTGGAAGAGCCTATTATCAAATATTCATTCCCCATATAGAAACTTACAAACTCTAATCAAGTTGCCCCTTTAACCTTCTCTTTTGTTATGCTAAATAGAGTGAGCTGGTTATCTGTCACAGCTCCAAATGTTTTCCAAAATCACTGTTTTGTAGGGTAGCATCCTCCCTCATGCAACTATAGCCTCCATTCTTTGTTCTTAGATATGCCACCAAATGCAAAAGTATATTTAAATACATATTATTTGCTTTCTCTCAGTTTACCAAGTGACCCAGATGGCACTGTATCAGTGACCTATTTGCCACATCAGTGGTCTCCAGCCTTTTTAAGCACAAGATCACTTTTTGAATTTAAGTGCAATCCAAGATCTACCTCAAATATAAATACCCTTGTCCCGCCTCCTTCCCACCCCTTCTCCAAGGCCCCACGCCTACTCACTCCATCCTTCATCTCTTTCCCATCCTTACTCACTTTCATCAGGCTGGGGCAGAAGGTGGGTGCAGGCTCTGGTCTTGGATTAAGGGATCTGGAGTGTGAGAGGGGCTCTGAGATGCCGTTGGGATCAAGGAAGGGGTTCCAGGTGTAGGCTCTGGGATGGCATTTGGATGCAGGGGTGCTTGGGGCTAGGGCAGGGGCTTGGAGTGCAGGAGGGGGTTTATGACTGGGGTAGCAGTTTGGGATGTGGGCTCCAGCTGGGCACTGCTGGTGGCTCCTGGTTGGTGGTGCAGTGGGGCTAAGGCAGGCTCACCCCTACCCTGGCTCTGGCCCACTCCCTAAAGCAGCCAGCAAACTCCATCCCAGGTCCTGTTGTGCCCCCTCTCTGCTCTGTGGAGAAAGGATATAGAGTGGGAGAGGGGGCACCCTGACATCAGCACGTCTCCTCTCCCCTGCCCTGCACAGAAAGCAGGAGCCTCCCAGGGGGAGGGGTAGCTCCAAGGCAAAGGGCAGGAGATGTGCATCCATGGGGGGAAGGGGCTGCTGAAGTGCAGGCTCTTGATAGTCTCTTGGCCAAACCAGTGAGGATCACCTGTCAGAAGCTGCAAGATCTACCAGAAGATCCCGACGTACTGGTTGGTGACCACTTCTCCACATTGTGTACTCCACCCCGAGTTTTGGTGTTGTATGCAATCATCATCAGTGATGATGTAACGTATGCCATGTTGTTAATAATGTTCTACAACTTATTTTAATCAAACTTCATGTAGTACCAAGGCAAATGCCTTACAAAAGTGTTATTACATTACAACAACGTTATTTACTTTATGAATCAAACTTTTAATCTCACTAAAATGTCAAGTTGAATACAATCTAAAATTTCCATAAACCCACATTGATTAACATTAATTATATTATCCCTCCTTTTGATTCTTTATTGATAGTCCTGTATCAGCCACTTGATTATCTTGCCCATGATTAGTGTCAGGTAAAGATGTAAAAGTGTAACCATTTAAATAGTTAACTGATAAGCATCAGCGTATCAGTTTCCATTACAGTTATACACTGGCTCCCTGGGAGCACTCCTGGGGAAGCTTTGCTGTGGGCTCTGCAGTATCTGGCTCCCTGGTAGCTTTTGCTGGCCCCATTCCTGAGGAGACTTTGCTGCAGGCTCTGCAGTATAAATTTTAAAAGTTACACTGCAAAGCCCACAGTGCATGTAATCAGTAGGGTTTTTAGTGGTTACATGATTACATTTTTACATGACATTTTACATCCCTAATGTCAGGTTGACAGGGTTATTACCCAAATTGTCCTGTTTACCCTTTTGAGTGCTGGCACAAAATTAGCTTTCTTCCAGTCTTTTGGAACTTTCCTAGCGTTCCAAGACTTATAGAAAAACAACGTTAGTGGTCCAGCAAGATCCCCATCCAGCTCTCTTAAAAATTCTTGGGTGCAAATTATCTGGAACCAATTTAAAAATACCTAACTTTAGTAGAAGTCGTTTAACATCCTCATGATATACTAACAAACTGAGATAATTGTTACCTTAAATCAGTGTTTCTCAACCTTTTTTTATAAAGTACCCCTTAAAAAAAAATAAGTACCCCCAGTACCTACAGTTTTCAGACACGCAACATTTTTTTCTACTATTGCAACACATTTGTTTAAACAACTTAATTGTAGCTGGGCGGGCGATGAAATTTTTGGCTGTAAAAAGTACAAAAATAATAAAACGCTGTAAAACTTGAAACAAAAATTCAGTTTTCTCCAAATTTCAGTTGTTGACATACCCCCTCCCGCCCCCCCGGACTTCTCTCAAGTACCTCAAAGCGTA
This sequence comes from Pelochelys cantorii, assembly GCA_032595735.1. Lineage (NCBI taxonomy): Eukaryota > Metazoa > Chordata > Testudines > Trionychidae > Pelochelys > Pelochelys cantorii. Next base: position 57,724,828 of record CM064334.1, read on the forward strand.
CTCGTACCACTGGTTGAGAAACACTGCCTTAAGATATAAAGAATATCACGTCTGAAATATCATCTTGAATAAGATGTATTCTAGAAGAGTGGGAAAAGATATTGGATTTGTCTGGAGAAATATTTTTATTCCTTTCATAACATTGTTTGTAGAGTTCTTTGTTTATCTTTGCTACTACTGGAACCATCCAATGCACAGGAGTGTCTGTCTATTACAATTTCTATACTCTCTAATCCATGTATTTCTCTTTTCTTGATGGACTGTATATTATAGTAGGTAGAGAAGAAGAACATGGGTCAGGAAACCTAAAGTCTATATCCAGTTTTACCTCTGTCACTTCAAGTTCATTGAGCAAGACGCTACTTTTCTGTGCCTTGCTTTCCTAATCTGTAAATTGAAATAATAATACCTATCCTTCTTGTAAAACATTTTGCAGCTCTTTGATGTGTTGTTTGAAATGTAGAAGAGCATTCTAGATTCTGACTTTGATCACTGCGTACTGAAGGTCTCGATCTAGATTTTTTTTTTTAAGCAGGCGTAGCACTAATTGTACTCAATCCAGGGGACAGATTTTTTTTTTTAAAGCTGTGGTGTCCAACATGCTAGCCACTTACAACATGTGGCTATTTGGCCAGTTGAGTGTGGCTAGTTTGTTATAGCAATAGCCACTATAGCGGCTACTGCTTCAGGACTGGTTGGAGACAGAGTTTTAAAGGATAAAGCACTGTAATGGGGCTTGAGAGGTAGGCTCAATTTATGGTACATGCTCAGTGCCACAGAGGAAGCCATGAACTCACGCCTCCATTTCACAGCAGCTAAATGGGGCAAATAGTGCCCCACTCAAGTTTGTTGTGAGTAAAATTCACTAATAACTGTGAGGTGCTCAGGTGTTGTGAAGAGAGAGCCTTGTAGGCAGTTCCAGAAGAGGACCATTAAGCAAAATTTTATCCTGGCATAAATTCCAGGAGCTCTCTCTCCGTTTTCCAGAATGTCAGTGTTTATGATATTGGTAAGTATGCTGGTATATTTTTATTAAAGGAACACTTTGAGTCATTTGGTTAAGTAGACAGAGATGTGCAGTCTTCAAATTATCTCTTTTGTTGTATTCACAGATCCCTTCATATGGGTTCTCTGATGGATGACTCTTCTATTTGACTTTCAAAACTGGTTTCTTGTGGAGGTTTTTTAAATATATTTACTTTAAACAAGAAGGAAAAAAACTTCTATATTCAACACATAATTCATAGGTAGTTATGATCAAGCAATTTTTGTACGTGCTGCTGAAATCTACGTTCTAAACATGTTAGGAAAAAAATTCTGAAAGCTCTATAAATCTGATCAAAATAAAACCTTTTTTTAAAAAAACAAACCTGAACAAAACCATCTAAACAGCCCTACATATAATACTATAAGATTTACTCAGCATTGCTTGGGTCCTTAACTCAAATAAGTTTTGATTTTCTTCATTTAAATCATTGTTCTGTGGTGGGGCTGCAGATCAGGGTTTCAGTATGCAAGTGGCCCTGGGGGGAGAGAGGACAACTTCAGCCCTTTCTCACTGCAGAAGTGTGGGGCTAGGTGAGATGTCTGTTCATGCCTATTCATGACATGAAACGGGCACAGCTGGGAGAGAAATGCATGTACCCCGACTAGGGGCAGATACACAGACAAATTCTCTGAAATAGCCGTCCCTGTCTCCAGCCCTGTCCCTTGCTAGCCCAATGGGGTTATAGCTGTCCCAGTCCCTATCTCAGGCCCTTTACTGTAGAATGGCCACAGGAGACAGCATAACTGTCCTTTCTCATGGAAAGGCAGGGTCTAGAGCAGGGGTGGGCAATAATTTTTGCAGGGGGGCCACTCCAAGATTTTGGAAAGTGGTTGAGGACCACACTCTTCCATGATATTAATGGAGGAGATGCGGGGTCTGGAATGGAGGTTGGGTGCAGAAGGGAGCTTGGGGTAAGGGACCAGGGTGCAGGAGGGAGACTGGAGTCTTGGAGGGAGTTGGGATGAAGCAGGCGGTTGTGACCTAGGGTAGGGGACTGGAGTGCAGGGGTTTGGAATGTGACCTAGGGTGGGAGAGGATTGTGATCTGGGGCAGGAGATTGGGGTGCCAGATCTGGGAGGGGGTATGGATGTAAGAGGGAGACAGCGGGGTTGGGTATGGTGGGGGGAGGGGGGGAGGGAGTTGGGGCAGGAAAGGGCTGGGGTGCCAAAGCAGGCTCTGGCCAAGACACTTACTTGTCAGCTGCCAAACTAGCCTGCCTGCCTGCAGAGCTGAAAATGTTTTCCTGCCTGCTTGCCTGCCTGGCCATGTGCTTCATGAATAACTGAGCCTAGGAGAGGGGGTGTAGTTCTTCTTAGCTGCCTGTCATTCTAACAAACAGCTCCCATTGGCTGGTTTCTGCCAGAAACCAACCAATGGGAATGTGCTGGGGCAGGGTGGCTCCTAAAACTTCCCTCCTCCCCTCCAGTTTTAAAACAGAAATGGAGCCCCTGCAGCTGCGTTTCTGCTAGGGTTGCCAGGTGTCCGGTTTTGAACTGGACAGTCCAGTATTTGAGCTTTCTGTTTGGGAAACAAATTGAGAAAATGTAAATGAGAAAATATAAATGTCCGGTATTTTCTAAATAAGATGTAATGTAGATTGTGATGTAATGTCAAGTGCGTCCGGTATTTTTGTTGAAACCATCCGGAAACCCTAGTTTCTGCATGGCGTGTGGGGCTGTGGGGCAAGTTGGGGAGCCTGCCTGCGGCTCCCCGCTGTCTCTGCAGGCCGGATCCTGTGGCTTGGCGGGCCGGATCCGACCTGTGGGCTGTATTTTGGCCAGGCCTGGTCTAGAGTAACAACTGAATTTCAGGCACATCCTATTGCCCTGACACAACCAAACCCTTACATTGCTTTAAGTTATGATAAATGGAAGCTGCATATCAAATTTGGTGGTTCTAACTCTTACCATTTAGGAGGAGTTCTTTAACAAATGGACTCATAGGTGGACAGACAGATGCACACTTCTAAAATATATAGTTTATATATTAAAATTTAGGCATTCAGAGAGTGTCTTAAATGGTGAATTGCAAAAAATGGAGCATACACACCAGATGTTTGTGTGTATCAAACAGATTCAACTGTTAAGTTACTATCAGGAACAGGGATCTTAGAATGTAGTTGGTGACACAAATTAAAAAATAGTCCTTCCCTCTCTTTCCATTAATAGTTCTTCAAATGGTTAAATTGCAAATAGAAAATTTGTTGTGATTTGGTTTTTCTAGTGTTCCGATACCAGCACAGCTTGCTGGAGAGTGTGTGCTTTTATTTTCTAATCTTTGTACACTTCCATGCTCATGCCATGACCCTGACTTGAGGAGACGCATTCTGTGGTAAGATGTCCTGAACAAATAGTTCCAGGTAGATCCAGCATACTGTTCACTTGCGGAGTACCTAAGAAATTGTTCTAATCTTACAATGATCCTGTGATTGTTCTTGTTAAACAATGTGTGATTCAGTAATGGCCTGCCATTTATTTGCTTCTCTCGTGTACAATGTAGCTGTGTACTCAGTGGAAAATTTTAAATCATACTATCATATTCTTTAGTGGAAACAAGGTACAGCCACCTAATATTTTTGTGCTGTAGTTTCATCTTAAGTCATTTGGATATTGATAATTAGTGTCTTACAAACATGAGACTTAAAAAAAATACTTTGCTGTTTTTTCAAACTAAAGTATGTGCTAAGAATATTTCACTTTATTTTCATGGAGTCTATTCCAGGTTTTGTTTCTTTCCCTTTTCCTCCTTTAAAAAAAAAAAAAAAGGCCTGTATTGTGTCTGGTCTAGACCAGAGTTTCTCAACTTTTTTTTTTTTTTAATGAAGTACCCCTTAAAAAAAAGTACCCCCAGTACCTAAAGTTTTTCTCCCATTACAACACATTTGTTTAAACAACTTACTTGTAGCTGGGTGGGCGATGAAATTTTTGGATGTAAAAAGTACAAAAATAATAAAGCTCTGTAAAACTTAAAACAGAAATTCAGTTTTCTCCAAATTTCAGTTGTGTTGACGTACCCCCCCAAACTTCTCTTGAGTACCCCTAAGGGTATTCGTACCACTGGTTGAGAAACACTGCTCTAGACCCGTTAGGGGAGAAGTGGCTGCTCTGATACTGCATAACTTATTACAGAAGAGGACTCAATATACTGTAGGCTTGTTACAGTTCTGCAATATAAAACTTAATTGTAAATTTATGGAATTACAATAACAGTTTGACTCTAAGGTCTTAGTTGGATTTATATTGCAATTCTTTTTGTGAGGGACAAGCTTTCTGTTTAGCTGTCCTGTTCGCGAAATGTTCTGAGGCCTCAGTTTTCAAAATTGGTACGTAAAGTTGGGCAATTAAATCCATACGTCACTGATTTCCAGTCAGATGACTTTTATTAGCGTGGCACCTACATTTCTGCTGTAAATTTCAGGGTTTCTGCCCTGGTGCATGCACTCTGCTGCTTCACTCTATGTATATGAACTTGTATCTCCTGCCATGATCCACAAACCAGGGGTAAGATAGTCGGAGAAGTAGCTGTCTTGCCTATAGGGCTCAATTCAGTAGATGTGCTCTGTGCAACTGACCAGACCCCACCCCATTCAAAATCTGTTCTAAGGAGGCAGTGTTGGTGCCTACCTTCTACCTTTTAGTTCAGTGATTGGAACACTTGACTGGGATGTACGAGACTCAGAATTAATTGGTTCTTCTGTCTGCTTGGGTGAGAAGTTATGAAAAGGGGTTTCTCACCGCATAGGAGAATGCTATAGATGCTGGACTGTGGGATATTCTGATATGGGCTCTCTCATCTTTTCTGTTGAAGCTGTGAATAAATAAAGAGTCATTGGGCCGGGGAAAGCGATCGTGAAAATAACTTTATAGCCTGGTGATTAGGACTCCGATTGCTGAATCTAATGCCTCAGACCCTTTGTGGATCAGGGCCCAAGTTTGAAAATATTGGCTTAATGACTCATTTTGAAATTTGTTTTATTTCAGTACTAGGATTTACAAGTTGTTCATAATAATTTGCTTGACTGAGCAAATGACTATAATTCAGGATTTTTTACTTGATTTAGTAAAATGTCAGTTGTTTTAATTTGATTTACTTGTCACAAAAGTCACTGTGTTAATGAGTGCATGGACTCCGAAAGCAGGGATACGTGGTAGTACAGCTGGCTGGCTAGAAGACAGTTGATATTACACAACAAGGGCAGGAAAAAGTCCCTGAAAAAAGTCTTATCTCTGTGCGTCTGCATCCTGATAAGTTTGAGACTAGGTCACAGATGAGTTGAAGCACTTGGCATTCCAGGGGAGCTGTTTTCTCCCAGACCTTAGAGAGAGAACTGGGAATGTGTTGGATGTATTTGGTAGAAATGGACAGGGAAGGATGGCCTGGGGACAACAAATACAAGCAAGCCTGTTCTTGCCTGCTCAGCCAATCCACTGCACTTTAGCAATCCTTAAGTGAAAAGTTATGGAGTGTGAAGAATGTCACCTTTTGCTGGATTGCCTCTGTGCTAGAGGAACTAAAGATAGATGTGTTCTTGTCAGCTCACCTCAGGAAGGTGCAGAAATAATTCTCTGGGATGAGACCACAAGTTTCTGGCAGCAGAAGCATTGTACTAGGCATGACCAGCTGATTTACATTGGCCACCAACTCATTGTTTTCATATGAACCTTAGTCGCAATGTGGCTCTTTTTCACCCAGTCTGGCCTGGGTTGTGAGGCAGAGGTTCTCCAAAACAGTTTAGATGTCAGTTTGAGGACCAGTAAATTTACCAGCCAAATCCAACCTGCTATAACCGGGATCGGTTTGCCATCTGGGTCTGTTCTTCAGGAAGCTAGAATCTTGGCTGGCCCAAAGGAAATACAGAGAGGTCAGAAATAAGACCAACTTTAGGACGTGTGGGATTGCTATCTACCTAAGTACAATACATAGAAAATGCTTGAGGATACAGCTTGGGTTGTCATTGGTACTTAGAACCAGACTGAATCACTGGAACCTTCTAGTCTGCTGAATTTTGCAGAGAGTTTTGTTAGCATGTTATTATAATATATATTAATGGTTCATTGGTACCTGGATCCTGTAAACGAGTGCTCATGTTCAGTCATCTGTATAATGCCGGGATCCTAAAGCAAACCATGGTGCTAATCTACAGGAGATGAAAGATTTAGTGAAGACCCTAAATCTTGTTTACATTATTTCACTTGTTCATGATTCATACTGATATACTCTATGCCCCTAGACCAATGATGGGCAGTTTAGACTAGTGAATGGGTTGTATGAGTAGCCCTTCTTCATCTCAATGGGCTGCAGTATTGGCATAACCAAGATGGTCTCCCAAGATGGGGTAGTTTTGCTAACTGCACTTGCGTACCTAGAATTTGTGGGGTGTGCTGATTGAACTGTAGCAGCACTTTGATTGGATACAGAGAGAGCACATGGTTCTTACAGTCAATGTTGTGTGCAATCAGCATGCCCCTCACTTTACATGCCTTTTGAAATAACTGCCTGCTTTGTAGATGTGGACTAAGTTATTTCGAAATAACGCTAGTTATTTTGAAATGTTGCTTTGTAGACATACCCTTCGGGAATTATACAGCTTTTATGGGCAACTTGTCTATGATCACCGTGGACACTGCTTGCTTTTCTTCCTTGTCCCCTGCCACTAAGGGAGCAAGGGGAAAGTACTTGGGTTCCATGCATGCCTCTCAAACCTGGCTGGTGAAGGGAGGGGGCAGAGGAATACTTCACAGAATCCAAGTACTTTCCCCTTGCTCCCTTATCGACAGGGGAACGGGAAGAAAAGTAAGCTGCATCTCAGCAAGCTGCCCCCCGCTCTCCCAAAGTGGCACCCTTGGTGATCAAGAAGCCTTTTTGATGTTTTGGTCTCTTAACTGTTGCTTGTTTTACTAATTTCTTCTTCAGGGGTAAGATTATTTAGAGTGGTGGGTAAGCAGACTTCAGCAACATTTGCTGTCTGCCACTATTTTTAACCACTTCCACTTAGACCTGATTATAGGAATGAGACAGCTCTGATTGCATTGATGAATGATGGACATGGCAAGACATCCCAAGATTCTGTTCAAATTGTCAGCAATTTTTGATGTGTAAACTGAAGTGCTGCTGACTCACCAACAAGATCTTGCATCAATGGATGGAGCTGTATTAAAGCTGACTTCATGTGTTCCCTTCTGATAGATCCCAAAGGTGTACAGATTCTTCTTGTTCCCAGGCAGTCTTCTCTTAGTCAACATTCTTGTAAGTCTAGAAATTAGATTGCTATAGTGCTAACATAGCGACTGTATACAACTCTTCTTCCTTTTCTCATCTAGCACAGACTATGCTGCATTCCAGGTGTTTGAAGGCAATCAGAGTCAGGATGTAAGGAAGTTGGCTTAAATGTATTTTGGTTGAGATGAAGCTAATTTTGCTAGGATGAGGAAAACATGCTGAGCAATTGACAGGAGTTTTATGACCACACTCTCCAGGGTGCCTGTTGGATTCCTTGCTGCTCTAGATACCCTCATAGCAGCTGTGGCCAGAAATGCCTCCTTTCATTTTCTTACTAGTTGAAAACTGACCTTTCTCTGAAATGCAGATTTATCCCCATTAATCTGCATTGTTTTCATCTTCAGACTAGGTTACCACAACATGTCCTAGCTGGGTTTGACTGGAGAGTTCACACACAGAAACTACAGTGGCTAATAACAAAAGTGAACAGCTTCCTCAATGGATCAAACAGGAGGGGGAGAGAGCATATTATAGAGGTATATGGTATGTTCACTGACTTCTATCCTATGTTTAGGGCCCTTTGGTTTTTGTTTTTATTTTATTTATTTTTTTCCTGAGACTGTATTAGTGTTTATTATCACAACAAAAAAGACAGGTAAAAATCACTACAGAAACTATTATTTTTTCTTGGTAAATATTGGGGTTTATTTTGGTGTACAGAAAGACAAGGGAAAAGTTAGTATTCAGTAAATTAATGCTTTGAATTCCATTCATCAGTGTGGTTTGTTGCAGAACTCAAAACAGAAAGCCACCTTTGAATTACAGAAAACAATACATCTCTAATCTTCCCAAAAGTTTTCATTTGAATAAACAGTTGACTGGTTTTGACTTAGAACTATTAGCCCATATAACTGAGCCAGACCATTTGTAGTGCATACACTCACCTTTATCCTTTTGTGGGTTTTTTTTTAAACTTTTGAATACTTTCTTGTATTCTGAAACTTATTTTGATTGTCATTTTTTCCCCCATTTTAATGTATCAAATCTTTTAAATCATAATTTGCCACATGGTAGGCATTAGATTCATCAGTATGTTCAGATGTATGTGCACTTCAGAGCTTGAGTGGGTGCCTGTTTGTTTGTTATACGTGAATCTAGACTGATACATGGCCTTACTTCAACAGGCAGCTTTGCACATACACACACACAGACTGTGTTATTGTAATACGTATGTCTCATATTGTATTTTTCCAATAAAACAAGCTATTTTTATATGTTTGAATCATACACAAGTAGGGTGAAAAAATGTTAAAAACCTTGAATAAAACCAGGGAATTTTTCAGTAAAAATCGGTTTAAACTAAAAACAAAGGGGCTTACCTATGTCAAATCCTTCATGATCCTGATCCTGACCTATAAAGAGTCTAGTGCCCAGTTATTTCAGAGGTGGCCTTTTTTTCCATGCTCCAACTTGACAGTTACAGTCACTGGGAACACTGTAATTGGTGTTATTCAAAGTCACAGGAGGTAAACAATGACCTTGTAATATTATTTTGACAGACAAACTCTTACATGATTAATTCAAGACAACAACTTTACTCTCTTGTATCATCACAGAAGCACTTACCAGTTTTCTCCTGCTCTTCTGCTTATGCTTTCGTTGTCCTTCCTGGTGCTGTATGCTGCATAAAAACTTCCTCTCCACCCACACCCACTTATTTCCGCAATCTTTCCGACATGACTCTGACTAACACCACATTAGCCAAATAAAGAAATAGACCCTTAATGTAATGGATCCCTTTATTGAACTATTCTTCCCTATGACTTGTTTCCAACTGGCTCTGCATTATCATGTCATATAATACTAAAAGCTTTAAGATTATCTGGTCATGGTTAAGGCTTTACAAGGCAACAAAAGTGCCACACACACCTACAGTGCTAAATGGAAATGTGGATAATAGATGAATGGTGGCAGGTGGAGGAAATCCTTTTCAGGGGAATCCCTGTCAGAACCAAACTGGTATTACAGGTTGGACCTCTGAAAACTAGGTCTCTCTGGTCTGGCAACCAGAGCGTGGATGTTCCTGGACCAGAGAGTCCTGGCTAGGAGCCCCAGTAGCAAGAGGGCTGGTGGCTGAGGGCCTGGTCGGGCCACTGCGGCAGCCCCGGTAGGGGGGGAGGGATCGTGGGTTAGGGGGCCGGTAGCAGAGAACCTCCCCTGGTCTGGAAAATTCTCTCGTTCAGGACCGGTCAGGTCCTGAGAGTGACAGACGAGAGAGGTTCAACCTGTAGTAAGCTCACGGTCAGTTTAGCTGGAGTATCACTAGATGCAAGTCTAAATCAGAAGTTAAACAAAACTACCTGTTTCATTGTTACAGTATTTAAGTTACGGCCCTTTGCTGCGTTGTTCCTATAGACAGTGAGAAGTCAATCTTAAGACTTCAAAAATGGGTTCTACCTTGAAAAATGACTATGATCTTATCTATATGGGGATTTACTGTCCACTGATTTGTAGCACAGTGGCTAGTCTGCAGTAAATAAACTGCTGTGATATCATACACACAGACTGCTGTATCCTGTTTCAAGTTGTATAATTGTGTATACACAACAGAGACTTTGTGTGAAGTATGTGTCTGGCATTCTGGGTGGGTATTACGCTGTCCTTTGCTTTGCATCTTGGCTTGTGCAGTCTGAGTTTTTTGTCAAGACACATTGTGGGATACCCAATAGAATTCTTGGACTTGCAAGTTTTGGCTTTTGATCCTTCCTGCCCCACTCCCTGATTGCATTCCTGTTGTCCCTTGTCACTGCCATTTTGAGAGGAAACTGCCATTTTCAAACTGCTGCCAGCTAGCATGGACAAAGCAGTGCTTCCCACAGTGATGCTGACAATTGTGACTATGCAGAATCTGTTGGTAAGGAGGTGGTGTTTGAGTTCTCTGCTCTAGGTGGCTTTGGTTTTGGATTTCAGCCACCATGCAACCAAGCACTTCTTGCAACTGGGTACTAAGCAAGTGCTCCTGCACAAACTTTTCTTGGAGTAGCTTCACGTCGTTCAGTACTATTTCTGGGCTTGGGAAAGTACCAAGAAGTGGGAAAGGATTGTTCTGTACACTTGTGGTGACAGGTAGTGACACTGGAATTGTAGGCTGACAAAGCCAACTTTCCTACAGATCAGTGCTGAGCCACCCTGGAGCTGTAAAGGCAGCGTAGCAACTTATGCACTGCTACAACTGTTTAGAAACAGGTCACAATCACCAACTGGAAGTCAGCCACTTCCGACTCACTGGTCAGTAGCTATTTAATTTGGCATGGATGGTCTGACTGGAGCCATTGTGATTCAGGTGTATGCTGTTAAGAAAAAGGTACTGATGCAACAGTTTATAAAGCTTGGCATGGACAGGAGGTTATTGTTTTGCATTGTGCAAAGGGGGTTCCCATATTGTTTTGGAGCAGTGGATGGGGTCGTGTGCTTCTACCCCATGCAATCAAGCCTTGGTTTATAAAGGTAAAGGTCTATTTCTCCATGATGTACTGAAGCCTGATGGACAGGGTCATACACATAAATGTTGAGGGATCTGAAAATATCCAGGATTCTAGGATCTTTTGATTTAGTGGCTCCTTGCCTTAATGAATAGTGAAAGGTTTGCTCCAGGATTACTATGGAAATTAATGATGTTGAGATCACTCTTGTCAGTCTAGGAGACCCAACATATCCTCTCCTTCCCTGGCTGTCTGCATCTTGAATAGAAGAAAAAAGCTGTTTAACCATCGTCTGAGCAGCTGTGGGATTGTATTTGGTAGGTGGAAGGGTAGATGGGGCTGTCTGATGACAAAGTTATGGGGTGCAAAACACTACCTGCCTCAAATGATAGTGTATGCACTGCTGCTAGAGTTTTGTTTTTAATCCCTGGCCTTCCTATGAAGGTTTCTGAGCTTTTTGCTCTTGATGTGGCATTGTTTAGCTTCCCAGCTGTGACTCTCCTGGCCATCTACGTAGTGACGGATGTGAAGGCATCTTTTAGTGCATGTTGGTAAGTGCTACCTGGACAGTTGTATCTCTTAAGATGACGAGGAGATCAAGGATCTCTACTTGGCTCTGAGCACTTGCATGTGCTGTGGTGTGACACTGCTCTATTAGTACCACTTCAATGCCAATGTATTCAAATTCAGGAGCAAATTGATCAGTACTGACTGCATGCTAGCATTTAAACAGGGTGCTACATTCAGTCAACTTGACCCCTATACTGGAGAGCATACAGGTAAGCAGATGGATTGGTGATGATGGCACATAAATCAGTGTGGAATAGCAGCTGGAGGACTGTCAAAGTAGTGCACAAGAGCATTGTGTGGACACACATGCTAGTCAGCACTAACTCGGTGTGTAGTGAACTTACTCTGTACAGGCTATACAATTGCTGTGCTTTTAAGGATTTGCATTGTGTAAGCAGGGCTTTTCAATGTGTGCAACTGCCCCCTTCTTGCCTGTAGACAATTCTTTGTAAAAATGCCCCTACTTTGACAGGTTTTTGCTTTCTTTGTATATTCAAAGTTACATTTGCATATTTTACTGCGTGTCACTTCCTGGTGTACTCCTGTTATGTCTTGGCTAAACATCACTGTGAGAAAGTGAGTAGGATTCTATTCTGATTGTATATCATCAACAGAAATGTTAAGTAAGTTTCAGCTGCATGATAAACTATGACCTCAGTTACTCCTGTAGTCATAAATCAAAAAGCAGTGTTGGACTTCAAGAATCTGTAGTGCTAGTAGAGATATGAGTCAGAACACAACTTGACTTTCAGATCTCATGTGGAGTTTGCAGGGCTGACACTTTAAAATGAACATTTTATTTGTAAGCTGTCCAATTGTGATATTATAATTCAGTGACTCATAAGCAGAATCCCAGAATGGAAAGAGACTTCAAGTGGCAGAACAGAACTGAACTTGAATGAAATTTAGCAACATGCCATTTATAAGATGCTGACAAACTACAGTCACTTTTTCAGTGTAAATAATTATCTTTATCACTTAATACTTTCCTGGGCTACCATAAAATATCTTGATAATTTTAGGTTGTATTTGATGGTGCAGGTTTTATACTTAACTCTTAAGTATATGAACGGTGACTAGATGATATTAAATAAAGTTTCAAGTGGTATGATTTCAGTATAGAAGCTCGTATGTCTTAAAAATGCAACACTTTTTTTTTATTGAGGCGTTTCTCTGAATTACTGTAACTTCAACTGAAAGACAAGCAAACAAATTTGTGCTGTCCTGTGGTAGAACTATCAAGAACTTCTTTCTTGGGATTTAGATAACTTTTAGGAGTGATTTAGATTTACAGTAACACCAGAGTTAGGAAGTGACCAGTCAATCGCACCAGTTGCATGAAACCAAAAGTATGCAGTCAGGCAGCAATAGAGACCAACAACAGTATGGTATTACATTAAATGTAAACTTGTGAGCTCCCCACCATCCAATCCATTCCATTTGGGAGAAGCCTTTAGACTAGAGAATCCACCTCTGTTCCATTCTGAGTGAGGAAATATTCCCTGTTCTCTCAGAATAAAGTCTTGGGATCTTACGTAGGCTTTCCCCCTTCATTTTATTACTATGGGAAAGAATGTAAAGGATCAGCTTCCTAAAATCCCTTCCCAGCATGAATGCCAAAGGGATTGACAAGAAAAGGTTCCCTCCAAATAGTTTTTAAAGGTGTATACACAACTCCACCTGCAGTTTTGTAGCAAGTCATGAGAAGCAGCTCAGCAGCCAGGTGATCTCTCTAACTTAAAAATGTAAACAATGGCAATATATTCACAAAGTATTCTGTGCTCCTAGTCTACAGGAATTCTGCTTTTTGGAGCAGTGAAGCGATCTGAGCAAGGTAGTAGTATGAAAAGCCAAAGGTTCTTTGCTTAACCCTGTGAAAGCTAAGGAAGACTACAGTCCTATGAGGAACAATATACTGGAAAACACATTACTTCATGTTCAAGAGGAATGCCCTAGAACCAAATTAAAAGATAGACCTCAGTCTGGTGACACTGCCATTTCCTCCTTCCAGTCTAAATAATTGCATGACTGCACCTGCATGTGGCTGGATGATATTTAATATTGGTATCATGGCTCACCTAGAGGCTCAATTCAGGGCCAAGGCCCTATGGTCCCAAGCACGTATGTACACATAACAAAAATAGCCCTTCACTTTCTCTGCACCTGGATTCAGTCAACACAAGGTAATGCTCTTCCTTATCCATTCTTTATCGCTATGTCAAGGGCTTTCATTCAGCAGTAGACTGTTGTCCAAAAGTTGTCTCATCTGTTCTTTGGACCAATAGAACCCAACCCAGAATAAGAGATGCTCACAGATGTCTACTGTATGTGTTTAAATGGGAGATAAAATCCAGGAAGAAGTAGCTCAATGCTAGATATTTTTGTTCCACTGTTTTATAATGAAGAGTATGGAGTTCAGGATGGTGGTCTCTGCTTCTATTGTAATGTCTCAGAGAGGTAGCTGTGTTTATAACTTTGAAAACAACAGGTAGTCCTATGGCACCTTAGAGACTAACAAAAATATATAGAATCCTGAGCTTTCATGGGTAAAACCCACTTCATCAGATGAACTGGAGTGGAAGCAACAGAAACCAAGATATAGCAGCAGAAGTAGTACCTGTCAAAGTAGGTCCATGTTAATGAGGCTAATTGAGTGGGCTGGATCCACTATTACAAGAGCCATTCTTCCCATCAAAGTCTGAACTACTTTTGTTGTATACAGAAAGAGAGGCAAAATTAACTAGTGGTAGACCCATTCCAGAAATAATTCATCACATTTTTGGCAATGTAACAGGAGACTTGACTTCTCAGTGACAAAGCCAAGGGTGATGAATTTGAACAGTACGAGGAATCTAAAATCAAGTGGCATGTTGCATCAGCATGTGGATTGTAAATACAACAGTGGACCCGCTTTGAATTGGAAGTTTAGCTAAATGTATACTATTCCACTGAGAGTTACCTTCCTTTAAAAATATTTACTCTTAATCTGTTTTTTAAGGGGACACTGTAAGGGTTATACAAATGGAAATGTTTGTAAAGCCTTCCTGCCCCCCTTTCTTCTCCAATCCCCAGCCACAAGTAAAAGAACTCTCTAGCTTTACTGGCAAATCTATAATCTTCTTCTCCAAGTGAAGGTTTCAGTGTCGTGACAATCTCAGGGATTTTGCTATAGTCTACTCTACTATATATTTGAGAGAGTTTATCTCTGTCTGTTTGTTCAAGAACTCCTCCTAAACATTAAGAACTAGAACCACCAAATTCGGTATACAGTTTCCTCTTATAATTGAAAGCAAGGTAAGGGTTTGGTTGTGCCTTGAAATGGGATGTGCTTGAAATGGGATTGCATCTCATGAAACCCAGAGAAAGGAGAGACAGAATTACCAGGCTGCTGAAAGAGGATGGCTGGAGGCCTCCCACTCCTCAGGCACTCTTTGGGGAGGCTGAAGCTTGCCTCCCACCCCCTCTTCCCCCAGTCCTATGGGAACATTGCTGGCTGTTCCCCTTAGGGACTGAGGAGAAAGTGCACAGTTTGCTGCATTCCTCACTCTGGCTGATGATGCAGGGGGTAGATGGAGCTGCAGTGGCCATGGAGAGGTGCTTCACAACTACCCCAAATTGCTGCAGTGAGAAAGAGCTGGGCTTTCTCCCCAGGGTGGCCTGCATATTGAATCCTTCATCCCCACCTCTATCCCTAAAGCAATGATTTAAATGAAGCACGTACATTTTCATTTTCCAGAAAACAAAAATTAATTGAATTAAGGGCTCGAGCAATACCGGGTAAATCTTCTAGTACTCTATAATAAAAGATCCCAATGTAGTGGGTTCATTAAGGAAATTTTGTGGTTCCAGACAAGTAGAGTATGGGGACAGAACAATATTGATATATATATTTACCCAAATGAAGTACTTAACCTTGTACATTCAACTAGACATATTTTGAATAATAAACTGAAGTAGTGTTAGTTTTTTCTGAACAGGAGTCAGAAGTAGTGTTGTTTTTTTTCTCCTTCCTTGTGTAACATTCAGATGGGTGGGTTAGTTGTTGGTTTTGTTTTGGATTGGAGCATCTGCTTTTGTTTTTTTACGAAAAATTTAAAACATGTTTAGAGTTGATATGGCAGAACTGTCCATCTTTGGTGTTTACATATTATTTGAATTATGGTCGTATCTGAGCATCTCCTAGTCTGTAAAGTATGCCTTGCCAGAACACGCCTGTGCCATAGGAAGTACTGTTATCTCCATCTTTCATATGAGTGACTGAAGCACAGAGTGTTTGAATGATTTGCCCGGGTCACACAGGAAGGCTGTGGTGGAGCAGGGGGGCTTGACCCCAAATTTCCCAAATCCTACACTAGTATTCAAGTTTCTGAACTAAACTGCCCTCTCCCTGCTGTTATCATATGGTTCCTGGCTTGACAGACCTATGACTTGACTTTGGCCATGCTACATAATTTTTAAGAAATTTAATTTTGACCTGGATTCTGTTTAAATCAATGTTTCTCCCCCTCCATTTAATACTTTTTTTTTTCTCTTCTAGGCATGTACCGGTATTGAAAATATTGATGAAGCTATTACTTTGCTTGAACAAAATAACTGGGATTTAGTGGTAAGTATTTCTAAGAAATGATTTTTGGAGCTCAAGTTTATATACTTGTTGGTACTGTGACTTTTTTCTGTTAAATACATAATTCATAGGAGAGTTTGCTACCTGTTGATTAGATCCAAGTGTAACTTTTGCATGTATAAAATAATTAAAGGTAACCTTTTATAAAGACAATTTGTAGATATAAGAATCTTCAAGGATTTAGAGAGTACTTGTAAAAGAAATAGGAAGTAAACCACTTTTTAAAAATCAGCTATTTTTGAATATCTTAATTTTGCCACTGATATTTTTCTTGTTGCCATTTATTTGTATTGCAGTAGTGCCTGTTGGATCAAGAATCAGCTTCCCCTACTCTCCTTCCTCTCCCCCCACTTTCCCTTCCAGGTTTGGTGTTGTCCAGATACTAATAAAAAGTCTCTGTCCAAAATTTCACAATCTATGTTGTTTTATGACTCAGTGTGTGGATGAGACAAACATGGCGGTGGGCAGAGAGGCAAGGTTCCAGAAAAAATAAGCAAATCTGTGTTTGTTAAGCAGAAACGTTGGCTTACTGCCTGGTTAGGCCTTGTGATCTGGTAGTGTTCTGTAGGTATTGTAGGAGAGGTTAGTCATAAGGTGGAATTTGATGGATGCAAAGGTAGTGGTTCAGTGATGTTATCCGGGAAGTTTTCCCATTTATGACCTTTTTGGTTTTTTTTTTTTTTCCTTTGACTTTTCTCTGGCACTAATGACATTGACCCTTTCCTCTGATAGCTGCCATAACTGGAATATATTATGTTTTTTCTTAATAAAGCCAAGTATCTTATTATGGAAATAAAACTTTGGGAAAGATTTTCAATAAGCTAATTTTAAAAATTAAGTCCAGGCAGAAACCTCTCCAGTCAGGCACCCTTGGGACCTGCTTGGTGCCAAACTGGAGAATTTGCCAAACCATGGGGGGCCAATATTGCCTATCAGCCTTATCAACACTTCTACTGCTTACTGGGCTTTCAGAAGACATTTAGGAGTAAATTAGAGCTAAATAACAGCACAGAACACTGAGAGCCAGGACTGGTGGCTGTAAACAAACTTTATGGGACCGTGGGGAACTTGGCCACACCCATGATAACTGGACATCTGGCTAACTAAAATCATGCCGGACTAGAGAGGTTCAATGTGTACTTAACAATTTGCCTTCTATAGAATAATTAAACATTTGTAAAGAGACTGTTGGGCAGCTACTGATCTTACACTATGTCCAGAAGAGCTGAGAAAAATTTAAAATGGAGCTGTTAAGATACAGATTGTTGGTTGTGTGTTGTTTGTAAGAAAATGAGGATAAGATAGCAAATTTTGAAAACCAAATAGAATAAAATAACCAAACACTGATATGTGCAAATGAAACAGTGTCTTTTCTGAAACTTCACAGACAATATTTTAAGATTTTTGCCAAATGATCACTTCCACTAAAAAACCAATAGATTGCTATTTCCTATATTTAACCAGGGTAATAAACCTTTACATTGATGATTATTTTTTGCAATTAAAAATAGACTCTGTGATAGGATGTTGTCATGACATGTCTCCTGTCTGGAACATCTGTTTGCCTGCTCACTTATGGTGACTCGTATGCATTTTATTCAGATAAACAGTTAATGCATCAAACTGAATATTTATTATCTTGAAGTCTGGATATAGGAAAGGGGGCCTCTAATGTATTACAAGTGCTTGTGACGCTGGCTGACAGAGTGATGAAGAAATATGAGGACAGTGAAGGAGATTAATCTTATTCTATGATGGCAGGACATCCTGGGATGCAATGTCAGAGATGCAAGACTGAGCAGAAAGGGGGAAGTGAATAGTTGAAGCTGTGAGAGCTAATAAGTTATCTAGAAATAAAATGGAGGGGGGAAGAGCTGATCCAAGATACAACCGTGACAGAGACTGATGGAAAGTTGGAGACAGAGAAAGAAGTGCTAGTAAAGGAGATTCTGAAGGAAAAATTGGAGAGAGGGAGAATTGGGGGAGGGTGGAGGAAGAAAAGGTGGGTAGTGTCATGTAAAGGAATGCTAAACTGTTCCTGAGCCAGTGCATAAGTCAGGAATCATGAGACTGGAGAAGAGGCACTTCAGTGGCAGTGGGAGGTGGGTTACCTTTTGATGAGAACAGTCGTGGTGGAGGGAAGGGAGTGAATGCCAAATTGACATGTGCTAACAGGGAATTGAAGGAGAGGAAATCAAGGTGGTGAGTGAGCATGTTTAAGAAGCTTGAAAGTAGATAAAGAAAATGGGAAGATAGTTAGAGGCAGGGTCAAATGTTAGGTTGTCAAGAGCAGGACTGCTAGAGATGTCAAAATGAAGATGAGACAAGGGGTGTGGTAGGCTTATGAGTTAAGACAATAGTTCATGTGTAATTTTAACACAGGATATAGAATTAATGTGTAGTGTAGGTCCCTGGCTTTATTCCAGAGTTGCTCAGTGGCACAGGTGCAAGGTTAAGCTAGGTTTGAGAGAGAATAGAATGAACAGGAGTCATGAAAGAAAGGGGGGAGGGAGGAGTTTAGAGAGTAGCTCTTAAAAGCAATAAAGTAAAATTTTGCACTTTGTCACAGGAGAGATTTTCCATTAATTTTCAATCAGACTTGTTACATGGGTCACGTCATGACCCCAACGCAGCTCTGAAGCAGTTCTCCAGAATGTTCATGGTTTCTTCCTGAGCTATATAGAGCTAAATGTACAGCATGTAGAATTTCAGGAGCACCCTTCTCTCCATATTCTTGTGCTCAAAACTTATCACCTGGCATGCTGTCAGGAGAATTTCAGCAGGGTATCAAGAGAAATTCAAGCATGTAAATCAGAAGCCAAATGAATTGTGCAAGGATATGGACAATCTATGTTCCAGGACATTCTTGCAACACTAAAAAATGCAAATCAAGCAAACCTAAGCCAAAGAATTTCTAGTCTAAGGGTAGGGAGCTCACTTTCTGTTTAGAAATGTAAACAAACACCAGTGGTCCTAGCAAAAATATAGATGCTCTTGGGAATTCTAGAAGTTCCAAGGGAATGAAGAAGACTTTAGTTCTTATCAGTTATGGAGTTTGGAGAAAAGTTTTCAGTACAGTTACCCTCCTCAGTGAATATGTTGAATCTCAGTTCAGATCTACAATCCAGTCTAGTAATTCTCAATATAGCTACTTATTCATTGAACATTGGTGGCTTAGCTTATTCAGTAGCATGTTTAACGCTGCCCATGTCTTCATAAAACTGTCAGATAATGATTTACTTAGACATATGGAAAATGTTAAATCACTGATGTATATGAGAAAGAACTCTCTCAAGCCTTTAGGTTGTTGATATGCTATTAAAGCTCATTTGCTCAAGGTCCAGTTCTGTTCACCAACTCCATGAGGACAATATAGATATCCTGTCTCTTGCTCATTAAATGTTATTTGAAAGTAGTGAAGCTACAGATTGCTTTCCTCTCTCCCTTCCCCCTGCCCAAAAAAAAAAAAAAAATCACCTGGTGTCCATCGAAAATTTCATGCTCTCATAGCTCTCCCCAGTCCAACCATCTCCCTTTATTTCCTATAATTGAATATAACAAGATGAAAAGAAAACCCACCCAGCAGCAGAGTGAGGGTGCAGGTCTGGGCAGGAAGGTGGATGCAGGAGTGGGCTGGGAGTGGAATGTGTGAGCAGGAGGGGATGTGTGTGTGCAGAAGCTGCTTTCTCCCGTCTGCCAGGCACAGTCCATGGATCCGGACCCGGCTTGCCTGACTCTGGCCTGGGAGGCTCTGGGCTTCCCCCCTGCATTGGAGAGCTGGCGTTCCAGCCCCATGGTGGGGATTGAGGGGACTTGCAAGGTTGGAGCACCAGCATGGGCTCCCCAATGTTAAGGGGGGAGCCGCAAGCCTTGGGGGCTGGAACCATGCAAGCCAAGGGCTTAATCTGGCCCCCGGGCCTTAGGTTCCCCACCCCTGGAACCAACCCATTTACTTACCCATACTTTTTTTTTTTTCTTTTTCTTAAGGTGCATGTGAATGGGAGGGAGGTCACATTCCACATACTGACTGTTCACAGAGCTTTTTACACTGAAAGAACAAAAACATTAGGAAATCACCTAGAGTATTTGTTTCCATAACAGAATGCTTGATGGGTCAAACCATAATGGATATCAGGATGCATCCATTTGTGCTACCAAAACAACAATCTATGACCTCCATTGGGAGTTCACACAAACTCCACCAGAACACTGGCAGCATTTGTTACCTTTCTCAATCCCTTATCACTAATATTTGTAAAGCATCAGCCCATACATCCACTCAACACTATATTTGAGAACAACAATCGGCATTGGATACTCACTTTGGACTTAGGGCATTATCCGTGGTCAACAGACTCACTCTGAAGTCCCTCCATTCCACTGAGGGGCACTGCTCACCAGTCACCTAATGTGGAGCACCCACAGGGACAGGACAGTCCTTGAAGAAGAGGGTTATTCTCCTTTTGCAGAAACTGAGATTCTTCTAGATGGTTGTCCCTGTGGGTGCTCCCATACCCTTTCTCCTCCCTTCTCCTTTGGCAGTTCAGGCTGATTCTCTGAGGTAGAGAAGGAGAAGGAGGACGGTTGGCTGAGCACTGCTATGAATCTGCTTGGAGTGGCGAGAGATGGCTATGGCATATGTGCAGCCCAATTGAGTACTGCTACCATAAATCTCAGATTACAAGTGCAGGGTGTCAAGACCCCTGAAGTGGAGCATCCACAGGGACAACCATCTTAAAAAACCTTAGTTACTGCACAAGCTGAGTAACCCTCTTCTTTTGTTTATGTACAAAATGGATCCTGAGGAAATTTTAAGTCCTGTGATTGTTTTCTCTCTAGCCCCAGGTCTTGAAGTCTCTTCATGAACCTAGATTGCTTTACATTGCATGTGCTTGCTTTTATTATACAGTAGATGTTGGCAATAAGAGCTAAGGAAAAGCATGAGTCGTAGGGACATAGAGAGAATCAGAGGGCAGCTTTACATTACTGCTTGTGTCACTGTAACTTAGATCACCAGGGGTGTGAGAGAGCCACCTGCTGGGCAATGCAAGCTATACCAAACTTAGCACCAATGTAGACAGCACTATGTTGGTGGGAGCTGCTGTCCTGCAAACTTAGCTACTGTCTCTCCTGGAAGTGGAGTAATTATGCTGTTGAGAGAACTCTTATCAGCATAGAACAGGAGTGGGCAATAACTTTTGATAAGGGGCCACTCCAAGATTTTAGTAAATAGTCAAGGGCCACAGTTTTCTGTGGAATCTGGGATGGAGGTTGGGTACAGAAAGAAGCTCAGGTAGGGGGTGCAGGAGAGGGTGTGGGGCCTGAGGGGGAGTTTGGGTGACCTCAGGGGATTGAGGTGCAGGATCTGGGAGGGGGTAGAGGTGCAGGAGTGGATATTGACCTGGGGAAGAAGGGGGCACAGGGTCTGGGAGGGAACTGAGACCTGGGGGAGGAGGGTTGCAGAGCTTTGAGTGGTGACCTGGGGCAGGGGTTTGGGGTACAGGGTCAGGGAGAGGGTATGGTTCAAGAGAGGATTCTGGCCTGGGTAAGGGGAGTGTAGGAGGAAGTGCAGGGTCTGGGAGGGAGTTGTGACTTGGGGTGGGGATGGGGATAAAAGGGTTTGGGTTGTGATTTGGGGCAGGGAGTTAAGGAGCAGGTAGGATGCCAGAGGCAGGCTCTGGCTGGGAGACGCTTACCTTAGGCGGCTCCTAGCCAGCAGCCAACAGGGACCCTGCCTGTGGCACAGCCCCAGGTTGCTCAAAATGGCTGCAGGCTCCCTCCATGTGCTGCTATGTGCTCATGGCGGGGGAGAGATTTTGTGCACTGCTCTGCCTCCAGCTCCCATTGTCTAGAAATTGGCCAATCGGAGCTGCAATGATTGGCCTGGGGCGGGGGCAGCATGGTAATCTCCCCTCCCCCCTGCCAGAGGCACACAGTGCTGAGAAGAAGTTGCTAGCCATTTTGGGCAGCCTCAGGCTGAAGCAGGCGGAGGGTTGAATCAAAAAACTTGGTGGGCTGTATCTTGCCTGCCTCTGGCATAGAATGTCTACAGTGGCATAGGTGAATCAGTCAAGGTGCACTGATGTAGCGCTTCTAGTGTAGATTAGCCCTTTCTGGTAAGCAGAGGAGGCAGGGTTTATTATGTTCAGTTTCCTGTTTGCAGAAAATGTGATAAACAATTCTAAAATAGGGCTTACTCATTTGAAATAATAATTTTTTCCCCACTGGTAATGATAGAAATTGTATTGTATGCACCACTTAACACCGTGGTCACCAACCCATTGATCAGGATCGACTGGTTGATCCTGGGGGCTCGACCAGTCGATTGCCAGGCTTTTGGGGGCCCCCCTCGCTGCCCCCCCACCCCCAAGAAGAACCCCGCGCTGACGCTACTTCCAGCAACAACGGAGGTAGTGCGGGCTTCCTGCGGGGTGGGGAGGGAGTTCTGCAGCTGTGTGCCAGGTCCCGGAAGTGCACAGGCTGCTCTTCTCCTCCCCTCACCCCGCTCCCCAAATAGCTGGCACAGTACCTAAAACGCCGGTTCATTGCACGCTGGGGACTTCCTTCCCCTGCTGCCTTCCTGCGCGCGGGGGAGAAGTGGGAGTCTCCTGCTTCGGCACCCACTGGCATCCTGTCCCCTGCCTCAGCACCCACTGGTCCCCTGCCTCGGCACCCACTGGCACCCTGTCCCCTGCCCCCGCCAGCACAATTGGGGCTACATTAGTGAGGCTTGAGGGGTTTTGGAGGAGTTGTGTTTTTGTCTCTCACTTGTGTGGCCCCAACTGACTTTTCTGTGGGTCAGTTACCCCTGACTCAAAACAGGTTTCCCGCCCCTCTCATAAATAAAGACAATGCTGAAACCTTTTGTGTTTGACATATTTTATTTAAAAATGAAGCATGGCCAACAAGCCCCCAGTTGGGGCCAAGCCCTCATGTGGCCACAGCATCATAACATTCCTGTACAACTCACCCCAACCCCAAATCTGAGCCTGTCATACACTGGAACCCCCTGTCCTGAGCCTCTCACGTCCCCAAACTCCTACACCCCCCACATCCTCAGTCTTCTGCCACAACACTTTTGCACCATTCACTCACTGCAAATCTGTGTCCTGAGCCCATCATACTCCCAATCTCCCTGCCCTGAGCCCCTCACACACCCCAGCCCAAACTCCTGCACCCTCACATCCACAAGTACTGTGGCTTGCTCAGCACCCCAATCCTCCACCTGAGCCCAACACTCCCTAGCCTGGAGCCCCCTCCCTGAGCCAGCATCCCCTTCTCCACATCCTCCTGCATCCAGATTCCCTCCCAGAGCTTGCATCTCTCGCCTTTTCCCAAACCCAAATCCCTCATGCCCACACCTCCTGTCTCAACCCCGTGAGGGTACGACTAGACTACAGAAGTTTTTCTAGCAAACACGTTCTTTTGGCAGCCCCTGTATTCCTCGTTCCATGGGAATAAGGGGGCTTCCAAAAGAAGGGGTTTTTCTGATACTTGGCCTAGTCTAGACAGGCCAACTGTCGGAAAAATCTCTTCCAACAGAAGGATAGGAAAAAAGTGGCAGTGTAGCTGTACCCTGAGGGTGTATAAGGGCCGGGGATAGCAAGTGATGGAGAGAAGGGGAACAGAAAGGGCGGGGCCTCAAGGAAAGGGTGGGGATTTGGGGAAGGGATGGGGTAGATCTTGGCTTGTCCTGACATTTAAAAAGTGATCTTGGGTGTAAAAAGGTTGGAGACCACTGACTTAACATAATAGTCTCTAGTTCTAAAAATACTATGATTTCATCCTTCTATATTGGGTTCATTTTTCTAACTTCACATAGCTATTTCAGATAAATGCAATGTTCATAAATTTCCAAAACTCTCAAAATGGCAGTGATCATCTTTATTTCAAAAAATATGTTTTTAAAATATGCCTTTTTACATCCAGAAATGTCTCCTGCTGTATTTAACTTCTTTTATTCCTTCTGCTGGAAGTGGTTCAAAGCACAGTGTAATTGCAGTAAAACCAGTGGTTTAGCGCACCTGTAAATGTGATGACTTGCAGTTCCTCTTACACGACTTCCAAGAATCAGCTGACAAAAACTGTTCTATGCTCTGGGAAAGGAAAAAAAAATGTAGCTTTTAACACCTGTTTTTATATTGCTTCAGCTCCACAGCTGTAGTATTTTTCTGATAACTTAATAGTATTTCTCTTTGCAAGTTTTCTTTTAAAAGGAACACTTGTTTAATAATTGACTTTGTAGGAGGCTCAGATAAATATTATATATACTGTAGTGTTTGTGATAAAACAATGCACCTTTACATTTATTTTTTCTGTTTTTAAAAGAAAGGTCTTGACTTTCTACAGAGAATGATTTAAAAATCTGAATTAGAAAAGATGAACTCTGATTTTACAACTTCTTTTTCTCTTGATGTCCAGTTATGTATGGGATTCCTAGGTGGAAAATTGGTGTTTTTCTTATTGCTGGTTATCAGCAATCATTGTGTAAGCTTTATTGCTCTCTGTGTTGGCCTTTGTTTAGCTTTTTTATTAAGGGCATAAATAACCCTTTAAATGGCTCTTAGACTAACAGCTGGAGCCGTCTTGTTGGAATGAATGATATTTTTTTTTTTTAAGTTTGAGGGTCTGTATAGTTTCAAGCCCTCTTAATTCTATGAAATGGAAGATGATGGCTGGATGCTTCTACTAGATCTATTTATTAAAATAATACTAGCTATGCCTAACTCTTATGTAGTGCTTTCCATTAGTAGACAATTAAAAAGAAAGAGCTTAATGTGCACAATACAAGATCAAGCTAATGTTGGACAGAGGTTTGGTTGATTCATTTTTGATTTATTCAGAAACAAGTGTCCCTTAAACTAAGGCTTTTATTAATTTTTTTCTGTGTTTGAGACTTAGATATCTGCATTTAGAAAGAAAATCTCCAAAGATACCATTTGAATTAGGTGCTTGCGTATCATGGTGGTGCCCATCTCATCTGATGAAATGTGTTTTACCCATGAAAGCTCATGATCTATATTTGTTACTCTCTTTGGAGCCACAAGACTGCTCTGTAGTTTTTTATGGTGGGAACTGATAGACTTGTAAGGACTTCTCCCACCAATTGCAGCTATTGTAGGTGGTATATAACATGCAGTTTTGTGGTCTTTCTGTTTCACTGTTGGCTGCCAGTGGCGAGTTCCCTTGACTACTGCTGCTTTCAGACTGGTTTTTTCCTTCAGAAATATATTTCTCTTCCTCAAATTCTGCCATTTAAAAAATTTAAATAAAAGCAATAGTGCCTTGGAGCTGTGTATGACAGTTCCCTCCCATGTAGCCTTCAGTCACATTAGAACTTTGAACAGTTTGTGGCATTAAGTATCCCACTGAGCCTTCATTCCCCAGATTACTGGGGCTTGACTCTTGCAAATATCAGTTTGATTAGTTATGTTCTGCCTTCCTAACTTACCTATGCAGTATAAAATTGACACAGGATTGCCCTTAAGTATGGGACAGAGTAGCTGTGTGGTATTAAGCAGCTGCTATATTGTATGCCACAACTGGCTGCGCTTCTGTGATTGGTGCAGTGGTGTGTGAATATATATTGTGGTTGTGAGAGACATATGATTTATCTTACATCTTTAAAATTCAAGAAACTGCAAATCTGAGCAACTATCTGAAGAACAGTGCAAGTTAGTGCAGAGGAGGTTGTTAAACACCCTTAAAATGTGTGCATTTACTTCAGAATTTTATTGGTCTATGGTATGGGTTTGATAATATTCAGTATTGGACTAGGTTGGGCACAAAAGCTTTATTTTATTTAAAATTTGGGATTTCTCATTTCCCATTGGATTCAGTTCATGATTCTAGTCACCGCAGATTGTTTGATAGCAGGCTCTTAAATCATGTTGTTATGACTCAGGAAAAAAATGTCTTTAGATTAAATTAAGAAACTTCTATTTTTTTTTCTGTACTCCTTACTGTGATATGTAGCATCCTTCTCCCCCATTTTGGGTTGTCCCCTCCCTAAAGAGCAGCTAACCAATTAGAAACATGAAGATTTTCGTTAACCTTTGGATCCTTTCTCATGATACAGCTTCAGTTTGTTCTCTGCTGTATCTGAATGCAGTTAGAGCAGCTTGTACTTCCCGAGTCTTCTGTGAAACAGGATGGATAAAACCCACAACTTAATTTTTGATTGCCAGTTCTTTACTTGTTCCCACTTTATAATCTGAAATAAAATATCCACTTTAGCAACTGGTTTCTTTAGTTCCCTAGTTGTCAGAAGAGCTTTAGATATTTATATAGAGGGTGTGTGGTTGTGTGGTGTGTTTTTTTTTTTTTTTTTTTTTTTTTTAAACCAAGAAGTTTCACACAGAAATCTTCATATGTATTGTAAAAGACAAATCCCAGGGCCTTACTAACATCTTTATTCTAGGGACAGCACAAAGACCCAGTGCCATATTTGCAGCGAGCCCTACCTTCTGATATATATTGAATTTCCCCAAGTCAAGAGAGCAGAAATGCTTGGACCAATCTATGCTTCCATCTGGCAACCCTTCTCCATCATGGGTTGAAGTTAGTGGGACTTGTGCTTCTAAATTGTTTCTGAAAATACCACCTGCAGCTGCTTACATGTGGGTTTAGCACAGTGCTCAAATCCTAAAAAAAGAACTGCTGGAACATACTCATAAGTGATAGTACTGGAAGTACCAGAACACTGTTCCAGATCCTTGTAGAAGTGCCAGAATGGCCTTTCAGAGAGCTCCAGCATGATTTGATCATGGTTGAGTAGCCAGTCTAACTTTAGGCTCTTTATATTGGAAATTGTTGGCCTGTAGATATAAAACAAACTAACCAACTAAGAAAAAAACAAAACACCTTGTAATGACAATCTGCTCTGACACCAGTTTCTAGGGTTGCCAGATGGTTTAACCAAAAATACCAACCCCCCCCCCCAAGGAAAAAACCAGGGAATAAAAGTGTTCAAAAAAAAAGGGGGCGGGGGAACCAGAGTTGTTGTTGGGAGGACGGGGAGGACCCGAGAGTTATTAAGCAAAAAAACCAAAAAAATTTAAGAATTTAAAAAATAGCATGCCCCTTTAAGAACAGGAGGGGCTGAGCTCTGCCTCTCCTAACAGGCTGCCTGCAGCTGGTGGCCATCTTGCCTCCCTCCCTGCTCCGGGCCAGACAGCTCCCTTGCAGAACCAAGTAAGTGGCAGGAGGGCTGGGCCCGATTGCTGACTGTGTGTAGGGTTGCCAGGTGTCCGGTATTGACCCAGACAGTCTGGTATTTTTGTCCCCTGGCTGGAAAAAAATAAAAAAATACTGGACATTTTAAGTGTCCAGTATTTTCTGAATTTTTTTACCGGACAGGAGCCAAAAATAACGAACTGTCTGGGTCAATACCAGACACCTGGCAACCCTACCAGTTTCCAACTGTTCATTGACATAACTGTTCTTTTCTTATTGCTGTTACAACCAAATTTCTACACTTGGTCTGTTTGAATGACAAGAGTAAAGGAGAGTGTAACTTCCAACTGTGAGCTCTCCTTTACCCGGCCAATATGTCTCCTATATGGTAGTAAGAAAAAGTTATAACTTGCTTAGCTCTCTGCTACTAGCTCAGTCTGGCCTGGCATGAATAACTAACATTCCAGCTCACAATGCCTATATTGTGTTTAGCTGTTATCCAAAATCTATGACCCTTTCCATTTGTTAGGCTGGGATTGAAATCTTTATAAATCAGTTTGGCTTGCTGTACTGTTCCTATAGCAAGTGCGTTTTGGATGTAATCACTTGTTAGGCCAGTCCATGCTATTTAGGTTGTGGGAATACTATGTCATAGCCTGCTAACCTGATAGGAATAAGTATCAGTGGTTCCACAGCCTTCTTAGTTTCTAAGGCTAATTAGTTTTGAACTACTTGGATTTGAAATCAGAGTTCTTCTGTTAACCTTTTCAGACAGGTCTATCTAAGAGGGTTCTGCTTGTCCTTTTTTGAAATCCGTTTTCCTCCTTCTACGTAGTCTTGGTTCATGGCACCTTATTCCTTAATACTCAGCGCAACCCATCTAATAATGATACTGTTGATTTTACTAGTTTATCAAGACAACAGACCTGGACATACAAAAAATTCCAAGATGACTGAGTAGTTGCATCTTGGAAAAGGGGCAATAGAAAAAGTGTTGAAAAGTAGCAGTGATTGGTGCTGATTGGCTCTATCAAGTATGATGTTAAAAGGAGATGTCTCTTAGAGGCATGTGCTGCACTAAAGTTGACAAAATTATGGACTGATGTAAACATTATGTTTAGTACCAGAGGGAAAACATATCAAACTAGTTTACTGCCAGTATTACTCTGTGTCATGATCTAAAAACAGCTGCATTAAATTAATCATCAAAAGGCTGGGGGCAACAGGGATGAGAGGTCTTCAAACAATGAGGAATGATTTTAAGACAAATGAATAAATTTAAAAAGGAGAGTAGGAACTAAAGACAGGTATGGGATTGGCTGTGGTTGGAAAGGATGATGCTAATGGAGACACTGTGGAAGGCAAATAAATGTTGGGATAGCAAAGAAAATAATGCAAACGCACCTGAGGGCAGTCCGACCTAGAGGTTGAGCACTGACTAGTTAGTAGGACTATGGGTAGAGGGACATGACCAGGCTCGGCTTAACAGAGGAACGAGCCCGGATGTGAATGAATAGCAATTCTGTTAAGGATGTCAACATGTAATTGACTATGTGATTAACCGATAAGCCTAAGCTTATTGCTTAATCCTGTCGACTACATGCACTTCCTCTCTCCCCCCACTGCCTCTGTATCAGAGGCAGCAAGGGGGTGGGGGAGAGGGAGCCAGTGCCTGTGAGGAGCTGGCTTTAAGCAGGGTCCCAGATCTGTTTGCCCCCCCCAACCCTACACTGTTGTCTCGGATAGAGAGTCAGCAGTGCGGAGGGTGAGAGGGCAGGCTGGTGCCGATATGTGCAGGGAGCTGGTTGCCCCCCCTCATGCTGCTGCCTCTATCAGACCACCTCTGTCCGCAGTAGGCCCAGGCTCGCTACAGACAGAAGCTGGTCCACAGCAGCAGCCCCTGTCTGGGGGGGGCTCCCCATGGACAGAGGCTGCTCTGCATCCCACGGATCAGACTCTGTGCATGGGAAGCCTGGGACCACTGTGGAAAGAGGCTGGTCTGTGGCAGCAGCCCCTATCTGCGGGGGTGGGGAGGTCTGGATCCCCCGGCAGACAGGAATTGCTGCCGAGGACTAACCTCTGCTCATGGGGAGCTCAGACCTCCATGGACGGAGGCTGCTGCCTCTGTATCAGAAGCAGCAGAGCAGGGGGCAGGCAGCCAGTCTACACAGGGAACTGGTTTTTCGACTGGCTCCAGTGCGACTGTAATCCCGCGCTGCTGCCTCTGATACAGAGGCAGCAGCATAGGGTAGCAGGGAGCTCCCTGGGAATAGGGCCGTGAGTGCACTGGTTGCCGGCCCCGCCCCTGGGGACTATTAAATAGTCTTTTAACTGCTAAGATTTCATGTGATTACATGACTAGTCAGTTACACGATATCTAACATCCCTAGATGCTGTACTGCTCCCTGTGTCTTTGAAGAATCTTTTGCATGACAGAGTATTTTTAAAAAAAAGTTTACAGTCACTTAGTTAATGGATAGAAAGTCTAAGCTGTTTCCATAGTTAATACTGAAGCTATTGTGCTTTGACATGACAAGTTTTTTACTGGTAAGAAAATTTTAAAATAAAAATACATTTTTAGCCCCTATTATGGAAGCTTTTCTAAATAAGCTTAACTTTAAGTACAGATGTAATCAAAATGGGACTGTTCATGGGAGCAAAATTTATATATCTGCTTGGGTGTCTGTAGAATGAGGGCCTTAATTTTCAAAATTTGTTTGTTGCTGGTAACAGTTTTTTTGTAAACTTTAAATGATACTGTACCCATGGTGTCATTGGAGGGAAAAAACAACAACTTTATAAACTAGCTTCATTATACATTTTAATCTAAAGTCGTAATAGCAGAACACTTTCAAATATAGTTTTACACATCCTCCATGTTATTGAAATTGTTTTTTAAAAAATGATATAAGCCATGATTGCCATGATTTTGAATGGTTCCACTCTGCTGTGAAATGGATGAATCATTGTGAAAAGGGTTAGTGTACCTTAGATGTTGTGGGCTCCCTTTATTTTTTTTTATGTGGGATAGGGTTAAACCACTTGCCTCTCCTCAAACCACTAAAAAGGGGAGGTGTCTGATCTTCCCTCTCTACTCCTAGAAATCTCTGGAGCTGCTTCATTTTGTATTGTTGCAGTAATGACTTGTTGGTCTCTGTCCATGAAATATATCGTCGTTGTTGCATGAGTATCCCTTTTCAAGACTTGGTCTTCCTGTCACCTGCTGACCTGGAGGGTTTAGTAATGACTGATGTGTAGTAATTGGCCACATTAGCTTCTTGTGCTATTTTGACCTTCTTTAGTGTCTAATAAGCAGTTTTTCCCCCATGGTCTCTGTACATAAACACTGACCCTCACAGCCTCCCTCATGGGGAGCACTAGCAGGAATTCATCTGAGTTTCCCAGAACAGAAGGGGAGAACGTCAACTGTTGCCCCTGTGTGTGTGTGTGTGTGGGGGGAGGGAGGGCGGGGCGGGGGAGCAGGATAGGTCCTCTGTGTGCCCGTCTAACTTGATGGGTTGGTGTGGGGTAAGGAAGAATTTTGTTTCCCACTCTTTAAAGAGCTGTATACATTGGGACCAGGAAAGGAACTGTGCTTGTTATTCAGGGAGTGCAGGTGTTGTAATTTAAGCTCAGCTGCAGGGAGGGGGTTGGTGTCAGAAGTTTATTGAAGCAATGCACAGTATTCTATCTTTTATTTTGCTAATCTCTACAGCACCTTCCTGTATTTTTACTACCGTATGCTTTATTAAAAGTGGAGTAGTACGCTATGTGTGTATAATTTTATATTTTGAAGATATGGCAAAACGAATGTATAAACAGTTGTAGAAGATATTAGTCTCATAGCTAAAGTAACTGAGAAGGCCATGTTGGCAATTCTGAAATCCTCTGTCAACAGCACCAGGTACTGAGAAACCAACAGCTTTCTTTATGTCATTGGCTCTGAACCTTACCAGAATACTGTAACTCTTTCAGGAGTCTGATTTGTCTTTCGTACCCCAAGTTTCAGCTCACTTAAACTACTTATTTACAAAATCAGACATAAAAACACCAAAGTGTCACAGCACCCTATTTCTGGAAATTTGCTTACTTTCTCATTTTTACCAAATGACCGAAAATAAATCAACTGGAATATATAAATCTTGTAGTTACATTTCAGTGTATAGTGTATATAGAGCAATATAAACAAGTCTGTATGAAATTTTATTTTGCACTGACTTCCCTAATGCTTTTTATGTAACCTGTTGTAAAACTAGGCAAATACCTAGATGAGATGATGCATTCCCTGGAAGATGTCTGCTTATCCCCAGGTGTATGTGTGCCCTGGTTGAGAATCGCTGCTTTGTCACCTCGACAGTGTGCGTCAACAGAGACTGCAGTGTTAGGGTTAGTGGGATTCAGGTCAGGTGACATGTGCTAGAGAACAAAGAGCTTGAGTGTCTGCATTTAATTCTTAACACTGCATTAATAATTTCCTAACCTGGGCTCACATCTGGGGCTTAGGCATCCACCCTGCACATGCATTCCCCTCCAAGCCAAGCCAGCCATATCCCAGACTCCCAACTGCCCTCCTGTAATGTGACCGTTCTAGCCCTTTGAGCACTGTGGGAAAACTTTATGGCCACCTGGTAAATGACATCCCCCTGCATCCCCCCCCCCCCCCCCCCCCCCGGCCCATGGATCAGTGCTTCTGGTGCAGGGCTCCAGGCACAGACTGATGAGGGTCATATTGTCATGCAGACTTGGGATGACTAGCAGTGGGTCTAGAACTTTCACATGATAAAAGCTACATTTCTGGAGCTTTTGTGAGCAGCGTGCCTTGACCCTACAGTGTAAAGAAACGTGTGAAGTCACCCTTGCTGGCCCAAAAGTGGGTTGCTTTAGCTGTCTGGAAACTGTCTACTATAGAGTCCTGCAGGTCCATTGCCAACCACTTTGGTGTTGGAAGGTTGACTGTGGGTAAAGTGCCTCAGAAATCTCGGCCACAATCAAGTGTGTGGTTTGCCCCAAAATGGGAGGCATAAAATGTATTCCTGAAGTAACTGCTGACTTTGAGAGAGTGAGGTTTCCAAATTGTGCAAGGGCCATTGGTGGGACCAGTGTGCCTTCCTCAAGGAGTGCAAGTACATAAACCACAAAGGGTCCAACTTGATAGTTATACAGGTGCTTGTGGACCACAGAAGTTGATTTTATTAATGTTAGTGTGGTTTGCACTGGAAAAGTTCATGATGCCAGGGTTTTTTGCTTATTAAAGTCTATACTGATGGACAGGCTGCGACCTGTTCTTACCAAATGAGGCTGTCCTTAAACGGCATTAGTGTCCCCACTGTAACTGTAAGGGACACTGCATACCCCCTTTTGCTGTGGTTTGTGAAACTGTACCCTCATTTCAGAGGTCCTGACAAAAGGCAGTTTAATTTATACTCAGTAGGTGCAGAATAGTTGTTGAATGTGCTTTTGGCAGATTGAAATCCCTTTGGAGGCGTTTACAGACCCATGTGAATGCCAGCATCCTCAGTGCTGTCCACAGTACTGTGACTTGCTGTGCTTTTCACAATCGATGGAAACCAGAGGTGAGCCATTGTCCCTCTGAATGGGCCAATGACAGGGAAGGAGTACTGAAATGGTAAACTCAGCTATAAAATGCACCTTATACAGATGGAGCTGGATGCAGCTGGGCAACAGAAGTCAGGGATGCCTATGCTTCCATATTATGGTCTTGCTTATCCCATCGGGAGAAGGGAAATGGGAGGGAGGGGGAAGACAATTTGGATGGCGGTAGTGTTGAGATCGCACGCACGCACGCACGCACGCACGCACGCACGCACGCACGCACGCACGCACGCACGCACACACACAAAAAGTTTCTAACCTTCTTGGTTACGGTGAAATAAATAAATACTCCAAAGTCAGAAGATCAACAAAAATAACCCAACCCTCCCCCCCCATGAGATGAGCCTCAGCGTTGTGAAGACATCAGGAATGGAGGTTGTTCATAACTCTGAACAAAATTTTATGGTGGTTCTTTCAAAAGTTTACAGCTGAATATTGACTCAATATAGCTTTGAAACTTTTATGAAGAACAAAAATATTGCTTTCCCTTTTTATTTTTAGTACTTTATATTGAACATGGTGCTATCTGGTATTTGGGGTTTTTTATTTTGGTCTTTAACTGCCTGATTGTGTGCTTCCAGTCCAGATGAGGTATGTGGTTGACCAGTCAGTTTGTAACTCCGGTAAATCTGAGGTACTGTTCTACTGCATCAGTCCCTTGAATCGTCTGACTTTTGTAACTGAAGGTTTTATTGTAAAATGTACTGTATAATGTGAAAAAAATTGTGCTGTGATGAGAATATTGGTATTGATTTTTTTTTAAACTCAATATATAGTTTTATTGATTGTTCAGAAGATATTGTCATATCTTTTTGCCAGTGTAACACATGCACGTATCTTAGGAAGTAACCACCCTCAACACAATCCTTTACTTATATTTTCAGTCCATAACAAAGTTTTCATTATAGCAAGCCTATCTGGCATGCTTGTGTGGGTTTCTATGCTTATGCTGTCTTGTGTAGCAATATACTCAGAATTAGTGAGCAGATTGGAGAGAGCTGAGTCAACAGTATGACACTATTGCAAAAAAAGCAAATATCATTCTGGGATTTATTAGCAAGAGTGTTGTAAGAAACAAGAGGTAATTCTTCCGCTCTCCTCTGCACTGAATAGGCCTCAACTAGAATATTGTGTCCAGCTCTGAGAGCTACATTTCAGGAAAGGTGTGGACAAATTAGAGAAAGTCCAGGGGCCATATGGATGTGTAGGCCACTTCCAGGAGTGGGGCAGGGCCTAAAATCTTGTGGTATGGCTCCAGTAGCCTCTGGGAGATAGAGCCCTATTACAGGAGACTCCTGGTGAAACCAGGAGGGTTGGAAACCTTAATATGCAGTCTCAATCTTCTTCTCACACCTTGTATAACAATTTGAAATTTTTGCTGGTTTACAAGGTAATGAATAATCTGAGGTATTTACAGAGGCTCTGAGGTCAAAGACCTTTAAGTAGATTAGCCTTGAATATGGCTGCTACTAGTGAATTGATTATAATTATACTGAGACTAATTTCTTTAAAGGAAAATACAAAATGTGTGAATTTTTTTTTTTTTTGTCCTTTCTTTACTGTACTCTCCCTCGTCTTCCCTCTTATTGTCTTTCTCCACCCTGCCAATAGGTCAGCTCAGAAAGGTTCTTTCCCCCAGAATAGTGGCAATATGTTTTTGTTTACATTGTATTTCAAAAGTCAGTTGTGAAGTACTGGCTGTGATTCTCCCAAACACTAAAAATACGTGTCCTTTATTCTGGGGATGAGAATTTTTCTGGTCTATAAAGAGGGAAGAAAATAGACTAAAAGGAAGTTTCATATAAAACAGGTAAGATCTCAGTAGTTCTCCTTCTGTTTGCTTATTTGCTCCCCTTGTTTCATGTGAAATTTGTGGATTTTCTGATTTCAGTTGAACTAATTTTCATCTCGTCATTTGAGAAGAGGAGGAAGGGAGGGATGGAATGGAGGAGGGAAATAAATATTATCCCCAGTTGGGAAAACTGATATAGGCAATATGAGCTGAGCAAAATGTCCACCAGCCTGGTTGTGAATGAACATCTCCCTTCTCCTTTCTGTTGAAAGTATTGTATATCTTTGCTATCTAAAAGTGAGTACATATTTAACATCTCCCTCAAATCTAGTAATTTAATGACTAACTCTTTTGCAGTGTTTGTCTGTTTCCTAGGTAATAAAATGCTTATTTACTGCATAACCTATTTAACTAGCTTTCCTGTGCACAGTAGCAGCAGTCAAAGTTACGAACACCAGAATTAGGAACTGACTGGTGAGCTACACACCTCAATTGAAATCGAAAGTATGCAATCAGGCAGAAGCAGCAACCAAACCAAACAAAAAAAGCAAATACAAGAGTACTGTGTTTAAAGATAAACTACTACAAAATAAAGGGAAAGCTTTAAAAACAACTTTGACAATGTAAGGGAACTGTTTCTGTTTCATTTAAGTTAAGATGGTTAAAAACACCATTTTTATGTATTAAGTCAATGTTCAGTTGTAAATTTTTAAAAGAACAGCCATAATGATTTGTTCAGATTTACAGACATTTCAGAGTTACAAACAATTTCCATTCTCGAGGTGTTTGTAAGTCTGAGCTTTTGATTTAAATGTAACCCTGATATCTTGGAACAAGCTTGTCTTTGTCACCATGGAATAACAGTTAGTTCTGGATTATCGACACATAAGAAATGTGAATATGTAAGTCAGGTAGCATAAGATAGTGTTTTACATACTCATATATAGCTTGTTTTGTCTGTCGCATGTGTGGCCTGAAAGACAGCTGGATCAGCTTTGCTTAGGCAGAACTCTGGGATCAGCATTATGAAGCAGCGTATGTAACATATAATGTAAGCAGCATGTGTCTTCTGTCTAAATAATGGATGGAATTTAGTGATGGCTGAAATGAACTCCTTTACTTCTGTTTTCCTTGTATGTCTGCCAGCAAGAAATGCATAGTCATCAAATAAGCAGCGGGGCTAATAAATGTGGAGTTCTTTTGATGGAGAAACTGATCTATTTTTTGTAATAGAGAGTTCTTTGTGCTTTGAGCAGACTCAAATGCAGTACCTGAGATTATAGCAGTACTTGGAGGTAGTACTGTAGCTAAGTGCGTCTCTACCCTCCTTGCTCTCCCCCAAAACTTTGCAATAAGTGGCTCATACGTGTGCTGTGAAGATTTACACTTAGCATTACTTTGTCCTGCAACATTCAAGTCTGAACCAAATGTCTGAAAACCCCTTTTAATACTTAATTTAAGTGGTGGAGCAGGGGAGAGCTCTGGCTGGGGGAGTGGGCTTTGAGATGGGGCGAGGCATGAGGGGTTGGGGGAGTGGGAAGTAGCTCAGAGCTGGATGAGAAAGTTGAAGTATGGGCTCTTGCAGGGTGGGAGTGAGGGCTCTGGTGGGGGATGAGGAGTTTGGGATGCAGGGGCAAGGGGTTGGATTGCCTGCGGGTGGTTAAGGGCTCTGACTGGGTTAACCCAGTGTTTCTCAAGCAGTGGTACGAGTACCCTTAAGGGTACTCGAGAGAAGTCTGGAGGGTACGTTAACACAACTGAAATTTGGAGAACTGAATTTTTGTTTTAAGTTTTACAGCACTTGATTATTTTTGTACTTTTTACACCCAAAAATTTCATCGCCCACCCGGCTATAATTAAGTTGTTTAAACAAATGTGTTGC
Organism: Pelochelys cantorii; assembly: GCA_032595735.1. NCBI lineage: Eukaryota > Metazoa > Chordata > Testudines > Trionychidae > Pelochelys > Pelochelys cantorii. Next base: position 57,761,233 of record CM064334.1, read on the forward strand.
AATGATAGAAAAAAGTTTTGTGTGTCTGAAAACTGTAGGTACTGGGGGTACTTACAATTTTTTTTTTTTTGAAAAAGGGGCACTTTATAAAAAAAGTTGAGAAACACTGGGTTAATCTGCATGGTTACACACAGCCCCTGTCTCCCCCAGAGGCAGCAGTGCGGTGAGGGGCAGGCGGGAACTGGTACATGCCTGAATTTTAAAACAGGCTTCCTGCGCATACCGTTTCCTGTGGTGCTGCCTGTTCTCCCCCCCTGTGCTGCTGCCTCTGTATCAGAGGCAGCAGTGTGTGGGCAGGAGCGCAGGCAGCAGCCCTGCATGTAAACGTGTAACTGCTAAAAACTTCAGCGGTTACACATTTACCAAAAAAAAAAAAAAAAAAAAAAGCTTTTTGACATCCTTATTGCCCACGGTTTGGAGATATTCTGGAACAGGTTGAGGATTGGATTTCAGTCTTCAGCTCTGAATTTCCTGGCTTTCGTGATTTGAAACCAGACTCTTAGCATCGTTTCAGTGGTTTTTGAGCATGTGTTTGACAAGATACTTTATTGACCAACGTAAAAGTAATTTGGAAGTGGTTGACATAGATTTTATGTCATGTCGCACCATTGAGTAAAAGGGGAATGACTGTGGAATTCTTCTTAATACCTTATGTGCTTCCCTGAGTTCTCATGCCATAACTTGTCAGGGCTCTGTGTCTTTGATCTTTTTTTAGAACTGGCATACTATACAATGAAGTGATTGTAAGCTAAAAGTAAAGTATCTTGTCACAAGATAGCCCTCCCCTTCCTATACTTCTTGGCTTTAATATTCAAATTCATGTGAGGTAATCCAGGAAAGGAAAAATAAAAAGGCTTGGGGAAATGTGTGTGGTGAATGCAGTGATATATTTTTCAGGCATTACTTTTGCACCATGTAGCTCTCAGATTTTGTTTTCCTAACTGCTGTCTGGTTTAATTGTTGAGGCTTGCAGAAAATGAATTGCTGCATGATGACATGAGAGCACCTTTTTCTTTCCTTACCCAGGTAGTGGGGCAGCATTAACTTAAAACATTGTGTTACCCTTCATCAGGGGTTCATTCCACATGGTATATTAAAAACAGGCTTTATTCACCTTTCCTTCTGTGTGAATGGGTTGTGAATAAGGGTTTTCTGTATTTCTCCTGACAGTTCCTCCCCCCGTATTTATGAAAAGGTCATAGATGCTGGTCTGAAAAAAGGGCTGGCTACTGGCCTTAGAGTATGTCCCCGAAGGTAGAGTTCAGTCTTGGGTAAAGATGGGTCAGCTGGTTTCTTCTGTGTATTCAGACAAATGTGTTGAAATACTTCCTTTGATACAGAACTGTAAAAATACATCCATTTTTGAAACCCAGTGAGTGGATTGCTAAGGGTGGTCTTTAATTGGATATTGCATGTTTTACTTCCAGTGACACATCAACCAGTTGTAGGATTTGATATAGGATTAATTTCTATCTTTTTTTAAATAATTGTGCCATTTCCTTATGACTTTCAGTATGTAGGCTCACAGGAAAACGGGAAAAAGTTCTTTTGTTCTGACGAGTGTTGTAGTGTCTGGATAATTCCATTGCCAATGGGCAATATAAAACTCACATTGGGCATTTAAGAGCCATGTGTCTTGATTTTAAGTTTTCTAAGATAGCTTTAAAATTGGCCAGAAGTTTTTAATGCAGACTACCAAAGAATTTGGCTAAAGTTAGAGTTTGAAACCTGCAATGTAGTTCGGGGGAGGGAATGGGAAACTATACCTAGCATACTCTTTGTAAATTATTCCAGTGTCCTCTCCCATTTGTAAGTATGAAGGAGGGACTCTTTATGAACATATTTGTGTGGGGTGGTTTTAAAAAAAAATTAATTTTGCTTTATTAGTCATTCTGTTAGCCTTACAGCTTTTCATGAAGTGTGTTCGTTGTGAAAAAACAACAAATTGTAATACAGCAGATGGCATTTCACAGAAGCTCAGTTACAGCCTTTGGTTGAATTTTGAAAAGAAGATGGGACAAATAATTGTCTTTCTATAAAAATTGTGTGTGTGACTTCACACCTAGTACTTAGAAATATTTTTGTGTTGAGACTTGGGAAGTCCAGGGAATGCTAACAAAGTAGAAAGCAATGTACAGGAGTAAGCTGACGTGATTCTTTGACTTGCCTAACCTGCCAAAGATAATGGAGATGGAATTTACTTTTGTTGGTTTGCTAGTATAGGACAATCGTTCCTTTTTGCTTCAGGGATTATTACATTTATTTAAATGCATTGAATGGACAATAACATTTGTACCTAGAAAAAGTCAGGCTGTGAAAGTGCTGGTAACAATATATCAGTTTATGGATGGGGTGTGTTTCGAGGTATTCTTATGTGTATATGTAAATCGAAGAGCCTCTGATGTAAAAGATCTGACCCTTTTAATAGGTATCCTGTGGAATTGCGCCAGGGGGGTTTTTGTAGATTTGTCTGTTTACAGATGTTTGATTGCCTCATGGGGCTGTTCTAAAAGATTTCACATTGCTATAGGGAATCTAATATCAGTCTCAATGATTAGGAATTTTTTTTATTGTTACAGGTGACCCAAATAAATCTTAATGTTGTTAATCTAGGCTGCTTGTGTGATTTGTCTTCTCTTTGCAGTAATTATATTATTTCACTGCTGCTTAGCTAAGCATCTACTATGCTTGTTTTACACGTTGTCAGTTAAAGGTTTTCGCAACAAAATTTTGCATTGTTTCATAGTAATATTCTGGGAGAAAAAAATGAACCAGAGTTAAATAGCTAGAGCTTTTTTTAATCTCTCTCTTTTTGGATAGTAATATCAGATGGTCAGAAATTTTTTTTGATGTGTCAAAGCTTCAGGAATATTTGTTAAACCATAGCCACATTAGCCTTAGTTCCACTTAAAGCACAGACCAAAACCAGTATTTGACAAATAGAAGATGAGAATACCGAGGGAACACTATTTTAAAATATATTTGTAGCACATCTAAAAATATTAAAACAAATATAATGAAACATAACGTGGTAGTATGCATTTAAGAAATACACCTCTGTATTTTAAAATAAACACATTTTTAACTCTTTGGGAAGAAATATAAAAACATTGTCACATCTGTCATTGTTTGTAGCAGTTGCATTGTCCTCCCTGCCGCTCAAGTTCATAACCTGGGAATCCTTTTCAACTCATTCCTTTCCCTTGGCTCTCTCATCCATGCTGTGTCCTTCTCCTGCTTCTCTTTTATGCCCATAGCCAAGATATGACCAGACAGCAATTACACAGATTTGTAGTAAAGCTTAACTTTATGCATTTTTATTTTTATTACCCATTTTTTGTTAGAATAGGAAATGTGCAAACAAAATTAAGTTTTTAAGTAGAATAGAAATTATCACATAAAAGCTGCAAAATCAACTTAAAATAATACGGATCTAGATTCTTAAACACTTTAAAGGAGTCCCCACATTAATCCCTATTAGTGTTGGGGGCTTGCCTGTCATGAAAACAATAATGTAAATAGGGTGCTAGAAATGCTGTCTCCATATCCATTGGGGTATTTGTGTCTTTCACTGTTTCATTGTGATTATATAATCAGAGCCATCTAATCTGCCTGTATTTCTAGTGAACCTTTCAGTGTAGTTGTTAGACATATACATCATATCTATGAACTTACCCCTATATCAAATATAGTCCTGTTCATATCAGTCCTTAGCAAATAAGGTAGAGAAAAATACCTTCCAGAATGAAAACCACATGGGTGTGGTCATGGAAATATTGTACTAGACCTGGGTATGTAACTAATAATTTGCATTTCAAACTTCACTGCCAGCAAAAGTATTGTAAGTGAGCTCCCCTCTTATCCCTCTTTAGCCTTTCCATACAGGCCAAGGTGGTCATTGTTCTCCATAATGGTCCTGATGCCTACTTTAGGCCTGGTGACTTGCCAACCAGACCCAACTTGCTGCGACGGGGAATGAAGCCTCTTGTGGAACTATATTACAGTACAATTAAATGATGGACAAATTTCCACCATCCTATACTGGAAATCTACTGACCGCTATACTTACCTTCATGCCTCTAGCTTCCATCCCAGACACATTTCTCAATCTGTTGTATACAGCCAAGCCCTAAGATATAACCGGATTTGCTCTGATCCCACAGACAGAGACAAACACCTACAGGATCTGTGCAGAGCATTCCTAAACCTGAAATACCCACCTGGAGAAGTGCAAAAACAGATTGACAGAGCCAAAAAAATACCCAGACATGAACAACTTCAAGACAGATCGAAAAGAGAAAACAGCAGAATTCCACTTGTCATTACCTACAGTCCACAACTTAAACCCGTCCAATGCATTATCCACAATCTACAATTTATTTTGGAAAATGATCCCTCACTCTGAGGCCTTGGGGGAAAGGCCTATTCTTGGTTACAGACAACCCTCCAACCCGAAACAAATTATTTCCAGTAACCGTGCTACACGGCTACATCATAAGCATCCAGGAACCCAGCCCTACAATCAGCCCCAGTGGGAACTCTGTCCACATATCTATCCAAACGAATTCATCACTGGACCCAACCACATCAGCCACCAAATCAGAGGCTCATTTAACTGTATATCCAGTAATCTGATCTATGCCAGCAATGCCCCACTGCAATATACATTGGACAAACTGGACAGTCCCTACAGGAAAGAATTAATGAACACAAATTGGATAGCCGTAAAGGGTACATACAGAAACCTGTTGGTGAACACTTTAACCTACCTGTACACACATTAAGGGATCTCCAAGCTGCTGTTTTGTTACAGACCAACTCCACAAGCCAAATACACAGAGAAAGATTGGAACTACAGTTCATTCACAAGTTTAATTCTCATGCTAATGGTTTAAATCGAGATACTGGATGGCTGGGGCATTATCAATCAACCAAACAATGAAGGTTCCAATGGTTCTTTGTCTGTGTAGAATCTGGTTTTAGTTCTTTTCCTCTCTAATTGCTAACTAATGGTTATCTGCCTCTTTTAACTATCTGTTGTTTTTCATACATACATACATACATACATACATACATACATACTCACTTGACTTTCTCTTTGATACTTATCTACCCTCTTTCTGTCCGTTCTCCCCCCCCCCCCCTTCCCATTTTTTTCCCTTCTTACCTCATTTATTTTGGTTTTGGACATCCAACACTCCAGTCATCTGAGGAAGTGGGCTGTGCCCATGAAAGCTTATGATACCATCTACGTATTTTGTTAGTCTTTAAAATGCTACCAGACTGTTTCTTGTTTTTTAAGATTCTCCAGGCAGTTAGCAGTGCTGGTGCTTCAAAGAAAATATTGAAAACTTAGAAATATATCACACAAGAAACTGATGTATTAACAGTAGTGAAGTAAAATGAAATAGACTACTCGGAAAGAGGCCCAGATTTTTGCACTTGCATATGGAATGCAGTTTTGATACACTGGAACCCTCCAGTCTGTGTTGCAACTTCTCCAAGAGCCTGTCAGCAGACCTGAGATCTGCTTATTGCAAGTTAGTTAACAGCAGCCTTGAATTCCAGTACTTGGATGTGGCTCTGTCCTGTCTTCTTCATATGCCTTGCTCCTTTAAGCAAAGGCTTTTGGGGGCTCCCCCACTGCCAGGCTCCTGGGGAGCCAGAGTGTGGTGCCTGACCGCCCACAGTATGGCTGCTCCCGTGGAGACTCACCCCTCCCCAGCATCTGCACTTACTTTGACTGTCAGAGCACCCCTGAGCTGCCACACCAACCTGTCTGCTCCTTCCCTTCAGGACAGTGGTCACCTGTGCTGCTGCTTTCCTCACTTCAACAGGCTGCTGTGCCACAGAGCACTGCGTGCACATGGTACTATGTGTACCCCACACAGGGTGGGCAAGCCCTCCTGTGCTCCCTGGCCGCCGGGGTTAGAGCTAGGCCTGGTGCACGCCATGGCTCTGAAGGAACAGAAGTTCGACACTGTATAGATCCAAGCATGAGGGTTTATTACGCACAGCGCTGGTGGAGTGTCACTTCACTGTTAGGCTCAGTGAGACTGCCAAACAGTGGATTACTATGGGTTTATATAGCAGGGGTGGCCAACCCTTTACAGACAAAGAGCCAGAATAGTGGTGGATACAGCGCAAAGAGCTGAGGGGGGGAAAAAAATTGAGCAAAAAAAAAAAAAAAAGCCCCAGCCACCACCCTTTTAAGAGCAGAGCAGGCATTGTCCTTTTAAGATGGCCATTTTGAAGTCTGCATGGGACACCGCAACTCCAGCTCTGTCTCTTTCAGACAAACATGCTGCCTCTTTCAGAGCTGTGCAGGAGCCGCAGTTGTTTGTTTTTTTTTTTTTTTTCTTTGAAGAGTCACATGTGGCTTGTGAGCCACGTGTTGGACACCCTTATTATATAGGGCGCCAATGGGCGGAGAGAAGTGACGGGGTGGGAGTTCCCGAGCCCCTGGATAGGTTCTAGCAACAAGACAAAATTAACACAATAAGCTAATAGTCTGAAAGATTACATAATTGCTCCGCCCATGGCTCAGATTTACATGTATGCTAATAAGAAGGTGCTATGGCTTTAAGTATCATTTTGCAGTAAATAGGTTAAATCCTGATTTCAGGTCCATAGAAATGATACGTGGCATCTTCCAGACAGGTTTGCTCACAGGTGCATACCTCTATGGTCTTAAAACAAAGAGAACATAAACAATACACAGCATTGGCAATTTGTTTATCAATCACACCCCTTTAGACTGGATTAGCATCTGTGAGGGATGGATATCATTACTCATGCTGGCTGTCTCCCCTCCCCGAACGCTGGCTGGTATGTGAGGAGGCTACAATGCTATCTCCTCCCAAACTTGGCTGGTAGACTTTCAAGGCCACTCTCAAAGAGTTATGTGTCTATACTTCACGACCAGGCCCCAATTACTGCCCTGCACCTGGGATTCTGCTGTCTCAGCTTGTTTTGTGCCTAATTGTACAAGAAAGCCTGTCTTCTGCTTATCTTTGTTCCCTTTTTAGCCGTGTTTTGTTCATTGTTAGCTAGGCCTGAGGCACAGGCTAGGCCCATGAAGTTTGGGCATATGTGGAAGATTCTTAACAGAGACTGTGTTCAAGATCTTACATACACATTATTGGGATATTGACCCCTCAGCTGGGAGAAGTAGGGTTAGGGTGGTAGGGGAGAGAAAGGGCCCGGGCTGGCAGGGGTTGGGGAGGAAAAAGGGACTTGGCTCACTGGGATGGAGGGGGAAGGGGCCTGACTTGTGGTGAAGGGAGGCGGGAGATAGGGGGCCTAGGCTGTCATGGTGGGGTAGGGAGAAGGGGCCTGGGCTGGTGCGGCCGCAGCCCAGCTCTCCCCAGTGGCCGGGGTTGCCTATCCCCGCCCCCACAAGAGGGAGGTTGGCGAGTGCAGCCAGCAGGGGGCACAGTCCTCTAGTTATCTATCAAAATAGCCTTGTTGATGCCCCATAACTTTGGGGAGGAGTGTCTGAATGGCGCCACAGTCAACAGTGGATGGGTAATATGTAATTCACAAGAACAAGGTACCTTCTATTCTACAAGGGTCAGGAACTACATCCTTCTGTTCAATTCAAGCACATAGCTTCCCTATGAAGTCTACTTAATATGTATGATTGGTATTCAGTTACTTGCTGAAGCAGACTGAGAAATCTGTTACAACATACAGTGACAATAAATTATGAACAGATGCCCAGAGTACAGGATAGGCATTTATTTCATAGTTCCTAGGAGAACCATCAACAAAAGAAGAATCTTTTGCCAAACCTCAAAACACAATCAAGAATATCAGTGGCAATTCCTGCAGGGCGAGCATGGAAATCAAAGCAATATGGAAATCAATTATGTGGAGCTGATCCATCTACTTACCAAACAGTGAAAATCTAATATTTTCCATTTATAGTGGAAAATATTAGATTTGCTGATCGTAGCATCTGTTAAGTAGAGTCATGAGTGTGGGCAGTTGGGGATTGGGTGCTAGGAAGGGTGCATAAGGGGTATATGTATGCCTGAGTTTTAAGGCTAGGATGGAAGAAACACAAGAATTATTCCTTCTTTCAGTCTTCCTGAATTCATTGCTACTTACATTCTTCATTAATGCAACTGCACACATTCTTTGGAGGAGAGAGAGAAATTTGCTTTTTACTCATGAGTTTCTTTTCTCTGAAAATGTAAATCTGGCAGTTCCGTGGATTTGGAATTATCATGCAGAGTAGAAAGTTCAGGTAGATAAGTGGAAAGCATTTTGAGCCTGTATTACCCAATTATTAATATTCAGATGACTAATTTGTTCTTGTAGTCTTTTTACAGATATTTGATCATTCTAAATCAGTGTTTCTCAACCAGTGGTAGAAGTACCCTTAGGGGTACTTGAGAGAAGTCTGTGGGATACATCAACACAACTGAAATTTGCAGAAAACTGAATTTTTGTTTTAAGTTTTACAAAGCTTTATTATTGTTGTACTTTTTATACCCAAACATTTCATCGCCCGCCCAGCTACGATTCAGTTGTTTAAACAAATGTGTTACAATGGTAGAAAAAAAATTTGTGTGTCTGAAAAGTACCGGGGGTACTTTTTTTTTTTTTTTTAAAGGGGTACTTTCAAAAAAAAGAAAAAAAAAAAAGGTTGAGAAACACCATTCTAAATAATAGTTAGTAGGTAGCTCCTAGTGCCATCTGCTGGAAACAAGCTCTAATTGCTGCAAAATCTCTGAGTGAGGACACCCACCTTTTGTAGAATTTGTAATTCAGAAGAAGTAAATGTACAGTGAAATCTCACTTTCAGTTCCCCCTAAACCACGGGATGAGAAGTTAAGGCCAGGTTTATACTAGAAATGTATGCTGACATAGCAGTGCTGTTTAGAGGAGTGAGAATGGGGGTTTGTGACATTTTCTACAATGACAAAATCCCTAGTGTAAAACTTTCCATAGATAAGGCCTAAATCATATGAAGTAACATATATGAATTGTTGAGCGTTCTGTGGAAGTTAGCATGATAAAAGAAAATTTGGCATTTTACGGTTTGGAGCATCTTGATTTTAAAAAATAGTAAATTTTGCGTTTGTCTGGCAAAAGCCATTCAAAGCAGAATCTTAATGGGGAGACCATGCAGAGGGATGAGTGATTCTTCAACAGAATCATCTACTCCCCTTTCTTTAATCCTATTGAAACTCCTGCTTATTGGGTTCAATGAAAAGGAGTGAATATGATGGGATAGTTGCTGTGTATCTTAGCATTCTATCATTCATCTTACAGCCCTTAAGTAAGTAAAAAAAGTAAAAAAAAACAAGTTAAAAATCACCTAGAAAAGTTAGATGCCTGCAGGTCACCAGGCCCTGATGAAATGCATCCTAGAATACTCAAGGAGCTGATAGAGGAGGTATCTGAGCCTCTAGCGATCATCTTTGGAAAATCATGGGAGACAGGAGAGATTCCAGAAGACTGGAAAAGGGCAAATATAGTGCCCATTTATAAAAAGGGAAATAAGAACAACCCAGGAAACTACAGACCAGTTAGTTTAACTTCGGTGCCAGGGAAGATAATGGAGCAAGTAATTAAGGAAATCATCTGTAAACACTTGGAAGGTGGCAAGGTGATAGGGAACAGCCAGCATGGATTTGTAAAGAACAAATTGTGTCAAACCAATCTGATAGCTTTCTTTGATAGGATAACGAGTCTTCTGGATAAGGGAGAAATGGTGGATGTGGTATACCTGGACTTTAGTAAGGCGTTTGATACGGTCTCGCATGATATTCTTATCAATAAACTAGGCAAATACAACTTAGATGGGGCAACTATAAGGTGGGTGCATAACCGGCTGGATAACCGTACTCAGAGAGTAGTTAGTTATTAATGGTTCACAATCCTGCTGGAAAGGTATAACAAGTGGGGTTCCGCAGGGGTCTGTTTTGGGACCGGCTCTGTTCAATATCTTCATCAACGATTTAGATATTGGCATAGAAAGTACGCTTATTAAGTTTGCAGATACCACCAAGCTGGGAGGGGTTGTATCTGCTCTGGAGGATAGGGTCATAATTCAAAATGATCTGGACAAATTGGAGAAATGGTCTGAGGTAAACAGGATGAAGTTTAATAAAGACAAATGCAAAGTGCTCCACTTCGGAAGGAACAATCAGTTTCACACATACAGAATGGGAAGCGACTGTCTAGGAAGGAGTATGGCAGAAAGGGATCTAGGGGTTATAGTGGACCACAAGCTGAATATGAGTCAGCAGTGTGGTGATGTTGCAAAAAACGCAAACATGATTCTGGGGTGCATTAACAGGTGTGTTGTGAGCAAGACACGAGAAGTCATTCTTCCGTTCTACTCTGTTCTGGTTAGGCCTCAGTTGGAGTATTGTGTCCAGTTCTGGGCACCACATTTCAAAAAAGATGTGGAGAAATTGGAGAGGGTCCAGAGAAGAGCAACAAGAATGATTAAAGGTCTAGAGAACATGACCTATGAAGGAAGGCTGAAAGAATTGGGTTTGTTTAGTTTAGAAAAGAGAAGATTGAGGGGGGACATGATAGCCGCTTTCAGGTATCTAAAAGGGTGTCATAAGGAGGAGGGAGAAAACTTGTTCATCTTGGCCTCTGAGGATAGAACGAGAAGCAATGGGTTTAAACTGCAGCAAGGGAGGTTTAGGTTGGACATTAGGAAGAAGTTCCTAACTGTCAGGGTAGTCAAAGACTGGAATAAATTTCCCAGGGAGGTTGTGGAATCCCCCATCTCTGGAGATATTTGAGTAGATTAGATAAATGTCTATCAGGGATGGTCTAGACAGTATTTGGTCCTGCCATGAGGGCAGGGGACTGGACTCGATGACCTCTCGAGGTCCCTTCCAGTCCTAGTATTCTATGATTAAGTAAGTGCTAATCTAATCTTGAGTTTATCCTCCTAATCCCATCTGGTGTAAAACCTGAGTGAGGTTCTTGGTATAGCTGATGATAATAAGAGCCTTACTGCAAAGGGATCATAGTGTACTGCAGAGACAATTTGGGCCTGCTCATAATGAGGAATGGAGGAGGGGACAGTGTGAGGGCAGCAGTGTTAATGACCATGCTTAGTCTGTGTGAGCATGTTTGATACATACCATGCAGCAAATTGGGGGTGGGGAGGGAGCATGTGACCCTACATGCCCCCTTACGTATTGTCTCTGGAGGGCAGAAGAAAGTGGGGAACCCAGTGAGGCACAGAGCTGCCTTTGTTCTGCTGATTTGATTTTTCATGGCCGTTTCTGTTGGGTGAAGGTAAGACACTCTGATGGTGCAAACATCTAAAGGAAAATGTAACAGTGAAAATTAATTTTTGTCCTCTTTCTCTGTGAATACCCTCCCAGTATTCTCACACAGTTTATGATTCTCTTACACTGTTGTTGTACTGAAAACTGGAGATGGTTTCCCTTTGTAGCCTGGGTAGCCTGATGTGCTCTTCGTACCTTGGAAAGACGTCTGAGCCTATTTGGACTAAGTTCAGTCTTTCAATCCATTCAACAGGTGAGCCTGGGCCTTTTGTATCCCCAATAAAGCCTTCACCTGTTTCTATAACTGCCTGGGCACCTCGTTCTTAGGAAAACTTCTAGAATGTGCATCCCATGAGTTTCATTGTTAAATGATATCTGCATAGCATGATATTCGCTCGCGTGTGCCTGTTAAAGTTACCAGTTCTATTAGGTCTTCATAAAGAAATCCTGAAATCCCTGCTGCCCACATCTTGAATTTCTTGACTCCACCACATTTTTTGTGTGTGTGCATGCGCGATAGCTGCAAATGGAGCCACTTTGCGCTATGGGTGGGTGGGTGTGGGGAGGGGAGACAGGAACGGGAGGTCAGCTGTATTAGAGACTTAGGTGTGAAGCTTTCGTATCCCGGGAATTCTCTTTGCAAACACGTTTTTAATTGGGTTTTAAGTATGGACCTGTGGGTGTTTTTAAGAATATTGGTTTAAGCCTTTGTCCTGATACCTAGAAATAATGCATCCCATTTATAATTTGGGAAATCCTCAGTCTTCCATCTGAAAGTTCATATGGTACGATAGATGCCACTTGATAAGAAATCTCTGTATTAGCTTTAAAGCTATATAAGCGTGGTCAGTGCAGCTGAATAGTTTTGAAATCTACAGTGGTTTCCATTAAATGTCATAATTTAACAGTTGCCACATTGTGGTATCTGAAAAACTACAGTTATTTCCTATTTTAAGTAGAGGGAAAAACTGTGATCTTAAGTGACATAGCAGCTGAAATTTTAAATGGCATTCTGAATGAGACTATTAAAGGGAAATGGGTTCAGCTTGTATATGGATATAGCAGTTAGACAAATGGTTCTCAACGTGTTTATCATTGTGGGTTTCATATGCAGCTTTATGTGGGCTGCATTCACAGACTATATAAACTTACATATATGGCCCTGAGAATGTCACATCGGCCACATTGCGTGATGGTTGGGCCATAAGTGGACCATGGGTTGCGGCTTGAGAACCACTGAGTTAGACCCTACTAATTGGCTTCATGAATTGACTGCTAAAAGAATCTATGTTTCTGCTTAAGGTTGGTTAAACTTTATTGTAAAGATAGCACTGAATGCGTTTACTAAAATCATTTCAAGGGAAGCATGTTTTAATTTTTTTTGTATTAAGCATCACTAGTTTTTCATTTAAAAACCGTTCTTAATTGGATGGATACACAAGTTAAGAGTACTTTAGAAAGTCCTCTCTGTGTAATTAATGTTTGCTTAATGATGAAGTCTTAATTTTCTAATAGAGGCGACTCTCTTTTTCAAATAAATAGTTAGGAAAAATCTTTCATTAATCAGTTATTTGTATTTAGTTTTGTGTTTAACTGTTCCCTAGTCATCAAAACATAGACTGTTCACATGGCCTTTTATCAGCATTTTCAAGGTTGGGAGTCAGAAATAGTTGCCTACTCAAAACACCCCTTTCCTGAACTTTTATCTTTCCAGTTTCTATCTCGCTTAACAAATGCTGCCCGAAGTTTTTTATGCGGTTTTACTCTACCTTAACAGTTATCAAGTGCAGGCTTTCTCACCAAGAAGTTATGTAGTATTGACATTATTAGCTCTCATTTCTGTGACCCTTCAACGCTGTCCCATTCATATACAGTAGTTTGGGACATGAGAAAAGGCATAGGTGGGTTGTTCAGACTTTGAGGAAATAGCTTGGAGGCCCCCTCCATCAAATAATCTTTACTCATGTACTTGAATTTGGGAAAGCTTGAGCTACAGTTCGAACCTCTCTAGTCTGGCATGCTCAGTTCCAGCAACATCTGTGGTCCAGCATGATTTTAATTAGCCAAATGTCCACTTATCATGTGTGTGGTCAAGTGTTCCGTGGTCCCATAAAGTTTATTTACAGCCACCAGTCCTGGCTCATAGTATTCTGTGCTGTTATTTGGCTCTAATTTACCCCTAAATATCTTCTAAGAGCCCAGTAAGCAGTAAAAGTGTTGGTAATGCTGCTCGACAGTATTGACTTCCCATGGTTCGGCAAATTCTCTGGTCCTGAGGGTGCTGGACTAAAGAGGTTCAAGCTGTAGTTTCATCCTCTGAGATTGTCTGGTCAAACTTAGTTTGTATAATAAAATATAGAAGTGCTGAACTCTAAATATCTCAACTACTATACTAGATTTTCATTGCCAATATGACTGTTTTTTCAAGGTAAAGAGAGTTCCAGGCTCTCATATTATCATATTCTGTTGTGACTGTTCCTAATAAGTGCACTTCCTGCGTTTTGATTCACCATGCACAATTAAGAGACTATACCAGTCCTGTTAAGCAACAGTGAAGAAAATGTCTGTTTCTGAAGAGCACTGTGAGACCTGTTCCTGGTGATTTATTGGCTTAAGATGATCTGTAGCTGTAAACAGCTGCAATCCCTCTATGTAAATGTGCAAGACACATGGTTAACAAAACATTTTATTCAAACTACCACTACTTAAGTGATGGCAAACTAGTTGACTATATTTTTTTCCAAAATGCATGACGAACCTTAAGAACATCATAGTTACTTAGTAGAATTCAACAGAAAGGGTTATTTATTGATATTATAAGGTAATACAGGCTGGACCTTGCTGATCCAGCACCCTCGGGACCTGACTGGTTCCAAATGAGGGGATTTGCTGGACCAGGGGAGGTCCCTCCTCTCCTGACCTGGGCTGCCACCGGGTTATGGCTCCAGCCTGCCCCTATCTCCTGGGGCTCTCCAGATGCCATCCGCCCTGCCGCTGCGGGGGCTGGGGCTGGGGCTCCCTCCTGTGCCGCCCATTCCCCCGCACTGAGTCCTCCTACGGTGCTTCTGCCCTGCCGCCAGACCTTTCTGTTCCTAGGCTCTGTGGTCCAGGAACATCTGTGGTCTGTGCTGGACCACGGATGTTGCTGGCCTAGGGAGTCCTGGTTAAGGGGGTACAACCTGTAGTAACACTATCTCTATATTTCTCCTGCTACATTTCTACATTGTTCCCTCTTTATTTCCCTCTGCATTTCTGCAGTTCCCTCTGTAGTTCGACATTTCCCCTTGACTTCTTCAGAACTGGAGGTTTATTGGAATAAAAGAAGTTAACATTTAAATCTTAGTTAATATTTTTTGTATGATTCATTAGCCAATTACAACATATATCTTTAATACAGCCAAAGAGGTAGTAAGTTTATGGATAGCTATGCTACCAGTTAAGTTATCTAGATGGAAAATGGCTTTCCAGAGTCTAGTGAATTGAGTGCCACTGAATCCATGAGAAACTGAATGTGAATTTCTGAATTTCAGCCTGAAGGAGATGAGTACAGTGCAGAAGAAGCTTGGTAGGAAGCCATTCTAGGTGACACATTTTCCTCCTCATCAAAGGCCACTACGATTGGTGAACTCTCTTATGTTGATCTGTTGTAACTCGGCTGTTTCTCAGGATGTGTTCACTAGATTGTAGTGTAAGACAAGATTCTGGGATTTTACAACAATATCTTCTGACCCTACGCAGGGCAGGATAAAGAATAACTCAATAATAAAATGCTTGAGTGTTGTTTACATTTCAAAATACATCAGTGCAACAACTGGGGAATTTCAGTCTGAAAAATCTTTGCATTGAGATGTCCTGAAGTTGCACCCTTTTGTGGTGCAAAGCAGTACTAAAACAGATATCTCCCATACACTGACCAGAAGATGGTTCTAGAGTCTTGATCCAAAGTATAATGACTTCCTGATTGTCTATGCTTCTGTAGAGTGCAGAGTCTTAACAGCATGTTTTCTAGGGTTGTTGCATATGTAGGCCAACAAAAAAAATCCACTTATCACAGTACATATCTTTTCTAAGTATTATCTTCCTACATATATAGGTGTCAGATGTTTTGGGAAGATGATAAAGAATATGTCTTTACTACTATAGCATCATGTAATGTCAGAAAACAATTACTTTTCCGTCAGGTAGTGTAGTGTAATGGACTTTAGTTATTCTCCTTGTTTAAACATGCTGTTATTCCCTCTGGTATAGAATTTTTTTTGAACTATTACAGGGAATATCCCCACAACACATACATCAGAGCCGTTGACAACTAATGATAGTATAATTACTACTACTACTTAGAGTGTACCCAGATACCAGGGTGATGGATACCTTAAACACTTTATTACTGCATAGGTTATAATCTTCAATGTGAGTCACAGAAATTCATCCAAAGAGGATGGAAATAAGTAAGGACTGTAGGGCTGAGTATTATCACTTCTGTTTTCAAGATGGGAATGTTGAAGGAAAGAGGTTACGGACCAAAGTTAGAAAGGAGGCCAGTTTAAGTGCTGTCTTTAAGTATCAGGGGTCTATGTATGTTTGTTTTGTTTTTCAGAGATGCTGAATACCCATCTCTCTCATTTGATTCATTTGCAGTTATAGCTATTCAATAACTGTGACATTAGGCCCATAAGTGTCTAAATTTGGGTACCCAAAGTGGTGGCTAGTTTGAAAATTTGGCTGGACCTTACACCAGGTTGAGAGACTCTGCGTCAGCCCTGGGAGCAGAATTTGGTACCTAAGAACGGCCATACTGGGTCAGACCAAAGGTTTATCTAGCCCAGTATCCTGTCTGCCAACAGTGGCCAATGCCAGATGCCCCAGAGGGAGGGATCACAACAGGTAATCATCACATGATCCCTTTCCTGTCATCCATTTCCAGACAAACAGAGGCTAGGGACACCATTCTTATCCATCCTGGCTAATAGCCATTGATGGACCTAATCTCCATGAATCTATCTAGCTCTTTTCTGAACCCTGTTAAAGTCCTAGTCTTCATTTCAAGGTACAGTAGAACCTTAAAGTTACACACTGATCAGTCAACCACATACCTCATTTAGAACTGGAAATAGGTAGTCAAGCAGCAGCAGAGACAAATTGTCTGCGTAGGGGGTGCTGGGCATAGCAATTGTTGGATGGCATGGCTGTGTGGCATGGTATGGCATGAAATCACTGCCATGGTGAAGGGGCACACTGACAGCGCAGCGGGGCTTGGATGCGTGTCAGGGTGGGGACGAGGGAGGTGAGGGAGCCCCTTCCCTTGGGGCTCACTGCTACCAGTGGGAGGGACCCTCTCTGGCCCTCAGCCCCATGGCAGCCTGCCTGCTGCACCCCAAACTCCTTATCCCTGGACCAGCCCTATTCCTCGACCCCCTGCTCCATCCCAGATCCTACAGCCCAGACTCCTTCCAAGAGCCTTAAGCAGGGGTTGGAGAGAGCAGGACTTGGGCCCTTCTGGGTACCACTAAAAATTATACCAACCTGCCACCCCTGTCCTCTCAGACCATATTGTCTCTCTCTTAATGATGTTTTGCAAGTATTTCCTGAACTCGGAATCCTAGAATAGGGATTCTTACTGTTAGAAATTAAATTTTCTTTTGTGTGTGGCTTTTTTTTTTACATGACTACTAATGTTGAAAAATATTCACTGTTATAAACATGTATGAACAAGAGAACTGGGCTAACCTATTTGCAGTAAACTAGCTTTTAGAACAGGTCAAGAAGCTGATGCTGAATTCAAAACTGAAATCGTGGTTTCTACCCCTAAAATTCATATGCCAAATTAAGAATGTGCACCAAAATATTAAAGAGGAAAAATACTTTCCAGAGAGAGATTTGATTATTATGTGTTAACCCGATGTTAAAATTACTGAAATACATAAATTAGCATAAACATCCTGTATTCAGATCTCTATTGATTCTGAAATTGTATTCTAAACATTTCTGTATCAAACAAATCTAATTGCCCTGGAATTTTGAATCCCCAAATTTAGAAAGTGTTAGTTTGGTCTCTCATAAAGAGAGAAACAGTTTTAATCTAAAGTCTTGTTTCAGGCCTGTCTCCTTTGGAATAGGGTTTATTATAAGAATATACTTTGGTGGCACTGTCGGGTGCTTCTGCATTAACTGAATGGAGAATACTCGATGTGCTCATGTGGTTGTTTTGGCAAATTTGAATCATTTTTGTATAAACACATTTGAATTGCTTCAAAGAAATATGTCACGTTTTTCTGATCTCTTATCTTGCTTGTTTGACTTAGTGCCTGTCTATCTTTTTCTTTGCAGGCAGCTATAAATGGTGTAATACCACAAGAAAATGGCATTTTACAAAGGTAGGTAAAGAAGCTTGGAACAACAATGGTAGAAGGAGATACCATATAACAGTAGTCATAAGAGACGTTTACTTTCTTTTCCCCTGCATCTTCTTTCTTCATCTCCAACTCTGACCATTAGAAGCAGGATGTGATATTGTAAGTATCATTTTGAAAGAGATTCCCTTAGAGCAGGGGTGGGCAATAATTTTTGCCCGGGGGCCACTTCAAAAAGGGGCGGGGCCAGGATGCTTCTGGGCTTCCCCACCCTCAGACCATGATTGGTCTGAGGTGGGAGCCCTTCCACCCCCCCCTTCCCACTAAGCACTCATGCGCTGGCAGGGCAGAAAGAGGCTTTGCACGCTCCCGCAACCCCAGCCCAATTAGGGCAGGGGGCAGGGTGGAGGATGCTTCATGTGCCCTTCTGCCCCCAAGCTCTGATTGGCCTGGGTGCAGGGAAGCGTGCAAAGCCTCCTTCCGCGCTGTGAGGAGTGCACGAAACTTCAAAGTGCCATGCGCTCCTTGCAGGGCGGGCATAGGGCTGAGGAAACTTTGTGAGCTTCTCCCGCCCCCAGGCCAATCAGGGTTTGAGGGTGGGGGAGTGTGTGAAGTCTCCTCCTGTCCCGCCAGGAGTGCACGGCACTTCAAAGTGCTACATGCTCCTGGCAGGGCGGAGGAAACTTTGTGTGCTTCCCCCGCCCCCAGGCTCTAATTGGCCTGGGGACAGGGGAGTGGCAGGGCTTCCGTGGGCCGGATCAACCTGCTTGGCAGGCTTGATCTGGCCCGTGGAGGCCCTTTTACCTACCCCTGCCTTAGAGCAGTGGTTCCTAACCTTTTTGAGCCTACGGACCCCTTTTCAATCTATTAAAATTTCATGGACCACCCCTCTGTGGGAGGAAAAAAAAAAGAAAGAGAGAGGAAGAAAGAAAGAAAATAGAGAGAAAAAGAAAAAGAGGGAAAAGAGAAAAAGAGAGGGGAGAAAGAGAAGATAGAGAAAAAGGAAAAAAGCAGGGGGGGGGGAGAGAGAGAGAGAGAGAGAGAGAGAGAGAGAGACAGAATGAAAGACTGGGAAAAAGAAAAGGGAGAGAAAAGAAAAGAGAAGAGAGGGGAAGAAAGAAAAAAAAAAAGAGAGAATGGAGAGGGAAACAAGGAGAGAGAGAGAGAGAGAAAACGAGAAAAAGATAGGATCAGGCCCATCACGGTGGGCCCGATCCTTATTTTAAACTTCCCATGGACCTCCTGCAGTACTGTCAGACCACAGGTTCGTAATCACTGCCTTAGAGTCATGGGTTCATCTCCTGACTAAGCTGACTGAATCCCTGAACTTTCCAACACTAATTTAGGACCAGATCCCACACTCATGAATATCAGTGAATTCTTTCCACTGACTTCAGTGGGTGTAGGATCAGCCCATATATGATATACAGTAGGAATGTTAGCAGCTAGCCAGCAAACCATTTAACCCAGTGTTTCCCAAACTGTGGTCTGCAGCCCAGTACCGGTCCTTAAAATAGAAAATACTGGGCCTCAGGAAAATTTTTTGCGAGAGCTCGCCCCGCTGCCTCCAACCCCCAAGATGAATGCCGCGCTGAACTCCCAGTGTCAATGGGGGTAGCGCGGGCTTCCTGCGGGATTGGGGGGCAGTTCTGCAGCTGCGCACTGGGTCCTGGAAATGCGCGGGCTGCTCTCCCACCTGCCCCAACAGCCGGCGCGGTACCTAAAATGCCGGTCCATTGCATGCTGGGGACTTTGTTCCCCTGCTGCCTTCCAGCACACGGGGGAGTGGGTGGGGATCCAGGAATGCGCCTGCTCCAGCTGCTCGGGCGGTGTGTGCTGCCGGGGGGAGCGGAGGAGCAAGGCGCACGCTGCCCCTCCCCCTGTGCAGGAAGGCATCAGGCGTGCAACGGACCAGCGTGTCAGGTACCATGCCGCTGTTTGGGGAACGGGAGAGCAGCCCATGCATTTCCTGGGCCTTGGCAGCTACAGGATCCCCAGGTATCGGTCCCTGTCCCCTCCCGCCCTCCAAACTCCCACAAGCACCCTGCCCCAGCACCCACAAGCACCCTGTCCCTTGCCCCAGTACCTGCAAGCACCCTGTCTCCTGCCCCAGCACTCATTGGCACCCTTCCCCAGAACTCTGTCCCAGCACCCACAAGCACAGTTGGGGCCACATTAGTGAGGTTTGAGGGGTTTGGAGGGGTTGTGTTTTTTTTTTTATATCTCACTTGTGTGGCCCCAGCTGACTTTTCTGTGGGCTAAAGTTGGCACAGGGGGCTTTGGGAGGACCAGAAACAATTTATTTGCATATTCATCATTTGCTTAATGAATATGCAAATAAAGGTTACCGGTCCTCCAAAAGCTTTACTGGTCCCCAATATCAAAAAGTTTGGGAACCCCTGATTTAACCAATGAGCCACTGCTTATCAGTTAACCATCCTGGTTAATCGCAACACCGCCTCCCCTTCCCCCTGCATTTAGAACTCGGACTGGCAGGCTGGCTCAGTCCCAACCCGCCGGTCCGAGTTTTAAATGAAGAGCATGAAGGAGAGCTGCCTGCCACCTCGTGCAGCTGCCTCTGATAAGGAGGCAGCAGTGCATGGTGGCAGATGGGAGCTGCTGATCCTCGCGGGGAGCTGCTTTAAAAACCGGCTCCCACCTGCAGCCCCACACTGCTGCCTCTTTATCAGAAGCAACAGGCCTGCACAAGGATCTGGGGGGGGTGTGTGGTGTGTGTGTGTGTGTGTGTGTGTGTGTGTGTGTGTGTGTGTGTGTGTGTGTGTGTGTGTGTGTGTGTGTGTGTTTTAAACTAGCTCCCCTCATGAACTGGCTCCTGCTTGCCATTCTGTGCTGCTGCCTCTGATACAGAGGTAGCAGCATGGGTTGGCAGGGGGCTCCCCAGAAGTGGGGCTGGGAGTGCACTGACTGCTGCCCCAGGGAGGGAGCATTTTAGTAGCCCTGTAACCAATAAGAATTGTTATGGCTACATGATTACTAAAATAAACTATTTCTAACGTCCCCTAATATACAGTTGGCTAAGTTTGAATCTGTCAGATAATTTCCTAACAGTGAGGTCCCATCTGTTCTGCATGGACCTAAACAATCCCAAAGCACCATTTTTAACAGCTGTGATTTGCTTCTCTGTCTTTGTCTAATTTTCTTCTTTTGATACATACACACGTATAACCCACACCCCTACTGGATGTGGTTCACTGTCCCCTGTAGTGGCACTTACACCATTTAGACTAGAGAGAGAGCGAATGAATTTCCTCTATAGTCTTAGGTGAGAGCCAGCTGTCTTTATAGCTAAAGCTATAAAAGCTCATGCACTAAGTTCCAGAGGTCCCAGGTTTGGTTCTGCCTGTTGACTTTACATAAGCATGTATGAAAGATGGTGATAATTCCAAGGCTACGTCTATATTGAAACCTTCTTCCGCAAAAGGTTATGCAAATGAAGCGTGGAGGAGAATATTGCCGCACTTAATTTGCATAATTAATTAGCAGCCGTTTTTGCCCAAGAGGCTTTTGCACAAAAAGAAGCTGTGTAAATGGCTCCTTTTTGTGCAAAACCCCCCTCTTGTACAAGAGCTGTTCTTCCTCCATTTTTTCAGGAAGGATGGCTCTTGCACAGGAGGGGGTTTTTGCTCATAAAGGAGCCGTCTACACAGCTCCTTTTTGCGCAAAAGCTTCCTGCGCAAAAAGGGCTGCTAATTAATTATGCAAATGAAGCGTGGCGATATTCTACTCTGTGCTTCATTTGCATAAGTTTTGCAGAAGAAGGCTACAGTATAGACATAGCCTGAGAGTTAGTGGTGCCCTTTCAGTGGATTGCAGGAAAAAGATATTGTGTCAATGGAAGTAGATTTTGGCTTGTGTTCTTCTCATGCCTGGGATTCTAAGTCACTGAATCGTGATCTGCTAAATGCCGAAGAGGCAATCGGAAACAGCAGAACCAGAATTCAACTGTTTGGGAGAGCCAGTAGAATGTTGTGACACAAAGCATTTCCAACAAATACTCAACATGTTTCAAAATGTTCTTTGCTTGTGGTATATGCTACTTATAGTATAAGTAAATGAGTATTTTGACAGCTATACTGTATTTAATTATTCAGTCTTAACTTATGTAAATTACCTTGTCAACAGTCACTTTTTTACTCTAAGGATTAACTCAGTGCACTGTTTATTCAGTGCAGTAAGTGGATATGTTCTTTTTATTTGTATTAGTGTAGAACCCAGACACACCCTAGACATATGCATACAAAGCATTTTCAATCTAAATACTCACCAAACTGATCAGCATTTTTTTCTTTTTGTTCAGCAATATGTGAAGGCTTTGATAAAAAGCAATTCTGATGCTTAACACTAACTTTCTTCAGCATCTGTTTCTTCAGAAAAAGAAATCTAGGCAGCTTAATGTGTCTCGGGGCTTTGCTGTTTTTGGATGACATAAGGTGGCATTTCAGAGGCCTAAGGGAATTAGGCGCCCAATTTCCATTTGCTTTCAAGGGAAGCTGGGCACGTGGCTCCCTTTTGCTTGTTTGAAAATCTCACCATAATCTGTAGATCAAGGGGTTTGTTGAATTAAATCACTGAGTGTCCAGTTGCTGATAGCTATTTATGGGTTGTCTTTTTTAATATTGCAATTAATATTATGTAATAGGGTGAACAGGCTGCAAGTAATCTTTTTAGAGAGAAGATATCTTCTCAGTCATTAATTGTAACACAGTTGTGATTTAAAGAGGTATGTCCTGAGAATGCAATTTAGGATTAATAACCAAATCATGGTCACAAAAACTCTTGTATCACTTTTTAATTTTTAACATTCAGTAAATCCTCCCACTTAAACAAAACAAAACCAAAAAAACCTGAATCAGTATATGGTCATTGTTTAATTCTTCATTAAAAATTCCTAGTGGTACTTAGTATTGTAATTTAAAAAAAAGCTGCACAAAACAAAAGAGATTCCTTGTGTGCTTTAGAATTCTGAAGTTCCTGTAGGTTTCACATAGCTGAGAATTCCTCTCTGTGTGTCTGCTGACTAGAGAAAAGGAAAAGAGTCCTTTGTACCACCAGAAAAGCCTAACACTTAATTTTTTCTTTTCATAATGTGGGAGAAAAAATGTTAGGAATTGCCCCAGCAGACAGTTGGGAATGTAGATGGTGTTTGTTAATTATGTAGCACATGTGTGCAACAAGTAGCTACGCTCACTGAGTATGTCATCACTGGAGGGGTGAATTTAAAATTTTTTTTAATAAAACTTCTGCATCAAGATACTTAATGATTTTATTTAAAAAAATGGAAATTGACATGGTTCCAAATTTCAGGAGCCCTGTTAAAAATAAAGGTAGTATTCATTCAGGTTGCATCCTTGAAGCATGCACCCACCATCAGGACATTTGGAGCTGCCTGATAAGGATAGTCTCTCATATAGATTTCACTGTCTGTCACTTGATAACATCCACAAGGCAGAGTTCCAGCCATGCTCTATAAACATCATTTCCTTTAGTGGAATGTTCATTTTAATAGGAGAGAGGCTCATTTTGTCAAAGTGGATCCTCATTCTCTTTGGCCTGGATAGTGTTTCTTAATTTGCCTTGTTTTGTCGCCCTGCTTACTAAGCTCCAGCAGCGTGCTCTTTGGACAGAGGTTAAATGTGGCCTATAAGCAAGTGTACAGAAGGTAGTGGGGGAGGCAGAGGAGGCTCAAAGAGAAGCTGGAATTTACCATTCTGTATATTAACGTATAAGTCTAGATTTTAGTCTTAAATTAATACACTGATATCTGTATAATCTCCCTCAACTGCCTGAAGCAAAACAGTATTTTCCTCTTTAACTTGCCTGATAGACTTGCAAATGGATTTATCGCTCTAAGATTATGGGATGCATCTCTCCTGAACTTTCTCCCAGACTTTTTTGGGATGACACTAGTCTGATGATGTAGTGGTAGAATGTTGGCTGCTGTGTAGAATGTTAAACATAGATATCCTTGGGATTCTGGTATGGATCTGTAGTACTTCTATGGGGTGGTAATATTGGATACCTTGCTCTACAAGTCATTCAGTGATTTGTAATGCATGTATTAAACTTGTGGCCCAAAAGATTGTTTCAAAGCTGATGATCCTACTGTATTTTAACAATCCCTCTTGAATGTTTTAGTTGATAATATTTAAGAAAAAAATGGTAGATGCTATAATTTCTTACATTGTTAGTAAAACAGCCTGTACGTCAGATACATGATACAATATATTAGTCACAAGTGTAAGTTGTGGATGGCAGTAAGGGAATAGATTGCTCATCTTGCTTGGCTCACACTTCTTCAGATAGAGCAGACTGAGAATTGAACTATTTAAATTCTCTAAACTATATATCTTTCAGTGAATATGGCGGAGAGACTTTGCAAGGACCCGCTTATGGTCCCCCAAGTCATCCTACAGCATCTTCTTCAACCCCTTCCTCATCCTCAGCATTTCGACATGTAGTGCCATCCCGACAAATAGTGGAAAGACAACCGCGAATGCTTGACTTCAGGGTTGAATACAGAGACAGAAATGTGGATGTAGTACTTGAAGACAGTTGCACTGTTGGTAAGATTTGTGTAGAATAAAAATTGTGTTGTAGTACAATAATAATAAGAAAATGATGAAAAATAACAGCTTCAAATACTGATCATTCATAAACTTCTGTGATAGAATGGCATCACTGTATTTTGTTGATTAATCTGCAAAATTTTTGATTTGAAGTCAAATTATTTAGAATTGCTTCTGAAATCAGATTTGAGACTAATGGCTCATTGTAGCATTAAGGCGCAGCCCACAGCTGGGAGTAGTTCAGCTGTGAACTGCCAACCATTGTGTTCTAGTGAGCATGTGATCTCTGTGGCACTTTAAAGACTAACAGATTTATTGGGGATAAGCTTTCATGGGCAAAGAGCCACTTTGTGAGGTGCATGCATCTGATGAAGTGGAGCTTTGCTTACGAAACTTATGCCCAAATAAATGTGTTAGTCTTTAAGGTGCCACAGGACTCCTCATTGTTTTTGCAGATACAGACTAAGATGGCTACCCCTCTGATACATGTGTTCTCTGCCTCACTTTTTGGGTGCATAGTTCCTTCTCACCATGGATCTCGTGGGACAGGCTCCCTCTGAATCTGTGCAGGGCTGAGCATGGTTCCATCTACTTCTTTGCAAATAAAGATTTTAATGTTCTTTTGGGAGTGGTGGGGAGGAATTCAGACTATTTGAGAAGCTAATTTACTTACCCATCTTGAAAAAGGCATAATTTAATTGCTATTTACACTTTTTCCCCTTAAGACTCCTTTTTGTAAAAATATGTGTAAAATTGTTTCAAAATAACCTAGGAATGATGGATTGCCAGGTCTAGCATATTGCAACCTCTGTTCATGTTGCAAGGATCATGTACTCTGACATGCTTTGTAAAATGGTGGCTACAAAAATTCCTTTCAGCTGTTGTAGAAGCTAATCCCTAATTCATTTACCCGATATACTTTTTAAAAATCAAAACTCGGAATAAAGTGAAGAGATGCTGAATAAAATACCACATTGCAATCGGGGTGGTAGTAAAATTAGTCCCATGTGGAACACTTGTTCGCCTGTGTAGTATTTTATACAGTATCAACGGGTGACACCTAGTGGTGGTGATTTTGGTCTGTTGAGATTGAACTGGTATTTCACATAGTGGGTTTGATTCTCCTCTTCTGTTTTGTACAGCCACTAAGGGCACATCTACACTGCACGCTTCTTTCAGAATAAGCTATTTCAGAGGAAATACTCCGAAATGGCTTATTTCAAAATAGTGCATCTACACAGCAAATGCCCATCAAAATAGCACTGAGCTGTTTCGAAATGGAGCGTTCACACTCATTGGATGCTGAATCACATTTAAGGCCACCTGGAAGTGCTCCAGGCACGGCATCAGGACAACACTCCTCTTCCTGGAGCTGCTACCTGAGGTTATCTGAAGCTCGAGCTTAAAGGGGCACCCCCCCCCCCCCCCGTACAGCCGTGTCTCAGGCTCTTCTCCTTTGCCTACCTCACTGAGGGACAGCAAAGCCTTTTCTCTGCCTGCTGTGGTTGCTCTTGCGGACACCTCCGCACTTCAGCCATGGAGCCCTTATATGTCTTGGTGCACCTTCTGCTACAGTTTCTGCGGGCTGCCTTCTTAGTCCTGCAGGAACAGCACCCCCAGATCCTTGTGGGGCAGTTCCTCACCTCTCTCCGGCACTCCTCATGCAGCTCGACCCACTCATCCTCCCCTGCACATCGTGCACATCGTGTCTGACGACTGGGCACCATCTCTGACTGGTGGGACCGGATCGTCCTGGAGCAGTGGGACAACCAGCAGTGGCTCCAGTATTTCCATATGTGGAAGGACACATTTCTGGAGCTGTGTGAGTGGTTTGCCCCTGCCCTTCAGCTATGAGACACCCATATGAGATCCATCATCCCCCTCCAGAAGCAGGTAACCATCGCCATCTGGAAGCTCACTATGCCAGACAGCTACCCTCTGTGGGGAACCAGTTCGGTGTGGGGAGATCGACTGTCAAGGCCGTGGTCCTGCAGGTATGGTGCTCTCATGCTATTGTCCCAAGAGGTTGGTGAACTGAACTGCTGGAGTGGGGTTCCCTAGGGAAGGGGAGGGGGGTGGTGGTGGTGGTGGGGGGGTGATAGACGCCCCCTCCCTGGGAGCTTTTTCAATCCCGCCTTCACAAAACCCTGAGGGGGGGTGAGGCAAGTTGGGGTTGCTCCTGGTGTGTTTGTGTTTGTGTGTGAGAGAGGGAGATGGGTTGGGATCGGGGCCTCCCGAGGGCCATGGCAACCCTTTGAGTCTCTGTCTCCTTCTACAGGGGGTGAGGGCCATCAACAGTCATCACACTGTCCAACGTGGATCCCATCATCGCCGGCTTTGCTGCCATGGGCTTCCCCAACTGCAGGGAGGAGGACGTGAGAACAGCCACACTGTGTCAGACCAAAGGTCCGTCTAGCCCAGTTTCCTGTCTGCCGACAGTGGCCAGTACCAGATGCCCCAGAGGGAGGGAACACAAGTAATCCTCACACAGTCCCTCTTCTGTCACCCATTTACAGACAATCCCCATCAGGGCCTCTCACCACTGGGCACCCAAATACATTAAACAGAAGGGGTACTTTTCAGTGGTCCTTCAGGCCCTCATGGACTACTGTGGCCAGTTCACGGAAATCTCTGTTGGCTGGTCGGGGAAGGCACACAATGCACGTGTCTTTCAAAACTCCAACCTCGTACGAAAGCTGCACACTGGCACCTTTTTCCCCGACCATACCATCAGGGTCAGGGACATGGACATGCCGATCTGTATTGTAGGGGGCACAGCCTACCCTCTTCTCCCCGGGCTTATGAAGCCCTAAACCAGACACCTGGACCTCACCAAAGAATGTTTTAACACCAGGCTCAGCAGGGCCTGTATTGTTGTAGAGGGCTCCTTTGGGTGTCTCAAGGGATGGTTCTTTTGGCTCTTCACTAGGCTGGACCTTGGTGACCGGAGTGTTCCCCAGGTGGTGGCGGCGGTGTGTTGTGTCCTTCACAATATTTGTGAAAGCAAGGGGGAGATGGTCTTGCCAGGGTGAGGAGTAGAGGCTAACTGGATCAGCAGGGCCTTTGAGCAGCTGCGCATGACAGCTGTCTGGCAGGCCCATGAGGGGGCTGTGCGTTTCCATGAGGCCCTGAGGGAGAGTTTCACATGAGAACTTCAAAGTACCACTCCCCCCACGGGCCTCCTCACAAGGGGCCTGTGCATTGCCCTTTTTTGCCTTTCCTCCCACAGCCTTCCCTTCCCCTCCCTTTCCCTGCAGAGACAATAAACTACACTTTTTGTTTTGGAACAATAAACTCTGTATTTTAAATTTGGGTGAATGTAACTGGGAAAAGAAGCTGGGAGGGGGGAGGAGTGAGGTGGGAGGAGAGGCTCAGAGCTTAGGCTGGGAACAGCACCTGCATCGGATGGTCCCACCACCTCTTGTGTGGGGTCCTTGGTGGCCATGGGGGGAACTAGCGGGGAGAAGCTGGAGGGGCAGGAGCTGGCATGGGAATGGCCACCATGCGATCAATGACTGACTGTGTGGAAGGCTGTGCAGATGCTTTGGTCCTGCTGCAGCAGCTCTTGCCAGGTGTTGTGGCGCAGCTGGAGGTCCTCCTCGAGTCTCTGGTCTTGCCAGTCCAGGGAGCACTGCAGGGCTCACAGGGCAGCGATATACTCCCTCTGGAGGTCCTTGTGTGCTCTCCTGTGCTGGCAGATCACGCGGGGTTGGGAGGATGGCACAGGAGGTGTCAACAGGTCCGTTCTGGCAGCTGGTCCAGCTGTGGAGAACAAAGAGAAGGGCAGGGATCCTGGGAGACACTGTGCATGAAGCCAGCCCTCATCTGAGCCAACACTGAAAAGTCATGGGTAGGATTAAGGCAATGTACTTTGAGCAAGGCTATCTGTGGCCTAGACAGTGGGCCCTTTCCTGCTGGGACACAGAAGTCCAAGGAGGTAGTCTTGCTACCCCCACATCCTGGGGACAAGCAGGCATGGGAAGATGCCAGTCAGACCGGGAGCTTGTGGGCAGGAGGGAGGCCATGGGGTGGCTGGCCTTCCCTCCGTGCCATGCACACACTGGGTCCAGCAGTGGCATCCCACAGGGAGAGGATTTGTATCCCTGCTCACTGGAGGAGAGGGGGGCAGGCCACTGGGGGCAGGAGAGAGGGGCAGATGCTCCTCCACCTCTCCTCACTATCCCCAGGAGCTGATGTTGCCCTGAGAGTGCGAGCATGCCTGTGTGTGTCTGTGTCCGTATCCACAGCCTCCTTCTAGAGGGTGTCCCACCCTGGTGTTGGGAGTAAGGCAGGCCTCTTCAGGCACCCTGTGATCCAGAGTGCAAGGGTCCTCTTTTGCTGCCTCCTGGGGCTGCGAGTGTCCCGGACCAGCGATCCATGTACACAGACTGCTGCGCGATCCCCAGGCTGAGAGGGCCAAGCAAGGAGCACTCAGCAACCCCTTGCCGCCCGCCGCCTCCACCTGTGTGAGCCTAGGGAAAGTAATGGCACTCCCCTGAGGGGCCTTCCCCGGCTTTGGATGATGCCCAGGAGACATCCTTGGTGGAGGGGTACCAGCTCCAGGGTGAGCATGACCTCCTGGCTGGCATGCATCGAGCTGGTGCTGGCCTCCTCCAGCTTCTCCTCGTCCTCCTGCTCCTCCTCATTGGCTATGCTCCCCCAGGAGGGCGATGATAGGCATCTGCAGCCCTAAATCCACAACAAGGTCGGGGGGAGGACGAGTAGGCGGCCTCCATGATGTGGTGGAGCTGATTGTAGTAAAGGCAGGCTTGCGGTGCCACTCCGGATCAGGAGCTGTCCTCCCGGGCCTGCCTGAACTCTTTTTTAAAAAAAAAAAAAAAAACCACAAACCCCAAAATCCAACAACTTTCATGCACACCTGCTCCTGGGTGTGCCTGTGGCCCTTGGTGGCCAAGCTACCTGCCACCCAGCCATAGACATCTGCTTTCCTGCATCTGGTGCGGAGATCCTAGAGGTTTGCCTCCTCTCCCCAGACCTCAGTGAGGTCCAGGATCTCCGTACCAGACCGGCAGGGCACACGCTCCTAAGAGCTAGGAGCATGGGAGGGCTCAGTGGGAGCAACAGGGTCATTCATGGCAGCAGAAAGCACTGGTCTGGCAGCTGCTGTGTGGCTCAGGGCTGTCGGGCCTGCTGTGTGCCACACACTGTTTCCCTTGAGGCTACAGTTTTAAGGGCTGCAGGGGAAGGGGGGGACTACAGAGTTTTGATGTGCGTGGGCAGAGTGGCCAGCAAGGGCACCTGTGGGATTTCCTGGAGGCTTCTTACTTCGAAATAACTCTGGCTGCCCTGTCTACACATGCCCTGTTCCAAAATAGCTATTTTGGAATAGGCATTACTCCTCGTAAAATGAGGGTTACACATTCCAAAATAAGATGCCTGTTGTTTTGAAATGATTTCAAAATAACAGGCTTGCTGTGTAGATGTTCACGTAGTTATTTCGGAATAACATCCGTTATTCCGGAATAACTCTGCTGTGTAGACGTTCCCTTACGTGGTACAACCTAGGTATAAAAAATGCTACCAAATCAGAATTCTGCACTCACACCTACTTGGCACACATATAAATGACTAACCAAGGCTCAAGCGGAGAATCAGATGGTTAACAAAAACCTAAAATGTATTATTTACATACAGAATTTTGTCAGGGTAGTCTAACTGAAAAGTTACAGGCTAAATTTAATAGCAGTATTAAATCAATTGATATAAAATATTGTTTAGCAATGCTGGTGGAGAAACAAAATGGAAATTTTTCAGCATTCAACCAGATTACAGTTGGAATGCAGATGTAGTCTTAAACATATAGCTGTTTGCCCCCGTGTAGACTGGTTTCTTAGAGATACAGATTCTGTTTCCTGTAATAAGCCAGAACACTGCAGGCATAACTCCAGAGCAGCGTTGGCTCAGGTTGTCTGTGGGTCGAGGTTGAAGACTTTGGGGCATACATCTTGAAAATGAAAACTTTGCTAACCAGTTCCTAAACCAGCTTGAACCAGTTGACATCGATTCCCATAATATATTAACCACAACGCATTTTCACAAAGACTTTGCACAAGCCAATGTCTAAGAATGGAATAGTGCATGCTCTGGGATGTGCAGTTGTGAAATAGCTGCCTGCCATCCATGTGCCTATACCTCCTAATGGTGTGTTCTAGTGTGAGAGGTTCAAAGTAAATCCCACATTTTCTACCTTTGGTCTGTATACAACAAAACTCATTTTAAAATGTGTTTAGTGCAAAAGATGCAGTTTATATTGGATTAGTATTACTGTTTAAAAAAAAACCCAACAACAACAAAACAAAACCAGTGGGCATGGGTTTTGATTGTTTCTTGCCAGTGCTGTGCATGGGAAAGAAATGAGGGAAGTAGAGGTGGAGCTTAAAGGTGGTTTAAAACCCTTTATGTATGTGCTGTCCAGGGGCTTGCTAGCCCCTTGTTATATTTTAGAGCAGCCCTTTGTTTCCTCTCATTTTGAGTTCTGGCTGCAGTCACTTCTTGGCAGCCCAGGACAGCTAGAATGCAGTGTACTCTGGCTACATCCCCTCAGCAACTCCCTACCCTTTGCACACCTCTGGAGTAGTGCAGGGAGACTGAGACAACTCCATGCTGCCTTGGCTACTCTCTAACATGGGCTGTTTACCTCCCCTTTTTGCTCCTACTGTGAATTAAATAGAGGACAGGGTGAAATCAGTGCCAGTTTATTTTCTTTAGTATGTTACTGTTGAGAAACACATGTTCTTCGAGTGATGCCCTTGTGGGTGCTCCCACTGTAGGCAAGTCTGTGTCTAGGCACTGAGGATCGGAGAACATTGGTAGCAGTTTGTCCCACCTGTGTGTGTGCGCTGCTACTCCTTGCCTGCTGCAAGGTTAGCCAGTATGTGTGGGCAACCCTCTTCAGTTCCTTCTCACCTCCTCCCTCTTGCCGCCCAGAGTCTGAACTCTCAGTTCATGGATTGTTAACTTCCTTTAGATTTGCTAATTTTAGCTTCCTATGAAGCTTTTTTTCTTTACTTTGTTTACATTTTATTTGGCCATGCCTTGAAACAAAAAAGACAGGGGGAAAAATGAGAGAGAAAAGGTTTGTCTCCTGCCGACTCTGGTTGGCGGGGGGGAATTCCTTTGGAATAGAGTGTGCTGCCTCCCTGGGTTTAAAAAAGTGCCTCAGATGCAATGAGTCTATCCCAGTGGCTGATGAATGCTCACAGTGGCTGCCTGGGGAAAAAAGCACATCCCACAAACCATGGCTTGTGCCAACAACTGAATCCCAGATCTTGGAAAGGCAGAGCGTTAAGGCTCAAACTCTTGCTCATGGAGTTAGGACTCTGGCAATTGGAGGCCTGGCAAGAACTCTTAATGTGTCCATCTATGTTGAAGGGAAGTGAGCCCAGAGAGATGAGCTACTCACATAAGGCCGCTAAGAGAAGGTCTGCGAGTCCCCAGAGAAGATCTGTGAACCCTGGCCCAATGAATATCATTGGTACCGATGGCATTGAAACTACCTAAAACTGGTACCCAGGACACACATAGTACTGAACCAACAGGACAAGTCAGACTGCCCAAAGATCCAGTAGGTACAGGTAAAGGAGCACCGGTATTGCGGGGGCAGGAAACCTAGGTCTGCCCTGGGGAAGGCTCTGTCACTGTGGACATTGGCACCAGCACCTGTTAGGTTTCTAAAAAGCACATGAAACTCTAGGTTCTTCTCTGACACAGGAATAGCATTTGCTCAAACTCCTATATCCTTCAGATTTGGGCCTTGCATTGGAAATACTGCCTGAAACACTTATATCCTTTAGAGTTTACTTTGCCAAAACAGACCAAGAAACTTTAAGTTCTTCTCTTTACTACTCCGCTTTCTACAACTGAGGATGTGTGCAACAATTTTACAATAAGTGATTAATTTTTCAGTTTTAAAATAAGTGTGGCATATACTATATTCCTCCCTTGCAGTTCTCCACCAAAAAAGTTATGCTTCTAAAAAGCACAATGAATCTTGTTCAGGGGAAAAGGCAATACCCTGTGCTTATTTAAAATGCAAAGTAAATCAGAAAAAATATATATACAGTCCCACCACTCGCCCATTCAAGATTCTTCAGCTGCTGTTTATACTTATCAGTCCTTATTGTTGCTCGAGTCACTCTAGTGGCCAACTACACTGTGCATGAGTGGAGAAGCAAGGCCTTAGCTCAACACATCCAAAGCTCTGCTCTTGATGTAGAACCATTCAAGGCCCCACGGGCATCCCTAGCACAGAAAGGCAACAGCAGCAGGCCAATCAGAAGCAACACTTCCCACAGTGATGGACTGCTAAACATAGTTGTGACCCAGCAGCCAGAACTTGAGAGAATTTTTTGCCATAGTATAAACCTGGCCTCTGCACCGGAAGACCCAACAAGGCCAGAGGGAGCTCTGCCGCCTGTGTTGGTAAAGTTAACTAACAGGCTCCAAGACAATGCAACAGTATTCCTCTTCACTTTTCTGAGGATGGCATTGGCCTCTCAGTGGCCTCTAGAACATTGGGCATTAGTATTAGCTCCTTTGACAAAGTGAGAGGCAAAGCTGGCCTACTGTAACTTTGACTCAGAGAAGAGGCTAGAGACTTCTGTTGGGGGAAGACCATTATTTTAGATTCTCTGGATATTGGCAAATGGTCACATTAGCAGTGTTCTAAGTGGAAACCTGCCCCAGTGAGGCTTACCCCTAGGTAAAGGTGCAATGATTTAAAAGATCGTTGCTGCTGATAACTTCCTTCCCTGCACTGCTCCAGAGCTCAAGTTGCAGAGTTAGTCCCAACAGAGCAATTCGAATCCATACTTGTGGTGCAGGACCTGGAGTAGGTTC
The DNA here is from genome assembly GCA_032595735.1 of Pelochelys cantorii. Classification (NCBI taxonomy): domain Eukaryota; kingdom Metazoa; phylum Chordata; order Testudines; family Trionychidae; genus Pelochelys; species Pelochelys cantorii. Next base: position 57,794,299 of record CM064334.1, read on the forward strand.
TCTGGCATCACCTTGAGTCCTTCTCAGAGGCAGTGCAGCTGATAGAGAATTTTCTCACCGCTGAAGGCTGGCTGGAGATGGGAAACATTTGGCTTCTGTTCATTCTACCCCAGGCATACTGGGAAATGTGCACAAACTCCAACGGTGACCTGATCTACCGGCGTGTAGCTGGGGAGTCTGTGGCAAGACAGAGCCAAGTTTGTGAGATGTTGACAAATAACCACTTGGGGACATGCATGACTGAAATGTAGGATTTGAGCCCAAAGGTCTTCCTCATAGTCTAAACATGTCCCCTGCCAGAAACTCCAGGGATGATTTCAGTGATCTGCCACTCCTGTTGGCAACAGAGACATATGAAGAAAGATTTCCTGTGGAAGGAGCGTGACTAAGCAGAGGACTGAACAGCAGAAGAGAGCACATGGTAGGACTCTCCCACCAAGTTGATGATCCCAGAATGGAAAGGAGGTAGTGTGGCTTGAGATGCAGCCAGACAATGATAAAGACTGCCCTGATGGGAAACCAAATCAACTCGGGACTATTTGCCTGCAGTGCATACATAAAGCCCTAGCTCAGTCATTGACTGGATCTGACAGTTGGGGCCCACACTGACTGAATTAAAATTATGGTAGCAGAGAAATTGCCATGCCCTGTGAGTATAGGCTTATACTGGCCAGCTTTTTGGCAAATCATTAGTGATCCAAGTCCCAGAGCAGGCCCAGGCTTGTGGACCAAGTGGGTGTGGGAGATTCTGAAGACCCCCACAGGGGACATCTCAGATACCATGGAGGGCCAGAGAGATGGAGGGATGGCAGGTGCTGGCTGTAGACCTCAAGACCTTACTACCGGGAGGAAGCTTTGTACAAAAGCAGCGTGGTGATGCAGTGCTGAGTGGCGTTATCCATGCATGGGGAGGTGATTAAACCCCTAGCACCTGGGAGACTAGGCCCATGTTGTGGTGCAGAAAGAGCACCCGTATCGTGTGGAAAGACCCCTATAGTTGGGGATAAGAACTCATTTATTGGTAGCCTGTAAGTACCAAAAGGATTACAATCCAGCCAGCCCATGATATTCCCTGCACAGGGCATATAAGGCATGAGAAGATCCTGGAGTTGGGTCTGGGCTCGCTTTTTCTGGGAGGGGATGTATGCTGGGGTAAGAGTATTTCTTTTCCTCTCCTGAGTGTCAATAGATGGCAAAGGGGGAAAACTGCCCTGGGACCCAGAGATTCAGAAGGGTCCAGAGCTCCCGGCCACTGCTGCCGCTAATGTGGCACTGGCGGCTGTGGCTGGAGTCCTAGATCCTTTTAATTGCTCCTGAGCCCCTGGCAGTGCACTCAGGTGGTGCTGAAGGGCTGGCAAGGGAGGAGGCTACCCCAGCACTGTCTCTTACACCCAAGGCCTGGCCCTTTCTGGGAGTGCGGAGTCTCCCCTTCTCTTTGCCCAGGGCCTGGCAATTCTGTTGACTTGCTTGTGGTGTACCTGTGCCTCTATCCCAAAGCCATACCCTTGCACGTGGCTACTGTGACAGCAGTTGCTTCCAAACGCTCTGTGGCTGGGTAGTTTTCCTGCAGGAAATAATGACTGTTCAGGAGATGCATGAGCTATATTATCTTCTTACAATAAAGACCATGAGGACATCAGCGTATCATCTGTAAACAGATGGCTTGGTGGAAAGCGTCAACAAGATGTTGAGAGATGTTGAAGTAGTTTTGTTGGGACTGAGACTATCCTCTCCTGCCATTTCTGTTCGCTGTATGAGAAATACTCGAAGCTTTTGTAGGTTTCTTGTCTTCATAATGCTCTATGGATGCCAGCCCCAGGAAATCTTGGCTGCATTGTGAGAGTTGGGAGGAGCAAGATGCAGACATACTTGAGGCAACTCAGTACATTATCAGACTATGTGAACACCTAAAGTTCCTTGTCCAGGCTCAGTGGAGGCAAGGAGGATATAACTGAGCGGTGCAAACCTTTCACCCTGGAGACAGAGCATTGTTCCTATTGCCATCATCTGAGTCAAAATTAATGACTCGCTGGGAGGGTCTGTTTGAGGTGCTGAAACAAACTGGTCTGGTTGATTATGAAATCAAGCTACTCAGCAAGAGGAGGGAGATGAAGAGCTATCATTTTCAATCCATGGAAAACATGGGGAACCATCCTGATATGTTCCTGGCCAGCGAGCACTGAACAATATCTCAATTAGCTTAGAGTGTGGACTTTTTCAATTCAATAAGACCATTTCCTCTGAACAGAAGACCCAGTTGTTGCAAATGATTCAAGACTTCAATACAGTATTTTCCACAAACCTGGGGAGAACACATACCATACAACACTATCTGAAGAACAGACTAGGGACTGTCCTATAGTCTTGGACCCCAGAGCAGACAACATGATCCGGTTCTGTATTGACTCTTGTGAAGTCTGTTCCATCACAAAGTTTGACACTTACTAATGCTGTAAAGGGTGTGATGAACTGAGTGATTGGGCCTGACACAATACCTCAGCACAGTGGATCTGACAGAAGGCTATGGGCAGATCCCCCATCTGCATCCTATCCGGAGAATTCCATATTCTCAATCCCCTTTGGCCATTTCTACTTTACAACCATGCTGTTTGGCCTGCAAAGGGCCACAGTGAATATCCAGTGCCTGATTAATTGAATCCTTCAACCCCACCAGCAAGAGTCCTAAGGGTCGGTTCTGGGGTTGGTTTTGGTCAACATCTTTTTTTAATGACCTGGATGAGGGGATAGACTGCACCTTCAGCAAGTTTGCGGATGACCCTTAACTAGGGGGAGAGGTAGATATGTTGGAGGGCAGGGATTGGGTCCAGAGGTGACCTAGACAAATTGGAGGATTGGGCCAAAAGAAATCTGATGAGGTTGAAAAAAGACAAGTGCAGATGGAAGAATCCCAAGCACTGCTACAGGCTGGGCACCGACTGCCTATGTAGTAGGAAAGGATCTGGGGATTACAGTGGATGAGAAGCTGGATGTGAATTAACTGTGCGCCCTTGTAGCCAAGAAGGCTAACGGCATATTGAGGTGCATTAGTAGGAGCATTCCAGCAGCTCTAGGGACGCTATTATTCCCCTTTATTCGGCACTGGTGAGGCCATGACTGCAGTATTGCGTCCAATTCTGGGAACCCCTTTAACAGAAAGTATGTGGACACATTGGAGAAAGCCCAGCAGAGAACAACAAAAATGATTAGGGGGCTGGAGCACATGACTTATGAGAGGCTGAGGGATTCAGGCTTATTTAGTCTACAGAATAGTGAAGGGAGGATTTGATAGCAGCCTTCAACTACCTCAAGGGAGGTTCCAAAGAGGATGGAGAGGGGCTGTTCTCAGTAGTGACAGATGACAGAATGAGGAGGACTGGTCTCAAGTTGCAGTAAGGGAGGTTTAGGCTGAATATTAGGAAAAACTTTTTCAGTAGGAGGGTGGGGAAGCACTGGGATGGGTTCCCTAGGGAAGTGGTGGAATCTCCATCCCTTGAGGTTTTTAAGTCTTGGCTTGACAAAGTCCTAGCTGGGATGATTTAGTCGGGGTTGGTCCTGCTTTGAGCAGGGGGTTGGACTTGATGACCTCCTGAGGTCTCTTCCAACCCTATGCTGCAGCTTACCTTGATGATACTGTAATTTATAGCGCTATGTGGGAAGACCACCTCAATCGTCTAAGAGCAGTGTTGACTTCCCTAGAAGAGTCTGCCTTCACAGGTAACCCTGCTGAGCATAAGTTGGCCATAACAGAAGTTACTTAGGGTATCAGGTAGAATGATGCCTCTTGAAACCACTGATGGATAAAGTCCATGCATTAAATTCCTGCCCTGCACCATGGACCAGAAGACCGATGTGCTGCATCCTGAGCCTGTTGAGATACTATCGCTGGTTCCTTCCCCAAGTTTGCATGGATCACATTACCCCTAAGTGATCTACTAAAGGGCAAAGGCATCAAAGAAGGCCCAGTAAGATGACCAGTGTGACGAAGCTTTTAGTACCATGAAGACGCAGTTGAGCTGGGCACCTGTCGTCGCTAATTCAGAACTCTCACAGGAACATGTTCTTTATACAGATGCGTCAACTGCTGGCTTGGGAGCAGTGCTGTCCCAGGAAATTGAGGGTGAAGAGAACCCCTTCCTATGTTTGAGCAAAAAATTGTCCCCCAGGGAGAAAGCATATTCTGTTATTGAGAAGGCGACTCTGGAAATAAGTGGGCTGTGGACTACCCTTCTCCCTGGTTACAGACCAGGTTCCCTTATGGTTACACTCAAACCCCTGCACTATGTGCTGATCACTGGCACTTCAGTCCTATAGCTACCAGCTGCAGCATCAAGCCAGAAAGGAGCAAGCAAATGCAGACTTTTTGCCCAGGAGATGGGCCTTTTCTTTTCCCTACTCTTTGTTTTGGGCAGACAGACACTGCAGCAGGGGTGCCATTTCAGATTTTGGTAGGGGTTGGGAGGGGGGCAACCTGTGCATGCAGTGATAGGAAGGTTAGGAAGGTGGACGGGGAAGAGAGTGAGAGGATGGGGCGGGGGGGAACGCAGACTGAGGACAGAGGCTTCAGCAGTGTTACTTAGCATGCTCAGTACAAGCCAAGAACCAAATTCGGGGGGGGGGGGCTGGGGGGGAAGGGAGGGAAACTATTCTGTTCCCCCTCACCCTCCAAACATCATCTCTCTCCAGGGGCTACAAAGGCACTGGAAAACGCTAGTTTTTTTGGCAGACAACTTAGCAGTTAGCTGACAGGAGCACTGTATCTACTTCCCATATAAAAGAAAATTAAATAAATATTAGATCCACTCAGCTTTAACACTAATATATTCTGACATCTTGTGGCAATGCACTTAAGGGACACTGGTTAGCCTTAAAATTTTAATGTATTTTCTTACTTTGTTACTAATTCTATGGAGGGATATGGACTCTGTCAGGACTCGTGGCCTCTATCTCAGCTCTGGAAGGGGAGTGGGGTTTAGTGGATTATAGCAGCAGGCAAATACATTTCAGCTGTATATAAGAACATCAGAACAGCCATACTGGGTCAGACCAAAGGTTCTTCTAGCCCACTACCCTGTCTTCTGACAGTGGGAAAGAGTTCCGCAAGTTGATTGTGGAAAAAAATAATTTATTTTCTTTGTTTTAAATCTGCTGCCTATAAATTTAATTGGGTCAGCTTGTTGTGTGATGTTAGTGAAGGAATAAAGAACATTTCCTATTCTATTTTTCCATACCATTCATGATTTTCTAGACATCTAAATACCCCCGACCCTTTTAGTCATTTCTTTTCCAAGCTGAAAAGTCCCAGTCTTGTTAACCTCTCCTCATATGGAAGCTGTTCTTTACCCCAATCATTTCTGTGGCCCTTTCTGTACCTTTTCCAAATACAATACATCTTTTTTTAGATGGCGTGTCCAGATCTGCATAATACAGTATTCAAGATGTGGGCATACAATGCCTTTATGTAAAGGCAATATGGTATTTTGTCATCTTACCTATTCCTTTCCCAATGATTCCCAATATTCTGTTACCTGTTTCAGTTTTTAGACTGCTACTGCACATTGAACAGATATTTTCAGGGAACTATCCACAATGATTCAAAGATTTTCTTGAGTGGTAACAGCTATTTTAGATCTCATCATTTTTGTATCTATAGCGAGGATTATATTTTTCCATGTACATTACTTTGCACTTATCAACACTGAATTTCATCTGCCTTTTTGTTGCCCAATCACACAGTTTTGTGAAATCCCTTTGTAACTCTTTGCAGTCAACTTTGAATTAGTCCCTGTTCACATCTTTTTCAAGAACAGTTGTAAGTTTAACAGCAGTTATCCAAATGCAAATCCCAGCAGCACAACACTCATTGCTACTCTTCCCCCTCCCTTCCATCTTTTATGTGGAGTACCTGGCAATGTTTTCATGATGATCTAACCACCCTTCAATTACTGGAATGCCTAGCCTTTTGTTATTCTTAATCACCTGCCTCTCTCTTTTTATAACAAACTCCCTGCCCCAAAGGCAAAGCTGCAAGCAGCTCAAACTCTGTTGTATTTAAGAACTGCCTCTGGAGCTAGGGCATGGGCTTTAAGCAGACTTGCTATATGAAATCCAGGGATTTCAATGTGGAGGGTGGTGGTGGCAACTGCTGCTCCAATCCCCCCATAAATGGTGCCCTTGCACTACAGCCCAGAGAGTGCCCTATAGCTGGGTTGAGATAATTAGACTCAGAAAGGATCCTGGGACTGAGCCCAGCTGCTGCAGGGAGCAGTGAAAAGGGCCAGGAATGGGAGATCCAGTGGGGCCCAGGGAGAAGAGACATAGAGACGATGGCCGAGTCTAGGCTGAGAGCCAGCTGACTACAGCAGGCAGTGTTGTTACTTGCATTTGTAATATCAATGTGTTTTAAATGTGCTGAAACCTCATTTTAGTGGTTAAAGGAATTGTTGGCTCTTAGCTATGATTAAAATCAATTAGTGCTTAGGTCTGTACTAATAGCAGAATAAATTCTGGATCCCGTTGCCTCCATTACTGTAGTCTCTTAGTGATTCAATCTTTTGCTATAATTCTCTTCACGGCACCTCTGTCAGGCAGAGAAGAGTATTATTTCCATTTTGCACATGGGGAGCTTGAGCCCGAGACTTGGTGATGTGCCCAAGGTCGCACAGGAAAATGCTGGCGGAACACAGAATTGAGCCAAGGCCTCTTGAGTTTCATTTCTAACCAGATAAGTTACAGGAAATTCTTTATGCAGAGGCTTCTTGATTTAATGTCAAATTATTTCTTTTTTTTGTGGCTCTGTGTATACGTAATCCATTGTCAATCTCACGGAAATGGAAAGATTCCATTTACATCATATTTTTGTGTAACAATTAGCTGCATTCTTGTTAAAAGACATGAATAGTGGTAAACTAGAGCTTGCCATTTTTCTCAGCTATCACCATCATATCAATAGCTCATTACCAAAGTGCTGTGTTTTTCATGAAGCACAGGGTATAAAGTATCTGAAAGAGGCGTTTATTTAAACAAGGCTTCTAAAAATACTGTTCTGGAATCAGCTACCCTATATCATTTAGGCTAGCGGTGGGGAACCACCTCCCCTCCCCCCAGCATTGGGGAGCCTGCGCTGGCACTCCAGCCCTCCCATTGCCCCACTGCGGGGCTGGAGCACACAAAATCGATTAGGCTGGGCCTCCCTGTGCTCTGGTGTGGGAGGGGAACGTGGGGAGTGTCTTTCTCATTCTCAGTCGAGGGCACTTTTCACTTATGTGCAGCCCCCCCAATTGATTTTTCAGAGGGTCAGTGGCCCCCAACCCAAAAAAGGTTCCCCGCCCCAATTTAGACATGGCTAAAACTTTTCTCAGGCTCCACATCTGTCTAGCCTTTTTCTTAGTTTGCTTGAGTTTATATTGCAATTACATCACATTTCCACTAGATGCAAATATGCTACAACCACCCTCTGATGATCCAAGCGAAGGAACCTGGAAGGTTGCATTTATAGTAACTGTTGGAATGGCCCAGGCACCCAATGTATGCTGCGTAAGTGTCAGCAGTTGTTTCCCAGGGTTAGCTATTTGGCTTTTTGTATTGTTTGTATTGTATTATATATTTAGTTTTTCTGTACATATATTATTTGGTTCTTTATATAACATATAAATGCAACAATGTTAACTTTTTGCCATGCATATAAATACATTATCCCCTTTGCCTGTGTTCTAGAAGATTATCTTAAATCCACGCTTGTTTTGTTACCATATTATGATTCAACCCATGTACAGAGGGCTTGGGAAGATTCTACGCTGCCCTGCACATCTATGTGTACATATTAATAAACTAAATGATAGCAAAGTAAAATATTACAGAAATCCTCATATGAACCTTCAAGTCTAGCAAGATTCCAACACAAGAGAAAATTAACTCTCACAAGTAAGAAACTGAATCTGTAGCAAGTATGTAGTATTAGGGAATGTTTCTGAATCTTCTGATGCTGAATTAGCTGAACACTAGGTGCAAGTCTAATCTAATGAAACATGCCTATCTCTAGGTTGGTGTCCTCTTGTTTAGCTGACAAACAATAGAAAGAATGTAAGTCCCACACTGTGATTTTGAATTTAGTATGAAAGCTCCTTGTTCTTCTGGATCTCTTACTGAAATACAGTGGAAAAACAAGGGAATAAATGGTAACTTTAAAACAATGGTTGCAGGATCCAGAGAAATGAAATCTGATCAAAATTGTATTTATTATAGTGACATAGTGTGTGTACACACACACACACACACACAAAAATCTGGCAAATCTTCAAGAAAGAGTAACCTGTCTGCCTGATAAATAGCTTGAGGGTGAAGGGAAACTAATTAACATTAGAAATTAAATACAACCTTGTTTAGTTTGACCAGCATTTTAATCAATTGGATACTATAACCTATTTTTACTGTAAATTATTTTGCATCGCTCTAACCAATTAGTGCATTAACTCCTTGCAGCATGAAGCAAAGAGCAACTGTTAATTCAAAGTTTTACATGCGTGTTCTTAGAGTCTGCAAAGATTTAATTTGGTTTACTTGTAAACCTGTATGCTAAATGGTAATGCACTGGGATTGTGCATGTCATATGAAATGTTTGAGGAAATGTGGATGAAATCTTATACAAATAACTAAGCATTATGTTCAGAAAATACAATTCTGTAAAATGACAGATTTTTAAAGTTGAAGTGATGTAAAATTTGCTTAATTTTTGACAGTATTTTACCCCCAAAAATGCATCTAGTACAAAATTGAGTAGGAACAATTATTTTAAATCAGGTTCCTCAATAGATGTAGTAACACTATATTTACATGTTTATACTGACGTAGCCATGCATTAGGTATATTTATGGGTAATATATTGGAGTAAAGAGATAATTCTTGAAGTAAAGATTGATAAAGTCATAGAGTGATAGGATATAATGGCTGAAGCCAACTTTTGGAGGCATTACTCACTTAAGGCACCTTTTTCATGTCAATGGACAGTTGTTTTTTCCGGGGGGGGGGGGGAAGCTGTATTAAGCTGTATTAAATCATATTTAACAATGAATAATTCTTCCTCCCTCTTCATATTCTCTTGCTCCTTCACTCCTCTTTTTGTTCAGTGGAATTCTTACCTACAAACTGCAGTGGCAATCTGGTTTCCTGCTGAGATGCATTAATTTGTGGTTTTGGAACACAGGAACAATGGCTGCTGCAGCATTTATTTCAGCATACAAAGCTTCAGATACTTGTTATGTGTCCTAGAATGGGTTTTCTGCATCTTTGACTACATGCATTTTTAAAGTGAATGCTGACTGCTGGTGCTGTTGTTAATGGGATGCTCCCCAGATACTTGCCCTCCTGTCCTTCCAGGTAGCCCTGAATTTCCTTTCATCTTTTATGTGTGATTGTATCTCCTCTGCTATGGATCTTTAGTCTGTGAGACAGTTATTGCTATCAATGACTATCTTACTTTTGAAGATTTACATCAGAAAGTACTTTACCTTGATGCTTGCCTCATCTATTTGCCATATCCCATCTTTTTTATTTAAAACGGCAAGTGGATCCCACAGGGGTGTCAACAGAATGCATTTGCTTACAATATTCAAGTTGAGGAAAATACAGGAAGGGCCGAAGGGGAATGCGGAAGCAATCTTTTTTTTGTTTTTGTTTTGAATTTCTATTGGAAAAATAATCTTAATTGGACTAGTTTAAAAATGGCTGTATTTGAAGAACCACGCTAATCATTCTTTAAAATTAAGATTAAGAACAAGCTGTTGTGCTGTAGTTCCTCAGCAATTAATTTTCATCGGCAACTACTAGTGTTATTTATTAATATACAAATAGGTGCAATCTGTCATACATATGGCTTAAAATTTCAGACTTATTATTAAAAACAAAATTGTTAGCGAGAAGTAAGCAGCTTTCAGAGACCAGTACTGTATGCTCTAAAAAATACATGTCTGAGCCTAAGAGCTAGCCACTACGTGTACCTGCCAAATCCTCATTACATAAATGGTCCTTCACATTCATGTTGAAGTCTGTACATTGATGAAACTGTTATTATACCTGAATGAACTGGTGACTAGGAATTTAGTTTAATACATTATTCATTCTATATTGACTGATATTTTCAAAAGTAGCTCTTAAGGTTCAGTTTAGCCATAGAGTAGATCTGGGCAGCAAATGTTTTTTCCTGACCTAGGGAAAAAAATTGAGATTGTGAAAAAATTCAAATCCTGAATTGTGACGCTGCCTAAATTTTCAAACTTTCACAGACCTGGAAGGGAAAAAAATGAGTTTGGGTAAATCAAAATGTGTTATTTCATTTTGATTGTTTAAAAATGTTTTATTATAAAAGTAGCCTAAATTTGAAAATGAGTATTTATTTTGAAACAAAACCCTGGAAATTTTCACTTAAAGTGACACATTGAGATATTTAGAAAATTTTCAAAACTTTTTTCCAAAGTTGTGTTTTTTTTTTTTTTTTTTTTTTAAGTGAGTAACTTGCCCTTTCTTAGGAATAGTTTTAGTTTTGAGGAATCAGGATTTTTGACCCCCTCCCAAGAGTTTGGTCAGAAAATTCCCAACTGAGTTCTGTTAATGAAAGATGTGTGTCTGAGGTCCTGATCCTGCATTACTGAAGTCAGTGGCTACAGGATAATCCCTCTATATCTTTTAGACGTCTTTGAAAAATCTCAACCATTTTATATTAAAATTAAAAGACACTGCTGTGAGAGGGGTGTATGTATTACACTGCCCCACTACTTGAAAGAGTCCTTTTGCAATTTAGCAACATTAAATGAAAATTAGTTTCCCAACTGTTTTTTTCCCCATTTTTATTTAGTTGAGTTTTTGTCTAGAATCCTGCACTGCTGGAAAAAAAAACAAAAACAAAAAAACCCTTTATGTGAAGGTATTGCATTTAGCAGAGAAAGATGTACACAAATTGAATGCTTTTTGCAAATAGATATAGCAGCTGAGTAGTTGAGCGTTGAACCTTGGAGCCATTATGTTGTTCAGTTTCAGTGAGACCGTGTCTGATGCTCTGTTTTCCTAAATATAGAAGAATGCAAACCTGATTTTTTTTTTTGTTTTGTTTTTTCTTTGCCTTCTCTGCAGGAGAGATCAAACACATTTTAGAAAATGAACTTCAGATTCCTGTATCAAAAATGTTATTAAAAGGCTGGAAGAGTGGAGACATAGATGATAGTGTAAGTTTCCTACAGTTTTATCAGTGAAGTGATGTAAAGTTTGAAACCAATAAGTGCTTGTAAGTGAGGAAAACAAAACACAACTGCTGATTTCTACATTATTTTGATCCTAGTCACATTATTAAAGAATCAGTTTGCTTAAAATGTTTCAAGTGGAATTATGCATGATTTGCTTAAGCCTTCTTTGTCTGGTTGATAGCATTTGCATGTACAATTTGACTTTGGCACCTGTAAAATGCATGTTATTAAATTAGTAATAAAGTAAGGAATTCTATCTTTAGGCAAAATTCTTGGTTGTACTGTAGTTTGTAAATGTATCTACATCTTAATGGGGAAAAACTGAACTCTGATGTTTTAAAACAAACATTGTAATTCTGCACGTGTATTTCCACCACCCTCCAAATAAATTTTAAGGTAATGCTAAACAATGCGCCCAGCCTAATACAATGTGCCATTCTACCATGCTGGGCAGAATATATGTAGTGGGTGGAGATTGCATACATTGGGTTACAACATGATGTTGATGATAATCCTCCATCTTCCATTGACAAGACTGCAACACCAGTATTTTAATCCTTCTAGATGTACAAACCAATGATCTACTATATCTAAACCTGCCTCTCCCCTTGATTTTCATACAAGGTGTGAAAAGAACTGACTTCTATAGACCAGTTTAGTAATCTATATAAGTTTGTACCACTGTCCATTTATTGTTTCTCCTAGCCTAAAGGAGCTGCTGTTTTGTCTGGCTGTTGGTATGTTTTAGAAAAGATTCTCCTACAAACTATGGCAGATCAAGGAATTATTTTCAATATATATATTTTAACTACGTTAAACATCAAATTTTATACAAAAAAGCAAATGATGAAAAAAATCTACAGTTCTGAATAAATGTTTTCTTTTTTTCCTCAGACGGTTTTAAAAACTCTACACTTACCAAAAAATAACAGTCTTTATGTTCTAACACCTGATCTTCCACCTCCTTCTTCAAGTAATTCTGGGTAAGGTTCGTTGTCATGCATTATATGAGTATGAATTCAGATGTTGCTTTGTTATTTCTATGGAAAAATTGTGGTAAACTTTCAAAAGAACATCTGCCAGTCCTGTACTTGAGTGTCTGCAAAACGGTGTGGACTTATGCATCTGCTCTCAGTATGTGCAAACCCTTTTTTAACGTATAAGTCTTAGCATTTACAACTTCAAAACCCATTTGTTGAAAAGAAATTTTACAAGCATAAATGCTCTAACATTTATCTGCCTTAAGGTCAGACTGTATAAAGTGTGCGCACAGAAATTTGTGGTATAGCTAAGTGTGGGTGATGTATGAGTGAATACAGTTTTTGTGCCCATAATAGTGGATGTTAGCCTTTAAAGATTATCAAGTCATACCAGTTATTTTTAACATAAATATCTACAAATCATTATCAGGTCACCGTGTAAAAATAACTTAATGAAACATCACTGGATGTTGGAACATTTTGAAAGTGAATACGTAATTATTTTCTGAAAAGTGAAATGTAATTCTCACTGCCATAAATTAATTTTGGAGAGACAAAATGGGTGTAAACTTTTGAGCTTACAGAGATCTGTACTTCTCTATACTCAGTGTCACAACTAAATCCAAATTTAGCATAAGTAATAGTTCTTATGTTTTGACGGCCAAAAATGATTTCCAAATAGATATTTCTTTTCCCCAAAATGTAGAACTATACATGTAACTAGTAAAAACCTGGTTAACATTATTACATTGCCACAAGGGGGTGCACAGTAATTGAATCTAATAGCTATAATTGTAGTCTAAAAATCAAGCAGCAAGTAGATACAGTTGAACTGTCAGCTGAGCCACATGTTGCAATGTGTTTGCAATTTATTCTAGTAGTCTTAAGAAATCTAACCTAACCTTGTAACTGGACAGAAGAACTTTGAACTCCCTGCATGAGAGGATTGCCAACACAATTATATCACTGATGATAATGTTTGAAAATCAATTGGGAAAAAAGTTGTATATCTTAAATACTAGAAATATATATTCAAATATTATCAAAGGCAATTACTCACAAAAGTCTGTCTTTCAGAGGCAATGAATAATGCCCTGGCTTGGAATTAAAAGTCAACAGGGGGTGGTGCCCCCTGCTTGCTACACTCACCAACCCCCCCCTCTGGGGGTAGGCAGCCTCTTTTCCCTCTCCCCCCCCCCCCCCGGCCTCCGTTTCTCTTCCTCCCCCCTCCCTCCCCCCCAGGCCAGGCCACCCCTGGCTCTCCCCCTCTTCCAGCCACTGGGGAAGGGATTGGGCCAGGCTGAGGCTGGCCTGGCTCTCTTCCTCCGGCTGCCGGGGGTTGAGCCAAGGCTGAGGCTCTCCCTCTCTCCCTGTCCGGGAGGGTCCGAGGCCACTCTGGCCCCAGCTCTTGACCCCCCTGCTCCGTGCTTGCCACCACCCCCAGCCCTTTCCTCCTTCGCACCAGCCCTGGCTCTTTCCTCCCCCATCTGCCAAGGCAAGGCTGGCCCAGCTCTCCCCTTGACCTAGGGGGTGTGTGCGGGGGCTGGGGTGTAGGGAGGGAGCACAGCAGCCGAGCACTGGGGAAAGGGGAAGGTGGAGGCAGGCGGGATGCAAAGTGATGTGATGATGTCACTCTGTTGTCCCTCGGGAAATTTTTTTTTAATACATAGAGAGATAAGGGAGTTAGGTATTCAATTTGCATAAAAATTTCAATGGGAGTTGGGTGCTAATTCCCTTTGGATCTCAGCATCTACCGCAGTGTTTTCCCACTGGCATATTAGTGGTTGTGGTGCTTTGGAACAGGATTGGACAATGGTTGATGGCTCCCAATTTAATCATTTAAACTAACATGACAAGTATAATACAGCCTGCCCCATTTATAGATTGTTAGAGGGATATCCCTGTTCAGTTTCAGGGTTCAGCCATGTATCGTTGGAAGTTGGTCATGCACCACAAAGCCTCATATCCAGAACATTGATGAAAAAATAGCTTTGGCCATTGTGTCGAGGCCTATATGTTGAATATATGGGACTACTCATGTGGTTAAAATTAGTTGTGCTTAACTATCTTACTGAATGAGAATCTAGAACCTTAGAAACTTGAGACTAATTTTCATGAAAGACTACCTTTCCTAGTGTTATAGTGTCATGGCTGTGATAAGTAGAGGTGCTCATACAGGGATGTCGTTGCAGCTTTTTTAAAAATGTGGGGAACAGGGACTTTTTCGTGGCATACCCTCTGTGATGGTTTGTCAACTTTTAGAATGTTCTTCACCCTGTTGGACCATCAGAGTCAGACTTGTTAATCTTTGGGACCTGACAAAGTGCCTCTATTTTAGAAGTGCAGGCATTTAGACAGGCCACCTGGGAAGGAGTGAAAGGGCTTATGTTATGACTAGAAGATTTACCTGGTGTTGCTTGCGTCCTTAACTCAATGTTTGTTTTTTGGAAAATAAAATGAAAATGTACATGCTTTATTAAAATCATTGCTCTGGGTGGGGATGGGGCTGAGTGGTTCAGCCTGCAGGCTTCCCTGGGGAGAGAGGACTACCCAAGCCCTCTCATCACAGCAACTTGAGGCCAGGTGGGAAGTGCCTCAGGTCCAGCAGCCACAGGATGAATCTCCCGTGGCTGGGGTAGGTCCAGGTTTGTCTGCCCCCTGCGTTCTCCAGCCAGAATGAGGAGTGCAGCAAACTGTGCACTTTCCCTTCACTACTTGATGAAGGGAAACACTCAGTAATCTTCCTTTATGAAGCTGGGGTGGGGGTGGGGGGCAGGAGGGAGGGGAAGGGAAATGGGGAGAAGCTTCAGTCCCACCCTTCCTGTCGGGCTCTCAGTGAGTTGGAGGCTTGGGACTGGGGCAGATTCTGGAGGTGAGGGCACCCCTAGCCAGCCGCTTTCACTTGCCTAGTGATTCTGTTTCTTTTCTGCATGATTTTTGAGAAGCAATCCCATTCCAGGCACATTCCATTTTCCTGGCACAACCAAACCCGTACTTTGCTTTAAGTTATGATAAGAGGAAGTTGTGTACTGAATTTGGTAGTCCTGGATCTTACTGTTTAGGCGGAATTGTTGAACAGAAGGACTGACAGACAAACTCAAATATATTGTAGATTTATGCTATTGTTTGGTTTGTTGGTAGCAATTGCAGTTGAATGTGCAGGGGCAGTGAATGGTTGTATACATGCAGATGGTTGAAAAATAGTTAAATTATGGAAAACATTCTGTATTTCAATCAGTTTAGAAAATTCAAATCCTTTTGACCAACTCTGGTTGCATTACTGAAAATGGTTTATTATTTTAAAGATGCCAAGAGGTTGAGAGGGGTGCTGCACTTTAAAATGTTATTTATTGCCATTACATAAAATAAACAGTATTTAAAGGAATGTTTATGAGTTCTGAGTCCTTTATATTTTGGATGAAAATAAAGTGATCATAATTTTTATATGATCACTTAATTCAAACAGTTTAAAAAAATAAGATTGCACTACCTGATAAAATCAAATTTCATTGTTGTTACTACTTTTACAGTTTAAACTTGTTCCTCATTGGGAATTAGTTCTGGGGGTTTTAAAAATAATTTTTTGGAAGTCTTGGGATAGTAAATGATGATTAATTAGTGGCTACTTGAACATTGATGATTTGAAATCCCGATCATCTCCCTGAAGTCATAAATTCTAGATGAAAGGGGAAGCTTGCCACCAATTAAAGCATCAATGGAGATCAAAACACCTCTAATTGAAGCAATGTACCAAACCCAGTTACACTATTTATTGCCTACTGTTAGGTCAGTGACCATTCAGATTAGTTTGACAGCATCCCTCTTTTAAAAAGTACAGGTAACATCTATCATTAAAATAGACATTAAGGAATTTTGCCATGCATTCATGAAATCCATGTGGCTAGCTAACTGTCTATATTAGGAGCTTACATGATGACAGCTACCATAGGATTTGTGCATCTCAAACTCTTTGTTTGTTCTCACAATCCCCATGGGAGGCAGAGAAGTGCTATTACCCTTATCTTACAGATGGGGAACTGAGGCACAGAGTTTACATGACTTGTGCAAGGTCCAATAGGAAGTTTGTGGTAGAGCAGTAATTTCAACTCAGATCTCCCAAGACTTAGACCAGCATCCTTACCACTGGATCATTCTTCTTGTCTATCTCTTCAGATGCACTCCTGATTTGTACTAGAAATAAATAATCATGATGTACAATATCTTTAGAGTAATGTGGTATTTAAAAAATTGAGATTCTAGCCTATGTCATATGACACACCTCTTCATGGAAAGAGTCTAACTATAATTCTACAAACTCCCACCTTGTTCCCATTCTGGACATTAAGGGTCCCCCCTCTCCTATGTGGTATACACAGAGCTTCACCTACAAACATTCGGTCTTCATGGCCCGCAGATGCTTGGATGGAAATTGGAGTTCTTGGATCAAACACAATCAAACGAACTATGAATGATAAGTCATATGCCAGGGCGATATGGGCCCACAAATGGACATTTAGAGCACTCTGGTGCCTGATTCTTCCACAGCTCTGAGACTTTATAGAGTGCATGATCAAGATTCAAAGAGGATGTTGTTAAAACTGATCAAACTAATTCTTTAATGGTGAGCTCGTAAGTGTTAGTAGTTCACAAAGATTTCAGAATTTTACTTCCACCTTTTTGATCAGAAAAGTTGAAAGTAGTGTGAACTTCAGTTTTTGGTGTCAGTACAGGTTGAACCTCACTGGTCCGACAAGACAATGGCTGTTGCTGGGCCAGAGAGCCCCTTGACCAGAGAGCCCCGACTCGGGGCAGTGGCATTCTGGTGCCCCGGGGCACCCTCGAGGCTGTGGAGCCCCAGCAGCCCTGCAGTTGGCCATGGAGCTGCAGAGCCCCAGTGGCCCCTGGGCTGGCTGAGCAGTTGGGAGCCCAGTGGCCCAGGGACAGGGAAGCCTGGTGATTTGCTGACAGATCCCGGGAGAGCCCAGAGTCCTTCATCAGAGGGGCCAACCTTCCTTGGTCTGGCAAACTCTCTCCTTCGGGACTGGTCGGGTCCCGAGGGTACCGGACCAGAGAGGTCCAACCTGTACTAGGAAACGATGGGTCTGTTGTTTGTGTTCAACCCTGCCCAGTGATGGGCAAATTGGGAGCTGCATCTCTTTTCCTTCAAATGTATGTTGCCACGTCTCATGACATATGACCACACAAACTATGCAAGATTAGAGTGTCATCGACATTAAAAAAAAAAAAATGCATGAACTGCCAGCCTACGTGCTCAAGGTGTTCCAGCAAAGGAAAGCTGGTAGCATTGTAGACATCACCAAGACTTACTGGTACTCAGCCCTCAGCAGGTGGGTCTTGTCTTACTACCTGAGAACCCATACATCAGCAGACACTAGAGTCATGTTCCATATTGACTTACTTGCAATGAGTCAAGAAAGTCAAGGAAACAACAACAACAATGCAAATGAAGATGCACTTACATGGTTATTTCAACAGTTCAATGTTTTCTCTGGGGAGGAACCACTCACTTCATTACAAGATATTACAACAAAAGATCTGACTATTGAAGCAAGACACTCAGTTGTATGCAAAGATCCTAGGACAAGTGCAACGTGGACATATTTGTGGAGGAACTACTTATGACTTAAGAGAAGGAGCTTGGATGTGTACTTATTCATTTATTCATGATCTACTGCCAGAAATAATGCTCCAACTCCTGCTATGCTCTGAGGTGGGGAAAGAAGTCAAAAGAAAGGCCTCAATCATAAATGCAGACACAAATATTCTTCAGTGATGAATCATATCCTATGAAGCTGGTAGATGGTGAATTTGCAGATTTTGAAACACGAGTTAATGCCCGTTCCTTTGGCATTAGCACAGACAGATGGCAGTCTAACAACAGGCACAAAAGCAATACTGGTTGTTGTACTGACAGCTGATGTCCACTGCCTTTCATCAGTTATGTCTGTTGGGAGAAGCTGTCTTCTGATGGATGTACAAATTTTGGTACAAGGCTGGAACTGTCTGGAAGCAGAACATTTGGAGACCTTGCAGATGTGTTTGTAAAAACAATATG
Organism: Pelochelys cantorii; assembly: GCA_032595735.1. Lineage (NCBI taxonomy): Eukaryota > Metazoa > Chordata > Testudines > Trionychidae > Pelochelys > Pelochelys cantorii. Next base: position 57,812,586 of record CM064334.1, read on the forward strand.
TAGGACTGGAACAGACTTCAACAGAATAGATGTTGTGTTTTATAGATACTAAAAGGTGTATCTATCCCAGGCAAAAATGCTCAATAGGTACAAGACCCTCCAAAGAGTGCTGGAAAGGCAGATGTGTCTCTTATAGATAGCAGGATTAACTTCATTGTGTGCTTCCAGAAAAAATGAAGGTCTTGCAGTATTTTAATCTGAGCAACTAATAATGGCCAAATCCCATATTTCTTCCTCCAAATACAATGGGTTGGAAACAAGAGGACAGAGGTCTGGTACCACAACTCATATCATTGCCATCAATGCCAGACGACTGCACGAAGGCAGTATTCTGTGCTGCACAATAGGTTGCAGAAGCCCAATAGTACAAGGTAGTAAGATTTATTTGTATGGGCACTTGCAAATGTAGAAAACTCAAATTGGATTGCAACAATGTACCAGACTCTTAGGGCAAGTCTGCACTACAGTGCCACATCGGTGCAGCTGCACCAGTGAAGTTGCACTTCATACTGTATCTTCACTAGACAGGCTACAGCAGAGAGGAGAGCTCTCTCCCGTTAGCATAATTACTCCATCTCTGTGAGAAGGGAAACTGTGTCCATGGAAGAGCATTTCCCATCGACATAGTACCAGTATGGACAATGTGAAACTACTGTTGTTCGGGGAGAGGGGCTTTTTCATACCCCTAAATGACAATAATTAGATCAACTTGAGCCGTAGTGTAGTCTTGCTTATGGACAGTATTATCAAATGGTAAATATAGAAGTGGCCTAATAAGATGAAGTCTTTCAATATATACCAAAGTTTCTTGAAATTGTGCAACACTAACCTGTCCTTAACTTGTGTGCATTAAAATATTTTACTTAATGTTTAGCGTAGAAAATATTTTCACTTCTTTTTTAATGACATATATTTTCAGATTGTTTGTTTATTTCTGATTGATAGTTAAATCAGCGTGTACACTTTTGTTTCAAGGTGCTAATTCACAAGTTTTAAGAGCCATGTAAATATGTTTGGTCATGGTTGCATAACATATTAAAATATTTATTGTAACTCTTCCAAATAAGAAACTGACATACAATAGCTTTCTAAAAAGGTTGTGCATATTATGGGTGTAACTTTTGTTACAGCCTCCAGCTCATTCAGATCCAAATGAAGTATGTTATTCCTAAAATAAAAAGAAATAAAGTTTTACACTTCAGCAATTTGCATGCGTTGCGTTTTTTTCTCTTGTTGCCAAGCTGTATATTGTGTATTAACCATATTTGGATTAAGCACACCCTCATTATCTTTAAAAGACATAGTTACCAGCTTATAAGTGAACTGTAAAAAGTTTTTGTTTTTGTTTTCTGAAAACCTATCTGACCTTATTTGCTATAATAAGATAGCTTTAAAAAAATTAAATCTTTAGATATAACTATTAAAGTTACATATCCTGTTTGAATGACATCAATTGGTACAGACTACCACATTGAGTCATCCAAAACCTGTAGAAAAAATAAAAAAGGAGGAAGCTGAAAGATGTTTCTTTAATTCACCAGAGAGTAGATTCCCTGCTGTTCTGGGTTACTGATCACCTTCTCAATCGAGATAACGGATGGCTGGGACATTATCAACCTAACATTCAATGAAGGTGCCAACAGCTCTTTGTCTATGTAGATTCTTGCGTTAGTACCCTTCCTATCTAATTGCTATCCTTTGATCCTTATCTGCTTCTTTTTAACTATCCAGTCTTCAGATGCTTATAGATTACCAGTTCTGGCTACTTGTTTTTCCCTTCAGTATTTTCATACGCTCTGCTCCTTGTTTCCTGCCCTCTTCCTTTTTTTTTTGTCTCCCCCCCCCCCCCCCCCCTTCTCTTCTCCCCTATTTATTTTGGGTCTGCACATCCTAACCTCAAAACTCTGGTCATCTGAAGAAGTGGGCTATGCCCATGAAAGCTCATGATACCATCTACCTGTTTTGTTAGTCTATAAAGTGCTACCAGACCATTTGTTGTTTGTTTATTTTTGTATTCTGTTACCCAGGCCCTTCTTTTCTCTGCTCCCTGGAATGCTGTACTTAATGATTATCTGTTCTGTTCATTGCCTGTGGGGTAACTGCGATTGGCCACCATGAGAAGACAGGGTACTGGGCTAGATGGACCATTGAGCTGACCTAGTAGGGCTGCTCTTATGCTCTTATGTTGCATTCTGCATCCCAACTAGGCAAAGTGCAGAAAGGAGACAATGGCAAACACAAGGAAGGGGCTTCTCAAGACTTCATTGTGGCCCCAAGCATCACATCCTTCTCCCCTCCCCACACACACATGGAGAGCCAGGCCACCTTTGTAAATCCTCCCTCCCTCCAGGCTGGATTCAGCAAGTTGCTCCTTGGTGAGCAGAATTCTGATTTTATAGCTATGTGTTCTGTCAACTGCTTAATGATTTGTAATGTAATATTTATTAATGGTTACTGTATTACTGAAAAATCTGTGACCATTAAAACTGCTTAGTCCTATGGATTTTTTTTAAAAATCTTGTTTCTTTTGAGAAACTGTTGTAAATATTTTATTTCCTTTAATACAAATGCTCATTCATTTGAACAATTAATCACATGTATGGATAGGAAATGAAGAGTACCTACAGAGTAATAGGCCAATTCTTCAACTGCAATTTTAAGATTGTTACAGAGTGGTGGTGATTGTGACATGGTGTCTTGGTGTATGTTAACAACTGTAGCAGAGTGTTAATTAAGAATGATGTAATCTGCAACTGCAATTATTAGTATTGTCGGTTTAGCTGGATGGGAGCTGGGGCTTGCTTTAGTTACTTTAAAAGCTTCAATAATAATGGTAAGATTAATGTTTTATTTTCACATCTGCTCATGAGACAGTTTTAAAATCCTGACGTTTAAAATGCAATAGAATGTAAACATAAGGGCTTTTGCTCATTTACATGTTAGCCAGATTTTCTAACTGATTGCTGCTTGAACCTAATCTGCCATCGCCTGCAGCATTAGCTACAACAAACATTACATTTACATACTGATTTCTTATTTTGTGTTAATGTAAATAATCTGTAATTACAGTAAATTTGGACTTCTGTTGACATGAGCTTGTATAAATCTGAAAATTTAAAATGGAAATGTTAATTACCATGTGTCACATCTATCCATCTAAAACTCTTAAGGTTTTTTGGGGGGAAGCGGGATCTTTATACTTTAAAAGGATCATTCAAATGGGAAATATTGAATGAATTTTGTAAAATCTTGTAGAACTGAACTAGAGTTAATGCACTATACTAGCAAAACTAAAACTAGCATTCAACTGTAGGATCTAGCAGGTTTTCAACACTATAGAAGATATGCTCAACATTTTTTAAAATCAAGGCATTTATTTAGGTGCCTAAATATGGAGTTAGGAGTCTAGCTTTCTGCACCCATTTTTATAACCTTGGCCATAGCTTTTATTCAGAGTAAGTCGCAGAACACCACACACATATGTAAAGGGTATTTTAACCAGGAAATACTGATCTTCTAACCCAGGAATGGGCAAATAACAGCCTGCGGGCCAGATCTGGTCCGCCAGCGTTAGCCCCTGGCAGGCTGCAGCCACTGTTTTTACCGGAGCCTCCACAGGTACCAATGATTGTGGCTGCCGTTGGCCGCATATTGCCATTCCCAGCCAATGAGAGAAGTGGGAAGCGGTGTCCTGATCCACTGTTCCCACCACTCCCATTGACTGGGAACAGTGATCTGTGGCCAACAGGAGCCAACTACCTTGGTGAACTGCCACCGTTTTATTGCCCACCCTTGTTCTAACTCATTGTTATCTCCTGGAGAGAAAGCTATGATTGAAGGCTTTAATTTTCTACGTCCTCAAAAATTTGATTGGTCAAGTCATTCCAGAGGTCAGTAGGGAAGGGACTGCTTGGGCTGGATATTCCTTTTAAATTTCTTCCATGCCTCATTTGAGATTGACAGAATCAATTACATATATTCATGTTAGGTGTGGCTTGCAAGGAAACTCACTGACAGTCTCAGTGAGGCTGCAGGGTGTTGCTCCTATGAACCTGGGCAACTGAGTCCATTTCACAACAGAGGCAAATTAGGTGGCCTAGGAATATTGTCGTCAGTGGAACTATTTGCATGTGTAAGGACTAGCATGAATAGATTTCTGTGATTGACTCCTGTCCCCGTAGCTACACTTTCTTCTGTTGTGAAAGAGATTTGTGTGTTCTAACATTGTTTCCCATTTGAAGTAAAAAGATTGGGTTTTTTTCCAAATCCATAGAAACTGTGGAGATAACAAAAGCTTTTTAAATAAACCACGTTATGTGATAACATGGTAAATAATAATTGTGTGATGGTTTTATTTAGTCCACATATAAGTGAAGGGAGGTTTTTTTTTTTTTTGGCTTAAGAATTTGGAGGTATTTATGTTACTTTTGAATAGTTTGGGTAGAGCACATTGTTAGTACTGATTACACGTTATGCCAGATATTTGTTTTTATGCTTGGTGCTTCACACTGAAAGATTTTAAACAGACTGTTTTTTTTCCTGTCTGATCTTTGTGCATTTATATGGATTAAATTAAAGTTGGTAGACCAGTTTTTGCTCAATTTTTACACAAGAGGCAGCCCTACAGAAGTAAGAGCAAATTTGTCTTGGTATACTTCTAAATCAGTGTTAAATGTGTGTAGGTTGATGTTTTGGTTGGATATAGTTATGTATACCCACCAGTCTAATATTAATTCAAAAATATATGTGCTAAATATCTAATGTTTGTGGTAATAGCATATGACTCTCAGTTTTGAAAATTCTTAAGAATAAAACATTGCCTTTGAAACTGCAGACACCTTAGCAGAAAATGAGTTAACAGGTTAGCTCCCTTTGGTCATTCTCCATATGCTTTCTTGCCTTTAGGAGGAAAAAAAAAAGATAACATTGTGCCTAGACTTGCCTATGTGGATTTTAGGGTACTCCTGGGGTTTTTGTAGCTAACTGTAAAACAAGCTAGAACATGCTAATCTCTGATTCTCTTGTTTTTCTTTCAACCATTTCAGTGCCCTACAGGAGTCATTAAATCAAAACTTCATGCTGATCATCACCCATCGAGAAGTCCAGCGGGAGTACAACCTCAACTTCTCAGGAAGCAGTACAATTCAAGAGGTGAGTTCTGTTTCACAGCTGAAGAGTAAATGTAGCTCATTATAGCTAATGTCAACTGTGTTAAAGAGGGCTTATATGTTCTGGTTGGAAACTTCTTTGATTATTCATTTTTTAATTTTAATTAACTTGCTCATCAAAGATAACGGTAGCTAAACTGATTGGACCTAGACAGGTTTTAAGAAATTAATTCATTTTGAACATATTTCAAAGAAACAGATTTTCTTCACACAGTTTGTACTTCAATAGTAACATATATAAATAATGTTTGTTATAAATATAGTTATTGAAGAGTGAGGAGGAATGATAGTGATAGTCTAGGTATATTTTACTTTTAATCCAGTGAAGCTCTCACTCTTGCTTTCCTCTTAGCTTGCTTTCCCCTAGCCACTCACCTACCTGCCTCTTGACACCTGGCTGCTATCCTGGTTCCTTCCTAGAATTGGAACTAAGTGGGTTTCTTTTATAACTGATGTCCCTGTTGTTCCATATAATGGCCAGCAAGGGGTGGTAGTGCAAAGAACAGTGCTGGAATTATATACCCTAGAAATAAAGTAGTCTCTGATGTACATCTTGCCCCTCCAATTTTAGAACTGGAAACCCTTGTCTGTTTGCTAATTCTCTTCAACAGCAAAATATTATTGCCAACTACATTGCTTCACAGGAAAAGTAGCGCACAACCCATTTGTAAAAATTTGACAATTATATTCTAGAACATGTAGGACTCATTAATATTTCCTGGTGGGAATTCTGAAGTTGAAATACTTGATTTCCAATTTAAATACATGTTTTTATTTGGTTTGAGGGTCCCTCCCCCATTCAGCTTTGTAAGATTTAATACATTTCCTTACAAATCCCTGCCCTAGAATGTGTCAGACAGCATAATAAGTAACCAACACTGCTATGATATAGGGGCTTTGATCATTTCCATAATTATTACTACTATTTTTCATGACCTCTCTAATTGGGACATTTTAAATTCCCTTCTTTGGAACCGGACTTAAAAATGGCATCCCTCTTGTGCACATTTTTTTGTTTCTTGAAAATGGATTTTTAATATAATTATTTTTAAATATAAATACATAAAGACACTGCTGCATCACAACTTCTTGGGTGGGGGGGATGAACTTTTGGACTTCATAAATAAAAACTGCTTAATTTGAAGATTGCTGGTAATTTATGATTGTGGATTTGTCCTTTTTTTTTTTTTCATTTTAATTTTTAATGAAATTGCCAACACCTAAAAAGCAGTTAATCCCACAGTTTCTTGTATTATTTTTATCATGTTATGTTAACATGTTATAATTTCTTCAGTGATTTTATTGATCTTGAAGGAGCCAGAAACCTGATTTAGTGACTAAGAAATTTTGGATATTTTTATGTTCATTGAAATTGTTTTGTTTATTGATAATGATGGGATTATTTAAATTTCCTGCAGTATTGTTACACAAAAGCAATTCCATTTTAAAAAGAGTCTGTTCTAATTTATGAGTCTCACATAAACGATAACAAGTGTACTTGTCCATGCTACTGTATTTAGGTAGTCTCTTGGGGGTTGCTTCACATAGCTCCTGAGCAAAATCAAATGTGTTAAAGGCAAATTGAAAAATATGACTCTAGACTATCTTACTTTAATAATCCTGCAGAAGAGTCTGCAATTGGATCTGAATGGGTGATCATTTTGAAACTGCACAGACTGCCTCATTGCAATCGGTAGGGATTGGCATACATGGAAAGGCCTGCTCACATTGATTGAATCACAGAATCAGAGGCTTGCTTTGGGTGCTAACTCTAATTATTATTAATTAATTTATTTTTGTACTTTTAGCATTTAATGAGAATTATAACAAGCAATTGAATTTAGTTGCCTTGTATGGTAATTTTTTTCTTTTTTTGTGGATCATTTCCTCCCTCCCTCCCCCCCAACATTGTTGGAAGATGTCTTTCTCACTTTTACTCATTCACACATCAAAAAATTAATAGTTTACTTAACTTTCTGATATATATTTTTGTGGTAGCTGAAATGCTTTACACAAGTTGCGATTGTCTACCACAAGAGGGCAGGAAGGACTATTCAATTATTACCTAAAAATGCCATTCAGTGTTTTCAAATTAGCTTCTCATATATTAGCAAAAAGGAGTATAATGGCCAAGTTATTGTTTGATTTACAGATAATTGGCATATTGCAGGAAGGAGACTTAATTTCACCCTTTTAAATTAAACAGGGAGCTTTAAAAAGACATAAAATATTCATTAATGTTCAGTGATTATAAAGCAGTGGCATATATTTATTTTACCTTTATTACTGTTTCGATGGGAAAATACTGCAAATATTTCAGAAATCGAGTTGGCCATACTGACAAGTTGAAATGTTTAAGCAGTGTTAATGCAATCTACTCACACCTGATATACTATGCAGAAAGATTCAAAATGACTGCATCAATTATTAAAAGAAATCTTTAAAATTCTAGAAATGTTCCATTGCTTGCCACCATTGGATGCAACTGTCTCTCCAGGATCATTTGTTTGGATTGTTAAATATATTTTAATGCTGCAGTGACTTGATAGCAGTAAATATTTTTTCAAGGCTATTTTCCACATAACATTTTAAAACCATGCCATGAATATTTTTGCGGTGAGTTAGAGTAAATCTGTTGTGTTAACTACCAGACTTTACCTAAATATAGAAGAAAAGTTTATTGTATGAAATCTGGCTATTGTACATATTCAATGTCGTCTTAGGAAAAAATTGGACAGATAAGTTTGATGTAGAGATGGGCTTGAGTCATAAAGTTCAGATCTGTATCCTTATTCTCTCCCTTATATTCCTTCCCAAATATCTAGGTGTTTGGACTGGAGGGGATGGTTTGAGTCCATTTTAGGTTTGGGTCCCCCTCCCCCCCCACACACACCCACAACCACTTACCTCAGAAGATTTAATTATTCAGTTTTAGCACTATGACTGCCTATCAACTATATTTGATGTGGGATCACCAGGCGGTAGACATGGTTTAAAAATAGTTTTGAGTTTCAGTTTTAATTCTGTGTGTTTAGATGTGTGAGAGAGATTGTTTGGAGGCACACACAAGTGTGTGTGTTTGTTTATTTAAGCGGCAGGGAGGAGAATTATTAACTTTGAAACTTAATGATACCATGTTGGCCAAAATTGCAAATTAATCTGTGTCACAGGTTTCAAATATGTGTTTGTTCCTGTAAAATTGTTCCATTAAATGAGTTCTGACCAGATAGTGTATCTAGAAAAATCTTGGGTGCTTTTTTCATAATCTGATGACATTCTTGTGTGTCAATTAACAGTTTTTGTATTTAGAAGCTCTAAATTCACAAACTTACATAAAAATATAGAATTTTCATATTACTATATAGTGAAATCCCTAAGAAGAGGAGATGAGGATTCTCTAAGATTGAAGGTTTTCAGGCTAAATGTTTTTTGTTCTGGTTTATTTTTTTTACACTGCCTTGATAACTTTTAGGCATTATCAGCCATTGGAAGTTAAAGTAGCATGAAATTTTAGAGAAGGAGCGATAAAGAAAAAAGGGTCGGTCTAGTTGCATGTGTAGGGATTACTAAGAATGGACTAAGACCTAACTACATTCAATGTCTGTTGACAGAAATGTGATTATTTCTTTTTTTAAACAGAGGTGTTTAATTTGTGGTAATATTTCTCTAAAGTTAAGTCAATCCTGCCATCTGAAATTCTCTGTGTATCTCACCTTGTGGGCATGCTACTCAAGGGGAAGAAGGGAGTTTCTTATATCTTTAAAGGGAAAATTTTAAAGTTGGTTGTAAAAAGCACATTTTTATTCTCATCTGAAGGTGGAACAGCTGGCATAGGGTTCATAAATGAAAGCTGTCTCAGTTTAGATGATATATTTACTGGTTTTGTCGAATGTTTCTTTTTCTGACTGATCACAACGCATACATACATGCTTCAGGGTTCTTAAAAAAGATGAACTACATAGAAAAATGAAAATCTGTTCAGAACTTTTTAACCAGGTCCATTTACTTTAGAAAGGATAGACTCTTAACGTTTGTGTAATGATTTGTCTAATGTCTAAGGTGGTTACTGGTGTGCACAAGCTGTGGCAATTAAAGGGTAAAGAAAATAAAATGTTCAGAAACTTTAAGGCCTTCTGAAAAAAGAGCTGCTTTAGTATGTTTCTACTGCTGAAAATCTCAGACCAGAGTACCAGGCAAAACATATTATCGAAGACACCGTGATTCCTAATAAAACATGAGATCTACATATAAACTGCAAAGATGATAGATTACTAAGTAAAAGTTTCCTTTGCCTGCCTGCAGCTATTCCCTAATCAATTACTTTAGCCAGTAGGTTAATCTAAGCTAAGGTAGCTGGTTAGTATCTTACTACCTGTGACTGGTAGTCTGTTCTTTGCTCCCTAAAGAGTAGAATGGGTAAGATGGCATATGAAAATGTATCCAAGAGCACCAAAAACCTAAGTAGCAATTCTTGGATGTGCAGCTTTGTGGGGACAAGCTATGCTATAGTTATCATTAGACATCCTTGACAGTCCACACTATCTTCTGGTACGTAACTTCATATTGTCACTCATCTGAGTTTGTACAGATAATTAAGGTGCAGAGACTCTGGAACATAATATTTAACAGAGTAGCTGAGTTATGTCGATTGCAGCTGTCTTCAAAATGATGAACTTCAATTGCTTTTATTTTTACTTTTAGTACTTTAAAACATATGTTATTATTGGTATTTTTCTGTGGTGTTTGGCTTGTATCACTAAAATTATAATTGTGTATTAACATTAAGCCACTGCCTCTGTTAAACATTTTTTGTGGGCTCTTTCTTTTTTAACTTTAGTTGTTGATACATAGAAACAAAAAACATACAAAAATGGAGCCAGACATACATTATAGTCCAAGACCTCATGAAAGGCATCTATAGAAAACCAATACATAGAAATAGATTGGGGGGATTTTGAATGCAAAAAAACAGCTACTCCAACAGAAGGGAATTGCACCATTTTAAAAAAAATTTTGCTTTACAAAATCATTTTCAAACCAACAATTTGAGTAAGAGCAACTCATAATAAAGCTCAGACATTATCATGAGGAACATGAACTAGATTCATCCATCATATTGATCATACTAATATTGCTGCTAAATAATTATGAGTTTGATTCAGACATCAAGCTGACCTATTACTTGTTTGATTAGTTAACTTAAACTAATTTTTAATAGATTTTTCAGAAAACATTCTGCTAATGTCAAAATTCCTACTTGTATTGTTGAAATATGTAAGTAAACTATTTTATTGGCCAGTGGGCAATGAATTTATACTCTTTATGCTCCAATATTCCTGGGATCGGTCAATAAATTTCTTATTAGTCAAGAAATTTAAAGAAGTCTTAATTTCATTTATTATAGTTATTAAAATGAGTTTCATTGTTTGGGAAAGAAATGAGTTAAATAAAAAATTACCTTTTAATTTATACTGGATAATTTAATATTACAGCATATACTTTTAAAGCATCCTCCACTGTATTATCCTGAGGTGGTGTAATAAAACAAGCAACACATCAAGTAAATGTTTCTGACACTTAAAAGCATAATTAAATGTTGGCAAGAATAGTTTAGGAAGAATGTTTTATTTTTAAAGAGCGTAAATTTCACCCTTAATCAGATTTGTGTTAAAGCAAAACTGAATTGTGTTTTCTAAAGTATTCCTGTGGCTTTTGTTAACTTTTGAGGAATAATAACATATTTGTGAAACCAAGCTGTGTCAGCTGAATAAATTGGTGTTAATCATTTTGTAAAATGGTCACATGTTACACGTTATATGAGAAAGGAGTCCCTTAGGATATGACAGTGTAAAAAAAATATCCACCGTGTACCTGTTTGGAAGTGACAGCTTTATTAGACATTTAAAATTGGTTTTGGAAATAGTTCTGGTTTTAAGTGATTGTAGAGGCAAATCTTTACAACTGGTATCCCTTTTCTTTTTTGAGCTGCAGAAACAGCTTATAAGATGAAGGGCATTATTTAACTTCTCTACTAATTATGAAACAACATATTGCTGACAGAATATGTTTGATAGCCTGTAATTTGTATTTTGGCGGTTTGGGAATGCATAGCTTAAAAGAAACCATTTTCAGTTATCATAAACTAATAAACATGGACATTTTTATATGCAAGAAAAGGCAGAGAGTAAATAATTGCACTGGTGACCAATACTGTAATAATCCTGTTTTACAATATGCACTTGACAGGTTGTAATAGTGCTAATTGAAGAGACTAATTCACACTTGCTTCATTCTATTCAAAGGCAAAATCAGCAGCTTGTTTTGCTTTTGACCAGATGGTCCTGATGAACACCTACTGTGCACTTTAAGTGCTTTACTAGAATTACAAAGGCTGGGGGCTGCGTCCGACTCAAAATGATTTGAGAAGAGAAAAAAACCCTCAGTGCTCAATGGATTTTGGTGCAACTAAATTAATTCTAGTGGACCCATTACACACTGAGCCCCCTTTTCAAAGTGCTGAGCCTCCTCGTTTGTTCTGTAGCAATGAGAAAGTGAAAGGCAGATTACTGCAAACAGAAATAAAAAAAGTGCTAAAAAAGTGCTATGAAAGGGAGAAAAGAGGCCTTGAAGCCTTTTCATATCATTTGGGTTTTTCAAGTACGTTATTTTTGGGGAGGGTGGATGTATGAAAAGCCAATTGGAGATTTTTTTGTTTTAAAGTGCGCTATTTAACTACTATGACTATAAAAGCAAGAGCAACAGTTGACTGAGTTTACTGTGGTAAAGCTTTGTGTCTAAGGATGAATCAAATTCATTATAGTCAATCCTTTGTATTTTAATATGAATGTAGGGTTAGTTTCACAAGACTGTGTCTGTTTAGGATAATTATAATTTAATATTTTCCTTTGATAAAGTTATCACTGTAGATATCTAAAATTTTAATCAAAGAAGTTTTTTTACATAGTCTTTGAAGTACCCTGAGAGTTTAAAACTCCAAAGAAAGCTGTTTAATTTCCAAAGAAAAGAGGCTTGTTCCAATAGCATTGAGGCACAGATTATTATAACTAATTAGAAGTCACACATCTGTTAGCTTTTGGTTTGTGAACACTTGTAGTTTGTGTGCATGTGTATATATTTATATAGCCCATAAATGGGGACTGGAGTTCAGAGACATCCTCAAAAGAATAAAATATGAGAAATCAGCCTGCAAATGCTCTATCATATGAATTGCCCTTACGGTCACAAGCATGGATTTTCTCGTGTAATTTTAAGACAACACCTGATGCTAAAATTCTTTTGGATCAGACTCTGATTTAGCAAACTCAATGAATTTTTTGTAAAGAAACCACTCAAAAATGTGTATTGTAATTTTGTTTTATCCATATTTAATACAGCTTACTTTCAAAGAGTTAATGTATTTTTGGGCAAGGCTGCTGGCATAATTCTAGCTATTGAAATGATGTTAGCAAGCAATTACAAGAAAATGTAAGCAACTATAATTTATGAGCATATGAAGCACCTATATTTCCAGCTCTTGCTATTCTGAATGATAAAGTGTGTGTGTATAAATATACACATACACACATTACATTAACATCAGTTATAAACCAAAAAGCTAAGCGCTGACACTTTCGCAAAGATTTTTTAAATTGTGACTTGTTTATTTTTAGCTTATATAGCAATGTGTTTTTGCAGTATAAAATAGAGCATTTCCCAGTTCTGCATGTATGTTGGTTAAAAACAATGTAATTCCTATGATTTCATAATTTAGAAATATGTTAAAAACCTGAATTGTAATAGTTTTCTACAATCAACATTTTGTTTATGCAAATTATTCTAGGCTTAAAGTAATATTTTCCTATCAAATTTAAGAGTGTAACCAAGAAGTATGTGTAAATGCTGGAAAAGTTGGGTGCCAGAAAAGTTTTATTTTGTTTTTGTTTTTAAAGTTTAATAACAAAAGAAATAATGAACAATTTGAGAGTATTGTTTTTGTTACAATATTATTTTAAAATATTTTCTATATTTACACACAATGAAAGGTAACATAAAAGAAAAATCTGCAGCTAATATAAACAGACCTGGGATGAAGACACCTCAAATTACTTACTTAGCTAGGAGTTTGATGGCTTACTTCTGTTTGTTGTTACAAAAGCTTTTTCAATAATGAAAGCCAGTTTATGTCCATGTTAAAAATATTAATCCATTGATAGCATAGAAACATATTAAAGAACCTAAAATAATGTACTGTTTTTGGAGGGTCATGCATATGAGCTGGCAATTAGTTAACTTAATTCTAATCCATGTTTCTAGAGGCATGATGTATTACTGAAGCAGCTTATGTCTTAATAAACTAGTATAATCATTGTACTACATTATAATACTTTCTAATCACGATGCAAATGTTCATTCAGCTATAGTGAATTAATACCTAACAAATACTTTGAAAATGCTGTTAAAATTTATATTTCTCAATGCATTATATTCAGTGCAAGATGTTTACTTTCTCTTTAAATAAAGCCACTTATTATTTTTATCTTTGAAAAGTGCTGTACTCCTATTTTTGTGTAAAGTGGCACATACTGTATTAACATAAAATTATTTGTTAATTCATCAAGAATAATGGGCATAAATTAAAGAATGCTGCACTCATTTAAGGTGTAAAATAGTCTCAATGAATCCCTGTTACTGTTTTTAAAAAGCACCATAAAAGCTCTCCGCAAACATTTGCAATAAGTGGCAAATTTTATGCCTTGCTTTGTGGTAGTTGCGTGACCAGACAGAGGGGTACAGGATTGTTGTAAGGTTTTTACAGCTGCAAGAAAAAAGCATCTGTTCCTAGAAAAGCCTTCATTGTTTAATTTTGACACTGACTTTTCCATGCTGCTTGTACCAGGCTCTGGATTAGGTGCCACCAAGATGAAATTTGTTTTAAGTTGCTCCCAAATGCAGCTGTCCCCATACATGGCCTTGTAGCTTAAGCAAAGTAGACATAGCCAAAACAAGCATCTCTGTACAGGGTCATCTCAGTAGACTAGAAAAGCTCAGAGCAGGAATGTTGATATTATTGTATGGTGTGAATAGCCAGAGCATTAGTTTTTAGGCTTATTTAGAAGCATTATTAGAATGCTCTACTATAACAGTGATATGATTATAAGCATAATGCTTGTCTATGACAGTTAAAAATGTGAAGTGATTTTTAATCTTGTTACATCTTTATTTATAAAACTCATTATGTGAGTAAAGTAAAATTAATAGCTAGATAGTTCTTATGTTCCCTATATTATATAAAATAGGACTATCAGTTACAGTGAAGTCAAATGATTAATTCAAAACAAATTAACTCAATTAAAATTAATAGTGATTAATTGCAGATTTAATTGCACTGTTAAAAAATAAATTAGTATTCTCTTATTGTTTATTTTATTTCAATAATATTGATTTCACTTACAACACAGAAAATGAAGTGTACAAATGCTCACTCTGATTTTCACTGTGAAAGATTAGTAAAAGAAATACTTCAGTTCACCTCATACAGCTCCTGTAGTACAATCTCTTAATCAAGAAAGTGCAATTTACAAATGTAGAATTATTTTTGTTGCAGGAATGCACTCAAAACTTTATGGCCTACAAGACTGCTGAGTCCTACTTCTTGTTCAGCCAATCGCGAAGACAAACAAGTTGGTTTATATTTATGGGGAATAATGATGCCCACCTTTCATCTACAATGTTGCTTGTCTGTGAGAACAAGCATTTGCATTGGCATGGTTACAACTGGTCTTGCAAGGTATTTACATGCCAGATATGCTAAACATTCACATGCTCCTTCCGGCCACCATTCCAGAGGACATGCTTCCATGCTGATGACACTTGTTTAAAAAAAAAAATTAGTTAATTAAATTTGTGACTCAACTTTTTGAGGGAGAATTGTCTCTCCTGCTCTGTAGTTTTACCTGCATTCTGCCATATTTTGTATTATGGCAGTCTTTGATGCTGACTCAGCACATGTTTTATTTAAGAACACTTTCACTGCAGATTTGACAACACAAAGAAGGTACTAAAGTGAGATTTTTTTTTTTTTTTTAAAGATAGTGACAGCTCTCCCACCCAAGTTTTAAGAATCTGAAATGCCTTCCAAAATCTTAGAAGGATGAGGTTTGGAACTTGTAGTCAGAAGTCTTAGAAGAGCAACATTCTGATGAAAAAATTACAGAACCTAAACCACCACAAAAGAAAATCATCTGGGTCAGATGCTACCAAAAGAAGGTTGATGAAAATGAATGTGTCACTGCTCTGGATCATTATTGAGCAGAACCTGTCATCAGCATGGAAGCATATCCTCTGGAATGGTGGTTGAAGTATGAAGGGTCATGTAAATGTTTAGCATAACTGGCATGTAACTACCTTGAAATGCTGGCTACAGCAATATCATACACTGTCTGTTTTGTTGCTCAGATGACATTGTAAATGAAAAAGTGGGCAGCTTGTTTGTCTTCACAATTGACTGAATAATAAGTAGGACTCAGTGGTGTTGTAGACTCTTAAGTTTTATATTTTATTTTTGAGTGTAGTTGTGTTTTTAAAAAGTCTACATTTGTAACTTGCACTTTCATGAGTATGACATTGCTCTATTATGTGTATGAAGTGAACTGAAAAATAGTTTCTTCAGTTTTCTCTTTTACAGTGCAAATTTTTGTAATACAAATAATATAAAATAAGCACTGTACACTTTATAGTCTGTGTTGTAACTGAAATAAATATATATTTGAAAATGTAGAACAATAAAAATATTTAAATAAACACTATTGCTTAACAATGCGATTTTAAATCTGCAGTTACAATTTTATTTAATCTTGATATCATAATTAATTTTGTAAATCGTTTGACAGACCTAATATAAAGTATATAGGTACTTATGCCTATTTGTAAAAATCTTGAAAAAACTGACATTTTTAAATAGAACAATTATTTTTTCTTTGAAGTTTCAAGTGAATAAAAAATGAAAGAGCATTTCATTTTCTGTTTCTCAGAGTTGTGTGTATTTCTACCCAGCTGGTCTAAAATGATTGATACAAAGCCAGATTTGTGACTGCCTGTTTACAAAGTCTGCAATTTGTTAATGAATTACAATGATAATCTTTCATCATGCATGAAAGATTTAGCCAAACAATTTTCTAACCATAAATTTTGATCACTATATTTTGGATTTGTACCAAGCTTTACATCTCCTTTGCAAATATTGAGGAAATAATTCAAGATGTAGATATTCCAGAGATGCTTGGAATGCCAAAAGTTATAGAGGGGTGATAGAGGACAGTTGGTTCAATATGAGCTGGCATTGTAGTATAGCATGTAAATAAATACACCAAACAACCTTCCTCGTCCTCCTCCCAGCTCTCAACTGCAGAGGCATCACATCATGGTAGATGGTGGAAAAGTATTTCTCTATACGTCTCTGATGAGCCAGCTCCTACTATGTTATGTTCACTTTTGTTCAACCAAGTGGGACTGGTGCCTACAGTGGGAGAGGATGCAGGGAGGGCCATCCGCTGGGCAGGAGGGAGGGAGCATGTAGGGAACACTCCATTTAGCAATTAAGTTTGGCAGAGGCATTGGGGGGCAATACACCTCCTGAGTGCCATCATGAGTCACCTATGTGTGCATCTACTACAGTACAGGACATAGACTGAGCCCTGGCAGAAGATAGTCAAAAAAGGTTTACTTTGATCAGGCTGTACCAGAAGGAATACAAGCAGCACTGTAGACATAAACAGTCCCTTTGAAGTCCTCCGTTCACTGAGTTCTCCAGAAAAAAAGGTAGCTCTTCACAGGAACTAGTTAATCCAAAGAAAAGTTCTCTGTTCACCTATCAGTCATGGTGGCGAAACAACTGGTATGGCTCATTCTGAAA
Source organism: Pelochelys cantorii (assembly GCA_032595735.1). NCBI lineage: Eukaryota > Metazoa > Chordata > Testudines > Trionychidae > Pelochelys > Pelochelys cantorii. Next base: position 57,829,665 of record CM064334.1, read on the forward strand.
GATTGCCCGGGGAGGATCATCACCACGGAGTAGGGCTTCTCTGATTTAACATTCAAATGGAACCCACATGAGTACCCACACGGGTACAGTCCTAGTCTGAGAGAAACAGATTACCAAGGCTCACTCACAATTTCGCAGATCAGTTTGTAGCAGGTAGAACTATTAACCTTCAGAAAAGGAGTGCTTCTTTCAGAAATCCAGTGAAAAGCCACTATCATAAATGCCATGTTTACAGCAGAGACCTTACAGCAGCACCGATGCAACTGTGTCACTAGAAGATCTCCCTATGGCTGCCCTATGCTGGCGGGATAGACCTCTCTCATCAATATAATTAAACCACCCCAAATCAGCGGCAGTAGCTATGTTAGTGGGAGATCATTTCTAGCTGACACTGAGCAGTCCACACCAATGTTTTTCCTCCATATCCCTGAGGCATAAGTCATGCTGCCAGCGGTACTAATGTCGACATAACTATAGTGTTTGGCCCACATTTCAGCAATTGTCAGCTCAAGGAACTTCTACCAAAAGAGAGAGAGAGAGAGAGCAATAGATCAGTCTTCTAAAATGTCACGGTCTGTGCATGTAGCTCTTTTTCAACTAAAAAATCAAACCCAGATCACTTGGTCCTGGTTACTGCAAACAACTTGGTAGTCATCTATGTTTATCATCTTCTTTTCCATGAGTCAAATTTGTCTCTTGTTTGCTAAGCCTCTTTTCTCTTTTTCCATTTTTTGGTGTCTTTTTTTAATTTCTCCTCAGTTTATTTTCTCTTTCAGCCTTTCCTTTGGTGTTCTTTCTCATCCCTTCCTCATTCCCTCTTTTTATCCCTATTTATTCATTTGCTTCTACAAAGAAAGGTCTCATCATTCACAAGACTTCTCTTTACTGCTTTTCAGAAATAGAAAAGATCAAGAGGAGTTTGCTATCCTTTTGTCTGTCTGTCTCTATCTCTGTCTCTTACTCTCTCTATTTATATTTTCCTGTGGGATGATGGAATGACATCATCAGCATCCTCATGCCACCACCCTCAGCCACTTGCTGTAGTCAGCCTCAGTGTCGTTCCCTCTGGACGTAGGCTGCCCCAGCTTCATGCCCCGGGGGGCTTTGCCGCTGGGGAGGAGTGCCATGTCCTCTCCGCCATCCAAGCCCCGGGTCCCTCGCCTTTTGAGCCTGACAACCCACTCCTCTCCCCTCCTCCCCCCCCCCCCCCACCCAGGCCATGCTAGGTCCCCTCCACTATCTGAGCCAACGCCCCCCCCGGCCTGGCCCATGCTGGGTCCCCTCTGCCGTCCAAGCCTTGCCCCGGGCTGCCCCACATCCCCTCTGAGCCCACTCCCCCATTCCTGGGCCATGCCAGGTCCCCCTCTGCCATCTGAGCCTGACACCCCCCCCCCCCCGTTCTCCTCACCCCTTCTGCCGAGACCCCATACTCCTAGCCCACTTCTGCCCCCTCTCCTGGCCAGACACCCAGCCCCAGAGAGAGGGGGGTTGGCAAGCGTAGTGAGCAGGGGGTGCAGCCCCTTAGATTTTTTTGTAAATTCTCTGTGAAATTTCTATTCTGCAATGATTAATGTAAAGTTAGCACCATTCAAAATGTGGTGGTTGTCTTCTATGGCCTTTCCTACATCCAACTTTGTGGCAAGAAGGCTGTTTATCTGTAACTCTGAAACTCATCAAAGAATGTCCATCAATTGAGATGTATTCAGTTTTACATATTGGTTTTTGAAACAAAATATTAAATTCTGAATAAAATATTACGCCCAATAGCTACACTAAAAGTTTTTCTTTGTCTCCTTAATTGTTGTTTTTGGAATTAAGACAATTTAATTAACATGTCTTAAGTTTTAGGAAATGAACTCTATTCACATGTCTGACACCTTTTTATCTATTTAATAGTTGTAATTGTTTTTTATATTTCTTTTCTTTGTTTTTTTACACACTTAATTGTCATAAACAGGAAATAACTCCCTGTGCTGTAATCTGGGAGCCTATAGTGTGAATTCTCAATACAATTAGAGTTATTAGCAAGTACAGGGAGAAGAGCTACAGAATGGCTATGTACAAGTACACCAAGTGATGCTATAATTTGCCAAGTAATCGTTGATGCAAACTATTTCAGTATATGCTTAGACAGTAGGTATTTCTCTGCAAACATTTGCATTTGGAATGGATATATAGTACAAATTCATGAGAAGTATATAATAATGAATATTTTCTTTGATATATATTACGTGCTCTGCATTTTATTTCTGAATGTTATCGTGTTTTTTTCATCTTGAAGTAAAACTATATTCTAAATGTATTGATTTATTTAAAAGATTTGTTTTATCTTAATCTTTGATATGCAGGTCTCGATTTGAAACACAATCTGCTAGGTCAGTGGTTTGGTTTGAGGTTGCCATTTTGTTCTTTAGAATCTTCTCCATCTTTCTTTCATTCTTTCTTTCCCGGTTGTAAGGAAAATGCTCAGGATGAGTGTAACTGTAAAGTGACAACAGAAACTTGTTATATTATCATCATTGGACGTCTGAATTAAATATTTCTGAAATGATTAAGAAATGAGAGGGGCAAAGATTTTTCTGAAATGCACAGTCTTCAGTGATTAACAGCTTATTTTGATACCATAAGGAGAACACACCAGGGGAATTAGCTCAGAGGGGCAAAGATTTTTCTGAAATGCACAGTCTTCAGTGATTAACAGCTTATTTTGATACCATAAGGAGATATTACTTGTTGAGAGGACCATTTTTCCCCCATTTTTACCTGGAGCACTGAAAGACTGGAAGGAGTAGGTAACGCTTAGGTGAGCATCTAAGCCCTGCCTCACCACCTCCCTGCATCCTTCCCCTGGGAGCTGATCCTCTGGAGCCTAGTTAAACATTGACACCTACCCCTTATGTCACAAAACTGACTAGCCCAGAAAGAGGGTGTTCTGCTGTGGTGATGGGTGTGGCTCCTGTGGCTTCCTGGTACTAGTGTCTGCAGACATAGTTGCATTGGTTGCATATCAGTCACATTTTCAACCTTTTCTTCCTAATTCTGAGGGCTATGAATGGAATCTTTTGAAAATAAAAGCTTGGATTTTTGATGCATCTGTAGTTCACAGATTTCCTTCATTTCCTATGGCCTGAATTAGTTATTACTTCTATGCAGGGTTTTTTGTAACGGCGGTGAGGGCTTCCTTCTTCTAACTTCAGTTAGCTAGGAACTTGCACCTTTTCATCTCAGAAGAGAGCCCAGTCACTTTGACCTGAACTTTTATCGTCTTTAGAACTGACAGTTGAAGTTCAGGCTACCTGGAGATGAAAAAGAAATCTTTAAATTAAGACTTGATGTCTTTATTTTAAAAAAATCTGTTTTGCTTTGTTCAACCAGAAGTTATGGGTTTGATGCAGGAATTACAGGGTGAAATTCTACGGCCTGTATTATGCAGCAGCTCAGAGAAGTTGATCATGATGGTCCCTCCTGGCCTTAATGTCTACGAATCTGAGAGAGAGATGGAGACAAATAAAAGAAAAAGAGAAGAGGGGAGAAAAGGAAAAGGCTGAAATAGAAGAAGGAGAAAATCCAGTGGGCAAATTGTATGGCAGAATGATGTTTTGTTTGTAATTTGTGTGTGTGGGTTATAACTATCCCAATGCAGGGGGACATTAGGAATATCTAAAATGGGTGGATAAGCCACTTGATAGCTCTGGGCTGGGCAATAATTTTCACAGGAAGGCCACTTAATGAATCTTGGTATTTGGTCACGGGATGGCTCCATCCTGGAAGGGGCAGGGCCTGGAGCAGAAGGGGAGGATCTGGGGATGAGCCACCCCCCAGAGTTGTCCGGGGCTGGAGGCTTTGAATTAAAAACACAGCAAAGGGCTTGCGGTTCCCAGCTCTGCCACTACTGAGTTGCCTGGAAGCTGCTCGGGGATGCTGTGGCTATTTAAAGGGCTCGCGGCTCCAGCCCCTTCCTGGGTAATGCCACGACCTGCAGTCATGAGCCATTTAAATAGGATCCTGCTGCCTGGAAATTCAGTGACATGGGCAGCAGGATACAAATAGAAAGTGGCCAGATGCAGTCTGCGGGCTGGATCAGTGTTAGGCTGCATCTTGCCCCAGGCTGCATGTTGCCCGTCCCTGTGATAGCTGTTTGGCCAAATGACTCTTTCTTGGCAGTAGAATTCCTATTGAATTGGTATTCACATCACAAACTTCACCAGGCTTGGCACTAATCGACAGCTAAGGAGATTGGTGGATGTGGAAGGAGAAACCCACCTACTGTTCTGTGAGTAAGTACATGGGTTTCTATTTCCACTGGTGTTAATTGGGTAATTTTTTGAGAACTAAGAGCTCCCAATATGCTTACATTACTGTTTAGTTTCATTTAAAAAAATGTATGGAGGACTCTGGGAATCAGTGTTCCTTGGAATTTATAAATGAGCTCTTACATTTCTATTGACAGCTGGACCATTGATTAGCACATTCTAGCTATTCATCTCTAAAGACCCAGAATGAAATGTTTGAAGATTACTGCATAATCTGGCTCAATAGCAGACTTTACTTAGCAGAGCTCTAAAAGGAAGGATTGGCCATGGGTTTGGGTGCTAGACTCTAACCTGGGAGACTCTGGTTAAATTCCTAAGTCTGTCACGTCTGACCCTCTTCCAGACTTCATGTGACCCTGAGTCAGTCACTTAGGCCCAGATTTTTAAAGCTGTTTGGTGTTGCTGCACTAGCATCACAATGTCTGTCTAATTTAGGAGCTAAATCTCATTTTCAAAAGGGATTTAGGCACTTAGAAGTCTAAATCCCATTGGCAGTTGATGGAATTTGAAAACCTTAGCGCTTGTCTATGTGACTGGGCAAGCTGGGCAATAAGTCTGTCCATACTAACTGGCTGCACCAACGTGTCTGTTTGGAGCCTGCTACTATGCACTGTTTGAAAGCAGGGTACGTAACTATGCACTCTGAACCTTTGTGCTCAGATAGACATCTCCTACATCTCTCCATGGATCAGTCCTCCACCTGTAAAAGTGATAACTGAACTTCCCTGCTTTGAAGGGGACTTACAAGGGTAAATGCATCTAAGACTGAGTTGCTCAGATTCTACCGTAACGGGAATTGGTTGGCAGGTCTAAAGGAGAAGAGGTGCCGCAGAGAATTACTGAGATGGACTGAAAGCTATTTGGGGACAAAATGGCAAAATTTTAGCTTAATGTCTGTACACTTTATGCTTAGATTGTATGTAAGGGCTTGTCTACACTTAAAATGCTCCAACTCACAGCTGTGCCACTGCAGTATAGTATAGATGCTATGTATGCCAGTGGGAAGCGATCCACCTCCCAGAGTGGTGATAACTAGGTTGATGATTGACAGAATTCTTCTGTCAGCCTAGTACAGCCTACATGGGGATTTAAGTCCTCTTAATAACACCACTTTAGGTATGGATTTTTTACACCCTTCACCTAATTTTCTACTGCAAACCAGGCCTCACTTTCAGGGGACTAAGTTCATTTAGTAGATGTGATCCTCCTCCTAATGATTTAAAAATCTACAGCATTGTTTTCCTACTGTGTAATAAACCCTAAACCATAAAAATATAACGAGATGTCCAGGCTCTTTAAATGTTGAGCATTGCCCCGCCTCTGTAGTGCAAAGCCTCACTTTTCATGTAAGTTTCAGTTTTGCTGCACAGCGGAGAGCTGTCTTTCTTTCCACTCCCTCAGTGTCGGTCTGTGTCCTGGGTCCACCTATATCTTTGGTGATTCAGGATTTATATTTTGCGAGTATCTAGTGCTTGAACAAGAAGATGACAAAGTTAGCTTAGACTGTAAAAAGGGGATAGAAGATCAGTAGAAGCAAAAGACTGCGGCTTTTTGCTTCGGGTACAGTGGAACTAGCCATATAGGAGAGTGGGAAGCAGGTAAGTCGAAGCAGAAGAAAGGAGGAGGTTTCTGCTGTTGTGGCTGCTGGAGCTTTTCAAACAAAGCAGTGAAGTTGGACACAAGCAACCATCTTGATTGACCTTTGGTAAGCAGCCTGTACCCCGCACTGAAGGCTGTAGACAGCAGAGGGAGCCCAAGTACAACCAAAGACCAATTCTGCATTTTGCAATGTTACTACACAGCCAATAGAGGGTGATCGAGTGCAGAAAGTGTAGTAAGAAATAAACAGTTTTTTCCTGTGGCAGGAGTTGTCCAGGAGGCAATGATGTTCAACAGGAGAGTAGAGAAATGGCATCTTTTGGGAACAGTGGTGGTGAGTTCATTGACACCCATGTACCTCAAATGTTTACAACAGTTTATCCATCTGGAATGGTGTCACAATGAGTTTCAATCTTGCTGACTGTGATTGGTCAAAAGGCAGGTCATAACAGTTCATCTATGTTCTCCAATGTTGCCTGGAACCATCACATACATCACAATTACTGCTGCAATGAAGGGACATTTTTCTCCTGTCCCATTGAGGATAGAGGAACAATTTTGGTTTCATCAGCAACAACAAGGGAATTGGAGAGTTGGTAACACTAGTCTGTTGCTATTTTAAGGACGTTGTCAGAGTATTGTCAGTTTGTAGAAACATTAAGTGATGTCCTGTTATTAGCACTTACATTCAGAAAGGCTGTTGAAGAGCTATTGCAATGGAAACCACAGAGAAGGATTCTCTGTAATTTAGTTGGAACCAAAACCTTCATCTGTGCATTGGTGAGACAGAAGACCATGGAAATACAAGGAATTCCCATGAGGCTGTTGTGCAGAAACTATGCACAGTGAAAACATTTGCTGGGCATGTCAGGTTATTTGTAGAAAGTGCCATATGAAAGGACACATGATCATGACCTATTGCACAGTCCAACAACCAGCAACACAGAGTGACCATCCGTCCAGGAAGATACCTATGAAGACTGAACCTAAAAAAGGACCAAAGTCAGGAATTTGTAATGTGGAAAAAAAACAAAGCATTTTAGTGACATTTAAGGCCTAAGCCCTCTCCTGTACACATGTGTTATCAGAAGCAAGAGTCAGAAATGGCATCTGGATCATATTCTTGATTGAAGGCATTCATACAACAATGGAACTTGACAGTAGAGCTGCCCATCTCACTGACTGCTATATTTGCCTATGAACAGCTTTTCTCATAAGTTCCCTTAGAAGAAACCTCCATGGTTTAAAAAATTTATACTGGGAAAAATTGTCCAAAAAGGAATACTCCAGGTGAAAGTTCAACTAGATGGACGTATAGTTGTTTTATCCTTATATGTGATTGAAGAAAGTATCCACCATTATTTGGCAGATCTTGGCTTGAGAAGCTCACGGTGAATTGGACTAAGACCAAGGAAATTATGAAAGCACCTTGAAATCTTCAAAATATACTGGACAGAGACTATAAAGTTTTTGAAAAAGATTTTGGACATATGAGTAATGTGTCAGTGAAGCTCACACTTTAGTCTGACAGCCAGACAAAATATTGCAAGATCAGAGTTTGGGCTTATGCTATGAAGCCTCTGCAGAAGCTGATTTGGACTATATAGTGAACACTGGAGTCTTGCCACAGATTTCACATAGTGAATGAGTTACACCCATCCTTCCAATGATCGACACAGATTGCTCCGTCCACATTTGTGAAGTTTTCAAGGTGACACAGAATTCAGCTTTATGTGCAGACCATTACTTACTACTTCATACTGAAGACTTACTTGATATTTTAATGATGGATGGAGCATACGTAGAAGGGGAGATTAATCTGGCATCTCTCAAATTTATCATAATCAACACACACAAAAAGCATATTCTATTATATTTTGTTTCAGTATCCTATTAGCACCTGCCTTATTCCAGAAAGCCCTGGGTGAGATTATGAATGGACTGAGTGGTGCTATTTAGATGGCATCCCTGTTACATGAAAGGATCAAGAGGATGATCTTTGAAATTTGGAAGCCATCTTCCAACATTTCGAAGACACTGGACTGAGATGCATTGAAGTGAATGAGTTTTTCAAACCTTCAATTTGATATTGATGGTAGGCTCAAGCTCAATGAGAAGGGAGAAACAATAACAGGAATCTTGGAAATGGCAGAGGTGCTTAATGACTTCTTTGTTTCAGTCTTCACCAGGAAGTTTGACGATGACAGGATGCCTAACATAGTGGATGCTAGTGGAAATGCGGTAGATTTAGAAGTTAAAATTAAAAAAAAAAAAAAGTTAAAGTTACTTAGAAAAATTAGATGTCTTCAAGTAACTAGGGCCTGATGAAATGCATCCTAGAATACTCAAGGAGTTGATAGAGGAGGTATCTGAACCTTTAACTATCATCTTTGAAAAATCATGGAAGATGGGAGAGATTCCAGAAAACTGGAAAAGGGCAAATATAGTGCCTATCTATAAAAAGGGAAATAAAAACAACCCAGGAATCTGCAGTCAGTTTAACTTCTGTACCAGGAAAGATAATGGAGCAGGTAATTAAGGAATTCATCTGCAATCATCTGGAAGAAAATAAGGTGAGAGGTAACAGCCAGCGTGGATTTGTAAAGAACAAATCATGTCAAACCAATCTGATAGCTTTCTTTGATAGGATAACAAATCTTGTGGATGAGGGAGAAGCGGTGGACATGATATACCTAGACTTTAGTAAGGCATTTGATACGGTCTCGCATGGCCTTCTTATCGGTAAACTAGGCAAATACAACTTAGACGGGGCTGCTATAGGATGGGTGCATAACTAGCTGGATAACCGTTCTCAGAGAGTAGTTATTAACATTTCACAGTCATGCTGGAAGGGCATAACAAGTGGAGTTCTGCACGGGTCTGTTTTGGGACCGGTTCTGTTCAATATCTTCATCAGTGATTTAGCTGATGGCATAGAGAGTACACTTATTAAGTTTGCAGATGATACCAAGCTGGGAGGGGTTGCAACTGCTTTGGAAGAGAAGGTCATAATTCAAAATGATCTGGAGAAACTGGAAAAATGGTCTGAGGTAAATAGGATGAAATTTAATAAGGACAAATTCAAAGTACTCCACTTAGGAAGGAACAATCTGTTTCACGCATAAAGAATGGGAAGTAACTAATCTAGGAAGGAGTACTGCAGAAAGGGATCTAGGGGTCGTAATGGACCACAAGCTAAATATGAGTCAACAGTGTGACACGGTTGCCAAAAAACCAAACATGATTCTGGGATGCATTAACAGGAGTGTTGTGAGCAAGACACAAGAAGTCATTCTTCAGCTCTACCCTGCACAGATAAGGCCTCACTTGGAGTACTGTGTCCAGTTCTGAGCACCACATTTCAAGAAAGATGCGGAGAAATTGGAGAGGATCCAGAGAAGAGCAACAAAAATGATTAAAGGTCTAGAAAACCTGAGCAATGAGGCAAGGCTGAAGAAAATTGGGCTTGTTTAGTTTGGCAAAAGAGAAGACTGAGAGGTTTTCAGGTATCTAAAAGGGAGTCACAGGGAAGATGGGGGGAAAATTGTTCTCCTTGGCCTCTGATGATAGGACAAGAAGCAATGGGATTAAATTGTAGCAAGCGAGGTTTAGGTTGGACATTAGGAGAACCTTCCTAATTGTCAGGGTGGTTAAATGCTGGAATAAGTTGCCTAGGGAGGTTATGGAGTCTCCATCATTGGAGATGTTAAAGAGCAGGTTAGATAGACATCTATTGGGGATAATATAGACTGTGCTTGGTCCTGCTGTGAGGGCAGGGAACTTGACTTGATTTGTCGAGGTCCCTTCCAGTTCTTGTAGCCTATGATTCTGTGATATCTTGGATGTGTAAATGCTTTGGGCTTCAGGAAATTGCCAGAAAAAGAGAAGGAAGTTCTTTAAGTGCCAGTGCCAGAGAACATGTCACAGTTACATTCATTTTTAGGTATTATGGTACATTTCTGCCTAATCTTGATATTTTTATGAGAATTGTTACATGCAAAAAAAAATGGAAATAGACTAAAGAGTGTGCATTCCTTTGCATTGGAGGAAGCAAAGAAATTCAACATTGGCTGAAGTTCTTAAGCATTTTGATGTTTTGCTACCATTACAGTTGGCTTGTGATATTTCACCATATGGAACGTGTGCAGTTCGCTCACACTCTTTTTCCTAATGGCATGGAGAAACCATTTATCTTTGCTTCACAAGCACTCACTACTCTTCAGAAGAATTACACACACATAGAATCATAGGGCTGGAAGGAGCCTCGAGAGGTTATTAAATCTGTTCTTCCCTCATGGCAATACTAAGCATAATCTAGAGTTCTAGACCATCCCTGACAGGTGTTTGTTTAACCTGCTCTTAAAAGTCTCCAGTGATGGTAATTTCGCAACCTCCCTAAGTAATTTATTGCAGTGGTTAACCACTGACAGAAAGTCTTTCATAATGTCCAGGCTGAACCTCCCTTGCTGCAATTTAATCCCATTGCTTCTTGTCCTATCATCAAAGGTTAAGGAGAATAATTCCCCCTCCCCCTTCCCCTTGTAGCAACCTTCTAGGTTCTTGAAAACTGTTATCATGTTCCCTCTGCCTTTTTCCAGACTAAGCAAACCCAATTTTTTCAATCATGTCTGTTGCTCTTCTCTGGACTTCTTCCGATTTACATATGAACATAAGAATGGCCGTACTGGGTCAGACCAAAGGTCCATCTAGCCCAGTAGCCTGTCTGCCGACAGTGGCCAGCACCAGGTGCCCCAGAGGGGGTGGACCGAAGACAAAGATCAAGCGATTTGTCTTGTGCCATCCATCTCCAGCCTCTGACAAATAGAGGCCAGGGACACCATTTCTATCCCCTGGCTAACAGCCTTTTATGGACCTAACCTCCATGAAATTATCTAGCTTCTCTTTAAACTCTGTTATAGTCCTAGCCTTCACAGCCTCCTCTGGCAAGGAGTTCCACAGGTTGACTACAAGCTGTGTGAAGAAGAACTTTCTTTTATTAGTTTTAAACCTGCTACCCATTAATTTCATTTGGTGTCCTCTACTCCTTATATTATGGGAACTAATTAATAACTTTTCTTTATTCACCCTCTCCACACCACTCATGATTTTATATACCTCTATCATATTCCCCCTCATTCTCCTTTTTTCTAAACTGAAAAGTCCCAGTTGCTTTAGCCTCTCTTCATATGGGACCCGTTCCAAACCCCTAATCATGTTAGTTGCCCTTCTTTGAACCCTTTCCAAGGCCAAAATATCTTTTTTGAGATGAGGAGACCACATCTGTACACAGTATTCAAGATGTGGGTGTACCATAGTTTTATACAGGGGCAGTAAGATATTCTGGGTCTTATTTTCTATCCCTTTCTTAATAATTCCTAACATCCCATTTGCCTTTTTGACCGCCGCTGCACACTGTGTGGAAGTTTTCAGAGAACTATCCACGATAACTCCAAGATCTCTTTCCTTATTTGTCGTAGCCAAATTAGCCCCCATCATAGTGTACGTATAGTTGGGGTTATTTTTTCCAATGTGCATTACTTTACACTCATCCACATTAAATTTCATTTGCCATTTTGTTGCCCAATCACTTAGTTTGGTGAGATCTTTTTGAAGTTCTTCACAGTCTGCTTCTGTCTTGACTATATTAAACAGTTTAGTGTCATCCGCAAACTTTACCACCTCACTGCTGACCCCTTTCTCCAGATCATTTATGAATAAGTTGAACAGGATTGGTCCCAGGACTGACCCTTGGGGGACACCACTAGTTACACCTCTCCATTCTGAAAATTTACCATTTATTTCTACCCTTTGTTTCCTGTCTTTTAACCAGTTCTCAATCCATGAGGGGACTTTCCCTGTTATCCCATGACAATGTAATTTACACAAGAGCCTTTGGTGAGGGACCTTGTCAAAGGCTTTCTGAAAATCTAAGTACACTATATTTACTGGATCTCCCTTATCTGCATGTTTGTTAACCCCTTCAAAGAACTCTAATAGATTAGTAAGACATGATTTCCCTTTACAGAAACCATGTTGACTTTTGTCCAACAAATTATGTTCTTCTACGTGCCTGACAATTTTGTTCTTTACTATTGTTTCGACTAATTTGTCCAGATCTTTCCTAAAACAGGACACAATACTCCAGTTGAAGCCTAATCAGCATGGGGTAAAGTGGAAGGAATACTTTTTGCTTCTTTCTTACAACAGTTCTGCTAATACATCCCGGAAAGATGTTTCCTTTTTTTGCAACAGTGACTTGTATTTGGCTTGTGGCCCACTATGACTTTTAGGTCTCTCTTTTTTCTTCAATACTACTTCCTAGGCAGTCATTTCCCATTTTGTATATGTGCAACTAATTGTTTCTTTCTAAGCAGGGTACTTTGCATTTGTTCTTATTGAAAATGGAAAGCTTGGAATTGTCCACAAACTTTGTAAGTGTAGTCTCCATGGCATTATCTAAATCACCGATGAATCTATTGAACAGAACTGATCCCTGCAGAACCCCACTTGATATGCCCTTCCTGCATGACTGCACACCATTGGTAACTACGCTTTGAGTATGTCTACGCAGCAGTGCAAAACTCGAATTAAGCTATGCAACTTCAGCTACGTCAATCGCATAGCTTAAGTAGAAATAGCTTAACTCGACTTTTGGCACTGTCTGCATGGCAGGAAGTTGAAGGAAGAGTGTGAAGAAGAACACTCTTCCTTCAACTTCCCTTACTCCTCGTAAAATTAGGGTTACAGGAATCGGAGTAAGAAGTCCTCCAGCTCAACATTATTTCAAAATAATGGCTTGCAGTATAGACGTGCATTTTGTTATTTTGGAATAACATCAGTAGCCCTGTCTAGGTTGTACTTCCCTAGTTCGTCAATGAGACAGTCTGTATCAAAAGCCTTATTAAATATAGAATATAACGTCTGCCATCTCCCCCCCCCCCCCACCTACAAGGCTTATTTTCCTGTCAAAGAAAGCAATCAGATTGGTTTGAAACAATTTGTTCTTGAGAAACCCATGCTATTACTTGTCACCTTATTATCTTCTAGATGTTTGCAAATTGATTCCTTAATTATTTGCTCCATTATCTTTCCTGGTGCAGAAGTTAAGCTGACTGGTCAATAATTCCGTAGGAAGCTCTCTGCATTTTCTATGGAATTTGGAAGCTCCACACATGGTAGACATTTCATCTTACTGATGGACCATCACCCATTTTCATATTTTGGACAGAAATATGGAATTCCATCATTAGCTGCTGTTCCTATGAAACAATAGGCATTGCTTCTTTCCGCTCATTCCTATGCAGTTGAGTTCCACAAAGGTATTTGGCATGGCAGTCTTAATAGGCTGTGGCATCTGCCACATCCAAACTCTCAACAACCCAAAGGAACTTTTGATGTTACGTTCTATCTGAATTTGATGGATAGTTACCATTACGAATACAGATTTCAGTAAAGTGACCACTGCATAGGATGTGCTTTCTCTTGTGAAGAGAGGGGTATTAAAAGGTGCAATGTTAGCTCAAAAGAATCCTTATTTACATAGCTTGCATCACATTGACTTTGAATTATTTGTGAATCAGGGTTACATCTTATGGGGAATGAGAGTGATCATTCTGAAATCACTCGAGTCTCAGGTTTTAGAAGCTCTTCATGAAGGTCATTTTGGCATTGTACCACAACCCAGAGTCATGTGTGGTGGCAATGGAGAATGTCATTTGTTCTTTTCATGTTGGAGTCTTATGTGGCCTCATAGCAATGGTTGTGGAGTGAAATGGGTGCTTGGAGAACATGCAAAAATGCCTGGGGGCTGTTTTGTTCATGGTAAAACTATCCAACAATATTTTATGGAAATGAGGTAGGAACCAGTTGCAGCCTTAATAAATACTAGAATCCAGGGATGACCTGGTAGGACTTTCTTCCAGTCAAATCTCCTGTTACAATTCCTAGCTTGAGCAATTTAGTGGGAGAATCTTTGGGACCAGACCGATTTGGTTCCCTAATACAAGCTTCCTGTTCAGAACATTGCTGTACCACCTCACTATGTTATTTCGAGAGTTCAAAGCCAGTTGTGACATGAATTTATAAATTGTTTAATTAGTGAGTTGCTATTCCAGGTCAGAATTATCCCTTGCCCTTTGAGAGTGTGCTGTAGTTCACCCAAAACTTTGTTAGGTTATATAGGGGTTTTATGTTAGTCCTATTGATGCTGATGTGTATATGTATATTGGGGCATATTTTTTTAAACTAGGAGGAATGTGATGTTCTTTCCCTTTAAATGTTGAACATCCCTTTACCCCCACAGTGTGATGTGTTGCTTTCAGTTTTGCTGTAAGAACAATAAAGTAAACACAGTAGACATCTGTATTTCTATTTTCTTCTCTGCTGGGACAGATATAAAACTTAACACCAAGTTTAAATGATAAAAAGGGAAAGAATAACATATTTAAATGTATACGTTTCCTAAGGTGGACTGAGTTACAACAGACTGACATGATGTGTTCTGTTTTTAATTGTAGAATATTTAATTAAAAATCATTTAACAAAAAGTTTGGTACAATGTACCTTTTATTTTTGTCGGGACATAAGGCACATGGATGGATTTTGCTATGATTGGTTTGTTTATTGAGTCTGTTTCTTCTGATGTAGTAATGTATTTCCCATTAGCATTAATAGATGTGACACATGTTCTGAGGGAAAATACACCTTTTTATTATTATTAGGTGGCACTGAAAAAGGGAGTCATGCAATATTGATTCAGCTTTAGTTTGGTCTCATCTAGTTGGTTACTGTTCACAATTTTCTTTCTTCAGAGCAGCACTTACCTACTAGATATACTGATATATCTCTGCAGATCTTTAAGCAATAGAATGCAAGATTTGTAGATGCTGGAGGGCAAGAGAATTAATTGGGTTAGAAAGAAATAATATTGACACTGCTATTTCACATTATCTTATGTAAATGATAACTTCAAATGTTTTAGTTAAAGTTGGTTGCCCTAGATGCTTTAAAATGATGTGTGACCTGAGAAATATATTAAGTTTAGAAATGTGTTGTAGTTTAGATAGACATTAAATAGTCAGGTATTATGCTATTTGTATAATATCCATATAATATTTAAAACAAAACATTGTGTTCGTTATAGCAAAAAAGTGGCAAGTAAAGTGAATAAGAACTTTGATTTGAATTCACTTTGCTGTTTTAAAAATGTAAAGTTTAGTTGCATTTTTAAATACATATTTTCAATATGTGCTGAGGTCATTGTATAATTAAAAATAAATTAATAATTTTAACATCTCTGTTATTAACTTCGTTGGGAATGGAAACGTGCTCTCAAAGTCTGATACATTTACAAAAGAAGAGAAACTTAAATGCAAGACTTAAGTTCTTCGTTTAATGTAGGATGCAGTTTTGGAGCTGTTCCACACAGTGTAGATACAGTATAGATTAGATATGACCTAGCATGTGGTGGTACACTTGGATATGACCTCAGATGAGGAAGACAGGGATGTTAAAAAAACAAGGTTGAGGTTGCCTATTTTCGTTAGATATGCCTCCTGCTAGTTCCCTTTCCTTTTCCTTTTTTTTAGGTGTTCTCTTGGTTCTCTTTGCCTGTCACCTGTTTGCACAAACGGGGAGTGCTGCTGCCACAGAACCATGGTTCCTCTCAAATGGCCCATGGAATCCCTTCTGCCAAATTGTCTCACAGAAGGGTTTCCAGGAGCTTGTGGGAGAGAGAGAGGAAGGAGCACAGGGATCTCGGCAGCAGCATGCCCATAGGCTAACTAGACCCCTGCTTAGGATCCGAGCTGGGAGTTAATATAGTTTTAAAGCTGTATTTCATGCCTTGTGTATCCCTTCAGATGCTGCTTTGGAGGCAGTCACTGGGAGATCAATGGCACAGTAGGGATTCTGTATGAGTCATACAGCTAGTCAGGAGAGGAACCCGAGAAGCAGCATGGAAGCAAGAACCAGGCAGAACTGTCAATGTTTCTTCTTTATTATTATTTATTATTAAGTGTTAATTGTGGTCACAGTTAGAACATGGGTATTTCATATTTATTTTTCACCTATATCCTCCATATCAAGTTTGCTCAGTAGACAAATCAAAACAAGATTTTCCTAACTACACTGTAGTTAGCTCAGCCTAGGACTTCAGAAAATCCAGAAGTGTCCTTTCTTATTAGTTGCTAATAGGCTTTAATAAAGGTTCAAGATTCAGCATTTAGTTGGCAGAGATGTTGACGCATGAAGCAGTGTACAGTTTGCTCTTGTAAAATTATATTAGTTTTTCTGTAAACAGGCATGACTCAAAGTAAAGAGAGGGATTTCATAAGCAAGTACCTCTTCACACAGTTGCTCTTTGGATTGTAACAACTCTTCAGAAATGCTGGAAAGTGTTCTTAATTAGTAATGACACTCAGCGTTGCCATCCAGCTTTGTTGTCACGGTTGTTTGACTGAGTGTGTATGTTGTCCTGGGAGATCTTGTGTTGATTTGTATGGGTGGCAAATGAAGGGTCTGTGTTGCAATGAGGATTTATGAGTATCTGAAGTTACTGTGAGTGCTGGTTCTGTTGTGCGGCCAGTTTTGAAGAACTGTAGTAATGGGGCCATTTTTCAGTCTCCAGTGAAATTGTTGCATGCACATTAGTTGTACAATAAAGGTTGTTCGATTGGTTGAGTTAACTCTGATATCCTGGTGGTGTAGATCTCTTGGCGTGGCATATATACATGCCTTGCTGTCACATGATGTAATTTGGAAAGTCAAAATAGGTGAGAAAAATTGGATGCGCACAGACCACAAATCCCAATGCTGATTAAAATTGGTGATATTTGGAACAAAAAGCAACCTCACCTATGCTTCTAGTTGTTTACATTGCTACACAATGGTTCTACAGATATCCTAGGCTTCAGAGTGGCCTGCGCATGTGACAATCATGGACTCTCATTATGTAGATTTGCCTCCATAGTATATTCCTTGTGAAACACTTCAGTGTACACTGTTGTGGAATATATTTTATAGACTATCCACATTTAAGATGCATATCTTATAGAACATGAAATAGAAATTAGTTTGAATTGTTGATGAAGTGGTTAACTTATACAGTACGGGTTCCTCTTCTAAGTTAAGAGCAGTTGGCTCTTTAACCAAAAAGAATTATATTTTATAAACTAGTGGTTGACAAGTTGCATTTTTGCATTACACAAAGGTGAAAGAGAACCCAATGTAGACATTTAAAAACACATGTAAAAACATATGTAAAGAATGTAACTTGTTCCCTGGATTTTTTTAAAATAATAGTTCAAGGCCAAAATGATCAAACCAGGGTGGCTAAAGGTCAATTCCTAAAATCTGTTTTTAGGCACCAAGGAATATGGGCTGATCCTTCCACTGTACAAAGAAATACAGCTCCCATGATGGATACTATTGTTCCTGGACTTAGATCTCTTCTGCCATGTTTCCAGTGTGATTACAGTGTTTAAAGATTATCTCAAAATAGGGGCTTACAGTGGAAATATTAAAATCCCCAGTTCTGTTGGTCTGCCTGTGGTGCTGCTGTCACACTCTCTCTCCCTCTCTCTCTCTCTCTCTCTGTGGTTCCATTTAAAAAAATGTGTAGGTTCCAATTAATTACTGTTTTCCTTCCAGTTATCTATTTAAAAACAATGAATCTGAAAACTATTTCTTTAGTAGGCACTTAACATATTAATACACTGTTAAATGGCTGCTTTCACTAGGCACTGATGTAAAATTAACTGGTAGGCCAAGAAAATCTAAGGAGGATGTTGCTTTCGTTTCTAGAAATTAATTATAATTTTAATATGTCCACGCTTTTTATTATAATTTTAATATGTCCAAGCTGGATGTAAATATTAGAACAAAACAGCCCTTATAGTCAACCAGCATCATAGTCTGACTTGTCACTTTTTGATGTAGAGAGAAAATAATCCTGTTTGGGATTTTGGATTGGCCAAGATGAGTTATAATCCATTACTATATGGCTTCATATGCATTTTTGTAAAATGAGCAGCTAAAGTTCTAATAAGCAACAGTGTTAAGACGTGATTTTACTTTATTAAATGAGTTGTAGTGTTCATTGCTTTATTTAATAGTTAGACTTCTTGGAAATGTAGAGAAAAATAAATATATCTGTGTATATTTGAACAGTTGAGTTAACCTTTATTTTAGCTCTTCTGTTTTAGTGAGGTTGTAAGTTCTTACGGTGTAATAATGCTAACTGCTACAGCTGTGTCAAATTAGTCCCTTTTCTTAAATGGCCACTTCTTTGTCCTTCTGCTTTTGTTCTACTGATATGAATGGTATGCTTTGTGAAGACTGAAGTTTACAGAAGGCATTAGTTCTCTGTAGTGCATTGGTCAAGCTCTAGTGAAATGGTTCTTAGATACATGTTAGGCATTTGTTGGTCCATGACTTCATAAAACTGAGGTTGTGATTTCAACAATGTGCAATTGCTTGGGTTACTTAGCCCTATACACATTTCTAGAAGGCAGTTATTAGTGTTAGTAGTACTGAGCAAGCTGTAGCCATTTTTAACTTGTTGCATTGAAAAATCTTTCAAGTTGAATTAAGCAATGTTGTTTTGTGTTTAAGCCTGAACTTTAAAGGGGAAAGTTGTAGATTTGTTTTAAATTACTTTGGTCCCAATTTTGTAAGAGGACATAAGTGAGCAGAGCTATGTGCTTGTACAAAATCCCACTGACTTCAAGTTGCAGGATTGGTGTATTAGTTTCACTGTTTTCAGTATGTTCTCAAACGTTTTAGAAGCAAGTCTTTCATTCTTAAATTGTCCATATTTCTTACAAATATTTAAGTAGATGGTAATACATAATCATAAAAAGTGTAAATAATTACAGAGTATTTTGACTTTTGGCACTTGAAGATGCTTCACTAAAGTCCCAGTACAGCAAACCACATTACAGGCTGATAGAGTAATCATGTTGCAAAGACTGTGAGTTCAAATCCTGTTTTAAATTTGTTCATTTTATTAAAATGTCTATTCAGAGGCTCAAAGTTTCATTACATGAAGCTTTTGCTAGTAGGATACCAGTTAGCTTTGCATTGCTCAGTAGTGAATAAAAGTTGTTGGTCTCTGAAGTTTGATTTTGGAGACCTGTGTTTTAAATTGATATGTCATCTCAGTGCAGCTTTAATGTACTGATATTCAAGTAACAAACAGGTGCTCACTGGTATCCCTGTTGGCAGTCTCAGAAGAAAAGTCAAGAATCAGATGGAAATGGAGACTGAGGTGACCTCTCAAAACTAGAAAGGATCCTCCAGATGACAATTTAAACACACAGGGGAGGATGTGTAGTAAAGTTTGCGATGCAGCTGCCATTGTTTATCTGCTCTGGGTCAAGAGAAGACTTCAAAGTATATGGATGTCAGTCCAGTACCTTTCATAGTCAGGTACATTTATGTGACAGAAAAGGGGTAAGTGTTTTCTGATGAAAATACTATCCATATCATATATTTGAAAAAAACAAGTTGTGGGGTGGGGTAGGGGGAAGTTCACTGAGATAAATATTTGGCTCTATAATTCCCCAAACCTAGCACACTACGAAGTATAATTTGTTTAAATGGCCAGATTAAGCAAGACAAAATTGGGATTATCTTGGTTCAACTTCCTAAGATTCATAATCATGCATATAGAAGATTTGATAGTAAAAGGTGCAGCTAGAAGAAGTGTTTGGAGACCATATTCCCTTGACCTCCTTTTCTTTACCTTTAATGTTTCTTTTTGTTTTGCTGGGTTGGACTTGCAGTGGTGCCTAACTTTGTTGATGAGAGAAATCTCCCCACCTGAGTTATGTCTGAAAATAAAACATCTAAGACACTCATTCACTGAAGTGGAAAATATAGGGAAAACTAACATACAGAACTATCATGCTGTTCATGGTACAGATTGTATCTCCCTTAACCGGAATTCTCTGGTCCAGCAACATTCATAGTCCTGCAGAACCACGGATGTTCCTGGACCACAGAGCCCAGGTATAGGGAGGTCGGGTCGTGGGCCAGGAGCGGCGGGGGAGAGGGGCGTGGAGACTCAGCTGGGAGCCAGGGGGCAGGGTGCAGAGGGGCGGGCGGTGCAGCAGGGAGTTCTGGGTCCTGTGGCCAGGTGGCAGCAGGGACCTGGCAGTGGTAGCCACAGAACTGTGGTCCCGGCTGTGGAGCTCAGGGACAGCAGCAGCAGCCGTGGAGCTCCAGCCCTGTGAGCAGCCTGGGAGATCTATCCCCGGCTGTGGA
This sequence comes from Pelochelys cantorii, assembly GCA_032595735.1. NCBI lineage: Eukaryota > Metazoa > Chordata > Testudines > Trionychidae > Pelochelys > Pelochelys cantorii. The sequence continues at coordinate 57,849,842 of CM064334.1, forward strand.
GCTCAGACCCCAGTGGCAGCCATGGCTGGGCAGGCGACAGCAGGGTTAGGCTGGAGCCCTGGTTGGGAGCAGCAGGACAGCACGGGCCCATGTTGGGAGGGACCTCCCCTGGGCTGGCAAATCCCCTCGTTCTGGACCAGTCATGTCCCGAGGGTGCCGGACAAGGGAGGCCCAACTTGTACTAAAATGTGCATCTCAGTTCTGTAGTATGCTGAGCACTGTTGTTCTGGTCCAGCAAGCCATCTAAGCACGTGCTTAAATCTAAGCTTGTAAGGTGGGCCTAATGAAATCAGTGAACTTTGGAAGATCTGATCTGGTCAAACATACAGAAATAACTAGATGAAATTCTATGAGCCCTATGTTGAACTAGATGTGCTAATTGGCACCCTTCTGGCCTTAAAAAAAAATCTATGAAATTATGAATCTATTGACTTCAATGAAAGAACTACAGTCTCTAGCAGTAAAGTAATGTCTCCGTCTTGCAGCACTCAGGAGCTGAATTCTGAGTTGTCTGTTCAGTTTCTGAGATCTGTTGTGTTCCTTCCAGATCTAGGTAGCATCTACAACTGAGGTTGTTTTTTACATGCTGACACCTGTAACAGGCTGATGTAAGCCTCTTTCTCTTTCTCTGAACATTATTGTACAGCTTCTGGGTGCTGTTTTCTCTATTGTTTTTAACAGTGTTTTGTGTGGGTAAATCACTAGTGGCATACATGCTGAAGGAAAGAATCCAATATGATCTGCCCCAATGCAGACTCTTATCTAGTAAAGATTTGAGGAAGTTAACCTCTTAAAATAAGAGTTAGTTCAACTGTGACAAAACTGCATGTACCTAAGAAAAAGATATTGATGTTTGGCCTAATAATAAAAAATATTACCTTGTGCAAGGTGTAGGAGGGTAAAAGGTGCCAAGCTTAGACTCTCAGTGGTTTCATGCTGCTGGTGTTTTGTTTTCTGTATTGCAGCTGCCACAGCACCCTTTAATAGCTTTTGCAGGAATGTGGCCATATCCTCCTTAGATCAAGAAGTTCCTCTTCAATTTTTCCCAGCAAACCTAGAATCTCTTTTTCCTTCCTCCTCTTCAAATTTAGTGTCATTTATGCAGAAATTAAATGGTATGTTTCCACTTCACCTCAAAGACTTGAGATTTTCATTCCAGTATTCTTTCCATATTGTTGGGATTTTTATTAAGAATTTCTATAATGTTTGATAGCTGATCATTTGAAGGTGCAGTTAGGAAAGTTGGAATAAGCCATTTATGGTGTATACTTAACTGAGTATGAATGTGACAACTTAGGTGCAAGGTAGATTTGTAAAATAACTCCCCTTTTCCCATCCAACAGATGCCCACACCTATCACCAGGGTAGGGCCAAAATCAACTGAGTAATTGCTAGAAAAAAGACTTTAATCAAGTGAAAGAAATAGGAGCACAGGATGTCTCTTCCAGATATTTTGGAATGTTCTTAGAATTTACTTGAATAGATGAGAAAAATTTCTTCAGTCTTCATGAAAACCAGTGCGCAATTATGCTGCTTTTAATATAAACATCAATAAGCTATATAGTAGAACCTCAGAGTTATGAACCAACTGGTCAGCTACACACCTCATTTACAACTGGAAGTATACAATCAGGCAGAGCAGTGACAAAAGAAAAAATTAAAAAGCAAATTTAGTACAGTATTATATTAAACATAAACTACTACAAAATAAAGAGAAAGTTTAAAAAAAGATTTGAAAAAGTAAGGAAACTTTCTGTGCTTGTTTCATTTAACCTCAGATAGCTAAAGGAAGCATTTTTCTTTTCTACAGTGAAGCTTCAAACTTGTTTTAAGTCAATGTTCAGTTGTAAACTTTTGAAAGAAAAAACATAATGTTTTGTTCAATTACTATCATTACAGAGTTATGAGCAACCTCCATTCCCAAGAGGCTCATAACTGAAGTTCTACTGTATTTAAATTCCATGTTTGCTCAAGTCATTTTCTCATATTGCATCAGAGGAAAGCAAATTTCACTAGTGCTTCACTCACTGCCACGCTACTTCAACTCTGTTTTATAAATCTGATGAGCTTAGTTCACTTTTTTTTAAATTTTTCACAAAAGGAAAAAAGTTTATAGTCAGTACACCACTAACAAACTACAATTGCACATTTTATATTAAATATAGAATTAATTCTTTTTTATTCAGACACGTGCACTGGAACCTTTCAATACAATTTCACCTGCAGTCTCACCATTGCTGAGCTACAATCTGTGTAGCTAAAACCCCAGATGGAGAATGGGGGGGAGGGATGCAACATTAAAAAGGGAAGTGATGTGAACAGATGCTTGCCATGAATTTTGTTAAGAATTTTTTAAAAACGTGGAACTAAATAAACTCATCCTCTTGTTAACTCTATTAATTTTTGATTATTAAAATCCTTTGTTGTTGAAATGGACCCTCTTTAAATGAAATCAGGAGTTCACTTTTGATAACCTAACATCAATAAACTTTCAACAGCTTGTGAATTGTGTTCCCAGTGAAATAAGGTGAGTTGAATTTGAGGTAGGGGAAAATAGCACATTAAAATATTACCCTTTATATTTTTAACTTTGTGTGTGTATTAAATATATGTTTAATAGAGTGATTTTTTTTCTTTATCATGTGAAGTAAATGAGATAGGATTTTTGGTGCAAGCCTCCATAGTTAAAGATGTAAAACAGCAATTTCTTGCTTCTATAGCTCAACATAGTTCAGAGCTGAGATTAGAAGAAACCCTGTAGAGTAGCTAATACTCGAGGGCATCCCCAACTAGAAAAGTATGTGAATTTAGGCATGGGAGGAAGGAAGGATCTGCTTTAAATTTAGTGTAGGGTCACTGAATCTTAATGATAGATTAAACAGGGGAGGTGGAATAATGAATAGGGGTATGCAATGTGTAGCACTAATACCAGAAGTCCATGGTTTGCAGTAGTTATTTAATGTCGTTTCCCATATGTGTCTGAATAGAGCAGGTTATGGCAGGGATGAGCTAAGGAATAGCTTTGTTAGGGAACAGTTAAATAGACTGAATTCTCTCTTTAAATATTACTTCTATGTATACAGGAGGACTGCTTGTTAATGGCATAATAGGACACTTTATGCATACTTAAAAGCACAAACTTCAGTGTTAATAAAGAAACGTTTGTAATTGGCATATGTATGTTGGAGTGTAATGCTTTGATTTTACAGTATTCTCTTCAAATAATTTATCTGCAGAAATAAAAAAATTCATAATGAAGCTAAAAGCCAACTTATATTTTCCTGATTACAGTGGAAACAAATTTAAATTATAATAGATGATTTCAAGTTAGTAATAATCTGTCAAGACAGTGCAAGCAATACTAGTGATTTGTCAGATGAGAAAATGAGATGGAGGTACTACAGAGTATTATTTTAGTTACTAAGTAGTTGACCAAAAGATTAGCAATCATACTTTTATTTTTACTTGAATTAAAAAAGGTTATCCATAGACTGTGCAAAACAAAAAAGTCACTGCGCCTTTAAATCTCCTCGCCCCTGCCAGACGTGGCAGGGGAAGAATGTCCCATGTGGCCTTTTGTCCGAGAAAAACAGAAAATACCGGACATTTTATGTGTCCGGTAATTTCTGGTTTTTTAACCAGACAGAGTCCGCAAATACTGGACTGTCCGGGCCAATACCGGACACCTGGCAACCCTATCTAACACATGGGTCCTGTTTAATTTTTGCTGAGGAATATCCCAGTCTCTTAAATTGATATTTAGGGAAAAAAAAGTTTTGATGAGAAAAGTCCTGTTTGCTTAGACGGCAAGACAAATTAATTGAAGCATTAACTTCAGATTTCTTTTGATAATATATCAGATTCTGCGAAGTATCTAACATCAGTAATTTATAGTAAAGCAAGTAAATTATGAAGAAATTGTTAGGCTGATTTGTGAATAGTCCGTTTTCTGTCATGTACTTTCATATTACCAGAAAGGCATTACAGACAATACACTACTGTCACCCCCTGTTTTTCCTCTATATAGATTTGGCATTGCTAGTGCTGCACAAAGATGAGAATATGAATCTCATCATTTGAAGACTTTTGCCCCCACTGTAATATCAAAATAGGAACCTCAAGAGGCCACTGAGTCCAGTTTCGTGTGCAAGGTTTTCTTCTATGATTGTGTGAATATCAATAAAATCAATATAGCATGCTATACCTGTTGATGTAAAGGGAGTACCTTGTGTCCATCTTTAGACATCTCACTGTGGTTAGTACTTGGAGTGAACATTGAGCTCTAGAGGAAGACTACTCCCGGTCTTCATTAAGTGGGTAGATTGCTGTGACCAGGCCAGGAGGTGGTATGAAGTAAAAGATGAAAAGTAAAGGAGTTCTAGACTCCTTGCCCAACAAGCGAATATATATATTCACCCATGCCTCTGTAAACTCCACTCCAATTCATCTGATGAAGTGGGTTTTACCCATGAAAACTTCTATCCTAATAAATCTGTTAGTGTCTAAAGTGCCACAGGGCTCCTCTTTATTTTTGCAGACTATCATGGCTGCCTTTCTGAGACTTTCCAGCAAGTATAGTTACTTGTATATTACTTTTATATTATTATTTAGTTCACAAGGTATTTAGATTAAACTAGTTTTCAATTTATTGAATAGTTTTACTGGACCATTTTCCTTAGCTAGATTTTATGTTTGGGTTCCTTCCGGTATATAAAACAAAATGCTCATTATGCTGAAAATGTATTATTCACTGTGGACAGTAAAAAGTAAATGGCAAAATCCTTTTGTTCCTGGTGATGCTCTATTTCTCAAATTAGTCTATCAATTTTAAATTACAACGTATTACTTAAAATGTATTTTGCCTTTGAGAAACATGTTCTAGAATCCCAGCCCATAGCAGCTTCTGAAACTTTGTCACTGAGGGCAGATTTTTTTTTAAAATCCTGACGATAGTAATTAAAAAAGGTACTATCAACATTGCAGTTTCACATAAAAGCAAATCCATTAGAGGCCCGCTGTGTTGCTTTCCTTTCTCGGGATGAGCAAGAACAGTTTTGGTCTGGGGGAGATTTTCAGAAGCACAAATAGGTATTAGATGCTTAACTCCCATCAAATTTCAATAAGAGTTGGGTGCCTAACTGCCATTAATCTCCTTGTTAATCAAAGTGACAAAATCACCGTTTATTTTAGCATGCCCAGCATTCTCTGCTCATGAGGCCTTAGTCTGCAGTAAAGGGACTGCCCACAGAAAGCTCAGGGGAGGAGCTCTCGAGTCCCCGATTGCCCCAGGTATATTATGTAAGCCAGGAGGTGTCACAGGTCATTGTCAGTGCAAAAAGTGAATCTAGGCTTCCTACTGTTAAAGACCCTGCTGCCCACAGCCTGACCCCCAGCCTCTCATCCCTGTTTTTGACATTGACACTACCCTGTTCTCATCTCCTGTCTCGGTCTCATTCTGGTCCCTGAACCTTCTCACTCTGGCTTCAGGCTGCGACAGCTCTTTGACTTCTGACTCAGTGCTGACCTTGGCTTCTGCTGCTTTTTCTTACCTGACTCTCATTTTCAGGTCTGATAATTGGCCAGATTTGTAGGCTATGGTTCAAAACACACTACTGACCCACCAGGCCAGATTGTCCTCATCTTGATTGCTGGTACTGGTCTTGCAGAGATTCTGATGTTCTTGGCTTAAAATCTGTGATGCTGACTCTGATACAGGGTACTACACAAAAATAAAATATTTTATAGTAATAGATAAGGTCTATACCCCCCAGGTATTGATTCTCATTGAAATCAATGGTAGTTTGATGGTAGTCTACCATTAGAGTGGACTTCCAGCATTTGTTCAACAATTAATAGAGTAATTTTTGCTGTCAACTTCAGTGGAATTTTAAATGTGTATCCTAACTTTTCACCTACTTTGTTTTCATTTAATTGTTTCTGTAATTTGTCATTCTGTGCCAAAATGAGAGTGGTGATTAGCAATTCATCGACTTTTTTGTGAAGAAAAAAGCAGCTGGGACAGTAACAATAGCAATGACAATTTGGCAACTTTTAATTTTATAGAAAATTAGAAGCTGTTTAGTCATGGACTGAGACTTTGAAATGGCAGTTTCCAACCTTTCCATATAGGGTATGTGTTGAATGATTGTAAAAAGGGCAGTCAGTCCTGGATAATGATCTATATGACAGAGTAGTTACCCTGTAATAGACCAGTTGTCTGTCATTTTTCACAAAATGTCTGAATGTATAGATGTACCATTAAGCAAACTCACTTGGGGCTTTTGTTCATTTAAATTATAAAGTATATAAATTACCTCAAATAAACATTTGTACCACCTGGGGAAAATTAAACTGGACTGCTGAGTGCATCTTGTCTGTCAGATTATGTAAAAAGTCCCCAAGCTACTAGTCCCAGTTTTTTTGTTAACATAAATATTTAAACCATTTTCAGGAAACTTGTGACTTTTTAAAGTCCGGCCACCAGTAAATCATAATCGTGTTAGTAAATCTCAGTGCCAAACATCCTTTCCTTTCAATTCCCAGTGCCATGATTAGTTCACACTCTGATTATGTCACACCTTGTCTATGCCAGCCTCACATCTGTCTTCCTATTAGAATCCATCCAGCGGGCTACTGCCAAAATAAGTTTCCTTTCCCGCTTGTTTTGAACACTCTTTGCCCTCTCTTCAGTTTCTTGAGAGCCTGACTTCTCATACATTTCTATATAAATGTAAGCTTCTCCTTTAGGTCATTCCAATATTGGCTTCTATCAACATCTAATAATTTATAAATTCACAGGTTTTTTAGGCCTAATGGGGGACCACTGTGATTGGGCTCCTAGGAGCTAGGATAATATGAATAATTATTATGTAGTTTGACCTCCTGCATAACACAGGCTATAGATTCTTAACCAATAATTTCTGCCTCAAGTCCAGAAACCCATAACTTCGGTTTGTGCTGCAGCATACAATTTAGATGGGATATCCAGTCCTGATACATTATTAATCTTTATATGTTTCACTTTCCTCCATAAATGTTAAAATGCCTAACAAGACCCCTGCTTTACAAATAGGAAGCTGAGGCACTAAGAAGGATTTGCCTGTGGTGTCTCAGCAGGTCACCACTTCAGGTAGGCCTTTAGTAGCATTGTTACCAACATATGCAAAGCTTTGTTACTCTCCTCTTTCAAAATGCTCTTCAAAGCACACCTGTTCTGTAAGGCATTCTAACTAAAATGACTCTTCATTGCTCCAAATATGCTTTGTGTTGTGCTGTTTGTTTTTCCAAGCTCCTACAGGTGCCCTTAGATAGTAAGTGTTTTGGGGCAGGGCACTTGTCACTTGTTTGGCACAGCCATCGTCTTGTACTGTGTTCTAGGACATTATTCTAATAGTAAATTATAAGAGCCATATTCATCTTGAATTAGAGGGAAAAGTCATTCAAAACAATAGTCTGATTTTTCTATTTTTAAAGATCGGTTTATATTTTCTTTTAAAAGATCAGTCCAGAGATGGGGTCACCCCTCCTCCTCCGAAGACTATCAAGTGAACTAGTAGGCTATTTTCTTCTCTTTTACTCTTCTTATAGAGGTGATGAAATAGTTTTAGCTTTTCCATAGTTCAGATGATGTCCTGTGACATTTTAGGGTGTGTCTTCAATAGCTGTTCTATACAAGTCTCTCCAAAGCTTGTTTAGAATAAGCAATAGGTTATTTTATTGTGGCTTTGTTTTGGATGTGTTTGTTATATACATTAATTCCTCTACTGTATGAAATAGCAATGTTCCATTTAAATAAAAAATATGTTGGTCTCAGAGAGAAATGAGAACTTTTTTTTTAAATATCAGGTCACAAGATCGGATAGAGCCAATGAAAATTGAAGACTCAAAAGTATAAGAAAGCTTATATAATAAACTTGTTTAGGATGCTGCAAGAGGTTATAACTGGCTTTTCTGCTGCTGAAAGGAGTATCAGAACTTGTTTATAAGATGTTGATAAATTGTAGTGAATTTTAAGTGTTGGCTGTGTCAAAGCCTGATAGAGACATCAAAAGAAGAGGTATAGCATATACAGCAGGGGTGGGCAATAATTGGCTCCTAGACTAGATGTGGTTCACCAGGCTTAGCCCGTGGCAGACTTCCTGACACTTTATCTACCCCACGTGTCTGCAGGTATTGCCACTTACAGCTCCCAATGGCCGCAAATTGCCATTTCCAGTCAATGAGGGTGAAGCAATATCTTTCATTTATTAACTAACTTCTGTTACCTCACCCATCGTATTTTTGGGACAAATATGGCTGTAATTACACTGTACTGATCATTGACAGGCAGCCAGATAATATGATGCTATAGTGAGTCAAGATAATTATTGTGCACAATGAATTTGAGGTTGATCTGCCTTTCAAGGGCATGTCTAGAAAAATCATCCACTGCTTTGTAGCAAACTACCTGCATATAGAAACTTCTATAGAACAGACATTTCTGCATATCCAGTATGTTTTCTACAATAAAATAAATTTTACCATAACTTCTCTTTAAACTTTGCCTTCTATTCCCCCATTTTTAAGTCCATTCATAATAATGACAGGTAAGAAACATATGTTGTATTTATAATCCTCTTCCTTCTCCTTCCCACCTCCGAAGGAGGGGGGAAAAAGATCTGTGCCTCTAACTTTTGTGGAGCATATTGGAAATACTTCTAGCTCTCCTCATTATACCTATTTCTAACTCCTTTTTTGGAGGGGAGGGGAGAGAAGGAGAGATTGAAAATATTGTATAATGCACAATGTAAAATTATGTATCTTTAAATATCCAAAGGCTGTAGTTTTATCTTAATGTAATAATGACCTACGAAATTACGAGCCCATGAATAATTTTCCCATAAAGTGTGAGAAGTGAAAAGACTGAAAATTGTCTTATGTTTCTGGTGTTGGTGTGGTGTGTGGGTTGTGGGTTGTTTTTTTTTTTGGTTACTTAGATTGGTTAAGTGTCGCTTTTTTATTCTTTAAATTGTGAGAAGGAAAAAATCCCTGGCCAGAATTCATGCATGCTAATTTCAGAGCAGAGACTATATTTATAATTATGTAATAAACTCAACAAGCTTTTGAAAGGAAATGTTTACACAACCTGAGTTCTACAATTTGTAACAGTAATTTACACAGCTTTTCTGTATTTGATTTGACCTATTTCCGTTTAATCAAAAGTAAGTGGAAATACAATGTGGTGTATATATAAAGTAGACTGTGTTTAGCTCTGGGTAGTTGGCATGTGAAGATTTAGTGGAGATTTTTCTTATGGCTTCTTGTATTGTAACTTTCTGAAGTGCTACTGGAAATAGTAAATCCGATTTTAAAATAATTCTTGAGAGCTCAGGTTAGGCAGTATGAAATCTTATTAGGGTGTTGATGAAAAAAACTTTAATTTTGTAACAATCTTAGTTATGGGGAATAGATATGTACATTTAAATAGTATAGAAGTATTGATAATTCATTCTGTTTTAAATAGTTAAAATAGAGTTAATACACAATGTAATTTTTTCTTTCTGACATTAAAAAAATAAAGACGGTTTCACATATTAATGGGAGAAAGTTACAAAATACAAAAGAATAAAGTCTTACTAGTTTGCATGGTGTGATATAAAACACTGTTAAGAACAAAACAAAACATTGCCATTTGTCATTTATCTAATAATCATACTTTTCTTCTCTGTTGTATCTGGTCCAATTTTTAGCTTTTTTTTTTCCCTTATAGATGTTTTCTTAATGTGGTGAATCAAATAAAGGTACAATTGTAATTAAGAATTTCAGCACAACAAACAGAAAATCTTCCTTGACCAACTGCAACTGTAAGAACTGTATCAGAAGTGAACAACATTGTTTTTAAACAATCTGATTTTGAACTCACAGTTGCATGATTTACTGCATGAAATAACTTAAGGGTCAGCAGGCTGCTAGAAATCAGAGACTCATTGTACTTTAATATTTTCAAGGTCAGACATTGGCCCTAAGGAATTAGCAACATAATTAGGATAATCTGTAATATTTATACCTTTTGAAATGCATTGCTTTAAAAAACTTATTGGTATGCTGTATTTGTCATGGATTTAATATGCTTTCTTACTATAATATGTGGTGTATGGGAGGGGATTATGAGTTTTAAACTTGTGGGTTTTTAGAAACTGAAAATTAAAAACCATAAGAACACACTGTAGGTAAAATGGTTCCACAATCTTTAATAATCTGACTTTTTCTATCTTTCTGGCATTTAACTTCCTTGTCCTCTTAGCCCTCTAACCTTTATATCTCCAAGTTGTGCTCTCAATCTCTCTTCCTTCCTCTCCCATTCTCTTTGCACCATTGGTTAATTCCTTGACTGTGTTGGCCTTTTCTCTTGCAAGCCAAGACCAAACTTTTGGAACTGGGAGATCCTGGACAAAATCATTCTCTTTTTTTTATTTAGACAAAGCTGCTATTGATTTAACTGCAAGTTTTGCCATGATTGTGGACATGAGCAGTGATTCCCGTGCAGGAGATACCTGGCTGAAGTCATTGTAGTTACTACTTTATATTTATATTAAAGATAAATAACTGTATTTTTGATTTACCATCATCCTTTTCCTGACCAAGTTGAAAAGATTTCTCTGTTACTGAGCTTTTCTTTTGTGGTTAGTACTGCTGATTATTTTTCTTAGCTGTCTTTTTCTCTCCTGGCGTCTTTGACTCTCTCTTCTCCTTATTCCTCCAGTCTACGGCCATGTAGCTCCTTATTCCTCCAGTCTACGGCCATGTAGCTGGAGTTGACACACCTTAATTCAAATTTCTGTGCAGCCTCCACAGTGGGAGGCTGATGGAAGCAGACTGTATTGTCAGCCTCCCTTACTTCTCAACGAGCAGGAGTATTGCTGCTGACAGGGGTGCACTCTGAGTTCGAGTTAGCGGGTTTTTAGTAGACCCGCTAAATTGAACTCTGGAAGATCAATCATGGCAATGTCGGTCTTCTGCATAGTGAAGATATGCGCTACTAGAAGACTTACCAGGCATTGCTCAGGTCCTTCAGAGCAGAGGGCTGGTGATGTGGGGGGTGCAGGAGTCAGGGCAGGTAGTGGGACATGTAGGACATTGGGTGGTGGGGAAGGGGGGCACAGGGCAGGGGGCTAAGGGCAGGGGCCTGAAAGGTCTGAGGGAGCTCACTGAGGGTGCCTGCAGTGGCAAGGGAGCACTGTAGCTGCCTACCCCTCCTGCTCCTCCTTGGGGAGGGCAGGGATGCAGTGCCCAGCCCCTGCCCCGAAGCTGCTCCTTGAGTGGGAGGGACAGCGGGAGACCAGGATTGTATAGCTCGATGATAGGGCTGCTGTCTGGAGGCCCTCCCCCACCCCTGGCCAGCACTGTGGTCGAGGGCCGGGCAGAGGAGTTTGGGACAGTGGGACCACTTACCTGGGCTGGTGACATGGTGAGCCCTGGCTCCAACTGGCCACTCTCTTCCTGGTGCTGTGCTCCCATGTGGTCACGCTGCAGTACAGCTGTCTCCTGCACTCACTGTTCGCAGTGGTCACTCTGCAGTATAACTGTTCCTCCACAACCAAACCCTGATGTTGCTTTAGGATTAGATTGGAGACAATTTTTTATTTCAGAAGATTGAGAAAGCTACTGGGGGAATCTATTCTAGATTTGATTTTAACAAATAGGGAGGAACTGGTTGAGAATTTGAAAGTGGAAGGCAGCTTGGGTGAAAGTGATCATGAAATCATTGAGTTTATGATTTTAAGGAATGGTAGAAGGGAGAACAGCAAAATGGACACAATGGATTCCAGGAAGGCAGATTTTAATAAACTCAGAGAGCTGGTAGATAAGGTCCCATGGGAGGCAAGACTAAGAGAAAAAACAACTGAAGAGAGTTTGCAGTTTTTTAAAGGGACATTATTAAGGGCCCCAAAGCAAACTATTCCACCATGATTCTGTGATTGTAACTATCACTACTGTATGCATATTCCAAGTCAACCTGGCTAACCCCTCACCTTTGTCTATTTTGAGATCTCAGAATGTTTTACTAGATCCTTTTAGGAATCCTTTGTATATCTCAAATATTTCTTCCCAACCATGATCTTTTTTCCTGGTCTATCTCCGTTATCTGTAATTCTTGACAACTTTATTAGCCTTCCAGTCTCACAGCCTTGTGCGGGTATATAAAATATTGATCTCTTCTCTACCTCTAGATTCTTACTACATCCTATTGCTCCTTCATCTTTAATATTGTCCAGATCCACCTTTTCTTCATTATCCCCATTGGTAAAACCCTCATCTATGCTTTGATCATCTATCACCTTGATTACTATAACTAATTATTTTTGGTCTCCCCTCTTCTCATCTCTTTCTATACTAGTGCTTAATTCATGTTTTCTTGTATTGTGACAAGAATACCCCTTCCCCCTCTCCCCAAAATTTGCTTTATTGACTTGGTGGCCACTCTGTTACAGTGTCAAAGTAAATCCTCATCCTCTCCTCCAGTGCGCTATACAGTCTTGCCTTGGTTGCATGTGATATTATTTCCTTATGACTCTCACCCTGCTTACACACCCACACACACACTCGCATTCCACATTCTTCACAGTCCTCTCACTTTATTGCTCCTTTTGTCTCTCTTTCGTGCTCTCATTTTTACACTGTCTTTCATGCCCGGAACAGCCTTCAGCATCTCAGCCAATTTAAAGCTTTGCATAAATTATATTTAATAATATTAAAGCTAACAGAAGTTCATTATGTACATTGTTTAAATAACATTGTACCTAGATATGCAAAAAACAGACCTCTGGAAACTACTACAGTTTGACTTAGATGTGATTCTTTAATTCAAAGATGTAGTTTTAGACATGAGCAAATTTTGCAGATTAAGCTATAAAATTTTAATTTTTAAAACTTGATGAGAGATTTCATTAGCCTAGATTTCCAGTTTTCTAATTCAAAGATAAGAAATTGACTACATATAGGCAAATCACAGAAGACCATCAAAAAGACTTTTTATATCGCTTAATCTTATGTGGAGCTCTTGTACTGTGTATTGGGGTAAATTGTATACTGTCCTGACCAGCATGGACATAGAAAAACCTTGGTTATTGGTACAATTTGGTATCTGCAAAGAGAGAGTTTTTTTTTTAGGCAAAATATTTATCAATTAAAAAAAAAAAAAGGACAAGGGAAAATAAAATAGAAATTTGCCTAAATCCTGCAACATCTGTCAGTCTGTTTCCTATTATGGACTCCTCGACATGAGCATGTCTGTCTCTTTCCCCACTATGCTCCCCACGCATAGGGACATAACCTAGTGTGAGAAGGTTCCGTTGTCTCCAAACCATTGAGAGGAACGAAGTCTAAATCCTCAAAAAGTCTCCATCTGCAGAAAAGTTTATACAGATTTTTTTGGTTTAAATTTGTGATTAAAATCAATATTTTTAATAGTTAAATCTCTAGAACCCAATGAAACATTTTACATATTAATTTGGTTTGGAATAATCATATATTGAGATTATCATCTAGACAGTGTATCTACCATCTGTAATGTGCAGTCGCCATGGTATCTAGATGTTATGAAAAGAATACAGATTTTGGGCTGCGCCAGTACTGCTAATTATTCTTTCTTAATGATCAAAGTAAATGTGGGTGACCAAAAAGCTCACCAAGTCTGTAAAGATTTCACTCACTCTACTAATGGCAAATGAGCTTGTTAACAAAAACCGTCCATTTCCATGCTGACTCAAATTAATCAGTTGCATCTGTAACATAGTTGTATATTTTTTCTACTTGTCTAGCATGCTGTTTTTAAAAAAACATAACTTTTACTTTGGTTTATATGTAATATTTAGGTCTTTTTCCTCTCCTGCAGAATTACTGCTTTACACTGAAACAGCTAATAAAGATGACGAAGGTTTCACATTTTATTAGCAAACTCTCCTGTCTACGAATATTTTTGCTTTTCCTTTTTAGTTCCATTGGAATTATCAAATAAAGGAAAATACTTTAAATAGTTTCAGTATTGATGAAGGTGGCATAGTATTTAAAAACAAACCTGTTTTTCTTTTAACTGCTTGTGGTTTTTAAATGGACTCTTTTGGCATGTTTGCAAAATCCAGTTATGAGTTTAGCCAGCAGTTTGTTTAATCAAACATTACCCTAATATGTTTTACATGGTACCCTGCCAGACAAGGCCTGTCTACAACAACTAGTTTATTCTGTGACGAGTTGCTCACCAGATGTCATTCTGGTAGAATAATACAGCAGAATGCTTGTGCGTTGGCTAAAATTACTTCAACTTTGATCACTTTTGTTCAGCACATCAGTCTGGCATTGTGCTTTATACCAACATAACACTATAACCAGAGCATGCCTTTCAAGCTTAGAATAGCAGAGGAATGTTATTGAAATCAGTGCAGTTACAGATGAGTTAATGAAGAAGGAAAATACTGTTTATTTCATAATGCCGTAGTGTTGTACTTTGGAATTAATATGGAATGTAAAGAATCCGACTCCAGAGGACCTTTTAAAAACAATGTTATGTTAGTTTTATTGACCCTGTTTGACTGTAAATACCTTTTTTTGTGTGATTGTAAAATAGTTCATAGCACATTCTGAGGCTGAAACTTTCATTTTATGGAAATAATATTTAACAAAATCTTTTGTTTATGTGATTGAAGAATATCACGCAAAAGGTTTTTTCCTCCCTTATATTTAATGCTATAAAACTGTTATGTCAAGAACTCACAAATAGATCTCAGATTAGCATGGTTATATTTGGATGTGATGTTGTGGGGTCATTTCTCAGTAATGACATCTCTTAACCTTGATATGACTGTGAAATAAATGCTGCACAGCAGGCTAGCCTCTTGTTAAGAAGCAATGAAGAAAAGCTGTTTGTTTGAAACTGAGTGGGGATCAGACCATGTCCCAGGCGACATAGTTTTCACACATCAGTTCATCTCTCACAGGTGTGTATGGGAAGATTTAAAAAATAGATTGAATTGCATGTTTTTACCATTGAAAATATATTCCCATTTCTTTGAAAAAGAGAGGTGTTTACATATAGTGAAGAGTAATATGATAACAAAATATTGTTATTACTAGTCAGCATGGCACTTCAGCATTCTATATTTCAAATAAAACAATATTATTTGACTTTTAAATTTAAACAGGGTTATATTTCCAGTTAATTAAACTACATTAAGATGGAATTACAAACTCAGAAAATTCAGAGTCATGCTTAAAAGTTAAAAGAAATCCAAATATGTTAAGATATGGAAACACATAGCTAACTCAGAAACATTAACTTTGTCCTGTAGTGACAATAAGTAATACTAATACCTTTTAGATTAATGCATTTTACAGTTTGTAGTCCCAGAGCATACTAAAATTATTTTTTCCCACATGGCGCATTTTTTCGTAAGGATGGATTGATTTAAATCAAAATGATTTAAATTACCAATTCTAATTGTGATTTAAAAGTACAAACAGGAAACCTTTGAGTTAAATAATCAACTTTAATCATGTTTTGCACTGGTGTTTTTTAAAGTTATTTCTTTTTAAAAAGCTTGATTCTCATTGATTGTCAACCACTAAAATGTTGATTTGCAACTAAATATACACTTTACACTAAATTTGGTGATTCTTTTTGCTACAGAGGACACCCTATATCTGTAAATACTTATTTAAGCAATTAGCTTAACTAGCAACTATTCAAATTCTTAATTTTACATTTTTTCACTTGTGCATGTGCCACTTCTTTGTATTTCTGCACACAAAAAATAGGGTTTTAATTTTATTAGTTAAATAAAACTAACTTAATTTTTATGCATTTAGCACATTTATCAAAACATTATTTTGCATTCTAAATTGATTTATTAAACAAAGGAAATTTTATGTATAGTTAGGGGATTGAACTGACTGTTTATGGATGCCAAGATTTTAGAACTAGTAGATTTCATCCCCTCACATCTACTTTTAATTCAGAGATTGCAAGAAGAAAAATAAGCTTTCCAGTTTTTTAACTCCCAATTGGTGTCTTGTCCTTGAATGAACTACTTACTGAACCGAACTAGTTGAATAAACTGAAATTAAGAAAATATTTTCTCTGTACCCTCAGAATAAGTTATTGCTGTCAAAAGCTAGTTTGACTTTCAACAAATTCTGGGATAAGGTGCTTAGCCAGTGATTTCCACAGGTTCACCTTTTTGATTTTCTTTAAAATTCATCAGCAAATATGTATTGCTTAATATCTTTTTTGTATTTAATTTAAATTATTTTAATATATTATAAAAACATTTAGGACTTCACATAGTTGGTCAATTTCAAATTTAATTTTAAGTAGTTTTTTTTTAAATAAACATTTAGATAAAATGCTCAATTTTTACCTTTCATTATTAATTTACATGTACTGACATTTTAAATGATATATGTATTAAATCTGAATATTAACTTTTCCACCCACGTATACTAATTCTTATCCATAACTATATAAAACAATTGATCAATATTTATTTACTAATCCATTTTAATGTGGCATGTAAGGGACGGTATTAGGAGGACCAATGCTGCTGCAGGGCTGTATTAACCCATCACTGACCCATAGGCAAACATACATTTCTGGGTCCCTGCCTTCTAATCTGAATAACTATGAACAGCTGATACACAGAAAAAAGGGAAAATACAAATCTAAATGATGTTTACTTGCATACGTGCCACTGTAGTAAACTCCCATCCCAGCCTGTTCAGTTGCTGATGTTGAAGAAGTAATTGATTTCTTTACCTGTGCCTTCCTCTCTCTTTGCCCTTGTTGGGAATGGGAAAGTAAGTTTTAGTTGTGTGAGAGGACGGTCTCTGCCCTCTTATCCTCTGGTATATATTTGCAAAAGCAAACTAAAAGAACTTCGCTTACTTGGGGAAGGATGTTAAAATGAAGGGTTTTTTGTAAACGTGTAACCGCTGAATTTTTCAGCAGTTATACGTTTATATGCGGGGGGGGGAGACGGCTCTGTGGGAGGGAGGAGGGGTGTCGTAGGACTGTGAAGGTTAACCGATGAGCCCAGGCTCTTTGGTTAACTTATTTAACCATGTATACTGTCACATCCCTACACTGGAGTGAGTGGCATTGTGACTAGCACACAGGGTTACAACACCACTCATTCAAGTGAGCGCAACTTTTTCAATTTTCATGCAAATCCACATTGATTTAATTGAAAAACCTCCAAACCCTCCCCCTGTCTTCCCTCCCCACCTAAGCATTCTTCCCACTCAGGGAATCAAAACACAGTCCATGTCTAATTTGCCTGTGAAAAATCTTTAATCTGGTCCTGGCTATGTGAAGAGAGGATCTAGGGATGGGGAATGCAGTCCTTGGACACAAATGGCTCTGTGCTTGAAGGACTCGCTCTGTAGTTCTGCCTGCTGCAGTTCCCCAAGCAGTGCTGCTGTAGTGTGCAATGGAGCTGAAGCAGAAGTGTCATGAGGAACCTTAAAAGGATATGTGTGTATGTGTATCCTCTCCATATTTATAATAATCATAGCAATTAGGTACAGCATCATTAATAACTTCACTTGCTTACAGCTTAATTTCTGTAAGTCTATCCCATACGCACAATTTCAATAAGCTTGGACTATATGAAAAGCTTAAGGTGTCTATGTAATGTTCTCCTGTTAAGATGATTCCAGCAAAATCCAAAAAACGTCTGACCTTACTTATATGCAAGGATTCATTTTAAAATTAATTGTACTTTATAAACAAATTAAGAGATTTAACAAATCTTTAGAAAATTCATTCCATATTCAAAAAATAAATGCTACTATTTTGTTGAGAATATGCTACCCATTCTTCATAAATAAGAAAACAGCTGAATCCCTACTATAATGGCAAAACTCGCCTCCATGTCTGTGATGGAAACGTGGCAGGCAGCAGATAAATATATTACATGATTTGATTTCATTACTGTAGAGTAGTCGGAAGTAGTTTATTGTGTTGCATGACAGAAAAACAAACATGTTTTTCCTATGTCAGAATGGTTTAAGAAACATCTTTTGTCTGTTATCCACTTAGCAAACCTTTCATGTGTACTGGGTTTCTTTGGATTGTCTCCATTTTGGCTGAATCCAGCTGCCTGTTCCACTGCACCAAAAGAGCAGGCATTGTTGTGAGAGAGTGTGCACCCCATTAGCCTAGAGGAGTGCACTGAGCTGTGAGTCAGGTCAAAGATTTCTTCTTATGACTGCTGTTTGTATTTCTGTGCACTTCACAGACCTTTAAGTTGACTTAAGTCTCAGGCCCCAACCTTGGAAAACAGTATTAGCCCCTGTGATTTTACAAACAGACTAATGGAGAGGTGTGCAGGGTCACTTCAGGTGGTTTGGGGAGGAGGATCCAAGCATCTTATCTGCTCAGCTACACTGCCTTTCAGATTGGATGTGCCAAACGAATGTATTTTGGTGATCTTATCTGTGATCACTGCGTAACATGCCCTTCCCAAGTCTAGGAACAGAATTCAAGATTTTTGATCTCCAGAATTCTACTTTTTGGGGAGTGGGAGGACATAGAATATGGGAGATCAGAGATCTTGACTTCTCAAATGATTTAAATTTGAGTTGAATGAACAGATCTGTCTTCTAATTGGGGAAAAAAAACCCCACCTTCCTGCTTTGGTATGGGCATTTGTTCCAAAAGCCTATCAACTTCCTTGTGAAAACCGTCTCTGACTGCTCCCCAATGAAAACAGAATGGGAAAGCCAACAGGCATTCTGCATTGTAATGTACCAGGTTTGGTTCAGGACTGCACATCATGGAGGCACATTATGCAGTCGGTGGCCTCTACACTTTCCAGATAGCATAAAAATAAATATTCTACTGCTGTTTATCAAATAGCTGTGTACTCTACTAGCAAAGTGTCAAATTCCCCTCTAGGGATTACTCTCTGTAGAGCTGTGGTTTTCAACCTTTTTTGTTTAATTTGTTGACCCCTCCCCCCTAAATGTGAATGTAGGTGCAGACCCCTTTGGAAAACTTAGACTTAGTCTGTGGACCCTCAAGGGACCATGGACCACAGATTGAAAACCATTATCTGGAGCAGGAGTGGACAATAACATGGTGGTGGTTCACTAGGGTTAGCTCCGGTAGGCCACCACTGCTATATTTACCTGCATGGCTGTAGGTACTGGCGATTGCAGCTCTTATTGGCCGCAGATCGCTTTCCCATTCAATGGGAGTTCCAGGAAGCGGTGTCCCAGTCTGTGCCGCTTCCCACTCCCATTGGTTGGGAATGGTGATCCGCAGCCAATGGAAGCTGCAGTCACTGCTACCTGCGGCCATGAAGGTAAATATAGTGGTGGGGGCCCATCAGAAGCTGACCCTGGTAGCCTGGATCCAGCCTTCAGGTCAGTATTTGCCCATCCCTGATCTAGAGGGTAATATTTGTTCCTGTAATCGAGGTACTTGGAATCCAAAATTCTAGGTTTCAAACCCTGCTGATAGCCCGTTTTGGGGGGGAAGATCTTATGGTTCATGTAACAGTTTTTTCCCCCCCTATTTTGTGTTTTTTAAAAACAAAATTCAATAGCTGTATTTAACTCACAGCATGAAAAAAATCCTCCAAAATAGATTTTATTGTTAAAGCATTTATAATGTGTCAGTTATTTTGCATTGTGTAACAGATTACAGGTGTTCTAAGTTTTGATTGCTGATATCACACACACCGGGATGTTTGAAGGTTGCGAAGGATGCCTCGTAGTTTATTTGTCTTGATGTGATAGTAACTTGTTTAGTTGCGTAATAGATGATTTTCTGTGGTACATCTCAAGAAAAGCTCAGGAAACTCAGTTTCTCTGTGTGGTCACTACACCATAAAAGTTCAATCTGGCATTCAGATTTCTGCTATAAGCACTTTACCTATCTATACTGTTGATCCAGAAAGACAATGTTTGCATATACACTTATCCACAGGCTGTCTTTACATATTCAGTCGTAAAGGCAGCTCTAAATAAACCCTAACAATTATTCCAGAGTCTGAGAACACTTGAAACTATTAAATGCATCACTGCTAGACAAATTCAGTTTGGAATTAAAGCATAAATTTTTAACAGTGAAGGGTAATTAACCTTTGGAACAATTTACCAACGGTCAGGGATTCTTCATCACTGACGGTTTTTAAATCAAGCTTGGATCTTCTAAAATATATGCTGTAGAATTTATTTTGGGGAAGTTTTGTGACCTGTGTTATGCGGGAAGTCAGATTAGATTATCACAGTTTGGAATCTATAGTAACTTTCTGTCTGTGAGACAAATTGTATAATTAATTTAAACAAAAAATAGGATATGATTTTCAGTAAATGCTAACTGCAGCTAATGTATAAGGATCATTTGGCTTTGAATAGGCATAGAATGCCAATTTTATTTAAATTTTGATGCGGTTTTAAATTATTGTATCTTGTGGTGTCCTGCCTACTTGGTTTCAGATTGCCAACCAATCATGTTTCTTAAGTCTGTTTGTTCATAGTGGTTATATTTAGCAAAAAATAAAACACTGAATAAATTAATTGGCTTAAATGTGTTTCCTTTTAAAAATAGGAAACTTCTGACATTTGTCTTTCTAACTGGAAATACTACTCTTGATTTGTAGTTTCATGTTTCTGTCTCTAATACTTTCGTTTTTATTTACACGACTCTTTTACAAAAATGTACAGATGTATGTGGTAGCCAGCTAAGTCTGACTGCTGCTTAAATCTTTTAAGATGAAAATAGAGTAGATTAAGCAGCCGATTTTGTAATAGATTGTCTTTTTGTTCTTCCCTTTTCTTATCCCCCATGGTATATGTACTTAATTTACCATCCAGATTCACCTGTCTGGAAAATCTGTTTCTTTCTATTTTGTAAAATGTCGTACACATCTACGGCACTCTATCAGTAAGAATAACAACAAACTATAATGTGTTGTTCATGGAGCGTTTAATGCAGTTGGTTTGTTTAGGTTCCACATTAGCTCTTTTTCAACACCAGTCCTTTTTACATTCAAGTAGAAACTTGAGTTTTTTTTAAAGTTGCCATTATTATTTTAAAAAATATCTAGTGATGAAAATAAAGTAGATGGACCTGAAGACCTCTTGGGGGTCCCTTCCAGCCCTACATTTCTATGTTAAGTGCATTTTGAAAACATGTTTTGCTTTTTTTTAATAGGTAAAGCGGAATGTGTATGACCTAACTAGCATCCCTGTTCGTCACCAATTGTGGGAAGGCTGGCCTCCTTCTGCCACAGATGACTCAGTAAGTAGTTTCATCTCTATTTGCTTTTTCCAGTAAATATGTGACTGTTCCCAGATTTATTATCCAACTCAGGTAAAAGCCTTTATTGTCTTATGTTCTGAAAGTACAGCAGTGATAAAAGTGCAGGTTATTTTTGTCCTAAACACGTAAGTGGTTCCATGAAGCTTTTTTGCATGGACAAAGTGCATGCGTCTGTGCATTGTTGGGTGGGACCCAAAATGCTCTGTACTTTTCAGGATCAAGTCCTTTCTGAGATGAGAAATCAATGGGAGAACTTGGTGCGATATGCACTTTGGCTCTAATTCAGGAAAGCATTCCTGTTTAGGAAAGCACTTAAAGCACATACCTATGTATATTATTGAATTGGACCCAGACGGTGTTTCCTGTAAGCTGTGCACTTGAGCGACTACCGAGGAGAGATTCAGGTGCAGCCCAGCTCATTGGCAGAGCGCCACAGCTGCCCACAGCTGGCAGCATGTGTTTGTACTGGTGGTGCACATCCACACATGCCTTAGTGCACATAAAATTTATTCCGCACATGGATGGAAAATAATTTAGAGGGAACATTGGACCCAGAGACCCAACTTATCACGTTACTTAGGTACATGTATAACTTGAAGCAGGCAAACAGTCCAAATGAAGTCTTTGGGACTACTTGCATAGAATCACAGGACTGGAAGGAACCTCATGAGGTCATCTAGCCAGTCCCCTGCACTCATGACATAGCTAATTATCTAGACCATGTTTAAGTGTGCGCTTCAGTATCTTGCTGTGCTCCAGCTGTAAGACTTTATAGGTGACTTAATTTGGGGTGCAACCTTTTAAACACAGAATACATGTAAACTTATAGCTGATCAGAATGTGGAGAACATTACTTCTATTTCGTAACTGGTAACTTTAAAATTCCCAATATTTAAAATGAGAGGAAAATATTCATTTGCCCTTGTGGGCTGATATTTCTGCAGCTCCACCTCACTAATTAGATATTTTTGCTCACAACTTCATCTAATCATATAGAGTCTAAGTGTAGAAAAATGTTAGACATTTTATCCCACCTTCTTCTAATGCATGATTGCTTCCTACTATATATTTCAGAGCATTTCTGGGTTTTTTTTCTTGAGCTATTTCTATTTTCCCAAAGTAATACATTGGTAATACTGGTGAGTGGGGTTGGAGACAGAAAGATGAAAAGGAGTTTTTAGTGAACTAATTTTCATCTTTGAATAAAAACAAAATGCAACATTTCTTAAAGAGTTCAGTATAAGCCATACTAAATGTGGCCATTTTATAAAGTAAAAATAAAATAAGGATTTGCCTTTTAGAAATACTGAAATAACAATATTTTGAAGATATGACTGTTGATTTCTAGTCAGATTTTCTGACAATAACCTGAATGCTGTATTTTTCAAAAAGGATTGTGCAAAGGATTTAAGCCAATGAAGCAAAAGAAAGACTGACCGCACTTTAACATAACTGTAAAATAGCTCTTTGCTTGTGCTTATAGGTGTAGTAGCTAATTTTGAGTTACGTTCAGAGATCTGTGCCTGTGTATTGGAGGGTAAAAATAGAGACTGTTTTTAAGTCTGTTTTTACAAGTGACATTGTTGCAGGTGAATTTTTCCCATTTTCATGTCTAATGAAATTGGCGAATGTTGAGTCATCTGCTGCAAGGCAGGAGAGAGTCCTCAAAGCTCACTGCTTAAATCTGGTGCAGCTGAGACATGTCAGCTGTGTAAACAGATCAGTATGTGTTACCAACAAAAATATAATTAATTTCTTTCTGAAATTAGAGGCCATAACTTAATACTATGAAGATTTATCTTTAGTGAAAACAGTCTGAGAAACAGTCTGGAAACTTCTACTTGTCAGTTACATACATGTATTTAGTAATGGTTTATCTGTTTAAATTGCTCTTTAATGGCAGATTTTTTTTCAATCACTGTTGATTGTGCTATATAGTGTTCTCAGAGTGGTGTATTGTATACAAGTATGGTACTAATTCACAATTAGGGAGCTAAAGGAGGACTTGATTAGAATACTTTTTTTCATTTACATTTTATGCCACATAAGAAATACTTTGTAATACCACAGGAGGTTTTTTTCAGTACAGTTCTCGTTAACCTTTGGCTTAGCAAACAGAACAACTAAATAGACTTCCCATAATTGGATTCCTGTATCATCTTGAGTCTCTTATGAACGAGAGAGATTTCAGTCTTCTGACGTTATCAGGAAAATCAGTGAAGTCATTAGTTACTTAAAACGTTGCCTCATCTCCCTTTAGAGTTAAAAAATGTTCTCTGCTTATAGTTTTATTTATAGAAATATGGGGTACTATATGAATTATCAATAACTCTTCCAGTTCTTTTTGCACACTTTCACCAAGGAACTAGGTATTGAAAGTTCTACAAGTGGGGGAATGTTTTCATGCTGTGACAGTTTAACTGTGAGAACAAGACACATACAAGCCTACAGGAATCTCATTTTACACTTTTAACAAGGACGCATTTTTAGTTTCAAGAGGGTTTGAATAATTTTAGCAAAGTGAATTATGTTTGTTCCTTGAATTAAAAGGGAAACAATGTTAATATATCAGGGTTTTTAGACCATTTTTTTCTGTTTTTAGAGGGGCATTACATATGGAACAAATTTAATATTAAAGATTGGAGTGTTCTTGACATATTTTTCTGATATTTGCCATTCTTTACCATTGACTGATGTAATGCAGTTTTAAAAATTAGGATAGAGTGTTTAATAGTAAGTAGTTCATTGTAAATAAGTTCACAGGCAGTGCAAAATTGTTATTTTAACATCTGATGATTGTACAGATCTGAATACTACCCAGCCTGTAAATTGAGAACTGAGACAGAATATTCCACCTAAAGCTGTAAAAATGTGGTACACTTGCTTTTGTTTTATGTGCATATACGAACTTTTAAGATTGTTCTGATCATAGTGTCATAATCACCCATTTAAATTAACACTAACCTTTCAAATGCACATAAAACTCCTCCTCAAGATCAACTCTAGTATTTTAGCAAGAGTTTTTAAATGCAGAAATATTGTGATTTCTTTCCATTAAAAAAAATTGACACTGATTTTCCAGGTATCTCCTT
Source organism: Pelochelys cantorii (assembly GCA_032595735.1). Classification (NCBI taxonomy): domain Eukaryota; kingdom Metazoa; phylum Chordata; order Testudines; family Trionychidae; genus Pelochelys; species Pelochelys cantorii. The sequence goes on from CM064334.1 coordinate 57,874,235, forward strand.
ATCTGATTTGGTTACATATGAACATTTGGGGTGAAATTTTGACCCCATTGAAGTCAGTGGGTTTTCCGTGTATTTCATTGGGACGAAAATTTCATTTCTGGTTTTTGTGCTATTGTCACTAGCCTGAAACCACTAGAACCCAATGGTTATTTTTACTAAAGTTATTCCTGGTCATGTCACTAGACCGTTTGTGCTAAGCCTAGAAAGGAGTTCACTGTTTTACTTAAGAGAAGTCATCCCTATATGTCTATGAGAAAGATCTGCTTTTCCCATAATTGGCAATAAATGTATTTCTTAAAGTACATTCAATCCTGTGTGGAAATATACACAAAGCCTACACACTACTTAAATCCAGCATTTCCAATTCGTATGAATTTATCTCAGGTAATTAGCCTCTAATGTGTGAACTCTTGTGAAAATACAAAAATCTTCTGCCTTTATGATTTTTGGAGGAAACAAACTGAGAGAGAGAGAAATAGAGACTACCTTGCAGCCAAAGGGAAGGCATACTGAGATGCAAGCCATGGTTTGATGAGTTTGAGCCCCACCTCTTCCATTGACTGCTGCTAATATTTCTGTGCCCTTTATGGGCCTCTATTGTTAATCAAGATTTTGTATCTCTGTTTTAGGAAAGCTAGCCATCCTCAACCTATAATGCAGATAAAAATAATGGACATTTTGCAGAAATTGGGAATAGAATCTCATTCACTTCTAGAACAGAGCATTGTGATGTCTTGCCAAATTATGTACTTGTGTAATGCAGTGTAGCTTTCAGTCATTAGACCACATATGGAGGTTTTTGATGGTTGCTTTCTTCATGCTAACAGATCTGGTTCTTTAGATAACTAATGCAGACTTGTGCTTTTGGATCTAGAATCCCCAGGTTCATTCCCCAAAGATGATCCAAAAAGTTTTGTTACATTTGGCTAGACCTACTTGATCGTACTTTGCCTCCGGAGAACAGAATCAATGCTAGCAATGCTGATGCCCACTATTCCAGTGCTTACTCACAAATAGTTGAGTAAGTCACTGGTAAGGTATGTGCTCTGTCTCTGTATGGGCTAAAGAGTTTAAAAAAAAAAAAGGCAGCTTTCCCACATCAGTAGCTCTTATGGAAATGGAAGTGCTCTGTGCTGAGGATATGAAGGTTGTGGGTTCAAATCATGCTGATGACTTAAGAGAGAGAAAACTAAAAATCATGATTGGAAAAAAAATGTTTTGGGGGGGGGGTGGGGTTGAGTCAGTTTTTAACATTTGGGTTTGGCAATATGTTCCCTCATTTAAGCCCTCAGAAGAAGTCCTTAAACAGCAATGCATGGCCTTCTTTAGGCTTTGTAGAACGGAATTAAATCGCTGCATATTTTGGTTGAGCCATGTGAAAGCAATCTAGGAGATTTAGACACACAGTCTGCTAATTTTAAATAATTTTGATGGATGGTGTTTCTCATTATTCTACATTACTTTGACATTGTTAACCTGTTTGTTTCTGATTTGATCTGACTGAATATATGACTGTCTCATAGAAATTGTAACTCAATTGAATGTTTCAATTTGTCGGTATTTGTATTTATTCTAATGAGATATTTGATTTAACTACAACCTCAAACTCTGTAACTCTGTCAACAATACATTGCTAGAATTTTGTAATTTTCTGTAGTTACATTGAAATTGCGTTTGGCGTTTTTTGTAATATTTATTGCCCAGAGTTCTCTTCACTTTCCAAAGTATATGGAAGTTTCAGAAGCAAAGACGTCAGATTCAATATAATAGGTCTAGCAGATGAGCCACCTCTTAATTTTTAAGAACTAAGAAGAATACTCTTAGACTAAACTTTCTTGAGTCATGGATTTAACTGGAAGACTTCGATTTTACAGTGTTTATGCTTACAACATGGTTGGGAAGGCATTATGGACAATGTCCAACCTTGGCATTTCATGCCAAGATGCTGTTTAGGCAAATTCCAGTAAAAGCGTAAAACATAATATTTTTTGTATAATTGAATTAAAAGAATTCTTAATATATTTCAGGCTCACGGTCTTTCCACTGTTACTTACGGCTTGCTTGGGTGTGCTGGCTTGGATGAGAGATGTCACTTTCTGGATGAAGTACTTGTTCTTTCTCTTTGAAACAGATAGAGATTGTAGTTGTCATCAGTTTCTTTTTCAATAGTCTTGTTTTCAATTGACAATAAGTAATCACATGTCTCTGAAACAGTGGTTCACAGGCAGAATATTTGTGTACAACTTAATTTAGAAACACAGTTACCTCCATATTACCAAAGGAAATCAGATTTACACATTGTTGATACGATACATTTTATTTTGGTGCATTCATGAGGAAATTCATTCAGAATAAGGTCTGAGCACATTTGGAATATGCACAATAAAGGATTTAGATTTTGAATTTTCTTACTGGTGTAACTGGTTGATAGTTGACATTTAAAATATTCCAAAGTAGTGACCTAATAATCTATCCAAAATCGGTATTATATTTTAAAGTTCAAAGTCACAGATGTAACAAGAGTCTTATGCAACTGCACAAAGATTTATATTCTGTGTGAAAAATTACAATAATTATATAATGATATTTTAAAATCTGGTCAGATTAGATTTGCTAATTTGCCTTTTATTAAGAGAGAGTTTTTCAAATTCATCATATTTAAGATCACTTGCAACCTCTTGTTCATGCGTCCATCTCTCCCAAGGCAGTTAAGGTGCTGTCTCCACCAAATTTTCAGTTGTTTGACATCCCAGAAATGAAAGAAAAAGGAAAGCAAACTCTACTGTTGGACCTAGCTGAGGACATTTCTTTGAGACCAAACTTGAACTCAGCCACATCTAAAAATGGATGGTTGCCTATATTAGGTGTCACATCAAGGATCCCCAGTTTTCTTTAGTTCATTCTACTCCAGACTCATTGGTGATGTCAGCAGGCAATAACAGGATGAGAATTCCAAGATTGTTCACACCTTCTGTTTGCCTAACAATGGGGAAAAATGATTTTTAGGATGGAGCAAAATTTATTCCTCATGTAATCTGGGTATTCACTGATCAAGTATGAATTTTATCTATGAGAAAAGATGCTTTTGCTAGCTTATTATCTTCCTACAGCACAGAAAGAAGCTCGTGACTGAGGAGAATTTGGTTGTCTAAGCATGTCTTGTGTGTGGAGTCTGACACTATAGGGACTTCAGCTCAGACAGTGGCATTTGTGGTTTCTCTGAAACATGTCTCCTTCCTCAAAGCAGTGAGCCTTTCACTTGAGAATCGGGTCCTTATGGCAAATTTCTTGTTTAAAGGGAAGGGTCACTTCCATCTCAGAATGGACACTGGAGAGATGAAATAAAGGAAGTTCACATCTAAGTCTCGGGAACTCCTTCAGCCAGGGCAGAAGAGAAACCCCACCCTGTCATCCTCCTTCTGTTACAAGGCTGCTCATCAGGCAGTGCCTCTAGCATCAGAAGACATATGACAATGGAAAACCATTCAGGCAACCTGCCATCTTGTTAAATATATAACACTGCTAATATTTGCAATATTTTGCTTTTTCATCTTCCCTCTTGAAGAAAAGAAGCGTAGGAACAACTTGCTAGGTTCACTTATCTCTCCAGTGAGGAGTGGCGGCGTTCCCTGGTTAATCTAATTCCCTGTGTGGAATTTGCTTTAAAAATGATGAAAGCCAAAGTCAGTTTCAAGTGCAAAGTGGTTGTAAACCAAAGTTATCTTTGTGTTTCTCCAGGAAGTCAGATCCAGCACCCTCTGCTGCTGTCAAACCCAGGCAGAGTAAAATCAGCAAGATTCTAGGTGATTTCACAGTGGATATTTAGAATTATGTGGGAAACAGTGAAGCAATCCAGAATTATGTAAACTTTGTCCCATAGCTGCTTTTTCATTTCTTACTGCACTAGCTAGTGCTATTTTGTATATCAGTGCTTTTAAAACTGCTTTAGAAACGTCACTGTTTTTTTTTTTTTTTTGGAGACTGCTGTCTCTGGCTCTAATTGGGGTTCCAATCATTCTTCTGAAGGAAAAATAACTGCGGTCACCTTTCATCTTCTTAATCTTTAATTATCTGATGTTTAGAGGTGTGTGTGTGTGGTTTTTTTTTTTTGTTTGTTTTGTTTTTTTTGTTTAAAACCAGCTTGACTTGTTGTTGCATTATGGACCAGTTTATTGCCAGCTCTTGAGCAGGCATACAAGGTGATACAGTACAGATAGCTTTGTCCTCCTCCAGAGCCAGGGCTGGATGAAGACAGGGCTTGAGGGGCTGTGGACTATCCCTTCTGATGGGGGAGCTGCTCCTCGTTCTGCCATTCCTCCCCCCACTGCCCTGGCTGGACCCACAGCATCATGGGTGTGTCTAGACTACATGGCTCCGTCAACGGAGCCATGTAAATTAGTTTATTCAGCATAGTCAAAGAAGCGGGGATTTAAATAATGCCCGCTTCATTAAAATAAACATGGTTGCCACGCTGTGCCGACGATCAGCTGATCTGACACAGCGTGGCAGTCTAGATGCGGATCTGTCGGCTGGGGAAGCCTTTGCCAACCGATCCTG